>CM023824.1:9407428-10709928 GCA_013266295.2 Branchiostoma floridae x Branchiostoma japonicum
TAACTACAATTAATTACATAATGAGGACGCTACTAGATTTGTTGTATATGGTACAAAGAAGGATTCGTGGTTAATTTACTCAAGAAGGAAAACACCATCTCATTCTGTCGATATTTAAGTGAGTATTCGTATTTACACCTGTGAAACAAACTAGTTGCATCATAAGGCATTCTGTTAGTGCATTGCTTATACGGTGAATCACGCCAGGTAGCGGTTGCCATTTGGACTGCACGACATAGAGTCATTCTGCCCACCCAGGTCACCTTGGATGCAGATTGGTAGAACACTTTGAGTAGACTTGTAGGCGCTACAGAGACGCCCACTAAGTTGTTCAATTGCACTCCACGATATAGAGTGATAGCATACTAATCTAGGTCCCATTGAATGTACATTGTGTGAGGGACCAGTCATGGCAAATTGAAATTTGACATTTTCTTCCTGGGTGGTTTCATTGTCAAAGGGCACAAAACTATAATAAAGTTCTACATTTATTAATAAATATTTTGAATGGAACGACCTTATGATTTATTGGATGCGTACATAAGTTTGATTACCATTATACTAGCTTAGTTATATACATGTATTTAGGGCGACCTAACTTTTCTACCTTTTCAACTGCCTGGTTACTGGCATCTGAATCCTTCTTGTGTCCTATTGTGAACATACTTATATATTATATTCCATCAAGGCCATACCTAAGTATCATAAACAATTTTCTCTAACATGGTGATTTTATACAGTGTAGCGTGGTGCTCCTGAGTAGCCAACGCCATTGAAATACTTTTAACCTATTCTGAATCATATCGATGGATTCACGACGTTTTTTCGACTACGCAGTGCTAGGCACAGTACTGAACCCGAAGGGCACACATGTTTTATGTACATAATGGCACAGTTAATACGTTGTACATGGGTGGGTTCAGTCCCGGAAATCGTACACCTAGAGCTATAACCTTGTACATCCTTACTCGTGCACATAATCGTAGGTAACACCTCTCAGTTGTAGCTAGATAAGCCTATATACAAGAAAAGGAATTTTACCGAGTACACTTGAGGGGTATCATCTTCACTAACCACGACAGAAAGCTGCTTGACTTAACTTTTTTCACAAAAATAAAATCATATCTTCGAAACAGCTACAGTTGCTCAACGCCATAGATCCCAATCCAGTCGTAAGATAGAGGGTTCCATTTAAAATTAGACTGTATTGAAGTACGTACCAAAAGGTGGTAGCGATATTGATACTTCTGTTCGTCATACTTTAACAATTTAAGAAATAAAAACAGTAGCTGTCTTTTCCTTTGTAAAAGAAGGCATGTCTCCTTATCCCCATTCATGAAGACCTACGTTTATCATGTGGAAGCGACACATAGCGATCCCATATGGAATGATCACTGATTCACTGAAATCAACTTGATTTTTACCTCCATGATCTAATGTAGATGGTACCGACGATGGGTGGACAAAGACAATCAATTTGAAATTCCTTTGCAGCGTTCACATAAGCACTATATCACCATCTATTTACAGGACCTGTTCCTAACAAGTCTATCGGTAACAACAATACCTTACCACTCCATAGCATCACAAGTTCTAGATATCTATTATTCGAACGCTGGTAACTTTTCTTTCACAATCTAGGAAAAGTACATCACCATTACGGTATTATAAACCTTCATTATTGTTATAAGTGAAAACTGCCGGCCCAGGTGTAATATGCCGTTTTGCCTTAATTGACACAAATCGTTATTTCTCTGCATTTCTGAGCAATTGATTCATTGATATTTTGGTTGGATTGATATCGTTATCCATGTTCCTAAACTTTGATTCTTTTAGTCGCCATGGTTGCTACGTGTTAACCAACCAACCAACCAACCAACCAACCAACCAACCAACCAACCAACCAACCAACCAACCAATCAATCATCATACGGGGCATGATTAAACCCCTTAAACTTTCAGATTCATCAATAACATGTTATAGTGTGTGGATTAGAAAGACAGCAGAAACAATGTTACTGGAAGATTGGACCTTTTCGGACTGTCCATCACTGAATTATTTGTTCAGCCATGATAACATGGCAATTAGCGGTTCGACCAATGAAAGGGTGGCTGCATGTCGGTCAATTATTTGCATTTCTAGGTTTTGACCGAGGTAGGCGGGAATATAGAAAAGGTCCATTGATCGCTTAGTCTCCGAAGGATTTTTTTTCAGTCCGTGTACAAATAAAAGGAAAAATAGAAAGGACTGGTTAGGATAGACAGACCCTAATGATAAACTCAGTCATCATCATACACCTAGTCTTAACACAACTTAGGCGGATCAGACGCCAAATGAAAGTTGTGTTTTTTTTGTCGTGATCATTTGCCCACGTGAAAGAGCTTCTATTTACATTTCATAGCCCCTTATCCCAGTCTACTCTACGCCTTATACCCAGTTCTCATCAGCCGGGCGTGCGAGCTGACAGAATCTTCGTCACGAATTCAGTCCATCCTTCAGCCCAGAATGGGGTGAAATGCTTCAGTTAGGTTGTGTCCATTTCACCCAGGGTTCGTTGTAGTAGACGTAGTAGAAAATATTGAAAAGAGAGTAACTTATTGGGAAGAGCCATCGGGAGTACTTGTCAATCACAGCGACACCACCCTTCAGAGGCACCTGAAATGTACACATGAAAAATATAGCGTTTGGATGCATTCATGAGCCATCAACTGTCTTAGCGTTTGAATTTGATGTATGGTCAATAAACGGTCTAAACAGACATTACTTTCAAACTTAGCATGTTAAGGTGTTGAAAAACAGCATTGAAGATAAGAAGAACATTAATAGAATTTTTAGCCTTCAAAACTTCAGGGAATGAAAAGGTATAGGGACAGAGGTCGCACCTGTGACACTTGTCTCATGAACGAACGCATTCCGTTACGGAAGCTAAGGCCCGTCTTTTTGGGACGATCCCCTTCGTCTTCAGATATGTCCATGTCGACCTGAACTTTCTTGTTCCCAGCGTTGCCATTGTCCACATCAATGTCTAGGATTGTATGAACCCTGGACCCCCCTGCCGCCTCATTATTGAGTTTCTTCATGGAAACCTCCTCACTTTCCTTATTAAAAATGCAAATGGACGCACACGTTAGCAGGACTCGAGAGCAATCATTCGGTACAATGTCCAATCAATTAGTGACAATACATTTTTTTTCAAATGAGCACATTTGTGACAGCAATATTGTATCTGTATCTGTATAGCCATATAAAACCGCCCTTTGGCGTAACACACCAGCACATATTGTATGAAAGACAAGAAATGTGTTTGTGATAAGTCAATGATATGATTGTGTAAGTTGTTTGTGAAACATCTGGTATGGTCGCTCATGGAAATATATCTGAAACACATGTACATGGAAATATATCTGAAACACATGTACATGGAAATATATCTGAAACATATGTACATGGAAATATATCTGAAACACATGTACATGGAAATATATCTGAAACATATGTACCTGGAAATATATCTGAAACACATGTGCATGGAAATATATATCTAAAACACACGTACAAATTACAAACGTCGTGTTACCTCATTGAGGCAAAGTGGCTCTGGCACTGACATCTTCCTTTTCGTGGCTTTGGCTTTGACTCGGGATGACCGGAAGTTGACGGCTGCGTACTCCACCAGCGCAGCGAAGGTAAACAGGAAACACGTGATCAAGTAGACGTCGATGGCCTTGATGTAGGAGATCTTGGGCATGGTGGCTCTCGCACCACTGATTAGTGTGGTCATCGTCAAAACCGTGGTGATACCTGCCGTTTTCAAGACGAAACTGTTACCAAGATGCCACGAGCATCCTATACCAAATCACTGCACGAAATTTGTATATACCAATGGTAGTAAATGCCAGTAAAGTCGGGTAATGTTTACTTTGAACACAGCACCGGACTTTACAATATAGTAAATAGAAGTCAGGTCCTGTAATTTCGGACTTAACGACGGTAATAGATAAAATTACTGGACTGGACTTTTATTTATAACCAATGTAAAGTCCGGTACTGTTTACAAAGTAAACATTACCCGACTTTACTCGCATTTACTACCATTGGTATATCCAACCTTTCGTGCAGTGTTACAGACCCATCGTTGTCAGCAGCAATGAATGATTGTATTTCGCTGATAATCGCGGCTAATAGGACCAAAGGTGTTTGAGAAGATCTAAGCCTTACCAAGGGCGACTCTGGCGGGTACAGCTTCTGAGTTGATCCAGAAGGAGACCCAGGACAGCACCACCAGCAGGGTGGCCGGGAGGTAGGTCTGGAAGATGAAGTAGAACGCCTGGCGGTGGAGCTTGAAGCAGAAGCGAACGTTGGAATGTTGACCTGAGATAGAGGAATGAAAAATATCGGTATAAGATTTCTGACGGTTAGGATAAATCATTTGTGTGAAAGGCATGAATCAACAATTCAGTGAAGGAATGTCTTTCAAACTCCGTAAATACCAGAATCGCATAAGCTACAAAAATCAATACATGCCAGAAACCTATACACAGCTAGGTTTGCTCACCTTCCTCTGTTCCAGTAGAAGCATTGGGGATGGGGGAGGGAGGGGCAAAACACATGTACATCACTGATTAGACATTCAACATAGCCGAAAAGTATTCGGTGTGCGTTTACAAATAAGTATTACTAACAATACAGATATGCATTATCACATTTCGTGATGCAACATAGCTTTGTGTACGAAGAAAGGCGCGAACAGATAATCTCCTCAACATGGTTATTTAGTAATCTAATTGCATGACATGACGTTGTAATGAACACTACATTCTAATTCCTTAAATCATCGCCGCCCCATACGCCGAGGCGATAATGAATTTTGCATAATTCCTCTCAAGACCGCATTTCCACGTAATAAACTTCCATGCAATATAACATAATCTCCAAACAGATCTTTCGGTGGCTGTAAAGACAGTGTCAAATTGGCCAGGTTGTGTCCATTGGCCAGACAGTATCCAAGATCTGCTTGGAGATTATTACAGCACAGCCTTGCACAAAACGGCACGACGGACTACCGTATCATCTTCGTCCTTAGTAGCAATTATTTTTAACATAAAGCAATTATTATTTTCCTTCCATCTGTCTCTGTCCTTACAAAATCGTTCACTAACATGAGAAGCTCTTGCGTACAGACCTGACTCATATCTAGACGTCCCTTCTATGACATTATATTCCCCAATGATGAACTGTTGTAACTTTAGGCTCTCCACGCCATAGATAGACGCATTGCCATCCTTCCAGTGGAACACGATGTCGTCTGTTTTGTATCCATCTAATTTATAAAAGCAACAAAGTTAAGCGAAGATATTTCAGCTTAGAATCATATACACACTAAAGTCGGGTAATGTTTCCTTTGTAAACAGTACCGGACTTTACAATAGAAGTTAATAAAAGCCAAGTCCGGTAATTTTATTTACTACCATTGTTAAGTCCGAAATTACCGGACTACTTTTGTAAAGTCCGGTACTGTTTACAAAGTAAACATTACTCAACTTAACTGGCATTTACTACCATTGATAAATCCAACTTTTTGTGCATTGGTGATAACCATCAAATGTATCAATTGGAAAGAGTAATTAAATATTTTGTCTACTCTAATTGCTGTTACTTACAGCTTTCAAATTCCAGGGTACAGTTTTGTGAGTCCATCGGGTACTTCCCCAAATCCATGTCACACGCAGCTTTTGCCGTGATCCTGGAAAAGCAGTGAATAAGTTAGGGTATTTCATTGTGTTTGGTATAATGTGCTGCTGGTTCTGTGAAGTCGCTAAAAATATAACTAGAAAGGAAACATTTGCAAAGCAAATGCGTAATGTTTACCTTCACACGGTCTAGCCTAACAGACTACTGCCCTGTTTATTCTTACTCAAACATATTCATATACTAGTATACGGTGACCAACCCCTCCAGCTCTGTACTGCAACTTGCAACATAATGTAACCCAAAACCACAGGGTGTCTGCTACAGCACCAGTTACCCTGGTGACAGCCGTCTGGTCCAGGTCATTGCCGCCTTATGTCTTTGGAGAAGAAGAAGAAGAAACAGAGCAAAAACAAGATGTTTTCCTTCTGCGAAGGTAAACATAACTATGGAAATTGATTTTCCTCCTTGCCAAGGCACATGAATATGTTGCATTGTGTGGCGTATTAGTTAGAGTATTTGGTCCAGAATCATTGGCCCAGAATCAAGAAGTTCTGGGTTTAAAACCCTCACATGTCCCGATGTTGTGCCCTTGGGAAAGGTACTTTACACGAATTTCCTCACTTAACTCGGGTAAAAATGAGTACCTAGCTTCGACTAGGCTGCCATTACAGACCGTTGCGATCTAGTCCCACCAATTGTAAGCTCCCCGTAACTCAACCCCTGCATGCAAAGAGAGAGCAGTCGGCCCACCCAATAACAATAACAATAAAAATAACAATGAACTATTATTCGAATTGATGGCAGTTTAATGCGGACCTTCCGTCATCTTATTATAGGTCTTGACGCCTCATTGATCCTTCGGCGTTCGAGTTTTAGGAAATGTAGGACATTTGCTGCTGATGTATCGGGCAGACTGATGAGAGGGCTTGGATTCTAGTTCAGGGACATAGTATGTCAGACCATCCGTATCGATTAAATTCTACCCTGTAACACAGAAGACAACCTCTTGGAGATATTGAATGGCGATGTCATTGATAACACCTTTCTTTCTGCTAGTTGGAGAAGCGATGATACCTAATGGAAAAGAACATCCCGGTAGTCCATACCAAGTTCTGTGACACTTACAATATGCCAATGTTGAGTCACTGTTGTCAGTTGACCATGACGTGTGCGTCATAGCAAGCATATGCTAGTCATAAACCGTAAATTGAAATATCATTGAACTCTGTCAGATAAGACCCTTGGAGGTGTAACGTCATCTTTCACCGTCACTCATGCACAATTCGGGGCACGAATGGTGGACCAGACGCCTGGTCATTAGTAGGTAACATAAACCATACAGATCAGTGGTGCAGAAGGATCGATGCTAGCGCTATAGTCTCCTGTGCAGGCCTCCGAGCGGGTGGGAGTTTTGATACTGCGTTTTGAAGAATTGTCTAAAGCGTTCTTTGGCGGCCATCGTACAACCAGCCGGCCAGAGTAGCTTGTACGTTGGTCGGCAAAAGCGGGTTAGACCTACTTTACTACTCTGGCCGGCTGGTTGTAAGATGGCCGGCAAAAGAACGCTTGAAACAATTCTTCAAAACGCAGTATGAAACCTCCTACGTGCACCCGCTCGGAGGCCTGCACAGGAGGCTAGCATCGATGCATCATCTGGTTACTGCAATGCGGAGGAGATAAATTCCTGCCGACAACTGCGGTAATTAGTCAGGCGGTTAATGGCCCATGTATCGAGCCGTGACACCTGCTGAGGACCGCCATATAGCAGTGCAATCTGCCGCCAATTACCATAGAGCAGGAAGTGGAGACAGCTCGCCCAGATGTTCACACGTGCCTGTTTTAATGTTATCCCTTTCAGATGCCAGGCTAGTTTATAGAACCAGGCATTTTAACGCATGAAAACATCGAGGCATCACTCCACGAAATCGTATCTTTAAGCACACCTTAAAGCATGCGTAAAGGTACATGCGAGTGAAGAAACGGTACATTTATGCATTTGTGCTTAAAGAATGGATTTTGTGCAGTGCATCTTTAACACATGACAAAATTCTTCAAACATCGACGAGCAATTTCTCATTCTTCCTTGTCATAACTGAATTGAAAATACGTTTGCATTTTTAATCTTCACAGACAAAATGACGAAGTGAATTTCAACTTCGCTTTAGGTCGTTTCCAACCAGAACACGGATGTATATACGTTTCTCCAAACTTAAGGCAAACTTCAAAATGTTCCGAATACTTTCAAGTTTGTGATGTGACACGTATTCTTTCCACGTTGACCGATACGGTTGGAATCACACCCAAAGCCCCTTTCAGGTCTTTCATGAATGTTGCGGAACCAGTTGAAAGACGGCTCTACATCGTTCCAGTGTCCGATCAAAGTGTGGGGTTACGACTTAGCCGTGTTGCCTATCAGTTTACATGTCCAGCAGCTATTGAAGCTTTGTCCCGGGAACGAGCCGATGAATTCTGATTTGTACTTGTTGGCGAACCGCCAGAAATGGCGTTCACGCAGTCCGTTTCATCATGCTTATCCTGGGCATTAGCTTCGACTAAACTCTACTGTATTCTGATCTCTGTATCTAGATATATAATACTTCAAAAGCTTTCTACTATTAAAGCTCACGCCTTCAATATACATCTCCATCCACCTAGGAAACCAGATGAGAAAGAAAGCGCCGAACAGAAAAAAACTTTTCACGTTTTCTACTTACATTCGACTAATAATAATAACGTTATGGTTTCGATTTATCCCCTTTACTTTTTAAACCCAAACATTTCATTCAATCATATTGATGTAGATTTGTAATGAGAAGAAGATGGAATATTGGGTCATTCCTGTTTTAAACGAAGTTTATGATTCTTCCACCCAGCGCACACTACATTAAAATCTATGAGGCTGATCCATCTTCTGAATTGCATCTTCGAACCATCATCATGTGATTAGCACATATGTGATGTGCTTTACAGCCCACCAGGTTACCCTATTTCACGCTTTGTTAGATATGTACGTCTGTTGGGATCTGCCAGTCGGAGATGCTTAACGTTACACTGATCGATTTTAAACACAAGCAGTTGAAAGGGATCATCATCCTCAACAACAGTGTCCAAGGAATACAATAAAACGAACACCTAACCATCATGGTCATTACCACGTGTGTGTATGCTTTATAGGGCAATGATTTTACTTTAAAATCAATAATACCCCGTTGTTATCAGGTCACTAAACATATTGCATGAATAAGGTCCCAACTACTTAGCTATTGATTGATTTTACGACATTAATCATTTCATTAGAGGAGCTGATAATTCAGACAACTCATCTGCGGACGCATGGGACTTTTCAAGGGGTTAAAAGAGGCTTTCAATCAATGTGCATGACAAATCCCATTCAATCATCTCCATTCAACCAAGTTGACCAGATATGTCATCAGGGTATATAGATTTTGGTTTCGGTTGGTCACACTGGCTCCCATTATATTTTCGGTGAGATGATTTTATCAATTTTACGACATATGTACAATCCTACGCTTCGAGTCCACAAGGGCATGTGTTGCATCTCATATCGGTTTTTACTAGCTTCTGGACCATCTGTAATATTTCTGTTATCGGCTTCTATCAGCAAAGATGGTCTCACGTAGTACCGGAAATAGGAACATTGGTGGAGTGCAGAGGAAAATTTAGACTTCTTCAAACGCATGGATATCACTTAGCACGAACGTTCATTTGTGTTGGTATACTACATTATGACAAAAAGGCTAAACTTTTATGTTACAAATTTAAATAAATTGGGACTTACCCAAATTTTCGGCTAACTCCGTCAACCTTGTTCACGGAATGGACCCGTCTACTGCAGCTTCCGGGACGTGACATCGGAAACACGTGATTGCATTTGCAGCAGAGGGTCATACAGAGACGGGGGTTATCTGGCACGTATGACCCTCTGCTGCAATCACGTGTTTCCGACGTCACGTCCCGGAAGCTGCCGTTGACGGGTCCATTCCGTGAACAAGGCTGACGGAGTTAGCCGAAAATGTGGTTAAGTCCTATTTATTTAGTGTTGGAACATAAAGTTGAGCCTTTTTGTCATAATGTATGGATATCACGACATCCGGGAAATCATGACTAAGTCTGTCTAACCTCATTCCGTAGAGTATCCCTCCGTCAGGATCTAGCCGGATCAGACGGTTGTCCACTGTAACCTTGTGCATGAAGGACTCTTTTGCGTTGGGGATGAACGTGTCTGGAACCCAGAGCTTCTCGGCAAGACGGCCGTCCAGACTCAGGCTCTGGTTGGTATTGGAGAACGCCAGGCGTCCATCTTTCCAATACTGACGTAAAAATACAGTAATGGTGTAATCCTGAAAATACGGAAGGAAGAGTAAACCGACTTGCATAGTGACTCTATGCGAGGCTTAAAGATGCTATTTCTTAGAAGTTGGGAGATATTTAAATGAGCAAGAACAATGTGAAGTTCGTAGGAATGTAGAGTCATGACTTCCAGCGTCGGAAAGTCACGTTGATCAGGTACAGAGCAACCCTACATGTATGTGAAATCATTAAATGCTTCTCTAAATTAATCTTCACCGTAACTCATATGTTACTGGTATTTGTATATACACCTAATCGATTATTAAAACTTTATGTAGTTTCACTATTGGTGTATCTTTCTCCAATGTATATTTTTTTGAAATATTTTTGCGCAAAAAAGAATCAGTACTATTGCCAGGTCCATGAAAGATGTTGGCGTTAAGAATTTGACCTGCTTTGACTTGGTAATGTAAAAGATGTATTTTTGTGATTGTAAATCATATATATTACCTACACCTCATATCTTCACTCCGAAAAGGTGCCAAAGATCTCTTTGTGGAATCAATACTCACTTGTCCTTGAAAACATCTGTCATACGCACTTTGCAGTTCAGGTTATACCAAAATCAATTCAATGGCAAATTTGTGCATGGTGATTTCTAAGACTTTCTTAGTTGTTCGACCTCTTTTCGTCATTGACAAAACGTACCATTAAACGAATTCTGAACAGGTAAAAGCAGCTGGATCAGATTTATGCTAGCTGACCCTGACCTATACGTGTGCTAAATCCAACCTTATTAAACCTTTTCGATCGTAAATTGGAGCTAAAGGTCACTGTGAATCATTTTTGTCAGCTGCCAGAGAGAGAATAAGAGGTGAAACGACAGTCATGTTTGGACTGTAAAGTGTTGTTTCCATGTCGTTATCCAACTAAAACATTCTGATAGATCTTGCGCTTGTCAATGATACATATGTCAAACTTTCACAATGCAGTGGATTTCTATCATCTCCAAAATTGTCTCTCATTTATTCTCACACGCTTCGTTTTACTATTGATTCATATGCACTGTTAGTGGGGACGAGGTATCACAGATATTCGATTCTTCAATATTGCAATTACCCTATGTGCGGTAGAAGTGTTCAAATTCGGCTTCCTCTGGTTTATGCATGCTGCTTAAGTGATTCTAGAGCCCATAGCACCAGCGGGCAACTACAATAAAATCCCCTGCGATTCATCTTCACTAACGGAGATAAAGTAACAGGATTATCTTTCCATCTATTGCCTGACTTCGTTCGGAATGCATGAAGAAGCAAATGAATTGACGTACTAAACCCTATCGACATGAGAGCAGTGCAGAAGAGCATCTCTGGATATACCTCACTGTAAGATCTTCTGTCTGTGCGCTTCAATGACAAGGCTATGGGGTGAATGGATACATAGAATGGAAGGAAGAATGGATGGAAGGAAGGACAGATGGATGGTATGGTAATAAATGAGCCGTATGTCTAATGAATGTAATATGCCATTTGTAACCAACAGAAAGTGTTTATTTCATTTTATTCACATTGAAAGCATTGGACAGAAAGCACATAATATGCTCATAACGATCATTTGCTCATAAAACATAAAGAACATGATCACAAAGTTGTCGTAACAAATACAAAATGTACAGTGGACATGAAAATGCCTGGCGCACCAATAGAACTCATAACGTTACATATAGTGATTTTTTCTACAATATAAATCAACCAACGTATATGAATGTGGCTGATACACATGCTTCAACTAACATAAAACGTGCGATCGCCAAAAATATATGTATATTTTTCCTTGTATGCATGAAAACGTTTAATTACTGTGTCTCATCTAACTGAGAAAAAATGTCTTCTGTTGACTGCCGTGATGTTCAGAGTACTAGATGATTGTTTTTGCCGGGGTTTCTGATGAAGGAGAACAGGAAGAGGTATCAGAAAATGCTCGAATCACAATGGTGACTACAAGTAACTTCCTCCAAGTCATGTCTCAGGAGACAGCCAGCCCCAAAATCAATCCTTGTTACGCTCACTACTCCTGGCAAGCTCGCAAGCTTTGGTTTTCTAACTACGCATTGGGGATTCGCCACCACATCTGTGCATCGCTCGAAACATTTCGACATCCCAATAAAGTGGACACAAATAGACTTCATTTCCTTCATTTAGCGATAGCCCGCTGGTGCCGTTACTGGTGTGGATGGGGGTATTCCTACCACTATATCGACCCGCATTGATGCACGTCCTGTATCCAATCCACTCTAATCCACTACATGCATTAATGCTGACCAAAGGTGACGGAGGTACAGCGTGTTACATCCTTCAGACCAGCCTATTCATCGTGTAGCTGTCAATCATATCTCTTCTTAATCGATGAAGCATACTTGTTCTTCCCGCCAGCTATCGCCCCGTCTTGTGTGGAACGCATTTGTCCATGTATGTCAAGATCTTATATCTTAGAGTAGTCATCTTTTCATGTCGGGGATATTTGTCATCAATTGAGCAAAGTCAGAAAAGCTGTAAAAACGTAGTGCTTATACATGTATACGTCAATATCTATAAAACCGCCCACGGAAATCAATATGACTCGCGGGTTTATCTTTGTCATGTCTTTCCGGTGCTATGGCTCACAATTTGCTGCTTTATTGCAATGAGCACATTATGTGAATGTGTCATTCGGCTGTCCGTGACGCCTGGGAGCTTTACCCCTATCATTGGGAACCCCATTGAGAAAATGAGAGCGTTTTTTTTATAACAGTCCATTCTTGGAAGATAGTGAGCGACTGGAGAAATTGGAGTTTATATATGGCAGTGTGTCATTGGTGAAAAGTTAAGATGCGCTATCATTTATAAACGAGGCACATGTCGACGCCAATGACAACATATCAAACAAATTACTTTTATAATGATAACCAACTCATTATTTTCTAACAAGATAATATTTCTGCTGAAGGAGGTGCTGAAATATCCAAATATGTTGGACAAAAGTTATGAAATTCCATCACAAGTATCAGGTAATGCAAGTTCTCTGCTGAACAACTGATCATCTTCTCCAACCGACCTAGATCATTGGATGGAAAAATCGTTGAAGGCTGTTCCCAAGTGGACAATACTCGTAAAATAAAAATGAAAGGGGTTAAATTGTTCACCATGGCCATCTGTGCCGATAGCTCTCAAGCACTATTGAAAGATCGTACGACAAATTGGATAATCCCTTACATAGTGTTATCATTGTCATTACCCCACACGTTATTTCAACGGGGACTGGCGGTATCATAAAACACCAGGCTGGACTGACCTGGATGGAGCACATTATGATTGTAGGAGCAGTTGGGGATAGGGTATGTGTACCATTAGTGGCTAAGTAAAGTTTGCGGCCATGCAAGTACGTTTTTCGATTCGATAACCAGGCTGCACAACGGCATGTCAAAAGTAGAGTCGATGTCATTGCGACTACTTCGACCTCGATTTCGACCGCGATTTCGACCGCGATTTATACATAGCCCCGAAAACCACGGTCGTTAACATTTCACAATCACGAGTTAACAACGATCGTAAATCAAAATCGAGTCCTTCACAAAGCAACAATCGAGTCTTAGTTAGCATTTAAAACAGCAGTCGAGTTTGAAGACAGTAGTAGACATTGAAACAGGGCTCGACTTTCGAAACAGCAGTCGACTTTTAACATAGCAGTCGCCGCAGTTGAGGTTTTTAAACATCAGTCGAGTTTGAAGACAGCAGTCGAGTTTCAAATCAGCAGTCGACTTTCAAAACAGCATTCGACTTTCAAAACAGCAGTCGACTTTCAATATAGCAGTCGCCGCAGTCGAGGTTTTAAAACAGCAGTCGAGTTTGAAGACAGCAGTCGTGTTTCAAATCAGCAGTCGACTTTCAAAACAGCAGTCGTGTTTCAAATCAGCAGTCGACTTTCCAAACAGCAGTTG
The DNA here is from genome assembly GCA_013266295.2 of Branchiostoma floridae x Branchiostoma japonicum. Lineage (NCBI taxonomy): Eukaryota > Metazoa > Chordata > Leptocardii > Amphioxiformes > Branchiostomatidae > Branchiostoma > Branchiostoma floridae x Branchiostoma japonicum. The sequence goes on from CM023824.1 coordinate 9,421,405, forward strand.
ACTTTCAAACAACAGTTGAGGTTTTAAAACAGCAGTCGTGTTTCAAATCAGCAGTCGACTTTCCAAACAGCAGTTGACTTTCAAAACAGCAGTTGAGGTTTTAAAACAGCAGTCGACTTTCAAAACAGCAGTCGACTTTCAAAACAGCAAATGAAACCTAAATAAAGCGGTCGAGGATTAACTTCACGGGGCCTAATTAGCACCTCGCATTTTACACCTTTTTAACACCTAATAAAATGGAATGTGTATTGGCACAAATAGTCAACTAGTTAGGCATAGCATATACTAATGTAGGTAGCGTTGGTATCTGTCAATCAGGCACATGGCAGAGGTTTTACTTAATTTCGTAAAATTTCCTCACAGATTGATATTAAAGTTTTTATTACGTCACCTATATATACCACGTGTATAAATCGAGTCATATTGTTTTCCATGATGTTTCTTCAAATATTTAAACCGATTCATATCGTTAGCATAGAGGCGCTTGGAACAAATATTGAAAGGACAACATTCCTTTTTGTGTTTTTTTTCATACAAAGCTTGAGAATACAATTTCAAATCAAGTCTAGTTTTTGGGGGTGGATATTTTGTCTCTTCCAAATAACATTAAATTTTTACATGGATGTATTAATGACTCATGTTTTATATGAGGTGTCGCTGGAATAGTACATTCTCAGAAATTTTGGACTGTGGTGATTATTCATATATACATAAGTCGATTTATTGAGTGGATGCTTTTTGGCTGCTCCATTTAACATGCATGAAGGGCTTGAATGATTTCAAACATATCACTTCTGGGTATAATTTTTGGATTGGTTTCATACTTGAATGATGAGATCTTGGGCCCCTAGTGACTTACCTTGGTACTGCTTTCCGGTTTTGGTATCTCGCGATCTGGACATGCTACGGTCTTTAATTTTTGATGGTAGGTAAGCTATTGTGCTCTGGAAGAAGCCCTATGACAGCCTGTTCTTGTTTAAAAGTATCTGAGGATAACTAAAAAAGAACTGTTAATAGATCGTCGTGAATTTTTGTATGTAGATAGCTTAGCTCAAATCACGCAAATCGGGATCTAATTTGCATGAGGAAATTCTATAAATCTGCTGTGTACACAGCAGATTTATAGAATTTCCTCATGCAAATTAGATCCCGATTTGCGTGATTTGAGCTAAGCTATCTACATACAAAAATTCACGACGATCTATTAACAGTTCTTTTTTAGTTATCCTCAGATACTTTTAAACAAGAACAGGCTGTCATAGGGCTTCTTCCAGAGCACAATAGCTTACCTACCATCAAAAATTAAAGACCGTAGCATGTCCAGATCGCGAGATACCAAAACCGGAAGCAGTACCAAGGTAAGTCACTAGGGGCCCAAGATCTCATCATTCAAGTATGAAACCAATCCAAAAATTATACCCAGAAGTGATATGTTTGAAATCATTCAAGCCCTTCATGCATGTTAAATGGAGCAGCCAAAAAGCATCCACTCAATAAATCGACTTATGTATATATGAATAATCACCACAGTCCAAAATTTCTGAGAATGTACTATTCCAGCGACACCTCATATAAACATGAGTCATTAATACATCCATGTAAAATTTAATGTTATTTGGAAGAGACAAAATATCCACCCCCAAAAAACTAGACTTGATTTGAAATTGTATTCTCAAGCTTTGTATGAAAAAAAACACAAAAAGGAATGTTGTCCTTTCAATATTTGTTCCAAGCGCCTCTATGCTAACGATATGAATCGGTTTAAATATTTGAAGAAACATCATGGAAAACAATATGACTCGATTTATACACGTGGTATATATAGGTGACGTAATAAAAACTTTAATATCAATCTGTGAGGAAATTTTACGAAATTAAGTAAAACCTCTGCCATGTGCCTGATTGACAGATACCAACGCTACCTACATTAGTATATGCTATGCCTAACTAGTTGACTATTTGTGCCAATACACATTCCATTTTATTAGGTGTTAAAAAGGTGTAAAATGCGAGGTGCTAATTAGGCCCCCGTGAAGTTAATCCTCGACCGCTTTATTTAGGTTTCATTTGCTGTTTTGAAAGTCGACTGCTGTTTTGAAAGTCGACTGCTGTTTTAAAACCTCAACTGCTGTTTTGAAAGTCAACTGCTGTTTGGAAAGTCGACTGCTGATTTGAAACACGACTGCTGTTTTAAAACCTCAACTGTTGTTTGAAAGTCAACTGCTGTTTGGAAAGTCGACTGCTGATTTGAAACACGACTGCTGTTTTGAAAGTCGACTGCTGATTTGAAACACGACTGCTGTCTTCAAACTCGACTGCTGTTTTAAAACCTCGACTGCGGCGACTGCTATATTGAAAGTCGACTGCTGTTTTGAAAGTCGAATGCTGTTTTGAAAGTCGACTGCTGATTTGAAACTCGACTGCTGTCTTCAAACTCGACTGATGTTTAAAAACCTCAACTGCGGCGACTGCTATGTTAAAAGTCGACTGCTGTTTCGAAAGTCGAGCCCTGTTTTCAATGTCTACTACTGTCTTCAAACTCGACTGCTGTTTTTAAATGCTAACTAAGACTCGATTGTTGCTTTGTGAAGGACTCGATTTTGATTTACGATCGTTGTTAACTCGTGATTGTGAAATGTTAACGACCGTGGTTTCGGGGCTATGTATAAATCGCGGTCGAAATCGCGGTCGAAATCGAGGTCGAAGTAGTCGCAATGACATCGACTCTACTTTTGACATGCCGTTGTGCAGCCTGGTTATCGAATCGAAAAACGTACTTGCATGGCCGCAAACTTTACTTAAGCCACTAATGGTACACATACCCTATCCCCAACTGCTCCTACAATCATAATGTGCTCCATCCAGGTCAGTCCAGCCTGGTGTTTTATGATACCGCCAGTCCCCGTTGAAATAACGTGTGGGGTAATGACAATGATAACACTATGTAAGGGATTATCCAATTTGTCGTACGATCTTTCAATAGTGCTTGAGAGCTATCGGCACAGATGGCCATGGTGAACAATTTAACCCCTTTCATTTTTATTTTACGAGTATTGTCCACTTGGGAACAGCCTTCAACGATTTTTCCATCCAATGATCTAGGTCGGTTGGAGAAGATGATCAGTTGTTCAGCAGAGAACTTGCATTACCTGATACTTGTGATGGAATTTCATAACTTTTGTCCAACATATTTGGATATTTCAGCACCTCCTTCAGCAGAAATATTATCTTGTTAGAAAATAATGAGTTGGTTATCATTATAAAAGTAATTTGTTTGATATGTTGTCATTGGCGTCGACATGTGCCTCGTTTATAAATGATAGCGCATCTTAACTTTTCACCAATGACACACTGCCATATATAAACTCCAATTTCTCCAGTCGCTCACTATCTTCCAAGAATGGACTGTTATAAAAAAAACGCTCTCATTTTCTCAATGGGGTTCCCAATGATAGGGGTAAAGCTCCCAGGCGTCACGGACAGCCGAATGACACATTCACATAATGTGCTCATTGCAATAAAGCAGCAAATTGTGAGCCATAGCACCGGAAAGACATGACAAAGATAAACCCGCGAGTCATATTGATTTCCGTGGGGCGGTTTTATAGATATTGACGTATACATGTATAAGCACTACGTTTTTACAGCTTTTCTGACTTTGCTCAATTGATGACAAATATCCCCGACATGAAAAGATGACTACTCTAAGATATAAGATCTTGACATACATGGACAAATGCGTTCCACACAAGACGGGGCGATAGCTGGCGGGAAGAACAAGTATGCTTCATCGATTAAGAAGAGATATGATTGACAGCTACACGATGAATAGGCTGGTCTGAAGGATGTAACACGCTGTACCTCCGTCACCTTTGGTCAGCATTAATGCATGTAGTGGATTAGAGTGGATTGGATACAGGACGTGCATCAATGCGGGTCGATATAGTGGTAGGAATACCCCCATCCACACCAGTAACGGCACCAGCGGGCTATCGCTAAATGAAGGAAATGAAGTCTATTTGTGTCCACTTTATTGGGATGTCGAAATGTTTCGAGCGATGCACAGATGTGTGGCGAATCCCCAATGCGTAGTTAGAAAACCAAAGCTTGCGAGCTTGCCAGGAGTAGTGAGCGTAACAAGGATTGATTTTGGGGCTGGCTGTCTCCTGAGACATGACTTGGAGGAAGTTACTTGTAGTCACCATTGTGATTCGAGCATTTTCTGATACCTCTTCCTGTTCTCCTTCATCAGAAACCCCGGCAAAAACAATCATCTAGTACTCTGAACATCACGGCAGTCAACAGAAGACATTTTTTCTCAGTTAGATGAGACACAGTAATTAAACGTTTTCATGCATACAAGGAAAAATATACATATATTTTTGGCGATCGCACGTTTTATGTTAGTTGAAGCATGTGTATCAGCCACATTCATATACGTTGGTTGATTTATATTGTAGAAAAAATCACTATATGTAACGTTATGAGTTCTATTGGTGCGCCAGGCATTTTCATGTCCACTGTACATTTTGTATTTGTTACGACAACTTTGTGATCATGTTCTTTATGTTTTATGAGCAAATGATCGTTATGAGCATATTATGTGCTTTCTGTCCAATGCTTTCAATGTGAATAAAATGAAATAAACACTTTCTGTTGGTTACAAATGGCATATTACATTCATTAGACATACGGCTCATTTATTACCATACCATCCATCTGTCCTTCCTTCCATCCATTCTTCCTTCCATTCTATGTATCCATTCACCCCATAGCCTTGTCATTGAAGCGCACAGACAGAAGATCTTACAGTGAGGTATATCCAGAGATGCTCTTCTGCCACTGCTCTCATGTCGATAGGGTTTAGTACGTCAATTCATTTTGCTTCTTCATGCATTCCGAACGAAGTCAGGCAATAGATGGAAAGATAAATCCTGTTACTTTATCTCCGTTAGTGAAGATGAATCGCAGGGATTTTATTGTAGTTGCCCGCTGGTGCTATGGGCTCTAGAATCACTTTAAGCAGCATGCATAAACCAGAGGAAGCCGAAATTTGAACACTTCTACCGCACATAGGGTAATTGCAATATTGAAGAATCGAATATCTGTGATACCTCGTCCCCACTAACAGTGCATATGAATCAATAGTAAAACGAAGCGTGTGAGAATAAATGAGAGACAATTTTGGAGATGATAGAAATCCACTGCATTGTGAAAGTTTGACATATGTATCATTGACAAGCGCAAGATCTATCAGAATGTTTTAGTTGGATAACGACATGGAAACAACACTTTACAGTCCAAACATGACTGTCGTTTCACCTCTTATTCTCTCTCTGGCAGCTGACAAAAATGATTCACAGTGACCTTTAGCTCCAATTTACGATCGAAAAGGTTTAATAAGGTTGGATTTAGCACACGTATAGGTCAGGGTCAGCTAGCATAAATCTGATCCAGCTGCTTTTACCTGTTCAGAATTCGTTTAATGGTACGTTTTGTCAATGACGAAAAGAGGTCGAACAACTAAGAAAGTCTTAGAAATCACCATGCACAAATTTGCCATTGAATTGATTTTGGTATAACCTGAACTGCAAAGTGCGTATGACAGATGTTTTCAAGGACAAGTGAGTATTGATTCCACAAAGAGATCTTTGGCACCTTTTCGGAGTGAAGATATGAGGTGTAGGTAATATATATGATTTACAATCACAAAAATACATCTTTTACATTACCAAGTCAAAGCAGGTCAAAATTCTTAACGCCAACATCTTTCATGGACCTGGCAATAGTACTGATTCTTTTTTGCGCAAAAATATTTCAAAAAAATATACATTGGAGAAAGATACACCAATAGTGAAACTACATAAAGTTTTAATAATCGATTAGGTGTATATACAAATACCAGTAACATATGAGTTACGGTGAAGATTAATTTAGAGAAGCATTTAATGATTTCACATACATGTAGGGTTGCTCTGTACCTGATCAACGTGACTTTCCGACGCTGGAAGTCATGACTCTACATTCCTACGAACTTCACATTGTTCTTGCTCATTTAAATATCTCCCAACTTCTAAGAAATAGCATCTTTAAGCCTCGCATAGAGTCACTATGCAAGTCGGTTTACTCTTCCTTCCGTATTTTCAGGATTACACCATTACTGTATTTTTACGTCAGTATTGGAAAGATGGACGCCTGGCGTTCTCCAATACCAACCAGAGCCTGAGTCTGGACGGCCGTCTTGCCGAGAAGCTCTGGGTTCCAGACACGTTCATCCCCAACGCAAAAGAGTCCTTCATGCACAAGGTTACAGTGGACAACCGTCTGATCCGGCTAGATCCTGACGGAGGGATACTCTACGGAATGAGGTTAGACAGACTTAGTCATGATTTCCCGGATGTCGTGATATCCATACATTATGACAAAAAGGCTCAACTTTATGTTCCAACACTAAATAAATAGGACTTAACCACATTTTCGGCTAACTCCGTCAGCCTTGTTCACGGAATGGACCCGTCAACGGCAGCTTCCGGGACGTGACGTCGGAAACACGTGATTGCAGCAGAGGGTCATACGTGCCAGATAACCCCCGTCTCTGTATGACCCTCTGCTGCAAATGCAATCACGTGTTTCCGATGTCACGTCCCGGAAGCTGCAGTAGACGGGTCCATTCCGTGAACAAGGTTGACGGAGTTAGCCGAAAATTTGGGTAAGTCCCAATTTATTTAAATTTGTAACATAAAAGTTTAGCCTTTTTGTCATAATGTAGTATACCAACACAAATGAACGTTCGTGCTAAGTGATATCCATGCGTTTGAAGAAGTCTAAATTTTCCTCTGCACTCCACCAATGTTCCTATTTCCGGTACTACGTGAGACCATCTTTGCTGATAGAAGCCGATAACAGAAATATTACAGATGGTCCAGAAGCTAGTAAAAACCGATATGAGATGCAACACATGCCCTTGTGGACTCGAAGCGTAGGATTGTACATATGTCGTAAAATTGATAAAATCATCTCACCGAAAATATAATGGGAGCCAGTGTGACCAACCGAAACCAAAATCTATATACCCTGATGACATATCTGGTCAACTTGGTTGAATGGAGATGATTGAATGGGATTTGTCATGCACATTGATTGAAAGCCTCTTTTAACCCCTTGAAAAGTCCCATGCGTCCGCAGATGAGTTGTCTGAATTATCAGCTCCTCTAATGAAATGATTAATGTCGTAAAATCAATCAATAGCTAAGTAGTTGGGACCTTATTCATGCAATATGTTTAGTGACCTGATAACAACGGGGTATTATTGATTTTAAAGTAAAATCATTGCCCTATAAAGCATACACACACGTGGTAATGACCATGATGGTTAGGTGTTCGTTTTATTGTATTCCTTGGACACTGTTGTTGAGGATGATGATCCCTTTCAACTGCTTGTGTTTAAAATCGATCAGTGTAACGTTAAGCATCTCCGACTGGCAGATCCCAACAGACGTACATATCTAACAAAGCGTGAAATAGGGTAACCTGGTGGGCTGTAAAGCACATCACATATGTGCTAATCACATGATGATGGTTCGAAGATGCAATTCAGAAGATGGATCAGCCTCATAGATTTTAATGTAGTGTGCGCTGGGTGGAAGAATCATAAACTTCGTTTAAAACAGGAATGACCCAATATTCCATCTTCTTCTCATTACAAATCTACATCAATATGATTGAATGAAATGTTTGGGTTTAAAAAAGTAAAGGGGATAAATCGAAACCATAACGTTATTATTATTAGTCGAATGTAAGTAGAAAACGTGAAAAGTTTTTTTCTGTTCGGCGCTTTCTTTCTCATCTGGTTTCCTAGGTGGATGGAGATGTATATTGAAGGCGTGAGCTTTAATAGTAGAAAGCTTTTGAAGTATTATATATCTAGATACAGAGATCAGAATACAGTAGAGTTTAGTCGAAGCTAATGCCCAGGATAAGCATGATGAAACGGACTGCGTGAACGCCATTTCTGGCGGTTCGCCAACAAGTACAAATCAGAATTCATCGGCTCGTTCCCGGGACAAAGCTTCAATAGCTGCTGGACATGTAAACTGATAGGCAACACGGCTAAGTCGTAACCCCACACTTTGATCGGACACTGGAACGATGTAGAGCCGTCTTTCAACTGGTTCCGCAACATTCATGAAAGACCTGAAAGGGGCTTTGGGTGTGATTCCAACCGTATCGGTCAACGTGGAAAGAATACGTGTCACATCACAAACTTGAAAGTATTCGGAACATTTTGAAGTTTGCCTTAAGTTTGGAGAAACGTATATACATCCGTGTTCTGGTTGGAAACGACCTAAAGCGAAGTTGAAATTCACTTCGTCATTTTGTCTGTGAAGATTAAAAATGCAAACGTATTTTCAATTCAGTTATGACAAGGAAGAATGAGAAATTGCTCGTCGATGTTTGAAGAATTTTGTCATGTGTTAAAGATGCACTGCACAAAAATCCATTCTTTAAGCACAAATGCATAAATGTACCGTTTCTTCACTCGCATGTACCTTTACGCATGCTTTAAGGTGTGCTTAAAGATACGATTTCGTGGAGTGATGCCTCGATGTTTTCATGCGTTAAAATGCCTGGTTCTATAAACTAGCCTGGCATCTGAAAGGGATAACATTAAAACAGGCACGTGTGAACATCTGGGCGAGCTGTCTCCACTTCCTGCTCTATGGTAATTGGCGGCAGATTGCACTGCTATATGGCGGTCCTCAGCAGGTGTCACGGCTCGATACATGGGCCATTAACCGCCTGACTAATTACCGCAGTTGTCGGCAGGAATTTATCTCCTCCGCATTGCAGTAACCAGATGATGCATCGATGCTAGCCTCCTGTGCAGGCCTCCGAGCGGGTGCACGTAGGAGGTTTCATACTGCGTTTTGAAGAATTGTTTCAAGCGTTCTTTTGCCGGCCATCTTACAACCAGCCGGCCAGAGTAGTAAAGTAGGTCTAACCCGCTTTTGCCGACCAACGTACAAGCTACTCTGGCCGGCTGGTTGTACGATGGCCGCCAAAGAACGCTTTAGACAATTCTTCAAAACGCAGTATCAAAACTCCCACCCGCTCGGAGGCCTGCACAGGAGACTATAGCGCTAGCATCGATCCTTCTGCACCACTGATCTGTATGGTTTATGTTACCTACTAATGACCAGGCGTCTGGTCCACCATTCGTGCCCCGAATTGTGCATGAGTGACGGTGAAAGATGACGTTACACCTCCAAGGGTCTTATCTGACAGAGTTCAATGATATTTCAATTTACGGTTTATGACTAGCATATGCTTGCTATGACGCACACGTCATGGTCAACTGACAACAGTGACTCAACATTGGCATATTGTAAGTGTCACAGAACTTGGTATGGACTACCGGGATGTTCTTTTCCATTAGGTATCATCGCTTCTCCAACTAGCAGAAAGAAAGGTGTTATCAATGACATCGCCATTCAATATCTCCAAGAGGTTGTCTTCTGTGTTACAGGGTAGAATTTAATCGATACGGATGGTCTGACATACTATGTCCCTGAACTAGAATCCAAGCCCTCTCATCAGTCTGCCCGATACATCAGCAGCAAATGTCCTACATTTCCTAAAACTCGAACGCCGAAGGATCAATGAGGCGTCAAGACCTATAATAAGATGACGGAAGGTCCGCATTAAACTGCCATCAATTCGAATAATAGTTCATTGTTATTTTTATTGTTATTGTTATTGGGTGGGCCGACTGCTCTCTCTTTGCATGCAGGGGTTGAGTTACGGGGAGCTTACAATTGGTGGGACTAGATCGCAACGGTCTGTAATGGCAGCCTAGTCGAAGCTAGGTACTCATTTTTACCCGAGTTAAGTGAGGAAATTCGTGTAAAGTACCTTTCCCAAGGGCACAACATCGGGACATGTGAGGGTTTTAAACCCAGAACTTCTTGATTCTGGGCCAATGATTCTGGACCAAATACTCTAACTAATACGCCACACAATGCAACATATTCATGTGCCTTGGCAAGGAGGAAAATCAATTTCCATAGTTATGTTTACCTTCGCAGAAGGAAAACATCTTGTTTTTGCTCTGTTTCTTCTTCTTCTTCTCCAAAGACATAAGGCGGCAATGACCTGGACCAGACGGCTGTCACCAGGGTAACTGGTGCTGTAGCAGACACCCTGTGGTTTTGGGTTACATTATGTTGCAAGTTGCAGTACAGAGCTGGAGGGGTTGGTCACCGTATACTAGTATATGAATATGTTTGAGTAAGAATAAACAGGGCAGTAGTCTGTTAGGCTAGACCGTGTGAAGGTAAACATTACGCATTTGCTTTGCAAATGTTTCCTTTCTAGTTATATTTTTAGCGACTTCACAGAACCAGCAGCACATTATACCAAACACAATGAAATACCCTAACTTATTCACTGCTTTTCCAGGATCACGGCAAAAGCTGCGTGTGACATGGATTTGGGGAAGTACCCGATGGACTCACAAAACTGTACCCTGGAATTTGAAAGCTGTAAGTAACAGCAATTAGAGTAGACAAAATATTTAATTACTCTTTCCAATTGATACATTTGATGGTTATCACCAATGCACAAAAAGTTGGATTTATCAATGGTAGTAAATGCCAGTTAAGTTGAGTAATGTTTACTTTGTAAACAGTACCGGACTTTACAAAAGTAGTCCGGTAATTTCGGACTTAACAATGGTAGTAAATAAAATTACCGGACTTGGCTTTTATTAACTTCTATTGTAAAGTCCGGTACTGTTTACAAAGGAAACATTACCCGACTTTAGTGTGTATATGATTCTAAGCTGAAATATCTTCGCTTAACTTTGTTGCTTTTATAAATTAGATGGATACAAAACAGACGACATCGTGTTCCACTGGAAGGATGGCAATGCGTCTATCTATGGCGTGGAGAGCCTAAAGTTACAACAGTTCATCATTGGGGAATATAATGTCATAGAAGGGACGTCTAGATATGAGTCAGGTCTGTACGCAAGAGCTTCTCATGTTAGTGAACGATTTTGTAAGGACAGAGACAGATGGAAGGAAAATAATAATTGCTTTATGTTAAAAATAATTGCTACTAAGGACGAAGATGATACGGTAGTCCGTCGTGCCGTTTTGTGCAAGGCTGTGCTGTAATAATCTCCAAGCAGATCTTGGATACTGTCTGGCCAATGGACACAACCTGGCCAATTTGACACTGTCTTTACAGCCACCGAAAGATCTGTTTGGAGATTATGTTATATTGCATGGAAGTTTATTACGTGGAAATGCGGTCTTGAGAGGAATTATGCAAAATTCATTATCGCCTCGGCGTATGGGGCGGCGATGATTTAAGGAATTAGAATGTAGTGTTCATTACAACGTCATGTCATGCAATTAGATTACTAAATAACCATGTTGAGGAGATTATCTGTTCGCGCCTTTCTTCGTACACAAAGCTATGTTGCATCACGAAATGTGATAATGCATATCTGTATTGTTAGTAATACTTATTTGTAAACGCACACCGAATACTTTTCGGCTATGTTGAATGTCTAATCAGTGATGTACATGTGTTTTGCCCCTCCCTCCCCCATCCCCAATGCTTCTACTGGAACAGAGGAAGGTGAGCAAACCTAGCTGTGTATAGGTTTCTGGCATGTATTGATTTTTGTAGCTTATGCGATTCTGGTATTTACGGAGTTTGAAAGACATTCCTTCACTGAATTGTTGATTCATGCCTTTCACACAAATGATTTATCCTAACCGTCAGAAATCTTATACCGATATTTTTCATTCCTCTATCTCAGGTCAACATTCCAACGTTCGCTTCTGCTTCAAGCTCCACCGCCAGGCGTTCTACTTCATCTTCCAGACCTACCTCCCGGCCACCCTGCTGGTGGTGCTGTCCTGGGTCTCCTTCTGGATCAACTCAGAAGCTGTACCCGCCAGAGTCGCCCTTGGTAAGGCTTAGATCTTCTCAAACACCTTTGGTCCTATTAGCCGCGATTATCAGCGAAATACAATCATTCATTGCTGCTGACAACGATGGGTCTGTAACACTGCACGAAAGGTTGGATATACCAATGGTAGTAAATGCGAGTAAAGTCGGGTAATGTTTACTTTGTAAACAGTACCGGACTTTACATTGGTTATAAATAAAAGTCCAGTCCAGTAATTTTATCTATTACCGTCGTTAAGTCCGAAATTACAGGACCTGACTTCTATTTACTATATTGTAAAGTCCGGTGCTGTGTTCAAAGTAAACATTACCCGACTTTACTGGCATTTACTACCATTGGTATATACAACATTTCGTGCAGTGATTTGGTATAGGATGCTCGTGGCATCTGGTAACAGTTTCGTCTTGAAAACGGCAGGTATCACCACGGTTTTGACGATGACCACACTAATCAGTGGTGCGAGAGCCACCATGCCCAAGATCTCCTACATCAAGGCCATCGACGTCTACTTGATCACGTGTTTCCTGTTTACCTTCGCTGCGCTGGTGGAGTACGCAGCCGTCAACTTCCGGTCATCCCGAGTCAAAGCCAAAGCCACGAAAAGGAAGATGTCAGTGCCAGAGCCACTTTGCCTCAATGAGGTAACACGACGTTTGTAATTTGTACGTGTGTTTTAGATATATATTTCCATGCACATGTGTTTCAGATATATTTCCAGGTACATATGTTTCAGATATATTTCCATGTACATGTGTTTCAGATATATTTCCATGTACATATGTTTCAGATATATTTCCATGTACATGTGTTTCAGATATATTTCCATGTACATGTGTTTCAGATATATTTCCATGAGCGACCATACCAGATGTTTCACAAACAACTTACACAATCATATCATTGACTTATCACAAACACATTTCTTGTCTTTCATACAATATGTGCTGGTGTGTTACGCCAAAGGGCGGTTATACTGGCTATACAGATACAGATACAATATTGCTGTCACAAATGTGCTCATTTGAAAAAAAATGTATTGTCACTAATTGATTGGACATTGTACCGAATGATTGCTCTCGAGTCCTGCTAACGTGTGCGTCCATTTGCATTTTTAATAAGGAAAGTGAGGAGGTTTCCATGAAGAAACTCAATAATGAGGCGGCAGGGGGGTCCAGGGTTCATACAATCCTAGACATTGATGTGGACAATGGCAACGCTGGGAACAAGAAAGTTCAGGTCGACATGGACATATCTGAAGACGAAGGGGATCGTCCCAAAAAGACGGGCCTTAGCTTCCGTAACGGAATGCGTTCGTTCATGAGACAAGTGTCACAGGTGCGACCTCTGTCCCTATACCTTTTCATTCCCTGAAGTTTTGAAGGCTAAAAATTCTATTAACTGTTCTTCTTATCTTCAATGCTGTTTTTCAACACCTTAACATGCTAAGTTTGAAAGTAATGTCTGTTTAGACCGTTTATTGACCATACATCAAATTCAAACGCTAAGACAGTTGATGGCTCATGAATGCATCCAAACGCTATATTTTTCATGTTGTACATTTCAGGTGCCTCTGAAGGGTGGTGTCGCTGTGATTGACAAGTACTCCCGATGGCTCTTCCCAATAAGTTACTCTCTTTTCAATATTTTCTACTACGTCTACTACAACGAACCCTGGGTGAAATGGACACAACCTAACTGAAGCATTTCACCCCATTCTGGGCTGAAGGATGGACTGAATTCGTGACGAAGATTCTGTCAGCTCGCACGCCCGGCTGATGAGAACTGGGTATAAGGCGTAGAGTAGACTGGGATAAGGGGCTATGAAATGTAAATAGAAGCTCTTTCACGTGGGCAACTGATCACGACAAAAAAACACAACTTTCATTTGGCGTCTGATCCGCCTAAGTTGTGTTAAGACTAGGTGTATGATGACTGAGTTTATCATTAGGGTCTGTCTATCCTAACCAGTCCTTTCTATTTTTCCTTTTATTTGTACACGGACTGAAAAAAAATCCTTCGGAGACTAAGCGATCAATGGACCTTTTCTATATTCCCGCCTACCTCGGTCAAAACCTAGAAATGCAAATAATTGACCGACATGCAGCCACCCTTTCATTGGTCGAACCGCTAATTGCCATGTTATCATTGGCTGAACAAATAATTCAGTGATGGACAGTCCGAAAAGGTCCAATCTTCCAGTAACATTGTTTCTGCTGTCTTTCTAATCCACACACTATAACATGTTATTGATGAATCTGAAAGTTTAAGGGGTTTAATCATGCCCCGTATGATGATTGATTGGTTGGTTGGTTGGTTGGTTGGTTGGTTGGTTGGTTGGTTGGTTGGTTGGTTGGTTGGTTAACACGTAGCAACCATGGCGACTAAAAGAATCAAAGTTTAGGAACATGGATAACGATATCAATCCAACCAAAATATCAATGAATCAATTGCTCAGAAATGCAGAAATATAACGATTTGTGTCAATTAAGGCAAACGGCATATTACACCTGGGCCGGCAGTTTTCACTTATAACAATAATGAAGGTTTATAATACCGTAATGGTGATGTACTTTTCCTAGATTGTGAAAGAAAAGTTACCAGCGTTCGAATAATAGATATCTAGAACTTGTGATGCTATGGAGTGGTAAGGTATTGTTGTTACCGATAGACTTGTTAGGAACAGGTCCTGTAAATAGATGGTGATATAGTGCTTATGTGAACGCTGCAAAGGAATTTCAAATTGATTGTCTTTGTCCACCCATCGTCGGTACCATCTACATTAGATCATGGAGGTAAAAATCAAGTTGATTTCAGTGAATCAGTGATCATTCCATATGGGATCGCTATGTGTCGCTTCCACATGATAAACGTAGGTCTTCATGAATGGGGATAAGGAGACATGCCTTCTTTTACAAAGGAAAAGACAGCTACTGTTTTTATTTCTTAAATTGTTAAAGTATGACGAACAGAAGTATCAATATCGCTACCACCTTTTGGTACGTACTTCAATACAGTCTAATTTTAAATGGAACCCTCTATCTTACGACTGGATTGGGATCTATGGCGTTGAGCAACTGTAGCTGTTTCGAAGATATGATTTTATTTTTGTGAAAAAAGTTAAGTCAAGCAGCTTTCTGTCGTGGTTAGTGAAGATGATACCCCTCAAGTGTACTCGGTAAAATTCCTTTTCTTGTATATAGGCTTATCTAGCTACAACTGAGAGGTGTTACCTACGATTATGTGCACGAGTAAGGATGTACAAGGTTATAGCTCTAGGTGTACGATTTCCGGGACTGAACCCACCCATGTACAACGTATTAACTGTGCCATTATGTACATAAAACATGTGTGCCCTTCGGGTTCAGTACTGTGCCTAGCACTGCGTAGTCGAAAAAACGTCGTGAATCCATCGATATGATTCAGAATAGGTTAAAAGTATTTCAATGGCGTTGGCTACTCAGGAGCACCACGCTACACTGTATAAAATCACCATGTTAGAGAAAATTGTTTATGATACTTAGGTATGGCCTTGATGGAATATAATATATAAGTATGTTCACAATAGGACACAAGAAGGATTCAAGATGCCAGTAACCAGGCAGTTGAAAAGGTAGAAAAGTTAGGTCGCCCTAAATACATGTATATAACTAAGCTAGTATAATGGTAATCAAACTTATGTACGCATCCAATAAATCATAAGGTCGTTCCATTCAAAATATTTATTAATAAATGTAGAACTTTATTATAGTTTTGTGCCCTTTGACAATGAAACCACCCAGGAAGAAAATGTCAAATTTCAATTTGCCATGACTGGTCCCTCACACAATGTACATTCAATGGGACCTAGATTAGTATGCTATCACTCTATATCGTGGAGTGCAATTGACAACTGCTAGTGGGCGTCTCTGTAGCGCCTACAAGTCTACTCAAAGTGTTCTACCAATCTGCATCCAAGGTGACCTGGGTGGGCAGAATGACTCTATGTCGTGCAGTCCAAATGGCAACCGCTACCTGGCGTGATTCACCGTATAAGCAATGCACTAACAGAATGCCTTATGATGCAACTAGTTTGTTTCACAGGTGTAAATACGAATACTCACTTAAATATCGACAGAATGAGATGGTGTTTTCCTTCTTGAGTAAATTAACCACGAATCCCTTCTTTGTACCATATACAACAAATCTAGTAGCGTTCCTCATTATGTACTTAATTGTAGTTACTTAGCAATGTATATATGTATCGTTATCTGTATTTTATTCTTCTGTTGTGACCTGTACTAAACCCAGCGGGTATGTGTGTACAATAAAGGTCTTCATTCATTATGGGAAACTACATCACATGTATTAAACAACACTAATATTGGCGTCTATATTGATATACACAAACATGACAAGTAGCATTAACCATGCACCACGTCTAATATGTACATAATTGTAGAGCACTTCGCATGTACAAGTTAGGCAATAACAGTTAAATGTATCTTAATATATATGAAATAAAAAAGCTTGTATATACAAAACAAATGAATTGAACTTCTTTTACATATTTCTTGTGTTTCATAACTTTAATTTGTTACGACTTGACTTGACTTTATTTGGATCCACTTTTAGCTTGACATACAGCTATTCTTCCAGTGGTCCTTTACATTCAGAAACATAATACATCAATAAAAAGGGCAACTCATACATGTAACACATGATAACACCATAGACAATCATACAAGTACAATTTATGGTTTACTTTAAACAAGTGTCCTGTCCTGTGAAGTATTTCAGTTCATTGACATACGGTATAGGAATCTTTTCTTCTCTGCGTTTGTTTTTGGTTTGGGTAGTCTGATAGTGTTTGTTGTTGCTGACCGTGTTTGATACCGACTGTTCTGTGACTGGAAGGCGAGTTGTTGTTACAGTTTTTTTGGCATTCCGGTGTGAACTATCTTGCGAAATGCAGCAGAGCTTCTTTGCTGGATTCTCTCTGTCTGATAACATTTTAACCCCAAAAGGAAAAGTGTCTTGAGTTCGTAACGTCGTATTCTATGTTGCTCTATTTCTGTATTCGACATCCTTACTGTTCCAGTTTCGGCTCGACACATTCTAAAGTCGAATCTTCCGGATTGACATCAAGTCTTTCTAACTGTTCCGTCTCCTCATGCTCGATAGTGTCACGAGTTGTAACATCATCTGATGTCTGGGGTATGTAAATGTCTGTGCAATTTGTGAGACCAGTCGATTCATAAGCGGTTTGATCTCGACTGGTAGCCTGGGGAACCGACGACCTTTCAATTCGTGGGTTTACAGAAGCTACCCTCTTAGTGCCCGCCTTATATAGTAGAGTTTTGGCGCCTACATTTCTATTTGTCGGCAACTCTACCTCAGCTGTCGCAGCGTAAAATCTCACAGATTCGTCGTCATTGTCCAAATGCTCTTCGTTTGGTGATGGTTGTCCAGATGCATTATTAATGTCTCTGTCTTGAATTAAGTCGGATTCTCCGTTACCGTCACCGCCGTCACCCTCGTCCTTTATTTCGTATACGTAGTACTCATGGGCCGATGGGTCGTACACTTCATCCTCATTTATTTGGTTGTACATGTTGCCGTCTGTTTGACTAGTACTGGAGTCTACAACTTGCTTACTTCCACCGCTGGCACCCTCATCTTTTATTTCGTAGTACTCGTGGGCCGATGGGTCGCACACTTCATCCTCATTTATTTGGTTGTACATGTTGCCGTCTGTTTGACTAGTACTGGAGCCTACAACTTGCTTACTTCCACCGCTGGCACCCTCATCTTTTATTTCGTAGTACTCGTGAGCCGATGGGTCGTACACTTCATCCTCATTTATCTGATTGTACATGTTGCCGTCTGTTTGACTGGAGCCTTGCGTACTGTCTATCTGGGGTGTTCTTGCTGTATTTCCTTGGTACATTGGGTTACGCTGTAAAGCCCCTGAGACATTTATCATTGGCAAAGGGAGATTTCCCCCATTGTCCCTTCTTCGTTTTTTTCTTACGTAGCAAAACAAAGGAATAAAACACATGATAATAATTTTTGCTGCTATTATAGAGCCGACTATCACTGTAATAGGAATCTTCGACTTTGGACCTCCAGCCACATCAGGTGGTGAATTAGTTAGTGTAAAGGAAAAAAGTGTAACTCCGTCTGTTGCATTAACTGCATCACTCTGTGTTTGGGGTGTCAATGATGTGTTTTCTGGTCTCAACATTCTGCTGTGTGTGTTATCAGGACTTTTACCAGACATATTCATGAGCATTGTATTGGTTTCAAAGTATTTCTTTTTCTCACCCGGCAAACATTTTGTGTCATTTGTGTCATCTTCTTCCCTTTCTGTGGACACACTGAGGGACAGAGTGCGTTTGTGCTCGCGAACGATAGAATAACAAATCAATCGTGAAACAGAAGTTTTGTTTTCCGACGAATCACCTTGAGAGTCGATAGACTGTTTCTTTCGCCTTGCTACAACGCTAAAACCCCCCACCCTGGGGACAGCCGACTTACCGCTTGTTTCTACACCAAAGACTCGTAAACTGGATTTTCCTTTTAAATCCAAAGTTATGCCACCTGGCTCTTTCCACGCCTCTAAACATTGACTTGAGAGCGACGTGTTCACGTGTTCTTCACTAGTTTTCGCGATGACGACAAGGGGAGACTGAGCCGCTATATGACCCAACTGAGACCCTTTTCGAAGCGGATAACAATACTGATTGTATAATTCGTAAGTATCACTTGTTAACGATTCAGACCAGTCAATGGCGAATCTTTCGTCCGCGCCATAATATTTGATTTGCAAATCTATGCCAACAGCCTCAAATCGTATCCACTGATAGTGAATTCCGTGACTTCCGTAACACCTCGCCAACACCATGTCCCATGCCATATTATGGACAGCGTTTGATTTGGAGACGATAAGGTTATTTCCACTGAGTTTGATTGTCCTTAGCGTGTCCAGACTCAAGAACGCTTTTCTGTCCAGACACACTAAGTCGTTGTTTCTCAGGTCCAAATGTTCAAGTTCTTTCAAAAACTCGAAGGCGTCAGATGGAATCGTTTGCATTTTGTTTTCACTCAAACGTAGGTTTGAAAGTTTGTTTAGTCCAATGAACCAGTGGCTATGCACATCTCTCAAGGCGTTATTCCCTAGATCTAAATAATAAAGATAGTTCAGATTTCGAAAACATGCCGAGTCTAATCTGGAGATGCTATTGTTTGAAATCGAAAGATGTTCAAGGTGGTATTTATCCGGAGAATATGAAGCGCTATGCCAGTTCCAGGGAAGGTGTGTTAACATGTTATCATCCAAATTTAGATTTTGTAACACTACAAAATGTTGGAATGTGGCGTTGTTTATATCAGTTATTCCTGTATCCACAAGGAAAAGATTTGTAAGGCAAGAGGAGTCGATTACAGCTAGTTTTTGTGACGATAACATCCCGAGTTGAAAACCTGTGAAAGCGAGCCATTCCAAACCGGAGAAACACTTTTCTGTGAACCTATTGGAAATTTCAGCAGAGTGTTTGTGACTATCATTACATGATATGCACTCCATCCTATATCTTAAATGGATTGTTGATTGAGGTCCGTTGTCGTTAACGATTTTGCTGAGGGGAACACAAGAAGTCAGTTGTTTTGACTGGCACGTCGGAAAGCAGGCCTGATCTGCTGACAGATCGGATACGGCTAACAGAGCAAGGACTGTCAGAACACCAACTCCGTACTCAAATCTGGAATTCATCCTAAAAATTTGTCAGCCACCGCAAACCCAAGTTGTTAATATTTCAAGTGTCTTTGAGGCGACTTTATGTTTGATGAAAATGTGTTCTAAAATGTTGCTAATGAGTCAGTGGTATGTTTTCACATGTCAGTTCGAACGACGGAAAAGGTGGAGGCAAGCAACAGAGTCTTTTTACCTGACTTGTGGGTGTTGAGAGTAGACCGAAAGCTTTGAATGAAATCTGCCGTCTTAGCTCCGTCGCCACCCGTCAACGTCCACGTGGAGCTACCTTGATCTGCTGCAGTTCTGGAAAAAACAACCGCCGCAATGTGTGTCCAACGGTCCTTCGTATCGGTATTCGTATCGGTCTTTCTTTCCAATTTTTAGGTTTACACTATTTCTGAGACACCCAGAGATGATCTCTTCCGTCGAGAGTCTGAAGCGACACTGCTGGCTCATCTTTAAAATAATCAATTTATTCACAAACCCCGACTAATTTCAGAATGGACACTCACGTGACATGCTTCCAGTACCGGAGAGAAAACAAGACATCTGAGATTGCAAACCTCCGGGAAGTATATAATGCATAATGTTCACAACGACTGCTGACAATTTCAGACATCACATTAACAGCAATGTTACCAGTAACTTAGAAGATGGGTGATATCAAAATTGTAATGCACAATACAGGCTTAAACCCCCCTTCCAGAAAGCAGTGTGGTATAGCCCAATAGTCCCACACGGCTTAACTTCTACAGTGGACAATAGCTGTTGATGATAGACGATACCACACCACATACAGCACGGGGGTGTCGAATTATTGTATTTCAATACCTGAAAATACAGATACAGTAAAAAAAAAAATTATCTGGACTCCAATAACTAACCATACACCGAAAATCAAACCATCAAGCCCACCGTGAGTTATAGCTGCGAACAGACATACGAAGATCAAAACAATACCTTCCCGCGGAAGGATATCTCCTTTTACGGAGCTCGAGGTAATAAAATCACTACAACATACCACCTAGATCTACAGACCTGGTGTAAAGTTGTAACTTCTAGAATGGTCTTGAAAAAAAATATCAGCAAGGAAAATTTTTTTTAAAGCGCATACTTCAAAATACACTAGTCGTGAAAGTTCCACCAGATCAGTACATTCCTGCATACGCACAGGTGAAAACAAGTAAATCTCTCGGAGGAGGTACTGAATATTTTCAGACCAATATTTCAACGCTTTTTCAATGTTTTCGTGATGCGCGTCGAAGGAATGTTTCAGAAACAAACAAGACGGACTGGACAGAGCAACTAAACGTTTTCATATCTTGTCTATGCAATCTCCCGTTTGTTTGTTCCCAAAAGTACATCACGTAAACATTGAAAACGATGATCAGTCTGCCTATAAATATTCACTTCAACACCTGCACGAGCATCGGATTGACCTAGTTTATAGGTGGAACTTAGCATTTTTGTGCGGTGTTGGCTTCTGTTTGACTCAGGAAGTCATGCTTGCTCTCTGCCTGGGGTGTTATTGCAGTACATTCTGGTCCGGCAAATGTACGCATTTAGTGGACCAACTCCCCTGGCATGTTATCTGTATATTTGGCCAATTTCTACTCTTTTTCAGCCGCTTCTGAAGAGGCTAGTAGACTAGTGGCTAAATCAAGTGCGTTTTACAACATTACATAGTTTTAGTTTCATTTTTTAGCATCTTGGTTTCTAAGAATGGCGACTTTACACATGACATGTGTGTCCACATGTATCAGCTATGTTCTATCCGTAATCATGCCATGTTAATAAACACCTGAAATGAGTCTGGGTTTGAAGATGAGTTGGTAGTGTCTCCATAGTCATCCCAATATTGACAAAACAAATCATGTTCTTCAAAATAGGGCATGTCATCACATCTTCTGTCTGCCCCAGATATAGCATCGATTCGACCAAGACAAACATCGAGCTGCCTTCAACTTTATAGGCCAAGGCTTTATAGACCACTATATCATACCGATTCGCTTACAACTTCTTGGGTTATAGCTAACACACACAAAAGGCAACGAAAACATACAGATTTTCCTGTTATAAGTAATTTTACTAGGCGGCGCCTCATGTACAGTTTGTATGCTGCACCTGGTGTGTCATGTTGTATACCATTGTCTGTCTACGTATCTATGACAGCTTGCCACATTTGATGTGTCTCACGATATAAGTGAGAAAAGTGAGTACAAGCAACATCTGGCTGCTACAGACCTTCACTCTAAAGAGTGCCTATCTGGTGCCGTATATAGATAATCATGCCATGTTAATAAACGTATACCTGAAATGAGTCTGGGTTAGAAGATGAGTTGGTAGTGTCTCCATAGTCATCCCAATATTGACAAAACAAATCATGTTCTTTAAAATAGGCCTAGGCATGTCATCACATCTTCTGTCTGCCCCAGATATAGCATCGATTCGACCAAGACAAACATCGAGCTGCCTTCAACTTTATAGGCCAAGGCTTTATAGACCACTATATCATACCGATTCGCTTACAACTTCTTGAGTTATAGCTAACACACACAAAAGGCAACGAAAACATATAGCTTTTCCTGTTATAAGTAATTTTACTAGGCGGCGCTTCATGTACAGTTTGAATGTTGCGCGTTGTGTGCCATGTTCTATTCCATTGTCTGTCTACGTATCTATGACAGCTTGCTACATTTGATGTGTCTCACGATATAAGTGAGAAAAGTGAGTACAAGCAACATCTGGCCACTACAGACTCTATAGAGACTGAAGATAAGTGTCCTCTTTGAAATTTAATTTGTAACATATCGGATGTTATTCTGGCCGAACAGTTTTATTGTACCGTCGTTATTGTATATCATATGTATAAGTCTGTGTAGTGTAAGTCTGAATTTATGACACATGTATCTTCAAGCTTTTAAATTGTAAGAGGTCGACAATTCAGCCATTTAGGCTGCCATAGACTTTTAACCTGTGTATATTTATGTGAATAATAAACCAGTCATTATCATCAAATGTGACATCATGGGCACCAGGAAAGACACGTGTATTTAAAATATGTCAAAGCAGGACACTTCCACATACCTGGTGTTATACAGGAATGAACAGATAGTATGCAGTTATGTCTCCATGTGATTCAAGAAGAGAGAAGAAACAGAGATTAAGAGTAGATGAACAAAAGTACACAGTGTTGTTTTAATAAATAGACTTTTAGTTTTTAGCGTTAAAATGTAACATTTCAATATTATATACTCCATCTGAGCAGGAATGTGCAATAAAGATTCACTCAAATAATAACATGAGATGACATGAGAAAGCTTACATTAACTTTGACCATTATTGTTCTACATGTGATTGGTGGAAGACTTGCCCTGACGATGCTGTTGTATGTGTCAGGTTCACAGAATTCGAAAATTTGAAAATTAACACATGTAAAGCACGGTGATGACATAGTCTTAGACAAGAAAAAAATATTCCAATATGCCATTTATTGCCTTAATTGTCATGCGCTGTTCGAATTACATATATAATTGTGATACTATTTATTCAAAATACTATCTGGATAATCTATAACGAATATGACACGACTGGTCAACTCTTATAAATGGTTGTGGGTTCAGTTCAAAACGTTTCTGTCTATTCAATACAGGCTGTACTGTCTCCATGATTATTTATGTACACACTAGCCTTACAGAACAATAACAAATCACCCACCACACAAGCATTTAGTCACTGTCACAGATATAATTCTGTAGATATGGATTTTATAATTCTAACTATCTGGTCACAACGATAGATATGAAGCTAATTTGCAGTGGTGGGTCACTTTGGAATGTACAGTGGTATCAACATATGCGTTATAATTATATAGTTTGAAAGTTGAATTATATCACTGGTACATCATTTACATTTGTTTTGCTTAAGTATAACGGATTTCAAGAAATTCTATGCCACAAGCAGATTTGAATATGTCTTAAGGAGTGACAAAGGCTTGCCAATCGGATAAGGATGGCGAACGGCACAATTTCTGATATCATCATGTTAACTGTATTATTGCATGGTTACATCAAACATCAACATCGCAAAAACATCTTTTAAGTTAGTTTTCAGTTTATTATTTTTTTTCGCTGAAGTTTTTTTTTCTTGTGCTGACGTCAATGATGCTATCAGAAGAATCCCTGGGGTTTATTTTTAATCTGTTCTCATCAAGAAATATTATATAAATTATAATCATATCACCGGCTAGATGAGTTCCTGTTGCATCCAGTAATCAAAATGTTTAGATATATTTACAGATAAGATCTTGGATGTGCCTGATGAAGTGTGTTGTTCTTCTTTGCAGTGCATTACATAACGCTGTAAATTTACATGATTTAGACTCATTTCCAAGGCCAGCTGACACATGTCTGCTTTGTACAACACAATTCACTAACATACTAACTATTCCAACATTCTGTTCCCTATCTTAAACAGCACTAATTCACTTCAATCCTACCAACTCCGCAATATATAGCAGAAACTCTTGGAAATACAGCAGACTTACATACATACATGCGTAATAATCGGGTGTACTTTGAATTCCAATTGCAACTCAGCACAAGATTCCATCTGACAAACCTAAGCCATGCCATTATTTTATATATTACATGTAATATGTAGTTGCTACATTAGCTATAGCATAACAATGGATTGACACTTGCGTTTTTTGTACAATATAATGGTACTTTTATATACACATTATTCCACGTTGTCCTCGTTTGATTCCATACATTTCAGTATAGAGGCGATAAATATAATATCATCATTATATCGTCTTTATTAAAATGGGGGGGGGACTCGAACGGCTTTTTTCTACCTATAGCACATTTCTTTTGTATAGGTTATTTTGTTTCCATACTCTGTTTTATTCGTGTATTTGATATTTACTTTCTGTATTCCGTTTTTTTATGTTCAAAATGAAATAAACAAACATACAATGGACACTGCACATACCACGCCACATGTTTCCGAAGAGTTGCTTCAATGATGTCATATCTATTTGTCAAATGTAAACTCTAATGTACAGGGTAAACTTATTTTCGGCGTTCCATTTTGAAGACTGCTGGCTAACGTTGAGAGGAAGTGAATTTTATTTATTTATTTATTTATTTATTTATTTACTTATTTCTGCTTTATTTTGACAGGGTAAATGCACTCAGTGCTTGGCGCATTGATTTCCAGGCATGCCCTGTACCTTTCCAGGCATGCCCTGTACGTTTAGGGCTTTACAAGTCTTAACCATTGAATATCGTGTAAAATGTACACAGTTCGTTAAGACCGACAGCTCTGCATTTCGTTGCTCCCATGCATATTTGAAGAATTGCTAGCTTGCATGGTGGTTTCAGGTCAGCCATCCCTGCCAGGGCTCGGTGTAGTGCACGAAGTAGCTCAGGTTGAAGAGCAGAAAACACAGAGGAAACCCCCAGCGGGAGTAGCGATCGATGGACGCCACGTCTGCTCTCACCATTTGGACCTGAAGAAAAAAAATTCCACAATGAAAGCTAGGCAATAGATTTCAGTTTTTGCCAAGCACAACAGAAGAAACGACGCCCGGAGGCACGATTCGGCGCCCGCCAAGATTTCCACGTACTTTCCACGTGTAGCTGGTGTGAGCCAAAATGTTGACAGGCTACTGGTCATGACGACATTGCTAGAATCGGGGGTTGTGATTGCCTAGAAGATGAGCTAACATGCACCGTTCACGTGCAAGGTAGTTTTCTAGAAATTGGGCTAGAATGAATTAGTTCCCTGTTTCTGCCTGTCATAAAACCTGTATTAGAGATTAGATATGAGAAGAGGAGCTTCGGGTACTTTTTAATCATTGTAAAATGATCTTTTGTTTTTATTTCTTTTGTCGATTAAGATTTGATTGGCAGCAGCACCAAATAGAATACGTTTAAATAAAAAATAAAAATAATAATCATTGTACTAATGGCAATCATTAGTCAACAAATAAGAGGAAAGTTCAGTAAAATAAAAATCTGAAGTGTGGCAGAAAAGTTGCAATAAGCAATTTGCACTGTGCTTTAAGAGTTCAAGGGCAATATTTCTTTATTCTCTCTGAATTAAGATCGTAAGATTAAAATGATATTCTATTTCCGTCACCTTATAGAAAAGCTGAACCGTAAGTGATGAAGTTTAGATTAGCTGATTTAAGCCTCAAAGAAAATCGATCTACAGTGAAAGAAGCTCCGACAGCTGCCCAAAATGTTTTTACCATATTGAGAGATAAAAGGATCATCCCCACAAGCATTACAGGAAGTCTTCTTCAAGATCACTAAGGCGGGCAGGGTCTGTTAAGAAATCAAAGGCTATCAGCGAGGTTGAAGTATTATACATAGCGGTCTTCAGTGCTAGTATTCCATATGATTTTGACGTTTGTTGAATGAGCAAGTAATAGACCAGCTGGGTGTTAAACGACTAACTATTCCTGCTGTGAATGATTCGACACAATTGATGTACGTACGTTGCAGATTTGTAACACCTCCTAATGAGAATATGCATATGTAGCAATTTGAAATGATAAAAACACAGTCATCTAAGTTTTCTGGAAGTACAGTCGCTTTCATGTCAAAAAAAGTTACTACGACAAACAGAAAGGCAATTATCTTTGCATCATGCTGTAAGAATAATATATGGGCTAACTAACGAATGAAACATTTAGATTCAGTAATGCATGAAGTTTGAACAGAAAGATTCCGAATTGCATGTGTCTCAAACAACCTTGCTTGGATGAATGTTACCCGCCTAATAACCCCACAAGGGACAACATGTAATTGGCGCCCTTTCAGGACCACCAAAGAGTCGTCCGTCTGTACACATCCTGTCTCATTTCTGCCTGAGCCCTACAGGCAGCTTTCACAGCTACAGGTAGCCATTAACAACAGCTACTGTAGGGAACCATCAACTCTTTCTTCAGCAATGTTGTCAGACGGGTAGGCTTATGGCGAGAGGTCATGGGGGCAAGAAAACGTAGTCATTAGTACACTGTGCAACTCAAACTTCCTGTGCCTCAATGTGAGTCCGGTCAGAACACCTCTTATCAATCATTGTAAGTGCACAGCAGTCCCCACATCAGTCTGGGATCATCTTCTAGGAAACACTTGCAAGGAGGAATCTGCATTAGCACTGGGCCAAGTGCAGTTATCAATAATTCATGGCAATGGTGATTTAATCATTTTTTTATCAGGTAGGTTCTTTACAACTTTTTAACAAGAGCCGACGTTTCGATGGCCGTCTGTCATCATCCACATCAGGGCTAATATGACCGGTTTACTGTGCACTGCAGTGTTATTGTAAACCAGTCATATTAGCCCTGATGTGGATGATGACAGACGGTCATCGAAACGTCGGCTCTTGTTAAAGATAAAGTGGTTGTGAATAAAGAACCTTGCTATTCAAGTTTTTATCTGCACTCTTCGTCTCAAGATGCTTTTGAGCACCCGTGCTCAACAATATAACAAAACAAAACTTTACATTCCCACTAAATGTTAGAAAACGTAATCGCTATCATCCACACTGTAATCGCTATCATACAATCAGTACCTGAGATACGCTTCGGACAATGTGTCGAACCCCGTTGGCGAAGGTCACTCCAATCTTCTTGGACGTATTTCTCCGCAGCCTCTGTCCGTCCATGCGCGCATTCTGTCCCACGGTCCCATCGTCCGCCATGTCGATGTCCAGAATCGTGTGCCGTTTCTCGTGGTTGTTCTCCTTGTCGTCCACACAGTGCAGGGCGTCCAAGTTTGCCTTTACCTGAAACAATGTTGTATTCTGTCCAGTATAATTAGTGCAACACTAGACGGTTACAATATTTCACAGTCTGAGGAAAATGGACATGTACATGTTCACGCAACTTAATCCTCACGGTGGTGCCAAGTGCAGGGAGGGGATGGAAGACAAATAATTTGATAGTGGTAATGATAAGTTCAAAGTAGAGAAGTGAACATGAAAACGGTGAACATAAAAGTACAGTGAAAAGATAAGGAGTTACAGTATTCGTTTGATGTTGCCCATTTCATTTCGCTGAGCTAAGTTCTAAGTTCCCAACATTTTACGGACATTTGCTTGGTCTATCTCCTTCGTGGCTGCAAAAAATCCTGTGCTGTGGCCTGTACTCCATCCCAATGGGAGACCTATATCTTTAATTTATACCTTGCTAAAGTTTTAATCCCAAAGAAAGTACCTTATTTTTACACTTCTTTTCACTTGCCATTTTGCGTTTTGCCTCCTTCATCTTCTTGACAGAAGACCGGAAGTTGACGGCTGCGTACTCCACCAGCGCAGCGAAGGTAAACAGGAAACACGTGATCAAGTAGACGTCGATGGCCTTGATGTAGGAGATCTTGGGCATGGTGGCTCGAGCGCCGCCGATCAGCGTGGTCATGGTCAGCACAGTGGTGATGCCTGTGGCAACCGATACTTATTTATTTCCAGAGGTCATAAGCTCGTATAAGTTACACACAGAGATAAGCAAATTCAGTTCATGATGTATGAACTTGGAAATTGAGCTTTGTTTCCTTTGATTACACTAAAAAGAGTATGGTAACCTGGTGACTTTCATGAACAGGCTTCTAACTCTATGTTTATTATAAAGCACGTGATCAGCTTGCTCTATCTGGCACTTTCTGCCAGTCATCTTCGATAGCTCCAAGACAGATTCAGTTTTGAAGGTCACGCCCGAACACTAGCCGAACTCACCACAGCCATGGTTAGGAGTAGGTCGGAAGCAAGGTCGGCTGGTTTGGCTGGTGTTTGGTCAAATTTAACTCAAATTCGCTTCGATTCGTATACAAAGGTAGGCGTGGCCTAAATCTGGTCAGATTGCTCCCGAACTTCAGCCAATCTTGGTCGGCTGGTGTTCGGGGGGACGGTTCTGAATGTGTGACAGGGGCTTTAGTTAACTGTCACTGACCAAGAGCTACTCTAGCCGGAACAGCCTCGGCGTTGATCCAGAAGGAGACCCAGGACAGCACCACCAGCAGGATGGACGGGATGTACGTCTGGAAGATGAAGTAGAACGCCTGGCGGTGCAGCAGGAAGCAAAACTTCACATTGGAATAATCACCTATATGGGACAGGCATAGAACAGGAGAACATATACAGGTAACATAAAGTGAATTAAAAGTTGTTGTTCATATTTTAGATAATTGGCATGCCAAACTTATACTCTGAAAACCAAGGCTTCCCTCACAAAACAAGCAAAGTCTTCGTCATATCATTCAGCTTTTTAATACTCCCAATTGTTACCAAAAATGGCACTGTTCAAAGCCATTCTTTCTTCATTCAACGCATTTAAAGAAAAAGAAAGCTGTTGCTGTACCTGATTCATATGTAGCCATGCCATTAATGACGTTATAGGCCCCGATTTTGAACTGCTGAAGTTGTAAACTCTCCACGCCATAAATGGAGTTGTTGCCAGCCTTCCATCGAAACCGAATATCTTCCGTCTTATAGCCATCTGAGGAAAAAGAATGACTGGAGTTAGAACGACCGTTTTCTTCAATCATTATAACTACGTGATAGGACATTTGCCAACACCAAACAGAGTAGATAGAGAAGTAGAGAAGTACGTACAACTTTCAAATCCCAATGTGCAGTTTTGTGAATCCATCGGATACTTCTTGAGATCCATATTGCATTCGGCCTTTGCAGTGATCCTGTAGACACGCAGAATACAGAATAGTTTAGATTGGGCTCTTAGGATCCTACGAAAGTTGGATCCATGCCATGTAGATATGCACGGTTCCCTGAAGGCTACTGAGTGGGTTCAAATGGTACGTTTTTATTCACAACATCGGATTTCAGATATTCTCAGGTTTATAATTATCAGTTACTGAATCACTGATTTTTGTCGTTCACCGTCACTTAAATTTTGTCACGGTTATCAAAAGCTTTAAGGTAGATACATATGTCTCTGGAGAAGGTGAATGTCTTAGTGCATATGCATCGAGAAATAAAAAAAATTACATTTGACAACGGTATTTCATATCTAAAGGAAAGTAGGTCACTTAATTTGGTTTCTCCATACATGTAATGCTAAATACACTTTTAATCTATCTGTAAAATTTAAACGCAATTCAGTTGTGTCTGAAGAGATTCAACACGTCTGCAAAGTAATTTTTAAATAAAGATTTGATTTGATTTGATTTGATTTGAAATGGTACAGACCAACGTACCCAGTGATTGGATTATCATAAGTGACATAGTACCGTCTATCATACTGCTGATTTCATCTAAGACAGAGATCGGCAAGAATGATTTAGGTTCCGCCCACTGTTTTAACGCACATTGCCGAAGTATTTGTTATTTCATCAAATAGCAATCAATCTCGTTCGAAGTTTCTGGTACTTAGATTGACATACAATATGGCACGTATCTTCGAAAGAAATTTATGGATCTCGCTCAGGTATCTATAAACTTATAATGGCCAAGACTGTAAATGGTAGGAACACAGGCAGGTGCATGTGGCTCAACGTGGCTCAGCGACGAACCCTGCAGACAAACTTGATTTATCATTTACTGTCTCTTCCCGTACAGATTTCCTGTTACTACCACTATACACGAGCCGTAAGGTCAACATAAGGGCAGAATACAGCAGATATAACAAAGCCATTACTGTGATATCAAAGAAGTGACTTTGGTGAGTTGGTAGTAGAAAATGTATATTACAAACAAGTGTATTTTACGTAGCAGGGACAATGAAAATTATTTTTTTAAATCTTTTGTTCTGCTTTTTATGGTAACTTTCTAAATGTTGTTATCATGGGGTAATATCTTCTTTTTCATGTTTATGTTCAATCGCTATCTTCCACCACTTCTGTTTTTTTCTACAGTAAGTCAGAACGACATAGAAAAAACATTTGCCTCATTCCGTATAGAATCCCTCCGTCAGGGAACAGCCTGATGAGTTTGTTGTCCACTGTAACCTTGTGCAGGAAGGACTCCTTTGCGTTGGGGATGAACGTGTCTGGAACCCAGAGTTTCTCGGCAAGACGGCCGTCCAGACTCAGGCTGTGGTTCGAACCAGCAAAGGCCAGACGCTCGTCCTTCCAGTACTGACGCAGGAACACGGTAATGGTGTAGTCCTGGAATGAGGTCAGGTCATTAATAAACAGTAGATCTATAGATACATACGCCAAAAAACTGTTACTCAAGCAACTGGATATGATTTTGGAAACTGTCAGACGTTTCAGGTAGAATCCACTACCTTTCGTCAGTGACACTGGTGAGATCTTGAGATCAACAGGTTCATAACCACGAACTATTGATTGATATGCAAATAGAGTAAAGAAGTCAATTAATAGTTCGTGGTTATGAACCTGTTGATCTCAAGATCTCACCAGTGTCACTGACGAAAGGTAGTGGATTCTACCTGAAAAGTCTGACCGTTCCCAAAATCATATCCAGTTGCTTGAACGTCTCACCGTTTCCAAAATCATATCCAGTTGCTTAAGTAACTGTTTTTGGCGTATTTTATTACCTGGATGTCTAGCCTTCATCAACCTATAGATACATAGTTTATGCACTGATTCACATATACGCCAGGTTGTCTATTGAGAACATTGACGAAACAGTGCAAAAGGCTTCTGGACTTGTTGTGTACATTTTCAACTTTTCGAATAGTCATTCAAGAAGACAGAATCGCAGTAATTTAAAGTAATATATCACCAACCTGCCTATATGGGCCCCATACGATCCCAAATGACGATTTCAGTGACAGTTTCCATTATATCATGCACTTCTATCCATCAAAATTTGTGGGGAAAATGAAGTTTCTGTCAGATGTGCAAAAGACAGATTCCACTCCAAGTGGTAGATAATCACTCCAGTTGGATGTACGGACTTTACGCAGTTTATCCATTTACCTTCAGGCAAGGTATTATCACTCAAAACTCAAAACGCATTCAGTTGGCTAATATAATCTTAGATAAGCATTCTTTATCTTCTGTGTCTCTCTTGGTGGGCGAAAGAAAGGCACCAGGTGGAGACCATCCATCACCATTAAAAAAGATCCCCCGCCTTTCCTACCTGCCTATCTGTCTGTACACTGAAATTAAGTAAGTAACAAGTCTTCGCTGACGTCTATCCTTCTCGAAGAACAACCTACTGAGGAAAACTGGCTTAAAGAGTTTATAATCCGATTGCAAAAGCAAATAATCTCAGCATAAGTCGTCAAGACAACCTTGAATCCACGACATTACATTTGAAGCGTGGCATCCAAATAGCATATCCACAGTAAAAGCCATCGCAGTGATTGATGGCCTTCATGCTGGCCGTAATGTACTGCCACTTTAAATACTAAAAGTTCCATGGATGGTTGGAAGGGAAAATTTCTTATAATCGAGAGAAAAAGGCTTCAATGCCAGGTGACATTTTCCAAAAAGCTTTCAAAGATGTCCGGATTATAGATTGCTGGTATTTGGTTAAGTGCCCTGGCATGTAAGAAAAGACAAATCTCCCACCTTTTGAACTTCAAAGCTATAACAGACATAAACTAACTTTGATTGCATGTAATAAACACTATTGGCTACCTAGATACGAAGTTTAAGACATATATTTTAGTTAAAAGGTACTTAGCCTATTCAAGTCATAACTCCTCATTAAACTCTTTTGGATAAAGAACACTGGATGAAAAGAAAAGGAAGTTCCATATCAGGAAATGATACTAAAACATAGTCTATGTTATTTATCGTCGTTTGCTATCCATTGATGACTAAGTGACGGACCACGTACTACAAAGATATATGGGCGAGAAGCCAGTGTAATCTTCTTGAACTTGATGGTAAATCCATCCAGCTTTCGGCTCTTGCTTTTGAAAAGCCCCCTATCTTCATGCTAGTGGGGGAGATTCTGATGAACAATGAATATTTATCATTCACTGGGAACACTCTTCCTGTCAGGATCAATGGGCTCCATCTTAAGTGTTTCGTGGTCGAAGAGTGAGCATTTATTTGAATAAGCGCCCAAACGCAAGGGACATATTATCTTTTACTGGAGAACACTGAATTCTCAGTAATTAGGCCACACTGCCTTAATGTTATGGATGACGTCCTCTGAAGACCCCCAAACTAGTGCGCGCGGGCCAACAAAAATAATTCCAGCCAAAAAAATGCTACTAAACCAAAAGAATACAAAGCTGGTACTGTGAATTTGCCGGAGTAGTACATAGAGACTTATAAGACAAGCCTGCACATGCTGGCCTCTTGCGGCATTATGAGTCGGCACTGTACTAAGTTCTGGAGTTCCGTGGAATCTCGGGAATAGCCCAAAGGCTTGTGTCTTGCTCATTATTTTTCAATGTATACTCGATGATTTATATCATTATCGGATGTGAAAAGATATTCTGAGTGTTCATTTTAACAGCAATCTTTTAATGCTGAAATGATTACATGTTACATAAAGCTGTAAAGCATGTAAATTACAACACAATTCAGGCTGTTTCAGCCTGCGATGTTGTTTGAATAAGTTCAAAGTTCGAAGGCTTCAACATTTGGTATCTTGGAAGAAAGTCCATGTATCTTGCGCGTTCTCAGTTCTGTACCAAAGGAATACAAGTGTATTCATCTACATGTACTTCGGTAGCCTGGATGCCAAACCCATAGCACGGTAGGCTCAGAATTATTAGGATCAGGGCCTAACTGAGGGGGGCTGTGGTGTAATTTTCTTGGGGGCATGTTGGCCCTGGAGCCGAGGGACTGGCCTGTGTAGGCCCTGGAAACAGTCTGGCACCCAGGCTAATACTTCAGCTGAATATGGAAAATAGCTGAAGATACCATCTCATGTGACCAGAACAAACTCCATCAGCATTTTGTAGGTTATCCAGCGTGGTTGACCGGTCAATTCCAATTGATGGACTGTCTACGGGCATTTCTAACATAAGCTCGTTTCCTCTCTTTCTTATCTCCTTTTCCCATGCTTCTCTTTTACAGCTGTTTTGATGGATAACGCAGGAATCGGGGAGAAACGCGTCATCGGTTTAACTTCAAATTACCAACCTTCAATTTTGACGTCGGACCATATCAATGGCTGACAACGTCGGTAGTAAACTCTATGGAGATGTGAAGTGAATTAATGATATTACATGAGCTTCCAAACCCGTTTCTTGTAAAAGACGATTTGGTGTCCCAAAAAACTTTTAAAATGAAACTGGCAGCTCTTTATTCTACATTCTAGCTGTGAAAGCCTCAGTGTAGCACGTACTGCGCCTGCGTATTGTGCATAGCACTTAGGCAGAACGTCTCGTATTCGCGTATTTAAGGATAACATCCCGTCTATACTTTACAAATGTTGTGTCGGAAAAGATATCGTCTGCAACGCGCCAAATTCCGATGCAACGTTGACAAAACATCCAACGAAAACAGAATATGGCCTTAATGCCCCACCGACAGTGATGCCTGCGATGGCAGTGACAGTGACAGTGACTTCTTTTGCGATGCCTTCATTTACTCTTTTTAGGACTAATGCTCTCTTTCTAGACATATTTCCATATACGAAAGGCATTTCATCTGAAATTCTGATATATGTAGTTATACCAGCGCAGTCGGTGGTATTGATCAATAGCCCTCACGGTCTGCCTCAAAGACTTGAGATATGTCTAGTACGGAAGTCCATCACCATACAACCATTTTCACACGTACTTAAGTGTTCTTACCGTATGTCAAGTAGGTATGTACTTTGATGTGCTGATATGTCCGTTCTATTCAACTTGTCGGTGAAGGAATCATTTACTTTCATGTTTTCTATAGCATTTCAGTAGCTTATATATATATATATATATATATATATATATATATATATATATATATATTACTACTGAATTTGTATGTCTATGAAACACATTATGACTGAATAAGGCAGACCGTAACAGAATTGTAGCCCAAACTAAGTGTGCTAATCAATGTTGCTTGCTACTTGCTACTTCCAAGAAGGTTTAAATGGGACGTACGCAACACCACATGTACATGCCTGCACTCTCACAAATTGGGAGTGCAACCCTGAGTGTGTCTTGAAAACGTTCCTTGTCAAATTTGCCATGACTCATCTGAAATTGCTCTATTTCGGGATTACCCTTGGTGCAAATAAGGGAGTTCGCATTTCAATACACTTCACCTTGGAGCCGCTGGAGAAACACATTTATCGTGCATATGCAAGCCTTTACTTGAAATGTTGCCAAACCCAGTATACCAGTACAAGATCTAGACATTGGAGAATTTAAACCTCCATGAAAAATTTAGATTTTTTTGTGAATTTCTTGTCTTATTCATTGTGAATTTTCTCTGTTTATGTCTATGCATTTTTGGACTGGTACCTTGCCAACAACTGTCGGGCAAACTTCCTGTGTCTGACCTTTTATTATTTGATAGCTAGGTAATTCACACCACTCTCGTGTTCTCATTCACTTCAAATACCTACAAACACAAGCAAACACACATACAAACACAACCCAAACAATACCTCCCTACCCGGAGGTAATGATATTAGTAGAATGGATTGCTTACTGCAAGAAAGATACATGGGCAATTGTACGACTTTGACAGGTGACAGAAGTATCAAGTATAATTGATATCGATGTTGAAGGATGTTGAAGGTTAAGTAATACGAGGAAAGACCTTTTCAGGTACAAAATAAAAGGATTCGTCTGTCATCCTTGTCGGTAACGTTCTATGTTTCATCTGTACAAGGGAAGCGACGGGGAACGGACATTGATGTATCTATGACGGGCACAGCATCTACATAACTTTTAGACTCCATAACCGGTTGCAGGAAAAGTTGGGCAAAGTGCCAGCAAACTGTAAGTCGTCAAAGAACTTTGAATTTGTACTTTAAAGTTGACATAAGAATTCTGGTCACGGCATTGTGATGGGCCTTCATTAGAAATTATACACAAACGAGCTAGACGAAATCTAAAACACAAACATATTCAAACCGTATCAGAAGATATACAAACAGAAATTTGATGCATCTAGGAATCATCTATGCTACGCTGATTGTATTAGGCAACATACTGCATTACATCTTACAAATACAATATAAATACAGCAGATGATTAGTCTGCATCCAATTTTGTTACTAAGGCAAAACTGCATTTTTGTCTCGATGGATAATGATATTTGCTAACGGTTTTCACTAATGTATTGATGTACATGTAGAAGGCATCTGAGGACATTGACAGCGATCATTGCTCTAGTGACGTCTCAAAAAGGCACCTTGAGACATTTAAACACTTTCAGGGATTCAGGGGAAAAAGTGAGACTGTCTTTGATGTATTGCCGTGTCACTGTATATCCGCAAATGTAAACCTCTGAAACCCACGAGAGAGATAAAAACGTGGCAGACTAAAGAGCAGCTGTCACAGTGGTCTAAATAGAATTTAGACGTGAGCGATCTACTGGAAGAGACTACAGGTTAGCTAGCTACGCTCTGATCTGGTCTCCACTTTCCCATCGTCTAAGGCTACTTTGAAGACAGGCGACCAACTCTATGAGATATATGTCGTTCGATGTGAACAATACTGGGAACAATAAAAAATAAAATAAAATTGATTTTGAAATAGAGCGACTGAAAACGGAATCGTCAAAAGAACACTCTTATGAGGCAATAAATGTAGTGAGCTTATAATTTCACATATTGGATGTCGTTCAAGGACAGTATATCGGTAGGTGCTCCGATGGGACCCATGTAGAAACCGCTGCAATCTGCTGTATCCACCGGCGCGTGTCACTGTCAGTAGGAGTAGGGAAGTCCATATCGTCTGACGAATCGTACATCAGAGTTCAAACTTCAAGGACAGACGCAGTGACGGCGACGAATATCATTTAATGTGTTCACTGAGAACTTAGATCCCGGATCGGTAGACCGAAACGATTTTTCTACTTGTTATTAGTCATTCAAAGGCGTAGGTCTGCTAAAAGAACACCTTTCTACTTTTCTCTTATTGATTGTAATTCGCGGAAGAATTATACATTTGGTAAATTGCCGTGGCAGTGTGATGGTGTCAAATTTATTAGCGTAAAATTTAAGCAATTTATCTCCAGCGAAGCATATCTCCAGATACGAGTTCTTACGAGTATAGCAGCCTTATCTATATTCAAATGACACGATTGCCAAGGAGGAGACACGACAGGAATGGTCCACTATTTCTTAAGCTTTCTTTAAGCTTTACAACCCATGTATAACTCCATCTTGCATTCGATGACATGATTTCAAGATTCTTAGTCCAGTTGATGTCTCTAGGTTGTACAAGTGAAGAATCACTGATTTTTTCACTCAAATCAAAATACTGCATTGTAACTTCATGGCATGTTTGTGACATGGGAAAAAGAGTAAAAAAGGAATAATTTCAGCGCCTAGTGCTCCTATGAGTCAGTACAACTTCAGTGATCCACACATGTCGTAAAATGAAACATTGTGTAGGAAATAAAGTTGGACTGCTCACCATGTTGACCTCCGATATCTGATCTATACTGGAAATGGTCATGCTCATTTCCACCTGCACCGGGGGACCTGCAAATCAAGTTAGGAGAAAATCAAATCAATAACAATTTCACAGATATCAGATATATGTCATACTTATATGTATTGCCCAATACAGCTTTAATGATCTGTGACATGAAAACATATTGGCATTGGCATTGTTCAAGGTTATAAATGATGATGAGAAAGTGTATTGTGGGTCATGTGATTGGAGTGAAGATTTACAATTACAATTAGTGTCAACGATTACCAGACGCAAAGAAGTTTTATGAACATGCACATTACGTTCATGGCCACAAGAGTAGTCAGTGGACGATGAAGTCTTTGATACTTTGAAAGGCTTTAAGATTAAGAATACACTATTGTTTTCTCGCCGCAAAAGTGTTCAAAAGTACATGTACATGTATATCTATATGAACACCTACAATGGCCGGTACCTTACGTTTTATTTCTAACTGGCAGCTAATGTTCGAATTGCCTTTTATGATTGGTGTGCGATACTATATTATATGAATCAAATCCAATACACTGAACGGGGTCTTGCTTGGATTAAGAAGAAATAAATGATTCAGCCGAACGGGAAAGAATCTATCTTAATCATTGGGAATCGAACAGTGTTTAACCTGTAACGCATTTATATATGAGAATTTTGCAAGTTCCCCAATAAAAATAGGTCAATCGAAGTCTACCATTAATGTACGGGCTACCAAGACTACTTACCGCCGAAGGAAGGTCGTAAGAACCTGTCGTATCCTCGGCTAACGAGGAGGCTCTCAAGGGTTGGAGCTCCTTGAGAACTACGAAAAAAACAGAAGAAGAAGAATCTTACAACTAACGTTACTGCAAGGTTGGAATTCATTGAAAGTTCACTCGATCGAAGACGGAAACTTTTCTTTAACTGTTTGTGGATATACCCTATTGTGAACCCAACCCTACTGACGTCTGGAACTACCCGGGAGATGTATAAATATGAAATGAGGTCTAGCGGTTAATATAATCCGCACAGCATTTCTAATTAGTTTTCCATCCTTTAGGTATGAGCTTTCAAACAGTGAACTAAATAGAGAAGGGCAGCTCATATTCCACCTGCAAGGTTTGAGATGCAGGATGTGCGCTGGGTTGAAAATACCTCTAACTGCGACACCGCAGATGGATTCAGGACACGTATGGCTGTTTCTCTAACACTAGAAGCAAGTGCTCTGTCGTGTGTTATAGTTTTATACGTATGATGACAAAACTGTACATTTAATCTCCCATAGTACGGTTGCAAGTTTTAGTAAAGGCATTGTGTGCGGATATTTGACTATTTATTGCGTCTTAAAAGCGGCGATTTCATTTACAAGAATTTATTTTAGTTGTCCCTTGCATGTACGTCTTGTGATCGGTGCGTTTAAGCGTTTAACGTTTGAGACAAGAATCAACATATCCCTTCTCGCCGCCGGTGGATTTGTAGATAACATAAAAACAGATGTCTCAGGATTCTCGCTCTGTAGATTGGGATCACGGTGAGACCCCCTACACTGTAATGTCGCCGTACTCTTACATAATTCAGTTCAGTCTTCTTTCCAAACCAGTGGCAAGTCAATATAAGAACATTAGTCTTGGATGGAGGCCTACCATATGTTACACAAGTAGCGAATTTCACCCACAGATACTTTTAACATATCCTCAAACTACATATGTATACATCTGAATTCTTAAGCTTTATATTTTGCTTGCCATGCTATGCAGCGTGCGGGTGTGGGTGTGTGGTTTAGGACGATAACTCAAGAAGAATTAAATGAATTGTTATGAAACTTGGTAGGTGGGTAGGTCTTAATGAGACCATGAAATGATTAGATTTTGGGCCATCTGGCGGCTTCTCTCCGTACTGCAGCGAAACTTCCGGTTTTGATATCTCGTGATCTGGACATGCCAGGGTCACGGATTTTGGATGGTAGATAGTTTTGTATGCTCGTTTGGATTTTTCATCAATTTTCAGTGTTGATGATTTATATTTGAAAGTCACATGTGGGATCAGAGAATGACATACACGACATGGTTATGGCGTATAATGATGCCTTACAACATTGTAAATACACATACGTTTCGAAGCGTTACGTTTGGTAACCACGTTAAGATGGCGCCACACAGCAGGAACCTCGCCCGAAGAGTCTTAACCACAGGCTGTGAGTCTTGACGACATTTTCGGCTGAAATACGGCCAGTGTCTTCTCGATCACTGCGCGATTTTTAGAGAAAGGTCAATATTCGCAGGTCACCAAACCATGTCCGATGTGATAGGGTAGATTTTCGAGCGAAAATTATTAATACGCTTCAATCTCTGGCGACTTTGAAGGTCGGCGACCTTCTGGTGATAAAGAAATTCGGCCGAAGGTCGTCAACCTTGTGGCGCCAGCATATGTATTAAGTATCGTAATGTACGAACCATAGCTCCGTCAGCATTGTCTACAACATAAGACATTCCACTGAGGCAAATGAAATAGTACTAGGTAATTGGGGAAGGGTACTTCAGTTTTATGAGAACAAATCAAGGCATAAGATGCTTCCCCGATTTCTCCAGAATTCAGATTTCAGGCAGATGTTTCAAGATTTTACGCCGGCTTAAAGTTCCGAAGAGCTTTATCTTTTGTATGTAATGAAGACTGTTATGGTGGAAATCGTGGTACGGAAAATAGCACTTCAGTGGTCAACTTTACGACTAGTGAATGAATTATTATTTGATTAGTGTCTCACAATGATAATGTTTGAAAACCCCGACGGAAAGTCAGATGTTTCTTCTATTTCCCCACAGACCAGGTTTTAGGAGGATGTTTCAAAATTTTACGCCAGCTTCAATTTGCGAATGACTCTATCTTGGGGATGTTAAGAATGTTATGGATGAAATTTGATACGAAAAAAAAGTACTACGGTAGTCAACTTTACGATTAGAGAGTGAATTGTTGCTTGATTAGAGTCTCATAATGATAATTCCCGAAGTACATTCTTCAGGCGGATGTTTCAAGATTTTACGCCAGCTTAAATTTGCGAATGGCTCTATCTTGGGGATGTTAAGAATGTTATGGAAGAAATTTTATACGGAAAAAGCACTACGGTAGTAAACTTTACGATTGGTGAGTAAATTATTGTTTGATCAGTGTCTCAAAATGATAATTCCAGGAGTAAATATTTCTAGCAGATGTTTCAAGATTTTACGCCAGCTTAAATTTGCGAACGTAAAGAATGTTATGGATGGAATCTTGATGCAAAAAATAAAATGTATGGTAGTAAACTTTACGATTAGTGAGTGAATTGTTACAATTCACTCACTAATCGTAAAGTTTACTACCATACATTTTATTAATGTTGTTGTAGTGTCTCATAATAATAATTCCCAAAATAAAAACTTCAGGCGGATATGTTTCAAGATTTTACTCCAGCTTAAGTTTGCGAATGGCTCTATCTTGGGGATGTGAAGAATGTTATGGATGGAATCTTGATGTGAAAAATAACATTTATGGTAGCAAACTTTACGATTAGTGAGTGAATTGTTGTTTAGTTAGTGTCTCATAATGATAATTGCCGGAGTGCATATTTCTGGCAGATGTTTCAAGATTTTTAACGCCAGCTTTTAAAAGTTTACGTATGACTTTATCTTGGGAATGTAAAGAATGTTATGGATGGAATCTTGATGCGAAAAATAACATTTTTGGTAGTAAACTTTACGATTAGGGAGTGAATTGTTTGGTTAGTGTCTCATAATAATAATTCCCGAAATAAAAACTTCAGGCGGATGTTTCAAGATTTCACTCCAGCTTAAGTTTGCGAATGGCTCTATCTTGGGGATGTGAAGAATGTTATGGATGGAATCTTGATGTGAAAAATAACATTTATGGTAGCAAACTTTACGATTAGTGAGTGAAATGTTGTTTAGTTAGTGTCTCATAATAATAATTGCCGGAGTACATATTTCTGGCAGATGTTTCAAGATTTTTAACGCCAGCTTTTAAAAGTTTACGTATGACTTTATCTTGGGAATGTAAAGAATGTTATGGATGGAATCTTGATGCGAAAAATAACATTTATGGTAGTAAACTTTACGATTAGTGAGTGAATTGTTTGGTTAGTGTCTCATAATAATAATTCCCGAAATAAAAACTTCAGGCGGATGTTTCAAGACTTTACTCCAGCTTAAGTTTACGAATGACTTTATCTTGGGGATGTAAAGAATGTTATGGATGGAATCTTGATGCGAAAAATAACATTTATGGTAGCAAACTTTACGATTAGTGAGTGAAATGTTGTTTAGTTAGTGTCTCATAATGATAATTGCCGGAGTACATATTTCTAGCAGATGTTCCAAGATTTTGCGCCAGCTTAAGTTTGTGAATCGAATGCAAGCCTCTATCATGGGAATGTAAAGGATATTATGGATGAAATCTTGGTACAAAAGATAACATCACTGTAGTTAACTTTACGATTAGTGAGTGAATTATTATTTGATCAGTGTCTCGTCTCATAATGATAATGTTTAACAACCCGCGACGGAAAGCTGATTATTCTCCAGAACACTTCCTGCCTCTGACGTTATCACCCGTAATGACAACAATTACAGCCCTAAACAAGACGCACGCTCTGCTGATCAAATAGGCCATTATGTACAGGGTACTAGCAATCTCAATTCCCCCTACTTACGGAGCCCTGAAATAAGAGAAAGAAGATGCTTACCTAAGGGAAAATGTTTAGTTATGCGTGGCAATAACCGTAAATAAGGACTAGTGAGCCTGTAGACATCTAACGTTATCTGTTCGAGCGTTACTTTTGTCTATCCGTTAAGATACACTGTAGATTTTTGGCACATTCTTCGTACCTTTCTCCGGCCCTTCAGCGCGGAAGGTAAATAAAGT
The DNA here is from genome assembly GCA_013266295.2 of Branchiostoma floridae x Branchiostoma japonicum. Lineage (NCBI taxonomy): Eukaryota > Metazoa > Chordata > Leptocardii > Amphioxiformes > Branchiostomatidae > Branchiostoma > Branchiostoma floridae x Branchiostoma japonicum. Next base: position 9,463,525 of record CM023824.1, read on the forward strand.
TTCATACATAACTCTTTGTTTAAAAGTCGATTATGAAACCTTTCTCATCAAATGTGGGAAAAGTGTCACTGGTCATCTTGGTGAAACATAATGTAGGGAAACACAAGGGACAGAAAGTCTGTCGAAGAATACGCCAGAGATCGGGCAAGGTACACCTCCGCGAATAATGTTCACTGGAAAGGTATGGTGTCGGTTGAATGTTAACTACATGCCGTTGGTGGGAGTGGGTGTAAGATGTATTTGCTGCGTAGAGAATGAAGACACATAGACTATGGCCGTGAAACAAATTCTGATTCCGAGAAAATTGGGAAAGATAGTCTAAGTATGGCCATTCGAAGAGTGATAACATTGTCCAGGTCCTGCATACGAGCGATCACTGTTTTTGTTTACATGCAATTAGTGGCAGTGCATATGCAAATTATTGCTAGCCATATGCAAATTATTGGTAGGCAAATCACCCAATCATCACCGGCTTCTTGCCTACGACTCGCTAGCCGTGACACAATGGCGATCGCTCGTATTGAGATCGACGATAAGAAACGGAGGCCATCGTAGCGTTACCCTCACCCTAAGGACGGCCTGAATAGTTCCACTAGCCGTTTAGATGTTCCTTATCCTGTGAAAATTAACCTTACTACCACACAGATAGCGAGATAGAAACTCAGATCATGAAAATTGAAACTTACCATGTTTGAAGGACTCCGAAGAGTAGAAGCAAGACTGCACTTTCGCGCCATCTGAAGCTCGACTTCCCCGGCATCCTGTGTCCTTGTGATGTCCTTTTCTTTCGATTCCCTCAACTTGAGATAACGGATGACGGCTTGGTTATCGCCTGTCGTCAATGGGTTTACTTTCCTTTCCAGTTGTCGTCGGGATTTCAGTCCAATGTTGAGGGACGCATCGTTTATTTCATCTTAGATTACGCTGTGTTCCAGTCAAATCTAAACACCTGTCCAACAACAACGTTTATGGAAAAGAAAGATAACGCAAGTAGACAACAAAAGATCGCCGGTTATTCAGTCGGAGTAAACCAATACGTTGGTTGTCTTGTGGTTAAGGTACAGCATTGGCTTCTGCTGAAGTGGGGCCTTCATCTGGGAAAGGAGTACACACTTGATGAATGTCACAGCGCTAACTATATCCCAAAGTACTAATTGATAATTCGTCCATATGACAAAATTAAATGACGCGGCATCGGGTAATGAAAGACTCATGAAAACGCTGGCAATAAAACAACGCAACGCTATCAGAATACGCGTAGAATTAGCGTTTAATTAAGATATTGGCGATTTTCATAAAAAGGAAAGGGTTTTGGGATAAAAAAAACAGCGTAGAGTCAGAGACGTCATTGCATTTAAAAAAAACCTCATAAGGCTCAGGTAGAAGGCATGCAAAAGACCTGTACGCTCTACGGTGAAAACCCATGGTATTCAGAAATGCCATGTCTCGAAATACATACACTTCTATAAAACCTTTGTAAGTAGAAAGCGAACTACAATGCGTGCTCTCTGTCCTCTAAATTCAAGTCAAGTATTGTGATATTTCATAGGAATTGCACCTGCTAATTGACCATATTGAAATGAACATAGAGGTTGAGATTAAACATTTACCTTCTCTCACCGGTGTTAAGTTATCAGCGTCGGCACATGTTCCGTATCAAAGGCCTGTGTGGAACTGTGGGGTTCCTTCCACTGCGTCAACAGCCAAGACGAAATGTCAAGACCGTATTTCTAACAGGTGCGGCCGCCGTTTGAAGAAGTGGAAGAGCCTATCGAAGTGAGCTGGCTTCTCATCCCACGCGTCAGGTGAGAGAGGGACGAATCGATCGGTCCAAACCAAAACTGGGGGTGCTTTCGCGCTCCAAATACAGTGACGCTCACCGGCAATAGAGAGCGCTAAATTATATACCAAAGGCAATACCGTCAAATCAATGAAATATGACCTGGAACTTTATTAACAAAATGAAAAAGAGAAATATCTGGGTATGTTACGCACACTCCGCTGCCTTTATTGATTGCTGATTGTTTCTTCTATTAAAAAAAAACTATGACAAGAGGAACGGGAAAGAAGAAAGGAACATACTACAACACATTGACTTTTTAAAGATGTCTCAGGCAGACGGTTCTAGTCCCAGTGTCATACTTCGACATTTCAAAGCAAACCTCTTTAGCTTGACAGTGACAGAACACAATTTACCGTAAAGCAACAGGATGGGCAACCTAAACATTTGCTACGTTCAACACACAATGATTTTTCTTTATCGGTTCTACTGGAAATGATGGTTGCTCTTAACCCTTCTTCTTCCCAAAAATTGTTTTGCGTGGGAAAATTTCCCAAGGCGTTACAATGATAAACAGCGTTACAGAAGTGTGTCACATATGTTTCGTTCAATGCTTTGGAACACAGGTATCTATCTTGGGTAGGGTATGATGTAGTATTTTTCAACGGCGTCTCGGTACAACAGCGATATCAGTCATTTCCCCAGTAACAATACCCTTTTTGAGATTGGCGTTAGAATTTGTCTGATGAAAGCCATAGATCAAAAGGATTGAAATCATTTGTACGTGTCTATAGCAATGCGTGTTTGGTCAGTATTTTCTTGCGTTCATAAAGCGTCCATTTATTCATAGGTAAAAAGGCCCTTTCACACATAGCCGAATATGGTCTCCCGAACACTAGCCGCCGAACTCACCCAACCATGGTTAGGAGTAGGTCGGGAGCAAGGTCGGCTGTGGCTGGCTGTTCAGCGAGGTTGGCTACTGGTCGGCTGCGCCAGCCGAATATTTCAAAATGTTTAAAACATTCGGGAGTGGACGGGAGGTTGGGACATGGTTGGGGACTGGTACCGGTTGGCTGGTGGTTGGCGGTAGATCAGCAGTCAGGGCATCGTTGGCAGTCAAATTTAACTCAAATTTAACTCAAATTTTGATTCAGTATCGAAAGGTAGGCGTGGCCTAAATTTGGTCAGACTGCTCCCAACCTACCGCCAACCTTGGTTGGTTGGTTGGTAGTCGGGGGAAGGTTTTGCGTTCTGAATGTGTGACAGGGGCTTTTGCCACCATACCTTTTTGTATTTTGACGATTCCGTACCGTGTGGTGTGATGTATTTCAGGGTTTTACGGCCCACTCCCCCCCGTCATCGATGTTGCGAAATGGTCTCTTCAATCCACCGTCTTCTTCAAATGACACTTGTTCTCACAACCTGGTTATACTGGCAAACAAAATACCGTGGATGATGTATATTGCTTAAAACCAAGCGTCTAATCTCTAGCTCTTTCGTTCAAAATCTTCTCCCTTTGCGTCAGAACTAAAAGCCTCCTTGAATTATATGACAAATGATATTTGCGGTGAGATGTGCACGGAATACCAAAATGGCAATTGAAAATTTACTTCAGTTACAGAGCCCATTGCTTCACCTATCTTAGAAACGCGATAAGGTTTATGAAGCAATACTGCTGCTGCTATTGCAGGTAAGGATGAGGAGTACCAACTTACATCTGAATCATAACTTCAAAGTACTGTTGAAATGACTTTGTCAGAAGTGTTTTATTGCATTTTCGTATTGATTTTTGTACATAACGTGCTGCATGAGGAGTCAGTGTGCACTGACCTGTGCCCCAACAGATAGGTAAATGATTTACGGGATGCAATCATGGAGAAGACTGACGCTTACTTCCCATCGTTTTGAAGGAAACAGATGCTCGTTATGATACTCTACGAGCCCGCGGCACCCACTCATATACACAACTTCGTATGTATTAAAAGCCAATGACTATTCTATACGACTATTATATCCTGTGAAAATCCCCTCTAGCTTGATAAACCCATCTAGTTTTGATTTACAGAGTAGCTTGGAGTGATACATTTCCTCGACAGCAGGCAACGCTACAAAGATGATCTCGTGATTTACGCCGAGTGAACCACAAACATTAACGTGAAAGGGTTGATATAGGCGTAGACATCACTCTTGTTTAACTACGGGAAATGTATCTTTCTGACTTCTAGGAAGAATTTCAAAGTATATTCCAGGGATTTGTGTTGTGTTGAGGATTTTGGTGTAAATGTAAACTTAGTAAAGTCATATCAGTAGTGCTTTTGTTCAGCCATATAGCCTGTTCCAGTGTTTGGTAGTGTAGAATTTCATGTTGCTAATATAAATCGAATGATGTCAACAACAACATGTTCCAAAACGAAGACATAAATACACACGAAAATTATCAAAACGTTCCATGCTGAAGTAATTGTTCTGGACTGGCATACTGGACGCCGGTGGATAGCCGTACCGGTCAATACACCTGACAATGTCTCTTGAGTTGCCTGTCAACGGTAAGATGTTCCTGGTCAGAGTTAACGAGCCATGGAAGTTTGAACATCCAAAAACAACCCATCTTTCTTCATCACGAAACATTGTCCCGGACATATAGTTCACCTCGGTCCAGCTTTTTTAAGCCAATCGCCCCCTCCAGTACCCTTCGCTGACGCACGTGGTCGTCAGTTGTGCAATTTCTGGAGATCCCATGGTCTCTTGCTACCTAAACTGTTTCCTATAATGACTAGTCCTGATAAGGACAGCTCCTGATTCGTATGAAGACGACCGACGGAAACTAGTACTCACAGCAGTTACCTCATTTATCAGTGACATCCAGCATACATAATGTTCCACAGGATATTGCAAAAATCCACACTCATCCCAAATATATGAAAATAGCCCTCATTTATGTTCCAAAGGTCACGCTTCGCTTGTGTGTACTGAAATACATGTTATCTGGTACTCCGTCTCAATCAATTTCAATGCAGTAGCAGTATGACATTCTAGTTGGAAAAATTCAGACCAGACATTCAACTGCAACTTGTCGAACTGATGGGATAAAGGCTCGTTTTGCAAAGATTTTTTTACATTGCATCTGAGAAATAACAAGGTTTTTACCACAACTTTATATCCCAATCTTCAGTTGTTCAAGGCAAATACACATCAATGTCAACTTGATGTAGAGCACAGTGCTTTTTTATATCGACTATCATGATGGTTCTTTGCCTTCGTCTTTTATACTATCTGTAATTTGATTCGGTTTAGCTACGAAGACACTGAGATAGATCTTCATTTTATCAGGTAAGGCGGTTTGTAGAATTTTAGGCAATCAAAAGTGTGGTTTATTTCAACTTCTTAGGAATAGGGCTAACACGTATCTTGGCAATGCCTACTCGTACTCTGCATTCGTGGCGAATCCATGTTTTTTTAAGGGATCAGCCCAAAGTGTTCTTTCAAGGACAAGCATTACTATCGGTCTTGTTGAGGTGATTTTCTATCAATTTAGATGAAAGAGATTCCTTTTCTTGAGGTGCCTCCAAATGCCTCGCCTCCAGCTGTTTATCAGAGCGGTGTGAGGACATGGAGTGTGGGCAATGGAGCTCGCCCGCTGCTAGCCAGTCTCCTTTTCCACACTGAGTCAGTAGTCCCTCTGTCAACAACGTCAGCGGTGCTCGGAAACCCGGAAACCTTTTAAAGGGGCATTAGGTAACATTTCCGGCAAATTGAAACATTTTGATTGAAAAAAATCTTTGTTTGATTGTAATTTACTTCCGCTTTTCAACATATTTGTGCAATTATACGTATATCACATTTCTGACATTTATGGTTGGTGCTAAAACAGCCCACACGAGGGGCACTCAGTTTGTGGTACCACCACAAACTACCAGAATGTAAACAAACATGGCTGACAGCTGTGTTTCCAACTTTTAAACACACTCATATTTTGGCACATCCACTTCCTGAATGACACTTATTTGCAATGGAGTAGGTTGATTCAACTTACTTTGTAAAGAATGACCAGAAAATTGACTTTTCGTATCGTCCTAATGTTACATAATGCAGCTTTAAGATGCATGGACGTCTGTGCTAAATCATGTTACTTACGGTGAATAGACACATAAAGAGGAACCAGACTGATGAAGTTCAGTGCGCGAGACTGAATCTCGCCGTTGGCACACCGTAAAGACTGATTGCACGCTACAAAACACTTACCATTAATTGAACCACGGTTGGTTTGATATCGGCCTCAGCTGCCAAAACGCTATTAGTCAAAAACCAGTAGATAGGATACATGTAATTGTCTGGTAATTCACTTAATTTGCGCGCAATTCTCAAGGACCTGGCTAAATGGTATCAAAGCCGTCCCTACTACATTCTGTCGTGCCCAAATTAGATGTTCTGATCGGTAAAAGCCTGTTGTCAATCGTAAAGTGATTATCCTACATTTAAAGCAAAATGTACCGAGTAGAGTATTAGGTAGATGTGTTGTTCTATCTGGTATATGGTTTTACGGTGGCAATGTGGTTTTCATTCAAATCATTGACGGAAAGAGGCACGCAAACATATTTCTCAAACCTTCATGTTGAACGATGAAGTGGAGCTTTGGAATCACTCCGGGTTTCATTTTCCCCATGAACATTCATTGTGCTAGGTTACCATCCGTTGAACACTATCTGACAGCCCGCATCCTGAATCATGAATGTACCACAGGGTGATGTGTATGCTCTTTACTGGTGAACAATGGTTGGTTCTCCAGAGGAACACTAAAGACTAATGAGTAATGTTGTAGAAATATGGTACTGCTGTTGCTACAAGGATGCATGCACTATAAGTAGAGCACTTGTTAGATTTACGAAGAACAATGGTCTAGATCTGTTTTCTATACGTCATTATTGAAATAAAACTATATATAGAAAACTTTTAAGCTTTCTGTGTTTGAATATATGAGGTCCTTGCCTCCTAATCGGAAAATCCATCACGAAAGAGATAATTGAAAATACAATAAAGACCACCGATAATCCAATGATAGATAATTGGAAGAAGAAATGCAACATTTTGTTATAGGATTTGGTTTCACAGCGCATAGCAGCTTGACTTCATGCTTGACAACCAGGTGTATTCTCGAAAGATAACTTTAAGCATTGTCATCAGTCATCGGCTTTGTTAACGCCTGAGATGTGACAGGATTTTGATTATCAACCCGTGGTTTTGCTTCATGCTCGAGACTCATCCGCTGACCCAAATCAATCAAACAGTACAAAGAAACGACACCTTCATTCCTCCGGCTCAGTAATGAGGTCACCAAGAGGGCTAACATAAATCCACGCGAGGCAACTTAGATTTAATCTTTGTAATGCAAAATGGATTTCCTCTCTAAGTAATGAAGATTAATCTGCCTTTTTCTGTACGACTAATGCTTATGACGACTGAGCATGTCCTCTTTCATATCCACAGTGGTTAATGATAATTAAATGTGATGAGACCCTGCTTATTGTTTTTGACGATGATGAAGATGTGCAATTTGCTGGCAGCATCAAGTTGTTTACAGTTGCTAATTTGGAAATGTTGCTTTGTCCATCACGAATACCAAAATATCGCAGGCACTGTTTCAGATATAAGATATAAGATATATATTATATATATGATATATACATAAGATATATATCATATCTGCAATATGTGTAATCAATTGTAATGCCTTTTTAAAAACCATTATTATCATTAAAGAAAGGAACTGTAACTTTTTGCCTGCTGTCTTTAAACGATGTTATCTGTGATAAACAGACCATCAATTAGCCATTTGATTGATACGGCATTTAGTCCCTCAGAGATAGGAAGACACTTAAGTTAATGACCACAAGTGGTGAGGAAGGATTAACACGTGGCTGTGGGTATAGATAACAATTGCTTTCCTTTCCACCCAATTAATAAACGTCGTGCAATAAGAAACATCTTGAGTATGTACACCTAACCCTAGGTCATCTAACATTTATTATTTTTCATGTAGAAAACATGTCCGACACGGTCCCTAAAGGGTGTATTTGCAATACATCACTATGATAACTAGAGGTCCTTTGCGCCTATCTGCCAAAAGTGTCATGACTTGAGACTTTAAAGTTACTACATGCCCAACATAAAATAACAAAATAGAACAACTAAGAAATGGCATCAACATCAAAGCATATGCCACTGTTCGCTTCATCTTTAAGTTAATTAAGGTCTCATCAAACTGATAGTTAAAAGTGTGATTGAGCCGAACGATGTTCGTCCGCCTTCTCTATCCTCTTGCTATTTTTCTTTGACGTATGTCTCCCATTTTGTATGAAAAGTGTGGCCGTTGCATCTAATACAACACACTATAGCTCAACGTCAAGCCATCGATTCTCCTCTATATGAAGTGTGATAACGTCCAAACCACCCAGAATTGAGTCCACTCTGCGAAGGGACAATTTTCTCTCCTTGCCTTAATAGGGAAGTGAGATGCATGAGTCACGGAAGAGGACATTTGCTCATATTGTCCCTAATGGTTATGGGCGGCCGATGCTACGAAACGGAAGTGAAATACTTTACCGAAATTGATTGGTTATGATCTCAATGGGGACGTAAATAAGTATTAATGTCAGGCTGGAACTGACGACCGAAAATTCGATTAAATTGACGGAGAAATATTTCATGGCGACCAATGTGGAACGATTGTAGGAGGGGAAAGCAGCACTTGGGATCTGATATTATGTGCCTTAACAGACAGGTGGCCGACCAAATGAAGATTGTTTGCTGCTAGATAATTGTAGAGCTTACAGGACAGGAGTCGTGGTTTATCTTTCATATTTTTAATCATTTCTATGATGCAACACTCTAACTTGCAACACTGCAGCTGCACGAAAGTTGGATTTGCCAATGGTAGTAAATGCCAGCAAAGTCGGGTAATGTTTACTCTGTAACCAGTGCCGGGCTTGACAATGGTAATAGATAAAATGGTAGCAAATGAAATCACCGGACTTGACTTTTATTTACTACCAATGTAAAGTCTGATACTGCTTACAAAGTAAACATTACCCGACTTTTATTTACTGGCATTCACTGCCATTGGTAAATCCACCTTTTCGTGCAAGAGCAGATTGTATAGCTCTGTATGGTTGGTCACATTGGGAATCAAGTCAGTCTATGCTCCGTACATTCAAATGATAAGACTCCCATTCACGATATACAGACACGCGTACACCTACGCTCCATCAACCACCAACCTTTATGTGTCCTTTGTACCCGGAAGACAGGCTAAGAGACGGAGAAGAATATAGTACCCAGTAATGTAGAAACCTCGGCTTACGGTCGGCAGTTTTTCTGCTTTTCCAGAAACCTCCTGACCTCAAGGAGGCATTGATATATATCCAGGGCAGTGACTTGACCACAGAAACCATCTTTGATAACAAAGTTCCCCAAGGAACTGTCCTGGGACCATAACTCTTCTCGCTCCTTGACATGACCTACTGCTAGAAGCTCAACTCGAATGGGAGGCTATTTGCCGAAGACTGCCTGTTATATGCAGAGATCACACACAGACCTATACACAAATTCTTCAACAATACTAGAACGCAATCCAAGAAATCGCCGGAGACGGCTCATGAACATGACAAACCAACCTTTGAAGCTATTACGTATACATGTCATAGTTCTCTGGCAAGGCCCTTAAATCAATAAAGCCCTGTCCGTATCCAGGTGCCATATCAACAGCAGACCTTTACGTATAGTGGCACACTCACATGAACAAATAGCAAGATGAGCGTGGCTATAAATCATGAATATTCATTATCGCTACAACAATGCACTATTTTAAGTGGAGAAGGCTAGAATGTCGCAAACTGGTCTTGCTACGGCGTACTTTCAGACCCCGACAGCCCTATTGCAATTGTCTTCAAAGCCCTTGTCACATATTCATATAGCCGAATATGACCTCCCGAACACTGCCAAACTCCCACCAACCATGGTTGGGAGCAGGTTGGGAGCAAGGTCGGCTGTGGTTGGCTGGTGTTCGCCGAGGTTGGCTACTGTTCGAATTCGGCTGTTCAAATTGTTTAAAACATTCGGGAATGGACGGGAGGTTGGGCCATGGTTGGCTGGTGGTTGGGAGTAGGTCAGCAGTGGTCGGGGCGTGGTTGGGAGTCAAGTTTGACTTCTAACCACGCCGCAATCACTGCTGACTTACTTTAATCCGCCTGTCCTTTGAGAGACCTTACTGGGTCATTACCTACCAACACGTCGTGTTACTATATTAACTAAATCCAATGAAGAACGTCTGCGTACACGTAAGTCCGTCAGCCTTAAGCAGACGTCAGGAAGATGAAGCATCTTGTTACTGAGAAGAAAAGGTAATCCCATAATCCCCTAGGCGACTACACTCCTCTTGATGAGGACTAATAGCGCTCTTTCTTCACGTCATTCTTAAAACTTTTAAGGTTTAAAAGTCAACGTCACGTCGCGTAATCTTAAGTAAGTATACCCAGTCTGGCCATCATTCAGGCTGAAGGTACTTACACAACTTACGTCTAGCGCTAGATGTTCGAGTGATAACGTATACAGCATTTCAGGGATATATGCAAGAGTATATACATGTAGTAGCGATAGAACTTTTTATATGTTTAAACAGTTGATGTTGTACTTTCATATGAGCTTTGCCCCTGACGCAAACAATGAATAAATAAACAAAAATAGAAATGAATGTGAACTTGAGTATGATAGCATATGCTTTCATGAATGTTATCAAAACACAATTTGTCCAATTTGACGTTTTATATAAACCAGGCCTGACACCTTTTACTTCATTTAGATACTAAATGACCAAGTACAATTTGTCCAAATTGTTATGTCCTTCTAGCTGGCTTTTCAAGTAAGTGGTTCCTTGCTTCCGAGAATCGAAGATTATGTCCGTTTGCTCGTTAAAGGAAATAATGTTCATCCTCATCAACAGTACTCTTCTTGATCTTCTTTATTACCTAATCGTAAATTGTTATTAAACGAAATGATCCCTGCGGTGTGGCTCAATGACGTACCTTTCAGTAATGCGACACTAACTTTAATTACAGTTAGCTATTAAGTCAAAAGTGTATCATTCTTTATTAGGTTTCAGTAATGAGGGAGACTGGGAAAGGCTATAATGGAGATTGAATCACCCTGACATTGGCTGTAATCAGTAATTTTTTACCTTCTTCGGTTACCGAGCCGTTAGCGGGAGACATCAACTGGGTATCTGGGAGCGCAAGTTAGGACAAAATCGTATCAGTCTATACGTTGAATATATTTGTCCCTGATGACCAGCATTTCTGTAATATAGGGTGATCGACGACGCGTATTCTATCTCATACTGCTACATTTCTTTTGTTCTGTGTTTGAATTCGCAGACAAAACGGAGCATGTGATCGAGATGAACTGTGGCAGCCTTACATGAAGGCTTTGTAACAAGTCCTCTTTAGGGGCATATCACGTCTTAAGAACTAAATACAACGATACAACAAGCCTCAGGCGTTCTCTTTGGCCTTTAAGAAGTCCCTATGACGTCTCTGTCAACAAATTCTTAATCATTTTGCTTGAGTTATGACGTAACATCTGTAAGCCTATTGCGTTGGTGAGAGCGTTCTCGATGCTTGACAAATTACACCCTTATAAAACAAATCAATTTTTGCACGCATACAAGTCACGAAGAATACAGCCTTTTAGCAGCTTGCCATCCAAATTGGCCTCAAAAATCTTATAAGTGAGCCTGGCTGTATGTAGTGCATTAGTTGATATGGAGAGATGTCACATCTTACTTTTCATATAGAGTTAGATTACAAAGAAACTGTTTGTGAGTGTTTTCAACATCAACGAGCGGTGTCAAAGGTCTCGAAATGGTCTAGTCCGGTAGGTTGTAATTGGACATTAACATGAAGTGTCTCGACCTCCAAGATTGCATGACCTTCTCCCCCGTTATAGTATATAAGAATTAAAGCTAACGTAAGGCGACAGAATTAAGTTTATGTGATTAAGTCATGGTATTGGGCACACACTAAATCCAATTCATATACTTAACCTTTCTGGAAAAAAATCCCTACCCTAAATCTGATTAGGATTGGACGGTCAGGCTGGTGGAGAGACAGATTGGAGATGAAGTCTGGGCTTACGTATACAGAACACTGACCTTTTCAGTTACCTTGAAGCTTTTGTTATCTATCTATCTCATCTCTTCTCATCTATCCCTTAGTATCCCGTTGGAGCACCACAGAAGATTTGACAAGCAGTTTTCTCCACCCTTCTCGGTTTTCTGTTCTTCTCAACGTTTCACTTAGTATCATACCGGTCCGTTCCCTGATATTATCCCCCTCTTGGTCGGAGCAAGTGCTTCACGTCTGCACTATAGTCTAAGATTTCTATACATACATACATACATACATACATATGATCAGATTATATAGTCTAAGATTAGATAAGTATGCCTTTCATACAAATCATGCCACAAGACAATGTCTTCAAAATGTATTAATTTTATATTCATACAAAAACCCATCACCATTTCATGTGATAGACATATGAATTCATCAAGGCTATGAAATATTAACGTTACATATTTAGAAAATTATAAAATCTTCTACAAATCGTTTCTCAAAATATGTCTTTTAATACATATAGCAGCATTGGAAGATGACTGGAAGTTAGTTGCATAGCATAACCTGCCACCTAAAATTCATCATATCCATCATCTTCACATAAAGAAGGCTCCATAGGTGAAAAGTAGGTTGCACTTTACAAATACACGTACTTTCTGATGGCCATTTTGTAGTATTTCATCTGGAACTGGAGTTGGTGGTACTGTTCCATAAAACGTGTTGCAACTGCTATTACTGTTGCACATAGTAACAAATTAAGCAGTCAACTGCACAACAGCAGGCAGTGCTTTGTAGCAAGTAATATACAAGTTTTTCATATGTGATTAGCAAAATCTCAAAGTATTTCCACATCAATTCTAGATTTCTAGTTGTCAATCTTTTCATACTCAAAGTTTCTAGAAAAATAGCTATTTCAATTAGTACACTGATCCTCTCCTTGTTGGTACATGTATATACATGTAAATCATACTCATGAAACCATTACTTGTATTAAAGAAGCTACTACCTCCTGGAAGACTTAGATCTAAGTGTGTATACAGATTAGACACCAGTGTATTTAAAGTCACTGGGTAATGCACTTGATTATACAATGTACAATATAACATCACATAGCATCTAAGGGTGTTGTTGTACTTCTAAATGGTGCAATCACAATTCCCTTGCAGGTCGTTGTACGATTTTGATGTCGCAGAATTTCTGAGCAGGCTGTGACAGAACCAACCACCGACAAGGATCTATTAAGACAGCATTTTCTGTAACAAGACAGCTGAATTTTGTATGATCACAAATAACCTTGGAATGTCCACATACAATTCATATGACAAGTGTGACTGGGCTCTTACAGACACCCATACCCATCCAATTGTGACTCACACAAATGAAGGTTCACCTGAAACTAACTATACACGTCAAATTTACTCCAACTTCAACTTTCTATATATTGAAGACTTATTTCCCTTCAATAGGATATCATCAACTTGTGCTCTGTGTTACAGGTTTATTCAAAACTGTGCATAGCTTTGACAGCAGAAGTGGCTGTCAAAGTTATGTGTAGTAAGAATCAGGCTGTTTGCAATGATATACATCAATTTGATTGACTTTTCCTTGGATATAAGAACCATTTCTAACATCTGGTGCCTTTGAATGTAAATTTAAGCATATTTGATTGGTGTCCTTTAAACCACAAAATTCAACCTGCCAAGCATTAAAATATGTTAAGGTCTAATCTAAAAGGTTAACATTAGAAAAATGATTTAAATCAACCAAGACAATCTAAGCTGCTGCTTGTGCTGTCTTTTTCTTCATGCTCTTGAGTTGTTTCTTCAGGAGATACTCCTCTGCACGGCACATGGGCTTCTCCACGGGGAGGAAGTCCTGCTTGTATATCGTGGTCAGATCCTGCTCACCGAGGGAAGCAACCGGCTTATTCTCTGGTTTGTAGTTGGTCACTTTCTCCGCCTTCAGCGGAACGAACTCGTGTTTCGTCGTGGAGTACCCCTCGAATTTCTTCAGCGGCGGGACGTAGTGCCCCTCGTGGAAGTCTCCGAAGCGTACTCGTGGCGAGGTGCCCCAGTCCTTGAAGAACGTGTCGTTCATGGTGGTGCCGTCGAGTTTGGCGTTGGTGGGTTTCAGGCTGGGCTGTGGTTGGAGGGCTGGTGCGTTGTATGAGCCACGGAGGTCCTGCGTACGGAAGTCCTGCATCGTGATGGTTGTCCCCTCAAACGGCAGGTTTGGATCCGTTTGGTACTCCTGGAAGAAAGAGAAAACATTAGGAATAGGTTCTTCTTGCACCAAACAGTGTTGTTGACTCTGATTAGTGTTGCAAGGTCAACCATAATGCTGCCATTTCAGTGTGTGATTGCGTGCATAGTGAAAGATTGCATAATGATTGGCATAGATATTCTCCTCGAAAAAGTTACAGCTCCAGGGTAATTTCATAGACGATTACATGATGTACAACAAATTGCTGTACAATGCTAGAATGCTAAAATAATACATTGAAATGCATTTTGAAACACAAGAACAAGAGGCGAGTAGAAACAGATAGAAACCCCTGGCCCCGGGCCGGGATCGAACCCTGGTGACGGCCCAACCCGAGCACCAGTTCACAACCCAACGCTCTAACGATTCGGCTAAAGGGTCTAGACCCCGAAGACGGATCTGTTGGTAGCGCTTATAAACCCCCACAATTTTACCTCTAACAAGTCAGTTTGACAACAATTGGCCCAGTTGAAAGATCTACAACTTATCTCTAAAAATTACCGGAGGACCAAGCAACATGGTGGAAAACTGAAGAAGCAGACCACCCACCTGTTCCTTCCTTATAAGGTCGGGCCTCGGGTGCACGCGGGCGTCGTAACCCGGGAACGACCCCATCTGCTCCGTCTCAAAGTTGCGCATGCGGGAGTGCATCGTCAGCCTGATGGTTTCGGGCGCCGGCGTGCACATCTTGGTGCGGGGCTGTCTCTTTCCCTTGAAGTCAAACTGATACTTGGTCTGCATGTTTTTGTCACCTGTGGTTAGATAAAATATTTCTGTAAGATGCTGTCAACTTTATACTGTTGCCACACCCTTTTGTTCCCAACTAAATGTACATGTTCACCACTAAAACATGTTGTAAGGTGTCATGTTCAATTTCATCTTTTAATTTACTTACATGTACTAGTATCTATTAGATGAACTCGGCTTAATCTGTAAGTTAGAAGTATTCCATCCTGTAATATTTAGTTTATTGAACTGAATTAATGAAATTTTCATTTCTTTTAATTCATCTTTTCTCACTACTTCCAGTCTGGAATAGCCCCCTACTGTAGTGGCCTGTGTGGCTGAAGGGCTGTAGAGACAGAGATGGGCACTGCCCTTATACAACAAAAGGTGTGGAAAGGATTGTAAGTTTCCTGACCTTTCCTGGGTATGACCATCTCCTGGTCCTGTGCCGGGGCGCGACTAGCCGGCGCAGCATCCCTGTGACCCCGGTACGTCTTCATGTTGGTGGTCTCCAGGTCGTGGCTCCCCTCCAGTAGGATGTTGTCAGGTTTAGACTTGACCAGCTCCATTTTTCCACCCATCTTCTCGGGAAAGTCAGCCATGGTGACGGACTTCAGGTGCTTCTTGGAGTCAGCAGGGTTCGGGTACAGGATGGACCCTGTGGAAAGATTTGAAAACTCACATTAATACGTTCTGCTTAGATGGTGAAATTACCTGAAATTGAAAAACGTATAATGATTATTTTGTCTCCATTTATAGGCATCATGCACACAATCACGTTTAAGCTGCCCAAATTTTCTGATAAATCATGTATAGAGTCTCTGTGTCAATAGACTGTTTGTACTATAACTAGATGATGAAACCTAGAAGTTACAAAGTAAATTTGAACTCCTACATGTATTATGTCTAGCATGTTCACGTATTTATGACATAACAAATTCCAATTCATAAGTTTGGCTCTTCGAGTTTCAACCACCTGAGCATGGCAACTGTGAGATCACACATTATAAATCATCCTACATGAAGAAACAGTAACATAGAGTCAATACAGAGTCCTGGTGTTTTACCTGTGAAAGTCGGAAGTTCACCAAACTGGAAGCGAGGCTGTGGCACCCAGGGTTTGAAGAAGTCGCGGTTGGCTGTGCGGGAGTCCAGCTTGTGTCTGGTTGGTTGGTGGGTGGTGACAGGGCGCGTCAGGTGTGCAGGGGACGACGATTTCTTCAAGAACTCAGTCCTGAGAGGTTTTAAGATATCAAATGCAGTTTATTAGACACCAAATTATTGAATCTGATACTGATTTAATCATTATACCAACTTGATTTCTGTTTCTCTTTGACAACAGTATTAGTAAAATACAAGAATTCTTCTTTTTACAATGGTTTGATGTTAGGGCAAGTTCAGTGCAAAGTTGACATTTTAGTATCAACTTTGCAATGAACTGAACACCTGAAAAAACTTGTTAAACCTACTTGTATTCTGTCATCCCCTCCAAGGGCATGTTGGGTAATTCATAGTTGTCTTCCTGCTTGATGAGTCCGACCCGACCTGTGACCCCCGGCAGCTGGTAGTCGTTCTTCTGGATGGTCATGAAGTCCATGCGCGCAGGTCGGGGGTCGCGTGCGGTGGGCGGGGGACGTCTGGACATGCGTGGCCGAACTTTGTGATGCTTGAACGTCTCCTGGTAATGAGTGAGCGTGCATTCTCCCAGCCTTCCCTGTATGCCTGTGCCTCGAACTTTCTTGCATCCCTGATTAAGATGGTAAGCAGAAAAGAATTAGTCTTAAAGAACTTTATCTTAAATACAATATTCTCTGTAAGGTTTAGCTTCTCCCTGTAATATTGAAGCTTTGGCCATCAAAAGTGATCACTGTTTTTGCTTACATCAATTATTAGTAAGCATATGCAAATTTTTGGTTGGCAAATCACCCAACTATAAACCATCCGCTTTTGCCACTTCTAGCAGCATGTCACACCATGGCTATTGCTTGTATAGAAGTTAAAGTTTCGTACTGAATTAGCAGAAGTCCCCTACCTTGTGGTGCTTGTGGCGTCCACAGTCACACAGCTCACAGATACACATGATGCCTTCTGGTAACGTCACATCCGTGTCAGCTGTTCCCGGCACTATCGCAGACTTGTGGCGGGGTTTCGAGCTCCTGGGTGCCATGGCTGTCTGAAAGTCAGGATTTATGAATTTGTCACAATCTGGTAAATTCAGTGTAGGTATCATTTTTAAGTTGATTTTGAGGTGAATAAACATGGATGACTTTCCCAATCACAAAGCCTTGTTTTTGTTTTTTTAGTTTTTTATTCTCTTTCATTGGCATACATCACACAAAGTTATACTTTAAAGAATAGTTCATACTCTTCAAACACACCAAGTACATATTTACTATGCAATTAGGAATGGATTATGAGAACTGAATCCTTTGGGACATAGCGAATTGAAAAGTTGTCATATGGTTTAGAGATACAATGTACATGTAATTGCCTCGACCAGTTCGAAACTTTTCCTGATTTCTGATGGGTGGATCTCTAGACACAACAATCAACCTCACGCTGATTTGTAAACAAAGAAGATCAAGTTTCATGGTTGCTACACATGTACACACAACACAACAACATCAGGCTCATAATATCATTCAAGCCGACGTCGCCCTTTTTAGTATTGCAACCTTTTTAGCGGTAACGTCACAAAAATAAAAGATAAAAGCAATGCATAATGTGCTAAAGAATGATAACATCACTCAAATACAGGCCGTATTTGCTTGGGTTGCGTTAGGAAGCCCTGCTGGCCTGTTTTCAAGTGAGGTCCACGCCACGAATCGATACGCTTCAATACTTTCGCCTCTCGAAATGTTGTTGCCACTTGAAATGATGTCATTAAATTTCTCCCCTGCAACTATCACCTTAACGACGATCTTGAAGTCATTAACACCAATGTATCATAGTCAAACTCATAAATGTCAGTAGAAGAATGACTTGAGTACTGAAAGAAATATTGCCCCCCTCCCCACAACTCCTTTCATTCATCACGCAAACCAAACACGCAACAAAAAGTATCATCGGCACCTGTTGCAAATCTCTCTTACCACGGGAACTGAAGTTTGTTTTACTTTGTCGTCTTATCGCTCTTTTACCATGCTGCCGAGAGGGAATTTACAACTTACCTTTCAACAATAGTCGTTGTGTGGAAAGCGGGATTTAATTAGGTCCACCTGTACCCGCAGTTGTTGTGTGAGCGCCTCGCGGGTGTTTACAATGTAACCATAGCAGCTGTTACTGTAGTACAGGTCAGGGTTGCTAGATGTCGCTAGTGAGCATGTAAACAACAGCTTCTCAAACTTTCTGAGGAGGAGATTGATACTTGGTGAGGGTCAGAATCTAACAAACATGATTACAGTGGAATGTATACAAGTCATCGTGCGTCCTTACGACGTGATCGATCTCCTAGCAAATTCAGTACGTTATAACACCTGTTGCAGCTGCAATATATCCTAAGACTGCCAGGTGGCGCGCATGAGCTGCATAGT
Organism: Branchiostoma floridae x Branchiostoma japonicum; assembly: GCA_013266295.2. Lineage (NCBI taxonomy): Eukaryota > Metazoa > Chordata > Leptocardii > Amphioxiformes > Branchiostomatidae > Branchiostoma > Branchiostoma floridae x Branchiostoma japonicum. Next base: position 9,481,992 of record CM023824.1, read on the forward strand.
GTTCGGTATCTCGCGAGAATATACGAGGGAGACTCATGACGTCACGTGGCGGGTGGTTTGTAAACAGCAAACGTGCGGAAGTGGTGAAAATTTTGTAGATTTTCATGAGTCACTCGGACGATTACCTTTTCTTCAAAGTAGAAAATGTGCACATTTCAGGTAGGTGATCCATTTCCTGTTGTAAATGTGGGCACGTAAAATGTCTGTCACGCATAACTTTGGGAAAGTTCTGCAGTGTTCTGATGAAAGGGGGAGGGGGGCTTAGTCTGTAGCCCGGCAACGAGACAAGCGAAACCACTGCAGATGCAAAATGTGCACCTGCCAACTAGGAAAAATACAGATATGTTTGTGTTTTGTACTACAAATATGTGCTTTATAAAATTAGTTAAATCATCTAACAATAAACAGTGCGCGCGTGTGTGTGTGTGTGGGCACACTAGGACAAAATATGGGAGGTTCTATATTAACGTTATATTAAACTTCAATTTTTCTACGATGACTAGAACCTCATAATTTGTCAGGACCGAATCAGATGTTCACTAAAACATTTCCAAAAATATATTACGGGACAGTAAGGGCAACTTGTATAGAGTCAGACTATAGACCTGTGGACTTTCTTGGTGACTCGTTTCAGCAAGGTGCTTGATTTTTAACATTCTTGGTTTCAGACACTGTTTCTGAAATCACCTTGATTGGTCCTATCACGGTGATTGGTATGTCTATTTGTCTTGAGGACACAGTATTGTTTCTTTCTTTTACTTGACACATGGGTATTTTTTTTGTTTGTTACCATTGTTTTCTTATTTGCATGATAGTCTTAGATGTACACATTGTCTACTACGACATGGATGTCTGTTGAACACTACCTTTTGTTATTGTCTCATGTATTCAATTACTTGTCAATCAAGGTGACAAATGTGTGAAAATGTAGCATTTTTGTGTCATCAGCAAAGATTAGGTGTCAAAAACCATAGTTTGTTTTATTTCTGCCAAGTAATGTGACTTAAATCAAGGAGGTTCAAAATTTGAACCTCCTTGCTTAAATGAAAACTATGTACATAAAGCATATACCTTGCTGCTATTGACCAACTTGTTCAGGTTATTTTTGCTCACCTTGTGCCCACATGTGATTCTTATTATTTGAATATATTTGTAAAACATGTTTCTAAAACATGTACCATGGAGTTTTTTTTAACTCCATGCATGTACATGTATTTCACCTAAAACAAGCATCTCCAAGCAAAACTAAAAGATTCTTTTGCTTATAAGTTATAACCCATCTATTTTTCCAGTGTACCAATGTGAATTTGGCAGTGCTCCATGGCACCATTAGAATATCAAAGACTAGCCTACTATAATGTTCTTGTTCTGTATACCTTCTGTATCTGTATCGGTATAGCCGGTATAACCGCCCTTCGACGTAACACACCAGCTTCGCAGATTACTTTTCAAGTAATAATGACATCATTTCCCTCCAGATCTATATGACTGGTCAGACCCCAAACAGAAGGGGAAGTACAGCCGTCCGAAGTTGAAGCGACGTGAGAGCGCGCCGTCGGGGTCGCTGGTTCACATCAACGAGGAGAAGATCGCTCTGTTCAGACACGGGGAGACGGTGTACGCCATGCAAGAGAAATGTCCTCATATGGGTGAGTAGAGCTGGTATTGTTCAATTTCTTGGTTGAATATCAGATGTAGAGGATCATTACCTCCGGGGAAGGAGGTATCCTTCCGCGGAAGGGTAGGGCGACTGATCGTCATTTTCATGTTCGCAGCTATATCTCGCGGTTGGGTGGGCGGATTTTTGTGGGACTCGGTATACGTTTTGCTGTTAGGCTGCAGTTGTGGCACGTTCCTTTTTTTTCGTTGTATGTGTGTTTTCGGGCGTGGAAATGAAACCTTTTGGAGGCCCCTGGACACCCCCTTTTGTCTGAAAATGGTTATGCATAAATTACTTGGCTGTTGTCAAGGTATAGCCGGGTGCGTCCATTTTTATCAGGCGTCTGACAGAGGGGTGTGTGGTTCCGATAAAAAGAAATTAGGTTTTAGTCAGATCGTAGGCGCGGGACGGGGTCGGAGATTAGTTGTTTCAGATGTAGGCGATCAGATGCAACTTGGTGCAGTTGACGGCAGTGGTAAGCTACTGTATTACACGTTATTTTTAACGTTTGATTTTACTGTTCTGGTTGTCATTCTGTGTTTCGTTCCGTGTTCCTTGCGGCTTTCATAAGTTTGTAGGTTTATGTTTTAAGTTGCAGATGAAAATGGGTTGGTGGTTTGTTGTTTCAAATGTTAGTTTTTGACACTATCGTGCGGAGCTGTCAGAAGTGTGGACTACATGTAGTTAACGTTATTCTTAATGGTTGCCAGGCCTGATGGTTGCGTTGTATCGCTAGTAGTTATCGAATATAGCGCATTCTGTAACTAAATGTTGTTTTAATTTTTTTGTATGTAATGTGGTTTGGTTTTTGTTTATTAAAGTTATGCTATACATTTTTATTTTTCGTGTTTAAAAAGGGTTTAGGTAGGTATAGTATTCCGTTAGTTTTTTTTATCGGTATGATGTGAGTTGAATGTTATAGACAGTCATCTGTTATATTTACACCATCATGACCGTTATATACACAACATCGTCAGTTTAGATGTAATTAGCCGTCAGTCAGCTTAGATGTAATTAGCAGTCAGTCTAGCGTCAGTCGGACGTTGCCAGTTATAGCAACAACTGTAACATAACACCGCCGTCAGACGAAGGTTTTGTGGCCATCAGTTACAAGGTTCACAACGACATGGCCTTTAAAGTTTATAGCTATTTTTTCAAATTTAAGACAGATACCGCATATGTTGTTAACATAAGTAATATCGCTATAGTGGATTAGGCATAGTTTAGACCGTCACGTTATTAAGTATAGGTTAGAAGAAAATTTTGTTCGTTGATGAAGGACGCATAACATAACAAGCTACTCACACTACAAAACAAGAGTTCCACGACCTCATATCTCCATGAAATATGGTTTCCTGAACACAAATAACATATATTTGATGTGAAAGTCCAATCCTTTGGCAATGTTTCATGTCAACACGTTATCATTAATTATGCATATGACCTGTACATTAACATAATATATGTATGGTGTTGTAAACTTTTACCTAACTTACACATGTCACAAGTATGAAATTCCCATCAATGACCACTAAGGAATTATATAATTTTCATATTAATTATGCAAATGAGGTCTATATTTGCATAATTGGTATCTGTTGATATTCTACCTGCGATAGATTATACACATTACATGTATGAAAGTCCTATAATGTAAAACACTGAATTTTCTCATTAATTATGCAAATAAAGTCCTCATTTGCATAATTTGCATTTAACTATGTACATCTCTGTGTAAGCTACCTGCATACCAAAAATCATGATAATACGTTGCTCCTTTCTGGACTTACATGCTCTTAAAAATTTCTTCAAAAACCCCCCTGCAGTTCCAGCACAAGCTGCTAGGGGGACCAAACCCACAATACTTGTTCCTGGCAGGCAAAGGTATCTGCCACCAAAAAATCAAAACCATAGCAGGTTCAGGACAAAAGATACAAAAACCGGAAGTTCTGCTGCAGTACCAAGGTCAGCCACCAGGAGGCCCAGATTTGACCTTGACCTTTGTCTTCCTAAGACCTACCTACATACCAAATATCATCACCATCCATAAAGGCGTTCTTAAGTTATGCTCACCAGTAATTGGCGGAAACACACACAGACACACAGACAGACACACACACAGACACACAGACAGACAGACCCAAAACAATATCTCCATTTTTCATGGAGATAATAACACAAACCGATCAACAGTTATGTTCCATATCTCACCATGCTACATCAGAAACTCTTGCATTTACTACCAGTTACAATGCCAACGCCCAACCATTACCCGACACACCTTTCATTAACACTATCAACTATATATAACAAACAACATATACAAAAAGAAATTACAACAAACCCGGAGGTACAAAATCGCAGATTTTACTTGTTATGGGTATAATTTGTAGACTGTGACGCAGCTGACACCATTCAGTTGATCCTCGTTTGATCCTGGGAGTCTTATTCAAGTGTACACAGATGATGTCTTGAGTCAAGTAATGACTCTGGTCATGACTACACTTAACTCACTCTGTAGCCTTCTGTCCTGAGAGAGGGTTTCTATTGCTACACATGCATGTTTGTCTATGTGAGCTAAGTAACATCATATGTTAAAATAGTTCCATGTTGAAGAATTCTTTGCTCCCATCTTCAGGTGGACCCCTGCATCTTGGTGACATTGAGGAGCTTCCCGACAAGACTCTTTGTGTGCGATGTCCCTGGCACAGCTGGAGATTTAGCCTAGACACAGGTGAGTTGGGCCTCCATATATAGCCTAGGATCCATGACGATATGGTCTAGAATCATAGAAATAGATGTAATCAAATAAATGATTCAAAATCTACATAGGAACAAAGTGCAATTATTTTTATGTCAATCAACATTATATTTCTTTCTTTGTACAGCAATCAAAGTCGTTCATTGATGTTCAAAGTTGTCGTGGAGCATATGTGAATAACTATCTAATGATCAGTGTGTTTTGATATTGATTGACAGGTCATGCGGTGCTTCCGAAGAAAGACAAGGTGGCCATCACGTATCCTGTGAAAGTCGACGCAGAGGGTAACATTTCCCTGGGTTTCCTGGAGTTCGCAAGCGACTACTTCTCTGGAAGTGGGGAATTCTGAGGACAAGATGAAAAGGAAAAACTAGAACATCACAAACTCAATCGCAAAATCCACCATAGGAATGAATAGATGTACTCAATTGCTTACTGAAAAGCCATATTTATGTACATGTAGTAGAAAATTATATTTTACAGAAGACTAGTGTATTATAACTGTGAACTCTCTTTTGTGGAAAAGAGTGTCATCAAGTAGCTTTAGAACTTGTATTGGAAACTAGGTAATGGACAGAAGTTATGTGTTGTTGCTCAAGTATACAAATGTATTTGTAACACAGGGTATGAAGAAGGAGAAGACTGTGTTTACCTTCTCTTATGTTTTTGTCATCTTACCTCAAAACGAGGTATGTCGTCTGTTTCTTGGTATCGCCAGTATCATCTGTGTTCAGTGCTTTTAGATTACAGATCTATAACGGTTTGCACTGATTTATTTTTACACTGTATGATAGAATGGTATGAGTATTGTGTATCAGATTAGTTTTTAGAAAAGTATTTTTATTTTCCTTATTGCGCCATGCCAATACTGACATTTGCAGAAGATATTTTCAGAATCAGGCACAGTTATTGAAAATTGATGAGGCAGTATTACATGTTCTTAGTTTTAACTCTTTCAGTCAACTTGCTTTATTTAAAGCTCTGGTTTGATAATAGATACAGACAATGTGCAATATTATAGTATAAGAAGTTTTCACTCTTTCTTGGAGTGTTATGTTTGATATGGTGACTTCTGTGAACAGATTTTTAGGTAATACTACTGGAATGTGAGGGTTGTACATAGCAGTGTTTACTTTTATATAACACCTGTTTTTGAAATGCATCTTATATGCAATGTAGTTGGGAATTAAACCATGGAGTTTGTCATGACAAATGCTATTCGCCAATAAGAAAAAAAAGCACAAATGCTTTAGAATTAGAGGGAACAGTTCATGGAGACATGATATCCGAAAAAAATTATGTTCCTTTTTTTCTCATTTCATGAAATAGTTATTAATAGTCTACAGGTGTGAGACATTTTGTTTACATTCTGTTTATTTGTTTGTTTGTTTTGTATATTTAATAGCCAAAAAGTATTAGCGTCTTGGAATAAACTATTTTGGAAGAAGTTTTCTTGGATGGCCTGCAACCTCATGTTTGTGTGCAGTGTTGACTGCTGCAGTACTTTAACTGATTACTAGAGGGCGCTTTTTACAACCTCCATATGTACAGGTAGCTGGGTCTGAAATGGTTACACCCAGTACCCTAAAACTGAGTTTATGAACCAAAACTTTTTTGCAGTAGTCTGCTGTTAAGAATTTTCAGTGGTTAAGTTTTGAGGGTGCCATCTGGACAATCTTGTACCCGAATTGACGTTCTTTGTGTGTGGGTGTTTAGTCAAGCTAACTCTTGAAGTTTTGAAGAGTTTTGGCGCTTTGTTGTTTGAAAACTGGTACAAGCAGAACAAACATTGGAGGTTGCTGTGTAAAATACCAAAACTATGCTTCATTATTGATCAAGCAGGTGAAAAAATGTGGCAAAGTGGTAACACACTGGTGGTGGGTATTAAGTGTTGATGGTTTCAAAAGAATTTAAAGTTTGTTTAATTTGTTCAATCTGGGTGAGTCACGGTGAGCTTGGTCTGTTTGTTATTCCATGTATGAGCAGCAATCTCCATCCATTGTGTGTGGTTCTCAGTGTGGCATTCAAAAATGTTGTTGAGAAGAATGAGCCTCACATGTGACGTATACCTGAAACTCATAATACCAGTACAGCTGTAACAGTTCGTTGTTTCAGAGCGAATTTCCATGAAGTTCATCCAAAATAGCTTTGATCATACTCTGAGACACTACTTGCAACTGTACCATTCAGGAAAAACATCCTGCAAGACTTAACATTTTTTGGTTCCAACACTGTAACAGGGAGTCTGTTTTATCATACTTTGATAGTGTCTGTCAGTGTGTCAAAAATATTTTAAACATTTTAAATTGTACTTCCAATCCACCAACATTATAAGGAATAGCCAATACCATTTGCCAAAACATGAAATGTATCGTTCTGTGTGACCCAAACTCTTTCCATCAGAGTTTATCTGACTATATTCATTCCGCAGCCTCAGAAAGTCCTGCTGTTCCACTCAGTCATAAATTTTGACAGGTTTGGGGCCACCTGGGTTCCACAGCCAGACTCTGCAAACAGAATTTTCCTCTCAGGATGGATTTGAAGATGATATCAAACAACTTGAGCTGTTCATAATTAGCCAATCTTTAGGCATGGACCATTACTCCATACCACCTGTTCTCCAGTAGAGGCCTACTGTAAACAGTTACAAAAGTTTTCTGTCAACTAAATTGTTTGCTTTCCACTTGAAATTAGAAGCAGCCATTGTTGAGTCTGCACACCTAATCATTAGAAAAGCCGCAATGTATAAACAAGACTGTTGCTCTGGGCAGCAGCTGGAAGTGGTGCAGAGTGTTTCTGTCCAAGCAAGTTGCTATTATGTTATAGAAATCCAGTTCTTCTTGTGAGAAATACACCAGCACACAAGACTCAAATACATTTAGCCATTCCTACATGTACATGTATATGCTTTTTCAGGTGTCTTAACAGTGTAGAGTTTTAGATCCAGAGAATTCAATGATCTTGCATCAAAAATAAAAGGGTTAAAAGAGCTCTAGATCTAAATCCTAGGGAGCAAATCAGTATGTATCCTCTCTTGGTTGTGGGCTGTCATTATTTCAGCATTAGTGAAATGATAAAAACTGATACATGTAGTAACATTATTACATCAGGTCTCTAAATCAAAAGATAGCTTATAATCTACAAGTTGACGTGATTTTGTCATCAACACCCTCCTTCGAAAATGAATCATTTTAGCAGGAAGCTCAGACCACAGCTTGTCTGCCCTCCTGTCAATCACCCCAGCAGTGGGAGGTGGCTGCTGACAGAGGAGGAACAGTAATAGCTTCCAGAAGAGGCTTTTAAGATAAGACTGATTTATGATGGAGAGGAGACAGGAGGCATTCTGAAGATGTTTTCATGCAGTAGCAGAAAAGCACCATCAAGCCAAAATTTAGTAAAATGTTTTGCATGTAACGTTACATGTAACTGTTATATTTCCCTAAAAACATTTCAAATGCAGATCAAAGCACTGTTTGTATGTTACAATTTTAGGGTAACGTTGCATGCATGCGCATGTACAAAAATACATTAAAATGTGTATATAAGTATATGATACAAGAAATTGTCTTATATACTAGTAGTGTGTATGAAAGATACCAGCATGATATATATATGTATTTGTAGATTGTATATTTTTCAAGTGATAATTCTGTTGCTATTGTGGAAATTGCAATCCCTTCCAATGGCTGGCACTAATCAGGGCCATCCAACATTTGTCCAAGAGAATGATCTCCATCCCAGTATATCTTATAGAGATAAGACTTGAACCCCTCTGAGCCTTTTACAGTCTAGTCTCAGTCTGAATTTATCTTATCACTTGTCTCCCAGCTTGTGGTGATCAGTTCACAGCATGATGTCTACAAACCACATTGTTTATACAAGTGTGAGGGGGTTAATGGATAAGATAACTTCAGAGTCACGCTCCACTGAAACATGGGATAGGTTAGTGGGACCAAGATGACATCTTTTTACTACCAGGACATTCTCCTATGGTGAGGGTAAATAAACAGGTGAAGAAAGTAACTTGGGTGGCATACTTTGAGATGTTTGCAGAATTTTCTCTTACATATCCCTAGACTGAAGTAGCTGAAATATAGATGTACAAGACTGTTCACGGTGAAACATGCTGAACTAGATGGTTATAAATATTGCAGCTTCACCCTTGAGAATTCCAAGTTCATCCTTGTTGCATTGCTCACTAATATACAATGATTTTTAAAAACTCAGAGTTCTTCAAAGAATTTTAAATACATCTTAATGATGAAAAAAAAATTGTTTTGGGAGAAAATAATAGTTGTATCAATCTGTAAAAATTAACATCAAAATCTGAAACGCTGTCAAACTCAAATATCTAAAAAAACCTGCAACAGACCATTTTATAACTCCATGAACAGACTTAGCGACTACAATCTGTCAATCATTCAGCGAGGTTATTAATGGCCCACCTGCCATGAATAATGGAGCCACTCTAATGGGAAAGCAGTGTTCAGGTTGTGTCTAAGTGTTTTAGAAGTTCACCTTGAGAGTCTGTAACAGAGACACGTCGTGTCCAAACTGTCGTGAACAGTTCACACCTGGAGCGCTCACACAATGGGACCTGTCACAGGGGAGTCCTTAACAGGAAATGAAGTCGAACAATGGGATTTAGGACAAGCATAGGATATGAGCAGTGATGCTGCTGCTTTACAAAAGTACAATGTAAGTCTTTATCACCGTCAAGGTCACTTCTTAACAACCACATTCCCCTGATTTAACAACAAGGTCACCGCTTTTAACAACAAGGTCACTCCATCATCAATAAAGACATTGACACCTTGATGTACTGTGTCATCCAGAAGGCAGATAAAACATAAGTTTGAAAAGAAAAGCAGCACAATGCGCTTTAAAGTTGCTACCGGTATACTTTTTCTGCTCTAAAGTGTTTTTTTTTTCATTACTATATAGGGCTTTTTCATGTATGTAATGTCTTTATATTTGGTACTTTCCGTGAATTTGGCTGCCATAAGGTTGGTACAAACAAGGAAGTTTTTTTTAAATGAAATCTTCCTGATACAAATGACAATGTCTAACTTTTGATGAATATAAGTAAAATCCTCACGAGACTCACTAGTTGGGCTTGAAGGCCACCTTGGTCTCCAAGCAGCACCTCTTGTAGGCCATGTAGTGCTGATTCCCCAATGGTGAACATGAAATATTAAAGCCATGCACCATTCCACTTCTCCCAATCCACTTAGCCCCATTCTGCAGCAGGGAAAATCCATCTCCTCCATTCACAGCCACACTGTGCAAACCTCTGCAGCTTTCCCAGGCTTACTGAAATCTGCAGGGATTTGTGTGTTTGAGAAGGGGATACAGGAGACCTATATTCTGCACCGGCTAATTGGATGCAGCGGATTGTGTGGAAGTGGCCATATGGAATGAACTTTATGTGGTGTATATAGATGTAATAGTCCTTTCTACTAACTTTCAGCATAATGTTTTCACACCTGAGTAGGTGCGATTAATAATTAATAATAATGAGTTTGATAATCTAGCTATCTAAGCTTCTTTTATCCATAACTTGTTAGCAACATTTGTGAACAATTTGATACAATGTAAAAAGTCATGTATCTTCTTAGGTTGAAACAAAGAGTACATGTATATTATTAGTCCACAGCAGCCTCTATTTTTCATGGTTCCATGGTGGTGAGCCTTTGGGAGTACTGAAAAAGTTTGCATACACAGCCACTCTAACAGTGAGAGGAAGTTTAAAAGTATGACTGTTCAGAATCCTGTATTCAGATTGCAGCATACCTTCCCTTCCCCATCCTGCAGTCATGGCTTCGTATTCTGTACATCCAGACAGGCTGGAGTTGTTTGAAGTCAACAGGATTATCTCTGTGTGTTTGCAGGTTTACCTGGGGATTATCCCAGCTGGTATCACTTACACATGGACAGGGGGTCATACCTGTGCTCAGCCACCTGTTTGATGGCTTTATTAGTTATCACCTGTCTCCAGAGGTATTTAGGATATGGTAGATGGATAATGTCTTACAGGTATGCAGAGTTTTTGTCTCTATGGAAGGAAGGAAGGAAGGAAGGAAGGAAGGAAGGAAGGAAGGAAGGAAGGAAGGAAGGAAGGAAGGAAGGAAGGAAGGAAGGAAGAAGGAAGGAAGGAAGGAAGGAAGGAAGGAAGGAAGGAAGGAAGGAAGGAAGGAAGGAAGGAAGGAAGGAAGGAAGGAAGGAAGGAAGGAAGGAAGGAAGGAAGGAAGGAAGGAAGGAAGGAAGGAAGGAAGGAAGGAAGGAAGGAAGGAAGGAAGGAAGGAAGGAAGGAAGGAAGGAAGGAAGGAAGGAAGGAAGGAAGGAAGGAAGGAAGGAAGGAAGGAAGGAAGGAAGGAGATGAAGGATCATCATGGATAGGATACGGTGAGAGTCAGAGGCCAAGAAAAGAGAAGGATGTCAGGCATCGAGTTCACTTCCACACTAAGTTTTCCTTACGGCTTTGAAACTTGGTTTGTGAAGGTGGGTTGCAGCCCTCATGAACTTGAACAACAATATGGTCATCATGGACTGATCATTTGTTTGCCTGATCAACCCTATATATGATGTTAGGTCTGAAAGCAAAGTCCTCCAAAGACTCAGCCAGTCATGTGACAAACCTGCCAGTCTTGATAAAGCCAAACAATGGTACACCAACATCCATCATGTAGAAATTTCCACATGTACACACAAAAGTGACTCCCCCCCATAGATTTCACCTGTTGTACCTGGCTTGCCATACAGTGTATTTTTCAAGGAGTGCTTATCTGCTCATCCCCTGGATGTTAATACACCTGTTCCAGCTGGCTTGCTGCACACCTGGCCAGGTATCCATACCTGCGTCCACCCGGATGTTCCAGGGATTTCCCCCAGCCGGCACCCATTGAGACAAATGATACTCCTGAACAAACATGGATCAGGTGCCATACTACCTGGCATCCTTTGATGAAGCTCTTCTTTTTAGCAGATGGATCAACATTGTCTCCTCATTTGTCTTGTATCAAGTGCTTTTGTTGTGAAAGTGGAGGGTCGTTCTTGTCTATTCAGCAATTAAATAAATATCAAGATACGGACAACATTCCACTTTATTCAATGACAATCTTACTGTACTGTAAATATCCTCTCTGCTTCTTAGTGATTGTTACTACGGCAATTGTGCTCTAGTTTCATAAAATTAATTAATTAGCAACTCTGTTAGAACACTTTGTACAACAATGTCCGAAACGATGTATGCATGGAGACTTTTCACAGAATTCAATGAAATTAAACAGGTTGGCAAATTCCAATCTTGATTTCGTAGAGAGATTCTCAAAATTGATATATCATTCAACTTCATTTTGAGAGTCGTGGCAGGAAATTAGCAAAATGTACACATCTGCTGCGATTTCAAATCAGTGACATGTTGCCTGCATGTTGCTGATGACCAGGCCTTGCTGCAGGTGTGGTTCTTAAGTTTGACAGTCCACAGCCTACTCCTGGACAATATTAAAGTTGAAAGTCCTGCCTAGATCTTGGAAAAGCTCAGAAATTCGAACCACCACTGCCTTTGTCGATTTCTTATCAGCTGTTGACATCAGTAAAGACTTTTTTAATGGATGCTTTAGAAGGGGTCTGCATGGGGTGGGGGTTAGTGCATTAGAGATACTAGTAGTGCAAAATGTCTTGGCACTCATAATACGAGTTGTCAACACAATATCATAGATATTGTTATAAGATGCACTCAGTTTTAAGAAAAGGAATACACTTTAGGCTTTTTGGAGATCTGTGACATCTGCTACTGATAGATTAAACTGCTCTGAACAGTAGCCTTCAGCATAAGAGCAATAAAACACATAGCAACCATTCTACCAACTGTTTTAGATCAAGCAAAAAGCCAGGAGCCTTGAAAGACTTGGAATTTTGATTGGCAAAACTTATATCAGCTCCAGACATCAACAGGAAGGTTGAAGTTTATTCTGAAGCAGACGTCTTAAAAATCTTGCATGTCCGCAGAACCTAACCGGCATAGACGGAATTCCCGAAAAGTGAACTGCCATAGAAGAATGTCGTTTTGAGGATGTTTTGTTATTAGTGAGGCAGCTGGAAGATTAGTGCAAAGTACACGATATTCTGTTCATCCAACCAAAGTTAGTGTCACATGTCATTCCATGAGTTTTGTTCCATATAGATTTTTCAGCTGAGTAGTTTGGGAACACAAATAAATGCTTGGCTTATGCATGTCATATACCATACATGCAGCTGAGAGAACTAACTCAAATGAAGTTTTTGCATCTGGTGTAACATGTATAGCCTGGGTATTTTTCGAGCGTTGCGCAGCGAAAATCCGGATGGTACCCAGGCTATAACATGTAATGCCGTGGTGTCTTAAAATCTAGCACGTGAGACTTTCTGATCTATAGACATTAAAAGGTATCTTACGTATCTGCTCGTACAGTAGCAAAAAGAAAATTAATACTTCATTAATTAACCAATTAACCTTGAACTGCATGCTCATCATTTTCTAGACTTCATTTATCACTTTCCTGTGAATCCTGTCAATATTTAACGTTACCTGTTCTGGGAAATTTTGCTATTTTCATTAATTTGGTGCATCAAAATGGATGTCTTCTCAATCAAAGGGAGGAAGCGATTTAGCACAGTATAAAAACGCATACATAGAAAAAGTAATTTGGCTGTCTGGCTTGAAGACATCAGCTCAATATTCTGATACATGTACAATCCTTCATCTTTACCCATTGAGGAGCAGCGCAATATTCAGCTTCTGGGGCGTCGTAGTAAACAATAACAAAAGAGACCCCTGATTTGCATCAAATTACCTCACTCCGGGGTATTCTATTCTCTTTGGGTGTCTACCAGTTTTTGGTAATCTGTAAAATATAACAATACAAGTACACAACATATCTAACGACTAAAAAGGGTATTAATAAAGTATTTGCTGTTCATTTGGATACAAAATACTTGTCAATGTGAGCGATTGCCAATATAAATATTTAATTAAACTTACACGCCCCCCCATTGGGCTATACCATGTTCCGTCTCCCCAGCCTACCACGGGTCTCCCTGCCGTGTTTACTCTACCGGCACTGCGGCTGAAAGTCGCGGCGCGGAGTTGTCAAACTCCTCCGGCTAACCTTCTCCCCGTGCCCTGCTGGCGTGATCGCCAAGATCCACACCTTCTCCCCGGACGGTTTAACATTTACTGAACACTTGGGTCTTTCAGGGAATTCTTTTGGAGCATCGCTCTGTTGTTTGGTGAGTAAATGTTGTTGTGGGGATGTGTAGATCATAGTTTAGCGAACAGACTCTCGTGGGCGAAACCGGTACCATAACTGGCTTCCACTCCACTGCTAAGTTCCAGCTGATCTAACCAGTATAGCATGTAGGACCATTCAACTAGAAAGCCCAAAATTACAGATCGAAATCCAGACACAATCACCTAAACCATCTCGGGAAATAGCCTAGTAGATTTTTGTCCTCGCCATTTTTGTTGTGGTAATTAAGTAGCTTCGTTGAGAAATTCCGCTGGCTTCTTTGCTTTGAAACGCTAATCAGGGTAATTTTTTGATGATCAGAAACTTTGGACAATCCTTCCCTGGATCTTCCGCTCGTTCCTAGCCCTCTCTAACGATTTTCTGTGGCTACTTGGGGAAAAGTAATTGGTAACAAACAGCGTTAGCGTTGTTGTTTTGTTTGTGGTTTATGTTTTAGCGTCTAACAACAAACAGGCTTTATCAATACACATCAAAGCACAGCCACAAAAGTTCTGGTGGGATTTAGGGGCGTGAGTTGTGGGATTTTCACATGTCTTCGTTAGATCTTGTTACTACTTGTGACAAGCAGGGCGATTTCTTATCTCTAAGATCATGTTTATGTCGCTTTCGGGTGGAGAAGATAAGTGTATTACCAGTAGCGTCAGACTGGCTCGGCTATATTTATTGTCCAGTCTTTTATGTAGGGTATATTTTCACGGTAAACTGATGCCGTTGTCAAACCGATTATATAGTGTTCACAGTATTGGAGACCTTTGCCATAGAAAAATACATTTTTCTCATCAGGTTGACATCGTTTTCCGATAAGGTGCTTGGGACCTGCTATATGTCAAAGATTGGCTGGCATTTCCTACTCATGCTGGTGAAGTCATGCGTGGCAGATTTATCCCAGGCATTAATTCTGGGCTGCTGGCTTCCACTGAAAATTAATCACGACGTCAGTAAAATGGTATATCTATCAACAATGTATGATTTTACAGACAGAGCAAATGTTTTTCTTATTCAGTTTGTGTCAGAGTTAAATCATAAAAGTCCCAAATTCCTCACTTGCAGTAGACACCCAGCTGAAAAAATAATCAGTTCTGCAGTAAACCTCTTCTGTCTGTTTTTCCGATGACATGACATGGACAGAGGTTTTTCAAATTTCCAGGTATTTTCCCTCAGTCAGACTTGACCCAACAGGTTCCAAGGGCACATCCCCTAGGATACATGTTCACCAATCCAGATGTTGTGGAGGATATAAAAGGGGTTTCAGCAATTTTTATCACATTCCACATGCCAAAAGGGAAAACTTTACCACGCTATGTCAATTTGGGTCAATACTGGTTTTTAGGAGCTTAGAAAAGAACGTGTCAGCAAATTCTAAATTCTTGACAGTCTGTTTTCCCATTTCCCCTACAAGACCCTCGAGTAACCCTATCTGAGATGCAGTTTATTTGGATATTCAGAAACAGTTTTCCTCAAGATACTTTCCAATGGAAGTGATCCTAGTCCATAGGAAAAAAACCCAGCAGTGATCGTGATGTAACACATTTGATACTCAGAAGAAAATGCCTGAGTTATTGAAGTGCTGTTTTTAACATATGGAGGTTTGTAAAATGCTGTTATTGTAGATACTGCTCTGACTGTATGTAGAAAGGTATACATTATGCATTGCATCGACTGAGAATAAACTGGTACATGTTATGGATGCTCGTTAGTCCTGGTTGCCAGGCTATTGTACATTACCACCCCAGCCCAAAGTTGTCTGAAGGGACCCCTACCTGCTGATGGGAGTCAGGTCTGTGTGGAGACCTCAGCAGGGCTCAGATATCCTGTACAGTACCAGGCACAGTACAGTGGTGCAGGTATCAGGTCTGGAAGCCATCAGGACACAGACAACAGCCTTGTCAGGATGTAACAGGAGATGTTTAGTGTGTCCTCCATGTTTGGAGGAGCTGAAAGATTCTATCTACCAGGGTAGTAAGATGTATCAGAGGGAGGGAATATGAAAAGAAGGCATGTTACTCATGGTTTCGAAAGCTATATATGTGTATGATATGAGTATTAATGTCATGTCATATAGTTAAATCAGTGCTGTTTCTAGGAAATACATTTTGTATTTTCTTCATATCCAGTTGTGTTTATTTCAGAAGGGGGGATTATATATTCCCAAAGGTGAACTGTATAATCTTCCTTAATCCTGTCCTTCCAAATTGGCCTATAATCACCCAAACACCATTAATGGGCTGTCCCCAAGGAACATGAAGAATATGGCATCAGAAGAGCTCTGGACTTGTCAGAAAAAACTGTTGTTGACAAAAATTGATTGAGATGTTTCAGAAATAGGCCAATGGCCAGAATGAATGTGTGGTGGATGTGTGTGCATACATGTAGGTGTGCAGAGAAACAGTCAATTGAAGAAAACAAACAAACTAGGAAATAACTTTAATATAGGCTTTATCTCATGAGAAGCCATTAACTAGATGGGGATAGAATTGAAACATGAAAACTTAGAAAATGAATGGTGTTTTATGGCATTTGGACATAACTTTACACTGGAATTGTGTGCTTTATAAAAAAACTATATAGCTAGCACTATCTAAACTAATGTACTCCCTTCCCCTTAGGCATTGTAGCGATCATTTACTTGACACCAATTGGTGTCAGAAAGGTCTATCATCAGTAATGAGGGTGTGTTGCTATTCAAATTTTCCACCCCTCGGGCAACTATGGTATGTTCTTATTTGCATTTGTGTTTTGTTTAGAAAACTTGTGGTTTTTGCATGATAATGGGGACAATGAGTAAGTTGTTTCCTGCGCTATCCCATGCAGTATGGTCAAAGCAAATACAGTAACATACAGTCCCTGCAAAAGTTTTGGAATGTCAAATGTCATCTGTCAACATTGGTTACCTTTGTGTGATCTTAGTTGGATGAACTCCAGACAAAACTGGAAGGTACTGTAAATCACTTAATGTTCGTGGTAGCAAGGAGCTTCTACAACTCCTTGGTGGTAGCAAACGTTTGCAGTTTGGCGGGTTTTTTTTGGCGAGAAAAATGGACATGTTCGCGGAACTATATGTTAGCGCTGGCGGCAGGTGCAGCAAAAAAAAAGTCACCGAATTATTTGTTCATGGTAATGATAAGTCTGCAGTACAGAAGTGACCGCGAAAACCGCAAATATAAAAGTACCACAAAAAAATTGTGATTTACAGTAGTGCTTGAGGGAACTGTTTGTGACATCTCAAAATAGTGCCACCACCCTATTAAACCCCCTTCCCCTTTCCTGGATCCCCCTAGACTTTCCTGGTGCATGTGTCTTAGTATGGTATTTAAGAAATGTCAGATGCAGAGGCAAGTTATGGTTGCTATTGTCATCTTGCCATGAAGTATGACAAGTCATTTCTGACCTAAACTTTTCCAAATTCCAGGGAACAAAAGCAGTGATTAAGACTTGGACTTCAATATTTCTGACACATTTCAACTCTGCTTATCTAAATTGTAAAGACAATTTATGCCACATCATTAGAGAGGACCAGACATGCCAGCACCCCCACCTTATCAGTGTAATTGTCCTGTGTAGAAGATAAGGGCCTGAGTTATGCCCCTATTCTGATACAGAAGAGATACAGGAATTGAAACAAGCCTGTGAAATAGGTGATATGACTGAGGTTAAGATAAGGCCATTGATAGGTTTTGATCCTTTATAGAATTTTTCAGTTATCAGCAAACATAAGTAAGATAGATAAATTTCCGGAGATGTTCACAGCAAATCAACATGCTTCTGCCAGAAGGTGGTATAGGGGAGGTTTAAAAAAGTAATTTAACCTCCTTGGCATATGCATAGTGATTTTCCACACACACACAAAATTATACAAACAAGGTCAAGGGACTGTGGGTGACTTCGATTTTTTTGACAGAAAGAAAGAACCGCAAGTTGAACAAAAGGAAGTCTGGAGTTGCCGCTTTCCACAATGTCAGACATTGATTTTGGCACGGAGAAGGCATTAGACATCGGTCTAAAGGCTCAATTGGATTACAAGAATCAATACAGGTATAAAGTTGTGTGGATTGGTCATTACAGTATTTCTGTGCAGCTATACCAGCCAGCAGAATCACACTGTGACAGTATTGTAAAATTGGCACGGAAAGGGTCTTTTCAATGATATAGAAGCTTGTCCATCCCCCACCCCCTTAAAAATCTACTCATGGTACAATGTAGTTGTTGCTAATAGAATGTAAAAAAAGACAGCTGTGTCAGGGAACTGCTGAAAGATTTTGAAAAAAGACTAGACTGTCCATTGCAACAGAGGCCCAAACCCATCCAATCATCAATCTACCATAGGTTAACCTCTAGTGTCTGTATAGGGACATCCTATTGGTTTGTTACTACAACTTGGTTGGAAACTATCGAAAAAGCAACAGGAAACAGCTTCTTATGAAGGAATGCTTCAGTATGAGTAAAGTCAAGTGCAGGCCTGTCCAGCGGGCCGGTTCTGATCCTGTTTGTTGAAGGCAACCCGATCTGAAGGGTAGCAGCTTGGGTAAAGTTTACCTTGTGAACAGGAGTTGGGAAGGCTTTTGTGTCTCAGCTGGCACCGCGCCAAGTCCTAGGAGCTTGGGAAAGTCACACAAGTGGTCTTCGCTGTAAACTGTGAGAGGATTGAGAGACAGTATCCCTGTGTTCCTAACACTGTAACCATGTTAGGGAAGGCCTGAGCTCGAGGGATACTCTCCTTGTAAGGGAAGAGTGCTTGAGGAAGGATGTGTATGTCACTGAATTACTTTGATGAGAAGGTAACAGGTTATGGACAGCTGACAGTTGTTGAAAAAAAAGAGTCTCAGTGAAAGGCAGTAAAAACTACTGAAGAGTCACAGAAATTTCAAAAGAGTATGGAACTTCCTTTCAAGTCTTGAGATGACAGTTTTGAAGGATTTCTCTGAAATATGGAAAGGGGTATCATAAGTAATTTGTGAGGTTTTGAAATTAAACTACCGGTATAACACATTATGTCATACAAAGGTGTTTTATCAATAAACTTAAAAGGGTGCTTCTTTCTCTTGCAGATGTAGTAACATTAGAACAAAACTTCTTTTTGTCCACAGACATGCAATACTATGGTACATTGTAAGTTGCTTGAGTATAAAATGCTCTTTTGATCAGTCTCAGAGTTATTTTCTTCTTATCTCAGTATAGATGCCAGCCTTTAGTTTGTCCAGCCCCTTTCAGATAAACCTGTAGCAGCTCAAGTAGGATGAGAACTGTAAACAAGAATGCTTGTCTATCAGGAAAATGTCACAAGGGCTTCTTTACACAAACTCTGAGAAAGTCTCCTCAGAAAACAGACCTATGTACATCTTGTACAAACAGCAATGGAAGCAACTGGTTGTAACAGTTTCTCCTAGACCCTATACAAACTTGTAAGACATTCAGTAGGATGAGAAGAGTACACAAAGACACTCAGTTGTAGAGAAGTGTCACAAGTCTTCCCATGGAGAAGAAAGGCACAGTCTGGCCAAAACAAAAATGACATGTCATGTGGTGTGGAGTTCCCATGAGAAAGTTTTTCCCTCCCCAATTAGGTCATGAGCAGATCTAGACTTTCCCTGATCAGTCTGGACCTGGAACTGTCAGGGAGAGGTAGGTTGGCTTGTGGCTCTTCTCTGTTCTGTAATAGGCTGCAAGTTTTTATTTAAGTTCAAGATGTTCGTGCAGTTGGAATTCATTTGTTATATACGGTTATCATTCATGTTATAATTTATAGCTAATGTTAGTGTCCATGATGTTCATCCCATGAAAGTTACATGAATATTTTTCTGCATCAAATATTTTAGTTGGACTGCATCAGATCATTTAGAGATGTTCTATTAAATCATAGAGAGCTTTCTTTTTAAAAAATCATGTAAAAAGTTCTTGAGGGTACAAGAAATCTAGATTAGATTAAGAGCAAAATCCTTGAATTGGTCTTATAGCTCTTTCTCAGAAAACAGCCTTGTCCAAAGTCACACTCACAGTTGCAGCCTGTATTTGCTCCAGTTGTTTGTTTCAATCATGAGACTCTTTACACATCCCCCTTTGTGTAGATGGTAATATTCAAGGGTACTGACCCATTAAGGCCCACTGATAATACCCCTCCAGTCATACAGTTACAATCAAAATAACAACCAAACTATCACTGTTGTCTCAAACAATACAGTTGGATAGTTTGTTTCTTTAATTGTGTCAAACTATTCTCACAAAAGCAAGGAGTTGTGAGGGAGAAATCTGAAGTTTTAAGACTTAGCCTTTTTCTAGGTACTGTATGTTGTTTTACTTTGTACATAATGTTCTCAGTTTGCTAGAGTCCATACTCTATCTTTGTACAATAATTTTATTATCCTAGGACTTGTATACAAAAAGAGTTACTGTAACTTGAGAAGAAAAGTTCACGTTACAGGTAGAAGAAGAAACAAGTAGTTTGGCAATGACAAGACTAAGGTAAAGATGCTTGTTCACATCAGCATGTTCTTGAAAGACTTGAAAGGGTATTTATAACCAATTTAAAAGCTATAAAAAGGTGGCTCAAAAACCTGATAAGCTGTTGTTGATATGTAACCCTACAGAATGGCGGTACTTCTCTCTGTAATTGCTAATTTTCCTCCATAAATACTATCATTTAGCTACGTTTTATGTACAACTTGAAAACCATTTCTACCACACTTCAATCAAGTTGTAAGGTAACTACTTTTTATTGTCGACATTCAAAGGTAAACAGTACCAGAAGTGGGATAATTAGTAACAGAAGTTTAGCACTTTACAATTGTATGTTGTAACATCTCAAGTAGCTCTTTCTTTAATTGGACAACCTGCTGCTTTGCTGTTTTTAATTTTGGGTAAAGTGGATATTTTTGTAGTCAAGGTACAAAACATGTATTGCCAACATTCTTTTTATCACGCTTATGCAATGTCTGTATTAAAAAAATAGTTGTAAAGCCATTGAGATATTTTGCTTATTTTAAAATTTTTGGTCTTGTATCTGTCTTGTTTGATAAAGTACTCATAAGCAAAGGTTATAAACATGTCAAATGTTGAAAAGACTAGTACATGTACCTAACAAGGCCAGTAGACTTTGACCTTCTGGCCATATTTAAACAGCAGTTTGTACTTTGGTAATTGGGGCTTACCGTGGCAATTGTAAGCAATTTCGAGAGCCCACTAGAAGCACTTGTAGAGATATACTAGCAATTAATGGAACCTCAAGTGTACATAATGATCTGTCAATCGGCAGATTCCTCTGTTGTTGTATCATTTTCCCATTTTCCTATACAGTTTGGTGTTTATGGTCACAGAAGTTACAAGTAACAACTGCATTACCCTCTTCTTTTGTAGGGACTAGATCAAGTTTCTCGTCACAGAGGCAACGGGCGCCACTACTTAGCCTGGAGGGCAAGGAGAGCTGCCAGGTCCACAGTGGATACTGTTTGTATAGGGTCACCTATCAAAGTCAAGAGGGTTGAAAAAAGCCGCAGCGAGAAAAGACCGTTGGTTGGAGGTGTGTTGACCTTACCGGACAATGTGCTCGAAGTAAGTAGTGTACAGTGATTGGAGATCGGTGATTTTGCGGTCCGCTTTGAGAGGCTTGTAGATTTCAGTATGGCTGGGATGAAAAACATCAACCAGCACCTGCGCTCGCTGGAGAAGCTGAGTCTGGACACTGCTAGTAATTACTCTACCATGGAGAGTCTGAACGGCAGTATCGGGTACGGAACTGGTAGCAAATCGCCAACGAGTCACATGTCGTCTCACATGAACGGAACCCTCACGAACGGAGCAGGGTATAGCGAAAGCTTCTGCAGTGTGAAGAGTTCAGTACCAGACGATTATGAGTGTACAGATCGTTATACAAGATTGATTGAAATTGAGAACATCCCCTGGACGGATCAGGACATATCCCAGGTGATCGAGAATGGGCAGGGAAAGAATGTTTGTGACAGCGTTTCAAGAGACATCATACAGCGACTGTCGTACTTACTCCAGAGGCCTTTGGTAAGGATTGTCCGTGAGGCGCAAAGACTTGCTATCCGTAACTGTAAGTGCACGCAGCATGACATGAAGACAGCGGTCAAGCTGGTATTGTCACGGACTCTTGCGGAAAGTTGCATTAACTCGGCCAAGAAGGCAGTATCAAGATACGTGATGACTGGACAGGAGGGTTTCCGCGTCAGCAAACGTACGCGAGCAGGCGTAATCTTCAGTGTCGGACGTATGTACCGATGGCTGATCGACGTTGGGGTGAGCCCACGCCTCCAGGACAATGCAGCAGTATATCTCGTCGGACTGATGGAGAAACTCCTGGACGAGATTTTCCTTCGAGCGGTGTGCATGCACGTGATGGGGCGGGACGATGAGATGTCGGTGAGCGTGGAGCTGTTGGAGTATGGGATAGCGAACGACCCCGACCTGTGGGGCATCCTGCAGCCCTTTGAGCATCTCATCTGCGGACGGGATGCAAATGGTAGGTGATGTTTTATTGGCCAATTTCTCTTTACCCTCTACATACTACTAGTACCTTCTGTTGTACCTTCTACACAAGAGGAAAGTTTATGATATGACTGAAGGAATTGAACTGTTAATTAGTAACGTTACACTTCCTGGCAATGTTTGAGGCTGTTTTGCCATTTTTGTGGCATTGTCTTTGACTTTCGTCATCATCATCCATATCGCCACATGTCATTGCAGAACATCAAGGCGGGTCGTTATTGACAATGACTCACTGTTGACGTAAAAAGTACCTTCCGGTATCATTGTCACCATGCTACAGCCCTTGTTTTCTGACAATTGTGTCCCTATTTACTTCTGTCAGAAGCTCCAGTGTGGCTCCAGGTGTTCTATGTTGAATCCAGTGAAAGGTTCTTGTCCTATCTCAGTTCAGAGGCATTCCTGTGGTGACTGTGAATCATTTGTGCGTAGGTGAATGTTGGTGTCTTGTGACATCTCTGTCATTGTGACATCTCTGTCATTGTCATGAGTTTAACAATTGCCATTGACTTTGAAACCTGAGATAGAAATTGAGGTTTAGCCTGGGTTTACTGAAAGGTTCAAAGCCTGGGTTTACTGAAAGGTCCCAAAGTTGCTTTGGCAGAAGCATTGTGCATCGTATGCTAGCAAATTCGAAAGACTAACTGTAAAGGAGTACATGAACAAAAGAGTTACAGTTTAAACGAAGAAGAAAGACAATATTCACACTTTCGTCTCAACTCAAAAGATGCCAACTGGGTCATTGACAAAGTAACAGAAAAGTTTGATGGAGTGTCTCGGAAATTTCTTAAGGTCGGCTATACTGTCTAGAAGGTGTTTTATTCAGTTTCGCAAAGAAAGTGTTTATTTAGCTCTCCCTGTAATTCCATTGTGATGTCCCAGGCAGTCCGACTGGCTCCAGTAAAAAAAGCAGGAGACGCCTGTCTCCCACCCAAGGCATGAGACCATGTTAGTGTAATCTCCCTTCAATAGAATTAGGCCAGAAAATTGGCTGACAAAAGCGCCCAACACACAAGAACCAGATTACCTACAGTGTGGGGGACCTGCCCTGCTTTGTTTGGGCTCCCAGTCCAGCCCGTACTGCCCAGATCTCGGCCACAGTTGTCCCTGAACTGTTGTGCTTGTCACATTAGTACATTGGCCGCCCAGTAATCTGTTTTGAAGTTCAATGCTCTTGTGCCTTACCTGTGTGTATCCTTTGTGTGATTCTTGAAGGGAATAAGTTTACTTTGTGATTAGCATTGGAACAGTGCTGCAGTTGTTCAAAGGGTAAGGGATATAATGTGCAATCGGGGGCATAGTTGAAAGACATTTGCCGCTGTGATTTCAGTAGGGCAAGTTCAGCTCAGTCATCCTTCTCAAAGTCAAGTTCAATGCTATCCAGGTTTCAACATGATGAATCAAGGAACCCATTTGTGGTGTATCAGTTTCAGTTTTTGCCTCTTTTTCAAAGGGTTCAAAGACTCCTTCCAGTATTTGTACTTCCCACCAGTAGGTGTGGCACGCAGATGCAACTTGGCAAGATTGCAAGCATGGCTGCGCTCATAATTCATGCTCATGTTCAAGGACAGTTTATTTGTGGAAGAGGCCATTAGCTGAATAATATTTGCCTTTCCCAGTGTGAGGGTTGGCAGCCGAGTACAAGCAAAAAAGCTAACGTGTCATTAAAGACTGATAACGGACAAAAAACTTGTCACTATGGAGTGAGGTGTCGCAGACTTGCCAAGGAGGTTATTTACTCACGAGGGACTGCGTTGTTTGTGTTTGGTGAGGAAATTGACAATTATTTGACATACAAGTGAAGGGGAAAGTAAACTTATTAAGATACAGCCTTACTAATGGTCTGAAAAAAAAGATAAGGGTGAATAGATTCAATTAACTAAGTTGATGTGTTTGGAAAATGTCATTATGATGATGCGAGTCCTGGAGACACAGTATACAAAGCTGCTGACAATGTTTCTTTTTCAGAGTATGCAAAAGAACAGGCTGAATAACGGTGTTTTCCTGTTTACAGTAAGTTAACAGTAACTCAATAAACAAACTTTTGAAAAAAGGTTCTGGTTAGAGAAGTTTGGTGAAAATTGGGTTATACCAGTTTGTATTTTTCCTTAGTCTTAGCTGGCAAAATATGAGTAAGGTGTGGCACAATTGGTGCCTTTGATGTCTTTCTTCTGATGTACTAGTACATGATATGTGCATTAATATGAGACTTGATACCTCACAGCTTCTCTGGTTATGGATATCAGGCCAGAATCTTTTGTTTGGGTAAGAAGGACTGATCTGTACCTTCATATGCTTAAGGAGGAGAAAGTTTGATTTCAGAGACAGACAACTAACAAAGGAAAACCTTTTTCTCTGTCTGTCGATAGGAATTCAATATGGATTTGATAGCGTGATAAGAACGCTTCTTTGTGGTTAACACGAGCTTGGCTTCTCCGCTAAGTAAGCAAGCGTGTTTAAAGGGACGCTGTTACGAGGTTGTTTTCTGAGCGTGCGATTTGTTTTCCGTTATGTACCCGATGCCCGCAAGATCAAAGGTGTTTGGCCCGTGTTACATTTCAGGGCATTGTGCGTGAGCGTAGCCTGGCTGGAGGAAGGACTCTAGTCTTACGGCGGGCATTCTCTGACGCCCGAGATGTTTGAGTAACTTTGAATAGCAAACACTTCAGCCTGGGTACAACTGAATAATGTAGATATAGTGGTGCCCTGGTCAAATGTAACCGTATCTTACATCAATAACATATGCACTGACCACTGCTTGACCCCATTTTAACGACACATCCTTCGATATTTGTATAGTTATCCTTCCCTTTCACATGCAGGGAAGCTACATAGACTGTCTGTGTGCAGTTCGCTAAAAGGATTTCCTGGACCAAATGTCTCGGCAGATGGGATGTTGCATGGTTGTGACAAGAATTGAGGCAGTATCACGTCTCAGTCGCTCTCAATAGCGCCGGCACCCTTTGCGCGGGACCTTCTAAACGTTATTCACGAGAACCGGTGTGACTTTTACCAATCCCAGGACAGGTGTTCTATTGAATCTGGGGCTAAGATTAGAGAAGTGGCCTCCTTGTTGGCCGCTCTTTTTGTCCCGCCCCCGTGTCCGCTATCAAAATACAAGCTTCTAAACATTTCATTACTTCTTGGGGAACAATGGCCATGGGGGTAAGCGGCTCTTTTCTTCCCACACAGAGGCATAGGGGCTTGATACAATTAAGAAAGCTGAAGAATTGAAAGGCAAGGGTAGTTGAGTGTCGCAGCCTTTGCTATACCTCAGGCCTATCAAAATACATGGCTGGTGTAAACATTACTGCGCTTTATTGTACTGAACTGTACGTATATGTACATTACTTAGAAATTCGCAAAATCTTTCATTATGTTAGTCCGTACTTAACTGCTCTTTGACATTTTTTATCATCAGAAGATGCCAACTTTTATTCATGTCAGTTATTTGTTTTTGTCCACCGGTACCGGTTGAAAGATATTGCTCATACAACGAGGTAATTAGTTGCGTTGTTTGTGTCCAGCTGTTTAGTAATATCGTCTTTCCACTTCTTTCCTCCCCTTTACACACTATTGAAGCTAAGAGGGCAAGGTCACAGAACCTCTAACCCTAATTTTGCACTGTTAAACAGTTAAAGGGTATCATTGCACATCTGTAACATAATAGGGCTGTAAGAGACTTTTCTTGTAGGTACCAGGTATGTAAGACCAGCGCTCGTGACTGCGCCTGTTTTAGGCGCATATGCGCCCAGAATTTCGAGAATGCGACTAGATTTGAAATCACAGGCGCACGGTGCTCCTAGAAAAAATCAAGTTACGTTAAGTCATTTTTCAAAATAAGGGCTTACAAACCCAGGTAAAGCTACAAATTTTGTGGTAACAATGACCCATTTTCCATTAAGAAATGTTCATAGAGAAGTTCCATCCGTAGTCAACTTGTTTTAATGCACCTATAAACGCAAAATTTTATTCAAAACGCACGCGAAGAGATCGGCCGAGACGAGAACAACAGCGGCCATCTTGGATTCTCGCGATCTCACTGCAACGCCCTCTAGCGACATTAGTAAGAACTGCAGGGTTACCGACATCGGTAGAGAGCCGATAATGAAACAAATTAAATCAAGCACCGCGTTTCCGCCGCTATTTTATCTCTTGGCCAAAATTAATTACTTCTTTGCTATTGCTATATAAAAATTGTACCAGGCTGAAAAATAGTTGTTTTTTTTAAATTTTATACAACTGTATAAATGTTGTTTACTACTGACTCTGTATTAATATATAGTAATTTTGCATGTGTTCTTCAAATTGCATGTGAAATGTATGAAATGGGTCTAGGTCCAGCAGATATAGATTAGACTGCAAGTGACATACACCTCAATGGCCTGTAAGAGCATTTTCAAATGAACGTTGTTGTCAATTTGGACATTTTCCGGGGGGTACATTTATTTGGGGGGGGGGGGTATGTTTATTAGATTTTGAAGTTTTTCTGGGGTGTACTTTTATTCCGGAGGGTATATTTAATTTATTTGGGAAATGAGAGTAATATTTTTCGGCAGCTTTATAATTACGGTATCTTCTTGGTATTTCTATTTCACACAATTTTCTCATGTTCAATCAAGGAGGTTTGACCTTTTTGGTTTAATAAAGTAAATAAAAGGTTACATTTCTCTATACATGCAAATCGCAGCAAGTATTATTTTACCTTTGCGGGCAGTGTAGTACCCTGAACACAGTATTCAACATTTTGTGCAAAGTCCTGCAAATTACGTCAATAGGATTTTTTTTTCTGGTGGTGCGCCTAGATTTTTGCTGGTGCGCCCAAATGTTTTGGGTTAGGAGCACAGTGCTCCTAACTCAAAAAGTTAGTCTGGAGCCCTGAAGACTGTACAGGTAGCATACATGTTTCAACTGTCCTTAGTGGTTTTAAAGGAACTACTCTACCAATTGGAGGGATTATAAAGGAACAATTAGAAAATTGTTGGGTAAATATCATCCTCATTCAGTGAAGTCAAAAGGTAAACCTTTCTGGAGATTACCTCAAGAATGGCCTTTAGCGCATCACATCAAGTATTCAAAGTTATGCCTTTGATGGTTTAGCTCCTTTGTCGGGATGCAGACTTGGGCAAACAGACTGTGTGCTGCCAGTGTTGAAAACCAAATACATAAATTAGGTCCACTAAAACCAATGAATAGAACAGGCATTCCTCAGCTGAATTCTGCGGATAGATACTTCCACTGGAAAATAAACTTCAAGTCCTTTTTTGGGTTTGGACGTCTAGACCGAATATTTAGGCTGTGGGGTCTTTCCTTTTTCCAACCCATCGGTTGACCTTGAATTGGTATTACCAAGGAGGTTAGAGACGAGAAGAGGAATCCTGGGGTTTAAAAATAAAATTGAAATGTTGAAAGAAAATTCGCAGTGTTATACTAGTGGTTACCCCACACGTACAAAGTTGGTTTAACCGCGTCTAGAGGACGGACGGGAGGTCCTGCTTTTAGTTAGAAGGAACAAAAATGAAGAAAGCCTGCCCTAAACCCTCCCTTTCATACCCTATCCAAACAGGCCTCCCCTCCAGACCAAGGGTTGAAATGTTTTGCATTGTCGACGAACAAAAGCCCGGCAACGATTTACTTAATTCATGGTTGTGTATTCATTATATGTAACGTAATCAGCAAGCTTAGCCTGAAGGCATTGCAGACCCATGAATCATCCTCTGTGCTCTATGATTCTTTTGAATTTTCAGAAAGAGCAAAGATCTCAATGAGTTCTAAAATTTCAACGTGGAACTCCTGAGTAATAGGAGAAAGAATGTAAAATTTGACACACCCAGTTGGACCCTGGAGATCTTTGATGTTCAGTATCAATCTGATAACTGATATTTAGCCAGATATTGTGTGAAACTACCGCAGCAAATTCCCCTCATACATGAAATAGCAAAAAATAATACCTCAAAAATTGTGCATATATCAGATCAAATATTCGTTCCTTTTAATTAGAAGAATTATACAGTAATGGAGAGGGAGTCAATTCAGTAAGGTAAACATTTATGAAAAGGTTATTTCTGATCATGCTACCAGAAAATGTGACAATTCTTCTTGCTTTAGTAGGTAGGCAGTCTCAAACTCATTTACTTGCGAGATAAATCCAGACTTGGAAGATGTTTTAATACCCCTTTCTGCAGCTACTTGCTCTGACTGGTTGATGGTTGGGAGTACATTTACAATGTAAGTTTTGAGTTTAATTACTATGTTATTATTGGCAGGGAATGACAGTAATATATGCAATGATGAGGAGTAATTTTAGGGTTGCCTCTGCACTAAAGCTTTAGCTTTACGTGGCCGTGGGAAACGTGCTACAAGGTTACTTGGCATGAAAATTATTCCACTCAGCTGGTGAATGCACTGTTGTCACAAATATTTCTAGTATTGAAGTACATGTAGATTTGCTGTAAATCAATATACTTTTGTGGTGGAAAAGGAGATCTTCTCTGAGAGTTTGAAATTTGCAGGTAAAACAATTCTGTAGTACACCCTACTAGGGAAAAGGTTGGAAATGCATATCCATTAAAAAAAAACACACAGCAGAAGTTTAAAGACTTACAGTTTATCAAACACTTGCAATCTGTGTAACATTCAAAATCAGTTGAACTGAACCTTAATTAAATAGCCCACAGGCCTTGTATTTGAACCCACTTTCTGGTAACTGTGCTTGCTATGGATACATTGGAATACATATTGTGAAAGGAAATATATAAAGGAATATAGCCAGAAAAATTTGTAGAAGATGAGCATCAAAAACTCATGTTTCTGCTATTGCAACATTACAGCTTTGTAAAAGTCAGTGGCATAAGATTTGTAGGACCATCCTCAGTATTTGGTGGAAAACAACTTTATATGCTAATGGCTAGTTGTTATAATAAATCTTTCCCCCATCTAGATGTCCATGTACATGTACAGATAACCACACCTAAACACCTACAGCACATCACTCCTGACCCAGAACAAACCTCCTGATAATTCACCTGTAATTAATGTGCCTTCCCTGAGGGGGAGGATCACTAGCGCCTGCCAGGCGGGCAGGATTAGACAACACATCCACACCTTGGTGACTGCAGGGTTCAATCCGTTTGATGTGGGCAGTTGAACTGTGAGAAGGACCCGCCAATTATAACCAACCACCAGCCCTGCAGCAAACTGCATTGTGTGCTTATAACTGGGGATGCCGAAAATCTACCCGCAACCTTTGATCATTCTTAGATCCCTATAAAAATATCTGCAGGCCCTTCAGGATATGTAAGACAATAATCCTGGACATATAAAAGGGAAGAAGATAAGAATTGGCTTCTGCATATCAAATTTAATGTTGATATTTGTAGATTATGTGACAGATAAGAAGTGAAAGGCAATTAATGGTTTCCTTCTCTTGTCATTGTGCGGAAGATATGATAATCAGGTGTCAGTGGGTTTTGATGATCGGATTTGCATGTTTTTCCATGGCTTACGTTAGAAAAGGACCCATTAATAGCTTATCGGTGTACAGTGTTTATTATTACCAGCACTGTCCAATTAGAAATTGGTATATTAAGTCTAACTGGAAGTTTTAATGCAAATTTACACATTGTTGAATAATTCTTTCACAAAGTTTTACTGAAAAATGGAAAAAAAATCTGGTGAGATTAATTCTCCATCAGAAATTCTAAAATCTAAAAGGGCCTCTTGCAATTTGCAGCTCCCTCTATATTATATATACATACACCCTTTGATACTAAAATGGAAGCTCATTTGTTTACTGATCTGCTGTAGGTTATGCAGATGAAAAGGTAATTTTACAGAGGCAATTACATGTACATAGGCCTCACCATACACTGTTAGTATTACTCCAGCTGCAGCAGGACTTCAAAACCAGGACTTCAAAAGTCTTCCCACTGTTGCCCATTACCCCCTGGAGAAATAAACTGACTGCAATTCTCTTTTGGGCTTTTAGTGGCCAGATGGGCCAAAGGAAGGATCCCTGGCTTGCCTTTTGGTCTAGACATGCTACATCTTTCAACACCTGTTCGAGGCTTACTGCTAATTCTAGTAAATATTAAACATATGCAGGTACATTGTACATGTATCATAAGTACACTGCATGACATAGTGGCAAGGGGAAACTACATGTGGGCCCTAGTGTCGAATTCATTGGCAAAAGCCTCCTGTAGTATGGACATAAAAAGGATGAAACTTTCCTGTGTTATGTTCCATGCAACATGGTCAGGCTCTGACCTAATTTTTCCAAACCAAGGAAAAGCAATTAGTTCAGCTAAAGCTAGTTTTGATTTGAAATATTATCCAGACCCTTTCCACAGCAGAAAATTAGGCCCCCTTGGTCCAATTAGCAAGGGGCAAATCTTCAGCATCAGTGGTCCAGAAACTGCTCTCCAACAGTTTCTGTCTAACAGGGACCGCTGAGAATTTGGCTGTTGAGAACTGTCCTTGTTGTTGAGCAGTTTGAAATTCAAATCTTGAACAGTTTCAAAGAGTCAGCTTGAGATTGTAATGATGAATTCATGAAACTTTTTTTTAAGTCCAACATAGACATTGGATAACAACGTCCAAAGATTCATACATCTAGTCATCCAATGAGGTAAAAATGTAACTCATCTTAAAAAGAATCTCTAACTGTTACACATTATACATACAGTAGATACACGTACAGGGATATATTATTATGATAACATGAAATGAAAGAAAATATTTACATAACCTCTTTTGTCATAATCTGAATCTCTTGTGTCATATTTTCTATTCTTTACATGTCATATTTGGAACAGAATCCTTTTTTGCTTTTTTGAATATTAGTTGTTTCTTCTCTACTCAGTTTCATTCCCAAATTTACAGGGAGTACCAGACTCAGCAACCCTCCTGACCCCCCTGTGCCTGTATAAACACTAAACA
The DNA here is from genome assembly GCA_013266295.2 of Branchiostoma floridae x Branchiostoma japonicum. Classification (NCBI taxonomy): domain Eukaryota; kingdom Metazoa; phylum Chordata; class Leptocardii; order Amphioxiformes; family Branchiostomatidae; genus Branchiostoma; species Branchiostoma floridae x Branchiostoma japonicum. Next base: position 9,513,139 of record CM023824.1, read on the forward strand.
GGTGGTGTTGTCAACCCTTCCCAGAATCCTTCAGCCGTGACCAAAGAATTGTTAGGGTCCATTCTGGCCCAATGGAAATCGATTACGAAGTGCACATTAATGAGAGAATGGTGGGAGTTAATGGTACCCCAGGGAGGGTGGGGGATGTCATGTTGCCCCTGCACATGCCCCTATTTGTAATAATTCAAAGCACCCATACTGCCATGTCGGAACATGGTCACAGGTCATCGTGTTGAAAGAGTGTTGGAACAATGGAGCACATGTTGGAATATTGTTATAGACTAGAGCTCTTCAGAAAAGTAATGGTCACAGATAATACAGTGCAGGAAGTGATTGAATGTAAAACTTCTTTTTGAAATAATCTTCCCCTTTTCCTTCTTGTCTGAAATTTCATAGTAGATTATCTTCTTAAATTAAAATATAATTTTTTTTTAAACTGATACATGTAGTTGATGGTTTGGGTATAACTATAAAATTTTTCCTTGTTTAGTTGCTTTCATAGAAATATTCCTCCTACTAGTACAATTTATCACCCATATAAGCGTAGATCCCAACTTTTGTTACATCAATTTCAAAACTGGAAATAAATCTTTCATGCTTGCTTCATTAGAAGTTGGGAGACTTTGATTCCGACTGGTAATGTCGGTGTTTCAAAGGCTGTGCCCTGGCGTGCATCAATCTACATCAAAATGCACATCCATTCATTAATTCCAACAGGCAACTATTAATTGTCTGTGACCCATTTGATGTGGACAAAGGAACCGTGCTACCCATCTGCTGCCTGGTGACCAGCTCTACTGTTTCACAAATTTCACTTCATTAGAGGTAGCCACCTGCCAGGAAAATTATCCAGCCCATAGGGAAAAGTCCTGTTCTTCCTTTTCCACTTCTACTAATCCTCTCTGGAATGTAATTTCAGGAAAATGAAAGTTAGGCATCCAAGTTAGACTGTAACTTACTACTCCTAACTTATTGGTGGTAGTTATACCTGGGTAAACCTAACCCAGGTAGAATGCATTTTACAAACTTGCAGTTACAAATTGCAACAATGTGTCAGATATGGGACAGTTATTCATTCTTTGACAGTTTCTTTCTCTGTCAGTTTCTAAAGTTGTGTTCTATTTATTTTGAACGTGGTAGCACTGAGGAAAGATGTGAAGTGTCTGATTTTATTGTTTGGTGATTGTCATATAGTTATTAATCAATAGGGGCATGGCTCCTGCTGTGCCTCTTTATTCTGATTCCCTGTGCAGTCAATAGACCGATGCATCGTGTTTATTCAGGAGGGGTTCAGGTTGACTGGGAAGGTGACAATCACTGCTGTTTCATTTCCACTTAGTGAGAAATGAATAAACCATGTCATCACATCGTTGTCACCTTGGCATGATATGTGGTCCATTAGTGTTGCCCTCCCTGATTTCTTTCATTTCAAGTCATGACCCTGCCTGGAATACTTCTGCTGGTTTCCATTACTTACATTAAAGATGTATGAATTCATGGTCAGGGTGTCTGTTAACATTAAAGGTGCCCTAAGCGATATCTGGGCATTAAAATAGGAAATATTTAGAACAAGAAAATCTGTATGGTATTGACACATACCGCCAAGTATCAGCACATTTGCATCATTATTTCATACGTTTGGCGTTTGAAACAGCAGAAACTAGCCCAAAGACAAGTTCCTCGATTTATCGGGGCCTCCATTTAATCGGCCCCAAAATTCACCAAGTAACCGTTTCCCGTCGGCAATTTTCGGGAAATTCGGCGTGACGTTCGCATCGAGCGCGTTCGCGCGTTCGCGGTAAACCACGTGACTCGTCCTCGGCTCTCGTCGGAAGAAGTCGGAAGTGTTCGCGGGCGCTCGGAAATTTCAAAAATGGCCGACACCACTGCCGGCGGCGGGAGGCACGTAGTTTTTCACGGCGTTCGTACGGGAAAGCGGCATCGACTTTTTGCTCCATGACTATCGGTATGGAATAGGATAGGGTTGATTCAACATACTACGTGAAAATGTGACAAAAAGACAGACTTTTGAAATTGAGCCTACTATCGGCCAGATATCGCTTAGGGCACCTTTAAGCGGTGGATTAGAAATAAGTATTGGAAATACTACCTGCAATCCAAACTCTAACCTCCTTGGTTGAAGCTTTACGTTTGCAATGTAGTTGAAACAACAAGAACAAGAGGCGAGTAGGAACAGATAGAAACCGCTGGCCCCGGGCCGGGATCGAACCCACGACCCAACCCGAGCACCAGTCCATAACCCAACGCTCTAACCGACTGAGCTAAAAGGTCTAGACCCATCGGCCGAGTCAGTTGGTAGCGCCTATAAACCCCCCACTGTTACACTACTCCCCCTTTTCTTTTCAAGATTCGTCCTCGAATCTTCCGAATTCGACATCCCTGGAGCGGCACTCTTTGCCAGAACTCCCAGGGCCGGTGTGGGAACCAGTGAAACAACAAGAACAAGAGGCGAGTAGGAACAGATAGAAACCGCTGGCCCCGGGCCGGGATCGAACCCACGACCCAACCCGAGCACCAGTCCATAACCCAGCGCTCTAACCGACTGAGCTAAAAGGTCTAGACCCATCGGCCGAGTCAGTTGGTAGCGCCTATAAACCCCCCACTGTTACATAGTCTTCCACAGTAATGTTCACTGTACATTTGTTTGTACCTCTGGGATACTACAGACTGTTCCTTTTTGTCAAAATTATTCAGTGGCAGTCATTTTGACATACAGAGTTACTCTCCAAGGAGAGATTCAAGCTTTGGCTTATTTTTGACGTGTTTTTAGGAATTTTTGTAGGGCTTTCTTTGCTGTACTGGTATCTTTCTCTATATAATATCCTTGGTTTACATACTGCCCTGCCAAAGATACTGACTTGCCAATTTGATACTGTCTTGCAGCCACCAAAAAAATCTGCTTGGAGATTAATACAGAGATGGTAATCAGAAAGAAGGGGGTTAAAAATGTAGCTGACCGCCCCCTCCGAGGTTTGAAATGGAATAGCCTGCAGTGTCCAGTAGTTGAAAGGAGAGGCATGTTGAGCAGGTGACAGCAACATGCAGGTAATCTTATTAAACCCAGGAGAGGGGGTTGATGGGGGGATTGAATTTGAGCTCCATGATGAATTGGTTACCTCTTCTCCAAACAAAAATCCTTTCATACAAACAGATCTCCAGCCTGGATGCTAATCATGTGTGTGATTTTGTTTCTGTAAGCCTCCCTTTCTTGTCCTGTAGCTTTTTCAACTCAATGTTTAGAAAGAATCAGACAAATTGATTTGAACAACTTTTTTGGAAACATTCATTCCTATAACAGCAATGCCTTTGAAATGTATATACATATTTTCATGCATGTAGCCTTTTGTATTTGTCTGATCAGTAAAGGTTTACATTACTCGGTTATTTCCGCCCTCCATTCTCTGCTTTCTCTCAGACTCTTTTGTGCCTGTCGCTGCCCCAAACTGCAGACTGTCACGATACCAAAGCTTCTCCCACCAGCACAAGTACTGCAGGGTTTACCATCTAAGCCGCAGGCTTTTCAGTCTAGGTTACAATACAAACTTGGTGTTACCATGCAGGGGTATTGAAATCATCGTACTGTACATCACAGTGAAACATAAAATTTTTGTGTTCTGAAACATGAAACATTGCATATACCGGGGTATTATAAAGGTTATCTTCTGGAATCATGAGGAATAGATTTGGATCATAGAATGTAATTTGTTCTAAAAATAGCAAATAATCTGTACTCTCACAACACAATGGAAATACAAGTCACTAAAATCATAGGCAAAGTACTGTTAATCTCTCACAACATTTCTCAGTTTACCATTATGTTATGTTTTTCTGAACTTACTGTGTCTTCAACAAACCATTCGAGATTTCTTTCTCCATTTTTTCTCCTGACAGCTGTTAGCTCACAGGGTAGTTTTGACACACAATCCTCTGCCTTTCCAAGAATGTAAGAATGTATACTCCTATTTGGTGACTTAAGCCGCAACCTTTCTAAACTGATACAATGAAAAATAAACTGTCTCGCACCAAGGCCTTGAGGATAATGCACTAAGCTTTGCCATATGTGACTGGGGATCAAAACAATACATGCCTTTGGGTGCAGATTTTTCTGTGATTTTTAATATTTTTATCATGTAACAGAAATAATTTTTGCAGTTAAGCATACTGCCTTCAGACAGGAACTTCAACAGAAGTTAACTTACTTGTTACAACAGTTCAAGACAATGTACTATGGTAGTTAGCACTTTTTACTGTACAAATGGTCTGTATTTTCCAGTATAAATGAAAGAAAACAGGTGTATCTAATTCCGTAAGTCGTAAATCTGAATCCTGTTTAGGAAGGACAAAGTGCAGAGGAAAAGGGCAGCAGAAGAATGTGGCCACAGTGCCCTTGTCTGTCCCAAATGTAACTTTCCCACCCTCCAGATCAGCCCAGACGACATTGGGATTATACTTGGTGAGACCTGGCAGACAAGAGTGGATACAGCTGAGATTTTCTGGCTGTACTTGATCTTCAGTCTTGGATGGTTGCCGCGGTAACCAGAATCCAGTTGTGATCCATCATACAAAGCAGTCATTATAAATTTGGTCTAAAAAGGAGATTTGAAGTTGCCAGGATGTCTGATAATATTTACAATATTTGAAGTCTTTTGAAAGTCTTCTTGTAGCCATCACAGATATGTTAATGAAACATATTTACTGGGCATGTCTAGATAAAATTTGTGATGTCTTTCAGTTCCAGGATCCTGAACACTTGAACCACAGCTTAAAGATACATTTTTGTCAAATACACCTACAAAGAATACGACCACAGCCTTTCTGAAGATGCTTTCCTGATTCCTATACTGATTAGTCAATAAGAGGTCAGTGTCCTTTTGAAAACCTACCAGAGAGTAGCTTTTCTTCACTTTGTAACACCAGTTGTTTTCTCACAGTGAAGAGGTCATTTCTGGATGACGTGTAAGAGGCCATCTAAGTCTTCTAGAATAAACATTTACATGTTGTTTTTATTGTCTTTTGAGGACCTGGGCCCAAATTGTCATACCCAACTCACAAAGCCAACCGACAGGTACGCCCGCGTCCGTTAACTGGTTGTGTTCTCAGGTGTGCAAATCCTGTCCTTTCATCGCTCCTTCATGGGTAATTAAGAAGCAATGGAGATGTCTTGTGAGATGATGGGTGACCACCTTCACCCTTGTGTGCCCAGGAATCACCATAGCTGGTTTAACTCAAGTGGGGAGGGCTGAGCTGTCTGAGGACAGCAGCCATTGCAGGGAGCTGTACCATGAAGGGCACATGCGATGGGGGCGACCTTGTGTGTTCTGAGGTCATTTACCTCTTTGTACTAAACCTCAACAAGGAAAACATTTAGCCAAAGATTAATTGTTTATTCTTCAAAAAGTGTTAATAAATATTTGTGATATCTTAACTGCCGCTTTCAAATAAAAACAAGTTGTCACATGGGCTAGTCGAAATATATCGGTATTTCCCTTGAAAATTGTTCATGTTTTACAATTAGAAAATGGAGGGGCACTTTGGCTTTTATATCTTTTATGATGGTAACGTTATCTATAATTACATTGTAGCAGGATGTACAATGTACATCAAAGAGAATGGAATATAACCTCACCATGCATATGGGTATTCTGTATATCTGTAAAGATGTAGGTTGGTTGGGAAGGAACTGTTTAAAATGTTATTAGGGTGTCAAATTTTGCTTAGGAGACCTGTAATCAATCAGATGGTGAATGTTAAATAGGGGCTGTTTGAGGTGTGGGTGTGGTAACCTTCCAAATACCATGAAGGGCGGCTCTAATGATGGAGGTAGGAACCTTGGACACTCGAGAACCCTGGTGACGTAAAACTGACTTTTGTGTAGAAACCAGTAGAGAAATTTTCCCTTCTCCATTCTAATCGTAGTTGAATATATTGTATAAGGTACACCTAAGAATTTACAGGACTTGAGTTATACGGAAAACAAAAATTGACGTTTAACTCCAGTAAAGGCTCTGTGAGTCATGTACATGTATTTGCTTCTTAGCCTTTAATTAAATTGGAACCTACTGTCATTATGCTGATTCAAATGCCAAGCAGCATTGTAACAATAAGACCAGTCTTCCCACAGTGCCTACCTTCCCTCACCCCTATGACATCACAGTGTACAGATAAGATTTTGTGGCTCATTGAAACTCAATAGACAGATAAAAACCCTGATAAGATAGTAACCTGACCCAAAGGTAGATACATGTCCGTTGTCCTTGACACCCAAGCAGGACCAAGCTAACACTGCCTCCCTTGTGAACATCATCTATCATTACTTGGTGAACAATGTGGAAATTTCATAATGCCAGAAGTGAGGAGGGCAGGTTTGTCTAAGGGTTCAGGGGTGGGGTCAACTGTTTTCTCCTTGTCAGATCGCTGCTTTTGAAGTTTGAAATAGGCTGATAATAGTGACAAGGGGCCCTTTATCTGTTCGTATATATACTTCAAATTAGTGACAGAATTTTTACTCTCCATGGAAGCAATTTGCACATTCCTTCTCCCAGTGCCACTGGCACCAGAAGAGGTGCCATGAATAAGATATATAGAAAAGGTAGATTTGTTGATGAAGCTTTTACATGCTGTCATGGCAACATTTATCATTGCCCATACCAATTTTTGAAGCGAAAACCAAGGTCCCATAGGAACAAAGGAATAAAGATTTTTAAATATGATGCCAATAGTTGGTTCTATTGTAACAAGCCTAGCAATTTGACTACCTGTTTTTTCAGCTTCTTGTTCGTAACCTGTAATCTGTATTCAGCCTGAACACAAAAGGTTTGAATGTTGATTGTAGACCAACTTGTCCATGACACATCTTATTACTGACAGAGGCAATCTCTGGCATGGGGCCCTCTTCCTGTCCATGCCTCTAAGGAATGTTTATCAAGATAAGATTAAGGCTTCTTGAAAGAAAACGGAAGTCTTCAAACCATAGCAATCATCCTTCTTCTCCTGTCTCTTGTCAGACCTGTTTACATGTTACAACTGTGTGAGGATCTGTGCTGTGAATAAGCACTATACACCGGTACTTACCTGTATAGTTTCAATTACCTACATACCTGTACCCATGACATATTTACAGATAGTACAGGTATGCATATGCATTTTGTTGTTGTGAAAATTGGTCCTGCATGAAATGTACATTGACATATTCATTTACATTTCACATACCTGTACCTGTACTTGTGCACAGACTTGTATAGATTCATCATTGCATAGATTACATAGTTACTGGTACATACATACAGCTGCTCACCCCAATTTACAAAATATTGTACATATTGATTCTAATCCTCAGACATCTTATCATTGTTTGCCCATAGCATGCAGTAAGTGGCCCCTATGAGCCCTTAGTATCATTTACTGTGTAAACAAATATTAAGAGTGGCTGAAAAACATTGCATGTTATTAAAGTTCAGAGGAACAAATTTTACTGTTACCAGTAACTTTTTCAGTGCCAGTTTGGAATAGTTTACAGCTGAGAAGGTGGTGCAGCTGTATGAACAGGTGTTTGGTTACCTGTCAGGTGGCGGAACAGGAAGGAAGTGAGATTCTTCCGCAGATTGTATTCACCTACAGGGATGGACAGGACAGATGTCCTGCGGAACGTTAGATGTGATGGATCGCAGGTGATACGCCTGTGTACCTGCTTTTGTTTACAGGTAAACAGTGATCAAACAGGAGACCATGGGTACAAGCTTCTGCAAGGAAACCAAAAACAGGGTTATTGTTTAGTTAAGCAGCTGTTTGCTTTCTTTACAAGTTCCGAAAACTGGGGTTGTTTTGTAAATTGTAGCCTGTAGGTACAAAATATATTGCCTAAGGTATGTAATTGGTGTACCACATGATTAAATTTCCTAGCAGTTTCAACAAACAAGTCTTCAATGAATGTCAATGTCTCTAAATCTCGTTTTAGAACAGAACAGCTCTTCCCCCAACCTAGGTGTCTGATTTAATTGTTGGTCGTCACCCTATACGTTTATTCCCTGCTATTGTTGATCTTTGTGATTATAGTTAGTCTTTGTGATCATATATAATATTTCCATGTCCTTGGTCCCACATGTTGCAATGGCAGCAATGCATATACCCTGCATCACAGAACCATGGCTCTTAGATCTTATCCAGATCCATGTGGGCCAGTTCTGAAAGGTCAAATGCAGCCATCGGGTAATCAGTTAGGGATGGCAGAAACCAACAAATCTTCTGCAAGGCCATGGGCTTGGTCTGCATGCCTTCCGTTTTGGGAGAGTTGGCCTTGCATGGGTGAAGGTTAGAACATGGTTTTTGGCACATCGCAATGATGGTTAGGTTCTGGTTAGTTGGTGGTAGAAATGACGGAAACAGGAGAAAGTAGTAAATCAGCGGTGTTGAGAGTTTGCCAAGGAGAGAAGACAGTCAAAGTTTATTAGGATCACCTGTGACTGTGAGAAATGCCATCATGTCTCTCTGAGCTCTTTATACAAAAGTTTGTCTTCCTATACCTGCTCTCCCCTGCTGGGGGTCAGAATGGCACATTCCTCCCCTGCACCTTCCTGGCGACAAACATAAAGGAAGACAGCTTTGATCAAGAAATCAGAGATTTCAGACTTCTGGAAAGTATTTTAGTTTTGCATTAATTCATTGGAATAACCAAGGAGATTGTAAGACAGATCATTACTTTAAAGTTTAATCACAGCTTCCTGCCATTCTGCCTGTCAATCTTCCCACCAACCATGTGCTGTCAACCTACTCTGCCCATACTCACAAACTCACAATTCTGCCGTTCAAAACAATACTTAAGTAGCCGAAAGTAAGAAACATTGAAAGTTTAGGAACTACTACATGTAGGTGGATAAGAATGATGCAGTGAAATGGAGCCCAAATGGGTCAGAACGTTCGCTATGTAGGCTACAAGCCAAGCAGTAAATACCTGAGGATAAGTCCCGCTGTCCCGCAGGTTACCCCCAAGTCCTGGGTACACAAACCTTATTAGGGAGCTGTTCTACCTGATTTAGCCATAAGATGTGTGATCACCTCAGGATTTGTGATATGAATAAGAACTGCTGTCTTTGGATTTTAATTGTTGTGATGAAATATTTAACATCTGTAGTTAGTCAGTGAAGAACTAATGCAGCATGTAATGTCTGGAAAGCTGAAAAGCTAGCCTCAAGAAACATCAGTGTGGTGTTGAAAATTGATGGGAAGAGGGTAGGGGGACAAGGGAAGGGATTATTTAAGATTAGGAGCTCCACATGGTGCCAGGCAATCAGGTTCTGCAGTCTATCTGGCTTGAACAGACCTTTACCCCAGTTGATCTTAGGGATGTTTGTGAGTAGAGTGCCCTCAGCAATCATCAATGTTATGTAGGCATTTTGAAGCTGGACTGCCAAATCTCATAACTTACTCCCTACCTTTTCACTACCCATGGTTTTCCTGTGTAATAAAGTGCAAGCTGTCATGTTACTCTGAAATGAGATATAGCATATATAGGGAGCTTCAGGTATGTGTTCTGCCATGTAAACACGTCATACTCCGCAGCGCCCCTTTTTGGCCAATTGGGCGTGAGGAACCGCCGTTACCACGCAAACACGCCACGGACAGACACGTCTCTCAGAGGGGAAGCGATGTGCCTTGCTCCGGGTGTGAAGAAAAAGGTGTTAAAATGTGGTAGAGAATGTTCCGGATGTAAGCAACACCTTCGGCAGAGCAAACATTGTTTTAATGCTGAAGGCTTGGTCAGTGATCTTAGTAAAATGGTGGGACTAACCATTTTGGTTTTGGGGACCTGGATGAAAGACTTTGGTTATCAAACAAATAAATTTAGAGATTGCAAAAATAAGCAAATGATTGAATGTGAAAACAGATTACTCACTCAATGGCATTTTTTTCTTCCTGCCGTTCAATTGTTTTTGTGCAGGTTCATTTCATATCATCAACTTTCATGGAGGCTTCTCAATATTTCAGTTTCAGAAGAGGTTTTGACACCTGTCCTTTTTTCTTGCTAAGTATTTTGGTTTAGTATTCAATTCCCTTTCAAATGGATGCATGGAATATCACTACATGTATACATGTATGGCAATGACTAGCTTTAAGTCATTAGGGCCCAAAATTGTATGAACACTGGTGCAAGTGTAAACTTTGACAAGACTGGAGAACAGGACATTTGGTCCAGGCATTCTGGTACATCTCTGACCAGAAGGTCTTTTTGTTGTCTCGTTCTGCTATGGTCACTCTGCACAGGGACACATTCCAAAGAACTTATGACTCGACATGGGAACTGCGGGTGAATGTTGGGGTGGCCAAATGTTAGTTAGGGTCACCTGTAACTAAGTGTAAGTTAGTTTAGTTTGGGGGGGGGGGCAGGTGAAGGCTATAAAAAAATTAAATCCAGAATGTTAGCAACTATAGAGGCTAGATTTTAACTGGCCTTTGTGTCATTAATCTGCTCAGATGAATAAGTTTTATAAATGTGCCCAATCTGATTTCTTACAAGTTTTTAAACTACAGAGTTTGTCTATGGACTGGGCATCTGAATTCTCAAGCCTATCCGTTGTACGTGCACCTGTCACCACATATGGTCAGGACTTGGTGTGAAATGTCAGACTGAAATAGGTGGGGGGCAAGCTACTTTTCTGCCTTGCATGAAGGGTGCTGAAGTGTCTGTGAAAACTCTGTCCCCTTAAGACATTCCCAAGTGATCTGGTGACACTTTAAGAGGTGTTGAGGTATTGTACTTCTTGTAGAACCTTGTACTTCCCCTTTGGATTACTTGTGGGAAAGACTTAGACCGGACATGTTCTGCCATGGGTAGAAGGTGCTGAAGTGCTGTTCTTGAACTAATGCCTTTTCTGTTGGGTTAAGGACTTTCTGTTTTCTACAAGTACAAAGGGTCTTTGTTGTGTGAATCCAATCTTCCCCCCAACAAACAAACCCCAACCTGTTTGAATGTTTGAGCAATACAAAACCCCAATCATTGGGAGAAGGTTAGGGAAGGAGTCAAAAGTCTACTAAATATAGCCACATATGTTGAATCCATATTTGCTTGGATATAGAGCATAAAGAGCTTGTTGTATTTGGTTGATCCAGTGGTAAACAATGTGTAAATCTTCCCTTTCTACCTGTAAATCGGGTCTTAAAAATGGGTGTGTCAAGTAAAACCACCTGTACATGTGACCCTTCGTTCTGTTATAATCCACACAAAAAGAGTCTATGATGGAACATGACATTTATGCATCAATTGATTCCCAAACTCCAGTAGTTTGGTAGGCAAAGTTGTCATTTAAGACTTCCTAGCCTCTGTACTCCAGTTGTTTAAACCTCCAGTACACTGTGATCTGCAATGTGGAGTTTCCAAGACTGAAGATGGTATCATGGCTAATTGAGTTATCTGAGAACCCTTCAGAGCTACTTTGCCACCATGATAGTGAAAACAATAACCTGCCCCAGTCGTGCATTTGGCGGACTCAAGCGGCTTTTCCACGGGTATTTTGTGGTCCTTCTCCAGACAATCCACTTACCACAGAGGAAGTTTGTACACGGAGGCACCCAGGTACGTGTCCCGCCCTACTCACCTGGTGGCAAGAAGGAATGTAAGGAGAATACGCCCTCCTGAAGGAGCTGGCTGAGCAGCATAGATATACCAGCAGTCTGGAATGAAAATAAACTCCAGTTACCAAATGAACACCCTATAGTTGACTACAATAACACAATGCAGTTAAATGTTATCAGTGGATCTGGTTCAAAGGCTTATTGCTGATATTTTGAAGCCTTGTTTGTACAAATTTAGCCTAGGATACCCCATGAACTTCTTTTCTGATACAAGTTTTAGGACAATGGAACAAAATACTGATAGTGGAACTAAAAGTATAGTCAACCTTAACTTTTGAGTAAAGAGACTTGTAGTCAATTTTTACTTCTGGATTTTGGGCTTATTTTTTTTCATGGACAGAATACAGGTTAAGAACTTCTAAATGTGTCCTTCAGTTGACCCCTGTGCCTTATACATTCCGTCCGTCTGGCTCCTACCTGGACTCACCTGTCCAGACATCTTGGTGCCATCTTCAGCAGTCACCAGATACCAATAATTGAGGTTCTTTTCATTCATGGCAGAAGTAAGAGCAGATTAAACCCAACCTTTACCCTTCAGGCCTCAGCTCTGACATCCGACGGGCCTTTGTTGTGGTTTTGTGGGGGGACAGTGAGGAGACAGAAGTATTTGTCACACGTGCAACTGGGGATCTTATAATCATGACTATGTCTTGCTATATACATGTAGATAAGCATAACTCAACAGATTATCATTTTCATTACAGACAGGATTTGGGATCCACTGAGTCTTCAATTATTGAACTTTTGTTCCTGTCCTACACTGTACAAGTACACTGTGTCAGACATAGATTTATACTTCATCAAATTAGAGGGCTTGCTCAACATGCCTATTAAATCCCTACGGCATGTAACAAATGACCATATCCGATGGAAGGATGCGATACTAGAGGTTTGTGGGCCAACCAAGTGGACACAGAAAACAGGATAATGTAGGTCATATTGGACTTTTACTGACAGGCACGCTTACTTTGAAAGTTGTATGACTGTCACAGTAGAAATTATGGAAATTAGGGAATTTCTCAATTTGAATCTACCTACAATACTGGTGGTTTGTGATACGAATCATGTATTAAGGCCACACCAATTTAATTTGTTGGTTCTCGGATTTTTTTAGAAAAAATATGAAGCGACCGGGCGAAAAAAAATTAAAAATAAAAACAGGCCTAGGCATCTTCTGATAGCCCCGAAAGCTACGATAGCAGCCTTGACGTCCCCATTCCAAGCTGGTTTATAATTCAAACAATGAATTCTGAATTTTTGATCAAACCAGAGCATTGATACATGAAAAAACTATAAAACAAGGCAGACGAGGAGCTTTCTTCAACTGTTTTGGGCAAAATCGGAGCATTTTGCAGTTGATTCAAAGCCTGAATCCAATTTTATTTTTATTTGCAAATCGGAAAAAAATGAAGCGGCGAATCCGAGAACCAACAAATTAAATTGGTGTGGCCTAAAGAAGGAATACTTCGTTCCTCAATGATAGGTCATTAAATTCTTTTTAGGGTAGTAATTACTTGTAAGTCAACATGTAGGTTGTTCTGCCCAGATTGTTCCTGTAAGTGAGCAGTGACCAGGGCCATGACCTTGCTGCGACCTTGCCTGCAGGCCAGGTGCGTCTGTTGTCGCCTGTCCAGGTGGAAGGCATCATGTAGTCTTTCATCTTACCTGTCTCCACTTCAAACAGCCCTCCAGTCACATTGGACAGTGTTAGATGGAGATTGATGACTATTGAAAATATTGGATAAGAGGGACGTTTTGAAAGAAACAGAAACATTGTGAGTTGGTGGTGGAGGTTATCCTGAGTGCCATTCTATGTAGTTTTTTAACCTGGGCTCCCATATTCGATCCCTGAACACATTATGAGGGAACAGGCATAGGAGCCCCGGTAAATAGGATGGCACCATGGATTTTATACCTCCATGATGGCACCCAGGCAAGATAGGATTATCATAGAATGTAAAAAGTCAATACCTAATGCTACCAGGTGACAAGGAAAATTTTAGAGTGTTACTATGATCACTGATGAGGTGGAGATTTGAATGGAGGGCTTGAGTTCATACCTTAAAAAAAAACAATCAACGAAAGTCAGCATTCTCTTTATTTCATCCTTCTCTTCATTCGAACAGTCCACTGATCATTCCTGCTAATTGAAACTTGACCATACAGAGCACACATCCTCCACCATTGCTTCAGCTTCCAATTAACTTTGCCAAATACCGACCCTTCATTTTCTCTCATTTGTTTTGTCCACACCTGTTTGTTGTGTAAACACCTGTGATCTCACCTGCATCCCACCTTATCTCCCACCTGTGTCTGTAGTATTTGTCCTCGGTGTGTACACAGGATCCTTGTTTCTTAGAAAATCTCCCAGGGTCAGGCAGCAATGTGAGCTGAGGAAAGTTTGCTTACAGATCTTTACACAGTTTGTTGGTCGTCACAGATCACCAACTTTTCCCAGGAGAATGTTGGACTAAAAGATTTTACTTGCCTTTGAACTTCTGGGATATTACAATTCACAAGACTATACAAGGGGAGCCATTGTTATTTCTTTTTTTTTGTAATTTTTTATCAGCCTTGGTCAGAAGTGTTTTGTTTTCTTTCTACATATGTCATTGATTAAACAAGTAATACTGTAGGTTCAAAACATGTACATGTACTTGTAGATTCTAATAGGAGGTTGTGTTATATTACACCTGTTTGCAAGAACAGATGTATTCAATTGCATACTGTATGCAGGCCCATCTACTATTACCTGCTTGCCTGCAGCTGTGGATGGAATTTCGATGAAGTTGTAGATTCTGAAGTATAATCAGGTCCAGATGCACAAAGTCATCAATTCACAGAGCTGTCTAGCTGGTATGAAGACATCAGTGAGTTAATTAGGAGAGAGAAGGCAAGATTCTGATAGCTGTTTGTCAGAAATGATTAGGACATCATTAGTCATAGGGCAGGTGTTGCATGAAAGTGCCCATAATGGCATCAGGCTGCAGCTGGGTCTATTCATGCAATAGGCACAATTGCTTGGCAATATCTTTGACATGTAACATTAGTTATCAGATATATGACATATTTTTTTGGTCAGCCACAGTTATCCATGCAAAGGGGCTAAAGTGTGTTAAAATTTTGCTTATCAAACAAATCTTATCAACCAAATCTGTAGCTATGCTTTTTATATGATTTGATGAAGTTTTGGCATAAGAACTTATTTCTTATTCACCACCAGTGACTTTAAAGCTCAGTTTCTCCCCTTATGTCACAGTCTTTCCCAGTTCCTACCAGAGATAAAAGTTATCTTCAGACAGCCAAAGGTTCTGATGTAATCACACTTCTGGGAACACTGCTCCCTGTAGCACCACCTCAGGTCCAGACTTGTGTGACCCCGCTATGCCCCCTGACCCCAACACCTGCAAAATATGGGAAACCTTCTCTCACTTCCACTGTGCTCTGCAGCTGCATTCAGTCTTTCTTCATCTTCTTCATCTTCTTCCACTGTGTCTTGTGTCTTGCGAGTTTCTTTTCTGGGAAACTTTTCCACCATAATATATTCTATAGAAGATCATTGTGAAAACCAAGTAAATGGTTATAATATCTCACTACAATTTATGGTACAAATGAACTTGCTGACAATTACATGTCAAAAGTTTCTAACATGACTATCTGTGGTTTCGTTTGACTCGCGACATGCGAGGAATTTTATCAGACCAGCCGCAACAGTGAGTTACCTGTTGTTAGCTTGTTGTACCTGCAGCCAGGTGAGAAAGGTGAGCCAGATAACATCAGGTCATCTCACCTGGGGGTGATGGTAGTGCACCCACAATGGTTCCGATAGCCAGCTGGCCTTGGTCACTTCCGATCTTCTCATCTTGATTTACGGGAGATGTACTCTCCAAACGGAGGTTTTGGCTTATTTTAGGCATTTTTATTGGGCTTTCTTGTTTGTACTGGTATCTTTTTTTCTGCCAGCCAAACTTCGGGTAGCGTATTGGATACTGTCCTGCCAACGATACTGTCTTGCTGATTTTATACTGTCTTGCAGCCTCCAAAAGATCTGCTTGGAGATCAGTCCTGATGAGCCACAAGGGAATATTAGGTCCAATCTGATTTTAGTGACTAGTGATAGTAGTGTAGCCTTCACTGCAGTCTGCTAAAAATCTTTATACAGCAGTTGGTTCAGGTGTTAAGATGCGCTTAAGAGTAAGAGACTTAAAGGATTACGGATTCTTATCGCTGTGGCTTTCTGTATCACTTTGATCTAGGAAGAGCACCACCAAGCTGAAAATGAAATATTCTGTGTAGTTTGTGATGCCTTCAGGTGTTACGCAAAGCAAGGTCAGACTGAAAATGCCAAATTACCCTGATGCTTTTGATAATCATACTTTTCAAATATATGTCCAACAGAGCAAAGATTAGTGGTTTACCATGGCCAGTGCTCACCAAACTCTCAGTAAAATCGGTAAACAAAATTTGTTTGAAACTTTCTGGTTACTGAAAAGATTAAGCCTGTAAAAAGAAGGGGGGTTGTTGGGCTATTTTGATAACATTTTCTAGTAATTCGGTAGTATTAAGTTCATTAAAGCAACAATGCCTGCATCCATTGATGATCATGGTTTGATACATTCCAGACTTTAAGATCTTAATACCTTAACACCTGGCACAGGTGAGTCCAGACAGGTTTCTCACCTGGCTTTTCCTTTATACTTGCCCTGAAGGCTCTTTTGTCTCCCTGAGATAATGTTGATTTTCGACTGTCTTTTGACTATTGTTTACCTTAACACCTTAGTTGTTTTGAAAAATGCCCTCTTTCTTTGTGTAAAGCACTGCAATAATATGCGTATTATGAGGGCAATAAAGTTGAATTGTAGCTTTGCTTGATGCAGCTCACTACTGGCTAGGTGTTTTTTTTTCTCAAAAGATTCAGTAATATCTTTTGACAGCAACTTTTCTTAATTCTGTCTGATGTGTTCAAACTGACAAATAAATAACTGGAGGAAAGTCTTGATAAGGGATCTCCAAGCATATCGTCATTGTGTTTTCTCATGCACAGGTATCTTTGTTCAAGTTTCTTTAGACTCATACCGAACCAAAGCACAGAAATCCATAGCTTCAGGGGTGTGAATGATTTTATGCTTCATGTTTTTCTGTCAATCATGTGGTGGAAAGGAAGGTAATTCCATTGATTTACAACAAGAATTCTGCACAGTAATGAGTCCCATTCATCAAGAAAGGTGACATGATTTCTTCAGAAGGAGTTTTAAGTAGACTAAGTGTCTCTGGTTGTGGCTGGTCATCAATGCCGAGGAATGTTAATCATTTGAAATTCACACATTTATAGTGTGTTAATCATTTGAAATTCACACACTTATAGTGGAAATGTCTACCATGGAACAAGTTTACACTACAGTAGTACATTATTCAGACTGTGCAAAACCAGTCATCACATTTGCTCACCACTAGTACTATCCCATGGATAATCATGTATGTTCCTGTGATAGACCTGTACATTGTAGACTCTACAGGTGCCTTACAGCAAAACATTTGTATTCATTGCAGATATAACTGGGAACGATAGACTTCAAAAGGTTGACAATTATGACTGCTAAGGAATACGTAGAATCAAGCACGGACTGGTATTAATTCCTCCAAGTATAAACAAAATGGAATAGGAATATCCCTGTTTTTGAAGCAATTTCTACCTGACTTTTCAAACTGTGAGAGTAAGAAACTGGAGACCACAATGGCCTGAGGCCTGGAGACTTCCTTTAATAGATAGAAGGTGTGCCGCTTCCTCTGTAGACCTACTGGAGCCAGACTTGACAAGATGATGGAAAAATGAAAGCATTTACGGTAGAAACCAAGATATTAAGGATCATTATGATGGGCTCATTTGACAGCTTAAAAATAGATTCAAATTTAGAGGTTTCCAAAATATTGTGTTCAAAAATGAAAATTCAGAATTTTTAAGCCACTTCCAGATACTTCAGCTACTAAAAGCTTGGGTGGCTTTTCCTAATTAACAAGTTTGCCCTTCAATGGAACAGAAAACTGGCCAATTACGTACTTCGCTCAGAAATATCTTTCTTCATTCCTTTCCATTGGGGAATTTTGGCAGCGTAATGGGATGTCTGGAGTTTTTTTTGCTTCAATAGACAATTATAATTACTTGAAGAATTGTCCAGTCTTTAGATATCATTGTCTGCTAATAATGATTAGTAGAAATGTGTAAATGTAAGCATTTAGAGGGTAACTGGTGTAGTAACTACTGAAGGTTCTGTTGTGCACATGAGAGAAAAAACTTTACTTGTGACCTGTTAAACACAAGATGTGAGCTCGCACCTGTGCTGTCCCCCTCTGTGAGCCAGCTGACCTCAGGTGATGGGACTATAATAACACCTTTCGCCTTCCGCACAGGAATAGGTGCTCTTTAGAAATCACCCCGGCCGCGCCAACCTGTAATTTTGAGCGGATTGTGCTTTGATGTTTTGATGTGGGAGCCAAAAGGTCACCAACGTGAGTGAAGTCACAGAATTGAGCTAAAACAATTGTGTTCTTCACACAGGTATAAAGCACATTTTCTGTTAATAAATCTTCTAGAAATATGCTCTGTAATGCCCAAGCAGTACTTTTGGTTTGGTAAGATAGTTTTGCTGACAAAAAAAGATGAGTTTTTAGAGGTTGTTTTGTATGCTTCTAGTAGTGTCAGTTTGTCATCAAGTCATAATCACAAAAGTGTTGAAAAATTACAAGTCATCAACCAGAGATTAGTAAAGGATGGTAAACTGGGTATTAAAGGTTGTTATCTCCATGAAAAATGGAGATATTGTTTTGGGTCTGTCTGTCTGTGTGTCTGTGTGTCTGTGTGTCTGTGTGTGTTTCCGCCAATTACTGGTGAGGATAACTTAAGAACGCCTTCATGGATGGAGATGATATTTGGTATGTAGGTAGGTCTTAGGAAGACAAAGGTCAAGGTCAAATCTGGGCCTCCTGGTGGCTGACCTTGGTACTGCAGCAGAACTTCCGGTTTTTGTATCTTTTGTCCTGAACATGCTATGGTCTTGATTTTTTGGTGGCAGATAGCTTTTCCTGTCAGGAATAAGTGGTGTGGGTTTTGTCCCCCTAGCAGCTTGTGCTGGAACTGCAGGGGGGTTTTTGGAGAAATTTTAAAGAGCATATAAGTCCAGAAAGGAGCAACGTATTATCATGATTTTTGGTATGTAGGTAGCTTACACAGAGACGTACATGATCAAATTCAAATTATGCAAATGAGGACTTAGTTTGCATAATTAATGAGGAAATTCTGAAATTCCAGTGTTTTACATTATACTTAGGACTTTCATACATGTAATGTGTATAATCTATCGCAGGTAGAATGTAAACAGATACCAATTATGCAAATATGGACCTCATTTGCATAATTAATGAAAATTCTATGATTCCTTAGTGGTGAATGATGGGAATTTCATACTTGTGACATGTGTAAGTTAGTTAAAAGTTTACAGCACCATGCATATATTATGTTAATGTACAGGTCATTTGCATAATTTATGATAACGTGTTGAAATGAAACATTGCCAAACGATTGGACTTCCACATCAAATATATGTTATTTGTGTTGAGGAAACCCTATTTCATGGAGATATGAGGTCTCCGAATTCTTGTTTGGAGCTGTACCTTGTGAACCGATTACAAAACCGATGAGCATAGAAGCAAGAGGTGGCAAGGGAGTCTTGTAGTTAGGGTTGTTGACTATGTGTCTGAAGGTTCTGGGTTCAAATCCCTGGCATGCCCCAGTGTTGTGGGTACATGTACTTGCTTTTGCATCTGCACTATTGTATTTCTTTTTAGATTCTTAATTAAGACTACTTCAAAAGTGACCCAAAAATTCCCTTATAATTTTCTATGTGGGCAATGATTAATGGATCAATTTGAAATAATATGACTTAGTCATCCAGTACAACCAATCGTAGCAGACTCATTGAGTACAACAGTACACTTTTGGAAATCCACTTCTCGTTATCACAATATCGGGCCTGTGTTTGTGCATCATGTTATTCATAACATTCGGAATTCTGTGCTGTTTTGAGTGCATTTTTCCCATCACCTTGTTGCCCTCAAGTTTTCCAAGTATGAAATTCTGTATGTCGGCTTATCCTTTGTTCTTTGGAAGGTGCTAATTATCTGATCAAAGTAGGAACAAAAGAGATCCGCACTAATTAGAGTGCTTGCATTTTGAATTGATTGAATCTTATTCTTATCGATGAAATGAGTATATTCTAAACCACACAGCGAACATCAAACAGGTTTTTTTCTCCTATCAGAATGCAGTGAATTCAGTTATTGTTTTCAAAAGACAAAGTGGAGAATTACAAAACAACTTGCACTCCCCCATCCTTTTCCTTTACATTATTATGTATACAATGTTGATGTACACTTGTCTTTCACAAGTATTGTCCCACTTTTCATCCAGACAAAGCAGGTTTTTAATGACATGTTGCTGGTTTACCTGTACACATACTTGGTTCTTGTTAGTATGTCAGTGCTATTCTACCTCTTGGTATCCACAACACAAATGCTTACAAACCTTTCATTCAGCGACTACACCGGTGGTCCATTTGTTAGCCTGTAGATTGTTTACACGATAAGGTGGGAGGCATGTAGACCGTGGCCTTCCTGTGTCTGCACTTGAACCAGGCCGGTTTGTATAGAAGTCTGGTAACAAGCAATACACAAGCACTTGAACTGTAAAGTGTTACGAGAATTGGGTTTTCCTGACTTGAACAGTAAGAGATCATTGGACAGATAGTGCCCAGTAGAATATGTACCAAACTACAATTATTGTTGTAACATCACAACTACTTGTAATGAAGGGATTTCTTAAGTTGAAGCATGGAGGTATGATTTTATACCTCCATGGTTGAAGCCCTTGGCCGGCTACAGATACCGTCACCATTTAATTACATTTTTAAAACTTTTGTTAAGATAAAGAAAAAGCCACATTTACTCATATACATTGTAGTTTCAGGACCATTGCCCATTAAGTAAGACTTTAATTGGAAAGTTGTTTAACAGTAAGATTTTTGGAGGCCTACTTGTAACTCTAGAAATACATAACTACAATGTACATGTAGCTTGATATGCATATGGCTAGTAAGGACCCAGTTTACACTTATGTGATACTGGTACAGACACCTAGTGTAACAGTTCATAATGACTTCTTTGAAATTCAGATTAACCTATAACTTAGAGCTGTAGTTATCATAATAGACAATTGTGCCATTGAAGGTCAGTCACCTTGAGTCACTAAGTATAGGTCTGATAACTTGAATATAGAGGTACATGTAGTTCCTGACAGTTCGTTTCATTTCTTTTCAACCTATGAATGTTTGTCCTTATCAGTAAACGTCCTACAACTGTGGGAGCATAATATTCTTCTAGCTGGTGTTGGAGTTTGGGATTTAAAAGTGTAACCTACATGTATCTTGAATGACCTGTATGTTGTGTCTTTATGGTATCAGTAGGGGAAACCACTGACCCTGCAAGCCTTTCTACTAACATCTACTTTCTCACATTTTTCCCTAAATGCCTACCATCCAACTGTTTCAAGTTGAAAGGCTGTTTAGTGGACATTTTCTCTGTAAAGGCTGAACAGTTACTGGCCCAGAGTGACCTAAACTTCAAAACACACTTAGAGTCTTTTGGAGTCCCTTCAAGCGCACATGTTCCTGTTGTGGCAGACACATGCCTGGGGGCAGGGCATTTAATATGACAATCTGGTGGATTGTCTTGAAGCCCTGGAACATGGATAAAGTAGTCCTTCAATAGTACTTACTTATCTTATGCAGTTCCATTGATAACCAACAGGTGGCAGTTGTGCATGATCATGAATCCAACTGAGTTACATGTACACATGTACTGCAAGTAGGGATACCTACGTGTCAAAAAGTATGAAATGGTTAAATCTGAGTTTTTGTCTTGCTGCAGGTATCTTGGCTATCCCAAGTGCTAGTTCCTCGCCGTCTGAAAGAGGGAGTGACCACAGCAGAAGGAAGGGCCATCGGCGGGACCGTGAGCAGCTGGGCAGCCTGGAGCTGATGAAGACACTGGAGCAGAGTCTGCTGACCACTTGTGTGGGCAGCATTGCTGAACTTGGTAAGAATTGTCCTAAACTCTTTCATAGTCCTAGAAAAATGGAGAAGAATATGTCAGACGCTTGTTTAAATATGCCATGGTCTAAACCAATGACTATTCTCACCTAGAATTCTCACCTTGACATAGTCAGTAGGACGTACCCTGCTTGGGTAATAAAACTGATCCTTGCTTGATATGTCTGGTTCTGCATGTGTATGTCTCCTGCATCCTTCATAGAGTTCATCAGGGACGTCACAATGTGAAGTCATAGTTGTACTGGTCTGGATGTTTTTTCCTTTCTTGCGTTAGTCTTGATTTGAAGGTGGTAATGACTATTTCACAGTTTTGATATTTCAAGGTAGAAGAAGGCAGCTGCCACATGTTGTAAACGGGTTAAACTAACTGATGCGGTTGTTTTGTGTTGCCAGGTGACTTGGTGTCCAGGGCCATGCACCACCAGCACCACAAGAGTGGATCCCGCTCCCCCAGCCCCGCCCTGACCTTGACCTGGGGGTCGGACGCCCTTCACACCCTGTTCTACTTCATGAAGTGCACCCAGCTGGAGTGTATGGACAACCCCAACATCGAGCCTCCCATGGTGCAGCTCAGCTGTGAGAGGTAAAGGATTTACAGTTCACTTTACCACTTTGTAATGTATGCATAAAAGATCCCAACACACTTACCAAGAAAAGTAGGGATAACCCACTGTGCTTGGTTAATATGCGAGCTGTAGTGAAGCCGCATTGTACATGTAGCTACTTGAAAAAGTGTCATGGTTCACCTCAGTTGAGGATGACAAAAGAAGAAGAGAAGTAAAGTACACATAATGTAGATTCATGTTTTTAATACATGTAACGTTATAATAGCAGACACCAAATGCTTGTCAGTTTTACACTCATTCTGTTCCCTGTTGCCATGGTACACACAGTTCACAGAATCTAACATCCTTGTCTGTTCCGCAGACCTTACGTGATCCTGCCCCCGCTGACGGAGTGGATCCGCGTTGCCACGGCGCACACAGAACACAGACAGAGCTGGGTGGTGGACTCTGACGACGTCAGACAGGCAGCCAGACTGCTGCTACCTGGGGTGGACTGTGAACCCAGGAGTCTGAGGTAATACTAGAAACTTTCTTAACCAGGCTGTCTTTCTGCTTTTTCCCAGGCTCTGTACCTGAAGACAATACAAGCTTTTATTAGAGCTACATGTATCAGAAAGATACTGTAAATCAGGATTTTTTGGGGGGTACTTTTCTATTCATGGTTTTCGTGGTCACTTCTGTACCTCGAACTTACAAATGTATCATTACCGCGAACAAATAATTCGCCAACTTTCTTTTCTCTGCACCTGTCCCCACCGCAAACATATAGTTCCGTGAACATGTCCATTTTTCTCAGAACGCAAACTTTTGCTACTGCGAACAGAAGTGATTTACAGTATGTTGACGATATTTTTGTGATGCCAGCCTACAATATTTCTCACCATATATTTGGTAACTCTTTACTCATCCAACTGTGCTTTCCTACACCTCAGGATGGATGACTCGGTCTGTTCGTCTCGCACTCTTGACGCCACCGCAGCGTCCACCAGTTTCCAGCGAGACCTCGGGTTCCGCATGTTGAGCTGCGGGCGGATTGACCTGGTTCAGCAGGCTATTGCCATCATGGGCGAGAGCGGAATCAACACCATTAACGATCACGTGAGTTGAACAAATTTATAACAAACATGTAGAACCTTGCCATACTGCTATAAACTCATTACATCAATGGATAAGAATGAGATACTACTGTGACATCTCATGCACATTTCAAATGATCTTTTTTTGCTGTAAACCAGAAATGGTGTGGACAAGTTATAATACATCTCTGTATGTGTTCACAATATATTCTCAGGAAAAACAGTTGTATGTGCTAATGGCATTTCCTCTGATTTCAGGGCATGACCCCACTGATGTATGCCTGTGCGTCTGGGGACGAGGCTATGGTACAGATGCTGCTGGATGCTCATGCTGATCCTGATGTGGCAGTAAGGAACCTTTCTTCAACATTGTTTTCTTCCTTTTACAAAGATAGATTTTACTTTGCCAACATTTCACCAACCTCTCTGTTGTCTGTCGGAGCTGAACTTATACTTTGTTTAAGTGTGATCTTATACTTTGTTGAACTTATACTTTGTTTAAGTGTGATGTAATATATGGTTGTGAAACTAAGAAAACTATGCTGAATTGACTTACCAACCCAATGAAACTATTTATGAAAGTAACCTTAGTTTCTTTCTTTCAAAATGAGACAGAGCAGTTTTTCTGTAATGTCATACATGATACTTACATATGGCTTTTGCCTTGTGCAGGTACCAATGAACACATACAAGTACCCGTCTGTACGGGATGACATCAGAGGGTGGACAGCCCTGAGCTTCGCAGTGGTGCACATCCATGTCTCTATTGCACAGGTATGGGGAGATCAAGATTATTGTAGCTTTTATATGCACCATAATTCATGGTCTATTACATTTCATCTTATGTTTTTATATATCAATTATACAAGCAATAAAATTGGTTCTTTACATAAGAATACGGAATTGAAAGCAGTTTCTGAAAACAGAATCTCAAAGTGCAACATACCTATAATTGCTTTTTGTTGCAGCTGTTGCTTGATGCAGGTGCGAGTGTAGAGGGATCTGCTCACCAGTGTGGGGAGAACTACACAGAGACACCACTACAACTGGCTGCAGCTGCAGGTATGAATTGAATAGTATTGCTCTTCTGAATCCTTACTTTCTCATTTTCTGCTGGTCACCTATCGAAGGAAGTTTATAGCAAGTAAAGACACAAAATAGTTTGTCTGTAAGGTCAATATTACATGGCAAGAATGTTTGATTTTCTTCTTCATTAAATACTTTGGAGAAGTCCACTTTCTATGTACACAATTACACAGAAATAGTGTAGTCACTACCGTCTTTTGATACGTAATTGAAAATGAACCAAGCCCAAGAAACTGAAGCTACACAGGACACAAGGAAAACTTTGAGACTGATAATTTCCCTTGTGCTTTTTTTACTCCAGGTCATTTTGAGCTGGTCAGCCTGTTGCTGACTAAGGGTGCTGACCCCACCCTGGGGACGATGCCCAAGAACAGCATGACACCTGTCTCCTCCAGGGGCAACATGAACTGCTTCGCACAGGCTGCAGCAAATGGGCACAGGTGAGTCAACGCAAACAGATCCACCTTTAGTCTCACCTTAGCCTCCCACGTGGCATCGTGTGGCGTAATGTCCAAAGAGTTTGGATCAGAACCAAGAGGTCTCGCATTCGATCTCCTGACATGCGCAATGTTGTGCCCTTGAGAAAAGCACTTTACACAACTTTCCTCACTGTACGGTGGAGTGACACCCAAGAACTGTAAATTTTTTTGTTAGCCTCAATGTTTAGCTTTAGAAAGGCTCAGGATCCCTCAAATCTTACATTAGCATCTCTTAGAATAAAGCATTCATATCATGGCAGATGAAAGTGAATATGATTGCCTGTATTAGTACCTGTATTCCACAGCACAGTCCTCAGTGGCAATGACACAACCACATACAAATCTCGCTACATATTTTTTCTGTTCCCCTACAGAAATGTCCTACGGAAGCTTGTGTCTGCGCCCCACATCTCACGTCCCTCAGACGTCCTGTCTCTGGAGGAGATGTTGTCGGAAGGCTGTGGGAACAGCAGTCCTGTCACCAGCCCGGAGTTTCAGCTGCGCACCTGCAAACTACGCATCAAGGCCCTGCAGGAGGCCATGTACCATGGTGCTGAACACGGCTACCTGGACATCACCATGGAGCTCCGCGGGCTGGGTAGGTGGTCTTGTGTGGCATATTTGTGTGGATGTATATTTGTAATTCAAAACAAATGTAGCTGAAAAGGTCGAATCATAGTCTTGTAATGGACACACAGACAGGCAGGATTTGACAATCTAACAATAAACTTGGATGGCATGATCACGTGGATGTATACATGAAATGTAGTTGAAAAGGTTGAATCATGGAGTTTAAACATTCAGACAGGCAGGATTTGACAATCTAACGATAAACTTCTGTGCCTTATAGGAGTGCCATGGACCCTGCACACGTGGATGTGTACCCTGTCCACAGCCCAGCACCTCCACAGGAAGGCCATCATACAGTACCTGCTGCGAGAGTTCCCCAACCTGCGCCCAGGGGACTACAGTCAGGACTTCTGCCAGGAGGCCCTCCCACTCATGTTTGAGATCTTTAAACAGAGCAAGGTGAGTTGTTACACAAAATCATGTTAATCTTAATATGATGTATTTGTTTTTTTTAGTATATTCCAAAGAGATAAAGAGATATCAGTAAAATTCCATGGAAAATAGATAATTTACTACCTTCCTTTCTCTTCCAACAGAACGAGGTGATCAGTCAGCAGCTTGCCACCATCTTTGCAAATTGTTATGGCAACGACCCCATCCCCGACATCCCTGAGTTGAGAAGACCACAGATCAGCAGGATTGGTCAGTGTCATGAAGTTGTCTAGTTTTCACCTGTATCCATTGACCAAATTAAAAATTGTCGATGTATTTTTTATCAGAATTTTATCTATTGAACTTCATAGTCTTCACTACAAAATTAGCAGTTTAAATTATGCACAATGTATGACATTTTTGACAAAGAAACATTTTTTAATTGTTCCTTTTTGGATGCTTGCTATAGATCCCCAGTATGTGAACAACCCAGAGATGTCTGATGTGACCTTCATCGTGGAAGGGAAGCCGTTCTACGCCCACAAGATCATCCTTGCCAACGCTTCAACTCGCTTCAAGAACATGCTGTCTGGGAAGTTCTCAGAGGGGAAGCAGCCTTGTATTGAGATTAGTGACATCAGATATCAAATTTTCCAGGTAAGCGAATTAAGTTCTGAAATTATTCCTTCATACTATAGTTTTCTAGAATGGAAATGTGGTTGAATGATACATTGTACTTTTAGAAGCCAACTTGGATGGTAACAGCTCAACGTTACACTTTTCCTTCCAGATTATCATGGAGTATCTGTACCTTGGGACAAATCCAACACTTGGGAACTCCCACTCTGATATTCTTGAGGTAAGGGACCGATCTCATTTTTTGTTTTTGTCCAAACTGATACATGTAGGTTGCAGTTGATGTCTGAACTTTTCCAGACATCCAAATTTTAAAACTGAAATGGCAGTAAGACTGATTGAGCTGAAAATGAATTAAGAGAGAATGCATGTATTCAATGCCATGGAGAATTTTTTGCTTATCCTACATGTATACTTTTTCAGTCGTGATATTACCGTTTGTTATTCAGTTTTTTGTTTGCTCATTTTCAGCTTCTTGGTGCTTCAAATTTCTTCATGCTGGACAGCCTTCAGCGCCTGTGTGAGATTCTGCTGAGTCAGCACATTGACTTCAGCAATGCAGTCAACATCTACAGACATGCCAAGGTACATGTACATCATTGTCTCGCACTGCCGTGCTATGCTTGCAGGGCTCGAAATACTTTTTTCTTCATACCTGCACTGGTGCAGGCAGGTAGCATTGACAAATTTTACCTGCACCACTCTGTACTGAAAGTAAATTTTATGAAGTATAACGTTACATCAATCTAGGAACTGTAACAGTTAAGAAAGTTTGAATTCTTTATTTTGCAGCTGGTAGTTTATGCATGGCCTGATTGGGGGAAGTACTCATCATGATTGGTCAATACTAGTCAATACTGCTCTTTTTTATCATTCACGGCTGACTATTAATATTTTCCTTGCAGATGTACCATGCGGAAGAGCTCCTGTCCTACTGTTACGGGTACTTCCTACGACACCTTCCGGAGCTGCTGGAGGAGGACAGCGTGAAAAAGCTGGTGTTCGGGCGGTCCCACCGCAGCGATGTGCTGCAGGAGCTCCAGGGGGCGCTACTCATCAGGATGCAGTCTCGCATGAAGCACAACTACGGCATCTGTGTCAGCTCCTGAAGTACCTGTACTCACCAACAGGGGGAGCTGCTGATATGGTTCTGAATGAAACAGTGTTAAATGGTTTCCAGCTGGTTTGGACTAAAGAGCTGATTATCCAGTCAGGCAACTATAGATCAATATAATTTACTTAGATTAATGAAAAATGTATGTTATTAGATTTAATCTATCTTAGTAACAATAGAAAGCTCACTACAACATCAAAAATTCAAATGCCATCTTAGCGCTGTACTCTGAAGTAGATTGAATTAGTGCTATATTATTTCACATACTTCCAGGGAAAGGAGCAGTCAGAAGTGGTACTCAAGAAAGAACAATTTGATAGATGGCAAGATGGTAATTTAGAGGAAGTGGGAGAGAGGTACTACATATATCTCTGACTGACCTCCCCCAAATGTTTGGTTGGAAAGATTGATTTGCCTGGGTGTCTGTTGTGTTTAGCACAATTATCATGAATACAGTGGTTTGTTACTCTATTTCTCTATTTACTATTGTATGTTGTAACTACATGTACTGTGGAGCAAAAATATAAAAAAATATCAAGTACACAAACACTCGTAAATAGCCCCTTATTTGTGGACACGTATATAACGTTAAACTTTTTATTATATGATGTATATTGAATGTGACCAACACCTATGTAAATATTTATTATGTTCTACAGTTACTAAATACTGTTGCATTTTGTGTACATGTATGTATGAATGCTGAGTTGTATATTGTTTAAGCTTTTTGTCAATCATTTGAAAAGGTTGAACAATGTTTGTTGTCATGCCTGTTTGTACATCTGTTGCAGTGGGTAAAACTCAGCAAGAATGGCTGGTAGTCCATACTGTAGAATTCACTTGTGACATGTTGAGTACTTAGTGTTTTCAAATTTGTTTTTACCTTCTTTGTTTGAAATCAATTCCATTAGATACACCTGTGTCTTTGTAAGACCTAAATGATCTCACTTGGACATTATTCCAAGAGTCAGTATACGTGTCTTAACTGTCAGAAAGTATAGTATTACCAAGATTACGTATAGATTTATAATTAAGAAAGGACATGCAAATTACCAGTATCACACATTCTAACATTTGTGTTAAGTCCTTGTGCAATATGTGTGCCATTAACTAACAATCAAGAGCTCCAGTTCTGTAGTTTTACCCCTAGTTTACCAAGTCAAAATGAAGTCTAGTCTGGGCAAGATATATAATAATGGTACAAGATAAGAACATTTTGGAGATCAAATGAGATAAAGACAGAACCCTCAAAAAAGAAATGAAAGAACATCATCTACTCCGTGTAGATGCATGTACATGAAGATTCAAGAGGACTTGCTTTAATTTTGGTCTGAGAATCAGCTCTGAGACTGATTTCCTGATCATTTCTTATCACCAAAGAAGTAAATCTATACAGCCTTAAATGTGCCATACATTTGGTAAGGGTTTTGTATTTTGGATATAAGCCTTTTATAAGGACAGTTGATGAAAGAATTATTGCAGTATTTGAAACTTGACTTTTGTAAATTTGTACTTTCCTTCTCAATACCCTTTTATATTTATCAATGTACATTTCCTATCTGATAAAAACCCACAATAAAGTAAGTATTGTCATAAAACAAATTTGTTGTATTCTTTATATTCATGCGTCTAACTAGTTGTTAAAGTTACAAATCTAGTAGGGCCCGACTTTTGCCCTTTCTTTGGTGAAGGGCGTCCCCCAAGAATGTGTTTACAGCATGCCATAGAACAAGCTGAAATGCAGAAGAAGCTACAAAACCAACACAATATCCCAGACTTATCCATCTGTTTAGTGTTTGGAGATTAATTGGCTTGAAATTTTAGCGGTAAACATTTCAGCAGAATTTTCCTACGCGCCATAATTTCTCCTCTAAAGGAGTAGTACCTAATCGCCATATATTAAAGCAAGCAGTAACATTTAGACTGTTTACTACAGTAGTACAGCATTGGCTTCCCTTGCTGCACTACAATCAACAACCGCTAGAGTGCGCTCGTGATGCGGAAGTGACCTGCGTTCACCAGGTGACCCTTGACACGCGTTCGTCTGCTACAACATCTTCGTGGGGTAGAAAAACATCGTCTTGTGATCGTCACGAGACAAACTAATTAACCAACCGGGAACAGATGCTGCGGTCCAGGTCGTACGAAGCTGTACCTGAGAGCGAGGAGGTCGGAAGTCCAGGTGGGAAAGGCAGACGGCGTCGGAATTTCTACAGGTAAGTCGTCGTCCAGTGGAGTTCTGCATGTTCGTATGTATACTTTTCTGTTGAATTTAACGTTACGTACCATCCAAGAATGCACGCCTCCTTCAAGTTCAAATATAGACATTCAAATAGTGCCTCGTTAATAGCGTTACAGTCTCCTTTCTATGTAGATCGGGGCAGGATTCTAAGCTATATATGGTGAACTGTGTCAGAAAAAGCTTGCTGTTCAACGTTGTGTAACGTTGCATGGTCTTGCATAACTTAACGTTAACGTTAACATATAAGGCCATATAATGGAGTTTTGGTTATTCTTTGTTTCAGATTTTGTTCGTGTAAGTTCTGCACGACTGCCATGGCGACCTCGTTAGTGTTGGTGTTTGTTGTTGTGTTTTCTGTGTACCAGGCCAATGGATACCCCATCCACGCCTCCTGTACCATCGACTGGTAAGGAGGACATTTAATTAAGTTTAACTTAGTTTAAAATAACTCAGGAACTCTGCGAGATCGGCATTCAGTTCTTGCTTTCATGTGAAAAAGAGCGGTCGGATCATCAATGATGTCACTATAGTTATATAAGTTAACAATGACATAAAGTAGTGATAGTGATTAAGGTTGCAAAGCTGAAACTGTTCAAAACTAAGTTTAACCTCCTTGGTTAAATGTTATGTTCAGGGTAGAAAAAGTTCATGGTCTGAGAAAAATGGAGGTATTCACGGGACTATGTGTTCACGGTGGTAACGGAAACCACGAAAACCGCAAACATAAAAGTACTGTGGAAAAATCAGGAATTACAGTATCTAATGATTATGATTTTGGCAAATAGAGGCTATTGTAGATCATACTAAGCTCAATGCTAATTTACTAAAAATGTCTTTACTGCAGGGGTTTCAGCCAGAACTGCTCATCTGTGAATGCCAGTTTGGTTAAGATGATCAACACTTGGACATCCAGTGACAACTGCAAGAATGGGGGAGAAAAGTGTCTGTACAAGGTGCTTCTTTTCCTTCCCAGTTGAAGTATGTTGTATCTTAAACTTTTTTATGTGAAAGTCTAACCTGACATATTTTGTATGTGGAACTAATACATTTTAAAATTATTCTTTTTGTTGAATGGACCTTTGTTTCAATCACAAGATATCAGTGGCTAATGGAAGAAAGAACCTTTTACAATTTTGGGCAATCTGTGAATTTGAATTGTGTATATTTCAGTTTGTCAGTGCATCTGACACTGAGCTGAAGGCGACCCACACCACGCCTGTACACAACTATGTGGACGACCTGACCTTCACCTTCACCCCGGGCCAGGCACCCCCCACCGGCTGCAGGGTCAAGGTGGGGAGAATCTATGTAAAATAAGAATCGAGTACTAATATTATAGAGGGAATTCATATCTTTGCACCTTATTTGTTCTTGTACGAATATGTTCAAGTCAAAGAAAATAGTAGTCATGCAAATAGATAGATAAACTTTATTGCACAACAAAACGCATGGCATTTACTGCTATGTATATAACAAACATACTAAGAGACCTTGCAAGAGGGTCTATACAGTATGGGATAAAAATGTACTTTTACAATCATCGGTGGAATTTGTAGCATCTAGACCTGTTTGGAAATATTGCCCTATATTCACAAAAAATTGGGTTGTCACATGTCAATATGTACATGTATTTGAATTTGCTATGTCAATGAGAAATTGGAGGATAGAGGATGACAGACTTGTACATACCAGTAGTGCAATACCTGTTGTGTTTTCCCAGGCTCATTCTACATCCGAGACTTGGTACGCTTACCTGGACTACAGCACCAACTACTGCAACCTGCGCAACCTGGCCGAGGGGGCGGGGCTGACCAACTTCACAGAAGTGACCAACGACAGTATCTGTACACAGTACACCTCCAGGAACTGTACTAAGTACTGAGATGCTTGGTTGACAAACTGCTTGTAACAACGTTCCAGCAGACAAACACAATATTACTTTGTCAACTTCACAAATTTTGCTTCACGTAAATGCTGTAACAATTATCTAGTATGTTGATTCAAGGATTTTTAACCTCCCTGGTTGATTTTGCTTTATGCATTCTCCTTAGGAATAGAAGCTTTTGATTACACTGTTCTTATTCATGAATTTGCTAAGTGGAGAAGAACATTTCATGATTGTTCCTGATAAAAAAACAGCTGGTCAAAGGTTGTACTGCAAGAGTTTTGTACTGCAAAATGCTTTAACTGTGAAGGCCTGATGTTGAGTGTCGTTTGAATGACATACTAATTGATTTTGAAATAAATTTATTATTGAGTAGCTGCAAATGTGCTTTACTTTTCGCTGCATTCAAGGATGAAGATTCACATTGAGATTAAAAGTGTAAAAATATCTATGACCAGTTTTCAGTTCAAGGCTGTGTTACTAGCTTGTCTGTCTGGTCATATGTACTAATAACAGAGGTGTAAACTGTGTGTGGCTAGCTGTATTTATTCCTTTGAATAAAAGAAGCTGTGCACAAAAATGACTGCTTTGCCAGTGTGTCTGTGGTTGTGGTAGCAATACAGAGTATTTATCTGTGACCCCAGGGGTCTATGATGCTGGGTTATGAAGTAGCATGGACAAAATTCTTGACTGGACAGAAAGTCTTATGTAAGAGGCAGCCAGGTGTAAACTGTGCTGTGTGATATAGGTATACATGTATGTCGGCTCTTAGACTATATGATGTGGATTGTAAAATTTATCCATTTTTTGGTCATTTTTGATATTTTGTAGATTGTACCCTAAACCCAAACATATCCTTTTTGTCTTATTTCTGCAGTGCACCCTACTAAATTTTTAGTCACCTTGTGGTCCTATAGAGATCTGCACAGACTGACCACTATGTTCTGCTATTTGTGTATGATTGACATGAAAGAGTACCTAAGGGCTACTTTTAGAAGTCTGGATGCAGTGAAGAGGATACTGGGGAGAGAAGTTCTGTACCTAAGTTGTATATAGTATCTGCCTAATTGGAAGACTTGGAAAATGTATGAGCTGTATGCCATTAAACATTGGCATCTTTTATGGGTTCCCTTAAACACCCTTCAGTCTAGGATTTGTTTGAAGTGTGCTGGCACGCAGCTGATCATGAAGGGGATGACATTTACACAAGGGGTGCAGCTACCGTGCAGCTGCAGCACATTAATATTGGGATAGAATTGAGGAAGATAGAGCCATTGACGTTCTAGGAACATTAATTTTTAGAGATATTTTTTATACTAACGTTATGTCAGCTGTCAAGGATAGCTCTGATGGCCTTTTCTGGTGACATTTCTTTCCTTCATTTACTTTACAACTGGTTACTTAGGAAGAACTTACTCAAAATCAAAACATTCATTCAACCGCTCGTCCATCTGATGGATTCAGTTCTGCAGTTTCATAAAACGTCGCAAGATGACGCTCAAAGACCATGCAAGTGCTGCATGATAGGCGGTTCTTTGGTACGGCATTGCAGACGGCAAAAGATGACAAGGTTGTCGACATTTCATCTGCATGTTTACAGCTTCATGAGATCTACACAAAGCTACATACATGTACATGTGTACATGTAACCAAACGGGCTTAAGGGAGGAACATTATACGTGGAACCAAGGGGATTAAAAAATCTAGATTAAAAAAAAAACTCCTTGGCGGAACGTTACGTGTATGTGTATGATATTAGACTTGCTGTAGAAATTACTCAGAGACTGTTGACATCTCAAATCTTAAACCATACAACATCGTCGGAATCATTTTGGGTGGAATTCGTCCAAATGTTTTGCTAAGGTTTGCCACCGTTACAAGTCCTTGCAATAGTAGGTGCAATATATAGTAGGTGTATTAGCAGTAGAGGGACGGCGGAATGATGCATGAGAGGTTATATATTAAAACAAACTTTGAGACATTTCATATTGACTAGATACTGTATACGTTTTGTAAAATAACACAGAGAACAAACGTTTATCCTGGGCAATATCACATGAAAATACCTAATGACCAAGAGGTTGAAAGCTGTTTCCAAGCGGCTATCAAGATTCAAAGAACAGTGTTGTATATTTTCCGATTTTCTTCTTATGTTTGTCAAATGGTAGATACGTTTGTCAGGCTTCAAAGCACAGAAATTCATCTACTATGAAATGTGTGTGCTTTACTATAGTTGTAAGATATCAAATTTACCGTAGAAATTACTCTAGTTGCAGACAGAAGTTCACACATTTTATCAAGTTAACAGTCATATTTTTAAGTAATTTTACAGAGAGGTAGTATTAATACACACAAATTAACGTTACAACTATGTGTGCATTTAATTCATGGGCTATATTTTGCATCAGCTCACAAACAAAATAAGATTAGCGGAAGGAATTTACTCTTTTCACATAAGAGTTTACGTTACCGGTATAAAGTAGAGAGCTTTATAACTAGAGTGGGAGAGTAACATTAACGTTAACGTTATAATAAAGTTATGTGAAACTTGAGAAACATACTCCTTTCATCATGTCACTTCCGTGTCATTGATATTTGCCCAAAACTTTTCATGGTAACGTTAACTTGTTACATTTACCTTTGGGCTATGGGCTCGCATCAGCCCACGACGAACGATCTATGATTGACCAAGCTGTGATTTGAGCCTCTGTCGTTAGATGGCCCTGCATGCTCTAATTTCTATAAAGTTACGGGAAACCCCTCCTGAAGTGGACCCGTCCAGACCACCCCCGCCCCCGAGTGGACCTGTCTGGTGGCGCCGTGTGTTCTAAACGCGGTTCCCAGTTTTCGTGCCGACTTCTGCGGATTTTCTGCGGCCAAACTTGCAGGATTTCCCGGGATTTTCCGTGCCCGTGTCGGCCGGGAAAGCATGCGTGCAGTAGCAGTGCTGTTTATCTCGCTGGCTGTGACTTGGGCAGGTAAGAAATGACAAAGTTTGATTGAAAGTTGGTATATTTGGTCAGTTTTAGCAGCTCTGCTTGAGAGCGGGTTTAGCTGTATTTCTGTGAGGAAACTTGTTGACGAACTCATGGGCGGGCAGCATGCCTGCTGTGTTCGCCGTCCAATTCTTCCCTCGTGGCACAAAATACCAAGAGATGATATAAAAACATCCAAACACTTCCACATTATGTTACAAACTTGTCAGAAAAGTAACAGATAATTGGCAGAATTCATATTTGAAATCTTTCCAGACCATATTTTTGTCACTCTCTGGTGTATGGCCCGTGGACAACTTGTT
Organism: Branchiostoma floridae x Branchiostoma japonicum; assembly: GCA_013266295.2. Classification (NCBI taxonomy): domain Eukaryota; kingdom Metazoa; phylum Chordata; class Leptocardii; order Amphioxiformes; family Branchiostomatidae; genus Branchiostoma; species Branchiostoma floridae x Branchiostoma japonicum. The sequence goes on from CM023824.1 coordinate 9,548,329, forward strand.
GCGCTAACACTACATTTTCTAACCGTGCCATCTTTTATGCAGGGCGAGAATTTCTATATGTTGAGAGAACTCCGCCCTATTTTGCAAAATAATTCAGTCCCTTGAGGCAGAGTGTTGTCAGAACTTGACAGCTTTCCTGGGACCCAGAAAGCTCGCTGTAAACAAGCAAATTTTAATGGTGGCGAGGACAGATATTACGGGCGCCTTTCTATAAACAGAACAGCGTCCAGCTGTGAAGAAGGGTCGCAGAATTTTGTCCCAACGGTTCCTCGTCGTCTTTGCCGCTTTGACAGACATTTTTTTGCTCAGAATATATCACAGCATTATCGAATCATCCACCAAGCTACGTGTTTGTAAACGCCCTGAATGTTGTCTGCAAATGCAACATAAAATTCACCATAGACTGTCGTATACACACTCAGTCAATCTAATTATTTGACCTTACGGGACGTTGTCCTCAATATACATAACGTTATATATTTTTCTGCGGTTCCACGGGTTATTTATCTGGTACAGGACGACATGTCCACCCAGATGTGTTTTTCAGGCAGCCGGTAGAGCCGTTGACATGTGGGGAGAGGGCGGAATCTGGAGTGAATTTTGTGGTGTGAGGCATGGCGAATGGCCTTATCAATGAACTACTGAGGCTAGGGTTAAAGGTCAGCTCCCTACAGGCAGCAGGGGGCTACTTGGAAAAGTGTCTTGTCCCCTTAGAAAGGATTACAAAATAACACCTAAGATGGCGGGTATAAGTGGCAAATCCCTCAAAGTGTCTAATCTATTTATTTGCTACAGTGATTGCCTAAACAAGATTCACCATTGGTGTTTCACTGCCATATTTAACCAGGGTAACTTTTTTTATCGCAATGTCCCTAGTTTTACAGTCTTCAGCCTGTTTTATGTGAGGAGTTTGAAGGTGGTATTCTATAACAGTGGCCTTGGTTCAAGGTAAAGAATCTGGTAGTTACATGAGAAGTCCATTCCTGGGAGTCGTGTCTTGGTAGTCAGTAACCTCTGTGTCATGACCCTGTGCCACCAACACCTCTAGGTAGGATGTGCCAGCTGTACTAAAACTCCCTGCACTGGTAGACAATGCTAGGTACCTTTTGTAGTTGAAAGACACCACGCCTCTCTCTAGTTTTGTCGTAGAACTTTGTTACGTCGGCCGTGGCATGAGAGTCGATTTCTTAAAATAGCTTTCTTCCTCTTGCACTGTGTCACAGTACTACAACAGTTTTTGAAGGAAACCGTTTTTCAGAAAAAGTCAACACCTGGCTGCTTTACATCACCAATGACGTGATTCTGGCCCTTCAAGTCCTGGTACGGTTTTATTTGTGAATGTGAGAGTCTATAGTTACATTATACAGGGTGTCAGTACAAGTATATAACCTGCAACCTTGTAGTAGATTGGGGCATCACATTGGAACCCCGCATAACTATGCCTATAAAAATCACCATGATTTGTTGTAATTTTTTTTGGCAACTTTATGAAAAGCTTTCGACTGAACCTTTTCAATATATGATATCCATGGAAACATTAATGTTGGCCACCTTATAGCAGAAGATAGCTCAGTGAAAGAGTTGAAAGGAAGGACAGGCATCCTGGACTTAGGTTGATGTCAGAAAGTGCCATCCGGCCACTTGTTGTGCTGAGCCAAAGCAAACAGTAATGTTATTTGCTAACATTCGTTGGAATAAGGTATAATACAGGACAGTAACTGCTAATAAGTATGTCTGTCTTTTCTGTCTCCGTCACTAGCAGTATACAAACCAAGGAGGTTGAACCTCCTTGTACAAACTTAAGAAAATGAAAAAAAGGAGATTTTTTTCTTATATTTATAGGGTTAGTATCACATGCTTATGCTACATACAGAAGAAAAAAATATGCATGGATTTGTACAGCTTTTGATAATGGACAGGCCTATTGAATTCAAATCTTTCTATTGTTCTACCCCTTGTTTTGAAACCATTAATCAAATTCAGTCTGGTAATGGGTCTAGTATCAACATCATTGGCATTACCTTGAAAATGCCAGTCTTTGTTGTAAAAACAATGCTCCCTTCAGTTTGTTTAGTTTAGCCATTGTTTAAAGTTTTGACAACTTTTCAGCCTTGGCTCTTTGTAGTTGGCCAGATCAAGTTTGGAATGTTTTGCTTATTCGAGTGGTAATGTTGAACAATAAGACACTCATTACAAGTATACTATAACATTTTACCATGTAGAAGCAATTGCTACCTGACAAAAATGCTCATTGTCAGTCTTCATCAAAATTTTTGTGTGCTTTCGAATTTCTACATACAGCGTTTTGCAAGGATTTCTTTAAGTTTAACATTTGAAAAAAATTAACCCTTTGGTTTGAATTTATTTTGGGTGGGGATAGCTAGGTGGGGACAATTAAAGATGACCATCAAACAAGTACTCTTTTGCGCTTCCTGAGCGGCACATCTAGATAGTAGATGACTTCCATGCTACCTCATGCCCAGTCAGAAAGTCTGTGTTTGTTCCTTGTCAGACCAAAATAGTCCCTAGTTGCTGGATCAGCTTTCTGTCAGGAAGTGATTCAACCGATCTTGGTGAGCGGTTACACAACTGTTGCCATTAAAGTCTGACTCAGTTTTCTTCTTGTCACTTAGTTCCTGTACGTATATGTCAGCAAACGGCCCTGCCTGCCCTTCAACAAGACTTGAAGACAAAATAATGGCCACATGTCGTGCCACACACCAGAGAACTTGCTGACATACTCCTTATAACCTTTACACGTCTGATTATGTTTGTGCGGAAAGATGTTTTTAGCATGTCCTTCAGCTTCTCCGTCAGCAGTTGTACCAAGTTATCAAGGACTATATGTTCTTGCAATGTAAGAGTTTGCGAGCTCCTTGACCCCCCCTCCCCCAGCACAAAAATATGGAGGTAAGCATTTTGTTATGAATTTTGCAAATGGTAGGGAGTGTATATGAACAACTGAAGTACTAGTTATGGTTTTGTATGTCCCTTTACTGTGTTGCTGTCATGCCCGTCACTTCCCCATAAACCTGATATGCACATCTCTACGTACACTACAGCCCCTCCTAAGTCAGAGCTCTGTTTACTGAGTAGAAAAGAATCTTCCCTACACGAGCAAGGCAAGAGTCCTACCAGGCCAGATGGTTTCTTCAGTTTCCGTTTAGTGACAAGAGCCATGGACATTATCGGATTTGTTGGAATATTTTGAATGGTTGACTTCTTGCCAGCCCAATAAATATCTCGGTTTTACGTGAGGTTCCTGAGTTCAGGCTGCAGCAAGTTCCCTCCCCCCTCCCAACATTTATTGGTCATTGGTCAGCTAGTGACCGGACAGAGGGCATGAGCTTGCTGTGACGTCTCCAAGAATTTGCCAAGCAAGCTGGGTCAGCCCTAGTCTTCTCGATAAGTGTGTTGGGTTCTTTCTTTATACAGAGGGACTGTGTTTATGGTAAGTACTGCCTAGCCCCAGCCCCAACCCTCTCATAATATTTACACTTGTCACACTGGCTGTCAATCAACTTGACAAGGGGCAAAGTGGCGTGAGCTCTGCCTGCTCAGTTTCATGTCTCAAGTCTTGGTCTATTGTCACCAGGAGGTGGTGCATGGCGCTGACACGCCGTCTCTCCGTTGTACACCCATTTCCCCACCAGTTTCGCACGTGTTGACTTGGCATGTAAATTCCTCTCTTTCCCCGCTTTTGGAGTCGGAGGAAACAATGCGGATACTTTGATGGGCCTGTTGTGGTGGTCATTTCTACCTCACCCCCCAAGAATGCCTTGCCGAAGTTTGCAGCGCAGAGGCTTTGAATAACTGGCAGTGCCGTACAATATCTTCAATACATAGCTGACATACCAGTGCCGTATTCCCAAGTGAACACAATGGCCACGTTTATTTACCCTCTATGGCCCAGGTAACTTGGTACCTGGCTATTGTGATATATCTTTGAGCACTGTGGGGAGTCTGACCAACAGGTTACAGTCTTTAACCAGTCATATTCTTCCCAGTTGTTCTTTTGTCACCTGAGGGTTTTTATTTTTTAAAGCTCTGAAGGCTGAACTGCTCTCCTGCCAGCTCGCTCTGGTTGGATTTTGTCCAACTTTTGGTCTCGCCCACTCAGTCTTTCAGGAAATGGACATTTACCGGAATTTTATGGGGAGAAGGCAGCTAATTTTACCATTTAACTTTCATAGTTTACTTACTTGATTTATGCTCTGTCAATTTCAAGACTCCTAGCCAGTTCCAGACTTGACCCCTGAAGATGTAAAGCATCTGAGAGCCAATGGCAACGCTCCTCTACCATTGGCCCTGTAGTCTCTTAGAGTCTCAGTGTAGTCGACATAAATAAGTGTTTAGATAACTCATATCTAAAACTACAGGAAACTGGCAATTACTTTGGTTATTTCCCTTTGGAAAAAGGCCTAGTGTTGACTATCTGTATGTAGCAAACTCGCAAGGTGGTCACTGGAATATTTCTTCCAACCAGTACACTGATGGTCTTTTTGAGGAGCAGACCCCAGAAGCTGACAGGGAAAGTATATATTGGGATTCTTCAAGGCTGTCCCAGTAGCTCAGTTCCAGAGTCTTGGAAACTTTAAGTTGGGAGGTCGTCATTGTGGGACCATGACATATAAAGAATATTAGAATTCAAGTTATCTTGGATCCATTGTTTAAAAATGGATGAAGATGAAGATAGAGAAATAGAAAGACATCAGAGGTGTCATCTAAGGAATGTTTCCATTTTCTCATTTAGCAGCTGGAAAATGTGTTCTTCTGAGGTGATTTACACACGCGGGCAAAAACCTGTTGTATGAAAACTGTGTACGCATGCGAGCGTATGAAAACTGCGTAAATCAAATTTTTCCTGCGTGTAAATTGGCCTGCTTTGACGTACGTCAAGAATGTACGTTCTGATCGTACGTTACCGTGAGGGCTGGTGTATGATCTGAGCGCAAGTTCTTTACGTATGGCAAAGCAGGCCGATTTGCAAGCAGGAAAAATTTGATGTACACAGTTTGTGTGTGCTCACGTGTGTACGCAGTTTTTGTACTGTCCCTATCTCCGATTTGTTGTCTTCTCAGCTTGGGTCAAGTTGTCCTACCTCTACCTACAGTACCCTTAGGGTGATTCCTTGGTTACGGCTGTAATATAACAGAGAAGGTCACATTGTTTCCTGCTTGCAGGAATGTCTCCTACAGGAGTGATTAGTCTGCTAAATTGTGTTTGGAGTAGTCAGGGCACCAGACACTTCAAGTGCCTCCTTCAAGGTCTGCTTGTTGTGGTCTCCCTCAGAAAGCTTACCCCAGGAACAGTGAAGGTATCGCTGTGGAGCAACAGCCATTAGGCCTCTGTAATGAGATTGTGGGCATGGCAGCCTCTTGACCCCCATTTTTCGGCAAAGGGGTGCAAAGAAAATAGCAACGAATTCTGCGACTTTTATGGTTAAATTGCAGTGTTGACGGAAAGTATTACAGTGTATTGACAAGCTTTTGTTGCTCTGAATTTTTGAAGACGTGTTTGAAAGTTCATGTGAATATACTTGGTGGCCTTGGCCTTGGGTGGTAAATGGGCAAGGCAACTTATAGTCCTGATTTCCTGTAATTTGGAGTCATTGATGGGCTCAATGTAGGAAAAGGTTTAAGACCCTTTCGCGTGACAAATGTTCCCAGGCTAGTTAACTTTTGAGTACTGTACAACTTGGCTTCAGTCATTTACTGCTCACTCAATGTATATACAAGCCGACTTTTACACATCCGGCTTGAAATGTTCAAATTGCATGTCTAGAAGTGATCTGGCTGTGGTTAGCCTATGTTTACAAGTTGGGAAGGCAGCTTTGTAACTGAGATGTTACTGATCCTTGAATATGCTAGGCTTTTATTACATGGATTTTAACAGGAAACAGACTCTTATGATCTGTTGTTTTGGGCATAACAGCTTGTTTCAGTTCTTTGGGTCCAGGTTTTCATTCCATGCTGTTGTCAGACCTGGTAGAGAGGGACGAGTATTTTCTGTGGAGCTGACATGTCTCTGGGTTACCATGATATCCTGGGATCTTCCACACAGCAGGGGGATAGGACCTCTGCAAAGTTGTTTAGGGACATCACGTTATCATACTGCCTGTCCGAACTTAGGAGAAGGTTATTTCACTTGGAGGGACTACATGTAAAAAGCAAGAAAGTAGGGAAAAGGCAATGTGGCTTTTGAAGAAAAAGGGAGGGAGACATCCGATAAAACTGGACACCATTAGATCTAAAGAATGTCCATGTGCCACAGAACAGCTGAACGCTTATGTCTGCTCGGACATTTACTTTTGACAGGACCTCCTGGTGAATACAACCCAAGGCCAACTGGTAGACATTATATTATTTCACTTCTCTGTAGACCTCTCTACCATCTTCTACGTTAGTTTTGGTGTATCAATTTTCAATACAATTTTATTTGTCTGCAAGGGAGGTACTGCACACCATTCTTGGAATATGAGGCAGGATGTTAGGTTTACCTGTACAATAATGCTGGCATATAAAGGGTTCCGGTTACACCCAGTCATACCGGAATCTCCCAGGGTATGTATTTTCACTGGAACTTTGTGTAAGACCAAGGACGTTTAAGACTTGCTAGTGCGGTGCACAGGGCTAGCTTTTGTAGGTAAGTGGCCATCCTCCCCCCTACTGTTCTAGGAAAATAGTTTGTCCCACTGGGGAGCTGGTTTGTCCTAGATTCTTGGTAGGCTCCATGGTGGGCCTTATACAGGTCCAGTTGGTGCAAACTGAAAACTGCAGCGAAAACACAAATCTCTCCCTTTCTACACTCCCCGCCTGTTACATACAAACACATGTACATACACACATCAAAACATTAAACTGTTTACAAATGTAATTCATGAAGGAAATTAATTAAATATTAAAGGCAGTTACTCATAGTTTGAAAAGAATACATTCACGATGTGTTGTAACTTTTGATTGTTTTTCCAACTGCAAAAAAAATAAGTAAAATGATCGCTGCAAACTTTTCAACTGTGGACACATAATATACAAGAAGTACCTCTACATGAAATGCCATATAAGCGTAATGCACTGAACTGCTTGGTGAGGTGTTCATTGTTTCCCAATCACGTTATTGGACGACAGCTGGAAAGAATGTGCGAGTTCTTTATGGGATCATTTGTCGGTGCATTGTGCCTGTCGCTCCTGTCTGTCATGGATCGCTGGATTTCTGAACTCCGCACAGTTGGGCTGAGGATTCTGACAAACATGAAAGCATGTTTATTGTGCATGGTAAGGAGTCACTGGTAGGGGCTATAGAATTGTATATGTACAGTTCTGCATTAAAAAAAAGTACTGTATTGCAAAATGTAGATTACTAGAGTGATAAACAAAAGGTTCCTTATATACTTACGAAAGGAAAGAAAGCATGTACATTCTGTCTGTACCTCCCTTCTTGATCTGTCTTGTAATATTTGTATTGTACTTTATTACCGTGTTACCGGTACTTACGTGGGAATTCTGTGTACTTTAATTTAATATTGCAGGGGTATTGATACAATGAAAATCATGTCTTTTCATTTTTTTCACATTTTATGCATTGTCAAATTTTATCCTTAGGTAGATCATTAATAGTAAGTATATTTTGATACAGGCGGTGGATCTTTTGGCTACTGCAGTTTTTCTTGGTGGCTATTCTTGGTTCTAAACATTATTCCATTCTGTCCTTGAAAGGTGCTTAAACAGTGATAACATTCTGCTTGCCTCAGGTTATAGTTTGCTCAGACAAACACAAGTTGATCCCTGCTTGCCCTTGATTTTGTAATCCCCTGGGGCCTATTTGTACATCGGGTGGGAAACACGACATTAGTGATACCATGTTAGAACTGGAATGTAAACAGGGCTAAGGCTCAAGGTGGATGGATCCCAGAGATCCAGACTACACACCGATGCTTGGAGAGTCAGAAGCCACTGTTGTAGTGTTGAGAGACTCAGGTTTTTCTTTGCCGTGCAAAGCAGTAATGATATGTCTTTAATTGATGTGCTTTATCCAAATTTTACAACTTGTAAGAGCTACTTGGAAAATCTATGTAGGCTACATCAAACACAAAATGTGTGATGGAAGTTTACCTTGCAAATGTTTTCCTTTTCTTCTGTGTTATGCTGTATTCCTTGGCATCGCAGAGGTAATATGAATGAATGAATGAAGACCTTTATTGTACAAACATACCCACTGGGTTAGGTACAAAGGCATAACTTGAATACACACATATATATACAACAAGATCGATCTAGCACTAGCAGTACATTCTGTTACATAATTTCGACTTCTCCTCGCTTCTCTGTGATGTTGAAAAGATAAGAACATACAAGTTTAAGGATCGGGGGTTTGTCTAAGTTCATTAAAAATGTGAATTTATCTGTATTACTTAGGTGTGTAAAGTGGGGAAACATCGATGTTATCTGTCTATAAAGTTCAATTCTCGCACTATTATACAAACTACATTCTATTACAAAATGAAGTTCATCTTCTATTCTATCTAAATTACAGTATCGACAGATACGTTGTTCCAGAGGAGTGCGGTTATGTCGACCGGTCTCAATGTGCAGTTTATGGCAGCTGATCCGTAGTTTTGTGACGGCCAGCATCATTGAAACAGATGCATCTATATCTATCTACCTGATATAACAGCCCTTCACCATAACACACCGACTTTGCAGGCACGCGGCAGCTGGCTTTATGCAGTAGCTTTTATTTGTGCTGCACACTTCGTATGTATACTTCTAAAGCATACTTTTCTTTATTTTGTCATACAAGCGCAAGAAAACGTACAGTAGGCCTTGGCAGAGATAGCTGCTGGCATCTGCAGTGGATATGTGCCTATCACGAGGTTAATATATCCTATTAGCCAAACAGTAAGCCGGCTTGCCCTGATCCCTGTAGTGGACCTAGGGTTTCTCCTATGTGAAGTCTGCTCTGCAGGACCAGTGGTAATGTTGAGCCCATCTATTGAGCACTATCTGTCAGCGGACATGTCTTGTCAGGTGTGTTTACTCAAGGTGATGATATCTTAATGAAGGCACCTCCTTATCTAGGGTTAGAAGCTCTTGTCTGATAACTCCCTTGTTCTTCTTGGGAACATTGCTGAATGCCTCTTACTCCACAAACACCCTAGCTAGATTCCAGGATATAGAAGGTATCTTTCATGACTTACCAACAAAACATACTTTCAGACAAGCCTTCATCAAATCAAGGACCAATAGAAAAATGTGTATCATATGATTTGTGCCATTACTTTTTGGGTTGTAACTTGATGGAAAGTTTCAGGCAAAGGACATGGTTATTGGTAAGACATTTAGTGAGCCATCTAGCCAGAAAAAAAGGCACATGCCATGTCACTATGACCTTCCTCACTTGTTAGTTGTTGTTTCCTTTACCAGTTTTTACTTACCTTAGAGTCAGACCCTGCAACTTTTAGAACCAATTCAGGCACAGATAAGTGTACCATTTGCAAACAGGTGAAATAAAACTACTGTATTAAATGCTACAGTCTTAGCTATAAAAAGAAAGAGGGAGTGCTGGCAGACAAGATACAGACAGATAAGATATAACTTAAGTGTGCTGCAAACATTTTCTTGGGGTATTTCAAAGTCCGCAAATTTCAAGTGGCAGCGGTGGCGCCTTGTCACCTGTCCCCAAATATCCTTATCTATTTTTGTTGACATGCTACACAACTCAAGATACCAGTATTTGTTCAGAGCTCATGACAGGAGAAATGTTCATTATAAACCCTAAGGGACCATCTCTAAAGTTAGTCTGTTACTTCAACCTGAAGTTATATTGTTTCCAATGTTTTGGTAACAATAGATGAAGAGAAATGATTGTTTCCATTACATGTGCTCAATATGAAGAGTTTATTACTATGAGCTGATCTTAGACTAAGAGTAGTTTATATAAGAAAGGTCAGTGACTTAGTAAAGTTTTACTTAGAGATGACATGCAGTCTTATGAGATGACCCCGCCCCTTCCTCTGAGCTCAACAGGTGTCTGATTGTACAGGTGTTTAGTTTGTTCTGCATATTGTTTGGGTGGTCCAGATTTAGGTCAGGTATGCATCTTTTGTTTGTGGCCATCTAAGGCCTGAAAACATTAGTTATGTGGGAGCTGATATAATCACTCCAGATTGTGACACACAATAGAAGTCTGGTGTAAGTGTTTTGTAGCTCTGCCACTGGTGTAGTTTACTCTTGACTACAATATATGTATTGTATATTATCTCATCCCTTCTATCCGTATTGCAGATCATTGTTCTTCTGTTTCTGTAACTTTGTTGGTTCTGATTCTGAATGCATGGCTGGCTTCAGGCCTTGCTGGCTCCTAAATAAGGACTACTCCATTTGAAAATCTCAGGAGGAACAGCCAGGAAAAGTTTTACTCTTCTATAACCCTTTCAATTACCATATTCCCTTGTTGTTTTTGACTTCCGTCCTCTTTTATACAGTCAAACTTGCCTATCCCTATCCCATAACTTACTGATATCTGTGAGGCAAAAATGCAATGTTGCTGATGCTTGTTTTGTAGCTATTTATATAAATTATTGGTGGTACCAAAAAATAAAAAGACTCTTCATGTAGCTTGTTTGGGGGCTTTTCAAACACTTCAAGTATGAAATGATGATGAAAATGTGCTAAGAAATGGCAATAAATGTCAATATCAGACAGATGTCCTCATCCAGAATATTTTTGTTTTGCCGCCTGAAATTGCATTGGATGTCTTTAAAATTAAATGATGACATACCAATCCCACGTTGATGTCCACACACGTTCAACACTTTAGGGCATAACCAGTTTGTGTGAACAGACTTTCAATCTGCTCTCATGTTCTTACCAGAGAACATCCTTTCCAATCCAGGTAGGCAGCTTGTAAATATACAACAATTATTGAGAAGTTAACCAAAAGACCCGATAATCACAGCAAGTGGCACAGACACCCAGTAGTGCAAATGCCTTTGAAGACACCTGTGTGGAGAATAAACAGCCTACCATAATCGCTACTCAGGGCCCTCTAATTATGTGCAAATTGCGACGTTGTTCCTAATGACTGTACGGTAACTGTGAGGAGTCAACAGGGGTTGATGAGGTGACTTCTCAAGGCTGGGGCTGAATCCCACAGGTGCCAGTGGAACTGAAGGGAACATTGTTCTGTAGTCAGTGATATGATTACAGAGGGGTTACCAAGTTTGAAAATCCACTCTGTGAACGTGACACACACAATGTAGGCAGCTCTTCAACGTTTACTCAAGGCTGCATACCATGTTGGGGCCCAGAATAGTTTTTAGCTAGAATTTTTCTTGCTGTTGTATTAAAAGTTGTTGAACTTTTAGCACACTGAAGTAGCCATTTGGATACCAATTCTCTATTGGTTACCAGGTTAGGCAGCAGGGAAAAGGTTAGATTATGTTAGCTATATAGGAATGAATTGAAATGCTGTTTTCATGTGATCATGTGATAAATAGCAAACTGCCACGTGGCGAAACATACCAGTTCTGAAGTTAAAAGTTAGCAAGTACAAGCTGTGTAAGCAAGGTATCTTAAATGCCCAACCCAACTGATGCTTGATTAAACAATAGCTCTCCAATAGGCACACCATCATCGATTGTGGCTTGCACTGTAGCCCTTCCAACCACAACTGCCCAAACAGTCAGGTTTTGTCCAACAAATTGAAACATGCATTCCAGCCTTTGATGATAAGATGTCATGGCGGTAGGTCCAGGGTGATGATGGTTTGATTACTACAAGTGCTTACAGCTGTTAATTTGTCTTCTGTTTTGGCCTCTGGGCATCTGCATTCCTTCTTACTAAAAAAGGTAGATAAGATGGAGAAATTAAGGATTTCATGATAAACGTGTGCCTTATGACTTGGTGAGGAGTCTGCAGTTACAGATGCTTTGCGTTTTCTTCCAAAGACAGAAAGGATGAGACAATGACAAAGGATGCAAGAAAGGAGAAATACAAGAAGTCAAGAAATGAATTCGAAGAAAGATAGGGAAACATCTATGAAGAAAAAAAAGAAGGAAAAGGCACTGACAAGGGGAAAAAAACAACAATGACGTGGGAGCAGATTTGTATGATTGCCTATATCCTGCTCTCCTCAGTGACAAGTGCCCATCAAGTCGTATCTAAGTTTACTTTTCCAGCTCCAACATCAGAGGATGAGAGGAGCTAATCCTGGTCCGTGGATTAGTTGGCATTGTTTGCCAGATCAGTCCTAATCCTTTACACCTGTTCACAAAGTAGCGGTTCTCTTTGGACACTCAATTGTCCAACTGTGATCCTATGGTGGGAAAGACATGATTACATTATGGACCAGGATCTAAGTAGGTCACCACAAGGAAATGATCAAACAATTCCCAACTGTTTCTCTTCTATAAAGAACTGTCTGTTACATGATCTTGTTGCCATTGGATAAGTCAAAGTATTTATTAAGATATTACTATGATAATTTTGTTATACCCACTGTTGGATCAATCTATGTATTCAGGACCACCTGCGTTCTCGTGTAGTTATTATTTGGTGTTTCATCAAGCAATTTAATTTTCCACTTGAATATGAAATCATTACTACAGTTTTGTATGTCCCACGAGTACTTGTAGGTTACCTTTGAATTGTCTTTGCCATTTCCAACCCTTCTCTAAACACAATTATTCTTGGTCCATCATTGATATAAAAATTGTAGCAAAGTATAGAAACGTTGCTCAATGTTGTGTCAAGAATAATAATATTTTTCCTGAATAAGTTAAATTTCTCCAGACCGACATAGCCTGTTGGTACCAAATTTTTGTTTATGATATCAAGCAGCAAAATATCTTTAATCTCTCATATATCCTTCCTATAAAGATGTAATACTGTATCTCTAAAAAAAATGTTTTGATGCAATTTGCCTTCCCAAAAAAATATCTCAGCTGTTGGTTGGTAGCGTTTTTCTTGGCAGCATTAGGCCACACCAATTTAATTTCTTGGTTAACGGATTCGCCCGCTTCATTTTTTTCTGATTTGCAAAAAAAAAAAAAAATTTAGAATCAACTGCAAAATGCTCATATTTTGCCATGAACAGTTAAAAACAGTCCTTTTCTTCCTAGTTTTTACAGTTATTCCATCTTTCAATGCAGTAGTATCATTACAAGTTCAAAATTCATTGTTTAAATTTTGAACCAGCCTGGTGTGTTGACTTCATGGCTCCTATCGTACCATTTTGGGCCATAATAATTAATAGGATGCCCTTGAGGCCTGTTTTTATTTTTTTTTTTTTTTCGCCCGCCCGCTCCATTATTTTTCTGGAAAAATCCGTTAACCAAGAAATTAAATTGGTGTGGCCTTAGCCAAAATTTTTCAAAGTCTCAGCATAGTCAACCTTTAGCACTGTAGCTTTTCAATTATTGAAAATCAATTTGGTACTGTAGGGCACCCACCCATGGAATGCTACAGACCAGTTTACAGCATATCTGGTGTACTGTTGTGGAACCAAGAATCCGGTCATACTGCCTCCTCTTTTCCACTGCTTTAACACAGTGAATACTTGTTTGCTTAATGTTAAGATAACATTGAAATAGTACAAATTTCTTTCTCCTAATTATGCCTAAGTAGTGGCGCTGAGGTGCGCTAAATGGGTGCAAAGATATCGTAAAACTGCAGGCTTGGAAAATTGAGTGACAAAGAGCGGTTTCTTATTTTCTACCTTTCTGCTATGTTATACTTTTAGACAATATTATAGAGGCATGCCATCTGCAATTTCAAACTTAGAGTCATTGGGAATGCAAAATTGACCAAGAGCATACCTTTGGTTTTACTGTACCTGTCTTTTGCATAATTATAATGTAATACATTATATTTTGTATATTTGTATATTGTTAGCTATAGCTGGTTGGAATTGAACTTAATCAGCTGCCCTATCTCAGAATCACACACCAGATAAAAAGACATTTTTGTATGGTCCATTAATGACTGATACTTGATATGGAAAACAACATAATCATATCCAGAATGTCAAGTCAAGTCAAAGCCTTTCTTTATTCTTGAATGGGGGTGAGGATGGCTCACATTGTAATGGTATCTTTACTATCCTATCACCCTTTTTAAATAACCCCCTTTTCAGTATCTGTATAGCTGTATACCCACCCTTCGGCATAACACACCAGCTTCGCAGGCACGCAGTGTGACGTCAGCTGGCTATAATATACCAAACGACTTGCTACACTTAGCCTGTGCACATCTAACTGTAAGAGTTTTTAAAAGCTATCTGGTGATGATGCCCCAACTGTACTTGGCAGCAGCAAGTTCCACTCTATGAAAGTATCAAATGTGGAAATGTCCCATAAAGAAGAGCATTTCAGGCCTTGTGTAGCCATGATGTTTTGATCAAGATCTCATTTCAGATAGTCCACACCATGGGTTCTGTTCCAGATGGAGTGTGTTATGTGTCTGTCTCCTCCTGTTAGCTGGACCAGACCTGTTCCCCAGTAAACTGGCAAGTTTTATGGCCTAGGTGTCTTCCCCTGGGACAGGCAGTTTATCTCCTGTGATAATTCATGAACTTTGTTTCTTGGGTCACTTCAGGCCCACTTGAAGCTGGCACAGGGGAACATTGTCAATCTTTAGGCTGCTCTGTTGGTTACTATAACAACCAAAGGAGTGGACTAAGAAGTAGTAAGACTAGAGTGATCCTTTTGAAAGTCAAGTAGGACTTCGTTAATTCATACTTAGTTTGAGCTAAGGCTCAAAACAGTATGTAACTTCTGTGCTCTGATTCTGTTTTGAAAGTATGTTATACTAGAAAAATCAGTCATAATACCAATCAATCAATTAATTTACCAATCAATCAATCAATCAATCAATCAATCAATCAATTGGTTTATTGTTCAATTGACTTTGCAGCACTACTTGCATGCAGGCTGAATTGTGCCCATTGTTACATTTGTACATCATCTCATCAGATGTATCAGATTACAAATGTTACGAAACTATTTACACATATTATAAAATCCACTGGGATAAGTGTTCTCTACTGCATTTGTAATTTTTGTGTATGTTGATGTACTGAAAAAAGTTGTAGTGAAGACGGAAAAGAGTTACCTACTGCTGCAGCGGTGTGGCTTGACTATCAGTATTAGAACCAGCAGTGACCTCCACTCTCCTGGATCCTCCTGTGGTCACAGGAATGACACCTCAGATGACACCGACTGTGAATTTCAGGAGGCTGTACACCTACAGGGGTCGAAATACCCCTCTGTGTGCAACTTGGTGCAAGTAAATTTGGTGTCGTGCAACTTTTTTTTTGCCGGTATGCACCGCGGTGCAAGTTTGCTTTATCCGCTGTTACTACTAGTACCTGTAGAAATACCCAAGAATAAAGAACTGGAAAGGGAACAAAACCAGAATTCATGAAGTTTTTATTAAAGTTACTACATGTACTTTTGGTTGTGTTCGTTTTATTTTTGGGGGGTGCAACTATTTTTCTTCTGGTGCAAGTTTTTTTTTTTTCATCTGCACCAGTGCAAGTTGGCCCCAAAATCTATTTCGACCCCTGACCTAGGTCACGACATGTGAGATGTGTGTATTTCTGGTAAGACTAAGAGCTACAATTTGAAAACTTGTGATAAAGAAAGGAATATATGGGGGCAGGGGTGACATAACATGTCAAAACCATACATGTAGGTCTACAATTTTACCCAGTCTGATCCTGTTTCAATGCCAACAACATACATCATTAGCCAACAAGGTATGCTCCCAACAACATCAAAATTTCAAATTGGTTTTAGAAGCTGACAGGTTTTCCTGAACTGAAAGTATAGTGTCTTTTACCACCATCTGGACCCATGGATGCTCTGGTTGTGTGAGGCAAGATATTCCAGTTGAACTCTGAATACCAATTATTATAGTTCCCACACAGCGCGGGCCTTTCAAGTTGGAGACTGGGTCGCAAGGTGGTCAAGCTTTGTCACACTTAAAATGCTGCAAACAAGTGTCAGCTGCCTGGCGAGCTTTCTTCTGTGCCTTGCCAAGTTTCAAGTCCGAGTACTGTATATACAAAAGATACTCAAAGGCTGTTGAAGTTTAACTTGTTTACCTTTCTTGTGTTCATCTCCCTTTGTAGCAATAATAGAAATTTCTTTAACTGATAAGAAAACGAAGACCCCCTCCCGCTAGTACGGGGAGAAGCGGGGCTTAGGTATATATACCATATAGTCATCTGCTCTTTCATACAAACTGTATTTTTTCTGAATGGCCTTTTTATTTTGTACAATAAAGTTCTTCCTTCATAATTTTTCAGTGCCCATCACTAATGAGGCAGGTGTCATTTGCACATGATACAAATCTCGTCAGAGTCAAAAGTACCTTCTAGAGAGTCCAAATTCTTGGAACACTTTCTTGTTAATCTAATCCTCTGTTTATCCTCTGGTCCAGGCAAGTCTCCAAGATACATTGAGTCTTGAAGACATTCCTCTGGCAATGGCTGATTAAATCTCAATAAGAATTTGCACCTTGCAATGTGTGGAGCTGGCCTTCCTTACAGAAGGGTCCGGGGATCGTGAGAACAACCTTGGAGGTGGTACACAGACTGCCACCCTGTCAGGACCACTAGACATAACAAGTAGGAAGGACCGCAACGACGGATACCTTCATGTTTCGTGTTAATAGTAACAAACACGTCCCCGCTACAAACGTGCCCGCGCTGTTCTCAGGACCAACCAAGGTTCAGATCACAAATGGGAGTCACTAGGAACGAGTCGGGAGGGAGAGGCAAGGTTTCTCCTGTCATGGCTGTGAGTCACGCTCACAGTGTGACTGAGCTTCTTGTGAATATTAAACTGAAATTCACATTGACATTGATCTTACGTATGTGTGACATGGTTAAAAGATGGATCAGTGGCAGGTTAGATGTCACAAAGTTTTGTGTTTTGTCTGGGCACAGTTCTGTTTCCTTCTTTCGTTTCACTTGACCTCTTGGAGACCAAGTTCTATATTGGTGTGGATGACTTCTAATTCTAGACAGGGTTCGGCTATACATCAACATTGAAACATGTCTCTACCCTATTTAACTCTAAACATCTGTGACCGATTACTGACTTAGCCACGTTTCATGAAATTCTTTAGATGATGGTATCATCATCGACTTTATTAATTGTTGTGATTGATTTTGTTGTACAATATTGCAAGAGACCTGTGGTTTTGATAAATTTAGGTCATACCATGAAGTAACCTACATGTGGACTGATCCATGGCACCCCAAATATGTATCATCTAACCTTTGCAGTAAGGTCATGCAGTCCTTTCCAATATGCCTTCATCGGGTATTGTGTAACCTAAATGAACACATTGCTGGTTTATATTACTAATGCACACCAGCAGTTAGTTCAGTGACATGCGTTATCATTCCAGATTGTGCAATCTAAACCAGTGCCATGTTCAGTAGCAAAGGTGATCACTTAGGAGTTAGGACTGAATAACCTAGACTAGCACTGACAGTTGGTGGTGTAGGTAGTTGTGTTGGACTGTATAGCGCTAGAATTAGTGTTCAGTGGCTTTGGTAAAATTTTTGAGCTTCCTAAAATGAACTTTGCAGTCCAGATTTGGTGGCGAAATAGAGGCATACATTCCTAAATGGGATTCACTTATATTTCTTCAATGATGGTCTAACTGTGGTCTACAAGTGCAACTCGTATATGCTCAGTGTTTTTCATAACACAGTGCTTGAAATACCACTTGCATATGCAGATTGTAAAATTGGAGCTATGCAGGTATTTCTGATGTCTACCTGCACCTAACCCGGACCAGTCCATGTACTGGCTTTATATACATGTAGGTGTATGTGAATTTTTGATCGCTGCATTGACTATTACCACCTATGAAGTACAATAGAAATAATGGAAATGGTTTCTGAACAGTGTTCAATGTGATCCATACTTTCCAAATTCTGAGTGGTGCAGGTAAAATTTGTCTGGTGCAGATAACTTTCAATGTTACCCGCCCTCGTGCAGGTATGCAGAAAAAAATATTTCGAGCCCTGTAACATCTACTTCTTCAGCATGGCTTAGTGCCCACTCCTGAATAACACACTGGCAGTTTTAACAAGTGTCTTCTTTCTAAACATACTCGACACACCAAGCATCTTATCGGCTCACATTCCTGCCTGAGGCAGCCATTTTGGTTAGCTAGCTTGCTATAAATCTCGTAAACCTTTTACCCTTTTCAGGAGAAGTTTGCTGTGTTGCAGACTAAAGTAAACCTTACAGGGTGGTCACATTCGGTGTAGGACATCACACAATTTTGACATTGTAGGATTTTCAAGCTGGCTATGACAGACCCTATTGGAGACAAGGTTCTAAGACAGCCTTTTGTGGTACCAAGAGGCAAGACAGCTGAATTGTGTATGACACCTGAAGGACTAACCCAGGAATGCTCTACATATGCGATTGTCGGTACGGCCGTATGATGTATGTGACCAGGCCTTTATCAGAGTGGAATACAGGATTTGTTATGTTGAAAATATGCTGGAAAAAAAGGATTAAAGAAAGGAGAAAGGGAGAGGTAGTGGGAGGGAAAGAAGTTGAAAGAGAATGAAATAAGGAATAAGAAAAACATCCATGCACTTGAAAACAGTTCCTTTGCTTCAAAATGGTAAAATCTAACAACTAGAGGGATAAAAAGTCATCAACTATTTGAGATTTTATACTTGAAAAGTACTAGAATCGAAGTGAATGAACGAATGAGTTGATGAATCAGTAAACAAGTGTGACCTAGCTAGAACTGGCTGCACCCATCTTTCTGAGTGACAGACAGTAACATCCCTGCACACCTGTTGTATCTCCGCACCAACCACAAATCAAGCCGACAAGCACTTTACTCTGGTGCCGCTCATTAATTCAATCACTGCTAATTGAGTGTTCTCCCCTGTAATTATCCCCGCCGACTGCCCTAAGTGGTACTTAACACTGGGCCTGCAGTATGTCAGGTGATCAGAAGGTCTCCAGTGTGAGCGGTCATTAAGGTTACACAGTTTTAATTAATTGGTTCTTGTTCGGACAGGAAAATACCTTTAAAGAAACCTCAATTCCCTAGCACAAGTGAGCCTGTAGACAAAATAAAACCAAGCGCTCATGTTCAATTTCAACTCATTAGGTACACCTGTTGTTGTGGTAAACTGTTCAACCTGCAGGGCTATTCAGACTGTAGTAGCAGCTAACTTCTTTTGATCCTGTAGTACTTAGACATGATTTATGCTTTTAAAAGGTTAAAAATGAACATCATTTTGACTAACAAAGAAGCAAGCTTCGTTTCCAGTTAGCTAACTTGTTTCAAGTATGGTTTGGTACCAGTGCGATGGCCAAGTAGGTAGAGTACTCTCCCTGCATTCAGTAAGTTGTGAGTTCGATCCCGGCCGAGTCATACCAAAGATTTTAAAAATAGTACATACTGCTTTCTCTGCTTAGCACTTGGCATTTGGGAAAGAGTATGGGAGTTAAACACACACCACTACCAGTGGACTAGCCCTCTGCAGTAGTGATTGCACGTACTGTGTGGCCCAAGGGCTACAGAAACAGAGATGGGTGCCGCCCTATGTACCATATATAGGTGCGGAAAGGAACTTTGATGGTTTGGCACACAAAAAGAATACAATTTTTAATAGATGGTTCCCTAAGAAACAAATTTGACAATGGAAAGATCTGTGGAAATCCCCAATGACATGTCCACTTTGCCTTTTGTCTTTACTACATATGTACATGCACCAGATGGCTGTAGCCTTGGCCTCTTGATTTGCTACTGGGAAAAAGTGTAAATGTCAGGGTAAAGACTCTGATATGGTAGAATTGGCAATTCTACAGTTAGAGAGCCCGATCAGAGTCTCTGTCAACTTTTTATACTTTGATAAATTGATTCATGTCACTTAAGATCAATGGTTTGACTTGAAATTTAAGATTTGTAAATGGGAAACCACCCTAACACATTAACAGCATCCTGTTCGGAGTCTCTGTCGACCCGACGGGACCTCTACTGGTAGAATTCTACCAGATCAGAGTCTGTACCTTGACATTAACATATGAATCCAGATGTTTGTATTGCTCAAAGAGTTTTAATATCAACTTTGTAAAGGCAATTGCTACCAAACCCAACATGTTAACTAGTTCCTGGGACATGGGTTTCCCTCTTGCAGGTGTGCTTAGTCCTTGAGAAGAGAAGCCCAGCCAACTGGCTGTGTCTAACTCACAAATCCAACCAGGATGCCTCCTCACAAAAGCTCATTATCACCAGGATCACAGTTGACAAAACTGGCTGTGTGCCCACCTGATTAAAAGCTTTCTTTAATGGGATATTAATGAGGATGGGAGCAGACATTGTCTAAATATTGACACCTAGGACAAAGGGGCCCCCACCAAGGGGGAGGGACACAGACCTGGAAAAACTAGCTGGATGTGTCCCTGGGGAAGCAACTGTCTGACAGTTTTAGGAAATGAAATATCCAGATGCTCTAGGCAGGTGTACAAAAATGTTTTTGTGCCCAGAAAGTAAGGGGTTTGGTACTGCTTTCCTCGACAGTATAGGATAACAAAAAAAAATGAAAACTTAATGTGATATTAGAACAACTTGTGACTGTTTGATTTTGAAAGCCCTTATAAAAAAGTAAAAAATAAGTCAAGTATACAGAATGTGATAAAACATTGCCAGGTGGCAGGAAATAAAAATTCTACTGTATGTCATGGCTTTTATTAGTTTTTGAATATAGGCTTCTCCCATTATGATCATATGATGATATCAGGGCTCGAAATGCCACCTGCATATGCAGGTTACTTAGTGTAGATGTGCAGGTATTTCTGATGTCTACCTGCACCTCTGCACTAGTCCATGTACTGGGTTTATATATTTATAGATGTATATGGATTTTATTTGTTGCGTTGACTATTACCACCAAGTATAATTTTAAAGAAATAAGGACAGTTTTTTTCTGAACAGGTTTTGTATGATACTTACTCCCTAAATTCCTGAGTGGTGTAGGTAAAATTTGTCTGGTGCAGGTAATTTTCAATGTTACCTGCACTGGTGCAGGTATGCAGACAAAGTATTTCGAGCCCTGGATATGCATGTATTCCTCTTTAAAATGACCTTTACCCACAAGCATCCCAGATAGGCACTGATCCTGTGATGGTCCTACTTGTCAAGAGGCTGTTAGAATCACAAGCAGCTTTTACAGGTCTTGGCTGTGTTGACAGAAGGAATAGCTGGGGTAATGCTGTGCCAGTCCAAATAACCTGGGTCAACTCTCATGTTGTCAAGTTGAGATGTAAAAAAGAACAAGAATCCCTGTGGCAGCATCATGCATGTACTCGTTAAACTTTCTATAGATGTACATGTAGTTAAATTACTGAATATTACAAGGACTTTGATACAAGTCACAGGGATCGAAATACCCCTCTGTGTGCAACTTGGTGCAAGTAAATTTGGTGTCGTGCAACTAATTTTTTGCCGGTATGCACCGCGGTGCAAGTTTGCTTTATCCGCTGTTACTACCAGGTACCTGTAGAAATACCCAATAAAAAACTAAAAAGGGAACAAAACCAGAATCCATGAAGTTTTTATCAAAGTTACTACATGTACTTTTGGTTGTGTTCGTTTTATTTTTGGGGGGTGCAACTATTTTTCTTCTGGTGCAAGTATTTTTTTTTTCATCTGCACCAGTGCAAGTTGACCCCAAAATCTATTTCGACCCCTGAGTCATGTTATAGGGTTCTAAATTATGTCAAGGGAAGACTGGGAGTGTGTAGTGTGTGTGTTTGTGTGTGTTTGTGTAGTGTGTGTATGTGTGTGTGTGTGTGTCTGTCTGTCTGTCTCTCTCTCTGTTAGAAGGCTTTGCCCACACAATGTGCAAAAGTTCCTGCACTACCCCAGATTCTGTAGTTTAAGAGCCAAAACAAATGTTGTCAGTTATACAGAGTAGAATTTACTAGAAATAGAGGTATGGATACATGTACGCTAAAACTTGCCCTCCTACATGTACAGTGTTTGTTTCCTCTCTGTCAGCCCTTACTGAGTTCAGCAAGAATCACAAAGACATGCATGGATAGAAACAGGGATCCAGTTTGGGTCATTTAAAACACAGAAGAAACAGGGTTAGAAATTTGACCCATCTGCCGGTGATTCTCCTAGCTCATTAGATTTTGACCCGATTCACACGCTGGCAAAATTCTTGCGTACGAAAATTGCGTACGCACGTGAGCGTACGATCGTTTCTTTTTACACGCTGACAGGGAGAGCCCGGGGACTCCCGCCGCGCCGGGCACACTACCGTGACCCCATATTGACCTGGCGCGATGAGCGTACTTGAGATCGCTCATCTTCTTCATGACCAGTTTTGTAGTTCGGATCTAGCCTCCATTTCTCACACCTCTTGCAATGTCCTCGTAGACATCCTTCTTTCTAAACAGTCTCCATTTTGCTTTTGATCCTGTCGTTAATCCATACTCCAATTCGCGCTATTGCGCCCTTCCGACATGCCCAGGCAACAGCAAACAAGCTCATTAAACTCAAAGCAAAGAATCAAAACACAACAGGGAAAGCAAAGCGAAATGAAACGCGGAGAAATGAACAAGTAAACACGGCGTGGCTGGCACAAACGCCGGAAAATAATGGAATTTGTGACAGGAAAGGGGTTGCGTACGATCAGTTGCGTTTACACGGAGGCGGGGAGGCACGCAGACACCCTGCTGGGCGATCCAGGCGATCGTACGCCTGCCCTCGAGGTCGGGTACGCAAATTGCGTACGAAAGTTGCGTACGAAAAAAATGACCGATTCACACGCTGGCAAAATTCTTGCGTACGAAAATTGCGTACGAAAATTGCGTACGAAAATTGCGTACGCAAGAATTTTGCCAGCGTGTGAATCGGGTATTAGCCTGGTGAGAAGTGGTCCACAGATTGTCCCTTTACTTCATTAAGTCTATGCACAAAATGGTAGCTTCAATCATTGAAGGGTGACCAGGAGATTTTGGGTGTTGACAGGTACATTTGGACAAGCACCAGTCACTGATGAGGAGTTTATACAGTTTGAAGTTTCTACTTATAAAGGGTAAAATTGTTGTGTTTGTCTTCTCCTCCAGACGTCTTTTTGTGTATGTCTCCCTACTCATGGTAGAAGACAGGTTGTAAAAGAACGTTGGCAGAATGTACTGCGCCTGCGTGAAACCCGTAATGTATTGTGCATAGCACTTCGGCAGAAAGTCTTGTTTAAGGTCGTATTTGCATATTTAAGGACGGCATCCCGTCTACAGTTTTCAAATGTTGTGTCAGAAAAGATATTGTCTGCAATTGACAAAATTCTGATGCAATGTTGACCAAACATCCAACGAAAGCCATGAAAAATATGGGTTTTGCTCAGGCACAGTATGTTCTTCCAACGTGCTGGTCTTAAATCTAAGACATGCTTTCAGCAGCGTGCCATAGACCTGGGAGGCCCAACATTTGTTCGTCAACAGCGAGGCAGTGTGCTAATGCCCAGTTCAACGTCTGTGTGTTCAACTTGTTTGTCCTGGAGTTGGAACTTTTTGTGCCGGGGAAGCTTGAGTGACGTGTGGTAGGGGGACAATATTTGTACATGATGACTTCAGCAAACGATTGTAGGTGGCTAATCCCCTGTGAACTTGATGTTGGGGTGACAGAGGGCACACTGGTACTCATGTATTATGTAGGTGGTCGACTCACATACTACTGCTAGTAATGTTGATTATGCAGTGGTAACCCTGTGATCCTATGTCTTGTTCGTGGAATTTGTCACTTGCTCACTTATGCTTGGCTCAGTTCTTAAATGAGGGATGGAAAGAGAGGGAGCAAGATAATTGATTGAATAGTGTGTCTTCTTGGTGACAAAAATTTTCTGATAATGCTAGAATCCTAGATACATTATGCATTAGACCCTCTTGAAAATCACTGTGAACCAAGACAGAATTTTTGTCTGAAGTAGAGCGTCTGTTTATTTTCTTAGAAAGTTTGTTTTTTTAGAAGATGGATCCTTCCTTTGTATTTTGCTTATGTGACACCTCTTGAACTTAAAGAAGGATGATGCTGCAACTTATAGATATACTTTTAACTACTCAGCTTGTTTTTTTTAAGACTTACGTTTTAAGAACTCTTTTCTGAGGTCTTGCTACCTGAGATTATTTCATCCTCATACCTGTTTTCCTTAGTATATGAAGAATGCCTCTGCTGAGGAACTGTTATGTGAAGAGGAACGATTTTGGTGTCGGTTTGTTTTTCTTGGGATACACTTTTGAAGGCATAAAGGAAGTGAAGCCTTTGCGTCTTTACCTAATGTTTATAACTTTTGAATCCTGGCTGCTATTTTACAATGAATAAGCAGAGACGACAGATCCCCTGAACTTAGCACATTGTTATATTAGTTTTTCAGAGCGGGTACTATTATAGACAGACACAATAGTTGTAAGTAGACTTTTCTTACTGTGGGCTCCTGAAGTCATCCTATTAGTGTAGAAGAACCAGTTTGAGCATTCACAATAGAAGGAAAGAAGTGGTTTAGGCTATAAGTCGTCCACCAGCAAAGGACTGGACAATAAGCCAATAGAAGAGGAAAGAGGTTGATTCCATCTTATGTTGTTCATTTTCATCCATTTTGATTTGCAGATACTTTCAGTTTGTTGCAGTGATATCCGTTTCTGACTTTCTGATTTTGCTGATTTGGGGGGGGGGGGGGTTACCAACTTCCGACAAACTTTGACCCGGTGCTGACATCACACGTGTCTACAGCACTTGAGTCAGATAGCTGATGAAGACCGAGAGATTCGGTCGAAAATTCCAGTCAAGTCAATTTTCTTGAGTTGGAGAACAGTTTATTTCTCAATATGTAATTTACCAACTCAGATGAACTTTCATGCTAAGACAAGAAACCTGTGTATGACGAGAAAATACACAACACCACACATCAAGGGACCAGGGTTGGACAAGTCCACAGGCAAAGATTGCCCCCAGCAAGTGAAAGCACCAACTCCAAGCCTCACATAAACCCTACCAGCCCTTAGTCATTATCGTCCATACTGACAGCTTGTGTCCACCTCCGGAGGCCAGGAATCTGTGGACACACACTCCGTATGTCTCAACACTGGCCAGAGATAACATCATGGCCTTGTCAACCCCTCAACCCTAAATTCTACCACACATCAGTGCATAGCAGATCAGACAGGGATTGCACCTCACTGCAGAAAGATGAGTTGAGCCAGGGGTGACCTGGAGGTTCTACTGACTCCCTTGACTGTACACTGTGTTTATGTTGAAGGTAGATGTCAGGTTTACACTGGAACTGGCCTTTCCTTTTTCTGCCAAAATAGGAGTAGGACAATTTCCTAAGCAGGTGGGATTGACTCGTCATTGAATTATCAAGAAGGGGCATGCTCCCCCTGGAAATTTTGGATTTTCAAGCCTTCAAAAACACAATTTCCCACATTTTGAGAGGCAAATTATTGTGATGAGAGTGGTTGTCGGTGGTCCTTCGGATGTTAAGTTTTTACCCAAGATTTTTGTTAATGTATTTTTTCTGTCAAGGTCGACGGATTGTTTAAAAAAAATTTCCGTCACACACCGCAAAGTTATGGTAATACTAATTGATGGAAAAACGGGTGCTAGCTCGAGCCCTGCTACTATTCCAACATATATCTAGATCTCCCATTTGGAGGTCTGTACTGAAGCCACATGTTGCAGACATACCTTTGTCTGGTTTGACATGTAAGCCATGCATGCTTGAGTGCAAGTTGATGTCTACCATATTTGTTAGCACATTACCGGCTATGTCTGTCAGTACTTAAGTATTTAACAACAGTTAACTCTGCTTTACTGGAGGACCCTGGGGACAGACAGGTAAAAGCTGGAGAGAGAAATTTTGTATGCTCTCAGGTCAAAGTTTTCAAATGTGATTTGGAGAGGGGAGGAAAGAAGAAGAAAGAGAAGAGAGGAGAGACAGGAAGTTTACTTAGCCCCCTCATACTAGTCATAGAGCTGTGTACTTAAACAAATTTTAGGTACAGGTACACGTACAGTGGTTTGGGTTAAGTATAGGCCCGGACCTGGACCTCAACAAGTTTGGCTAATTATCTGTAAGTTATACATGTAGCCAACTGTCTTTTCTATTGGTAAATTGTTGTCTTTGTAGGAGGGTTTGAAAACAAGATTATTTACTAGTTTTCCTGATATTCAAGTGTTAAATTGTCAACATTGTCATCTTTGAGATGCAATTATCGAAAAATAGTGTCCACTAGTGTTTTATTTTGTTAAGGTACATGTACACTAGATGTTCAGGTCGGGAGTCGGGACCTATACCTAAATACGTAATTTTACAGATACAGTTACAGGTATTAGGTACACAGCCCTATTCTAGTGAAATCTATCATCACATGTACTGATGTTGTTGTATTATGTATAGTAGTGAATTGTTTGGGTAGGTCGTAAGCAGGAAATTTCGCCAAATAGCACTCCAGCTCCTGTGTTGACTAAACAGTGTGGTAGCAATGTTACCCTCCCTGCCCCTGGCCATGTCCCAAATATTTACCATGGGAACTAACCTGTTGTGGCCGCTTCTGTAAGTGGTTGGAGAACTTTCCAGACATACGGTAGGCTGGAATAGTTTCCACACATTGTGCATACATATCTCGCTACTGGGGTATGGATATTGAAGGAATAACTGTTCAAATGCAGCGCAAAGAAGCTAGAATATAATTCAACATTGATTCAAGCAGAAAACAAACAAGTTTTACTTGAGACGTATACGTTGCATCGAGTATATAATAATGCCAGAATTATTCATTGATTAAAATAAAGTACACTTTTGCTGGACTATTCAGTCCAAGTGTAGGGTACAATGCCCTATAATATATCCTGGGTTCCTCCCTGGTCTTTTTTTTCCGTATGAGCCTGAGCTAACAATGTAGACATTATTCAGTTGTAGAGTACTGTATGGTGCCAGTGTGTCCTGATGGGTATCAGAGTGTATACAAGCATCAGTCACCACTTCTTCTTGTCCATTTACCTGGAGAATTGTAGAACAATGAAGCCTTTTTTTCCAAATTGTGTTTGCCTGCTGGAAACTTAAACACTTGATTAAATTTTGCAGCACAAAAATCGGTTTCTCCTTCATCCTTAATGCGATACCCTTGTCATTATGTGTTACAATTTATTTTAGCAAAGGCAAGATATTTCCTTTCTGCTGTTTTCTAAAAGTGTACCTGTCCCTCTATTACCAACTGTTAACTGCGAGATGAGGTAATGCACTAGTTGTGTTCTTTTCAAGTTGGTAAGTAAAAGGTAACTAATTGGTATAAGCCATGGCTTGCCCGTGGTCTTTTAAAAGTTTGACGCATTCTTGATCATGACAATGACACCTCTGCAGCATAGCAACCACACACAGTAGCATACTGGATGTTAGGGTATGCTGTGGTTCAAACCTAAGCCCCTCTGAATCTGATACTTGTAAGCAGCTGTATTGCTGATAATTAGGCCACTGCACGCTAGTAGGCCAATCTATAGAAGTAAAAGTTTCCTCTGATGTCATTCTCTTTTTTGTACGGTGATAAAGGTGGGATATTTATAGTGCTTCTATGACGGGACGAATGCCACATGCACAAGAATTGTTAAGATGCATTCAAGAGTCAAGTCTTAAGAGATGTGGTTGATCTGGTAAGCACTCCGGTAGTCCTTTAAGCTGGTATAAAGACCAACTTGACATTCCATAAGCATGAGATCTATGCCCTGTTAAGGATGATCAGGAAAGATGGGGAGTTGTTAGAAAATGCTCTTTGTTGGCAGGTTGACAGTTTCTGCACCGACATTGACATTGTATTAGGTTGCCTGTCATGTACAAATATGATATTTTCAATGCAACAAGGTTGGTGATTGCAACATTTACATTTGAAGTTTTCATAGACTGAGAGCATATGCTGCTCACTGAATTTTAAAAAGACTTCCGTGTTCATGACCTCATGTATTGATTGTGATAAGGTGGTTACCATACAGTTTTGTACCACTATCCATAGTCCTTATCATTTGCTGAAGTAATGAAATGTAATTCACAGTCCTGAAGAATATATGGCAGAAAATAGACCGAAGTCAGACTTGTTGACTTATCTTAAGAAGTCAAGTGTCCCTCACCGACAAGTAATTACCTTCATTATGAGCTACATAGTAACGAACGTAGGGGCACTGAATCAGGCATAGTTTCCTTTATTCCTGGCTGTCACCAGTCGACAATGGAGGAAAATCTCCGTAACCCCGATGGCATTAGTGCCCTTTGCTGTGTAAAGACTTGTAGCTTTGGGCCAATTAGGGAGATCCTTCTAAAGCTGGCCTTAGATCTCTGTAGTGAAGGGAAGAGCTTAGAGCATGACCCTCATTGACCTTATCACACCTTGTTATGTTGTGCCCATGACTTGCTAAAGGTGACCATAAATTGTTCTCTCTTTTTTTCCCCTCAAAAATTCTGCTATGACAGAAATTTCTGTAACAATTATAATCAGAACTGGGTCTAAATTAACAAGCACATTTCACACAGGATGTACTCCATCACTTAAGTACCTGTGAGAATATCAACATCTTTTGAGCTGAGTATTGAATTAGCCTTGACAGTTCTGGTACACGAAAACATTTGTGGTCAGCAAAAAATAAGCTTTAACAGAGAAAAGATTTTTTTTACCTCACCACAACTAAGCATTGCTACGTATTGTCCTGGGTACGAGTACTCACTTAATGTTCGCGATAGCAAAAGTTCACGGTCTGAGAGAAATGGACATGTTCGCAGAACTATATATACGTTTGCGGTGGCTGTAGGTGCAGCAAAAAGAAAGTTGCCAAATCATTTGTTCACGGTACGGTAGTGATAAGTTTGCAGTACAGAAGTGACCGTGAAAACTGCGAATATAATTAAGTACTGCGAAACAATTGTGATTTACAGTATATAATAGTGTATTGGGAAGGAGAAAACCTAAGGTGCGTGCAGTGACTTCACTCGGAGTGATCCCAGTCCTAATCCCATCATGACCGGAACTTGCCCCAGCACCACTTTCTGTCCAGTTTGTTCTTTTCTCTCGCACTCCAAACTAGCGCCATCCTGGGAAAGGAGCTATTTGTGTCCAGACTTCCTGTGCTCCCAGCATCCCCCTGGGTCCATTGTGCGGAGGTGACTTTGAGCTTGGGCTCACCCACCGAGCTTACAAATAAGACCTCAAACAGCTGGCCAGTCCTTCTAGCCCCACACAAAACTCCTCAGTTCGGAACCATCCACTTGTGATGCTGACTGTATTATTTGAGGACACCATAGGGTGTCGTCTTCCTGTTGTCGTGTGGAAAATGGTAACTGATACTAGCGTGAGATGCCCACATTGAATACATGCAGCCAACATTTAAGTGTACTGAGATACACAAAACGCAGAGTTTGCATGCTTACTACCTTTGCAATACTGATGTGCTGGCCAACTGTTTTGGAATGATTTGAATAAGGTCTTTTTGAATACTTGATTTCTAAGTTAAATGAGGATGCAGATATCATTATGCAGACAAAATTCTTTGCAGTATATTGTAGATAATCATTGAATGTTTCGTATATATAATTGATAGCAGTCAGGACCTGATCATAACTATTTTGCAGATTGATTTGGCCAATATATTTGTGTAGTAACAATGTCAGGCAGGAATGCTGGCGCTTTCCCAAACAAGCATTTGTCACAGTGCTGCGGTCTTTGTGTCGTTTGTGTGGTCTTGACATTGCCCCAGCACCCCCAGGTTCGGCCATTACTCCCCCACCACTTGTATCCATCTCTGTTAACGGCCTTCACTCCAAACACCCATTATTTGGGCTGAACCTGAGATTCGGGATCCTCCGAGCAGTAATTAGACGCCAGCACCCCTACCTAGAACGCCAAGTCAATGTCATGGGCAGCCTCCCAGGAAATACCCCTTTGTGAACAGAACTAGCCGTACAAAAGCAACACAGGAACTCCCGGTTGGATGTTTCTGTTTGGATACTTTTATCCATTGTTGCTGGGGAAATGGGCTTGTTTATATTGCAGAAAGTGTGTATTTTTACACGTTACACAAATGTGTACGTTGAATGGTGTATAATGCTTCTTCTTGACTGAATTTTAAACTGCGGAATAGTACAATTACCCCCTTGTCTTTTCCAGTTATTGTCTTCAATATTTTTTATCTAATCTGAAAATTGACAGAGCTTTCTCATAATTGACTAGTTTATGACTCGTATATTTTCAAATTTATTGAATATATATGCAGGGATAGATTTTAGCTATGGAAAATTTGCGAACATGAAATACTGGATGTACTTAACCATTTTACTGTAGGCGGTTTAGACGAATGCAGCTAAAAAGAGTAACACTAACAGTCCTAGTCCTCTCTTTCCATGCCTACCAACTCCCAGTCAGATCCCAAGTGTTGCATAATTTACCCCCTTCCTCGTCTCGGAGACAAAGCCACTCTTGAGATCTGAGCGTGCAACGGGAAACATTTCCAGCTCAATGCGGAAGTGCCCTGTCCTACGCGATGTTCCGCGGGTCTGTCTGGGAGAGGTCCCATCTGTGGTGTCGGTACAGGTTGGGGCGCACATTTGTCACAGGTCCCCGGGACTGGAAATGTGTGTGGAGGGCAAATGTCCTGGGGAAGCATTCTCATTGTGTGGAATCCTGGCTTTCCCTGCCAAGCTTCAGTTGGTGCCTCGTATTTCAAAGATGCAAGAAATAACACTGCAAAGTCTTTTATGTACATCCATTGGTAACTGTCAGAATTAGCCACAGGCAGTTTGGCTTCTTCCCAGAAAATGCAACCTTGCTCCAACAGAGATTGTAACATGAAGCCATGAATGAAGATTTGATATATTGATTTTGCCCAATGTCATTGCCCTCTCCAGTTGTGGGGAAAATAAGAGGGTATAAATTGCTCGAGGCAAATGCTAGGAATCTCCCGAGCAGGCATTCGCTTAGACCCACTGCCATCTGTCCAAGACTCATCTGTATCCATTTTATCTTTCACTCCAGGACTTTGCTGTAAGGACTTTGCAGTAAGGCCTGAGGGTAGCTAATGATTGAGTCCTATAGAGTCTAATATACTTTTCTGTTGTGTGTTGACAGTGAGTGCAGCCCAGGTCCCATGCCGCTGTGGGAAGAACCAGTTTGCCTGTGAGCCCACACCCTGGGGCGAGTGCACATGTATCCCCTCCCAGTGGCAGTGTGACGGAGACAACGACTGTGGCGACTCCAGTGATGAAGACGGCTGCAGTAAGTAACACCCAATCCCATTGGAGCCTTTTTTTAGTCAATGCAATGACCATCCAATCAGCAAAGAGTTTCTATTTGAATATAGAGACCTACCCAATCAGAGCAGAGGTACTTATAATCAATCAGAAATTACTATAGTCTGCTAAAACAACTTTGTTGACATAGAAATATTGGAGTGCACTCCTTGGCACCGGTTTGCTGAAAGTTTCTTGACACTTCCTTGCCCCGATCCCCTTCCTTCCAGCCCTTCCCACCTGTTCAGACGCAGACTTCACCTGCAGTAACGGCAAGTGTATCCGGCGCTCCTGGCTGTGTGACCAAGACAACGACTGCGGAGATGACTCGGATGAGATCGCCTGTCGTAAGTACCCCCTTGTGTCCAACGCTTTTTGTTCATCAAGTTTGTCAAGTTGAAAACTTTCTATATGACCCTAACAAGGCAACAGTATTATTAAAGCCCCAAGGGAACCTCCATGCTTTTTACATCCATGCAGCTAGTGAGCCTTTCCGGCAAGATTCAAGATGTATCTGTGTTCAAAGACAGTAAAGCAAAGCTTAAGGCTGTTGAAAAGAATATCCACATTCATACTTCGCTGTGCAAGCAACCTACAGGAGATAAATGCACTAGGCCTCCATATGTCTTCTTTGGGAAAGATTAACACAGAAGCTGCTGAAATGTCCACCTGAAGGTGATCAAAGAAAGATGTTTTCACTATTGGGGGGATTTACGCTGTCCCAACACACATCTGTAGGATGTGTCTGTGCCTGGTAGTTGGAGGTTCTGGGCAGACTTGGGTGGGTGGAGGTGAGGATTCCTGGCATGCCTCACTGATGTACAACATGTGGGCTCTACAATAAAGCTGTTTTCTACCCTAACGCTCAGTATTACCAGCTCCCAACGTTAGAGATTTACTGTAGTTATCCCCAGGACAAGTGAGAAACTAGTTGTACCCACCAGGGCCAAATTCTCCAAATGGCAAGCAGACTTGGGTACAATGTTTTTTAATATACAGTGTTTGAAGACAAAATCACTTCTGTCTTTTAAGTCAGTAATAAAAGTTTACACTTGTCCTCCAAGGTCCTCTCGCAAATAGAATATGATCTGTCTCAAATTTAAAAGATTTTAAGTTTTCTATAATTATTATTCTTGGAAGCCACATCTTTGACCAGTGTTCTAGCCAGCCTGAAATTTTTTTCCATCATCTCAATTTTGTTTGATGTAACATCACGTGCAGTGCCGAAGGGGGGACCCCCGGGGCATGCTCCCCTGGGAAAATGTTCAAATCTTGACCCCCTCAAACGCTATTTCCTGCATTTTGAGGGGCAAATTTTGCTGGTAGACTAAGCTTAGTTGAATGACATCTCTTTCTATATCTTTACATGTTGATTTTTGTCCATGAAAGATGACGGATTGGGCAAAATTTTGTCTGTCATGAGTGCCTAGATTCCGTCAAATAACAGAAAGACGGACGCTGGCTGGAACACTGTCTTTGACTAACATGAGTGTAGCCTTTCATGCTGTGATGTTCCTGTGTTCTGTCCTGCCCTAGCTCCCAGAAACTGCACGGATGATGAGTTTGCCTGTGCCAATGGCCAGTGCATCAGGAACAGGTGGAGATGTGACGGTGACGATGACTGTGGTGACAACAGCGACGAGAACTGCCGTGAGTTCATGTACCATAGAAACGTTTTCTGAAAATACTGAATATTTAAGGCGATGATTCATACCTGATTGTATTTACTGAAAAAAAAATTTTGTCGGGTTTTGTCAAGATTTTTACGATTCAGGGAGAACATTATAAAAGCTATGTAAATAGAACCAAGCTAATGGTGCAAAGGAAATTGTTTGAACACTCTTTATGGTAGGTACAACTGTAGTTGTAGTGGAGGGTGCTGTAACTTACCCTACTCTTATAAGAGTCAAATATTGCACAATCGGATTGATATAGATACTTCTTGAATGTCTAATGTTACAGAATTTTAACTTTTCCCAGGGCTTCAAGTTCATTTTGCGGATTTCTCGTTTGTGTTACAGCCTCGAGAACGTGTACGGCAGCAGAGTTCACCTGCGGGGACAACAGCTGCATCACCTCTCTCTGGAGATGTGACAAGGACAGGGACTGTACCGACGGGTCGGACGAGGAGGATTGTCGTAAGTCCCGCTCACTTAGCAACGGCCGACAGCTGATGGCTGCCAGAACCGGCAAATCAACCTCATTTCTAAAGACTACTTGAACCGTGTAGCGCAATGTTGCCCGGCAACAACATGTCACATTCGATCATGTAGAAAGGTATCAAACACCTGTTACTCAGCAAGGAATTTGATGGCTGTGTAATATGTGTGTCATTGCCTAGCAATAGACCTTTGTGCCTACTTAGGGCTGTTACCAACCGACAGGATGTATCGTTTGGTAGAAAGGGGATGAGAAGTGGTTAGGGTATGAAGAAGAAAAGAAATGTTAGTTATTTTATACAAAGAAGTAAATTGTGTCATGTTTCCTGCGCAGCTACCATGCCGGCAACCTGCGCCCCCGATGAGTACCGCTGTGACTACGGCCGCTGTATCCTAGAGGTGTACGCCTGTGACGGGGACAACGACTGCGGGGACTGGAGCGACGAGATAGCTTGTGGTAAGCTTTGAAAAGTTTTTCCTTTATGCGTGCTGCTTGCTAATAAGCTATGTAAGCTAATATAGTCCAGAAGAGCCACCTTGTGTTTTTGTTAGGGAGGACAGTCTTGGAATCATTTGATGTAAATGTAAGCGTTTTGGTCCACCACAAACATCAGACTACCATAGGTAGCTGTGATAACACTGTCAGTCTTGCAGTTCAGTAACTAAATCACATTAGCTCTAACATGTATCTACAGCCAACTATTGGGAAAGGAACCTTTGAAATCTTCACATGTGAACAGTGATACAAGGTGGTTTATAAAACCTATAGGTTGTAACCTGCTGTATGACCAGTGAACGTCCTTGTATTGGAAGGTGTACAGTACAGTACTAACCATGTCCTGTTAAAAGTTTATGTCAGCAGAAGTAATCTGTAACTACAATGTAATACATGATGTACAAATCCATCCATACCACATGTGACCCCAGTGCTTGTTTGACCTGTACCACAGCTACCAGAAAGCCCTGCAGGTCAGGAGAGTTCCAGTGTGGCACTGGAATCTGTATCAACGCTGCCTGGCAGTGTGACGGGGATTTCGACTGTGACGACCAGTCTGACGAGAAAAACTGCCGTGAGTTAACAAGTCTTGTTGAACAGCTGAGTTATGGCATGTCATCAGATTGTTTCTTGTTCTAATTTTTCCAAATAAAGAAGACCACTGTGGTTTGCAAATGATGGCTATCTTTTTGCTCTGTTTGTGCCACTTGCAGGGACAAAATAACAACCTATTATTTGCCAACAATCTCTATTGCTGTTTACCATGACCATTTCTTTGCATTTTCATTTGAATGTTTACTACCTTTCCCAGGTACGTGTATTTTCTGTAGGATTTCAATTACGACCACATCCATTTGTTTACTTTTCTGCCTGTTTACAGCCCCGCCTAGTTGTTTACTTTCCTGCTTGTTTACAGCCACCCCCAGCTGTGCCAGTAACCAGTTCCGCTGCCAGAGCGGGCGGTGCATCCGGTTGTCATGGCGATGTGATGGGGAGGACGACTGCTTTGACAACAGTGATGAGGTGGACTGTGGTGAGTCTTCACTTCCTCCAGACTTTATTCACAATTAGCTTGTTGTACTATAATTGGAACCTAGTTTAGATCTGAAGATTTTTAGGGCCTACAATATGTTACCAGTATTGTTAGAGAAAATTGAAGACAGTCAGTTCCTCTACACATACCTCATATATTCATGTTCCATGACAGTCAATCAATTGTGTTTTATTCAAGCTTTTTGTTGCACATAAATACCACTGTATAAGCTACATCAGTAATAAAATATAGCAAGCATTTACCTTTAAAGAGTTGGGAAGTGTAAAGGGACTCTTAAATTTTTATAATGTTGCATGTATTCTCTCTACTCGTATGTGAAACTTCGTTAGTATTAAAAATAAGCCCAACCTGTTTCTGAATGCAGCCCTGATGTTACTCTGCCTTGTTCCCCCAGCGCCCCAGGTGTGTGCCCCTGACCAGTTCAGGTGTAACAACACCAGGTGTATCGGCTCCCACAAGCTGTGCAATGGTGTGGACAACTGTGGAGACAACAGTGACGAGGCACCAGAACTGCAGTGCAGTAAGGAGCATTCATTTTCTCTACATGTTACTTTGACTTGGTTAGGTCTCCTTGTAGCATTAGCTGCCTGCGTCATAGAGTCTCCATCTCACCTATATTTAGAGTATTGAAATGGTGATTGTGAATGCTGTATGTATTTTGCCAGCACAGCAACCCATGATTTGAAACTTGAAACTTTATTGTGATACCACATTGCAGACATACGTCTGAATTGCGTAAGTATTTACAATTAAAAGTGTTGCAGTCATTGTAATATACAAAACATCGATATTTCTTGATGATAAAAATGATAATTACATACAAAACTCTTACCAGATACAGATGCATAGCATTTGGAAGTTTGAATCATGAGTCCAGCTGATATCTGTGGGCTTCTATATCACCTGGACTGTAATGTGTTTTGCCTGTTCTGTTCCCTCCACAGACATTGAGGTCCCAGGCTCCTGTCAGGACGGGAACGGTGGCTGTGAACACAAGTGCAGCATGATGGGAAGCCGCATCTGGTGCTCCTGTCACGAGGGGTACCGCCTCATGCCGGATGGAAGGACTTGTGCAGGTACGCACAGACCTGTGCTCTTCTATACACACTGTTACAGTCAGTCACACTTCAAACCTCTCATTTTCAGGAATTTCTGTTTGGAATGCAAGTGGTGGCATATATGCAACAAATTTTACATGCGATTGCCGAAACAATTGTTGATTGATGGAAAATGGACTCTAGTTTCAGTTGACTAATTTTTTTTTCTTTTTCACTTTTCATCTTCCTAGATGTGGATGAGTGCCAGCTAGAGGGGACCTGTAGCCAGATGTGTCACAACACCATCGGCAGCTTCCAGTGCTCCTGTGTGAAAGGGTACGAGCTCAAGCCTGACAAGAAGGGCTGCAAGGCTCTGGGTAAGACTAGCCTGTAGACATACACTCTTCTGTATGACCAGCCTAGCTGTATGTCACGTTGTTAAAGCAGAAGAACTTTTTTTTTATTCACTTCAATTTTCACCTCAAAACAAGGCTCATATGAACCACTTACATGTTTTGGGTTACATATTAAGGAACTGTAGAGACAGATGTTTGTTCACCTTAGACTTTAAAGCTTGCTTAAAACTTTCAAGTTAAAGAAAGTTTAGATTTTCTTCAATACTTAGCACTGGCTTATACCAGTATACTTTCTTCCAAGCATTGCTGTATTAGTAATACAATATAAAAAAATGATGTATTGCTTTCTACAGGGCCAGAAGCTTGGTTGTTGTTTGCCAATCGTATCGACATTCGCCGGATGCACCCAGACAGATCGGACTACGACCCCATCCTGAGTAACCTGCAGAACGCCATCGCACTAGACTTCCACTCCGAGCTGAACTGGGTGTACTGGTCTGACGTTACGCTGGACAGAATCATGCGTGCGTACCTAAACGGCTCGGGGATGGCCGAGGTGGTCAGTACGGGGTTGGAGAGCCCAGGTGAGTGTTGGTTGCCGTGTTGGTGAGGAAACGATTTTCCAGGTTTGACTGCTGGTGCTTTAGGAACAGTATGGGACAGGCCACATGTGATTGTTTGCAGGCTTGTGATGGTGTTGGAAACTCCTTTGATTTGGAATCAACTGCCTGTATAGAACTAGGACAGCTAAGTTTTAAAATAAATCCACATGCAGTCAAACCGACCATCCCCACCACTCCCACACACTATCACATGGCCTGTCCCCAGAATTCCAAACATGGGTGCAACAAGGCATGTTGGTGCTACTTTGAGAAAAGGTTCTCTGAGGATCGATGATTCATTCATTAATTGCTGGGTTGGGTTTCTGAGAAATGCTAAGGAACTCGCACACACTCACTAATACTGAAGAAAGTTCTGGTGAAATTTTGCTGCTGGTTTTGGGATGACTTTTTGGTAATTTTTGCAAAGAATCAAACCCTTCTGGTGCTGAATTTTGTGACTGACAAACTGTGAAATGTCTCTTTTGTGATAAAAGACTTCAAAATTAATCTGTG
Source organism: Branchiostoma floridae x Branchiostoma japonicum (assembly GCA_013266295.2). Taxonomy (NCBI): domain Eukaryota; kingdom Metazoa; phylum Chordata; class Leptocardii; order Amphioxiformes; family Branchiostomatidae; genus Branchiostoma; species Branchiostoma floridae x Branchiostoma japonicum. The sequence goes on from CM023824.1 coordinate 9,585,866, forward strand.
TTTATTGAATCTGTTTCTAAATTATGTCTTTTAAACTCTTTTTGTTGTGTAATTTGTTAAAGACTGATGTGATTGCAGTGTGTGATACAATTGACACAAGGATTGAATCGTGTTTATTTCATCTTCTAAAAGAGCATTAATTTTGCAGAAGGGATTCATTCTTTTGAAAACTATGAGTTCATCTGGGAAGAACAGGAAAAAAATTGAGGTTGAATTGTAAAAGGGGGAAGAAATCAAAGTGGGGCCATGTATTGTTGTACCCATGTTCTAGGCTCTACGAAGTCCAGTGTAGTGGTCAGCATGAATAGTTCACACCCCACAGCAGTTGTGTCTGCAGGGCTGGAGAGTGCAGGTAGGGAAGAAGATAACATACATGTACAGTAACACAGGACTCAAAATCCTTTTTTCTGCATACCTCCAATAGTGCAGGTAACATTGTAAATCATCTGCACAAGACAAATTTTACCTGCACCACTCAGAATTTAGTATGGATCATACTAATATCTGTTCAGAACCATTGCCATGATGTCTTTTATTTATGTGGTAACAGTCAAATAAAAATCCACATATACAGTACAGCTCTCGTGATATGCATCAAGTACCGCGTGATGGGTCGCGTGATACCGCGTGACAAGTCGCGTGAGATTGCGTGACGAGTCGCGTGAGATTGTGTGATGAATCGCGTGAGATTGCGTGACAAGTCGCGTGATATTTCGTGAGCGCTTTCGTGATTTTGCGTGACTCACGCGTGGCTCCCGCGTGAGGCAGATCGTCTCGTATCACGCAAGACGACGGGAACATGGTGTGAGACCTTAAAGTCCGGTTTAGGTTCTGAACATTCGACATTAGAACTGCGTGGCCGTCAATCTATATTATAATATGATGATATAATAAGTTTTTACACACTTGCCGTTCAGCGCTATAATAAAACTTTACCTGAAACGTTTTTAAAAACTTAAAAAAAAATCTATTTCAAAGTGCTTCCATGAACTATTTTGCAACTGATACGATTTTTTTCGTTAACTAGCAATGTTTACTTGCTGAAATTTGCATGACAATTATGTATGTGTATTATCTCCTTGGTAGTATACGGCGACGGACCTAGCTAAGGGCATGTTTTGGTGGTGTAAGTGTACACTACCATCTTCCATTCTTTGTGAAAACCTTGGTGGTATGTGAAAATAGCTACTAATAGTAGTAGTTTCGTTTATGTGAACGGAACGGGTCATGCAAATAAGACGTGCACTTTTGGTTAATCGGTGGGTTTTTCCGTTGTTGTTTTTTGTGTGACACCCAAATATTAACACCGAGTAAAAGAGGTAAAGCAAAGTTATACATGTACAACTATTTTCATTTTTGCGATCTTTGGTAACAGATCTGCAATCTCTACCGGCAACTACACAGTTCTATATACTGGTTTTTTTTTCATTTCAACATGGCCGGTTTATCAAGGTCTCACACCAGGAAAATCGGCTACGAGACACGATTAGCCTCCGCGTGAGTACCGTGTGAGTACCGCGGTAGCCACGCGGGGTCTCTCAAAAATCACGCAACCTCTCACGCAATCTCACGCGACTGGTCACGCGATCTCACGCGGCTGGTCACGCAATCTCACGCGGCTGGTCACGCAATCTCACGCGACTCGTCACGCGGTATCACGCAAGACCTTGATGCACATCACGAAAGCTGTACTGTACCTACATCTATATGTAAACCCAGTACATGAACCAGTGAAGGTTACGTGCAGGTAGAAATACCTTCACAGCTCCAATTTTACCTGCACTAACCTGCAAAGGCAGGTGGTACATGTATTTTGAGCCCTGCTACAGAAGACGCTGCTTGTTTTTTTGTGCAACAGTAAGACTGTTGATACTTTTTCTACATTTGTGTGAAAGTGACATTTGCCATATAGTTGTTGTCATATAGACAATCCCATATTTTCCCTGTAGACATTGCTTCAGTGTCCTTCACATTATATGACATTATATACAGTTGACCTGTCACCAGTACATGTACTTAATCATGGGTGTGCACTTTTTAACACATGCTTATTACGGAGTTTATTGCTTCCTCTGAAAGCAGTAATTTTCTACATACCGTAGTATTATGCATGAGTAGTCAGCACTGGCAATGTTCTGGTGAGAAATATTTACACAAAATGCCAGTTCTGGTTTCTTACCATTTAAACCAAATGCTGTCCAACTGGAAGGCTCTAACTTCAAAATGTATGGTATACACGATGTAGACTTAGTGATCCATAACTTTTTGAAATCACAGTTTTAAAAGTGTCACGATAGTCTTATGCTGTTCCTTTTGGTGCTGCTAGGTGGCGTTGCAGTAGACTGGGTGGGGAACAAGTTGTACTGGACAGACTCAGGCACGGCCAGGATTGAGGTCTCCCATCTGGACGGATCGTACAGGAAAGTCGTCCTGTGGGAGAATGTGGAAAAGCCCAGAGCCATTGCGGTCCATCCATTGGAAGGGTAAGAAGCCTGGATGAAAAAAAAGGATCCTAATATCAGGATTAATTTAAGATTAAAGGGGGTGCCAGTTTTCAAACTGTATCCCTAACTTGAGCACAGTGATACATTTATATCAGTCTGGCATGATCAGACTGATGCTGCAACTGACTGAGAATAAAAGTGATATGTACTATGCTTATCATACTGCAGCACTTTGGTTGCGGCTAGAATTGCTAAACTGGAAATAGAATTGTTCAGTCAAGCCACCATTTTTAGATGAAGCAAGGACCAATTATTTTATCTTTGACGTTTAGCAATTTGCCTGTCTGAATTCGTACATCGTAATTTTGCCTAGATATGTTGATCAATATTTTTTGTTATATTCCTGTACAGGAAACTTTTCTGGACTGACTGGGGCTCCACGCCAAAAATCGAATCAGCCGGGATGGACGGAACCGTGCGGGGAGCGGTGGCTAAGACAAACTTGTTCTGGCCCAACGGCCTGACACTCGACTACGCAACGAACAAACTGTACTGGGCTGATGCCAAGCACCATGTCATCGAGTGTGCCAACCTGGATGGTTCAGAGAGAAAGGCCGTCATCAGCCAAGGTGAGGAAACATTCTGACCTGAGAATCTCAGATGTTTCATTTCCTTACAATGATGCTTCTTCTATTCTTTCATTCATGTGAGTAAGTTTGTTGAAATTTCTGTATTAGCTTCTAACCTTGTATAATCACTGTAACAATTTTGAAACTAATAATACGGAACTTCCATTTAAGGTCAATATTAACCTGTAAAGGAACATTAGCACAATAGTAGTCAATTGAACATTAAACTGTATACACACAGCCCAAGTACAAGCACACAGTGTTAATGGTAAGCAGTTACCTCATAATTTTGTACATCAAACTTCAAAGACAGCCCATGTCAAAGGGAGTCAAGAATGAATATATGCCTCAATCAGGTGCAGACTGGTTCAGCGCTAATTTGAAAGGCTGACCTTTTTTTATTGAAACACACCTCATCAAGGTCACCTTGTAATAGCAGTGTACATAATTGACCATGTCTGATCTAACAAGCACCCCTCCACCTCCCCAGGTCTACCCCACCCCTTTGCCATCACACTGTTTGAGGACAACCTGTACTGGACAGACTGGCACACCAAGAGTATCAACAGCGCTAACAAGTTCACTGGAAATGAGATCGAGACGCTACGGGAGCGCCTGCACTTCCCCATGGATGTCCGCACTTTCCACCCCATGAGACAACCACCAGGTATGCAGAAGGAGGTTGACAAGTCATATAGTTACTCACTTCTTGAGAAATTCATCAGATATTTATAGAAGGAATCTTACAGAGTGACCAGGTACTGTATGTAGTAAGAGGTTGGCATGTAGTCACTACTGGAGAAATTGATAAGATATTTAGAAATAATCTTATAAAAAGTGGAAAACTCTTTCATCACTTTAGAATTTGAATTTACTGTGCTTGACATTGTATAAAACATAGGGAAGGCTTAATTGTGTGTTTGGGCCTTTTTGTCACTTCGGTTTGTTGTAGAGATATACACATGTACTATGTAGAATGGCAGAGAACTGATATTGTGGACAGGAAATGCACCAAAAACCTGTATGGTTCTGGTACTGATCAGAAAGCATATATATGTATACAGATAGAATGACAATCTATAAAGATACTGCTGCATGTCTTTACCTGTAGGAGTTGACAGATGTGGAGAAGACAATGGTGGCTGTAGTCATCTGTGTCTACAGAACCCCACCGGCTACTCCTGTCACTGTCCCACTGGCATCAGGCTACAGAACGAGAAGGAGTGTGCAACTGGTGAGACATACGCTATATCAGTCTTTGGCTGTCTTGTGTCACAGTCAGGTTATGAATGATGAAATATTGTTGGGTTTTTTTTATTCATGGTTCTTCTGTTGTTTGCTTTTCTGTCATACTGTAGGGGTAACATACTCATTTTTGGTTTAATATTTTGTAGACATTTTGTGTTTTGTTGCATACAGGCTAATTTTGACTTGATTAACAAGTATGTCTGAATGATATAATTAGAACAAGGGTAATGTAAGTAACAAGTATTTCTTTTAAACTGTGATCTGCTAAATTAATTTACTTTTGTTGTGGTTTTGTTTTGTGGTAGGAGAGAAAAGGAGACTTTCGTGGTTTTCCAAACTTGCGGTTGAAACAAATATTCGAAGTGTCATGAATTTGCAGTGAAAAGGTCACTGCAAAAACTGTGAAAAATAAAGCCAACGCAAAAGTTTCAAGATTTACAATTTGTGGTCTTTTACATCTTTGCAGACATTGAACAGTTCCTGCTGTTTGCCAGAAGAACAGACATCCGTAGGATCTCGTTCGACACGCGGGAGAAGGCAGACGTGGTTCTGCCGCTGGGTGAGCTGCGCAGTGCCGTGGCGCTGGACTGGGACAGCGAGGAGGGGCACATCTACTGGTCTGACGTCACAGCTGACACCATCAACAGGGCCAAATGGGACGGGTCAGAGATCGAGGTTAGAGATCCGATGTTAAACTTTGTTGATCAATAAGTTGTTTCCTATGCCAGAAGACCACTTCTGGGTATTGAACTTGGTGGAAGATATAGATGATTATGCTAGGAGATGCGGAGGTGAACGTTAGTTTTGAAGGCTAGTGGATTGTATTTGAGAGAGTTCAGGGAGAGAGCTCCGTGGAAAGAAGCTGTTACTGTAGAAGGACTTAGAGACTGGTATTTGGACAGTGTAATGATGTGAGTTAGTGGTATGCTAAAATGCTGTCAAAGGTGTCCGGAACAATTAGTGAGAGTTCATTTGAGCAAAAGTCCGATGCTCTTCACCATTTTGCAGTGGTCATGTACTTGTATGATGACCATAGTCCACCCCTCTACCTTGATCCACAGGTTCTTGTAAACTCTAGTCTGGAAAGTCCCGCTGGCCTGGCGGTGGACTGGGTGACCAGGAAACTGTACTGGACAGACGCTGGGTCAGATCGTATCGAGGTGTCCAACCTGGACGGATCCACAAGATCAGTGCTGATCTGGGAGATGCTGGATCGACCGAGGGACATCATCGTGGATCCCATTGAAGGGTAACTTGATAGTCAAAGAGTAAAAACTGTGCACACCATTTCTGTTGTGTATGATGTATTGTACAGAAAGCAGAACATACATATACATATACATACCATCTGGATTTATTCTGGTCTTCATATTTTTCCCGTTTTTGTAACAGGATATGAAATGTATTAAAGATTTTTGTATTCATTCTCAGATTCCTCTGGCTTATGATTTTCAATCACTCAAATTTCTCATCGTGTCTTGAGCCCTCTCAGACAGATTACCGTAAATGGTGAAACTTTGTGTTAGTTTTATTAGAGGGGAAAGGGAGGTTTTCATGGTGTTTTGATTTCATGGTTGAAACAATTCTGTAGTACAGTATACGTAGTCACACAAGGAAGACATTCCTGGTGGAGAGTCTCATGAATTTATAGTGGAGAGGTCACAATGAAAACCTCAAAGATTGAACCACCATAAAAATTTCGCAATTTTACAGTATTATGTTTACCTGTATAGTGAGAGAAGGGAGGAGATAGAATGAGTATAATTTTCCACACTGTCACTGAATTTCCTGCCACCAGACACATGTACTGGACTGACTGGGGCCTCAGCCCTAAGATCGAGCGTGCTGGGATGGATGGCTCCGAGAGACAACCGATCGTCACCAAGAACCTGACATGGCCCAACGGCCTGGCGATCGACTCGGAGCTGGGGCGGCTGTTCTGGGTGGATGCTGGGCTCAAGACGATCGAGTTCTCGTCCCTGGATGGGACAAACAGACAGGTGTGTGCTGAGTTAGCTGTCCAAGTCCATGATGAACTATGATGTACATTGGATGTTCTATAGAATGAAAGAAATTGATTTTTCCTAGAACTACCGTAGAGTGGAACTTACTGTCACCAAGGACAGTAGGGGCAACATCACTAGATGGCTTTAAACAGCACTTACAGTTACACTAAATGTGCAAAGTTTAAGTGTAATAGCCTAACAGGTGTAATCTAGGAGGCTGCCGCCGCACCGCGTGCCTGCGAAGCTGGTGTGGGCAGTTATACCAGCTATACAGAATCTGATACAGATACAGATATTGCTTATTTCCAGTTCATGACTGTTTCTGGATTAAACTGCTAGTTGCTTCGTACTGTTATAAAGAATAGGGATTTAAGAGAACGCTACATATTAGCTACAGCACTTCTATAATGCCCATGGCTTAGTTAGATGTCCTTGCTTTTAACAGTACTTTCAGCTTAATGTGACAGTGGTCAACAAATATGCTGTCAAACAACCAGTTGTCAATGTTGATCTCCATGTAGGTCCTGATTGGTACCCAACTGCCACACCCCTTTGGCTTGACCCTCCATGAGGACAAGGTGTACTGGACAGACTGGCAGTCCAAGAGTATCCAGAGTGCGGACAAGACGACAGGCCTGCGCAGACAGGTGCTGAGGGAGAACCTCGAGAACCTGATGGACATACACATGTACCACAAGGACAGGCAGCCAGGTGGGGCTGACAAGCACGTCTTAGTGTTCACTTCAAGAAAAAAATAAATCCTGAGCCAGTTTAGCTCACAGAAGAGTTATTCTTCCACTGATTGTGACAGAGATGATAGAGGCTATGTACAGCATTTACAGGTTAATTTATAGCTCCATTTGACAAGTACAGTGAACAGTGGACCATGGCTGAATGTCCTTTCCAGTAGCGTGCATAGGAATCTCAATCAACTCTTGAAGCATGCTAAAGAAAAAAAAAATTACGGTTTTTACGACAACAAATCCGTGTGTGTCCTCATTGGTGTTTGGACACAAGTATCAATGATTAGCCAAGAGGCCCGGTGGGCGTCACTCCACTGCACAGTGAGGAAAGTTGGGTAAAGTGCCTTACCCAGGGCACAACATCGGGCATGTCAGGGTTCGAACCCGGGACCTCTTGGTTCCGATCCAAATGCTCTGACCATTACGCCACGCGATGCCACTTTAAAGCATGCTTAGCCATTGCAATACATGTCTATACTCCATTGTTAGTTACTACCACACAATGTCTTCAGGGTTGTGTTTGAGTTTGAAATGTTGTTGTTGTCTGTAGTGCCCAGTCCGTGCCTGGTAGGAAACGGAGGCTGCAGCCACCTGTGTCTGATTGCACCGTTGTCGTCAATTCGAGGCTACAGCTGTGCCTGTCCAACAGGAGTCACCCTGCTTGGTGACGGCAGGACCTGCCAACCAAGTAAGGCCTTCTAACTAACCCCAGCTAGGCTTTTCCAACATTCCCTTTAACACGTTTCTGCTATCTTGGACACTTTAGATAGGCTCTAATCTCTTACAAAAAAATAGTTGGACCATCATACGCAGCCATTTCTCATATTTTTTTTGCTGCATCTAAACCAAAACTAATATTTTAATTTTAGAATCCTCTTTCAATTTGGATATCAAGTTCTGTAATGCTGAAAATAAGCTTTAAACCCACATCCTGGTGCTGCTCTTGGTACTGATCTGGGAGGCACCATGACCTGTCCATGGTGCTGAAATTACCTTTGTTGTTAGCTTCGGTCTTCCGTTGGAAGTAAAGATCAAACGGTGTATTTTCTTGAGTCCTACAACATCTGGGAGCCATCTACAGGGTAAATAGTTGCATGAAATGATGTGTTAGCATATTTTATATTTCTGTTGTATATGCTGCAGAAGTGGTGCCCAAACCTTCACAGTAACTTTTAGGCAGTTTGCAATGATTTTAGAAGTAAATTTGTGATGAACAGATAATGATTGCTAATGTTTTTGCAGGGATGCACAACTTCCTGGTGTTTGCCCGGAGGACAGATGTGCGGGCCATCTCGCTGGACGTGCCGTACTATGCTGACGTCATGCTGCCCATCAGTGGACTGAAAAATGCCATCGCCATCGATGTGGACGAGAAAAATGGTGAAGTTTCTTACATCGCTTATTAAACCTACAAACTGTGCACATAGTTTAATTTGACCTCTGACCTCCCAAATTAAATTAAACTTGACCCGGACTGGTAATAGACCTGAGTGACAGATAACGATTTTGATTTGTTCCATTTTGGCCTTCGTATATGTAACACATGTATTTTTGTGGGAGAGGCAAAAAGTGGGGGAGGTAGGAAGAGTCGGCGAAGTTTGGAAAAGTGGGAGAGGTAGGAAGAGTCGGCGAAGTGGGGAAAAGTGGGGAGGCAGAAAGTGGGGAGGTAGGAAGAGTCAGCGAAGTTTGGAAAAGTGGGAGAGGCAGAAAGTGGGGGAGGTAGGAAGAGTCGGCGAAGTTGGGAAAAGTGGGAGAGGCAGAAAGTGGGGAGGTAGGAAGAGTCGGCGAAGTGGGGAAAAGTGGGGAGGCAGAAAGTGGGGAGGTAGGAAGAGTCAGCGAAGTTTGGAAAAGTGGGAGAGGCAGAAAGTGGGGGAGGTAGGAAGAGTCGGCGAAGTTGGGAAAAGTGGGAGGGGCAGAAAGTGGGGGAGGTAGGAAGAGTCGGCGAAGTGGGGAAAAGTGGGGAGGCAGAAAGTGGGGAGGTAGGAAGAGTCAGCGAAGTTTGGAAAAGTGGGAGAGGCAGAAAGTGGGGGAGGTAGGAAGAGTCGGCGAAGTGGGGAAAAGTGGGAGAGGCAGAAAGTGGGGGAGGTAGGAAGAGTCTGCGTTTGTTATTATTTTGATATTTGGCAAAATTAGTCATGCAATGTTTCATTGAGGCATGTTAACTTTATAGTATAATTATTCTTACTGTTGTTCCAACCTTAGATGAAACCGAATGTACTGCAGTCTGTATGTAGAACTAAGTCTTACCACGTTTCTCTTCTATGTGTACAGGAAAGGTCTACTGGACAGACAGTGTAACAGACAGGATCCAGAGGGCCAACTTTGATGGGACCGAGGTGGAGAATGTGGTAGAGAGTGGGTTGGACACCACAGATGGTCTAGCCGTGGACTCTGTCGGCAGGAAGGTGTACTGGACAGATACCGGTAAGGACCGGATCGAGGTGGCTGATCTGGATGGCAAGAACCGGCTGGTACTGGTGTGGGAGGGACTGGACAGTCCGAGGGCTATTGCACTTCACTATGATGCAGGGTGAGTTGTGCAACCTTGTTCGGGTTTAATACTTGTATTGTGATTTGTCCATGTATTCCTTGCATCATTTCTACACTCTATGACACTTCCAGTCACAGATTTTCTATTTTCCAGTTTTACCATTCCAGATTGATTACTATAGATATATATAGGAACATTAGCCCTCAAAAAGTACCCAAAAAAAACAAGTTCCAACCTACACTCATTTTAGTTGGTCCAATATCTCATTCCTGAAAGCAAGGCTTGGTTGAATACCAATGATTCTGTAGAGTTGTACGGGTTATTACAGTTACATGGGTAACCAATAAGAGTTTAAGATACATAAAAAGCTGAGATGTGATAACCGTCCCCCTCTCTGTAGCTACATGTACTGGACAGACTGGGGCAGCACACCGCGTGTGGAGCGAGCCAACATGGACGGCACAGACCGACAGGTCCTGGTGTCCACCAACCTGGGCTGGCCCAACGGACTCACCATCGACAAGGTCGCAGGCAGACTCATCTGGGCGGATGCCAGGACAGAGGTGGGGAGGGTGGACATAGAGTAGAACGGCAAATATGTCCCATAAAACTAGCACGTCGGCAGAACGTCCTGCGCAAAACTTGGATTTTCGCTGGATTTATGGTCAAAGTTGCATCAGAATTTTGCCTGTTGCAGAACATATCTTTTTCTACACAACATTTGAAAACTACAGACGGGATGTCACCCTTATATACGCAAATTTGACCTTATATGAGACGTTCTGCCGAAGTGCTATGTACAATACATTACAGGTTACGCGCAGGCGCAGTACGCTCTGCCGACGTGCTCATAAAACTGTTCTTATTGAAAATCTCAGATATACACATTTAAGGTACCAGAAAATGTGTATCCTCACTAGTGTTTCTTCAGATTAAAGATGTAGATGTCCTTTGTGTTCAGATGCTTGATGTAAAGTTAATGGTCATATTTCACATTTAAATTCTGAGAGAGAAAAATGTTGTGATGTTGCTTGCTTTTTGTAACCTAATATTGAATGTTGGGAGATGTTGGGAGATGTAGACCCTAGGCTGTGGCAGAAGTTACCTAATGCATCTATCTGGTGCATCTGTTCACGTCTCTCTCTGCAGAAAATCGAGAGCTCCGACCTGAATGGGAAGAACAGAAATGTGTTGGTGACCTCAGCCCCCCACCCCTACGGGTTGACCCTGATGGCTGCCTACATCTACTGGACGGACTGGCAGACCCGCAGCATCCAGCGTGCTCGTAAAGATACCGGGGAGGACCAGATCACCATCCGCGGGAACCTGCCAGGACTCATGGACATCCATGCTGTACAGGCTGACAACCTAGGTAAGGGGTAGTCAAACTGTTTTCAATTGGAGGGACAGTGCTAGCAAATTCATTATGTTGTACATTCTGTATTCAGGAAAGGATCTGGTTTCTTTCATCCTGGTTTATGAACAGTCATGCTGTTTGGGTCTACTCAAAATTTTCAATAATATACAGGGTGGGAACCCAAGGAGCAGAATATGTATGGGAATATGTCTGGCAATTTGCTGACAATTTTGGACATAGATAAGGTTTTAATGTGCAAAGGAAAGTGTTGTGTTTCGGTAGAATCTGTGTAATGGTGATAGGACATTTGTTTTATGTGTTTGGTTTTACATGTATGTAGAATTTATAAAAGCAAAAGCCCATAAATCAAAGAGTGAGCATAGTGAGGGTCTGACATGAGTGTTGTTTGACTCAGGTACCAACAGGTGTGGTCCTAACAATGGAGGCTGTAGTCACCTGTGTCTGCCCAAACCTAACGGCATCACCTGTGCCTGTCCCACTGGTATCACCCTGAAGGAAGACGGAAGGACATGCCATGATGGTGGGTGGTCATGTTGTACAGTACTGTATATTCAGATTTTTACTGTCCTTAGCTCAGCAATGTCATCCAATGTGTGAGAATGCTACAAAAAGCCATGGCTGGCAGATGGAATTTTTTTCTTTTAAACATTTACATGTAGATTGTAAGGCTTGCAGAGGCTGCTTAAAAGTCAGCTATGTTTCTACTTAACACTTATTCTGCATATATATATTCTTATACTTAGTCTGCATATTACATGGAGAAGAGAGAGAGAGAGATGTGTGAAACTTCCTGAAATACTTCTGGAATTTTCCTGGAATACTAAAATATCAGACTTATATGATTATTGTTACTGAATGATGCAATCAGTGTTTTACTGCTTGTCCCAAAGTACATTGTACACAAATGTCATCTGTACTGCAAGACTTTGTTTATTTGGAAAGTGTGTAACAAGATGAGATAGTTTAAAAGATTTTTTTTCACACCATGTCTTGTCTGACACATTTGCAGCTCCAGAGACAATGCTGCTGTTTGCTGCCAGGGGGAGCATCAGAAGGATCTCGCTGGACACAGGAGACCACACTGATGTCATCCTCCCCTTGCCTGACATCCAGAATGTCATCGCACTGGACTTCGACAGCTATGAGGGGAAGCTGTACTACACCGATGTGCAGCTGGATAAAATAAGGTACTCACAACTAGATATGAATAGTTTAAAGCAGCTACTTGACCATGAACTTGTCTTGACCAGGAATTGCCTGATAAATTCGTCCCTAGTCATTGCAACTGTCCTTGTTTCACATGTACATGTATATAGATCAACACATTATGTTCATTTGCAGATTCTAGTATCATTCTGGTTTGTTCAATGCATTTTCAGGAGAGCTAATTTGAATGGAACTGGGATGGAGGACGTCATCTATCGGGACTTGGTGACGGCTGATGGCATTGCAGTTGACTGGATTGCCAGGTAAGGAAACATGAATTGATGTGAGAGCAAATGTCTATGCTTGCTCTGATTTTTGTCACCATCATTATACAGATGTATACTCTGACAACAAATATCATAACAAGTTTTAATATTTTGAGATGTGAAATTCATGGGATTTTATTGATTGCTTTAAAAGCCTGATAATCGTTACAAGAACTTATAAATCTCTCTTTAAGAAGCCTAAAAATCAGAAGATTTTGTTTCACCCCCAGAAACCTGTACTGGACAGACACTGGTAGGAACACCATCGATGTGGCCAGACTGGACGGCTCCAGTCGTAAGACTCTCCTGAACAACAGTCTGGACGAGCCAAGGGCTATCACTCTCTTCCCTAGGAAAGGGTAAGCCTGTTCAGCATTGTGTCTGCTGTTATGTTTTCAGTCAGCCAAGTTGCCCATTTACCTCCAGCCTAGCTGATTTTATATAGAAAACCATTTCCTAAATCAGGTTCTAACCCCCATATGATCATATGGAATTGTTTATCATGGTAGTGCAAGGATTTCAAAGAAATGTTCGTTTTGAAATGTGTATGGGATTGTAGGTGCAATGTCTTCCTTTTGTTGACTTGCTGTTGAGCAATTGAAGCAGAGCTCACATACAGGTCAGATACAACAGCCATTGTGATTGGCTTCAGTGATAAACACATTAACTGTTGTCCCAGGTACATATTCTGGACTGACTGGGGTGCCTACCCAAGAATTGAGAGAGCCCAGCTTGACGGGACTGAGCGCCGCGTCATCGTGGACACGGACCTGGGCTGGCCCAACGGGATCACCATCGACCCCATCAACAGGAGGGTGTACTGGGTGGACGCTCACCTGGACAGGATCGAGACGTCCGACTTCAACGGCAGGAATCGTGTGCAGCTGGTGGAACAAGTTCCGCACCCGTTTTCACTAACAGTGGTGAGTAGGGTTATGTGTGAGCTCTCACAATACACACACATAAACAACACAAGTAAGCAGAACAATGTACTACCATTAGATTTAACAGTAGCTGCTATAGATAACCCAGTACTTGTAGTTACGTACATAAATTACTTTATGTGGGATCTCATAGCCAATCCAAAAAAAACAACTAATGTATAATATTTACAGTGATACCTATCCACCAGTGTCTACTTGGTTTTGTCACATTCTTGTAGAATAAGGATCAAACATACAGTTGATATGGCATGTCTTAGAAAACCAGCATGTTGTACATGACACATTTCTTGAAAAACTGTATTTGCTGATGGTCTAATTTTCCTGTTCCAAGTCTTTCAAACATTTGTAAAAGGAAGCAGGTAAGGATGCATTGAAGTTGCATGTGATGTGTAATATTCTGATTCTGCCCTAAGATTTTGAGATGAATTTCACTAAGAAGTGTGGCTTTTATTTAAGCAACCATAACAAAACACATACCAATTAAATTAACATATATTTACTTTTGCAGTGTTTTTATATTTCAGTAGGAGGGAAAAGAAGGTTTTCGCTGTGTTTGAAGTTTGCATTTGAAATAATTCTATCAATTGTACAGTAGAAAGTATTGTGAAAAGCACAAAAATAAAACTACTGTGACATTTCAAGATGCATCAAAATTGGAAATGCACAATCCCTATCCTGTATTTTGATGACTGTCCACATCTCTCCCTGCAGTTTGATGGCTATGTGTACTGGACAGACTGGCAGACCCGCTCTATCATGAGAGCTGACAAGGAGACTGGACAGAACGTGGAGACCATACAGGGGAACATCGAGGGTCTCATGGACATACAGATGGTTTCCAGTCTCAGACAAACAGGTATGCGATGCTATTGGATTGTAAATACCTCTGTTTACGGTGTGTTCTTGTGTTTGCTTGTCAGGGACACTGACAGGAAGTTAAGTCAAAGGTCCCAGAAAAGCTAGGTTATCTCATTTCCTGTCATCAATTTCCTGCCACATGCAAAAAAATAAATTAATGGAAAGTGAATCTGATTGCAGGGACCAACCCATGTGCAATAGACAACGGTGGGTGCAGCCACTTGTGTTTGGCCAGGACTCAGGGATACGTGTGTGCCTGCCCCAACATCCCAGATCACAGGCCATGTTCTACTGGTAAGGATTGTCCTTACACCACATACATGTAGATGTATCCAGAGTGAAGTCTGGAGTCCACCTTGTTAGTTGTTATGCCAAATTAATATATGATTACCAATGATGATGATTTGTAATCGTAATGGTAATAATGAATACAGAATGTACATGTTGTATTAACAATAATAATCACTGATGTTGTTTGATGTTATTTGTACTTTTAAAAGATTGATACGAATGAATGTAAGAACAGAGCAGGTTACATATACCTGTACTGTATTTTGAAGCAAGGCTTGTTCAGTGCAGTACATCATTGCAAATGAACTTTCAGTCTACTGGTGTTTTTGAATCAAACTTAACCATAGATCATGATGTTCTTTTCATATCCCACAGTTCCAGGTGTTCCTGCCTTACCTCATACCCAGGCTACAGTTACAGTAACCATGACACCCCAGCCTGATGGTGGAGCACAGACACACGACAACAGAATACCAGAGGGGACAGGGGAACCCAGTGTGGAGTGAGTCATCACAGTTTACATTCTGTTTCTTCATCATCTGTCTTCTTGAATGTGTTGTCCTTTGTTACAGAAACATTTCAAAATTGATTAATTTTTATGGATGACATTCATGTTAAATCTCACAGATTCACTTCCGTTTTTGCTGTTTTGTGCTTCTGGGTGTTAACTTTTTTTACATATGAATTACTGATTTTTCACTATTACAGTTGTGTTGGCATGTTTCTTGTGCTTTATGCTGATACTACTGTCTTGTGCTCTCAGATGTGATAACAGAATAGGAGGAGACTGCCAACCTGAAAAGTCAGCAAGCAGAGCAGAAGGTTGGTTCATCTTTACAACATTCAATATTGTGTAAGGGATAATATTGATGTAACTCATATTCATATGCATTTTGTTTTTGCTACATGTACATCTGTTACATACAAGTTGGCATGTTTTTGAAAACTGCTAAAGTTTTTTCACCAATGCTGTCTTGTCTGGTACCTTAGACGGTGGTATCCACCCAGCCTACATAGTCCTGGGCATCGTACTACTGTTGGTGATTGTCGCAGTGTGCATCTTGGCTGTCTTCTTATGGAGGTATGTGGGTAACACACATGTAGAGAAAGGGAAAAGTGCTACGGACATGGTTTGGAAAATAAACAAAAGGCTCTGACATAGTGTAACAGCTGTGTTATGGATCAGCTACAAAGTAAAACTACATGTATTCTGTATTTTTACCAGCACACAACAATTTTCTAGTGACAAAGCCACCAACCTGTGGTAGCTTTTTCCACTTTCCTGCCCCCTCTTGTTCCTTGTCTGCATTCTTGGTTTCCTAAGTTGACTCTCAATGTCTCCAACTTGATTATAATGTCACAGAAAGCAAGCAAGAAGTCTGATTACGACAAAGTGTTGTGTTTTCATAAAAATTTCTCATTTCTTAACCCTATAATAACATTAGTTTGCTGGTTGTTAGATATGATATTTGAAACATGTCACGTACATTTTTTTTCTATTTCAGAAGAAGGAAAAGGCGCCAGGCAGCCAGTGACAGCACCATGACCTTCAGTAACCCCGTGGTGTACAGAGCAGGGAACGACGCCATCGTCTCCATAGAGAGAAGAGACAGAAGATGGCTCTACAATAAAAAGGAGGTCAGTGTTACACAGTTGTAACTTGTGCTCTGTAGAGGAAGTTTCTTGTTACGTATAATGCTTCTGCATGAGACCCTCTTGGTTGTGACAATGTAACTTACAATCATATATTCCAAGTTCTTCAGCCTTTTTTTTTTTTGTATTTCATCATCAGTTACAACACTGCACCTTAGGGAAGGTGGTCATCATTTGATATCTTTATAGAAGTACCGATTTACCGATTTGTCTGATGGAGCCGTCAAAGTACATTGTGTGTCTTACTTTCTCTCCCTATAGGATCAGTTAAGAAATCCACTTATAGCAGAAGACAGTGGGGAGGAGCCTACATCCAAACTAAGTAGAGTTAGTCTTGTGAGGGTAAGAAAGTATGCACTCAGTGGTGGAGGCTTTCAGGGAAGGCGAAGGTTATTGTGGAGAAAACAAAGCAGCTGGCAAATACAGTGTGTTAGAGCTCTTTTCAGCAGCTTGCATTTGATTCCCATGATACTGCTCTTCTGATTGTCAGAAAGGTGTTGAGTAGTTTGACTGATCAAAGATTTGGTTCATTCTACTAACAAGGCTTCATGATCAAAGAAAGCCCGGTATGGTGGGGGACACAGGGACTGTTGTGTTGTTAACAGCTACGTATCTAGGGAAGATCCTCCTACTGGTTTTGATTATGTTCTTTGCTGTCTGTACCTAACTGTGCTGTTTCTCCCCAGGACCGAGTGACAAACCCCCTCCTGAACCCCCAGCCCAAGCTGAACAACCTGGCAGCAGCTGAGGCGGCATCCAAACTCCTGGACAAGGAGGCGTACACGAAGGAGGACCCCTGGCAGAAAGGCAACCTGTACGTCGACCTTCCACCCAAGGACCTCCGAGACGACGACGTCACGGAAAAAATGCTGGCCCACGGGGCTGAGGCAGACGACGTCTGCTGTGGGTCCATAGAGAGCGACGTATGAGCTGTAGGGTCAGAGGTCAATGTTTGAGAGTAGTCCCCACCTGCAGCCAAGGTTGTATATGATAATATGGTACTCCCACGTAACAAGCAGGTACAGCCGACTCCTTCCCACCTGTAAATAGCGACTGTAAGTTGTCTTGTACATTTTGAACCTGGGAGGGAGACGGCACCTTCTGTACCCTAGTGTGGCCTCTAAGAGGATGAGACTATGGGGTGCTGGACGTTGTAATAAGACTACTGATTGTTTGATGTACAGAAAAGATGGAGTGTTTATGGTACGTGCAATTGGTATTGTGCAGAGTAACAGGCCGAGCGTCGGGTTGGCACGTGACAGCAAAACTGGCATATAGGGGTGAAACAATTCCCTTGATTTATTTCCAAGCTGTGCCTATGAGATGTCTGCCATTACTTTGACAGAATGAGCCACTATCTGGCTATGTACTTAATGTAGGCTCAAGGCAGAGTGCAGGGCCATCCATGGTGATGTTGAACAGTATTATTAAATCACAAACCAAACCAAACACTAACTCATAACTTAAAACTGCCTTAACATGCACACAATTAGATTTATGTAGTCACTAGAAAAAATGAATTGTAAAGAAGGAAGCAAAAGGATGTCGGAGACTAATAAAGGTTGACTGTTCTCCATAATTTGGATGATGTAAAGTCAACATTCTTAGACATGTGGCAGGAATAAGGAATGTGGCAAATTATTCCTGAGCATGTGGTGGCCCTGTCAGTCACAGATACAAGAGGAGGCATGGGTAGTTGCCATGTGAAAACTGCAAAGTGATACCTGCAAACTGCAGTATGAGGCCTGTAAGTATGAAAAGGTCATTGCAGTAGTCAGTAACAAAGTGTATGGCAAAACGGATTGCATGTTACACTTTTGATATATTTATATTATTGTACACACAACATTTAGATTGGTGTACTCGAAGATTCAACATAGAAGAGCCTGTGTTGAAGAAATGTTCATACTTTCTCATTACTAACGTATATTTATTTGTATCATGCACCACTTAAGAGAAATTCCTGTTGCAACACATGACTTACTAATTATTTTTGTTGATGTAATTCTGTCAGGACGGTGTACCATTAATCCCAACATAAACAAGACTTACAAGACTTACGAGGTTGCTTGTTGAATAGCTGGTCATGAAATCATGAGAAAATAGTTGATGAAACTGTCAGTTGGCAGTCAGATCAGTGCAAAGGGCATTTACATTTAGCCTGTGTTTTCAAGAAAATAGCTGATGAAACTGTAAGTCAGTTGGCAGTTGGAGTATAGTCCAAAGGGAATTTACCTGTGTTGTCAAGCATGGGAGACTGTTTACTTTGACGGATTACTTGTAGTAACCTCAAACTTGCATGTCTGCATCAGGGAACGTTTACAGTTGGTGACAAATATATTTCAAAATATTTTTCATCCTGAATTGTATATCTTTGATTAACTCCTACAACAATTATTAAGGCATGTCTCTTTTCAAAGGCAATGTTTCGGTTGGTTCTTTCTCTGGTATCACACTGCCATTTTGGAACAGTTTAGTTTACAGCCAGTTACATTGTATATGGACAAATACCTCTTGTTTGTTGTTAATAGTGCAACATTGCACGAAGACAAAATGCTGATATACTAGTTTGTTGTGCTGATATACAAGCTGATATCTTCTCAACAGTGTGTGATTGAGAACAGGCATTGTGGTAACACTTAGGTGCTGTTATTTCTTTATGACATGCTTGATGTATCTTTTCTTTTGCATATTGTGACATATTGTACTTATTATTATACACGGTAGTAAAGCCAGACAGGTTCATAATGATAACTCAATATTTAGTTTTGTAGAGCATGTCGCACCTATTCACACACTTTGAGTTTACCCTTACATTTAAGTTGCAGTAATGCCAGTAAGAGACAGCAGGGAGACGTATAAATCAGTGTCTACTGAAATTTGATTTACTACCGTTACTTCTTGTGTACTGTAAGTTTGCCTATAGACTTGTAATGATCGTATGTGTCCTTGTTGTACAGATATTAATGATTTATTTTTCTATATGAATGTTGTAACGTGACTAATGATTGTGAGAGAAAAGGACGACAAGAATAGCCTTTGAAACGGCCACTAAATTAGTGAAAACATCATCTCATATATCAAAATACAGGTCAGAAATATGACAGCAAAGACAAGTAATATCTGAAAGAAATGAAAGTGCCCTGTGCTATATTTTTTTCATAATTCTTTTCATGTCTATAATGTTTTCTGGTACCCACTTTCTTTCTGAAAGCTGTCGTTCAGTCTCATATTTGCTGATGTGGCAGTTGTTGTGTACGCATTCTTGAGTCGATGTAGTCATGGACTGTCTCAGAAATTTGACATTTTTATGTTTGTCCATTGGCCTTTAGTGTTGAAACCAATGGTTTAAAAGCTGGCTGTACCCTACAACATTGCTTTGATCTCTGGAGAACCAGGGTTACCTTTGTCTCTCTTTAGCATCGCTAAGTATGATATTTATATATTACAGCCCTGTGTGTACCTCACTGTTACTGTTCTAACAGACTTTTGTATATGATTAACCGATGACACAAAAATTCAATAATGCCATGTCCTTAATTTTGAAACTGCATTGTTCAATCTTTGTAGTTCTTCCTTTGAATATTTTACAATTGTATAAAGTTTGTAAAAAGTCATGACAACTGGCAACTCCTATGTAACAATAGTGCAAGTAATTATTGAGAAACTCCTTGGCAAGAGGGATTTTGCTCCAGAACACACTCTATGCAAGTGTGCATTTCTTGACACTTCATCTTAAAGGGTGGAGTATCTTGCAAGATATTACATTTATCAAATTGTAGTTCATTCATTGCTATTTTGTTTCCCTCAGTCAAACTTATTGATGTATGTAAATGTTGTAGTGTTTGTTACATGACATTAGTTTTTGTAAAACTTAAAACTGGCATATATCCAACGCTGTATGATTTGTTTTGACCAAGAATGTGCAATATTTGTATCACTACTAATTCATGATTTTCAGTAAACCGGTCTCCACTTAACATGCAGTTTTGTTTGCTGTATTTCATGAGTCTACATCATGATTCTGTACACACAGAACAAATTCATCATGCAGTGAATAAACCAGTAGCAAATTTGATTAAGACTACACATTCTGTTATTTGTACAAACCATTTGGCACAGAAAAGGCAGTAAATTTCCACAAAAATAAATTATTTCAAGTCTGAATGGAACAATGCCTTGAAAGGTCAGTCCATTGATAACAACTATTAAAGTGCATTTAGTTTCATATTTTAAAAGTTCTGTTACACATAAGTCCACAATGTTTGAGGGTCTTCAGTAGACTTCACAGTTCCTGGACGTGTACTGTGTGCAGATGCTGTCCCTGGTGACCTCTGTGAAGTTTGACCTTGAGGTCAGCCCTGCCCCCTCAGCCAGGTTGCGCAGGTTACAATAGTTGGTTCCAAAGTCCAGGTAAGCATACCACACCCGCGAGGTAGAGAAAGCCTGCAAAATAACACAAATAAATGGATCTCATATCTGCTAGCCTACCCATTCTGCCATTCGACACCACTGTAGTAATACAACTTTGCACCAAATATCTAGAAGAAAGGAATACTGACATAACATTCTACTTGTTGGCAGAAGACCTAAAACAAAATTCAGAGTACAGTCAAACCTGTATTGGTCAGTACTAGTAACCACCTGGGCATAAGGACCACCTGGCCATTGTGGGTACTTTCTGTTGGCCCCTTACATTTTTCCCAGTGACACAAGCAGTAGGCATCCTGACTATAGTAGCCACCTGTGTACTGTGACCATTTCGTCGTTCCCTTGAGTGATCATAGGTTTGACTACTGGCCTACAAAGTGGACAATGTATACCCTATTTACAATCAATCAACACTGTACAGCACCGTGTTATGACTGTTGGAAAGTGCAAGAATACTCAAACCTTATATGGATACAAATGTACTAGTACTGCTAAGTGTTTAATAGCTGTACCTATTGCCAATTACATCTAATACATGTATGTATCAGGCTGGCTTCCTACAATACAGCACTTTGAGCAGGTGTCTCACCTTGACGTTGCATGTGGAAGAGTCCTGGGGGTCCATGAAAGTGAAGGTCATGTCATCAATGTAACCATGTACAGGTGTGGTGTGGGTCCCCTTCAACTCTGTACTGGACGAACTGATGAACTGCACAGAAAACAGGAAAGTGTATTTCAGACCAAGATACTATTTACCTTTCACTACTGATGAGCTGGTCAGTAAATTAAACTCTCAAAAAGGTTAGTAAATTAAACTCTCCAAATGTGCAATTTTAGGTGAAAACAATTCTATGATAGGAGCCATGACGTCAACATAAAAGGCAAGCTTAAAATTTAAACAACGAATTTTGAACTTTTAATCAAACCATTGCATTGATAGATGGAAAAACAGTAACATGGTAACAACTTGGAAGAAAAGGATTTTCTTCAACTGTTCGGGGCAAACTAGGAGCATTTTTTTGTTATTTTAAATTCAGAACCAGAATCTTTTTTTTTTTAAATCAGAAAAAATGAAGAGGCCAATCCAAGAACCAACAAGTTAAATTAGTGTGGCCTCACTGTGACTTTAAAGCAGTGCTTCATTTTGGTTATCTGGCACAAAAGAAATGCACAGGTACCGTATACAGACACTTCTGTCCTCCATCCATACAGTTGTCCCTGGATGTCCACTTCTCCATCTGGTCTATCAGACTGGTGTTCACAGACGAGCAGTTCTGGTGGAAAGTCCTTGTGGGGAGAAGGAATCATAATCATGTACCATTTAGGGCTTAAAATATATAACATCTGCATATGCAGGTTAGTGCAGGTAAAATTGGAATGACTACATTTGTACTAGTAATATTTGCATGCTTGTTCTCACCAGTTGATGGTGCAGGAGGCGTGGATGGGATAACCAAAGCCGAAATAAACAGCTAACAGCACGACAAACACCAGCACAACTGTGACCGCAGTGGCAATGGAACAACACTTACAGGTACAACATCTGAAACAAACAAACAAACAAATACAGGTGCATTAATTGCTAGCAGTTGTCTTATCTGTACAAAGCCTTTCTTTGGGTTCATGTCAAACGTAAACGTCTGTAAACGAATTCTGAAATACATGCAAGATAAAATTGTCATCATAAACAATCACAAGTACATGTAACGTTATATGTAACTGTTACACTACATTACAGTATAATTTTACTATTTGCCTCATCCTTACCTGCAACACCGTCTGCTTCGAGTCTTGTTCTCCTGACTTCCATCACTGCCCTCACTGGTAGGCATCCCTTCGAATGATTTATTCCTAAACATAACCTGGCTGTCAAGCGCTCTCTTTGCTAGTACCCTACATCATGTTTCTAAGGGAGATGTTGCAAAATACATACTAGTAGGGATCAGAGGTCACGGCCGATGATACTTCCGCATCACGGGCGTCATCTTGCGACTGTTTAAAAAACTGCAGAACTGAATCCATCAGATGGACGAGCGGTTGCTGTGAAACGAAGGGGACGCCAAACGCGACCACTTTTAAGCTTTTTGCCTTTTTGCAGGTTTCGTTGGAGCTGCAGTTTGATGGCAGTCAACATGATTCTCTAGCTACTTTCGGAATTCAGCCACGAAGTATGAGTGGGGCTCAGTTTTCGATGTCGGGCGAGGAGTATTTGGGTAAGCCTTAGATCGCTCAAAAATTTTTATGTGCCCCCCTCCCCCTTTATACTTCTTTAGCACAGGGTGCACCGGGTGCATGCAAAAACAAATAAGACAAACTGATAGCTGTTTCGTCGGGTGAAGTACTGTAGTGCACTAACAATAACCTCTGAATTTCAATCTCAATCTTAGTTAGATGTAACGTTATTTATTACATCGATGTACATGTATAAAGTCCATAAATTTATTTGAATACAATAAGCAGAATGAAATGCACCCCCCCCCCCGTGCCACTACATTGTACCATGTAAATTATGAATGATCACAGACATCTCCCTGCCCCATTGAAAAGAGCTGGCTAACTTCAGGAGTGACATCTACCAAGCAGCTTGTGATCAGCATCTGAATAGGGTTCATGGTCATTAGCAAGTTATTAACGTTGTTACCAAATTAATTGTGAGCTGAAAACCTGAAACAAGAGGTAAGTAGCACAGAAACCCTGGCCCTGGGAATCAAACCCAGGTCGCTAGACTGAAAACCCCAGGCCCTAACCGTTCAGCCAAAAGGGTCCAGACCCATCAACCAAGTCATTTGGGGGAGCTTATAACCCCACTGTTACACCTAAAACTCCTCCACCTGTTAATAACAGCACAAGCACAGAGAAATGTTTTCCAATGAGGTAACGTTAATAGAACACTTTTTTTTCTTCTCCTGCAGCCCGCCATCATGTGATCACATACCTGGAAGACGCCGTCAGTCAGCTGTTAGAACACAAGGAGGAAAACCCACGAGTCAACCCTGCCAAGTTCCTGAGCGACTAGTCAGTACTTCTATTGGTGTAGCAAACAATTTTCTTTGCAAGCATAATTATCTTAAGGAGGATGTTTTCTGCTCAACAAATGTAGTACATGTAAAAGGGCTGTAGAAATTTTTGGCAATTAACAATCTCCTAGAGTGTTGTAGAATAAACATAGTATGAAATCAAAAACCTATTTTAACAATCAGTCTTTGGCACAGAGCAGTGTTTAAAGTTTATAATGTTTGATGTCTGTGATTTGTCCAGTCTTCACCATGGTAACCATATTTCTGCATTAGTTTCACCAGTGTTCACCGCGGTAACCACACACTGTTCCGTGAGTACGAGTACATCAAGGCCACGCCCCACAACAGAACCGCCTTCATCCGCATCTTCTGGAAGTGTTTCCGTCAGGTCGGCAAGAGTGGAGGTCAGAAAACAGCCTGAACTTCATAACATTACTTTTGGTGGAATATAGCCAATGAAGACAAGAATTATTGATGCAGATAGAGCTTTACTTGCATGTCCGCAAAACATACTGCACCTGCTTGAAACCCGTAATGTATTGCACATACCGGTAGCACTTCAGCAGAACGTCTTGTTTTGGTCGTATTCATGTATTTAAGGATGACATGATCCTGTCTATTGTTATCAAAAAAGATACTAGTAGCTGTTTGCATCAGGCAAAATTCTGCTGCAACATTGACCAAACATCCAACAAAAACATAGAAATGCGAGGTTCTCACAGGTGCAGTACGTTCTGCCGATGTGCTAGCTCTACTACACAGGTCTGCATAATCCTCTAAATCAGGCGACTGAATAACTGCGTGGTTTGGGAACTTTATTCCTGTTTTGGTGGCCAGTTTGACTCCTTTATCCCCCACCTGTTTGCAGACCTGCTGAATGTGAAGGAGTACCAGTCCTTACTGTGTCTGCTGTGTCCTGACTTCCCATTGGACCTGGTGCAGAAAACAGCCAGGTAAACAACCACCCCTGCTGGCAAAGTGGCACAGTCCTGTCACCCTTTTGCTGCAGTTGAGGTTTATATATGGTTGCAATATAATTATAAATGCGAGACAAGCAATGATTTTTACTCCTGATAACTTTTACAACAGCCTGAATCTATTAATGTTATAACCTAGGGTGTATTTTATACTTCACTTTGCAACTGCAAAGGTGCCTTTCGACACAAATTTTGTAGTGGTTATGAGATGGAGAAGGTGACATGTCAGTTGTTGCCATGTTGAAGACTAGTCTGAAAACATTTGTGTGCAAATATCGCAAAGTCAGCGCAAAGTTTAGCATTGTGACCTCACATAGTGTACTTTTTTGTTTGTTTGTTATTACTTGAGTGACAGTCTGATGATATAGACCTGCCCCTGTGTTTTTACAGAATAGTCCTGATGGATGATGCCATGGATTGCCTCATGTCCTTCACTGATTTCCTGTTTGCCTTCCAACTGCAGTTTTACTATGATGGTCAGTAAAAATAACTTTTGCAATTATTCAATGGACTCTGTCCTTAGACCGCATGCACACTAACAAATGATAAATCTACTAATAAGTCATTACTGTACTATACTGGTGCCCTGTGTAGTGTCATCAAAATTATGTTCAAAATATACTGCTCTGTGTACTTACGAAATTGATCTAAGAGAGTTGAATTGGGGAGAAATGGTAGAGGCAGAAAGTGGGAGGTAGGAAGAGTCGAAGTTGGGAAAAGTGGGAGAGGCAGAAAGTGGGGGAGGTAGGAAGAGTCGAAGTTGGGAAAAGTGGGAGAGGCAGATGTACAGTATATCCAACAGCTAGTTGGGCAGCTCTTGCTGTATGTTCTTCAAAACAGAACCAAGTAGATAGATGAAAGTACTAGTAATTTATTTTCTATATTTAACTGTATTTCCAGAGTTCCTGTACACATGTTCTGAGATCTACACTAACATCATGTCAGCCACCCGCGGCAGCCGAGATGCCGTCGTGGTCCCCGCGGTTTCCCGCTCCAAAGGGAAGACTCCGCAGCTGGCGGACGGACCAGACAGCGTGGAGTCGGCACAGTTCTTTGAAGCAGTGAAGATGCTGTGTGAAACATTCCAGTTCAGGTAGGAACAGGGTTTTTATGTTTTGTTTTGTTTTGTTTTGTTTTGTTTTGTTTTGTTTTGTTTTGTTTTGTTTTGTTTTGTTTTGTTTTGTTTTGTTTTGTTTTGTTTTGTTTTGTTTTGTTTTGTTTTGTTTTGTTTTGTTTTGTTTAAAGCCTAATGAAGCTCGTTCTCCTATTTGTGAATTCTGCATTTTAGTGGAACTTAGCTTATATTTTTTTTGTACCAGCCTTTCCCCGGCCAGCAACAAACCATGGGCACAACTTAGACATTCTATCCAGGGTGTAGTCAAAAGTGGTTTGAAGTCAGGGAAAGAAATGTGTTCTCCTTTTTTTAACAAACTCTGAAACTGTCATGTTTGTAGAGCAAGACAAGGATAGTATAGCTATGAACTGAATATGTCTCATGAAAAATATGGAAATAATCTATACTTTTTTATCCGAATCTTTGAATATTGAAGTACATGTAGGAAGCAATATCATAAAGTTCATATTTATCTTCCCAGCTACCCCCCAGTGGACATTCTTCGCGGGATACTGATGTCTGCTCCCAGAGTGTCGTTCTACGGCTTCCTCATGGCGCTGGCAAAACACGAGGGCATCAACTCAGCTGTCGGTAAGCTGGGTTCTCTGCTTCGTCAACCATGCTGGCCTCCTTAACCCATCTTTATCTACTGGCAGTTTAATCATTTCTTTCTGGTACTCGTAGAAACAAAATGGATCATCTCCTGAGCATTTATTCTGTACCCACAGAATGATCGTTCTCTTAGCTGGGCTGCCCACGTGCAGACTACTCATGTCATCTTCTTTGATTCTTACAGGAATTTTGCCACCAAAAGCACAAATTCTGGACGACACAGACCCAGACATACAGATGTAAGTATTGCCATTATTACACTGTCTAAGTTTCATTATCCATTCTACAGGGATTAGGCAAGAGTTGAATTAAGAAAGGTGTACCCAATCCTATGCTCTTATACACATACTTGCCATTGCTGAAATGAAATTAAATCTTTTACTGTGGACTTGGTGACTTGAAACAAGATAGGAATAAAAAATATAAACAGTAAAATATAGTTATTTTTTATCATTTGAGAAACACAAAGAAGACAGCAGCAGTTATTAACCTTCTCCGAGCTGCCAAACCCCATATTAAACCAACACAAATTTGGTGCCAAATGGCTACCTTAGCAGGCTGAAGGTTAAACATCTGACTTTGTTGTATGTTTGGTTTTAAACCTCAGTTCCAGTGCCAGAACCCCCAGACCTGTGTCTGCTGCATCCAAGCCTGCCAGCTGAGGGACTCTTACCTGTACACCCCTTGTTTGGAATGGTATCTTCCAACAATGTCAGGAAAAACATGTATATATGAAGACTTGATACTGTTCTGTTGCTTGACTTCAGGGAAGGAGAAGAAGGTTCGCCCCGAGAGAAGGTTCGCCCCGAGAGAAGGTTCAGGCGGGAATGAACCTTCTCTCGGGGCGAACCTTCTCTCGGGTCTGAAACCTTCTCTGGCCGGCAAAAGAACTTCAAAACGCATTACAAAACGGCCACCCGCTCACGGAGTCTGCACAGGAGGCTAAGGAACAGGTGGTATATAAAAAAAACTATATATGTCACGTCATGTGTTGTTCATCAAATGAAATAGATAACAAATCCTCTGCCTCACCCAGAAAGACACGGCTTAACTGACCCTTACCTTTTTAATGCATGAAGTGTATTATCAAGCCTCAATTAATACACAACTGTTTGTAAGCACCTGTATGTAGCGTTCAGACTTGTTGTTCTTTGCTGTTTAAATAATTGCTTGTATGAAATATTTTCGTGGAAGTTGAGAAGAACTGATGTACATGTCTACCATAAGTTATTGTGTAACAGTTGGAAATATTGAATGTTTTGAGGATGTTTGCACATTGTAAATAGTAAGTCCTTATCTAAGCAACTAGATGTCAAGTAAAAGAAATGTCACTAGAGAAGGCCATCAGAGCTACATGTATCCTTCAGCTTCATGACAGATGTACAGATGACATATCTTGGGACATACAGCACACTGATGATGTTAACTCCATCCACACCCCAAACTTTGGGGTGTGGATGGAGTGAAAATTGAAAAGATGAAGATATAACTGACGGTTCTCAAAGATATATCTTCTTGGAACAAAGTATATCAAGAAATGGAAAACGTTGTGAATGTTAGTTTCCTTTTATTTCAATTTGCTTGTATACCTGGATAGGTTAGGGCCTGAGGAGGGTGAGATGTAATGACCACAGCAGCTTTATTGGAAGAAATGGAAACCACCCTGAGTTTTCTGATTATCTACGGGTTGTCCTCTCAGCCACGGAGGCAGGAAAACCCGCTTGGGCTGTCCTCTCTGCAGATCCAACCAGCATCGCAAGGAAAATCATTGCAATACAAGCTCTTCCTATGTTGAGCAGGTACTGTAGAGAAAACAATAGGAAGGAAAGCATTGCTGAAGGTCAAGTCAATGTAATTCAATGTGCACTCCTGTTTATCCTTGACCTTTTACACACGTGTAATAAAGTTGAAATAAATAAATCAATGTCATGTGGATGTTTCATTGATACTGTTAAGCAAGAGACCATAAGTGTCAGTACAAAATTGTATCAAGAAAACAGTTATTCAAGTGACTGGATAGATTCTGAAAACTGCCAGATGTTTCAAGCTTTGTAAGTAGCATCCACTACTTTTTGTCAGTGACGTATTTCATTACCTAGATGTCTAACCTTCATGGCCGTGTGAATAATACTGTATATGTTAAGAAATGAATCTAAGGCGCCCTACCTTCACAGTGAGAGGATGACCCGTGGACCACGCAGGGCCAGTCAAACGGACACGGGTTGGGATCACAGGGGTCGTCAACTGGGGAGAACAAAACGATCACTCAGGGCAAGACAGGGAAGCTTTTGGGCAAAAAATAACAACAGGTGTTACGATTCTCAACGCCTTAAACTAAGGATTCATTAATTGCACCTCTTATAAAAAATGATTAAAACAGTAAAGAGAAAATAATCAGCTAAATTTCAGAAAGATATCTTAGACATGTCACTTACTGGTTTGACATGTTTCCCCGTTAAAGCCGGTAGGACAGGTACAGTGGAAGAGCTGGCCGTGATCGTGCACATGGCAGGTCCCGCCATTTTCACAAGGACCAGATTCGCATGCGTCAACGTCTGTGAAAGCGGTTGAATAAATTTATTAGTTAGTTATCTTAATGTCTATAAAATGTGCACGCTTATGCACCAAATATTATAAATCCTGGAATGAGATAAAGCCTGGAAAATTGTCTTAATTTAAAACAAGAAATCAAGAACAGAGCTTTTAGAATGCTCTCTACAAAACTCGTCACATTTGTGATATATAATTGTTTGATAAGTATATTAGAAAAGGAACCAAACGGCAATCCCCCCTCGAAACATTATACATGTAAATGCAATGATGATGATGATGACTGGTTTATTTGCAACATGTGCACACACATACCATTGCAGCCTTACCTTGCTGAATTGGAGCTAGTACTTAAAATTCTTTACAAATCATTCAATAACTTGACACTAGAAGGTAAGGTGCTATTCTTAAATCTAGAATCTTAAATGATGTGGATGTAGAAACAGCCATCAGTATACAAGCATGTTGTTACTAGTGTGAGGTATGCCGCTGTGTAAAGTGCTTTCTCACGTGTTTCATTGTGCCCGTGGCTATAGTAACAACTGTAGCCGTACAGACGGTCCTCACATGTCCCTCCAGAGTGGCAAGGACTGCTCGCACAGTTGTCAAAATCTGTCATGAAAGACCAGAAAAGTGTTCAAAGATACAGTCTTGTGGGAAACTAGATTTAAGAGCTCTTTGTAACGATCTTATTCGACCGCCGTTTCATTGCAAAAGACACTGGCTCATGATGGAGCAGCTAATTATAATCTGTTGTTTTTATAAACAATCTAATGTCAGACTTAAAAATGATAAACTTAAGAACAGTATTCAATCACTACCAATATGTATATAGCGTTACCCATACAACTTACTGCTGGATTATTGATTTTGTTATTGATTTTTTCTGCCGGTGCTAAAAGTCGTATGGCAACATTTTGTAGCTACGTAGGGGATTGGTTACGTATCATTGTCAGTTCTCTCTAGGCATTTCAAGAATCTGTTGGTTACATCGCGTTTGCTTTTCTATAGTCAGTTATGAGTGAAACAATTACAGTTACAACAACAACAACAACAACAACAAAGAATCAAACTGCCTATTGCAATTGTCTGTTATGAACTAGTGTACTACTGAATCCATGTACAGTCACGGACGCTGTGCATTTACCTGTACACAGGGCGTACTTGTCGCTGAAGTCTTCCCCGTTCAGCCCATACGTGGTGGTGTCGTAGTCAGTACCCCAAGCACTATCACCGTAGGCACGGTACGGGTAGTACACAAAGATGTCATCCAGGGGCTGGCAGCTGGCTCCGTGGTTAGGGGAGGCTCCACACAGCGCGTTAGCCAAAACGAACGGAGTGCGACACTCTCCATTCACAGCGGTGTAACTGACGCAGTCGGATGTCCAGTGGACGCCTGACTGACACTCATCATTGGAGTAGTAGCAGGGGAAGCTCATCCCCGCACTTTCACAGGCCTGTTTGACATTGGTATTGGTCATCGCGCCTGTTGTAAGAATTTTGTGGAAAGCCCAACCGGCTTCACTGGTCACATACTTTTGACCTTAGGAGACAAGACGAAAATAAAGTGATAAAGTGTTACATTAATTTTATCGTCGGGTGGATTTTACTATGATACTACTTCTTAGCTACACCGGCGTGAAAAACATGGCATAAAACACAAAAGGTCCAAAATAACGCTTTTTGGACAAAGTATGAAATGAATTACAGCCTTTTAGATTATTTTCGGTCTAATGTCCTGCACTCTTACGTGTTACCTTTAGCGGACTTACAGCACATAGTGGTATGGTTTTTGTTTCCACCAGCTGCTATGTGTCTTGGAGTATGTCATTTGCGACAGATTTAATATTTCTAAAGAAGCAGCTAATTTTGAAATCGGCGTAGCCATGTAGCCAAAGCAATAGTCATAAAGACAGGACTTACTTATTGAAAGAGATTAGTACAGTACCAGACAAAAGTATTGTAGATGGTTTCATCAGCCAAATGTTAAGTATTGACGCCCTCACAACATTTTACGACATACATATACATCTAGTACCTACCTTGTGACAAGGCCACCACTTCGATGATACAAGTGATGAACAACAACATCTTCGCCATCTTGGATGTCTGTTAAGACCAGGCTACCTGATTGGTGATTCTGGCTCTTTCTAGAACAACTACGTCACGTCTGTAGCCTATGGGAGTTTCACAGCTGCCCGTAGTACCGGTTAGACACTTGAGTTAAAAGGAGCCGCTGTGACCTCGGGCTGGTATGGGTCAAAGTAGTGAGGATGTCCTTTGGGCGCAGTTCTTTGATAGTTCGTATTTATAGACGTATTTCTGTTAACATTAGCTGACAATTTTGATAACTAACATTTGATATTCCGCAAAGAGATGACCATAGTTGACCTCGCATCGATTGCAAGCATGGGCGATAGCTATATAGGCCACCGAGTTTTTGTTGAGATATTTGCCTTCGTCAAGAAGGGTATGTTTTCGGAGGCGTTCGTGTGTTTGTGTGTGTGTCTGTAAACAGTATAACTCGAGAAGGCTTAAATGGATTGTCTTCATATTTGGTAGGTCGGTAGGTCTTGATGAGACCTCGAAGTGATAGGAATATGGGCCCCCTGTCAGCTCGTTATGGTACTGCAGCGGAACGTCCGGTTTTGATATATCGCCCATTCTCCGTTAACGTGTGCAATTGGGGGTAGAAAATCGTGAAAAATAAAGTTCTTCCAAATACCTGACAAATGTGCTGAACTTGTTACCAGTATTGTCGACTATTTTTTGCCAATTTTGTACGGTGCTACCACCGTAACGGTAGCTAACGGTAGCTAACGGTAGCTAACGGTAGCTAACGGTAGCTAACGGTAGCTAACGGTAGCTAACGGTAGCTAACGGTAGCTAACGGTAGCTAACGGTAGCTAACGGTAGCTAACGGTAGCTAACGGTAGCTAACGGTAGCTAACGGTAGCTAACGGTAGCTAACGGTAGCTAACGGTAGCTAACGGTAGCTAACGGTAGCTAACGGTAGCTAACGGTAGCTAACGGTAGCTAACGGTAGCTAACGGTAGCTAACGGTAGCTAACGGTAGCTAACGGTAGCTAACGGTAGCTAACGGTAGCTAACGGTAGCTAACGGTAGCTAACGGTAGCTGTTCAATGTGGTACTGGATGATCCACTGTGTAATGGCAACCTAGTGCCTACTACTACTGAAAGATCCCATTCCGATCTTTCCACTGCCTTTTACCTCCCGAAGCCTATTCAGATACCCGTTTTGCACCTCAACGAGTGAGGAAAAGACACACCGTCTTCCTGGGAATCGAACCCGCGATCTCTGGATCTCCCGTCAGTTACTGTAACCACTCTACTATACGCCCCCACCTCCACCCCCGGTCTTCGGGAAGGTACAATACCTTCGTCTTTAAACCGTTCGACGTCTTTAAACGTGATCAAAGCCACTGATGGTATGTCAATTTGGAACGATATCAAGCTTATTTGTTTGGAGAGAAAAAACGCAGCCTTTTGTGTTTGTTTGCCTGTCGTATTAAAGTTTTTACTATTCACTATACAGGATTTACTATTTACTATACAGGATTTGCATATCACTGCTGGACACGTATCCAGATAGCTCCGGCATTTAGACCTCCAAAGTTGTGTTTCTGAAACTTTTTTGATGCCGCAACTTGTGGTTTATACTGTCTGATCAGCTGGAGAACCTCTGAGCGAGATCTGGCTCTGTATTTTCGGTTCTACTCTGGAATATTGGGGAATCTCTAGAGCGACGTCGGCAGCACAGCTCCCCTCCCCATCTGGACAATGCCGTCCTGTGAAGATTGCCATGCCCCGGGAGCACAGCTCGGCCAGGGAGACCTGAATCTTTGCAAACGCTGCTCCGACAAGCGATCCCCACCGGTAGATTCTACTCAGGTTGAGCCAAACAAAATCTTTATTAACTACCTGTTATGCTTCGTCGTCAATAATATGGACAAGATGCCCGGCGATATTGTCACGAAACTGTGCTTGGAGACTACACCGAGGAGTCAGCTGCAGTCGAGATATTTGTCACGCGCATGGGTCCCGACACCATGTCGGAAGACGTCGAACGGTATCTGCACGACAACCTGTCGCATGATCGGACGCTCTCCTGTATGAACCTTCCGACTAAGTTTGACTCCTACTCTTCTTTCC
Source organism: Branchiostoma floridae x Branchiostoma japonicum (assembly GCA_013266295.2). Lineage (NCBI taxonomy): Eukaryota > Metazoa > Chordata > Leptocardii > Amphioxiformes > Branchiostomatidae > Branchiostoma > Branchiostoma floridae x Branchiostoma japonicum. Next base: position 9,618,897 of record CM023824.1, read on the forward strand.
GGGTGTCAATAGACAGCGACGCTGTAGCTGAAATCCTGTCCCCGTCTTTCTGGCCGTGTGGCGTACAGTAGGCGCTTCCACGGTAGACGTGCCTCCTCCACCTCGCAACCGAGACCATGAAGACTGGCTCAGACACGCTAAATGTGGCATCCTTTAACTGTCGTTCCGTTAAGAACGCTGCCCAAGCTGTCAAGGACCTGTGCCAGATTTCTGACATTGTCCTCTTACAGGAGCACTGGCTCCTGCCGAACGATTTAGACTTTCTCTCTAGTCTGGATGAGGACTTCTCAACGTATGTCACTTCGGCTGTAGACTTGGGTAAAGGCATATTACATGGTCGCCCTTACGTGGGGTAGCGGTCCTTTGGTGGAAGTCTCTCGGAATAACTGTGAGTATTGTGAGCGAGGATGATGATCGAATTTTAGCCTTACGAATCAATAATGATGTGAGCTGTGAACTCCTTCTGATTTGTGTGTAGCTACCAGTAGAATCCACTAACAACATGGATATTTTCATTGACAAATCAGGTAAAATCGAGTCTATAATACAACAGACCAATGTGACGTGTGACCAACGTCTGTATCATGGGAGACTTTAATACGCGCCCGGACGGTATATTCTACCCACTGTTGTACAATTTTTGTCATGATAATCATAATAACCTCCATGCAAGGGACACCGACCTTCTTCCTGGGTATACTTTTACGTACCTTAGCGAAGCTCATGGGTCGACGTCGTGGCTTGATCATTGCGTCTGCTCCGATACTATGTCTGCTAGTATCTCAGAAATGTGTGTTCTGTATGATATTGCCCCATCCGATCATTTCCCTCTCTGGGTTTCATTCGACTGGACATCGGCTCCTGTGTTTACAAACACAGCTGGTGACGGAATTCTACCCCCAAAGAGATTCAATTGGGAACGTGCATCCCCCCTGACTTGGCACGTACCACACTTGTGCCGATGCCCTCTTATCTGAAATCCAATTGCCAATCAACGCTCTTTTATGTCTAAATCCTAACTGTAAGAACAATGACCACAGAACTTCTCTTGACAATTTTATCTCTGCTATAGTCGGAGCTCTTGAAAGTGCAGCTACGACATCCCTCCCCACAGGAAAATGTGGCACCTCCCACGCGATACCTGTTTGGAATTCTGTCGTCAAAGAGTACCATATTGCAGCCCGAGATGCATTTTCTCTCTGGCGCGGATTTAATCGACCGAGGCATGGGGCCATTTGGGACCTAATGAGATCAACTCGGGCAAAATTTAAACTAGCTTTAAGAGAGTGTCGACGTGCGGAGGCCCTGCACAGGGCAGATGCGCTCGCCTCTAGTCTGCATAAAGGGGGTCAAGTCAGCTTCTGGTCTACGCTGCGGTCTCAAAATGGCTCCAAGCCAAACCTCCCATGTAACATCGACGGCCACAGCGGTGCGTCTGATATCACTAGCATGTGGAGGCGTTACTACGACTCTCTGCTGAACTCTGTTGCTCCCAATGACTGTAAACAATCTGTAGATGACACAATCTATTCTGAGGTCAGCTATGACCCGGGAATGTCGGCAACTGCACCTGAGGTATGCGCAGCAATCAACAGACTTCAGAACGGGAAGTCCTGTGATTCTGACGGTCTTTCAGCTGAGCATCTAAAGCATGCAGGAGTCAGTTGTTACTTCCGAATCGGCGTTCTGGGTACGGAGACACTGTTTAAATCATGCATAACTCTCCAACGAGACACGATATCGAAGTTTGGTTAATGGATTAGCTACTAGCCTTATCGCTCTAGATATTAAGCTTCTGGCATTATAGACTGGTTTATCTATTACAGTTTAAAGCAATCGTCCCTCGGATTCAAATTACAAGAAGTACCCAGTTGGTGTCTGCTGGCCTGCGACATCTCTTAAAGTAAATGAATACTGGAAAGGTTCTATGATTTTTTTCTCTCTTTTTATTCTTCCACCACTGAACAGGAATCGCGTTACTGTGTTTTGTTTGTAGATTTTATTTGATTTGCGCGGTCAAATCATGGATTTCAAACTTTTCACAAAGTACGATATGACGAGGAAGTCGTTTGCTGCAGCTGAAACTGGTTGAACTCTGCGATGACGTGTGGCCGCTAGTACATCAGCCACGGAGGCAGGAGTATCCAACCGCACCATTCTCCCTGCAGTTCCAACCGGGACCGCAGGAGGACGCGGTGCAGAAACCAGAGTTGGTGGCCCTTGCCGAAGATGTTACTGAAAAATACGTGAGAAACAGATTATCAAAACTGTTATAGAAACTGATGATGAAACAGCATGATCACCAGGCAACATGTCTGGTCAAGGCAGGTAAGGTAAATAAATATTTCATAAACCTCATAAGCATAAGACAACGCAACTGAATGTTTCCTACCTGCACAATGAAATCCACCAGTTTGGCCCACACAGGTCCAGTCAAACGGACAGGGATTAGGGTCGCACAGGTCGACTGGAATACAAAATATAAACAGTGAGAATAGAATGCTTATAACCTGTCAAGTCCACAGTATCCTATTTGTAGAAAGTAACCCTGCTATTAGTCAATGTTAACGTTGATGTTATCCATTGAATAAAACCCAATATCTCAGTACATGTACACAAGTATCTCAAAAATACATTCTATACTGCTCTATGATACCGAATTCAAAACAGTTAGACATTGTGTTGTCTATGAAATAAAAACACCTGTTTCACAGAAGGTTCCAGTGTACCCTTGAGGACAGGTACAGAAGATACTGGAACCGTCAAAACACGAACTGCAGACTCCGCCGTTCTGACACACGTTCGGTTGACATGACGTCACATCTGGGAAGTAAAATCACAAGGTCCAAGTAAATGTACGATAGGCTACTGCTGCTGTATGCTCTACTGTATCTGAATTCGGATAAAATACGTCGTCAGAATTGACTCAGAAATCATGTACAGGACGGTAATTAAGCTGTGAAATTTTGCTTTCTGACTTGTGTCTGGAAAAACTAAGATGTCCTTATAGTAAGTTACACAGAAATCCTTGAGCAGTATGTACTCACTAGTTTCGCAGACGTACTGATGTTGGTCGTTACATGACTGGTAGGTACCCAGGTAGCCCACGGTGCTGTCCAGTATCACGCACACGTCAATCCTGGTACTCCTCTGCATCCAGGGAGCCGTCGCTGTATATTGGCAGTAAACAGTCGTGAGCATTTTTGATTTATCATTACTGATAGCCTTTATTTGTTAATATGTAGTACCAGCAAATGCCAACCAGTGTATGCAACAGAAAAAGTTCCCCAAGAGAATTTCTCGACAAGTAGAAAAGTCAACGATGATTAATTGCACGAACAGCTACTGAATGTACAATCTATCCGACTAGTCCTGTACAGAACCGTTACCATTTTGTTTGACTATTTTTGGTGACGTCTCAGGAGCGGGGGCATTTTTCTCTATGTTTGTAGTGATAAGGACGAATAGCTTTAACATGTGGACTAATGCTCGACTATCATAAACTCAAATAGAAGCATGGCTCAGATGAGCAATTGCTGATTGTTATAAGAAAGACGAAGAAAAAGTTACCAGACAGGGGAGTGTTGTCTGTACAGTCACACAGTCCGAACGGAGAGACGCTTGTGCTGGTGGAGATCCAGGTGGAGACGTCATGTCCCACCTGTATGTAGCTGGCGAGCAGCTGCTGGTCACCTGTGTCCTTGATGTCGGCCAGATGACCGCCCATGTTGTTACAGACAGCGGAGGCCTCCTGATAGGTCAGACTGTCGTTGGAGAAGTGGTAGCACTTGTCGATGTGCAGTACTGCAGGGACAGTGAGAAAACAAGACAGTAATTGCATTAGACTAAAACTGATAGAAGCTGCTCTTTGAAATAATAATGAGGACTCACAAACCATTCCTGTCAACCTAATGCCTTGGTAAGTCTTGATTCCATTGAGCTGCGACAGAATGTAATAATACAGTTCATATCGTTTTTGCTATGGACACCATGCTCAGTTATTCTATATATACACCAATTTGTAAAGTGAGACCCAGTTTAATTGCTAGGTAAGTCATTGTCTGATGACTGCATTTCTTGTGATCATGCCAATTAGTCTTCTGTGTTACATTAGAACGTATGTTTTTTAGCTATCTATTCTTAGACTATCATCTATCTTTAAGTTATCAGTAACGTAAATGAAGATGATACCTGTTTCACAGTTCTTTCCCGTCGTGTGAGGATGACAGGCACAGCTGTAGCCGCCCACCTCATCCGTGCACGTCCCTCCAGACAAACATGGATTGCTTGCACAGCTGTCAATCACTGCAGACGATACATAGATGGAGGAACATGTTTAACAACATCCAAGGAACAAAGACGCGGAATTCTTCAGTGTATAATCATAGAGAAGATAATCGATCTTGACCTTCCATCCTGTCCCAAGTAACTTGTCTTGCAGACTTGTGAAACAAGTATAATCTGTGATTCTAGACTTTCGGGAAGTATTTTGTTTACATGAACTTCAAGCTCATCCTATTTCCTGTGTCTGACCTTTTGACCTCCTTTCATTCTGTCTGGCAATCTTCCCCCACCCACATGTTGTCAATCCACTCTGTCACAGACAGACAGACAGACAGACACACACACACACACACACACATAAACACACACACACACACACACACACACACACACACACACACACACACACACACACACACACACATAAACACACACACATAAACACACACACACATAAACACACACACATAAACACACACACACACACACAACGCTTAGCCACCCAAAACAATACTACCATACCCGGAAGTAAATACCCAACCTTGATCACAGTGTTCTCCGGTCCAGTCGACGTCACACAGACAGGTGTAGTTCTTCAGTCCGTGCACACAGGTCCCGTGGACACATGGTGAGGTCTGGCACTGCCGGGCTGAAAAGGTACCAATACTACTTGTCATTCTGTTTTATCCCTTCAGGAAGCTGGATACTTCACTTATATCTTCATTGCCAATATTTTAACCAAGCACATACAGAGTGTTCGATGTATATCTATGAATTGGCCAAAAGGTATTATGACTTTTAGATTACCAGCAATATACCAGACATTCATGCATAAAAATCTCGTTTTATAGATTTTTAGATGATCGAGATTAGAGGTAATAGAGAATTTATTTAGGGCACAATCCTTACCTGCACACAGGGCGTACATATCCTTGTAGTCGTCCCCATGCATATTGCTGGATGAGCCGTACCTTATCCCGTAACTATAGCGGTGGTTGGGGTAGTACAGAAATGTGTGATTCAGGGCCAGACAGTAGTAATCTGCCGAGGTCCTACACAGCTTGCCGGCGAGGAATGTCGTAGTTTCACAGCTGCCTCCGGAGTGGTCGAACTTGATGCAGTTCTCGTTGTAGTAGTAATGTTGCCCACACGGGACGTGACCTGTGTACCAGCAGGGGTAGCTCATCCCTACACGCTCACAAGTGGCCTGGATGTTGGTGTTCATCATCGTACCTAAAGCACGGATTTTAAAAAAGGCCCACCCATCCCAGGTAGTCAGGAACTCTTGATGGCCTTGTAGAGAGAAGAAACAACAACTTGTAAACATATCTGAGAGTGTTGGTGTAACCACCCTTCCGAAAACGCTAGCAACCAGCATCCCACATATCAGTCAACGCAATCTTCCACAGAATAGGAATAGTTAAACTTTTGAATTCTGTTCTTTGCACGGACAAAATCTGCTCTATCATAAACATTTCCGTGATATCAAGCGAAATATTCTAGTTAGCAATGGGTAGAATATGAGTTGGTAAAAAAAGTGAAACTTTTTGTATAAGATTCAAACACCTGGAGTCAGGACGCATTGTAAATGGTTATTCCCTTAAAATTACGTTACTGTCTCGCTTAATATTATATTGTGTATGTTTGTAAGAATAACCAGTAACCCTTACTTGCACAGAGAGCGTACTTGTCGGTGTAGTCAGCCCCTGTCATGCCCCAGTGGCCAGTGTCGTAGTCGACTCCAAAAGCGCTGTCGTCACTCTGCCAGCCGGGGTCGTACACGAAGGTGTCGTCGAGCGGTTTGCAGGTTTGGGCTTCGGTAGTTCCGCAGAGCAGGTCTGAAATCACGTTCAGGGTACGACAGCTCACGCTGCCGCCGTCAAACGAGACACAGTCCGTCCTACCGTGTCCGCACGCCCCGTGGCCGGTGTGGGAGCAGGGGTTCCACATCCCCGCAGCCTCGCAAGCGGCCTGGACATTGGCGTTCGTCATGGGACCAACAGTGGGCACTTTGTGGAAGTCCCATTCGCCAATAGTGGCCAGATACTCTTGCTGACCTGTTGGATTTTAGAAAAGTCAGAATATTTAGTATCTATATGGTCTTCTTTTAGACAGGACCCGCAAAAGTATTTATCACCAAAAACATAAATTACAGTATCTGCTAACTTGACTGATATTTTAGTTCCTGTCTTCTGTTAGACCTATCACATGCATGCCTACCTGTAGAACAGCCCGTCCACGAGACGAAAGCCGCCACGAAAAGAAGTAGCGTCGCCATTCCTGCCGACTGTCAGGTTATTGCTAGACTGCTTGGTGTAGACGGGTCTGTGTGTGTAAGTTTACTCGTGACACCGCGTCCTGGGGCCATGGGAACGATACATCTGTATGTCAGGGACACTCACAGGTGATATATTTATATGATTATATCTATAACATAATAACGTCACCGGTAGTTAAGTCACCCTTACTATTGTTTAATGACTTTAGGCTTATCAGCATCTATCTGCGTTGTACTCTTGTGTTATCATTCGGGTGGTTCCCATAGCCCAGAGACTATCTTCTTCCGGACAATTTGCACCCACCATACAGTTTGAAGGCGACTAAAACAAATGAAAACATATTTTTTTAATGGCAAATCTCTTTTAAGACTTTCAAACCTTGTACTTTATATGACAAAAGCCTTATCTTATATAAATGGTCACTGAAAGGTTAGCACATAACAGAAAAGTAGCACTAGACGAGGTTCTGATCCCAGAGTGTTTTTTGGCTGGGAAGAAAAATATGACAAACATGGCAAACACTTTTCTCCAGAGGCCACAGATATACCAAAGACATATGCACAATGGCAATATTTGAGGTGCTAAACAAACATGCATATGTGTACTTTCTTTCAGATGTCATGCCCCTACATTCGCACACCTGTTTACTTTGAACAATGAGTAACTGTATGTCAACTGTTTAACTGTTACAACTCCTCTTGAATATGCTGTAGCTACTGTTACCACCCGTGCTACAGTAGATAATAAGTACGTTTTGCAACAAAGATGTATAACACAATAGTGAGCAACTTCACGGAATCTCCGTGGACCTAAGCTTGAACTGTATGTAACTATGGCGCGTTCTATGTCTGATATAACTTTTGAATGTACATCATCAGAGGCAGAGGGGTCGCTTCTTTTTCCTGTTGTTCGTCATCTTTCCTCCCGGCTGTCCAGCTGGATGAGTCCCATAGCCTTGGGGCTCAAAATACATTTCATCCATGACCAAATCCTCGCACTACTCTAGTATTCGTTGCAAAGGTTTAAAAACTGACTAAGCCAAGTGGTCTTACTAAAACTTTTGATGGTCCTTATCTTATGAAAAAGAAAAGTCTTGTGCTACATCGTTTATCAATTGTACAATCCTGCAGTTTAGCCATGTGTGTGCTAGTGTGGAGAGTGAAAAACAATGCCATTTCTCAAGTTTGTTTTCTCTCTTCTCGTGATTTTATGTGATGGCCGGGTAAAAGAAAATATAGAAGAAATCTCCTGCAGTAAAATGGAATACACGTACGTTACGGAAAACACAGGATTGTCAAAGAGTTTCAGTGAAATTGATGACTAGAATCCATCCTTCGATTTGTCTGAGTAAACTTACTACTTTCTCCCTTCCTTTTTCGAGCCACAATGAAATCATCCAAGAATCTCGTATTTTGCACAACATTTTTATTCAATTTCGTCTTCTTAGATGGTAAATAACAATCTTCAAGTCGAAGGTTTATAGGGTTTTATATTTTCTCTGGCAATTTGCAATTTGCATTTAAATCAGTTAAGGACTATGCATATGATGACATGTCAGCCACTAAGACAGAAGTATCCAGCCGGGCCATCCTCCTTACAGGTCAGACCTGGGCCACAGGGAGCCGCGGAGCAGAAACTCGAACTGGTGGTTCTCTCTCTGGATGGTACTGGGGAGCAAGAGAAAATGCCCGAATTAGATGTGTCTGATATGCCAGTGTACAGGATTGTTATCTAAATGAGTTATCATGTTATGTCAAAGATAAAATTGAAATCCCGTTCAATCTCAAACCTATCGATCAGGTAGACCAGCCTCCCAGCTTTACAAGTCATTCAGCAGATGTTTCTCGTAAGACATCACCAAATCACCGGCGAGGAATCATTCTACCTTGGTGGCTCCACTGATCTCTACTAACTTGACTCTTTAAAAATGCTGATATATATGATATGATGTGTATGCAAACGTACATTTATCACAAAAGGCTTGCTACAGTGATTCTCACCAAACCAGTACTTCACCATTCTAGGTTAAAATAGTAAAGTTATTGCCATATCGAGGATGTCGACACAAGAAGGCTCGTATACAGAAAGGCGAAAAACGTACCTGCACAGTAGATCCCGCCATATTGGGTCATGCATGTCCAGCCCGACGGACATGGGTTAGGGTCGCACCAGTCAACTGTAAGAAAGACAGGACATGTTGACCTTAAGCAGAAATGACGCAATTCCAATCATCAACAACATGGCTCAACTGTAACCTATGCCAATCTGATGATTATTCCGGGCCAAAAGACTGGTTGCTGAAAAAGATTGCAAACACAACATATGTACATGTATGTCTAACTCTAGTGGGTAGTAAGGACAAACGTTACCTGTTTCACAGAAGGTGCCAGTGAATCCTTGAGGACAGTCGCAGAAGATACTGGCATCACCGAAACAAGACGAGCAGTTCCCTCCATTTTGACACTCGTTGATGTGACATGTCAAAGCCTCTAAAGAACAACGGAAGGGAAACATTTAGCAGTGGCATTTTTTTTTGTTACTAGCGAGATACGCTCTATAACCTCTGCTATAACTCTTCATATCTTCATTCTTCTATCACACCATTGGAGTAAACTGGTAATAATACCAGAGAATGGACAGGGCACAGACTGGGTGAGACCCTCCGTTAGCAGAAAACAGCGACAGAGTATCTGTGGTGCCCCAAAGTCAACCAGGCTAAGGGACAGATGATGATGATGATGTAGTGAACTATTCATGACTGAAGAGATATAAATTTTCTTAACCCCCTCATTTATCTATTCTGTAAGTGGGCCATCATCCACTTAGTCAAAGGCAGAGTAAAAGGCACTTGATCAGACTGACCTGACTGGCAGACGTAGTTGTGTTCCTCCGCGCATGGCTGGTAGGTTCCCGTGTAGCCCGCATCACTGTCCAGCAGCACGCACCTGTCTTGGTCCGCAGCCGAGTACATCCAGGGCGACGTCGCTACGAATAAGAGGACGAAATTACAATATTTGTGACATTTGGCTGAAGATTAATCAGACACTCTGTTTCTTGTTCTGTTACCTGGAGTGTATAACGTACGAACTTGAGGTCTGAATAGATGCTACTTAGTATGTGGGTAGGTATTGGGAGCCAAGTCTGGGCCTCCTGGCGGCTTTCCTTGGTACTGCAGCAGAAATTTCGTTTTTGTATCTTTTGCCCTGGTACATGCTATGGTTTTGACTTTTTGGTGGCAGAAAGGTTTTTTTTTTATGTTGAGAAAAAGCAGTGTAGGTTTGGTCCCCCTATCAGCTTGTTCTGGAACCGTAGGGGCTTTGTTTATTAGTGTTTCTCAGTGTTTATATGTTGCAAGAAACAGAGGATATACCGCTACCTACCGGAAAGGGGTGCTCCATCCTCGCATGTGCAAAGAGACATGGTTGAGATCTTGTTTGAAGTCCAGTACGACACGTTCCGCCCGTCGTCCAGGTAACCGGCGAGCACTTGTTGGTCCACAGGTTCGTTGATTTTGGCTAGATGACCGTGCATGTCCTCGCACGCCATGGAGGCCTCCTGGTTGGGCAGACGGTCGGCAGAGATCCAGTAACACTTGTCGGTATGAAGGACTAAAGTGGACACAATTACAAAGCATGGATACGCCAATCACCTCATCACAAATATCTAGATTTCTACTGTCTCCTGTAAGATGATAGTTTTTAGTTACTGAACTAAAAAAAACGGAAACAAGGAGGCAATGAATTTTGAAAAAAGGTAATGTGAAAAAAGGTGATTAGGCGAAGTTCATTTAGGCTATTCCTACAATAAATATCTATTATATTTTCTCTGCGAGTATCAAGGAATGTGGGGCAGTACTGAAATTTGCAGGAAACTGTGACCTCTATGTCAATACTTGTACATGTGTAATTGAGAAGATCACAAACAGTGCTAGGTACCTTCCTCTTGTAAGAAAAGAGACGCTACCTGTTTCACAGTTGTTTCCGGTTGTATGTGGAGGACAGGTGCAGCTGTAGCCGGTCTCCTCAGCTACACAGGTGCCCCCGGACAGACAAGGATTGCTGCTACAGATGTCAGTCACTGCGGAAAAGGCAAACTACTCATCAAAAGTGTGCAATCCCCGGCATCCTGGATTCTCCCATGTCCTTGTGGCTTCGGCGGTCAAACTATGTCTGTTTATGTCCCCCTACCCACGTACTGCCAACCTACTCTGTCCGGACAAACAGATACTCAAACCCACAGCTCACCCATCCAAAAACTATGATAACAGCCTTGAAAGATGAGTAGCTTGAAGATTCGCTGCAAGAAAATATCCAAATAACCCATGATCCTCTAGCTAGGATTGACACGTAGGCTACAGAGAGATAGAAAAGACTGATAACTTACGTGTATCACAGTACTCTCCAGTCCAACCGGCGTCACACGTACAGGTGTGGTTCTTCAGGCCTTGCACACAGGTCCCGTGGACACATGGGGAGATATCGCAGTGCTGGGCTGAAAAGTTAAAGTACGATTTGCCTTTAAACCTTGATATCCCGAGAGAAAATGTGCTCTCCGAAGACTTCAAGGACAGGTTATGATTCAAATTTCCAGCTAAATAGACACTATATATACAATTTCCACTTGAAGCAATGGGTGGAAGTGAAACTAACTACACGTACATTGGATGTTTAGAAAAGACTAATGGTTCAGCAGTTTGGCACATACTACAGGGTATCACTGAATATGTGAATGCTTGAAAGGTTTATCGACAATAGGCTACAAGCGGCTAAGTGAAATTTAAAGTCGAAACTTACCTGCACACACGGCGTACCTGTCGTTGTTCCTGTATCCACTCGAATCCCACCCACTCGTGGTCACGCCGTAAGCGCCATCACGATAGCTTGAAGGATATTGCACATACGTGTTCTGAAGAGCCGGACAGCGGTAGGCGTATGTGGTGCCACACAGTCGAGAGGAGAGGAAGGCCAGGGTGTTTTGGCAGGTGGTGCCGGCATGGCTGAAGCTGATACAATCAGATGACCAGTGGGAGGTACATGTACCCAGACCTGTGCCGTAACAGGGGTAGCTCATCCCCGACATCTGACATGTCGCCCTCAGGTTCGTATTAGTCATCGAGCCTTTCACACGAACTTTGTAAAAAGTCCATCCATCCCAGGTGGTCAGGTACTCTTGTTGACCTTTTGATGAAAAGGAGACATCTCAATGTTTATGTTATACATCTATATGCATTACTTAGACACAAACGTCATACGATCGCAAGCTGAGGGCATCCTTGGCATAGCCGTGCCTGTCTCCTACTATCATTCATCTGTTACGGAGAAGGATGTGTTTCAAGCAAGCTATGACAGGACAATGATATTATAATATCATTGTCCTGTCACAGCTTACTTGCTTGAAACTTCTACGGCATCAAAATTGTACGACGTCCTGCGACAAATGTGACCGCCCCGTTACTACTAACATTGATACATGTATTGTTGATAAATATATATTACCTCGAACCACTTGATGAAAATCTTCATATGTAGGAATGTTGGGCAGGGGGTATGATGTAGGCTTAATTAAGTACTTGTTATTTTATGATGAGGATCCACCAATATAATCCCATTTGTTGCAAGACACCACCGAAATGCAGATGTACTTAACCTGTATGTTGTTACCATTCGTATTTGCGTAGCGTGTTTGGCAAGTTATCAAGTACGTGTATGTAAAAGGAAAGTCAAAATCCCCTAACCTGCACACAGGGCGTACTTGTCGGTGTGGTTGGCCCCATCCATGCCCCAGTGGCCCGTATCGTAGTCGACTCCGTACGCGCTTTGGGAGCCGGGTTGGTACACAAATGTGTCGTCAAGAGCCTTACACTCGTGCGCATCCACAGTCCCACACAGCGAGTTGGAGAGAACGCTCAGGGTACGGCAGCTGCCACCGTTAGACCCGTCCAACGTGACGCAGTCTGATGTCCACACGCCGGTACACGACCCGTGGCCGGTGTAGTAGCAGGGGTGCCACAGACCCTCCGCTTTACAAGTGGCGTTGACATTGGCGTTAGTCATGGGCCCTGAAACGCGAACCTTAAAAAGGTCCCATCCTTCAAGGCTCGTGAGATATTCCTGTTCACCTGGTAAGTAAATAAATAAATAAACAGGGGAATCAGGCTAATGGCTTCTATTGTTTGTACAGCAAGAGTATGTCATACTATATATCTACTATATATAAGAGTATGTCATACTATATATATTATACATTAGCAATTACTCGCATCATGCTGTAAATGTCGTGAACATATCTTCTCCAACGCTAGTGTGCTTTAAGTAACATGTGCCATGTATTATAGATCATATAGTTTATTCCATTAACCGTGTATGATACCCCAGGCTGGTTTATCACAATGACAGATGAAATTCCTATTCTTTCATTCAGAGCATGTCAGTCAGCCTTGTCTGTTTTTATATACAACATTTTAAAAGTTGTATGAAATACGCACCTTGATGAATAGCTATTATTCACAGAGCCACTAAGTTCAGTTCGATTCTGGGACATGACAGAGAGCTGTACGCTTTTCAAAGTACTACAATATTACACAGCGCATACGACACGTATAACATTTCATGTCTTTTACATTCTCAGTTTCTAATGGCTGTTCTGGTATAAATAACATTGTGCCCACCTTGTGAGTAAGCTGGCCACGCGCTGAGAGCGGTCACAAACAGGACGAGACTCCACATCATGCCGCCTGTTGTACTAACGGAAGGTGTGTAAGGCTCTTACAAATATGACGATATATACCCCGTGTCGAGGTCATGAGAATCTACAGCTGATCAACAGACATAGGCGCTATTTTGGTGACTGCGCATTTACCGTAATAACCAGATCACTCACCGGCATTTTCGTACACATAAACCTAGGCTTGCGAGAAATGTTCAAATGAGATCACTCTTTTCCTTCTTGGTCTTATGAATATACTTGTATGTGTTTATAGAAATTTCAGAAAATATAACCACATACTACCTTGCAATACATTTAGTTCTTCGTCCGTCACATGTATGATCAAACTATGCAATACTGTTCAGCAGTGACACCTGGAAACTTCACCTGGTACTGCTGACTGCAATGTTCAAACCAGTGAGATCATCCTGCGCAGACATGTACCAAAATGTGAATGCCACGCGACATATTGAAGTCTCAAATGCTGTAACTCTGTCGTATTTACTTGCAGAAGACGGTACAAACTGTTGGTATTTCATGTGAAAAGAACAAGACTCTCTGTCGTTTAAGTTGGTGAATAGAGGTTTCAGTCACTCGTACCCCTTTACACTACTTTCTGATTATTTTGAGTTCGTAAAATCCTTACGTGACGTCAAAACTGAGCATGCGCTCTGCGACGTCTCCAGTGCTTCATGCTTCGATTCAACAAGACTGATCAATATATACTAGTAGCTACTATTTTTTCTGCAAATATTTGAGCTCCCTCTCCGCGTGTACATGCTCGCCCTATACTCGCATATTTGTTATTTGATACATGTCTGCGCCGGACAGTGTTTGCTCTATTATTATCTCCATGAAAAATGGAGATATTGTTTTGGGTCTGTCTGTGTGTGTGTCTGTGTGTGTGTCTGTGTGTCTGTGTGTGTGTGTGTGTTTCCGCCAACTACTAGTGAGCATAACTTAAGAACGCCTTTATGGATGGTGATGATATTTGGTATGTAGGTACGTCTTAGGAAGACAAAGGTCAAGGTCAAATCTGGGCCTCCTGGTGGCTGACCTTGGTACTGCAGCAGAACTTCCGGTTTTTGTATCTTTTGTCCTGAACATGCTATGGTCTTGATTTTTTGGTGGCAGATAGCTTTTCCTGTCAGGAATAAGTGGTGTGGGTTTTGTCCCCCTAGCAGCTTGTGTTGGAACTGCAGGGTGGGTTTTGGAGAAATCTTTAAGAGCAGATAAGTCCAGAAAGGAGCAACGTATTATCATGATTTTTTGGTATGTAGGTGTCTTGCACAGAGATGTACATAATTAGATGCAAATTATGCACATAAGGACTTAATTTGCATAATTAATGAGGAAATTCTGTAATTCCAGTGTTTTACATTATAGGACTTTCATACATGTAAAGTGTATAATCTATCGCAGGTAGAATATCAACAGATACCAAATATGCAAATATGGACCTCATTTGCATAATTAATTTGAAAATTCTGTGATTCCTTAGTGGTAAATGATGGGAATTTCATACTTGTGACATGTGTAAGTTAGTTTAAAATTTACAACACCATGCATATATTATGTGAATGTAAAGGTCATTTGCATAATTTATGATAACATGTTGAAATGAAACATTGCCAACGGATTGGACTTTCACATCAAATATATGTTATTTGTGTTGAGGAAACCATATTTCATGGAGATATGAGGTCTCCGAATTCTTGTTGCATTTTGTTACAATCCAAGCCGTTTTAATGTGCATCTCCAAGAGCTGTAAAATGATTATTTAGACATGTTTCCAACTCAAGATCCTTCTTCTGATATATCAAACTTCGCTACACGTGGTGACTGTTATTTGTGGAAAGATGAAGTACACAACCACTAGGGAGTGTAGTATATTGTTATTGGCATGTATGTCTATGTGTCTGCCTGTCTCTGTCTCTGTCTTTCTCTCTGTCTCAGTGTGAGCCACCCCTTCTTGGAATGTCAAAAATAACTTCTGCACACTTTGTATCTTTGGGCAACAAGATATGAAACTGTTTTTTTTATAACCTAACAACAGCCCAGAGACGATGCGTGAAGTTTTTTTCATTTTTATTGGTAACTTTACATTTATTCGATCATCATTACTGAGCACCCGTCACGTGCTAGCTGATTGTTTATCCTGTGATGACGTCGTTGATGTTGGTGCCGTCGGTGACGCTAGGGACGTCGGGGCCGTCTGTAACGTCGTTACCGTCGGTGACGTCGGTAAAGGGGACGTCGGTGACGTCAGTGACTTTGGGTACGTCGGTGCCGTCGGTGACTTTGGGAACGTCGGTGCCACTTGGGGCGTCGGTGACGACGGTGACGCTGGGAACGTCGGTGACGTCTGTGACGCTGGGAACGTCGGTGACGTCGGGAACGTCGGTGACGTCGGTGGCGCTGGGAACGTCAGTGACGTCGGTGACGTCAGTGACTTTGGGAACGTCTGTGACGGGGGCGCTGGAGGGGTCCACTGAAACAGGAAAAGTAAAACCTCAAAACATTGTCTGTTACATATACATGTTGCGTTGTCCTTCGTTAAAAATTATTGACACTGTGCTGGTCATTTCATCCCACATTACAACAGTATAGAAATCTTGTTTTAAATAAAAAAAACTTGTAGACAACTTTGCTTGGAACGCATCGCATTTACACTGCCCATATTGTTTGTTATCACACGATCATTTGCTGCATGATGCAGTAATGTCAGTATTGTGGTGACATAATTTCCTAGGAACCTTTCGTTTACATCTACCCGACAAGCGAGAATTCGGCACAACGCACATACGTGTCAGTGGATAATCAGAAAGACTAAGTAACTAAACTGTTAGCCCATATCCGGTAATGGCTTGCCTTAACTTTCCACGTACACGGAAGGCATCACGGAAGTAAAAGTTAATAGAAAACGTAAATCGATGATAAAATAGTAGAAGAGCCAAGACACGCGATATCCAGGTAGAGGACCTTGACGAAGAAATTAAAGGGCAGAGTTTCCTGAACTTACTGTTTTTCTCACTTTTGCAACGTATTTTAATGACCTCATGTTACCGGGTCATGGGTCATTGTTGAGGTCAGATCTACTTGGATATGTTTTGCATGATCGGCATTGTTTAATACTGTCATCTACATACATACATTTCTTTCAACTGTAATGTTGGATATCGACCTAACATCTATTGTTAGCTAGCTTTTTAAGGTCCAAAATGTAGTTGTGTGTTTTAACGTGATAGAAACAGTGGGTATGCAAAGCAAAGTTTCAGACCATCTCTGCTCTTGTTAAAGCACTGACAAATGCGACTTGTTTACTGCTGTACAATAGTTGACGTAGCTGGGGAAAGACCCTCACCTGCACACAAGGCAAGCATGTCGTGGTGGAAGGCCCCGAACAGGTTGGAGCCTGTATCATAGTCCGTGCCGTACGCACTGTCCCCGCCCCAACCGTGGGGGTTGTAGACAAACGTGTCGTCCAGGTGATGACAGAGGCGGGGGATGGTGTGCCCGCACAGGGCCAGGGACAGGACGGTCGGCGTGTGGCAGCTCAGGTGGCCGCCGTTGAAGGTGATGCAGCCCTCTGTCCAGTGCCTGCCATGGTCACAGCCTTCACTCACATCATAGCAGGGGTAGCTCATCCCCCATGCCTCACAAGTGGCCTTGACGTTCGTATTGGACATAACCCCCGGAGAAGGAACTTTGAAGAACTCCCAACCATCCATGATGGTCAGAAACTCTTGACCTATATGAAAAAGACAGATTGCAGTGTTACAGGCTTTGTTTTGACCTTTCGCGTTTGATGCGTTCCTTCGTAGACCTGTAATCATTGCAAGCATATACACAGGTGATTTTTGAAAGTTGTAAAGGGCCATAAGTTGTTAAAGCTCCAATTGTAACGTAACCTTTTTGTATTTTACAGGGTAGTCTGCGTGTTTGTTTGTTATGATTCCCTCCCCTCGTATGTCACAAGCCTTACTGGCATGTCTTCTTACCTGGGTATCAACACGAAGTTTAGAACTAAACATAAATGATATTTTCCTCACCTTGTGACAAGGCCAGGATAGCGGCGGTGAAAATCAGATGTTTCCACATCTCTGCCGTTCTGCTGAGTCACTTTTAGCACACCGTGAAGTCTGTGTGAGGCGGAGTTTTTACCACACATTTATATGGCGTGCCAAGGTCATGGGAATCACACAGATGTCTGGCCGGCAAATACTAGTAATAACGTCATTTTCGCGGTCGGGTTGGCACCTGTAGGATGTCCTGTTGCAGCTTTATCAAAAACATTATTTGTGCTTGCTACACGATGATGCCCCATTGGCCTAATATAATTGTCACATGGCTTCAAGAAACCCCAAAATGTACCAGAAAATGCACTTGATCGTGCTGTCTTTGATGTCCGGGCTATAATATAAACACCTTATCCACACTGCAATACCCAGCATGCATGAAAAATAGTCTGTCCATAGTTAATCGCGCTGGTATTATCCCGAGATAGAATGTTTGCTCTTAGGATTATTATTACCGCAATGAACAGAGGTATTGTTTTTGTTGTGTTTCTCTGTCTGTCTGTCTGTCTGTGTCAGTACACTAACGCATGAGTCAAGAAGCTGTGAATAGACTGTGGGAAGGTCCTTCTAGCGACTTCCAGCGGCTTCTCTTCGTACTGCAGTGGAACATCCTGCTGTATCTTCTGTTCCGGACATGCATTCTTTTGTGGCAGAAAGCTTTTGGATGATGTCGTTGATGATATATACGTTGTAAGTTCCGGATCCCTATAGCATAAAATTTCTTTTGGAACTGCAGGGGTGTTTCTCTTTTGTTGGGGGGGGGGGGGGTAACTCAACAAACGATACATGGATTCTCGTTATTTGGGGAAAGGAGAGAAATTGATTGCTGCATTCTCAATTTTTCGTGCCTTTATTATTTTCATGCTCATGCTGAAAAACGTAATCTACAGTACTGCTGACACGTGTTAGTTGCTCGTATTTGCGTTATGTCTACACAAAACTTTATTACACAACAAACCACGACAAGTTCACAATCGGTATAAAATGATCCGAATTAACTTTTAACTGTCATTTTTTCAGCTACATGTTTGAGAAACATCAATATTAGTAGGTGAAGCATACGTCTGGCCAAAATTGTATGCAATGTAATGTCCTTAGCAACTAAATGCAGTGCTCACCTGCAAGTACTTGACTCGTATACAAAGTAACGAGCGATATACATGTATTAGGTACAGTATGCAAGTAGTTACCGTATGTAAATAAATGTTTGTTTGGATCTGCAGTGTCTTGGCGGACTTGGCGGGGCCGAAGTCAAAGGTGGCCAGGTGGACTCTGTGTACCAGTCAACAAAACCAAAGTCCACATCGTCCAACCTTGTCACAGTATGCCGAGCACCGTGAAATCAAAATCGGTAGTACACGAAAAGAACACAACAGAACTTGGGTGTAACATATCGGCGACTTAATCAATTTGGAGGTCACAGATTTCAACTTTCATTCCATCGTCTGTCTAAAATTACAGTCTGCTACATTCCACAGCTAGGAAAACATTTAGAACTACGTACTTTACAGAAATCTTTATCACTATAGTGACTATACTATACTATATATAGTGACAGAGTCGACCACCGAGGTCGGCTTTAAGCCCCACGTACTGTCTTTGATCATATCTCCTGAGCGTTCTGACTTTGAATTTGGCTTGCGTGTAAGCCTGGAAGGACAGTACAATGTGTTCACATTCCGCTTGTTTCATTCATCATTGTCATATTCATGGCCGTTTCATTTGTGAAGAATCGAGGACACACATCGTCAAAGACATGGCCGAAGGCGAGACCGTAGAGGATCGCAAGAAGGACGACATAGACGATTCCCGACGCGAGGAGACCCTTGAAGAGCTTGCTGCAGCCGTCTTGTGCATAGACGTTATAGCCGGCATAGATGACCTGTGCGAGTGCCACCAAAGGGCGCCCAATGATGGCGAACCAGAGGGCAGCAGGGTGTTCTATCTTCAGTCCCACGGCTTTGACATAGCCGTTGACGTGATCTATGAAGGAAGCAGCGAGAGGAATGAGTTCACCTGGGATCAAGACGTTCAGGAAGATGTAGGCCAACACATGCAAGTCCTGAGAGGCTTGTTCTCTGTATTCTGTCATCCCATCACAGCCATCCTTACGGTAGTTGTGCAATAGACATGAAGCCTGGCACACAGCATGGGCGTTGAAGATTCCTTCATATCCACACAGAATGGTTGCAGTGAGGATGAAGAACAGACCAGAAAGGCCGATCCCGAGGAAGTAGATCACTGTGGTGAAGGTGCATTTCAGAATGTCGTCGACGTCACCAAGCATCGCTAGACTGAAAGCCAACCCAACGGCCCCCATGATGCCAGACAGCAACGCCCACCAGTTTTTACAGTATGGTGTACAACAATAGGTATTGCAGCAGGACACCACGGGCTGACAGCAAGCGCAACGTTGGCCTCCGGCATCGCCTCCGGGTTGCTGGATGTCCATGCTAGCCACCTGAGCTGACCCAGATGCCACTGCTTCGGACATGTTGGATATTACAATCGCAGTCTTCGCAAACACGCTGACTTTATATACGGGCAGAGGAACTGTGTGTATGTTCCTTTCACTTTCGAACACCAGACCGACACGTATTGTACCATTTAACATAGGAGGGCAAAAATTTAAATTTTCGCAAAGTAAAAAAACCCGCTAGTATATATCGATCGATTCTTCGGCACTTTGTTGTAAATTTAGGTGGACTTTTAAAGATCTAGGTACAATGTAAGCCCAGACGTCTATGACAAAACGAGGAAGAGTCGAACTGTTCACGTTAATAGTTCACCCCGAGTTGCAATAGTTCAGTCAAGGTTAGCACTTCCGGTCTGAAATAAGCATCCTGTATTGCCGGTTGGAGTCAAGATAGATATCGGGGGGAAAAGACTTTGCATGCTTCCGTTACCCAGAAAAGCCAGCTGTGTTTCGTTGCAAATTATTCCGTGTAATTCTTTCAGCTTACATTGTATATTTAGCAGGTGCACCCCACAGTGGAAACATGTGTACGGTGTTGATTCCATGCCCGTAGCCAGGATTTTGATGGGGGTTCTTCTTACTATTGAAGGGACCAGCGAGCGCTGCAGGTGCGCCCCCTGGAAAAATTTGAAAATTGAACTCTCTGAAACGGCATTTCCTGCGTTTTTGAGAGAATTTGGAAGGAAAAATCAGAGACACTCACATAACTGTTTCAGACAGAAGAAAATGTTCGAAGAAAAATAAAGATTGAGTATATTCATTATAAAATGGCCTCCAAAAGTGTGTATCAGGACATTTCGGCCCCGACGTTTCGGCCCCAAGTCCAGGACGTTCTGACCCAAGTGAGGACGGTTCAGCCAAAGGTCTAGTCACTACCAGACTAACTACGCTGGCCATAATAGGGAGAATATTTGCCAGGGGAGTTTGGCCTCCTTGTGCACGGTTTGACTGGCCGCGCAGGGGGAAATTAACCCTCCGCGGACTGACTCCACTGGCCAGCTTATTCCCTTCTTTTACCGAATTCTACGATCCGAAGGCCTGATGGAGGCTACTTAAGGTCCAAGATGGTTCTTTTTTAGACAACTTCTTTTTGTAGTTTGTAGTCATTTGGTCGAATGTATGACTATGTTGTCTTTGAAGTTCGTCTTGGTCAGAAAGCGCACTGCTGAAAGTTGCCGCAGTGCACTTGGCTGATGGAAATTTATTTATTTACTAAATTAGTTTGGATTTTGAGAAAGACGGGTTGTCAATCGATATCTATCAAGCATAACGTGTTAGATAACTAACGGGGCCGAACAGTCCTGGACCCGGGGTCGAAACGGCCTGGGGCTGAAACGTCCTCGGCAGGGGCTAAACTGTCCAGGGGCTGAAAGCAAACGTCCGACATTCCACAGTCTAGTATGATGCGGACCCGGGAAGAACTAAGTATAAACCGCAGGGTCCTTTTTTAGTCAATGACAAAGTGAGCTTTTTTTTCTAGGATTACAGCCCCACTGGTGATATAAAATCCGCCTTTTAAAAAAAAAACCTTGGACATTTAGAATAAAAACAGTGGACCTTGTGTGTGTGTGTGTGTTTCTTATATAAAGAAAGTTACGCGTCCACTGAATGTAGAAAAGAATGTTTACTTCTTGATGACGACATATTTTCACCAACAGAGCCATACTGAAATGTAACACGATCAAACCCATCATGTGATGAGTCAGGCATATGTTTTACTTTACGGCCACTAGACGTGCTTTAATATATTCGGTTCGATTTCGTGGCTGCGAATCGGTAGGCCAAAGTTGAGTCGACTTAAGTGGCACGCTTTCGTATGAGTCATATAGGCTGGAGCAAGGAGCTTTCATCAAAGCTCCTTGGTTGGAGTTGTGCATGAAAATCTCATTCCATACCGCCCGATAAATATGCAATGGCGAGTGATCACAAAACACGTGCTTGTTGTTGGAGGGGGCGTGGCCATGGGCTGTACCATTACAAAAATAGTGGTCACAAACGAAATTTACATTCAAGCTGCAGGAAAAGTACATATACTTTGATCAAATACTTGAATGGTCAAAGGGTCTCTTATCGTCATCATAACCTTTCTACTGTGTTTGTCCCGTAACAGAGCTCAGGAAAAGAAATTTGGCCGTTTCCGGATATGGTTGTGATCACCCGCCGACCTCGTGACATCCTCTGATCCAACATGGCGGCCCCGGAGTTCCTGCAGAAAATCTTCAGGTCAGTCTGTGAGCTTGTTTTTCACCATTGTCAACTGTATGAAGGTATCAAGCCGGTGCGTTAGCGTACGTGAAGGTGACTTGTATGCATAAGAAGAAATATCGGTGAAAAAATCACATTCGCGTTGTATCAGAGCTGCGAACATAGCGAGGGTTTGTGTGTGGGGGAGCTTGGTAGATAGCAAGGAGGTTTAGCGGGAGATAGCAAGTCACATATTCACATACTTGGTACTGAAAGTGAAAGTGCAGGGAATGATCTCATCGAAACTGTTACGGTTGTTGGAGAAAAACAAAACAAAGGAATAGTGTTTTGCTATCCCTGTTCAAATATTTGCTCTCCCCCACCGATCGCGCGGATAGAATTTTGCTTTTCTTGACTTTTGGTCTTGCTAACTTTAAGTTCAGTTGTTTTTGAAAATTAATGTAATGTAAGAATTAGGCGAGAAAGAGGCCTGCCATGAATTTTACTCCCTCACCCCTCCGTTACACGCAGTATGGCATTATCTTGGAGATTTCAGTAGATTTGAAGACGAAGGGGAAAAAGAATACAGCTCGACACATAAGCTAGCAGGGCCCCTATGCACCTCCCACCTCAGCACACAACAGATGTTCTGGGTTGTGCAGTGGTTAATATATAACCACACGGTATTTCTTCTTCTCTAGCAACGCTACATACCATACCTCCCCAACTAAGGAATTTCTTGCAGATAAACATTTCTAACTAAGGAAAAAAAAAGGCAAAACCAAACAAAAGGCAAAACCACCAGTGCAAAGCAAGAGTGCAAAAATGTAGTGGGATAGTCGTACATCTACATGTGTGTGGTTTAATATGACTTGGCCCTTACCTCTTCAACATTGTTGATTTTGTCTGGGTAAGATATGGCAAATGGCCAATATCCGAGCCTGCCTATGAAACATGATGTACAAGTATGCTACCAACAGAACACTTGTACTAGTACATAGGGTACTAGTACATCAAGTAAAATAATATGAGCCTGGATACTCCACAAAACCCAGCTACATGTTTCCCCCACATGGAAGCTTAAGGGGTCCTGTCCTGACTCCAGAAATATCCAAGAAACTGGGTGTGCTTGATTCAGATTGAGCTCTGCCTCACCAGACAACACTTGTTTAGTGGTCTTTGTAAGATTACACAAAGCTCCACCAGCAACTGTACAGGAGGTGACAAATTATACTTTTCCCACTCCCTAACTCTTAACATAATCAGAATTTCATCCTGACTTTGGCATTAGGCAACTTAACCCTATTGCAAAAATGTTACGTTGTACATTAAGAACAGACATGATGATATTCACCTGTGTAGATGTTTGTACAGGTGTGTATTTCCTAATTATATAACCCAGAACAAACGGAATGCCATACTGGTACTGGTCTTATCTTGTTGTGCAGCTGTAGTGTTTATTATAGCCACACTGGAGCTGTAAAACACAAGAGCTTGAACACACAAATGCAGATGTGATCATATGTGTAAGAGTCAGTATGATGTGCAATGTTGTACGTAATATGTTAAACTTGCTAGATATGCTGTCAATTTGCTCTCCTTTCATCCTTTAGTAGTGTGTATTTTTCCTGTATTTCTTTTTTTAACTTGGGCTGGAAATTCTTAATGTTTCATTGATAGTTAAATGTTTGGTAGTTATGTGTACTTCATGATGTAATGGTAGTCTGAATAAAATGATATAGTTGTAAAGTGATAAAAACAAGTTTCAGTTTCGGTGCAATCGTCCGCTTGGAACACGCCCAAGTCATGACTCACTCTTTCAGGCATCAGTGGACCAGAACAAAATGTGTATTATATTACTCGTTATGTTCTGGTCCCTTGATACCTGAAAGAATAACTGACTTGGGCGTGTTCCAAGCTGATGCAACATTCGTACTGCTTTCAGTTTCGAAGAGTTACATGTTTTCAACACAGTATTGATATAGATAATCTTTCCACATCCGCAGGTGTGTGGAGATCTTTCAAAAAGAAGAAAATACTTTAGAATATGGTATCTAGGGAAAGAATATTAAATAAAAATTGAATTATACTGTATACTTTTGAAACGTCTCTATGTTCTCCTTATGAAATGATATATTGTTCAAAGTGATATTCATACCTTTTCTCTAACTGCATATTTCTGTACCAAATCTATGACCTCAGAGTACTAGTACTCTAAAACAGGTTATTCTTCCTTCCTGCAGTTACATTGATGACCACCAGGAGGAGTATGTGAAGCGCCTGTCAGATGTGGTGGCCATCAAGAGTGTGTCAGCCTGGCCGGAGGTCAGGGGGGAGGTCACCAGGATGGTCAAGCACACAGCCAAGGTGTGAATACATTCTGCATCATATATCTGTACAAATGCTAGATAGCCTAAAAAAATCATAATATATAAATTGACCTCTGTACTGCTGTTTCCTATAGAAATGTGTAGCCCATTTAGTTCCATGGCTCTTTCAATCAGTTTTATCTACGTAGGTACATGTATATCAACACCTGCATTCCCATTTCATCTTTGAACTTTCCTAGTCCCACAGTAAAGCTATGTAACCCTGGAGTGTTATATTTGACCCCTGTAACATGTGATACCATCATCTCTGTAGGAACTTGAAGCACTGGGTGCCACAGTAGAGCTCTGTGACCTCGGGATGCAGAAATGTCCGGATGGCTCCGAGATCCCCCTGCCACCATGCATTCTGGGATACCTCGGCCAAGACCCCAAGAAGAAGACCGTTGCCGTATATGGTCATCTTGATGTGCAGCCTGCCAACAAGGTGAATTTTGTCATCTAACCTACATGATACACCTGTCCACCATGTTTTGTAAAAGTCCATCCCATAGTTATTCATCAGTAGATCAAGTCAATAACACTTTTTACATTGCATTTCCTGTAAGTCCAATATTTCTTTTAGTGGTTTACTGCAGCTTTGATTGTCAAGAACTATAGTTAGGGCTGAACAAAGGAAAAGGCCTGATATCGATGGATCTGTTTATTTGTTTATTTAATGTTTATTTGAATTTTTCACACAGGTTGCCCTCCCACATACAAAAAACACTGCAGAACCATACATTACAAAGTCAACAATATACACTAAACTGTAAAATAATTTAGTTAAGCATAATCCAAGTGATAATATTAAATTTATTTTGTTAATGTTGTTTGTTATTTTCACCAGGAGGATGGATGGGACACTGAGCCATTTGTTCTGACAGAAATCGATGGCAAAATGTACGGCAGGGGCTCTACAGATGACAAGGTACTGGGTGTGTGAATATGTATGAATAAAAGTTCCTATATGCTCAAGACAAATCAACCAAGCAACTCTACACCTCTTGCATATTATATCTGAAAAACAAGAAATGCTTCTGTGTATTTTTCCTCTATTTAGCTAGTAGTTAAAGTTAAAGTCCTCCCCACAACCATACATGCATTGGCATGGTCGCATATGGTGACCATGGCCCATCTCCGTTTCTGTAGCCCTTGGGCCACACAGTTGTGCAATCACTACAGCAGGGGGCTAGTCCACTGGTAGTGGTGTGTGTTAAACTCCCATACTCTTTCTCAAATGCTGAGTGCTAAGCAGAGAAAGCAGTACGTACCATTAGTAGAATGTGTAATAAATGTACATGTTATCATTGAGAAAATGTACCATGTGTGACTCCTCCAGGGTCCTGTGCTTGGCTGGCTGAACTGTATCGAGGCCTACCAGAAGATCGGCCAGGAACTACCAGTCAACCTCAAGGTGTGAGGCTGTGCTTTACTTAAGTTAACCTTCTCCTTGCTGAAGGCTCATCTATAGGCATCAAATTTCAGGTTGACTATAGGACTTAGCTGGAAGAGGTTAAGAGTCCTGCAGGGTGTTAGTTTATCAATGTTTCATGTTGCCCTAGCGCATTACTGTATTGGCCTTCAAACTGTGCATTGACATATATTACTAGTACCAGTCTTTACCATACTGAATTTTTTGTACCAGTGCTAATTTTGTAGTGAATGAAAGGTTTGTCTATCTGTATTATTGTAGCGCTAGGTAAAAAGTTTTAATTTGGGACATTAGTGATCCATATTTTTATGTTAGACTGTTCACTCGCGAATTACGTATGGATCTCTATCCATGACCAGTTCATCTTTGAGGGGATGGAGGAGTCAGGTTCGGAGGGGCTGGATGATCTGCTGATCTCTAAGAAAGACACCTTCCTCAAGGTAGGCATGGGCAGGCCCACTATGTATTCTCTTCCCTTCATATGCAGATATGCACAACACTGTAGAAGTTTCTCACATGTTAGATATAAATGCACCTTTCCTGACTGTCCATCACAATTATCAGTTCAACCAATGATAACATGACAATTAGTGGTTTGACCAATGAGAGAGTGGCTGCATGTCAGTCAGTTATTTGAATTTTTATGTTTTGACCGAGGTAGGCAACTCTATAGGAAAGGTCCATTGATACATGGTGTGTGTTTCCTGTTCCACTTGCAATGACTGCATGTCCCAGATGTGATTATTTGCTCTTCCATTTTCTGTCATTGAGTGAAATGTTGCTCTTCCCTAGGATGTGGACTATGTGTGCATCTCTGACAACTACTGGCTTGGGAAGAACAAACCCTGCATCACGTATGGACTCAGGTACTGTAGGTCCAAACAGTTCCAGAGATGCTGACAAATACAATGTACATGTGTATGTTTGATTTATGCTGTAACTGTCAGGGCTTGAAATACCACCTACATATACAGGCTAGTGCAGGTAAGATTGGAGGTACCTGTGCATGTATTTCTGATGTCTACCTGCACCTAACCTGTACCAGTGTAAAATGCGGTGATGATGCTGATGCTGATGCTGATGCTGATGAACCTGTACCAGTCCATATATGGGTTTTATATGTACATGTACATTTAGGTGTATGTGGATTGTTCATTGCTGCATTCACTGTTACCACCTACATGTATGAAGTATACAAGAAATAATGTCAATGGTTTCTTAGCTTACAGTTTTTAGTAACAATCCATACTTCCTAAAGCCTGAGTTGTGCAGGTAAAATTTGTCTGGTGCACGTAATTTTCAATGTTATCTGCATCAGTGCAGCTATGTAGAAAAAGGAATTTTGAGCCCTGACTGTCCTGCTTGATTGTTTCTGAACCTTTCCTGTTCTGCAGGGGGATCTGTTACTTCTTCCTGGAGGTAAAGTGTGCTACTAAGGACCTGCACTCGGGAGTGTTTGGGGGATCTGTGTAAGTATAAATGTTACATTAAATGTATAAATAACTTTTCTTCTTAGAAACCATAAGTATGACAGTTTCTGTTACAGTAAAAATCTCATCTGTTTCGTATTGTAGGCTGGTTCCAGCTGCAATTATTGGTGGCACCAAAAAATAAAGGGATTCTCCATGTAGCTTGTTCTGGGGCTATTTCAAGTGCTTTAAGTATGAAATGATGATAAAAATGTGCTAAGAAATGGTAGTAGATGTCAATATCAGACAGATTTCCTCATCCAGAATACATGTATATATTTTTTGTTTTGCCGCCCAGGAATTGCACTGGATGGCTAAATACATTGTTCAATGTAGTGATTTCTGTATGGTATATCATAACTAAGAGAGTGTCCTCTCCCCCATGTCCAGCCATGAGGCCATGACTGACCTGATAGGTCTGATGTCTAGTCTGGTGGACACCAAGGGTAACATCAAGGTGCCCGGCATCAACGACATGGTCGCCTCGGTGACAGATGAGGAGTTGGCGTCATACGAGCCCATCGACTTTGACCTGGTCAGGCTGTTATTTCTTCATAAGATCTTTAAAATTACAGGATTGGCCAAAAGTATGTCACCATTTCAATTGGTAGTCCATCCTAGCACATTGGCAAAATGTACTGCTTTTGCCGGGATACCTTAGATACACGAACACGATCTTAAACGATACGTTCCGTAGAAGTGCTATGCACGTTGTGTTCCTGATTTTATGCAAGCATTCTGCTGATGCGCTGTCCATCCTGTGTATTACTTTATATGATAATCTTAATCTTACACTCAGTCTGAGTAGCCCAAGATGATGTACATGTAAACTACATTGTATGGTGTACAGTTTATAGTGATTCTGACCAAGGAGTTTAAACCTCCTTGTTCTGACAGTGTATCTCGTGTATATCTTGACCCAAGGAGGTTAATAACTTGTATTTAATCTCCTTGCTTGACCTTGATTGTCCTTGAACAGGAGACCTACAGGGCAGACCTGGGGCACGAACGTCTCCTGCACGACACCAAGGCAAAAATCCTCATGCACCGCTGGAGGTTCCCCACCCTCTCCCTGCATGGTACAGTCTAGTATGATAATTAACACAAAGACTGATGTTGTATGACAGGCATATTCTTTATGCCGGAATGAAAGTATTATCGGAAAACAAATGTTTATGAAAACAGCAGCAGATGACTTTTCTTCTGGCTTACATTATATATGCAGATTATATATGCAGATTATAAACACAGACAAAATTGAATGGTTACTACATCAGCAAACTGGAGATAGGTGGAGTGTGGAGTATGTTGTAATAAACTGCTGGCTCATTCAACATCTCTAACTTTTTTTTCAGTGCATGACTAATGTAATACGTGTGTAAAAGGTTGGAGTACCAACGACTTCCTTGTCCCCCACCACTGTAGGTATTGAGGGTTCGTTTGACGGTGCTGGTGCGAAGACCGTGATCCCGCGGAAGGTGACCGGGAAGTTCTCGCTGCGACTGGTGCCAGACATGCTGCCTGACCAGGTGGAGAAGTGTGTCGTGGACTACCTGAACAAACTGCACAAGGACAGCGGAAGCCCCAACCAGATCAAGTAAGGCATAGTCACAAAGTTTGGAACGGAATTTTTCCTCCAATCAGGTTTGTTACTGCTGGGTACAGATGTTCTTTTTTTGGGTGGCTGATGAGCAGACAGACAGAGTAGGTTGACAGCACGTGGGTGACAGCCAGAACGACAGTTGAAGGTCTCAAAATCTGGTCGGGAGCCAGCATGGGGGAATTCAGGATGCCGAGGATTGCACATTTCCCAGAACTCTAAAATCTCTGATTTCTTGTTTTTATTGGAATAAAAACCTAAGACTTTAATCTCATTTGTAACTGTTGCTGTTTTCAACTTGTCTTTGGTATAAAAACTATTCCTGTTTTGAGTTTGTGTTTTGTCTTATTTCCAGCGTGACCATGGGTCATGGGGGTAAGCCGTGGGTGAGTGACTTCAACCATCCTCACTACATCGCTGGACGCAAGGCGACCAAGACGGGTGAGCTTAGAACAAATTAAACTTACACCGAGTCATGCATTCTGACAAAATGAGAGTCTTCACCAAAGTACTGGCCCTTGCTTTCATTGCACAACAGGTGTGTAATTAAAATAAATTAAGATAAAATTAGGTCCAAGCTTTTACCTGATAGTGATACCTTTCTGATATGTTCTTGACTTTGATGGGTTTATTTGAGTGCAGATATTTCAGGGTGTAAAATCTTTGACATCAAACAATCTCAGAGAATATGCTGATTTAGACTATATGGAGGTCTCTTGATCAATCATTATTGCAAGGAAGATTTTGATGTTCCTTCTGATCCACAATTTGAACAGTTTGGGGCTGTGAGCCTGACTTGACTCGCGAAGGTGGGAGTATCCCTGTGACCTTGACCTTCCAAGAGGTCACTGGCAAGAACGTCATGCTCCTCCCCATGGGTGCCTGTGACGACGGGGCACACTCCCAAAACGAGAAATTCGATCGGAAGAACTACATCCAAGGGGTACGTAGTTATACCTTATTGATGTGTGTATTTTCTATTTCTTGTCTTAGTTTGGGGCGTGGAGCCAGATTTGACACGGGATGGATGTAGTATTCCAGTGACGTTGACATTTGCCGATGTGACGGGGAAAAACGTGATGCTCCTGCCAATGGGTGCATGCGATGATGGGGCCCATTCCCAGAACGAAAAGTTCAACAAGAAAAACTATATTATGGGGGTAGGTCTGAAATGTTACATGGAAAAACAGTTGATTATTTATGGTAAAAATTTCTTGATTCAAATGGTCATGGATAACATTTATCCTGCAAATAGATCATCTTTGTAGACAGAAAATTTAAAAAAATTGTCACAATGCAAATAGTGGTACTTTACAGACCTGTATGATTGCTATTTCAAGGAAAGTACTACTAAGCATATTTTTAAATTAGATACTATAAATTTTTAATTGATTTTTGAATTAAGATTACAACCTCATGCCCCAAAGACTGTATCAGTCCTTTATGACCTTGTTCATCTTTAGCTAGTGACATGCATTTAGGTTTGTTCCACCATCTTGGAACAAAAAGCCCCACATCATATTTATCTGAGTGTATAATCTTCAAATTAGCAATGTAGTAACTTCCATCAGACCTATAATTGTCTGGACTTACTTTCGTAATCATAGACAATAATTTCCTGTTGAAGAAAAAATACTAAGTTAAACATGTCAACATTTCCCCCAACAGACCAAACTTCTGGCTGCCTACCTCCATGAGGTGGCCCAGTTGGAGTGAGAACCATCCAGGCAACAAAACAACATTTCCACTACAACAACAAACACAAGACCATGCTTATACATGCTATATCAAGCTACTGCTCTTCCTCTGTTTCATAGCATTTTGTTAAACAGATTAGATTTCATGTTCCACATATTAGAATATTATTTCCTTCAAGGTGTTTCACACAAGGTGTGTAGAAGAATAAGTCATAAATCAGGTAGTTGATTATGCTGCTTTCTCTTCTATTTTTCTGACTCATGAACCTCATGATGATACATGTAGTTACTTCATGGATCTTCTGTAAATTTTGGTGAAATATCAGATCAGATTTATTGAGCAATGAACCACAAGATATTTCTCAGATTTTTTTGTCAAATCTAAAAGGAGTATTTATGATGTTAGATCTATTACCTCAGAATGGCAATGTTGTCATGCAATATTAGATATTGATAAAAAAACTCTCCATTGGACCAACTTATGCTGGTAATTAAAAGAAAGGGCACCAAAAAAAAATGGTTTTAAAAAATAGCACAGCTCTCATGTGATCTTGCTTTCAGTCACATGGAGGCTCCATGGTTAAATGAAGAGTGGACTTGGTGGAATGTCAAAGTCTTTCTCCGTTTTATTTTTGTTTCTTTTAATTTTGCATTGCATACAGTTGAATAATATCATAGCAAGATCCAAAGCTTCATCATCTCCTATCCCAGCATGTGATTGTGACTCCTCTACCATATATGCATAACCACTTGTCACGTTTAATACATCTCTAGAGACAACCTCAGATAAATCTTACACATCTGTGCTGCAGGGGGACATACATGTACTTAGTTTAAGTTGTGTCCGACTTAAGGTTGGCTAGGACTTATATCTACACGAAGGAACTGAATCAACAAGTGCCTTTTAAGATTTAAAAATGTGAGCCAAAACCTGCTCTTATATGTAAGTTGACTTGTATCAAAGCTTGTCAGAAAATGTGTCAATTAAGCTGTAAGGGCCCATGTAAAGGTGACAAACCAAATTGAGGATTGTGGAAATTTACTGTAAGTTGTGAATAAAATTTCTGTCTGCTTCTCTTTGTTTTTGCCTTACAATGTTGTGTTTGTCTGGTACAGACCTCTTGAGAACGCAGGGGGGGGGGGGGTAAATTGCACTTACATCTCTAACTTGATTAATATGGTCTACAATTTATCATTCACCTGAGCCTTTTCATTTCTTTCTACTTGACAATTCAAGACTGATTTACCTTTTTAAATGCAATATTGAAAACCAAATTAAGAGTGGATGTGACATGAGTACCTGGCACTTTTACGTGTCCAGGAGCCCTTAGCAAGGAAACCTCTCTCTCTATTTATACTATGTTGATTACTATACAAGATGTCCTTTGATAGACTAATACAAAAAAATAGTTGCATTCATACATTAGTTTTTAGGATGCATGTGTCCCAGCCATATTTTAATGTTCTCATTTTAAGCATTTATGACTAGTGCTGTATAAAAACAGCACTGATCATAAAGGAGAACAATGAGAACAAAATGAGAAGAATGTTGGCCATGCATATAACTGAAAATAACTGGAACATAGGTAATGAAAAACATCTATCAAGGATCCATGTTACTGAGATATGAGCGCTTGGGACTTGTCTGATAAAACTGTCCATATCCAGCATCTAATGATATTGTCTCACTGATAGAATACATGTAATGCCTTATAATTACTAAACCTTGACTTCATGTGCAATGTTTTCAGTGCTTAATATCCAAGTTCAGCCTAACTGACTCCAGATACAGTATGCTTGTACAGAAACAACACTGATTTTACTGACAAGATGGCTCACAGAATAGGAAGTACTGTAAATGGTGAAATGTTCACAGTGGTTTTATTTTCACAGTTTTTTGCAGTGTCCTCTTAATGCAAAATCATGACGCCACAAATATGTATTCTGTAGTTTTGTATTCTATTGTACAACAGATTTTGTTCAGCTGTGAGCTTCAAACATTGCAAAAACCTGCTTTTTCTCTCATACCCTGCAATAATACCACTGCAAAAGTAAGTGCATTTACAGTATATTGTAGGACGTAAGCTTGTTGGCAACAGGAATGAAAATAAAGATGAGGGTAGAAGAGAGTCTGCTTGCAGGGAGGTAGGTTGTTGGTACGGCAATTTTGTCCTCATTGCAAGATTCCCCCCCAACCTCCATGGTCGTCGTCCTTTGCTGCCTTTTCTGCCTGAAGCCACAAAAAACATAGAATTTTGATTTAGATTTGGTACATGTTCTGTCTTGACTATTCAACAAACAACAGTCACATGAATATAGTAAGAATAAGTTTTCGAGAATGATTGCTGAAAATACAGCAAAATGGTCCATCAGTTGAAGATGAAAATTGGGATTAAACAATCTTACATAAAAGACAAAAGTTTTAATGTTTTTAAAACTTCCAATGACTCACTTTCTCTTGCTGCTTCTTCTTTTTTGCCTGAGCTTTTTCAAGCATCTTCTGGGCATACTTGTCAGACTGTCCATTTGCTTCCTAAGCAAGCAAGGGTTTAAAACAGATGTACATGTTTTTCAGTCCATAGAGACATACATTCCACATCCCCACATGCCATTCTTTGCTAGTAACAGTACTTTCCTCATAAAAGATCTATTGTGTATCATATTTCTCATAAAACAACTGTACCTTCAGCTTGATACAACCTACATGTATAAGAAAGTCAGTAGAGCTGATTTTAGTATTGCATAAGCTACGACCACACACCAAATATTGTCTTCAAATCCTTGGTATGAACTTGAAATATATTGAGAATCTTTTTGAGTCACAGTTGTTCTGTGTGATTCGTACTCACGCCTTTGGTTTTGCTCTCTGCGCCTGTGAGTTTCTTCATCAGGTGAAACAGTCCACCACTGCTTCCTCCTGAGGTCTTTGGCTTCTCTTGTGTTTCCTGTGACTTTCCCTGTGACGTTTCTTCGGGGTTGTCTGTGGGCCTTTCTTCGGTGGTTTCTTCTGGCATTACCTGTATTTCCTGCTGTGTTTCCGCAGCCTATCATGATCATGAACAACAGTGGACAAATTCCAACATCTTTACACTGTTTGCTTTTTGAACCATGTAACTTGTAGCATTGTCCTCTTCGGCGTAACACACAAGCTTCACAGGCACGTGGCGTGGCAGCACTGCTGCTGGCTACATTACACCTAACGACTAGTTACACCTAACCTTTGAACGTCTAACCCTAAACATTGTTTAAACTTATCTATCGATCAAGTATCAAATGAGAAACATTTTTAAGCTCCTGTTTTTTACTCCCTTATTTACACTAGTCATGATTGGTTTAGAAGCAAGAGTCACATTACAGTTCTTCATTTTTGCCTAAGGAAAAAGGTTAGCAAAGAAACAAGACACTTGAACCCACCTCTGCCATGGTCATGTGCTTAGAATGTGGCTTATTTGGTGACTCTTGATAATGTAAGCTCAGCCTGTGTGTGTTGCACAACTGATGTGTTAGCATACATGTATATATAAATATACATATACAGGTATCGTGAAGATGACGTGTTATGACGCATGCGTTTTTCTTGGAAAGTGTGCATCTCATCATTTAATCATGGTGTCCATCATGAAGTATTAATTTTTTAATAGTTTCCAGCAGGAAACGAGTAACATGATCCATGTATTTCATCATTTTGGTCCTTCAATGATAAGTGAAGGAAGGAGCCTGATGCTGGCCTAATAGATTCCTTTTGCGATTTAGGAACTTATGTTTGTTTGGGAGATTGCAGCTATTATGAATTTTGCCTCCTAAATGAAACATTTACAGAAACATTGCTTGAAAAAGTGGTGATACACTTGCTCAGTTGGTGAAGGGGATTCTTGTCACTTGTAATTGCGGAATTCGGTTCGACTATTGCAGGAGACTGGGTAGTAAGTTACAAAAAGTAAATATAAGGACAGTGTGCAATTCAGATCGGCGGAGAAAATTTCCATAAAACTTAGCAGATGCTGTCATCAGTACTGAAGCTAATTTGAGAGATACTAAATAATTTCGCCTCTTGGGTACATGACTTTGTTTTATGGATCAGGGAAGTTTTACGAGTTCCACTAATAAGCCATGTGGCCTTGTGTTGTTCAGTCACTCTGTGAATATAGTCGATTTGTGTCGTAGCAATTACATGTAGTCCTGTTCCTTAAAGTTAACCAGGTTGGTTTGAAACTGCTATCTGCACATTATACTTAGCAATAAGACACAAAGAAAAGGCACCAATGCTTCCAAAAATGTATTTGATATTTCTTCATGAGACATTTGTAACTCCAAAAATAGAGCCCAGATATTTGACGTTATTAGACAAGTTTGTCAACTATGAATTGACAGAGCCTCTCAGCAAACTGTCGCTCGTTGTCTGACATTCTCCGGTAAGATTGTAAAGACTTCTCCAGGCCTGCCTGGACATCCACAGAACGGAATCTCCTTCCTGCATGGGAAATAAACAACAGTTGGTAACATAACTCAACATTAGGCCACACCAATTTAATTTGTTGGTTCTCGGATTTTTTCAGAAAAAATATGAAGCGACAGGGCGAAAAAAAATAAAAATAAAAACAGGCCTGGGCATCCTATTATAGCCCCAAATGCTAGAATTGGTGCCATGAAGTCAACACAAAAGACTGGGTTAAAATTTGAATAATGATTTTTGAACTTTTAATCAAACCAGTGCATTGGTAGATGTAATAACTGTAACAACTAGGAGTAACAGGTCTTTCTTGAACTGTTGGAGGCAAAATATGAGCATTTTTGAGTTGATTCAGAACCAGAATTTTTTTTTTTTTTTTTTTTTTGCAAATCAGAAAAAAATGAAGAGGCGAATCCGAGAACCAACAAATTAAATTGGTGTGGCCTTATACACTGTTTATCTACATGTGAGGTCCAATACTTAAGTATTGCAATGTTAAAAAAATGTTGAATGTTAAAAAATTTTTAAAAATGTTGAATGTTAAAGTATTGCACAAAAAAAAATTGCAATGTTATAACATAGCTATGATGGTTTAAAAGATAAATTTGGCATTTCAGGAATCACAAAAACAAAACATACATGTATAACCAAAGAAGTCCATTTGTTTACATAGGATCCATGTCTTACATCTTGTAAAATTCCTTCAACAACCAAATATCTTGCAAGGGTATTAGTTTTACAATTTGTTTTCAAATATACAGCCTACAAGTCATGCTTAAGCACACATGAACAAACTGGTATCAGGCAATATTCACCATAATAGTGAGCAGTATAGGCTTTGATTCTTTGTGGAACCCTTTCAGCTGGATCGATAGCTGTGAAACATAAATTATGCAAATTTCAGCTGTAAAACATATGCAAATTTCTGCCATACCTCTCAAGGAGTACCCTATGTCCTGGATGAGTCCTTCAGACACCCACAGTAAGGGACACTCCAGGTAAGAGTCTACTATGACTCCCTTCTTAACCTTCATGTACACACCTAAGGGCTGGGAGAAAACAATAAAGGAATTGTGCTTTATACATTACATCATTTCTGAAAACAACTTAAAGACAATACGACAAACTACAAATGTGTTCACTTGGTTGATATGATAAATATAAATGTCAATACTTGAAACTTTGTAGCTTACCACAGCTAGTCCGTTGACAGGCTTTCTTAAACAAATGTTGAAAGGAGGTGTTTTTCCATATATCCACTCCCAAGACTGAAAGGGAAATACATTGTAAATGCAAATTACATTGTAAAACACATTTGTACAGAAATTCAACATATTGTTATTCTAACATAACTTGCATGAAAAATACAAAACTCATCTTTACAATGCTCCACAAGCTTTCAGCATTCTGAAGTTGCTTATTAGCAGCGAGTTGCTTCTATTCCTGATAATTCTGCAATGACTTGTGGGAAACATGATGTCACCAATCTGAGTAAACAAGATTTCACTTCAGCACTTATCACAAAGATTTTGGCTCTAGCTGTGAAGGGGGAGGTTGGCTGAAAACCTAGTCCACAGTATATCACTTCATCCTACCTTCAGTTCCTCTGTAATTTTGTCAATGCCTGGGTACAGGGCCTCACTGGTGGGGTCTACATCACATATCTGTAAAAAAATATGGAAAGGCATACTATATCAATGTGGAGATTGATCCAAATTGCCTCATGAAATATGTTTAAATACACGATGTACTTGAAAAAATAAGGGATCAAAACAATCACCTGTTTTGTCTGCCCTTGATGATTTGTCATGAAATATTCTGCTATGGTATCCCCTAAAACTTCAGTGTCGATGGTAGGGTCCACTTCTTTTAAGTTCATGACCTCTGACCTTGTACTTTCAGTGGCAGTAGTCTCCAAGCCATCCTGAAGTTGGGACAAAGAAACAAAAATTTCCTGTGTTATGTAGTATGTATAGTATACATGTATTCCAAGATCTTGAAGCTATGTGTAATGAGATAACCTGCTAATTTTATCTTTTCATAAATCTTTGTTTGGAATGGAGAATGAAAAGCAAAAGAGCTGGATAACCTACATATCCAGACACAAGGATGTCCTTCAGGACTTGTGTGTTGACATGACACAGCAGGGTGCAGTGATGGTAGGCTGTCTTGCGGCCCAGCTTTGCTGCAGTACCCGACAGCTACACAAGGGGGAGAAAATGTACACTTTACACACAGATCTTTGAACAAGTACCTTAGGGAATTCAATGAGATGTGTCACCTCCTTTTTGAACTTTTGGAACGTTTTCCTGTTTCAAGTATTTGTCATTAAATGATAATAGAAACAAAATCACATGAATAGCAAAGTTATTTATTCACAACCTCTTGTTTAACAAGAGCCTATATTGTTTGGATGACCATCTGTCATCTTCATCAGGGCAATTATGACTGGTTCACTGTGCACTGAAGCTAGGTGTTTCTATACAAAATCACATGTTTGTCAAGAACTACACTTGCGTAAGACTGCAGGCTGTACCTTGTACTTGTCATTGAGTACCAAGTCGTCTCTCTTGTTGACAGACAGGTCCAGACTTGGCCACCTCCCCTTGAGTGCAGTCACCAGGTCCTGTAGGTTCTGCTTCCTTCTGTAGGTGTCTCTGGAGGTCAGGAAGGTCACATTCAGGTTTCCCAAGTCCTGTTGGGATACAAAAGCTTTAATCAGCTGTCTGAGGGCAACTTGTCTCCTTTACATCATGATACAAGGGTCTTCTTTCATCAGGACTATTCAAATGCCACAAGTATGAACTTCGCATCGTTTACCAATATGGTATTATAAAAACAATTTCCCCATTAACCATGCACATTTTTTATCCTCATTTGCATACTATATCTAATCATGTCAATCATCACTTAAGCTATTTACATACCAAAATGACCCATCAAGGCTTACAAGAGACACACATTTCCTATGGACATTACAGAAATTCTGGTGAAATTCCTAGAATTCTTGCAGACTGATTATATACTATACTACTAGGCTCGCCCCTAAGGTGTTGCCAAAAAAGTTGAATACATATCAGCTGCTCTCCCTACATGGTAGACTGTTCCCCCTCCACTTCTCCTCCTGACCAGGTGGATGCCCAGCTCCTGTAGTCTCTTCACTTTACACTCCGCCCAGGGGTTCTGGTGACGACCAATCACAACCTGGGGGATCAAGACATTTCATTGTGTAATATCACCAAGGACCAATGTTGTCAGCTAGGTCTATGTCAACAGTTCTCCATTAACCGCATTGACTTTTTGTAGAATGACCACTCTGGGGCCGTCCTCGTCGCACCAATCTGAATTTTTTTTACATGGTCATGCCCAGATTGTGCTCCCATTTATTCATATGAAGTTTGAAGCAAATCCATCGATCCGAAGTTGTATAAATCGAAGTTGACAGTAATACATTGACTTTTTGTAGAATGACCACTCACTTTTGACTTTTTGTAGAATGACCACTATTCCTTGCAAAATATCGGCCCTCGCGCAACGGCGGCAAAATCCACCACCACAAACATTTTCAAATAGGTGTCCCATGTATGTCTGCGAAGTTTCCGTGCTTTACAAGCTTGTAAAGTACCTTTTTTTTGGCAAAATGTACGCCACTATCACGCCCCGGCCGCGGCGTCTCGATTTCAACATGGCCGACCTGGTCACGTGGTTGCCTTCCGGGACTGTTCTATAACTTCGGCGGGGAGGGAGGGTGCCAGCAAACCGCAATCTTCCGCGCACGGCGCTCTTTCACAGTAAATTTTCAACAAAAACGGCTAATAACACTGAGGAAATGAAGGGTGCTTTACTTTGTGCCGTCGATAGAACTCAGCCATAGTTACAAAATCCCCCATTTTTAAATACTAGTAGAATAAGATATATTTTTGACAGATTATTAACTTTTTGTACGTTTTCTTCTAAACATACAGGTGCGTATAAGAACACTACACGAGGAAGAATACTGAATGCCGACATGTTCTTCAAGAGTTTTTATCATTATTATAATAGTTTAATAGTTTTTAGCATTACGTTACTCACAGTATTCATAGTCTTATTCCTACTAACATACCCCTTGTTCCTACTAACATACCCCCTTGTTTCTACAAACATAGTCATTCATTCTTGAGATTGACACATTTGAACGAAATTTCGTTTTGTCGATTGAATTCTGGTTCGTACTAGCTAGTAGTACTGTTGTTCGTTTTTGTGTTCGTTTCACCCGTTGCCATTGACTGGTTTTGTGTTCATACATTTTAAACTTGAAGTATATTCGTGTTTTAGATAACATAAGGCAAATATTGTTTTTTTCAAGTTACTAACTTACATGTGATCTGTGGCCGACACTTCCGTGCGAAGATCGGACTCATTTATATAATAGTCACCTACGGACTCACAGGAAGTAACACGAAGTCTTGGTCTTCATCGACGCCGAGGGACGAACAACAAAGTACACATGTATTTCGATTCCTGGTTGTGGGCACTACCGTCATACAACTGGGTGCAGAAATTTAATTAGAAGCCTGGCAGTTTTCATACTAGTTTACTGTCAAAATTAAAAAAAAAGTTTCGTCCCTAAAATCATCTACTATCAGCAAGGTTTCATAGTCATACAGTTGACTTTTTCTATAGATTACAAACCTACCGCAGGCCCGGGGTAGAGTTATTTCGTTGTCCGGTGCGGTGCAGTTCAATGTCGACGATGACTTACCTATTATAGAAGTTTAGTAAAGAGTGGGCATTACATAAATAATAATCGTTCGTTCAAGAACTTGGGAATGGAAACTTTGTTACGTTTTGAACATTGTATATTAGTACTTTGGTTGTTCAAACGTTAAAACATGTTAACAAACGTTAGTAACAATAATTGTCAAAGTAAAATGTGTGTTAGCAAAAAAATAGGAAACATGAACGGAACGGAACGGAAAAAAAAACGGAACATGAACCAGAACAAACAGAACTTCGCCAAAACAATTTTATAATTCTAATGACAAGACCAAGCGGTAGGAACAGCTTTCCTCCGACTGTTCAAAAGGTAAGTGTTCACAGTCCATCAGCAGGGATCCTTCAGGCGGGTTGTCTCCTCCGCACACGTAGGTTTTCAGGGTAGGACTGACTACTCTGGAGGGATCCATACGGAGAATGTTGTCCAAATACCGGAGTCTCCTACGATGGATGGCTGAGACCTGGTTGTAGTCTGGATTTGTTGCTGTGTCCCAAAAGTGTTTCTTTCTTCCGAAACCTAATACTAGTAATAATCATGAGCACTGTTTGTATATATGTTGGTATTATTGACAAGAATGGGTGCCTTTGTCATTCACATCATCATCATATGCCGGGCGGCTTGCCCGGCCCGGCCCGAGTTGACTCTCTCCCTCCAGACAGTTCTATCCGCCAAACAAACAATTGAAGTAATTCTGTTGAAAACAAAACAAGGTTAGTACTAGTAATTAACAACTTGAAACTCATACTGTTGTTTACTCAATCGAATGCCTGTATGAATAAGATGGGAAGTACTGTGCTACGAGTCTACGATGCTGTTCATGGTATTCACACAGATCGAAGCCTTTTTTTTTGTTTACCCCGACGTCAGAATAAGTTCATTTTATTTACTACTAGTTGTTCCTGAAGTTCCTAATCTTTGTTGATGTAGTTCCACAAAGATTGCATATTCTAGGAAAATTAATGGTAAAGCCATCCTTGGTAAATCCAAGCAGACAAAAATAGAACAGGTAGAGAGGTTAAAAAGCAAGTATTAAACCTTCTTGCTATAAAGTTAAGAAGTTCAGAACGTCACACCCCGCCACGTCGGCCTTCCTTTGTGTCCTGATTGTCAAAGGAGCCGCTCTTGTCAATCACATCCAGCGGCGCCGTGGCTTTGCGTACGTACATGATATACTCAGTGATACTGTACTACATGACCAGACCAGTCCATCGGCGCGGGAGACTTCTGTTCATGGGCACGTGCGGCCCGGTGGGAGGGACTTCGCAAACCAAGGAGGTTAGAGCTCATTTGCATGCAGGCCGTGGGTTTTCGTGCCAACTTAAGATGAGAATGTGACCAATAATACCAGTATGCATTTTGTATGTGTGTGTGTGTATAGAGACATAAACTGTACATAATTTCAATGATATCATTATTTACTTTAATGATACACACTGTTCACTAACACAGCAGTTTTCCCACATCAACTTTAAAACCATGGATATCTGAAGGCCAAGGGTACATAATGGCAGATTGTGCATATGTTTTGGAGTTTTAAAGTTCAAACTGATAACGCAAGCACTTGGAAATTAGAGTTGTACAGCTGATGCTGACAGTACAGGAGAAGCGTAATACTGTACTTTCATTTTAAAATACAAACAGAGAAGCAAGAAAATTATAGCGTAATATACAAAATTATTAAACACATTCTTGACTATAACAATATCTCAAGCATGTAGACATGGTAAATACTGGAAAGTTACATAATGGCACATTTTAAACCAAGTTTACTATTAACTCAAATGATAACTGTTACATGGATCATATAATAAGGAGGATGTTGGATAAGGTAACGCTAACGGTTAACGTTGGATACAAATTATAATGCAAGTGTAACGTTACATCAGCGTTCTCACTAGGCTGAAAATATGCAGAAAAATGACAAACAGTGCATAATGATAATAATTGAAAATTTACTCTAAACAAAGAGGATCTAAAATTGCTCTAAAAATTAGTACAATAGCTCGGTCAGTCCGTGTGCCAGGCCTGCCGTGCGCGGAAGATTGCGGTTTGCTGGCACCCTCCCTCCCCGCCGAAGTTATAGAACAGTCCCGGAAGGCAACCACGTGACCAGGTCGGCCATGTTGAAATCGAGACGCCGCGGCCGGGGCGTGATAGTGGCGTACATTTTGCCAAAAAAAAAGGTACTTTACAAGCTTGTAAAGCACGGAAACTTCGCAGACATACATGGGACACCTATTTGAAAATGTTTGTGGTGGTGGATTTTGCCGCCGTTGCGCGAGGGCCGATATTTTGCAAGGAATAGTGGTCATTCTACAAAAAGTCAAAAGTGAGTGGTCATTCTACAAAAAGTCAACGCCGTGGCTATATACACACCGGGTGTGTTTATAAAAGACAAATAGATTTTATATACACACCGAAATACTAGCCTCCTTGGTAGGCCCAAAACCTGGGTTTTTGTGAGTGTTTGAGGATTCAGGGGCACCAAGTTTAAACCTCGGTCTTCAAGTTTATCTTAGTGGATGATGAAAATCAGAAAACAACACGGAAATCTAATTCGACAATAAGACCCAAGCAAGCTACCATGTTTTCGATCACGTCCGCACCATCGCTACTTCACGCCGCCCTGACAAGATGTCGGGTTCATTTGCACGTCTAACGCAGACAAGGCAAGCCGGTATGTCCGCCCCAGCATCGTCCCCCAAGAAGGCTAGCAAGCCCAAGGCGGCGCCCAAGGCCCCCGCGGCTCACCCGCCAACTACCGCCATGATTACGGCGGCTGTGGAAGCACTCAAGGACCGCACAGGTTCTTCCGTGCCGGCCATCAAGAAGTACATCGCCGCCAACTACAAGTTCGACGTGGAGAAGAAGGCACACTTCATCAAGCGCGCCCTGAAAGCCTTGGTGGAGAAGGGTACCCTCCTTCAGGTAAAAGGTACTGGGGCGTCGGGATCCTTCAAAATCAACGTGGCAGCCAAGAAAGCCGCAGAGAAGGCCGCCAAGAAAGCCACCAAGAAGCCGGTCAAGAAACCCGCGGCTAAAAAGGCCACAAAACCCAAGGCCACCAAGCCGAAAAAGCTCAAGGCCAAGAAGGCTACCACCCCCAAGAAGACCAAGAAGCCGGCCACCAAGAAGACCAAGAAATCTCCGGCGAAGAAACCTGCTGCCAAGAAACCCGCCAAGAAGACCCCGGCAAAGAAGACCGCCAAGAAGGCAGCGCCCGCTAAGAAGGCACCCAAGCCCAAGAAGAAGTGAAGACTTGGCCGTCGAATTTCCTCCAAACCCCGGCCCTTTTCAGGGCCACCCACATCCTTACGAAAGAACTATGTCTGACACCTCAAGGCCAAGTTACCCATGCTCCACACGAATACGCACTATCCCCTGAAAGAAAAATGATACACGAACTAAGAAGAGAATGAATAAAAATGAATTAAAGAGGGAAGCCAAAGCGGGTGTGTATATAAAAGACAAATAGATTTTATATACACACCGGGTGTGTATATAAAAGACAAATAGATTTTATAGTGTGTATATAAAAGACAAATAGATTTTATATACACACCGGGTGTGCATATAAAAGACAAATAGATTTTATATACACACCGGGTGTGCATATAAAAGACAAATAGATTTTATATACACACCGGGTGTGTATATAGCCACGTTCAAAAGTCAATGTATTACTGTCAACTTCGATTTATACAACTTCGGATCGATGGATTTGCTTCAAACTTCATATGAATAAATGGGAGCACAATCTGGGCATGACCATGTAAAAAAAATTCAGATTGGTGCGACGAGGACGGCCCCAGAGTGGTTATTAGTGGTCATTCTACAAAAAGTCAATCCCCCATTAACTTACTTCAGTACAACTAACATGTTAGACAAAATGTCAGAATAAAATGACTACCAGTTACAAAGTTGGTTGATCAAAAGAAGTGACACAAATATATAAGAAATGGCTTGTAAATTGATTAGATCTTGGTCTAGTCCCTGAACAGAACTGTCTTCGAACTGTACTTACTGTAGGCTCATTTCTCCAGA
Organism: Branchiostoma floridae x Branchiostoma japonicum; assembly: GCA_013266295.2. NCBI lineage: Eukaryota > Metazoa > Chordata > Leptocardii > Amphioxiformes > Branchiostomatidae > Branchiostoma > Branchiostoma floridae x Branchiostoma japonicum. The sequence continues at coordinate 9,662,724 of CM023824.1, forward strand.
GTAGGAGAATATCTGTGTCTGTGAAGTCTTGGTTCTCATACAACCTGGAATGTGGTTGAATTTTTATTATAATATTTTGAGAGGCCGGGTTGATTTTGTAACTCATGCTACCTGCATTAGAATGCTGTTAATAAGAATAATTTTATTGCACAACAATCATATGAGGTATTATGTATATTTTTTTTGGGTATGAATTATCACTTACACCACACACACGCACACACACACACACACACGCGCACACACACACACACACACACACACACACACACATACTACACAAACTCACTCACTCACTCCCTCCCTCCCTCCCTCACTCACTCACTCACTCACTCACTCACTCACTCACTCACTCACTCACTTGCCAGATTTAAGAGTTCCACTTACCAGTCTTCAAAAGCCAGATTTGCGAATGGATCTGTTGATGTAGATTTGTACACAATTCCCTGTACAGATATAAGAGGATGGAAAAATGTTTGCGTGGCCAGATTTAACGTCTTGTTGAACATATTGCTATTTTTTAGATCCAAAACTATTCAACTTTGGCATGGCAACATTCAAACACAGATTTATACCGAACGCTGAAAGAATATTATAAAGGCTGGGGTGGGGTTTCCTTAGTTTTTGTTCGGAGGAGGGGGGGCGATCTGTGTCAGTCTGTGAACTGGCACGCCATACAACGTACTATGCCATCAACCGCTTCTCATTACTACAAGCGTAAAGTATGTCAATACACAGCATATAGCATTTACCTTGGGTTTCGTTATGGTGTTGGAAGTAACGTCAGAGCCGCCGTCCGGGATAGCAGACGAAAAACACCGACGGTGGGCGGTGCTTCTTTCGGAGAACTTTTTACGCTTAACCTTTGAGTGTTTTCCCACTGTTTCTATTTTAGTAACACTAGAAATGATTAAGGATCGCTGTGATATACAAGGCAATGTTTTAGACGAGTGAAACAGCGAGAGATAGGTAGGAAAGCGCCGTGCGGAAAATGTAAACAGAGACGTGCTTCGTCTACAGGGCGCAGCCATCTTGAATTGTCCCGGTGGCTTCTGGGATATTTCACTGAGGGGTCATTGCTTGACCTATTTAATGTTTGATGAGCAAGACTTTATGACTTAGTCATGGTATGCATTAAATTCCAACCCCATTTACTGTTCTACTAAAACAGTTCAAGGAATGTATATAAAATTTGACAGGTAAAATTTACCAGCAGTATGCTTCGACCCTACTCAACCCTCTTGGTATACTCAATACTATAGTGAGTGAAGAACAGAAATAAGGACATCAACATGGAATATTATGAAGCCAAATTTATTTTCAGTGCTAGACCATTGACACAAAATATCACAACTGCATTTGTTTTGAAGCCTCAGCATAGTGTAGCCGCAGCATCGTGAGAGATGAACACAGCTTTTGATCGGACCTAGGGAAGGCTGATCAAACAGGTGTCATAGCGGTAGCGACGGTCTCTGGGGAGGGGAACAAGAGACAACATTTAGCGTACGTCATCGATAAAAGCACAGGTCAAATCTCAGGGTATGACTGCTTGTAAATAATGTGTTTTGTTTTGTAAAGTTGTAACACAAGAAACATCGTGCAATGCGAAACAGATTTGAGGAAATTTCATTCAAGTTGTCCGTGGAAGAACTTGACAGGGCTTATTTTCTCATTGGTGCGAATTGTTATATAATTGAGAAACTGAACTGAACAAAGAACTGATATACAGTCGTCCAAAGCGCCCTTTTTTAAAAGAAAAATTACATAAATACTGTGGAGATTGACAAAATAAACCCCTCCGCTCTAGCTCTCTTTCCTGTTAAAGTGGAAGGCGATTACTATCAGTGACATAAAAATTTGTACTGATAGATTTTATGAACTTACCCGTAGTCGTTGTCATGGTAACTGTGCACGCCCCTCAGGTAGAAGCCGTCGGACACGTTGTAGTCGCCCGGCTGGCCAAGCTCATTGGTGTAGTTGGACAGGACGTTGTTAAACGTCACCATGTCGTAAACCTTCGAGCACCGGACCTTGGATATTAGGGGAAAATATCATTAAGTACAATCTACTTTCGCAGTCAACTTTATATCTTCACAAGCACAAGACTAGTTACAAAACACTAGTAATTTACTGTGACCCAGTAACGTTATGTGCTTTTTAACTCCGTTTCCACAGCGCGATTTGCTCATTTACAAACTTGGCCCAGCGTGTAAATGTTCGAAAGTGGCACAATTCCAAAATTTCGCTCAAAAGTGCACTTCGACGTTGATGGTTTTACAAAGCACAGAAAAAGGCCCTATCTTTCAAAATTTTAGGATATTTTGAGATAACAAGGTCAAGGAAGTCAATTTTACAACAGAGTGGCAGAGTTTTTTCGCAAGGCGCTCTCAAACAAAAGCGCTGTGTCATGTTTAAAATCAATCAAAACCCAACAAACAAACAAACAAACAAACAAACAAACAAACAAATAGTGAAGAAACTCACATTCCACCTGCGGTCCTCCCTGCCGTTGTTGTGCTCGCTCTTAAAGCCCGTGATGATGGCGTTGAACGGACACTGGTAGTTCAGCACGCTGTCATAATCATTGATCCATCCGGACCAGAACAGCTCGTGGAAGACGGACACACCGGGGACCGACTCGCAGTCGAACCGCCAGACCCTGTCTTTAGCCTCCGTGCAGTACGCACTCTGGATGCGCCTGATGACCTGGAAATCCGGGCACAGGAACGTGAAGGTGTTGTCCCAGGTGGTCTGGGCGCCCGGGAGAACGTCCGTGGGGTTCGGGCAGCGGGGCTGGGGCCGGGGGCGGCCGTGGCGACCTCGTCCGCGGCCTCGACGGCGGAGCCAAAAACCGTCATCCAGCCCGACCAACAGTCCCACCACGGCGATAGCTAGGAGAACACGGAGGAACGTAGATGCCATGTCGAAAGCAGCCGTTCCCTGCCTAAATGATCTCTTCAGGACCTATTCTCCCTGTATATGATGAATACACACTTGCCAGGCTTCTTTCCGCATTCTGAGAAGGAGGAGGATTATGTAAATTTTGGCCAGCGGCTGGCCGTACCGAGTTTTAATGAGGAAACGGTGGTTATTGTTTTTGGCAGTGTCTGTGAGTTCATTGACTTTGAAGCTAATTCTAACATCCGGTGTCAATCTCAGAGGTTGTTGACCGTAGTTTCTGTGTCACGTAGTCCCCTTTGCTTGTATTTTCTAGATGTACTCTGGGTATAATCGTTAATGTTCTAGCAGATTTTAAAAAAACATTATATTATGCCGTTTTTGCAGATTTAAAAAACCATTATATTATGCCGCTGTTTACCAATCTATAAGACTACGACAAAACTGTGACCTAAAGCCGCTGTCACACTGACATTCAGAACCTTCTCACGACCACCAACCAACCAAGGTTGGTGGTAGGTTGGGACCAGTGTGACCAGATTTAGGTCACGCCTACCTTTCGATACGAATTGAATCAAATTTGAGTTAATTTGATTCAAATTTGACTGTCAACCACTCCCCGGCCGCTGCTTACTTACTCGCAACCATCAGCCAACTAGTCCCCAACCATGACCCAACCTGCCGTCCGCTCCCGAATGTTTTAAACATTTTGAAACATTTGGCTGGCGCAGGCGAACAGTAGCCAACCTCACCGAACACCACAGCGGACCTTGCTCACGACCTACTTCCAGCCATATTCGGCTATGTGTGACAGGGTCTTTAAAGACGAAAATACTTTACAGTTATTAGTTGAAGAATGAAAATGATTTTTTTTTTGTAGATTAGAATATCAGATATTTCCTTTTAAGAACATGACGGAAAACTCTTTATAGAAACGTCGGTGTCAGTATGCCAGTTAACTAGTTAGAATGTTAGAATGTATATGGACAAAAAGACATGTCACAAATTGATAGTTGTAACGAAAAGAATTTTATTCAAAGTTGACCAAGAAAAAAAAGCAACAACAGAAGTTTCACAAGTATCTAGCAGCTACATTAGTCCAATGTACAATTCACTGGCTTGGATTCCTGATAAGGTTGAAACAAAATAACGTATTTACGACATATTTATTAGACTTCGCTTTACTAAGCACTTTATGGAAACAATATGGTGACAAAGAAAAAAACAACAACAAAAGTTTCACAAGTATCTAGCAGCTACATTACTCCACTGTACAATTTTACTGGCTTGGAGTCCTGAAGGGTTGAAACAAAATAACGTATTTACGACATATTTATTAGACTTCGCTTTACTAGTAAGCACTTTCATGGAAGCAATATACATTGCTATTGCCTGTTACCGTTCAGGCATGCGTTCATTCATGAGAATCTCGGTGGGAGGGATTGTTGACTTTTCCTCTCATTTGGAGGGCAAGATGCATGGTGAGAAGTGACAGTCCGGAAAAGTTCACGATTTACACTTCTAATGTTTTAATAATGTGGAGAGTGCATTCTACGTTAGCCACTTGTACTGACGACCTTCTGAGATTGTCTCATGCATGACTAGAAGTACTACTACTATGCGATACAGCTCCAGTTGGCAATGAAATCTTAATATAAAAACTTCTGATTACCTATAATTTGGCATAATATACTACGATCCCTGCCTGACTAATCAAGTCTAAACTACAAACACCATAAAAGGTACGAAACTTTGTTGTTAGCGCCGCACAAACATTAAAGAATTGGAATAAAGCTTGTGATACAAAAATACAGACTTCACAGGCTGGTCATGGAATGCAGCATTTTCACCACTTTTACATGCGGAACTTAGGGCAGGTTGATCAAGCAGATCTGGTACTGGTAACGCCGGTCCCTGTAAAGATTGAAGAACAAGATACCGTCAGGAAACGGTCGCAAACAAACAAACAAACAAACAAACAAACAAACAAACAAACAAACAAACAAACAAACAGACAGAAAAACAAAGAGAACGATGTCATTGGTGGTAAGAAACGGGAAACGTGTAAAAATTTACCCGCGTGAGCCATCATGGAAGCTGTGCATGCCCCTGAGGTAGTACCCGCTGGGCACGGTGTAGTCACCGGGAAGGTCGAACTCATTTGCATAGTTGGACTGGGCGTGGTTAAATGTCGTCATACCGTTCACCTTGGAGCACTTCAGCTGTAAATTAAAAGAAATTCAAGATGTTTGAATACAATATCCAGTTGTTGGATAAAAATACAAACTGTAGTATGATATGTATGCACCGATACTTTTTAGCGGTATACTGGTAATAGTGACAATAGTGAATAGTGGCCGGGCGTGCGTAGATCCAATCAGTATAGTGTTGATTTGCGTCAAATACTACAGTTGTAGTACATCAAATAACCAGATTTTACATCACGTTGGCTATTTTAGAATTCCAATATTTGTTCACGCTGCTCGTGCTTCTTTCTTCTTTTCATCTTGATCTACGAAATTGAAGGCTAAGCTTCAATTTCATATAGTTCTGCATGCATATTAGGAACCTATAAAATAATTTCAGAAACAAGCAAAAAAACTATAAAAACTCACCTTCCACTTGCGGTCGTTCCCCCTGTGTTCGCTTCTGAAGCCGGTGACGATGGCGTTGAACGGACACTGGAAGTTCATGACGCCGTTGTACTCATTCAGCCAGGCCGACCAGAAGGCCTCGTCGAAGCGGGAGACGCCGGGGACAGCTCCGCACTCGAACCGCCACACTCGGTCTTCCACCGTGTTACAATGGGCGCTCCTGATGCGTCTGATGACCTGAGCACCGGGACACTCGAACTGGAAGGTGGCGTCCCACGCGGTCTGGGCACCGGAGAGTGCGTCCGTGGGGTTCGGGCAGCGGCGACGGCGGCGGCGGCGGCGCCAGGCGTCACTTTGGCCGACCAGAAGTCCGACCACGAGGACGGCGAGGAGTGCGCGGAAGAGAGTGGAAGTCATGGTGTGCACGGCTGCAGTGAGGATTACTGTGACTAAAGTTTGTACTTGATTAACACCCTTATATAGACGCCTTCTATTGTGTTTCTTTCCATATTCTAAGAACACACACTGGCAGCGCAGAATAAAGACGCTCTCAGTTTCCTCAAGGAAATCGCAGTGTCACCGGAAACGTGGATCAGGTCAACGACCTGAAATCTGGCTTCCGGTGTTTGTCACATATGCTTGCTTGACATGCGCAAACACAACGTTGTAATCCGTAGGCAAACTATTAAAGGTCATAAGCTAAAACCTATGTCAGCTCTTTACCGTAAAACAATGACAACCAAGTGTAGTATGTTCGTATGTGCTATCCTTTAAAATTTTATCAGAGTCATGAGATAAATGTGACTACTGACTAAAGTTCACTGGAAACACAAATTTGTATATTCAGAACGTTGTTGGAACAAATCCTGAAATAAAGCCGCGTTAGTCACCAACTATAGATTTTTCTTATATTTTTCTCGGATATGTCACCCCTTATACAGAATAAATAATTCTGATTTTGTTATGAACACTGGGCTATGTCAATCGGTATTTTTTCAAAGCGCCATATCTCGGTATGCTGAGGAACCATTTTGGTCAATTAATTAATCATGAGTGGTCTTTCTAGGTTTTACCTGTTCGTAAACTTCCTGTCTCATTCTGTATGTCAACATCAGGATTAGCTACTCGCAATTAACCGTGTCGGATAAATTTGTTTAAATGCACAGTTTGTTGTCCTTAAAATTTAGCATTTGCACCCCCCCTCGAGCTCAGGGGGGTATTAAGTTACAAGATAGAAGGTCAAAGATTACTACCTTCGGGGTGTTCTGTTGTAACAAGTTAAAGGGGACCGCCAATCAGTTTGACTACAAATACATAGTGCTGACTTAAGCTGTGAGTCAACAACCGGAAGGTCAATGACCCTTCGCCTTAGCTTCCTGTACCTGTCCGACTGCCAAGAGCTTGGTTGTCAACATTAGCAATCCTGCCAGTGTCTTAGTAAACGTGTGTAGCTGATTGAGGGGAACATTTAAGACATATTAGAGTATACATTACGATGGCAGAGACATAACTTAAGCTCACGAAGTGACGAACGTGTGAAGGTGTGAACTTGTGTGTAAATGTTATTGTTAGGTGTAACTGCGCGTTGTTTGTGCAAGGAGGTTATAGTGTGGAGACCTTGGTTTGTGTAAACACGTCTTTTTAACACTATTAGAAATGAGAAGAGCTGATTATATCCTCTCCCCTCCAGGGTGTGACCTTTTCTTCTTCAGTTACCTTCTGCTGTATGTGTTTGGCATTTATGATAACACTTTTGGGGAAGATATGGGTGGGGAATTCTGCTAATAACATAGTTGTTTTAAAGATTTTTTCTGATTATGACGTGAATGAGGGACTACATGTACATACAACAAAATCCATGCTGTCCTTCCATAAAAGTTATTGCGTGTTAGCCTTAATTTATGGAAACCTAGTTTTATATAGCTAATGTAAGGTACCGGTCATGTACAGGCTCTTAAAATGCGTTTTCCCTGCTGTATCTACAGTTATCGACAGATCACCTTGCCTTGGGAACAAAAGGTAAAGGTAGTCCCATAGCCTACATGTATTTCAGGTGGTAAGGTGTGTGGGACGACTGTGTCTAGTCTCCTCAGTATTGGAAGGCGGAGCCCATCCATATCCTTCCACCGCCTTTTACCTCCCCAACTGAACCCAGGCACCCATTCTACACCTGGGTTGAGTGAGGAAAGTCGTGCTGGAAAGTGCATTTCCCAAGGTCACAACGTCTTGGCAGGTGTGCCAGGAATCAAACCCGCGACCTCTCGATTTTGTTGCCGGCTGTAATCTCCAAGCAGATCCTACGGTGGAAAGACAGATCTGGCCAGAGGAGTGCCCATTTAATAGCCACCGCTGAGGACTCTCTGTAGATGTCCAGTTCCAACCGTAACGCTTTGCTACCAGATATCTGCTTGGAGATTATCCGCTGAAGCCTAACCACTCGTCCATTCGACGCCACTACCCCCCTCCCCCCTGAATAGCCCATACAATGATCCAGTCCAAGACATGACAGACATCATTAACGTTTATTCATACTGAGGATAAATATATGATCAACTGAATAATGGGGTTGTGATTACATGACGTGATATATAGATCCTGGTCTGGTGCAATCAAATACATATTGAAGAAACGTACAATCAAGTCAAAACTCACAGTGATTCTGCCCCACATATTCTAATCATTGCAACGTGCCTCCGACAGAAAACGTCCGGCAATTTCACAACCAATTACTTTTAACATCGAAGTACATATACATAGTCTAGCCTGACTAAACCGCGCTCCTGGCGGCCGCCGCCCTTAGTTGCCGCCCCCCTTGGGGCGGGGTCATTAACCTCGGCCGAGAGCTTGTGTAACACAGGCTATACATAGTCATACTTATTCTTACTAACCAAGAGCTATCCTGATAGTGTTTTCATATCAATAGCTTACCATGGCTAAATCTACAACGTCAGTTTGTGTTGTATTCCTAGTTTGCATTCTATTATAAAAAGTGTGGCGAGTTGCACCGACTGTTTCGGCTGATTTTGGTATTTCTGCAATACTAGATACATCTCGACTTGCTTCAGACGCGATAGAAACTGTTTGAACTCTAGAACCTACGGGACTACTTGCAGCACTGCTGCATGCAGTATTTGTGATTGGGACTGAAAAAACACCAGGGTTACTTGCTACTACTATCTGTGGTGGAACTGTGACGTCCACACTCGGAGCTACACTTGGGCGAACAAAGCACCGCTTCACGCTGTTCCAACTCTTCCCTAGCTGCAGCCTGACTTCATTTCTCAGCTCCGTCAGACGAAATGCGTAAATCACTGGGTTCACCAGAGCATAGATATAACAGAACGCTATCGCCACACCCCAACCCTTAAGGCTACCAGCTTCTAAGCGCTCCTCCGTTGTAGTCATGTAGAATGTGCCTAAAAGCCGTATAATCTGGACAAGAAAAGGCAACCAGCTTACGAAGAAAATGACCACTACTATCCACAGGACAATGGCTTTTTTCTTGACTGATGACATGTCTTGAGGGTCCGCATTATTAGCACGTAACTGTCCATCTACGTGTGTCTGTAACCTACGTTTAATGGCGAGGTAGATACTTACATTAGTCGGGACCACAATCAACATGACCAACAATATGATAGCTGTTAATAGTATGATGTAGTTGCCGTCTAACTGTCCGACACATCGTTCTGCGCTAATTCCGAGGTCCTGACAGTTCCACCCCAGCATGACGGAGTAACAGAGAAGCGCGCTCCCGAGCCAGGCTACGATAACTGCTGCGGCGGCGTGGCGGCACCTGATGGTTGTATTGTAGAAAAGTCCGTAATGGATGGACACGTACCGGTCGATGGACAGAAGGGCGATGCCGAGTAGGGACAGGTACAGCGTGAAAAACAGCGTGGTGTACAGGGCCTGGATGGGAGACTGGGCGGCGTCAGAGCGGAGGAGCAGCGGTATGGAGAGGCAGACCGCCCCGGCCAGGATGTCCACAACGGCGATGTTCCCGATGAAGTAATACATAGGCTTGTGCAGGACATGTCCTCTGACGATACCGAACACGATCAGCATATTCGGGACGATGATAGCCAGTCCAAAAAGGATCGTGACAATCCTGAGTCCCGGTCCGTCGGCTCCCTGGAATCCGACCTCCTTGCACATAGCAAGGGATTTCGCCAACGCGTCATCACCGGTGAGGTTGTAGCTGAGGAGGATCATGCACTGGAACAGGTTGACGTAGGACTCCTTTGCGATGGTCTCGGTTGAGTTTTCCATCATTTCTTCTCGAGTTTTCTCTTGTTTACTGGCAACGTTAGATGGAAGGACAAATCCGTACGGGCCTTGTGACTGCCTTGTACTATTCGTACCTTGTGAGTGTTTGCAGTTCCGTGTGATGCTCTGTATGCGTTTCAGTAAGAACGCGCATACGTAAGTACCTTATATAAGTAGTCTTTTCGCTGATGCCGAAAATTGTCACAGTGACGTACATGTATCCAGGTTGGACGGTACCGTTCTGATTGGCTCATTGTTACTACGTGCACTACTTGGCTTGGTTACAATTGGGGAACAAGCAAACAAATTGGCTATTCGTTCCGAAAAATTTTAAGATACGCCGAAGAACCCGGAGAGCTTTTCCAAACAAAGCAAAACATGCCACTGACTGCTACTTTGATGGACTCGTTACGCAAACTGGCTATTCGTTGAGAAAACATGTACTACATTGAAAAAACAAAAATTGGTGCATAGCTTTTCCATGATGAATGCAGATTCATCTAAAAGCACCAATGTCAAGTATGAAAACATCGCAGCCTGAATACATGGTACAGACCATCATTAACATCTCTCTTGGCGAAACCCAAAATTGTACTCGATGCAGTGTCGGCGAAGAATGGCTCCTAATTTCTTTGGCCCGCAGAAGAAAATGGCCACCTTCCCATGTTCCTTTTCCTCTGCCTTTAACCCCTTGAAAACCTGAAAAATATATGTGTTGGAGTGATATATCTTTAGGCATAATTATAACATGCAAAAACATACTAGTAATGTATCAATAATCAGATATCAGCTCTGCCGATAGCCCCTTTTAAGAAATTAAAAGGACCATTTACTTGTGTTCTATCTAAATGTTATTACTAATCTGTAAGTTTTTATTTTGAGTAAACTGATATATGCTGTATATGAAACTGAATTTGCTTCGAAATTCATTCTTGCTAATAGCATGTTTCATACGAATCGAGATATATGGCCTCCGTTGGTCAATATATTAACCAAAGCCAAATACAAACTTTGCGTCAGTCCTACAGAATCGGCCCTACTTGAGAGGTTAAGACATTATCGTCTTCATACATACATGTGCCGTAAGTATTACAAAAATATTATCAAAGTTATTGAAAATATATCATCCTGTCTCTTTACCGCTCTCCAATCAGGACGTCCTACTTTAGTGCGTTTTTCTAGCCCTGTGATGAGGTCGCGTCTGTTCTCCGTGTACGCCGAAACGATATCCCTCCACAGGGCCTCAGGCTTCTCATTGGTTGTCCCCTGGGATGACGTAATGTACCTGAAGACGAAATGTGCAACAGCATCACACAACTATGGTAAAATAGCACTGATTTATATGAACACATTGAAAAATATAAAGTACTTATCGTTAAAGAAATAAATGCGTTTTCATGTAATCTTGACGTAAACGTGCTCTCTAAAGTGATCTACTTACATGAGAACATTTTGAAAACATGAATTTAGCGCATTTTACAGATATTGCATGACAGAATTGCTTCAGACAAATTCGTGATATAGTTTTTTTTATGTACGAGTTTGATATTGACACAATGTATGGTCACATCCGAAACGAATGCAATCAAGTCTTCCTCTTACACTGATGATTATGATAAACTCAGGGACTCACAAATGCATGTCGATGAAGTTGTTTTGTAACCCAGACTGCTCGTTCTCTATCTGTCCCAGTAGAGAGACGAACCACTGAAAGGCCCTGGGGTCCCTGTTCATCCAGAAAAAGTCCACCTTTGGTATGAACATGAAAAGAAGAAAAAGAAATGTGTAAAGTATTTACATCTAATGAGCTTCTAATTGTAAACAAAATCAAGAAAATAATTTTTGATTAGCTCCAGTATGATAAGCTAATATATACGGCTGGATTTCAGGCTACGGAAAAATTAATAACCGCCCTTCGGCGTAACACACCAGCTTCGCGATATCGCAGGCACACGGCGCGGCGGCAGTTGGCTACATTACACCGAACGACCTGTTACACCTAACCTTTGAACGTCTAACTCTAAACATTGTTTAAAACTATTTAGTGATGATGCCCCTACTGTACTTGGTGGCAGCGAGTTCCACTCTACGATACTTCTAGACGCTCTTTTGAAATCAAACGTGTATGAAATTGAAAGTATTGAAAACAGTTAAGATGATATGCTAATTGGGAATGAAAGTTCAGGATTGATTCAATCCATCAGACGGACCAAGTCACTTACTTTCCTTAGTGTTATTGGATTGGAGGGTGCATTTCTTGGTTTTGCCCATTGATATCCAGAAAACATTTGTCGTTTGCGATGAATGATGCTTTGTAGTAGTGACGCAAACGGAGTCACCCCGATTCCTCCGGCTATCAGCACGGCGTGCTCGGCCTGGAACACGTGTGTGGCCGGGGCGCTGTACGGACCATCCACGTAAACCTGTGGGAAAAACAAACAAACATGCAGAACGCTTGCTAGACGTCCACACCTGACAACGGCTTTGGGGAGACTGCGCTAGGAGACATATAGGTCCTTTATTGGGTCTAAACTACATGTAATACATGTTATACTGCTGACCGGGACAGAAGTTACCTCCTATCCTACATTCTTCGCACCATTACGTTCTAGTTCGGGTGTGTAGCGCAGCTAACTTAGGGTGTAGAAATTTGTAGTTTTGGCCCATCGGACTAGTTGTCACTGTGGACTATCTCTGTTCTGTTCTGTTCAGCGTTTGTCAATATCCATACTAAACTGTATTATTTGTCAAGATTGTTAACGGCATCGAAATGGATCACTTCTGTTGTTTACCTTTGACCCATTGCTAACGTCACGCGCGCGTGCATAAAGTCACGTGTCCTGAGCGATTGGGTCAGATAGCTGAAGAGAACTAAGCGATTTAGTCAGTGAGCCCAATTTTTTTTAGTTGGAGAAAAATTTTATTACCAACTTTCATCCAAATGTAAATAAGGATGTAAATAGGTACGTACTAGCTAATAAAGTTTGCTGGAAAGCTAGAAGTTGATATAATTAATTGTTACCTTTATTCCATTAATCCCGAATAGTTCCTCCCCGCAGAGGTCTATGACGGCAGGTGTCTCAGTAAGATGAGAAAAGTCCTGAGCCATGGACATGCGCCGTTCGCTCCTCTTAATGACTCGTCCGCCATCTTGAACGTGCCCCTCCTCCACACAGATGACATCTCTACTGTCAGTAAGAACTGCCTCTCTCTGTTTTCTGTCTTGGTATCCGTTTAACAACTTTCTTAGTCGCTTTGTCCATGGTCCAACTGCACGGATGTGGAACCACAGTGACTCTGAAAATAGAAGATATCACCATGCAAAGTCAACTTATATTTTTACCTCTGACCTTCCATCCCAGCACTGCACAAAAAGTGGGATGTAACACTAGTGATAGAAATACCATCATATCATCGTAAATCCCATTTTTCGTGCAGTGTTACAACATGCATATGTTCTGGAAAAGTGAAACATCTTATATATTACGGTTCACCATATTAACGCTAAAATTGTAAAGCTTTCATTTCGTCTTCCATACTACGAAAAAATAGATGATGGCTGAAAAGTGAGTGAGACCTGTTTGTTCCGGCGCGCTGCTGATAGTGAAAGGGTGCCACTCGAAGCTCGACAGTACCGGGATATTCAGGTAGACGTAATCCCCGGCCTGGAAACGGAAATTCTCCGGTCGCGACACCACAAGGTGAACCACCTGGGGGTCAGACCAACATGGTGGGCTTATATATTTCATCTTTTATCAAAAGAAAGGTTTGTGAAGAAAATAATCAAATATTTTACAACTCTGCGAAGTATTCGTTAAGAATTTCTTGTTTTATTCATTATTGTGAATTTCTTGCTGAATCTTGAACCTGAACATAAAAATGCATATATTTGACCGACATGCAGCCACTCTCTCATTGGTCGAACCGCTAATTGCCATGTTATCATTGGTTGAACTGATAATTGTGATGGACAGTCAGGAAAGCTCCATACGTCATAATGAAACACATAACATACGTCATACGGCAGAAGAACCGCCTCTTGAACGAACATGTCTCCGTACAGCAGCTGTCTGGCGAACTGTGTCCGCAGAACCCTGCCGATGAAGTACAACACCAACGGGCCCAGTAACCACATCCAGGAGGATGGGGAGTGAATGACCAGGGCAACCCACCACAGCGTCACCAACTTGTGGGCCCAGAAGAACACCTGTGTGTTACACGACATAGAGAGAATGGTGGAGCCTAAAACGTAAATGTAGGTAGGACATTGACAAAAAGTCGCATTGACGCTGTGCAATTTGTGCATGCATTTTTAAAAAATTCAAATCTTACGGAACTGGTCATCGACTTCGGCAGGGTAATAGCTTAGGTAGTTAGATATGCAGGGCTCATTGCACGCGCACTAAAAGCTAGATTTACCAATAACAAAACATTCCTGTGCGTTAAGTCCTGACGGTCTGAGCTACAAACTTTATGCCAACCTCCTGAATCAGTTTGAGGCACGTCAAGACCCGTGACTTCACACGAGACTTACGGACACAGCTCTAGTCACAGCACGTTTGAACTGGTGGTCATATGTACATGTATTTTTTGGGTAAAAAGTTTGACCTTCATCCGTCCGCCATTGATAACGTAATGGAAGCCTGTCGTTGCGATGATGATGAGAAGCCCTGCCAGTACCCACCCCGTGAGACAGGCGCTGCCTGAGACCCAGCCTATCCCCAGGTGCGTCCCGAACAGGTACTCCGCCAGCGTCGGGGACGTGGTGCGCGCCAGGTGTACTGTGAGACGACATGCTATCATTCGATGTTTTATAGGGACAGAGCAACGTTGCAAGTGTTGCACAAGCAGTGATGAATACAAAAACATACTTGTGACAAGATGGTATTGTAAGGTTCTGCTGTTATCAAATCAAATCACTAACAGGAGTTTGATATCTTTACTGTCTATGTTCTAAGGTGGAAAGCTTCACAAAGCTGACCTGAGGGGCAGATGAATACCCCGAATTTATATTGGTCAAACAGTTATAAAAGACACATCTCAATGTGCATCTCTAACTTGCATAAAGAAGTATTTTTAACATTCGGACCCGACATCTTTTTCGAATAAATGATCATTTTAATCCCTCCCGCAAGAATAACCATTTTAGCAATCCAGTCTCTATTTGTGTCTTTCAACTAAACAGCAATAAAGGATTTTAACATACCAAAGTTTGTGATGTGAGCGCAGGCATGCACAATGCTGAGAAACAAAATGGCGACCCCCACAGCCATGTGGAAGGTCAAACTTTGGTCCAGTGGCAGGTACACTCCTAGTCGTGTGGAGCGCATGCGCGACAGGAGTTTACGTAACACAAGGAGGACGATAAGACTGCTGTTTAAATTGAGACAAGCGCCTGGTAAATAGAACAACATGGAAGGTATCAAAAGAGCACGAAACCGTAAAGTAGTTTTGCCTACCATGAAATCTAAAATATGAATACTTAAGACTACCAGGGACAGAATATTGAATGAGGATATCGAAGTAATATTTTGTCTCAATCGATTCTAATAATGGTGTTCTTGAGATTAAAAACCTATGGATAGAAATATTAACAAAAGGAACAAGTGCTGAAATATCCTGAATGATCAATTCCTGAAATTTTCCACGTGCGATAGATCTAGTTTCAATTCACAAAGGTGCAGACCACAAACTGACATAATGGCGCAGTTACATTCGTCGTAGGCCGTCATACGATTTTGACGTAATGTAGGATTTTCAAGCAGGCTGTGACAGAACCAACTACCGACAATCTAAGATCTAAGACTTTTCGGTAACAAGAAAGCTGAATTTTGTACGACACATGCACGACTGTCCCAAGAATGCCCTCATGATCAGCTTGTGATCGGACGAAGATTGTACGATGAATGTCAGCATGTGAACAGCACTCCCAGTAGAATTCACTACTCAGTGAACGAACAAACATAAAAACAAATAAGAAGTAAACAATCCATTTCAAGCACTACTGAGTCTAATTTTTTACGTCATGTTAAAATGAAACTTATTCCGGTATGAACTTACCGCACCCTCTGGCCAGTAAAAGTGCGACGTTACCGCCAATGTATGGCGAAACACCATACCCGAAGATCCCTATGTTCGAAAGAAGGTATATCAGCACAGCCACAGACGGACCGATGTTGTTTCGCAGGGCCTTTAAGCAAAACATTTCCTGATCGTCAAGAAACGAGCTTCCCCTTTAGTGCAAAAACTTCTCACATTATCAAGACATTTACAAAAGTAAGCGAAAAAGCAGTTGGCTGCGTGCGCGATGTGCTTTAAAACACGAGTTAATGTGCATACAGCTTTTTTGTTCTCATCAAGGACAAATTGGTGACACGAATTACCAGGAAATTAAGTGCAGTCTTGGAAACTAAGCATTCGATAATCGCGTATGAATAGGCTATCCCCAAACTAGATACCAGGCTAGCTCTATGTATCTGATGAATCATGGTAAAAACATGTGTGACCTAGAAACATTGATTATGAAATCATATAGGTCACGCTATACTGATCGGTGTATGATCTAGTTTACCTTCAACTGATTGAAGATAATGTTTTGAAATGCAGAATTATTATCTACATTGCCAGTCTTTTCATCTCTCAGACCCTCTTCTCTCGGGTGTATTGGGTTATGCACCATAATCTATATAACCTTGAGATATTGGGACCAGGGACAACTCATATATAGCCTGGATGCCAGACTGTTCCCAGGGCCGACGCAGGCCGACGCAGGCCGACGCAGGCCGACAACATGTCCCCAAGGAAATTTTAACCACAGTTGCAGTCTGGCATTCAGGCTACACCTTACTTAGCTCGTAGCCTGAACTTAGCTTTTGGGCAGCAGACTTGAAGGAACTTTGTTGAACCAAAGGTCTGGATACACCACCCACTGTTTATTTTGTGCATGTATAAAAAATACAACATGTTCTTCTAACAATGTGGTACATACATTACATCCTTCCAAAATAAGCAAAAGGTTGTAAATTGAACTAAGTGATGACTATTAAAACCATCTTTTAAAAACAAAATGATGAGAATGAAATGTCAAACATGTATTCCTCATTAATCTAATTAATCTAATTGAGTTTTTCTGTTTAAAAGTTGATGTTCTTCTTCCACACTGAGTGTAAAAATCAGTGCAATTCAGCTCGTTGTACATGCACCTCATGCTGTGAGGCTGATTTTCTTAATAAAACTTAAAACTGTAAAACTGTAAACTGTACTCTAAATTACTACTAGCCTTCACTTTCTATCAATCCATCCCACACCGCAATTTGTAATGAACCAACCCACAGGTGTGACACCCCTCCACTACCTTTATAAATACTCCCCATGCACAATGACCTCAAGTTCCAGTCACATACATTATACAATGCACCTACGATAGAGAGTTTTTCTCGACAATCGTGCTGTACGTTGTAAATTTGAGAACTGGGTGCAATAGTTTAGAAATTAAACTATTACAGCGTTTCTTCTCAAATCTATTATGTATGGCACAATCATCACAGAAAAAATCATGGTACATGTATCGTATGATCAAGGACATTACAGTGTCCTTACTATGATGTATGTGAACAGGGCTTTAGCAGGAAACATCAGGACTCTAGGTACCAGTACTACATGTACATTTGTATTTCAAACTATAATTGGTCCTACTAAGAGACCTGAGAATGATTCAGGCAAAATTGTCACAAGAAAAGCCTCACCAATAAAACCTTTGTAAAAAGCTGGATATGTTACATTGCATACTGCCCTAATTCAATAACATATTGTAAGACTTATGAATAATGTTGTAAGCAACCTAGCTTGCTTTACACACTTTGTACTGTTAAGAATATTACATAGGAGTAAAAATGGCTTGGTGATATTTTGCATAGACTTCAGTTGTTGTCCTGACACAGGTTTCTTTAGCAGTTTCAGTAGAAGCAGCCACCAAACGTGATGCTGATGTTGTCTCCATGATGATGAAACTCAGGCTGCCAGTAGTAATAGTTGTAGTATACTGTGAGAAAAATGAGGATGAGGGTTATTCTTTATTTCAGGGTATCATTGCAGTTGAAGCAGCAAAGGTGCTTAAAATGCCTGGATACTGTTTTCCTGTGTCTAATCCAATTGGAATTGTTTCTGATTAATCTGAATAATCCTTTCAAACTAGTTGGTTTTAGTAAGTGAATAGAAACCTGACAACAGAGGTAACGTTACATAGTAACATGTGTTTTCTTTTCCCTTTGTGTTTGAAAAGAAGAAAGCTTAGATGTGTAGGTGTCTTGTAATCTCCAAGCAGATCTGTCAGTAGCTAGGACAGTATCCAATAGGCAAGACAGTATTCAGTAGGTTGGATACTGTCTTGAATACCTGAAGATCTGCTTGGAGATTAGGAGTGTTACAGCATGCCTTCCTGTTCAATACATAGGGGACATGCTGTGGTATCAGGATATACTTACAGACATCTCTGGGATACAGGATGATGATGATCTCCTCTTGTTTCTGGGCACAGTCGGCGACAGGCTTCAGCCACACCTCTCTAGTGCCTGTCCCCTGGACCAGCCAGACGTGGGGATAGTCCATACTAGCCTGGGTACAGGGACATAGAACACATTTTTCAAAAAGTTCAAGTAAACGTCCCATCGCCTTTCTGAGACCACAAGGGAGGTGGGTTGTTAGTTCACTGTGTTTATGGCACGGTATTGGAAGGCAGAGCCCATCCCTCTCCTTCTTATGCCTTTTACTTTTCCACCCCATGTGCCAAGTCAGGTACCCATCTTACACCTGGGTGGAGTGAGGAAAGTTGGGTTACGTGCCTTTCCCAAGGACACAACGTCTAGCCAGGAATGCAAGGAATCGAACCTGTGACCTTTTGATTTTGTGTCTGCCAGCTTAGCCACTCGGACATTCAACACCACACAGTAAAAACCTGTTATGAAGTGACCTATCAGATATAGAAGCCTAGAATGACATGTGCACTGACTAGGCCTCAGAATTAGATTTCTTAGGCAAGTAGACTGCTGTCAATTAAATCAAATAAAAAGATTGTATTATGCATGTGGATTTTTCTTAAATAAGTTCACAAGACAAGAAACAATGGAAGATAAACTCATAGTAAGTGATCATGAGTGAGTGCAAAAAAATGATGGATGCAGTGAGCATCCCAATCTCAAGGCATCATCTTTCCTGACATCAGAATGACAATGCCTGTGTCACACTTGTACATGTTCTTTAGTCCTCACCATGTCTTTGGCAGCGTCCCTGGCTGGTGCTCCTGGCATGTCGATGAAGATGTACTTGGACAGTCCGACCTCAGACTCGGGCTCGATGACGTACGGCCGCGGGAACAGCTTCCTGATCACGCTACCGGCAACCACCTTTCTACTCCTCCTAGGGTGAAGAAAAGTGTAGGGTGTCACAACATTGTTTCTCTGTAAACCACATCTATTTGTACATCTACATGCCTATAAGCTATTAATCTTAGTCTAAAAATGTCTCAAGAAAACAATGACTTACATGTGGACTTTTTTTTTCAGATTCAGGTTAGGAAAGGAATCACACTTAACCTAGCAAAAGAATTATGTTCCTACTTAGATGACTGAGGATTCGATGATACAAATCATGCTGTTAGTCCTAATTGACTGCAAAGAAATAGGTGGACATGTCACTTAATGAAGACCTGTTTTAAGTCATATATATAACGTCAGTCAAAAAAAATGTCTATAGCTATCACTCACTTAACCACAAAGGTTCTTGTTATACATGTATGTCTATGTACCACATAATGCTGGTGTGTTCAGGCATGTCCTTTGCTGTCTGTATGTTGAAGACATCTGCCAGAGTCTGTATGTCTGGGTTGGAGGAGTGAAAGGCTGCCACTCCACTGTCCAGTCTTGTCTTGTGTTGTCTGTAGACTGTCTGGAGCACAGAAAAATCCACTTCCTTCTCCTGAGCATCCTATGTAGATAAAACATTACAAAAAAGTTAGAAAATGCGTTATGCAAATTGTTTAAAATTTTCTCAAAATTAATAATTCTTTCTGGATCAATCATAAAAAAAACTTTATATCATTTTTTTTCTGAATAAATGTGTGCTTTATTGTATAATCAGTTGTCTGGAAAAATGTTGGTTTGTAACACATTACTATAGCATAGCTCATAGCTCCCATCCCAACAACCTTCTGGATTGTACTTGCCAGATATACTAAATCATTGTAGTACCTTGATAATGACAGGTCTTGCTGTGTTGTAGTAGGCACTGGTGAAGTTCTTGGCACGTCTGATAGAGGGCACTCCTTTCACCTTCTTGTACTCCCAGCAGTTTGTCTGTTGAGCAGATTGGAGGAAGTTGGTCACCAGGCATTCCTGTTCATAGTAAGCTACAGAAAAAAGAGAAATAACTGTTTAACATTGTATCATTACATAATGAAAGGTGTGGTACAGTACTAATATGTAAAAAAAGCACACAAAAATTCCCCCTATATCCATGGCCAGTTGTATGTTCCTAGGTTAACAGTTAATCTAGAGGAACCAGTAACTTTAGGAAGATGGCAATGCTTAACCAAAAAATTGATGCACATTCCTATACGGGGTTTACGGAAAAGCCTGGGCTGTCTATCTTGCCAGTCTACCAGGCCAGTCTACCAGGCCTGTCTAGGACGTCAGGCTACTGAACTTCCCCCATTCATATCCTCACAAATGGCAAGACGTCCAAGCAGTTGCGCCCCCTAGCGGAATGCATCGAGATTACAGGCACTACACTGTTATGAGTGCCAAACTACCGGTAGTGAACAAGACAGTGCAGAAGGCTTGGCTTGTCAGATTACTCAGCTCTTTCAAGCAATGCAATGCTTGAAGAATGCCATCTTGCCGAAGTCCATACTGCTATAGCTTTGAAAGTTTGTGGTTTGTAATTATGTAGTTACGAAAAAGGATCCGCTTGGAAATTAATTTGGAAGGTCATGAAGGTATTGGGA
The DNA here is from genome assembly GCA_013266295.2 of Branchiostoma floridae x Branchiostoma japonicum. Classification (NCBI taxonomy): domain Eukaryota; kingdom Metazoa; phylum Chordata; class Leptocardii; order Amphioxiformes; family Branchiostomatidae; genus Branchiostoma; species Branchiostoma floridae x Branchiostoma japonicum. The sequence continues at coordinate 9,683,484 of CM023824.1, forward strand.
TGGAAATCTGTCAAGCCATTAATCACACTGTGACACTGAAGCCAGCGCGCGCGGTCACAGCACCGTGAGAAAAAAAAGTACGGACAAAAATTCGTGCAAAAAGTCTTATGTAATCTGTGTTGTATGGTATAAAAACATTTCAGATTGTTTGATTTGAATTGTTAAGATTACGCAATTACGCAACTGCATGGCTTTCCGGGTGAGTCGGCTGCAGTTAGCCTCATGTGCAGACCTCCGTGAGGGCGTGTGTATGTTGACCAGTGTATGTTGACCTTAATTATCCACTAAAGAGGTCGCCGAGGGGCCGTCGCGTCCCCTCGTGATGTATCCTGGCCGTAGCTTAATTATTAACTTCTACTCCTATCACATGCCGACCTGGTAGCCAGGGTCACCGACTGGGCGATACCAACAAGCCTGAACAACATAATCTATATCAAACTAATGTATCGTCATGGAGAGGGCTGCCTAGCCCCTGTGACAACCACAGTCATAGTACCCATAGTCATAGTCAGAGTGGGGGCTCCCGTTCGCTTAGGAACGTCCTCTCGGATAGGACGTGGAGAGCAACACCCCGAGCACGTTAAAGATTAGGATTTGTAACTAGATATAATTTCGAGATTCCCCGCCTAGGGAACGATAAGGGACCGACGGATACAAGATTTGAACGCATTAGAGATTCGTTAACAAACAAGCGGGGGCACCCACTTACATATTTTCACCTATATGAAAATCGAATATGTTTGAGAAGAAGGTACAAACTGCAAATAATCTAGAAACAAAAAAAATTGTCGGCGTATCTGCTTGTGTACACTTTGAAATCGCCCTCTACGGAGGTCAATTGAACTGCAGCCGACTCACCAGCAAAGCCAGTTGCGTAATACAGCGCATTTATACACGTACTGCAAAACCTTCACAATTCAAATCACACAGTCTCAAACCCGACACATTCCTTAACCACACAGCAAAATTTACACCTGACTGGCGCTCACATCAATTTCCTCTATATTATGACACATGGAGCTTTCTACTCAGTCGTCAAGAATATTCTACGTACTATTTTGTATACCCGCGTCATGCCATGGATACTGTAACGAACCATTTCTGGCCCTGTCCCCCACCCCAAGGTAGTGCTACTGTATTGGCTCCAAGAACACACACACACAGTCCTGTCTCTGTCAGTATCCACTCCAGACTAGTTTATTCACATGTGGTATTCCTTACAGATAGGCCCCCCGAGGGGAGGGGAATGGGCTGTTCCATCTGTTGGACCTGGGGGTGTACTTTAGGCTCTTACAATACTGTGTCCTGCAAACTTGAAAGCCTTTGAAGTTTCACACTGTCTTCTTCACTACCGGTAGTTTGGCACTCAACTTCCGGTTTCATAGACCTGCATTCTCTATTTGGCAGAACATGAAAACTTTGAATAAATATCTAGATCAGTTTATTTCTACTTTCTCTGTACATTTCTTTCTACATAACAGTGTAGTGCCTGTAATCTCGATGCATTCCGCTAGGGGGCGCAGCTGCTTGGACGTCTTGCCATTTGTGAGGATATGAATGGGGGGAGTTCAGTAGCCTGACGTCCTAGACAGGCCTGGTAGACTGGCCTGGTAGACTGGCAAGGTAGACAGCCCAGGCTTTTCCGTAAACCCTTCCTATACGCACTGCACTACTAGATTTGCATCTCAATTGGTAAACCGAGGCTGCAAACAGCAACACAACCCAATGTTCTATTATGACTTTGGGCAATCTAGCATTGCGCGATACAGAGAATTTGTGCGATACAAAGAATTGTCAATAACCACTGATGTATTCAACGATATGGTGTTTATATTATGACTTGGGTTATTTCAATATTAAATGGGGCAATTTTCTGGCACACAAAATTGGCTTATTTTGCCATTAATACCCAGTTTCCAGACCCATGCCCGCATGATACCCAGGTACCTCCTTGATGATACAACATAAAAAGCTGTACATTGATGTAATAAAAACAACTGTACTTGTGCCAACAGATGTTGTTGAAGAAAGTTGCTGCACTTCCATAACGTTACCTCAGGCATTATTTCAATTTGCTCTCAGATGTGTTCTTTAAATACACCCCCATGTGCACATACACCAAGTGAGCAGAAAAGGAAGGTTTTGAAGAGGAACCATGATAGAAGGCCGTTGATTAACTTCTTAAAGAGAACGATGATCAGTTTAAAGCTCACATTTAACATCTCATCTACTGCCCAAAAACTCACCTTCGAGGTGGAGCCACTTGGTAAGGGGGAGTGTCAGGAATCTGGTTGCCCTCATGACGGGGTAGGCCCAGTCCTGGCTGTACTTGGCCACCACTCTACCTGACGGCTCGTGGAACGTCACAAACACAACTCCCAAACACACAACAAAACCGAGCAGGAACAGAACCTTCAGGGACGTGACCAAACACTGGCCACACGGCGATCTGACAGGGCGGCCCCCCTCCCCACTCGTGCCGCTAGGCTGGAGGGCTTGACGGATGCACTTCTCGATGACTTCGTCAGAGAGTCCCCAGTCTTTTCCCTTCTTCCGAAGACTGTGGAAACTCTCGGACACCTTTTCGTAGACATATTCTGGCTCATTGGTCTCTTCGTTACGAGGCATTTTTTGACAAATTTGAACAGCCAAGTGGCGTGGAACTGCTAAAGTTGGCTGCCCAAATGTTGTCTCGCTGCCACCTACTTCCGGGTTTTGCTATCCCATGATGCACGAGTAGTTGGCGCGAATTTTGAATGAATGCCTGGGGACTTGCAGTATAGTATGTCTTGACACTTGTACAGTACTAACGTTGGACAATATCTTCAGGTATAGAGGTTGTAGCCTTGTGATGGATAAAACGGGCTTCACCTAATTTGCTTCATATCCATGCATTCATCCACCCATCCATCCATCCATCCATCCATCCATCCATCCATCCATCCATCCATCCATCCATCATCCATCCATCCATCCATCCATCCATCCATCCATCCATCCATCCATCCATCATCCATCCATCCATCCATCCATCCATCCATCCATCCATCCATCCATCCATCCATCCATCCATCCATCCATCCATCCATCCATCCATCCATCCATCCATCTGATGTACATGTTATGATATGGGAACAGTTGTGTTGTTATGAAAAGAAGCATGCTTTTTTTGTCCGTTTCAAAGAATTAACATCACTTTAAAATAAACTCAAAATAAAATACATTTATTGAAGGATGAAACAGATAGATATTAGAAAAGGTAAATTTGTTGACTTCATATCTTTTATTGCTCTTTATCGCACCTTAATTCAGCCTTCTGAACGATTTAAGACAGTCTAATAGCTTTATTGATTGACTTAATTAATTAACATCAGATGCTTACATCTTCTAAGTTTGTTATGTGCCACGTCAACATTATTGTTATGGACATAAAGTATTTCAAGTACCTTTACCCATTTTACAAAGAAACAAACGCCAATAATGTAAGATCATTTTAAAAAGTATCTAATGACTTCTAGCCTTTCTTTTATGCATACATGTATGCTGTATCTTACTGTGCTGTTTACATACCTTCCCTTCTTCAAATACTTCGATTTCGTTGCTAAATTGTTATGTGATAACTAAGCAACTGATATGTGTAGCAACTTTATTGCTCAACAATATATATAAGATATGATATAGTTTATAATATTGTATAGTACACATAGATCAAATGTTTTCTTGACTGTTTTCTGCATGCTCTGGTCTGATATAATGGTTCTATGAGAATATGTTCTTTTGAAAGCATAGTATGGCCATGAGTAAAAATACAATGTTAGCCTAATCTCCAAGCGGACAAGACGTTATGTTGACCGGGCCGTATCCAGTTTATGTTAGTCTTCAGCCTTGCATGTTGAGTATGAGAAGCGCCACAACCACGCCCCCTAGCGACAACATGTTCCAGTGGCGGGCAGCACCGTTATCTGTAGGACAAAATGTCAATACTGTTGAAGATACGAACTTATATCGAATACACATTTTCGGGAAGCAGCGCCAATGACGCCAAAAACATTAAGATATTTGTACAGATATGGTTCGTAATCATAATCATAATCAAATAAGACGTCCTCGATATAATTATGTCAGTCCTACAAATGGATGAATCTAACATTAATTATCAAATGTCACCTATGAAGCTTCTTAAAGGTGAACATTCTTATAGTTATTGGTATAGATATACATATAGATGTATCCTGATGACAATGTGGTAAGAAGAATTTCAGTTTTTCCTTGGAATGAAATCGTGATGCGAGGGGGCGCAGTGATATGATAATGTCACATTCTTGCGTCGCTTGTTTCTTCTAGATCTACTCACTCCATGTTCCATCAGGAGTACTTGCACCCTAAATCACCACTAAAAGTGTATTAGGTTCTTTCGAATTGCAGAGTTGTGCCTTAACTTGACCACTTACCTCCACCCTGGTTAGGCGGGGTTGTAGTATTGGACGAACCACCTAAAACAACATTGGAAGGAAGTATCAATTATAACAACATAGAGGAAGGAAGTTATCAATTATAACAACATAGAAAGAAGTAAAATATCCAACTAGCAATATATTAATTAATTAACATCAGATGCTTACATCTTCTAAGTTTGTTATGTGCCACGTCAACATTATTGTTATGGACAATATAAACACGTATAGCGTTACATTCCTTGATTCATGTCAAATCAAACCAATCTTATAACATGTAGTTATGTAGGATTTCTCCATTGCGAATGACCTGTGCATCGCAGGTTCTACAAACTAGCCCTAACCCTAACCCTAACCCTAACCCTAATGACTCTATATTAACATAATTTATGCATAGTGATGTTAACCTAACTTACACATGCCGCAACTATGAAATTCCAATTATTTACCACTAAGGAATCATAGAATGTTTACATTAATTATGCAATTGCAAAATAGGTCCTTATTTGCACAATTGGTATACTTGTTTATTTTCCACCTGCCATAGGTTATACACCACTACATGTATGAAAGTCCTATTATGTAAAACACTGGAATTACCAAATTTCCTCCTTAATTATGCAAATTAAGTCTTCATTTGCATAATTTGTATTTCATTTTATACATCTCTGTCTAAGCTACCTACATACCAAAAATTATGAAAATACGTTGTTCCTTTCTGGATTTATCTGCTTTTAAAGATTTCGCCGGAAACTCCCCTGCAGTTGCAGAACAAGCTGCTAGGGCAACCAAATTCACTCCACATATTCCTGACAAGACAAGCTATCTGTCTCCAAGAAATCAAGACCATAGCATGTCCAGGACAAAAGATACAAAAACCAGATGTTCAGCTGCAGTACCAAGGTCAGCCACCAGGAGGCCCATATTTGACCTTGACCTTTGTCTTTCTATGACCTACCAACATACCAAATATCATCACAATCTATAAATGCCTTCATAAGTTATGTTGACTACAAATATGCGGAAACACAGACAGACCCACAGACACACACACACACAGACCCAAAACAATATCTCCATTTTTCATGGAGATAACAAGGCTTAGCTAGCAGTCGGTATTTACTCGTACCTCCATTGCCACCGGTAGTACCTGTATTACCTGGAAACAACAAGGGATAGATAGGTAATGATTTGGCACACGATCAGGGGTTCTTTCTACCAACGGTCTGAAGTCTTTATGTACACAGAGCGTATGTACAAAAATTACCACATGACTTGCCATACATGATAAAATGTTTCATCACAAGCATCGCGATGCAACACTGACATGTAGAAGGCGAAGTTGATACATTAGAAGATTTACAAGTAGCGCATACTGGCTGTTAACGTTAACGTTAATGTGTCAGTTGTGAGGTGTATTTCAAAAATCTACCAGCAAATACCTGGACGTAGCTATTATTACATTATGACCAACCCCTTATAACGTTATAGATGTATTTTTACCGCACAAGTTGTCGGAACAGTTGTCGTTGCCGTTCGCACACTGGGTGCAGGGTGTGCCAGTGACGTAGGGCTTCTGTCCTACAAAGTTACCCCTGTAGACAAAATACGGAGAACAGAATAAGCCAAAGTCAAACACTATAATACTAATACCAGGCTTATATATATGTATCAACATACAGATCGTGAACAAAATACCTATCACTTGTCTGTGATAATAGCGAAGTATGCATGCACATATGTACCACTTTAAAAAGACAGATACAATACGGAAACCACAAATAGATACTGTCGATACAAGCCTGATGACTTACGCTGGAGCATAGTTACAGACCACCAGGTTAGCGTTGTTCCAGTCCACGGTGGCTAGAGTAGAGCAGAGCTTCATGCCACACCCGAGCTTCTTACTGGCGGCCCACACTACCTAATGGGAGGACAATATGAAGAGGGAAGAAATAGTTATAATATGTACATGTACATGGTGGCCAGCTGGGATATGCACGCTCGCACAGACACACTTGCACACACACACACAAGCACACACGCACGCACGCGCGCGCGCGCACTTCACACACACACACACACACACACACACACACACACACACACACACACACACACACACACACACACACTCACACACACACGCATGCAGACTCACAAATACTTAACACATCCCTTTGTTCCTTTTGATTCGACGTGTTCTTCAAGACAAACCCATGACATTACTATGTGTTAAGGACCTCAGAATCATATGTTTTTGCTGAATAAACATCGTATGACCTTACCTGTGTGTAATGTCCACAGACACGGCCAGATGCACACGAGTTGCTGCTGTACGTGTAGTAAGCAACTTCGCTGTTCCATTTCTCGGTTTCCTTGCCAGCAACGTAGCTGTGAGTTTGATTCGGGCGACCGTACAAATTGAGAATGAACAACTTGACAGCAATTGATTGCCTTGTCTGATATACATTTCTTACAGCACAGACGGTACTTTCACGTGAGATTGCCCTCTTTGTCTATCTGTTCTTAGACTAATTACATTCGAGCGTTTGTAAATACTTAAATCTTATGTGTGACAGCATTTTTTTCAATCTAAGATTTTTCTTTGATTAAAAAGGCACTATGCGGTTGATGTAATACATGCACTAGCTCAAGAGAGACCGACTCGATTGGTCAACTAATAATGGCGTGCTACTTGTGTGGGTCATGAAATCTCCCAAATCACCCAACTCCTGTACGTTTGGGACCGCATTGTAAATACAGTTCCCTAAACATTGCATGTGTTCTTTTAGATATGTAAATACGTTTGGGAACGCATCTATAGCAGCGACACCTAGGCTGCAGTGCAATGTGAACCAGTCAGAATTGCCCTGGGGAAGGTGACAGACGGTCACCGAAACGTCGGCTGAATAAAACACTTGGTTGTGTAGAAAGAGTCTCTTTATTCAGTGACTTACCAACCTGATGAAACTATTCACCCAAGCCTAAAATGATGTACAAGATCAAGCTGTACTAGTATTTTGAACAGATCAATACTAAGCTATTGGCGGAAGGACCACTTGGTATGAATACAACCAAGGAGCTTTAAAATGAGATTTTGAGCTTTAAAATGAGTCCTTGATACAACACGCATTATTGAAAACCTTCTAGCCTCTACCAGGCTTCAGAAGCGGCTGACAAGAGTAGAAATTGGCCAAATAGGAGACTGTTACGTAACATGCAAGGGGAGTTGGTCCGCTAAAGGAAAACTGTACTCCTGGATCCTTTAGCGGACCAACTCCCCTAGCATGTTTGGCCAATTTCTACTGTTTCCAGCCGCTTCTGAAGCCTGGCATAGAGGCTACAGACCTTCCAGTGTCGGCGTAGATGTTTTCCCCTACCGACGACCCGGAGTAAGTGTCCTCAGGACTGGGGTTGTGTGCGAAGTCACAGCCGTCCGCCCAGTTCTGAGCTATGGTCGCCAGGCTATCGTCCCACTCCTTATAAGGACATACATACGGCACATATAAGGATCATGGCGGTGTTTTCTTATGGTAGCAACGATACAATAATGATGACAGTCAGAGTGATGATAGTTATCAACTGTTGAGATGAGGTACTTACTTGCAGTTCAGTTCACACCACATACAATATAGATCACCACTCTTTTGAAACACGTGCACCACGCATTTGTTGCGGCGACCTTGTTATTTAAGAGTGCGTGCAAACAGCAAATTCTGACGATGTCATACGTGACAAGCTTCAATCATGTTACCAGCTTACATAGCTTTCATGCCTCTCATATATATTTAGACACAATGCCGTGATTGTTGTGCCTCATCCCCGTAACATTATTTCACTCTAACAAATTGCTCACATGGATTGCAGTGGATTCTATCTTCATACCGCGATGTTTGTGTTTTTACGTAATCTCCAAGCAGATCTTTTGGCCAGTATCAAATTGCCAAGACAGCATCATTGGCAGGACAGTATCTAATAGTAATAATTCGCCACCGAAAAAAGGATACCAGTATAAAAAAAGAAAGCCCGATAAAAACACATAAAACACGTCCAAAATAAGCCGAAGCCTAAACCTCTGCTTGGAGAGTAGGTTTTACGACAGGCTCTGTTAAAAGTTATCTTGAACTGACCAACCATAACGTTACATATCGGAGTTCTCTTGTTTACGAGATGTTATCTGTCGGAAACATGCGGCTGGTGATATTTCCCGTGAAACACTCTTCACAGGTTGCGGAGTTATAACGAGGTAATGTTGGGAACGGGCTCTTCCTGTCTTACAACAACACTTCTGTAGACCACAATGTGTGGTCCACAAAGTTTTAAATAAATACATCAGTTACAAGTCTGTGGTGGATACGCTATGCTTTAACCATGCGCACTCGAGAAGAAATGATTATCATATTCGGCTGTATATTTTTCATATGTCCTATAACGTTATAAGTATTAACCCCCCTGTTCCACTAGGACGGCGCTCTCTCTGCGATCTAAGATTTTTACAGAGCGCTCAACGAATTTCATAGATTAAGAAACGAATCTTTTTACGCTTTGTGTGTTTTGTTGTTTTTTTAGTCATACTTTTACACTTTACATAATATTGAAATTATGAAATGAAGGGCTACGCAAATTCAATTCAAGTCGCAGCGAGAGCGCCGTCCTAGTGGAACAGGGGGGTAAGCAGGCAATCGCGGTTAGTCATATTTACCACGACATGCAGTCCACTTTCCAAACAGTTCCCAAAAATATGATCACCTCGATATTTTCATCACTATATTTTACTATCTGCTGTTAGAGAACTCGTACTATATATATTTATTAAGAACGTGTTCCTATATCACTGTCTTCTTTTCTTGCACCGTGAACTGTTACAGGGACTTTTCTTACACCGTAAACCGTTACAGGGACATAAATGTGTGGTTAGCTCACCTTTACTTTATCGAGTTACCTTCAAGCAAACTTTCAAAATGCCGCCTTTATCTTTTAGCTTGGTTGTCAAGTTATAATTATATGATAAGGATGCATACCTATGTAGGACGTTTTAGAGAGTCCGTATGAGTTATACTAGATCTAGAGTCGGGAATTATATATCAGTACAGATAATTTGTTCAGCAAAATCTAGCTATATATAGTGGACAAAATATCGCGCGGGCTCAAATGTATTTTTTTTTCAAATTTTCAAATCAACCACGGGCCGACTTTCTCTAACATGTCGTGCTTCAGTACAGATTAGCATGGTCGTAATATGTTACACCGTTGGACAAATAACGATGGCAGACAAGACAATACCTCACCATATACTCCATGTTGGCAGCTGTGGGGTTGACGTCTTTCCTGTAGTTGTTGTGGGCCTGTAAGATCGCGTTGATCTGTTGCTGTGACAGAGAGGTGGCGCCAAAGCTCCCTCCCACAAACAGCAGAATCATGGCTGCACTCAGGACCTGCATGTTGTCGCTGTTCTGTGAACGTCGTCTGGCCTCTGTGTTTTACTTCGGTCACCTCTGGAATTCAAGTATCTGCGTTTTAAAAGTTCAGCAGTGTTTATGAAACACTGTCAAAAAGACATGAGGTTGGTGTGTCCCCTGGCATCCGTCCACTAACTCTACGTGGTGAGTTTTCCGTGCGGAAATGTCAGGAACACCAATCCTGTCACAACATCACCACATATCAGACATATGCCCAGATGCTTACATAACCCCACAGCGCTCTTCTAGTCTGCAGGAAACTTAAGCCCCCATGTCAGCATCATGTGTCGCCGAGACGCACGCAAATTGAACTCTCTCGTTCACTTACCTCTTCTAACAATTGGATGTCTATAGATTGTACGTTTTCCATATATTAGAATATTACCTACGATATTGTCCAGGTCTGGTCGACCGCTAATAGTGTAGCCTTTACCTCAAAACTAACCTGTAGTCCCGTCTTACCTTGATCAGTGGAAGCGGCTAGTCAGTTCTGTATTGCGTGTGGAAGGGCCACTTGCCGAACACTTTCTAAATAGGATGGCTACGTGACATCCCAACTAACGCATACTGTGATCAAGGACGTTATATAATTAAAGTTGATTGCATGCAAGTCAAACCATTTTAACTGACCATTTGTCACCGACAATATGATCCTTATAACTATGACGTTGCCATTAGTAACACCAAAACAATGAATGTCTGAAAGGGCATAATGACTTCTATTTGAATAAACAGACACCCTGCTTAAGGGGTTGTCTTCAATAGAACATGGAATAGACAAGCGAAACAAATCACTAAATTACTCTGTAATTAGTTCCCAACGGGTCTTTTCTTTGTTTTGCATACTGGTGATATTATCTGTGAATAATGTGTAAAACTGGTTGGTGCTGTTCTGTTGTTTTGTATACACTGGAACGTTTGTGATAGTTTCTGCCACTTAGGTGCCCCGCAAGTGTCACGAATTGAATGTACCTGGATGACTCATAGCTTCCTTCAGGCTATATAAACACGTTTCTTTCTGGTGGGACGACATTGTTACAATCTCACATCAATAAACAGTCAGCTGAAACAGTTTCCAGTTACGCTTGTACTTCTGTCACGTAACAGGTTCTAAGTTACCAACAAAAGACTATGGCACAGCACGCAAGTCCTACGATTTTCTGTTGTATGAATATGGCTTTCAACTGTGTCAAAACTGACCAGCGACGAGAATCGACGGTGGGTTTTCCGTCAGAAGACAGATGAGGTTCGTACGACATATCTACAATTATCCCGAGAATGCCCTGCTGTCGTACACATGTCATACGACGCACGTGACTGCCACACGACGTACGTTTCAATGACAAAGTATAGAGGCTCGTAGTGACAGAACATTATAAAAGTCATAGGTACTTACGTGTTGAGACGAGGAGGCTATCGCTAAGTAAACGTATTCCCTACTTTCTTTCTGACAGGGGCGGTCGCACTGGTATGGCTTGTTTGCACTGATGCTCACCTCGTCATATGAGAAGACCGAAATGCACGCAGTGTTGTGGCATCAAAACACTCCTGACTTACTAACCTGCCGTGAGTTGAACAATAGAAGGCGTGGCTGGGATGGCACGGCCCCCTGGAGAATTCAGGGGGACAGTTTCAATAGTTCTGTATGTATATATACACACTTGACACTTTAAAAACCATGCTGAATGTTTTGATTAAGCCATATCTGTTTCCACTTTCTGAAACAAGGACAAATAATCTTAATGTTGACTTTGTTGACATCCAAAATTTCTATGCATGAAAAGCATATCGTTCTTTTCTACTGGTAATGGTCTTTTAGCAGAACTATTCATACAGCTGATTGATCTTATTCTTGATGAAGCATGGCAGAATGAGACAGGATGATGGCTATACTAATCTCAAATCGGTAACAACACTGGATAACCGTACACTGTCTACACGCAAATAACCATTCTCTCTATCAGTCTCTGTCTGTCTGCCTGTCTCTCTCTCTATATATATACTATATTAATATGTACATTGGTTCAATCAAACATTTGAGGACGCTGCTTACGAACTGTACAAAAGCACAGATGGTAATAACATCGCTTGTCTATTTTCTTTTGATACTAGTGTGTTATAATGATTACCTAATATCAGAACCCCTCTTCGCTGTAGGATGACCGGGGCCAATTCATGCTCGTCCATCCCTGTTTTGAGTTCTGAAACTGGGGCCTAGGCCTGGGGCTTCATTTCCATACAGGTATTCTTCAAGAATAGCCTGTTATCTAAATTTAATTTAGCTGCCAAGTCTCGAGTTGCGAAAAGAACAAAGGGGACTATATTAGGTTTGGATGAAAGGGTACTTCAAGAATGCCCTTAGGCGGTATCTAATACCCCTTGTTGATGCTACCTAGTGACAGAGAAAGGATAAAGATAGGAGTTCCCTGATTGGCAAGCAGTTCGGGATAGTTAGGCCCGAAAAGCCGAAAACGAAGATTACAAAATTATTGTCAAGGTTGTGTTTTGTTCCTTTTGTTTGAGTTTTCAAAACCCGTGTCATGATTTTGAAACCTCACACAAAGCGGATTTCTATTAACGTCCGACCACTTTTTGAAACTATCCAGTCGTATCTATTGGTGGAGTTACAGCGAGATTCTAATTTGGCATGCTCTATTGTTAACTACCTTGGAAATCTACACTGGTAGAGCGAGAACTCATACTACAGCTAAATAGCGAAGAGACCTAAACAATAGATGGTATACAATTAAAGATTTTCGTGTCATTGAAAAGAAAACAGAATTGGTTGCGGAAAGCGTCGTGTATGTATCAAACCACCTTGTAAAGTGGACATAATCTTATCATTTGTCAGGTAATTCAAGTGTGCCCGTAGAAATTACAGTGGAAGTCTTTGTTCGTTGTGGATATCAGCTACGGTAGTCCCACCCTTAACCCAAAGCATTTCCTACTAATGCCAAAATATCTCATGCAAATAAACAATACAACAAAGCTTTGCGTGCCCCTGAGGCATGCGCATGCACGGTATGGGCACGGTACGGGTGGCCAGAATGACGCCTCAGTGGACTACTTTAACATCGGCCAGCTTGATTTACTTTCAATACAGAAAACGGTGAGACTATTCTGGTTATCTTGCCTTGTAAGTAACACATACTATGTACTAAAATTCGCACAGCCTTACATTTTCCTTCCGTAATGTCTTAGTTTATTCCATGGAAATATACAAATAAATGTACGCAATATTTAGCTATATGTCACATTTGGTTGTTTATTTCAATTCCAAGAGTAAGCTTAATTAAAAGTACTCGTTAAACGTTACTTTAAAAGACAAGAGTTCCACGGCCTCATACCTTCGCCAGATGATGCTAACATTTGCGACTAAAGCTACTTAAAAGACAAAGGTGGAATGAAAGAGGTGAGTTGAGGTATACTCACTTAGGACACAGTCACATTCGTCCTACGATCGTCCTACGATTTCAAAATGAGGGAATTCTAGGGATAGTCGTAAAAGTGTCGTACAGAATTCTGCTGCCTTGTTACAAAAAAAAGAGGCCGTATCACATTATGGTCGGCCGTTGGTTCTGTCACAGCCTGTTTGGAAATCCCACGACACCACAACCGTACGAGGACCTATACGACATTAGAAGGTTGTTGGCATAGATTAAATGTCGTGTTTAATCCTCTTATGACCTGCTATCTGTGATTGATGTCGGGTCCATTCGTCTCCAGTCCTGGCGAACCTTCGTATACAGGGTTTTGTGTTCCTAAAGGGCATAACCAAAGTTAATTGTGTGATTAATTAATTACACGTCTAATAAATGTCAACCAAAGTTTAAACTTACGTCATCACTGCGACTGGAATATACTATTAAGTAAAATGAAGTAAGCGTGAAACTTTTATACAACCAATTCCGTTAGTGAATGCATATTTTAGATGGTGAAATGGGATATTTGGGGGTCAATACAAGGCATACATGGCATAATTTGCTGCATATGCCTACATGTACATACCCCCGGAGGTCTCTGATGTCCAGACGGAACATTTCTTGTCATCCACGTCCTTTGTGCCCTCTAGATGCCTCGTGCTGTACCCACGTGTGCTACATTTACATGGATATAAAATCATCATGTTATCAACTGGATACGTATAAGTAAAGAAACATTGCAAATGACTTAACGTTAAATCAATCTATGACGAACGGTAGAGAAAACGTCACTATGAAGTTGATTAACATACCCTTACATTATAACATGCGTTATACCAGCACGTCGGCAGAACGTACTGCACCTGCGCGAAACCCGTAATGTATTATGCATAGCACTTTGGCAGAACGTCTCATATAAGGTCGAATTCGCGTATATAAGGGTGACATCCCGTCTGTAGTTTTCAAATGTTGTATAGAAAAAGATATGGTCTGCAACAGGCAAAATTCTGATGCAACGTTGACCAAAAATCCAGCGAAAATCCAGGTTTTGCCCAGGCGCAGTACGTTCTGCCGGCGTGTTAGCACGTCGGCAGAACGCACTGCACCTGCGCGAAACCCGTAATGTATTGTGCATAGCACTTTGGCAGAACGTCTCATATAAGGTTGTATTAGAGCATATAAGGTTGACAGCCTGTCCGTAGTTTTCAGATGTTGTATAGGAAAAGATATCGGCTGCAACAGGCAAAATTTTGATACAACGTTGACCAAACATCCAACGAAAAACGTGAAAAATCCGTGTTTTGCGCTGGCGCAGTACGTTCTGCCGACGTGCTGTTGTTTATTACCTTGTCCTCGGCACGGGGGAACCTGTTCTCTTCCAACGCCTTATAGCGTAGAGTACGCAGGTCAGAGTCACCAACAGACCCAGGGCAATGATTAATATGGACACAATCCCTATAGCTGGGAATAAAAAAATAACAAAATTATCATAAGAGCTAGAAGTTCTTTAGCATGCACGACAATTGTACATATGGTACAATGCATGGCAAAATTTATTGAACATAGTATGGAAAAATATAGGTTAGAACTTAACATCCTAATTTACTAAAACAACAAGGGCTAGCATAAGTCTTTGATATTGTGTTACAATCTAGTGAGGCTAATTATGAGTTTCGCTATTTTTTCTAATAACAAAGCAGTCTTTTATACATATGAGAGATGACGTTTTGCAAAATCTTCTAATAAAACGCGTCTGCACTGCCATTGTCCAAGTAAAGGTTTGGGAATATGGACGGCATGTCCAAACAGTATGGTCTACTTATCAATACAAAGCATTACCGAGCTGAAACAAGAGAGGAATATTCATCCAATGCCATACATACTTCTTCTGTCGCATCTTGCGCCTGCAAAGTGTACAAAAGGCTCGTAGATGCACCTGAAATTATACAAAAAATTGTATGAAGATGTTCACATCGAATTGTCTGTAATCATCAGAATCATGTGAAGATTTAGAGAAAATATTTAACTGGTGTGGCTAATGCATTTCCCATTCCGTAATAATAATACTGGCCAATATCAAGCAACGATTGAAGTAAAATGTATACGAAGACCCCCAACGACACTGCGCGACACCTCTTCCAAAGCCCGCGGCCGGAGAGAGAGCGCTGCGAAGGTGCTATGCTTGCGCGACACCTCCTCCAAAGCCCGGAGAGACAGCGCTGCGCCGAGGCCCTGCAAACCTCCCTATATTATAGCGGACGGCTCCTTATAGCGGACGACCCTTGACCTAACGCGCAGGTATATCCCTTCGCAGCGCTCTCTCTCCAGGCTTTGGAAGAGGTGTGGCGCTGTGTCGTTCTGGGCCTTCGTAAATTTAAGTTTGTAAACATACATGCACAATAATTTCTCGGATCCGTCCTCCTGGCATGTTCCACCGTTGGTACAATAATGGGGGTTGGCGTCACAGAAGGGGAAGCAGTGGTGCCCCAGACTCACACACTTCACGTCATTGGACTCCGACGTTGCTTCTAAAGCACCTACAGATTAACAAGAAACCAGCATTTCAGACTTCCGGGAAGTATTTTGGGCTTTCGTGTCCTTCACAGACAGTGTTTTGGGTTTTCTGAAAAATTCATGTACTAGAACTGTGGAGGAGATCGTGTGATGTAATTTAATCGGGTATTACAGCACTTGCTGATTTCTTCCGCTCACTTACTCCCACCCTAGACCTGCGTGTGCTGGGTCACCTTCAGGCTTGACTTTCCTGTCAATCATCTGTCAAAATCACCTCCCACCCACTATGTATGCAGCCGAAGCAATTAGGACAGACAGACAGACAGACAAATCAACTACTTAGCCACCCAATACAATACTTCCGTACCCGGAAAAAAAAAGAAATTAGAGAAAAATCAAAACAGTCAGATATTACCAGAATCTACTAGACGTATAAAATTTTGCATGTCGATGACGACACAATTCTACTCGAGTATATGATGTAGCGAACTCACCTGTATCTGATATGTAAGTCACGTTGTCTACCCCCAGCTCTCCCAGTCTCCCGTCTTTGCCGTCGATGTACTGTTTCAGTCTGGCTACTGCCCGAAGTTTCATGATTCCCAGAAGACTGGTCCTAAATACTACGTTCAGGTCAATTATTGCATTGTCTGGGCTGAAAAAAAGATCGTTTGAAGGTCATATAGTTTGTGAGTTTCGCATAGTTCTAATAGGTGTAGATAATGAAATAGCTGTAAGCCTTTGTACCTTCTGCCAAGGGCAACCTACATTTTTTGTAGAGAAACATTTCTTAGAGAAACAGACAAAAAATTCTACAACCTTAAAACTTCTTAGATTGGACGCAGGGCATAAAATACAATGCTGGAATTCAGTACAGAAGGTTTAATTATCATGAAGGTCTTACCTGACTATAAAAACGTCGAGGCGAAGGAAATTGTGATCTAGCCTGTACGCCTTAGATGCCTAGAAAATGGTGAATGGAAAATTACATCCAAGGGGTTATAGAAACAATTTGATATTTATTGGACTGATAAGATGTTGTATGTATCTGTATCTAGTCGCTATGTTGTGCATGCATATGGTTTAATGTCACATGTTACACGAACACAACAAAATAACCTATCATCCATTGTTGTCCTAATAAGGATACAAAACGAAATCATAAAACATGCATAATAAGCTTACCTCTGATCTGATATTTGTCACAAATTCCAGGAACTTTGGTGAAGTGTTATCACTAAGATGAGCTGGTAATGACTGTTGAGCTAGTTTGAGTTGAATAAATACGGAATACGGGCTATGTGAATACTGCCGACCGGAAATACGACTTGGGTTTGATGACGTAGACTTCACAGGAGATCCGGAAGTGACGTTGTCATTGGAAGCTCCGTTTGGAAGTGAGGCAGCTGTGACATGCGTAGATGGTACATAGCTACAGCCCAGGGCTGGCGGAATGATAAAGATCAACGTAAGCTAGGCTCACATTAATTGCATTACTTGACTCTCTGTTATTGGGGCGAGCGTACAAAAACTTTGCAGAATCGCAACTTAGCTATAGAGATACAGGTAAAAAAAAAAGAATTATGACTGTACAATGTAGCTTTGTAGCAATCTAGCTTTGTACCAAATGTAGCTTTTATTTTGAATTGAACAAGTACAACAGTGTACACAGAAAATTAGGCGTGACAGCCTTTTTTTTAATACACAAATACAAGCTAGAGACAGAACTGTCTTTCCGCGAGTATGTTAAAGTGTTATTTCACCACGCACGATTCAAAGCTATGATTCTATAGATCGTAAGTCAGGCATGATATATTTTTCTCAGCTGATAAACTTTGGTGGCCAGGCAACATAGGTCAGATTCCTTCTGTCCATGGTAGATTAGCCACATTGTTTCCTTTCTGTGCACAGCGAAGATATCAGAGATTACTTCAGTCATCTTTGTGAGACGATTCCTATATGGCGTGTGGACGTTAAATTCTGTTTTATTGATTGCACTATGCGTACACACCTCTGACAGTATCCATTGAGCAGAAATTAAAAGCTGGTGCACAGTGGTTAGAAATACAGTGTGTGGTGGTGCCTTGCACCGCCTGATCCTCACCTTGATAAGGTAAATACCACCTGAGGGTGATACAACACACCTCTCTTTGTTTAGAGCACCTAAATGGAGGGGAACTGTGTCTGAGCTATGTTACTTTCAGTTAAATCTCAGCAAAACCTGCATGTTTCATCAACAAATATGTGAGACTTTTAGTGATTACTTTGAATTTTCTTCAGCTTGTGCATGTGAAAGAACGGCGACATGAGTGGAAAACTACATAAATCTAGATTATTTGTATAGTGTCAACATGCCTGAAGTGAATCCATGACAGTTCCGCTCCATTTCTAAACAGACAAAAAGCCGGTCAAATTCTAGCTTACCTGTGAAGAGCACCCAAATAGATAGGTAGGGGTCCCGCATCGCTAACGTTTCGTGTCACCTGTAGCTTAGGTGAGATTTATGGAGCTGTCGGATCCCCGCTGTCTGCGAAGGTAAATGGATTAGAAGAAATGCCCGGATTTGTTCCGGGTCAAGTAGATGGGACAATTGACCAAATATGGCGTCGTTTGTTGTAAAAAACCCGGCAGTACCACAATTGACTCCTAGAGGTCGTTCATGTCTGTCAGTCACAATGGGTTCATGGGGAAGCACGTCAAGATGAAACTATCTTCGTTAATTCATTTTATGACTGACTTGAGCAGCTAGCCTTGACGGTGCAATTACAAGACTATTCATGTAAATTCAGCCTTGATATGTTTTCTAATGTATGCTACTGAAAACATTGATAAGTGTTCTCTTTAAGAGAGTCGAAGTTGTATTGGATTGAACAGTCATACAAGGTACACGATGATGTTAAGCATATATTAATAAACATTTTTGGACTCTGTTCACCTATCTCTATGATATCACACAGTTAGGTAACAAGTCAGTGTACGAGGTGCGTGCATGACTGACAGCTTTTCTGGGCAGTGGTTTCACCTCTAAGTCTACTCACTCATGATGGGGCGTTCTTTGTTAAGACGGGTTGACAGAAGATGAAAAACTGGTCTTTACTACTGGCCCGAGGCACACTGATCACGGATAGCTGGTCGCAACATGACCCTTATGACTCTAATGAGGTTAAACTCACCAAACCGCAAACACGTCAAATGTCAAAGTAGACCTCAACTTTGCACTTTGACATGCGGTTTGTTTACGTTGTGGTATCGTCCAATTAGCATACCATACAGGCTGACAGGAAAGATTGGAACGTTTTTAATGGCCTTAAGGACCAGATCACAATCGTCCTACGATCGTCATACGATCGCGTACTTACATGTAGGTCGATCTTACGTTAGTCGTACAGAATTCAGTTGTCTCCTTGCCGACGGTTGGTTCTGTCAGAGCTTGCGACAACCTACAACGAATATGACCGTTATGGCGAGAGGGCACGATCATTGAACGGTAAAGCTGCCATGGTAAAGTTTGATGTGTTTTCAAACTGAAGATGTTTCTATCGTGGAAATCTCCTGCGATCTACAGTCTATGGAAGAAGTAATCAAAGTTTATTGCAGGAATTTGGAAGCACCATGCATTATCTTCCATGGGTATCAGATATCATATCAGTCATCCAGGTACAAAAGAAATGATGACGCCCAACGATGTTTTGCAGCTTTTAATGCGTATCCCTTACAGTGCAGTGATTAACGTTTACATATAGTAAGTAGCCTGTGTGACACAATCTTTCGCTGTCAGGGGCTGAATGTGACCACTGGCCTCGAGAGCTTGTGGCCATACACCTGCATCTCGAGGGAACCATTCCTATTCTCAGAACTACCAATAGGAGCTCAGGATACTTTATCACTCTGACCATCAATCCACTAGAAGCTCAGGAGTCTCTGTCACTATGAAGCAGACATCACAGCCTCCAATACCATGGTAACAGAAACTGTTCAGTCTAATAATTTGCTAGTGTATATGCATAAATCAACAGAATTAAAATTTTCCAAATTCTGCTGATTTAGAGGTGACGGCTAGCAAGCTTATAGGGCCCTGACCAGCGGAGTGGGCGCTAATAAAAGCGTGATGTATATCAGGCAAATAATATTCGTAGATCTAGATCTTGTCGTCATTTCTTGTTTTCTCCCTTTTTATTGTGCAATTTGGAATCAGCCCTCACGACTGGTGTCAAATGGGTCGTATTCACACATGAACGCACGCTTGGAGCTGCACTCTCCCAGTAGAAACCTATACCTGGCCGAAGGTCCCATGAAGACACAGTCTTTGCCTGGAGAGTGGAAGACCGGCATGTACCGGTGCTGGAATCCATTGCCCCTGTTGCTGTACGGCATTCCGTCACTCCACATCAGCTGCATTTCCGTCTCCTTGTCAGACTTGGCACTCAGACCGATCCACACGCTGCTCTTCCAAGCTATCATCTAGTGAAAAATTGTAAAGCAGTGGCTAACGTTTGTGTTGCGTCTCATAATCTCGGATTTCTTTACATGATGAAATGTTAGCACTGATAATACTTAGTCTCTTAAACTATTGAGTCTCTTTCTGTCCCTCTGTGCTTGTATGGCTGTATGAACACACACATACAAACACCAATACACGCAAACACACACCAAAAACACAAGCACATACACACACGCACGCACGCACATACACACGCACACACACACACACACGCACACACACACACACACACACACACACACACACACACACACACACATACACACACACATACACACACACACACACACACACATAAAAATACATAGTGTGTGTGTGTGTTTGTGTGTGTGTTTGTGTGTGTGTTTGTGTGTGTGTTTGTGTGTGTGTGTGTGTGTGTGTGTGTGTGTGTGTACGTGTGTGTGTGTGTGTGTGTGTGTGTGTGTGTGTGTGTGTGTGTGTGTGTGTGTGTGTGTGTGTGTGTGTGCGCGCGCGCGCGCTCGGGCGCGTGTTGTGCTGTTCTTAGTGGCAATGTGTCATCATCAGCTTTTGTTCGGGCTTACTTACCTTAACGTCAAACCAGTTCATCGGGTCCCTGATAGTACTAGTGGCCAGTCGTCCTCCCTCGGCCCGGCAGGTGTCCTCCGCCTGTCTGTACGTACTGGGTGTTCGCTCCAAACGGTAACAGAGAAACTGGTCGCTGGCCTTCAGACTTTTGTTGTAGCCGTTCGGACACGCTTGGTCTGCTGAACACGGTACGATGTCACTTGTGATCGCAATGAAGCATAAAAATCGGCATGGTGCACACAAAAAGTGCAATAACTATCGTGCCTTATGCATGCAGCCGGCTGAACAAGCATATTACTTTTACAATCGTATTTCCACACAAATCCTCTCCATCATTATTTGTTGCGTGTATTATTAAAGTTCAACGGAACTAAATCCCTAAGAAATAACAAAAGAAATCAGAAAAAAGGCGAATGGGCGACGTTAGTGTAAAATTACAACTAGATTGTTTTTGCCGATGCATCATATGAACCAGCTAGGAGATTGCTTACCGATTTTTATGCATGTCCGCATCCCGTCATCCCCGATGACCTCCCCTCGCGGACACTTCTTCTGGTCACACTGGACTGTCCCGTTTTGTGAGCAGCTGCACACGGTACCGGGAACATCCTCCCGGGCCCAGGATTCACCGAGCTATACATGGATGAACAAGGAATCGGAGATTTTAGACTTCTGGGAAGTATTTAGGGTTTTCGTGAACTTATTGGAACAACCGAGGAGATTGTATGACGGGACTAAGACAGAAACTGTGCAGGGTTGCAGGGTCGCTCATGCAATCCTCGGACTCCTCAATTCTTCCATGTTGACCTCTAATTCCGGATTGCCCCCGGTACTCTCGGACAGATTCTGGACCTTCAAGTTCACCCCATTTTCTATGTCTAACTTTTTGACCTCCTACTATTTTGCCTGTCAATCTTCCCCCCACCCACGTACTGTCAACCTGCTATGCCCTGACAAATATAAACACAAACCCACACTGCGCATACAAACCCACCCAAAGCAATTATACCGACACAAATGAATTTGTCAATCTTTGAAAATAAATATTTCACACTCCGGTAATGAAATGGTGTACCAACATATTTGATTTCATATCAATACAACAAACGCCACAAGTTAGACAGAAATCACTTTATGCTGCACAAAATACTACAACAATGTGAAGACTTGATGTGACGTGAGCAAAAATATACTTACTTGGTATGTTTTGCCATCATGTTGACAGCTCCTAGCCGGACAGTTTGTGAGGGGAACACACACATCGCCCTCCCACACATGTCCAGTCTCACAGTTACACCCGGGTACGCACTGCCTGGTACACTTCGGAGAAGGGTCGTCGCAAGATGGCCGACAAGCTGAACCACACGGTAACCAGCGGCTGTTGGCGGGGCAGTGTGGCCCTGACAAAGAAAAAAAGAGAGATTTAGTACATATTTGCATACCCCTTTTCCCAGTGAAAATGGCCAACTGTCCAAAAATGCGGTGGCTTAATGTGAATCTTTATTGCATGTTCATTCCCCGGGGGGATAAATGCAGAAGATCAATAGAAATACAATGTACTAGAAACAAGTATAAAAGGCTAACATTAGATCTAAGGTATAAAAAAGCTAAAATCTATATAAAGTACATGTAGTATCTATCTACGTTCTAATGGCTTCTTCTCTCTTGTTGAAACATTTCGAAACATATTTGCAAACTTCATTCATCACATCTACATTTCTACATGACATCATAAATTTAAAAGTGTCGTGTTTTGATAATGTTTTAGATATTTTGTCTAGGTTAATTGAACTGAACAATGATTTGCGTTCGTTATCATATAAGGTACAATCAAGTATAAAGTGCAATTCATCTTCGATACATGAATTATTACAGAATTTACATAGTCTGTCTTGTAGCGGGGTACGGCTATGCCTGCCAGATTCTATGTGTAGGGGATGGTCGCTAATTCGGAGTTTACACATGGCTCTGCGGTTTTCAAAATTTGGAATGTCTAAATATGGTTCTCTGTCGTATATCATTTTGAATGTTTTGTACGTTCTCAGTTTGTTGCCTTGATTTTCTCTTTGTCCATGTGCTTGTAATACTGAGTTGAATTTTTGGATGAACATATCTTTTAATCTTTGTCTTAGTTCGTGCAGGTGGATTGGTTTGTTACTATACTCGTGGGTATATAGGCAGGCATAGCCGGACTCCTCTAAAATTGTCTTCATGTTCAACAACCAACAGGGTACTTTACTTCTAACAAGGTCTTTTTGTACAATGTAAGCTTCATACTGAAGGCTTTCAACAGGAACATTTCTAACTTATCTATAATAATAACTGTACATTCTACAACACGCTTCAATCCATAGGGGAAAGCGGCCAAGTTCAGCTCTACTTGCATAGTTACTAGCGTTTCTCCTTAATCCTAGAATTTGTTTACAAAATTTTAAATGTGTTTGTTCAAGCGGAGAGTTGTCATTTAATTTGTTGTTGCACCATACTTCCGCCCCGTACAATAATATAGGAACAACACATTGGTCAAAAAGCTTAAGGTAAACTGATATAGGAGCCCTAGTGTCTCCAAGAGTACATTTAATGCTAAACAACGCTCGTAGTGCCTTCTTTTGTAGTAATTTCATCGCTGTGTTAAAGTTGCATCCAGCTGTAAAGACTACACCTAAGTAAGAATAAGATGGCACGACTTCTATGTTTTTGGAGAATAATTGAAAGCTAAGTTTTGAAAAGGTGTGTCCTTTCTTATTGAATACAATAATCTTTGTTTTATTTAGGTTGACGGTTAGTTTCCACTTTTGGCAGTATCTACCAAGAGTGTCTATTGCGTTTTGCAGGCCTTGTTGACTTTCGGACAACAAGACTATGTCATCAGCATATAGCAAGCTTGTTACTTTTGAGTGGTGTAATAGTGGTGCGTCGATGTCTACCATGTTTAAGTCGTTAACAAGATCACTGATATAGAGGTTAAATAAGGTTGGACTCATTACGCAACCTTGACGGACACCAATTCGGACAGGGAAGCTCTCTGTTAAACCGCCAATAGTTTTAACGCGTGCTTCTGACTGGTTATAAAGACTTTGGATGATATTAAAACATCTGCCGGATATTCCTTTAGATAGAAGTTTGAAAAATAAACCCTCATGCCAAATTGAATCGAAAGCTTTGGAGAGATCTACAAAACAAGCGTACAAACGCTTGCCCGATTGGCTATATTTTGAGATTAATGTTTTAAGTATGAAGATGTTGTCTGATGTTCTGTAGTTTTTCCGGAAGCCTGTTTGGTTTGGTTTTATGAGTTTGTTCTCTTCTAAGAAAGTCGATAATCTTTTGTTTAATACTGATGTAAATAATTTGCCCAGGCAGCTAGATATCGATATTCCGCGATAGTTGTTCACTTCGTCCTTTCTACCCGATTTAAAGATTGGAACAATATAACTATTTGACCATTCTTTTGGGAAGGTTCCTTCTGACAGAATCCGATTGAATAATTTAACTAATGGTGCCAGTATGATTGATTTCCCTGCTTTAATCATTTCGTTAGTTATCATGTCTTCTCCACTTGCTTTTTTATTTTTTAATAGGTGTATGATATTATTTATTTCTAATCCCGTTATTGGGGCATCTAGGGGATTCGGATTTGCCTCATCTTTCCGCAATGTATCCAATTTGCATAATATATCTTTTTCAAAGGCAAAGGCAAGGTCGAAGGCTTCGCGCTGTTGCCTGGATTTATCATGAAGGGCTTTAAAATGTTCCATCCACGTGTCACTTGGAATGTCTTCTTGGGGTGTGGTATTGTCTCTTTTTAAGTCTTTCAGTAAATTCCAGAACGCAGTGGGGTTGTTTTCTTGTAGGTTTGCTAATTGTTCTAGACAACTGTTTTCATGTTCTCTTAGAATTTAGAATCAGCCTCTTGCTCTTTTTTCAAAAATCTTTATTGTCTCTCCTTCTAAAATTTGCAGAGACAATATTTCGATACGATAAACAATGTGATAAAACGTTAGGATACACTCGTTAAAATCGATAGACGGGTTTCTAAAACTTGCAGAGCTGTAGTAAATTATTCCGTTACAACACACAATGTAATACAGCGTAACGGTATAACGTAACGTCTATACACCATACAGTGGCGCGTGAGTTACCACAGCCCTAGTCCTGTACTCCTCACCCAGATCGCGTGCCGAAAGAGATAGATTATCAAGAGAATACCTGACATCTCTCCAAGATTATCCGGGCTAAAATATCTACAGAAAACTGTATCTCTGCTAAAATAATCCAACCCGTCTATCATTAAAACTGGGGACTTTTCATTTTCCACTGCTTCCAAAGAAAAAATCCTACATTAGTAATGTAGATATAGATTCTTACGCTTCATTTTCTGTCTCACAAGTAAACTCACTCACTTTATACTTACAGATCATCGCTTGCTCACTTGCAATTGGACAAGAGCACAGATTTACAATAGACTTTATATCAACACAGAAGTTACAAAAATCGGCTGTTATCTAAGGTTACAGAATCAGACCTTACCACAGACTGGTACATCACAAAACTCCCATCTCGTGCCGGGATCCGTGGTGTAGCACCAAACTCCTTTGGGATCATCGTCTGGATTCCGGCAGTATTTCTGCTCCAGTCCGGCTGATGGGAACCTAGCAGGTGTCTTGTTGTGTTGATGTGGTGTCTGACTGTCCCAGCGTTGACACGTCTTGCCTGTTTTAGTCACAGAGACCGTTCCTCGGTAAGACGCTCCATCTCCCACCCGGCAATTTGCTGGTTGATGAAGAAAAAAAGAGAGAGGTGTTGGATTGAAGATGGACATAAGTCATAATCATGTTAGGGATGGGGAGAGAGGGTTACGAAAACACAGCGTAGGGTAAGGATGCTTAGATTTGCGAACAATTTCTTCCTACACATTCTGACATTCTGTCAAACTGTCATGGTAACAAACACATTGAAACTTATGTCGATGAAGGTTAGACGTCCAAGTCAAACGATACACGTGATAGCGGTTAACAGTCACTGACGAAAGGAAGTGGATGCTACCTGAAATGTCTGACCGTTTTCAAAATCATATCCAGTTGTTTGAGTAACTGTTATCTTGTGTCTATTGAAACTTACTATCACTCCCGGTTGATTGGCACTGGTCCAGGGGGATACATTTCTTGTTATCCCACACGTAGCCATTATCACAGCTGCAGCCGCTTTCGCAGATCATTGGACACACAGGTTTCGGATTGGTGCAGGTAGGGCGACACCTGCCATTGCACCTGGACATGTGGCTATTTGCTGGGCACTCGACTGTGCAGGGAACAACAGACGCGGTTACGAAATGATCGAATTTAAACTTAGACATCAGAACCTACTTCATGTTCATTGTATTCACACTGAAAAACTATATCCGTATTAAACACCTTTGGCATGCAGACGTTGAGTTGGTGCAGGTAGGACAATATGTTCCCTTGCACCTGGATATGTGGTTATTCAGTGGACACACTTTTTATTGCCTAATATGAACACAAGAGGACGGCTATGATATTTGACCAAAAAGATTGAGTTGATAATCAATCAATCAATCAATCAATCAATCAATCAATCAATCAATCAATATTTATTGCATATTCATGCCCATGGATAAATGCATACTGATGACGTTACTTGTACATGTATATGAATACTGAGCAACATAGTAATAGGATAATAAGAATAACTTAAAAGTCTTAGGTACTACATTCTATCTAATCTAAGTCGTAAAAATTTCTTCCCTCTTTTTAAAGCCTTTTTTTCCTGCGATACCACTGCCTCATACTGTAAGGTGATTGTGGCTAATGACTCTACCTTGACAGATTCCCACCGCATAGCGTGAGTACCTGGCGTGAGACTCGTCCTTCACACACGACAATCCGGCCGAGCATGTCCCAACGGTATCCCAGGGTCCTCCACATTTTTCTCCCTCCATCTAAATTGAAAGAGAACAAGAAAACCGGAGATTTCAGACTTCAGAGAACCGAAAATCCAGAGTTTTCAGGCTTCAGAGAACCGAAAATCTGGAGTTTTCAGGCTTCAGAGAACCGAAAATCCGGAGTTTTCAGGCTTCAGAGAACCGAAAATCCGGAGTTTTCAGGCTTCAGAGAAAAAAGAAATCCGGAGTTTTCAGACTTCAGAGAAAAAAGAAATCCGGAGATTTTAGACTTAAGGGAAACATGTCAACGGGTTGGTCTACGACGAATGTGACCGCGCCGTTACCTTTGCGCACGTATCACAGCAGCCGCACGTATCCTTGACGACATCTCCCGGACATGACGGGGTGGGCGGACAGCTCTGCCTGGTACACACCGTGCACCTAAGTGCCTCGGCTCTTTCGGACATACAAGTAGATAAACCGTGTCAAAATCTTTACGGGAAACTACCATTCATTCTCAACAGATTCTTTCTCCACGATTCGCTTTTTCACGTTGTAATGTTGTAAAGTACACTATGAGCTAATTGTATGTCAAGTATTTTAGTTTATGCGTTTTGAGATAACAGCACTACGCTATTGGCTATAAGGTGGTCCCAGCGTAGCATACTATTACACTAACTATAAAGTTACATGGTAAAACAATGAAAAAAAATCTTTGGACGGATTCTTACGTTCCTGGTAACATGGGCTGGACGTTAACATCTGCTACTACAGATATATGTTTAATTCGGTACAATGGCGCGGTTGTAGGATGTGACAGAGCCAACTGCCGACATGGATCCAAGACCACACACACAGACAGTCTTTTCCGTAACAAGACAGCTGAATCTTGCACGACATATGCACGACTTTTTCAAGAATGACTTCAGTTTGCTATCGTACGACGATCGTACGACGTATGTGACCAGGGCCTAAACAAGCTGTACGGACGTTACCTTAGTGCAGTCACAAGTACCAGAGCTGCGAACACACCCGCTCTCTTCATGACGAGAAGTCCAGTCCTGCCGCTCTGTCTGGTCAACAAAAAGCATAATAAAGATACGTTTCCCGCTAGTCAGTGTAGAAAGAAGAAGTTCAACGTAAAAAAAAAGATTTTTTTCAGCAAAATTGTTGAGTTTTTGGAGGACGATGCCCTAGTCGTAAGTTTTATGATGTGCATTTGATTGATGTACAAATCATTGTCACCTCGTAAGATTCAAGCATACGAACAATGATGAATACACTTAGAATAGTGATAACAGCCTACCTGTTTAATAATAATAATAATATGTTACTTTGACTATGGTGTAGACTTTGGCAACCCTTCCACAGCAAGTCCAGCCGACAGCACAGCGAGTAGGTTTGCCAAGGTGGGAGTCTGCATCTAATCCCTGTTTTATACAAGTTCAAGGCTGGGACAATTAGTTTTCTTTTATTTAAAGCGTTGCGTAGCAGCCATCGTAATGGTTAAGAAGACAGATTTTGCAGCCTAAGTCAGTTAAGTGGTCACAATGCACGTTTTAAAGACTGCATCAAATACCTGTACTGTTCTGCAAAATGTATTTTGTTCTAAATCCAGAAAGTGTCAGTCAGGCCATGTTTCAAGTTCGACTCCTGTAAATTGGCCTTTTAGCCTTTAATCAAAGTTCGCACAGTTATATTGAAGTTTTGAGGCAACTTGTACTTGGTTCCCAAGGCAGAATCCTACATGTACACGGAGAATCTTACCCAGAAGATTAATGTTCAAAATAGGTTATAAAGTCACATAATTAGATCACGAAGAATGAAAAAGTGTAATCAAAAGACACTACTTTATACACATTTTGTAATGATGTTTTGCAACGAGGATTTGGTGGACTGTTGGCTCACTCTAATTATGAATAAGACGGAAATTCTTTGTGACCTTGGTATTAGTTTAGGAATCAAGGCCTAAAACGTGATTTTGTTCAACGCACATGTTTACAGTTCTAAACGTGATATTGTGATAGAGGGAGTCCTTTTGCCCCACAAATGACAATTTTCTGCCCAAATTGTGGTATCTTCACCTGCTAGCGACACTTGCATTGATTTGGAACGGCTTCTGTCGTAGTTGGCCGTTTTAGCTATGTGATTCAAGCATTACTTGCCTAGGAACGCGATGAAAATTTTTGAAAGGGCAAAAGTTGTTTCTCACGGTTTTTATCGCCATAACAACCGTGACGTCAATGATAATAATGCCCTGTGGCCTTATATATCGGTTTACCTAATGGAATAAGCAATGTAGCTTTAATTTAGCAAGCGTCGAATCCTTATTGACTAAGGGCTTACTTTTTCATATCCGACTCCATATATTTGCAGGATTAACAAGTTAAAGTCGTTTTACTTATACTCATTACATTGTGTTTTAGAGACGAATTTCTTCACAGCGCAATTGAACTACTATATACTGCAATTTTACCCAGGCTTTGCCACATGATAAATGGTTTTCCCTCAGATGGTAAGGAAATTAACACGCATTTGTATACACCTGTATTTTATTCCATATTTCCACCCATACATGTGATACTTTGCTTTGCAAGTCGGCGCTAATAAGTCTAACATTTCAAGTTGTGTATGTCTTAAAATCTCTCTCAGGAAACATCGATACAAGTGATACAACTACAGTTGGCCAGAACTCTGCAAACAAAATGACAAAGCCATGACCTGATACTTCTTCTTAAATAATGTTTTATAATTAATGCACAGAATTGCATCATGAACCGTGAAATGTATACGTTAATATAGTCAATGTATTGATACATGATGTAACTCATAAAAGCACCTCTCGTTCCCATTGGCACCATGGTTTAGTTAACTTTAGGTTTTGTAATTTGCCGATGCTGCAAAAAAAAAAACAACCCTTACTCGCTTAAACGTCATCAGACTCTAAGGTTTAGCAAGCGACAGAGTAGAAATTGACCCAAAAGACAGATAACACGCAAGGGGAGTTGGTCCGCGAGAGAGTACATTTGTACATTTTGCCGCACCCGAATATGAACAAAAGAGGGTGCGACAAAATGTACTCTCTAGCGGATCAACTCCCCTGGCGTGTTATCTTTTTTTTTGCCAATTTTTACTCTTTCCAGCCGCCTCCCGAAGCCTGGTAGAGGCTATCTGAAGCCCACTCGCTTCACAGACTGCATGGTGTTGGCGTGGACTCAGTTCTTGTACGGGTTGTATTCGCAAACGTACGCGCGCCTCCAGCCGCACCTCCCCCGCTGCCAGCGGTACAGCCGGTGGCCCAGGAAGACGCAGTTCTTGCCGGGCGTGTTCCAGGAGCGCGTGTCCCAGTGGCTGTACTGACGTCTGTCGTACTTCGCGCCGTCACTCCACACCAGCCTCCCCGCCTGTCTCCGGTCACTCAGGCCGATCCACGTGTCAGCGTGAATCTTCAGGAAGGTCAAAATCTGAGAATGGGAGAATAGTAAATATAATATATATTAAGTCTTTAACGTTATTGTCGTATTTTCGAACAGACTACCTTTATACTACGGTACTCTATACTGCAGTATCAACTAGAAAAGCCAACATTTGCTACGGAGCAAATACAGCATATTTCACCCATTCTTCATCCCCATTTCAAAATAGACTGTTCCATATCAACCTTTCCCATACTCCCTTGTTCGTAACAATTGTTCTTGAAACCCCATGGCCCATACAGTGCTTTTCAGTGTTCTGAAACCCCCAGTTCTTTCAAGTAACAAATATTCTCAAAGCCCAATGTATTGCTCAAACCCCCATACAGTGCTTTTTAGCAAAAGAGTTCTCGAAATCCCAATACAGTGCTTTTCGGTAAAAATATTCTCGAACCCCCCCTACAGTGCTTTATAGTAAAAGTGTTCTACTAGAAACTTATAGAACGTGCTAGTGATGATGAAAACGTACTCACCGTGACCCTGAATTGTGCGAGGGAGGTACGGATGGTCACAAGTCGTGCCCCGTCTGCCCGGCAGCTCGCCACGGCCTCCCTGTACGTCGCCGGCTTCCTTTCGAAGCGGTAACAGGGAGACCTGCCTCTGGTGCCCCAGAGCTTTGTGTACCCACGGGGGCACCCACCGTTTTCTGTGATGTAAAAAGAAGTCAAACCCATTAGGTCTAGGAATTAACTTTTAGTCCTTGGTTCTAGTCATAGAATATTGCTACCACTGTTTGTATTTCTTTATGAAATGTTCTTTTGTACTCGCAATTAGCCCTAGCTCGTGCATGACTTTTCGTGCATGATAATTGTTGACGTGGCAAGGGTCAACAATTATGTTTTGATTTACTACATATTGCAATTATATACTATTACTATTAGACATTTCAAACAGGGCAAGGCATATGAAAAATATCACCTAAATCATATACAGTATCAGTATCTCTGCATGCAGAAGTATAATCATGTATTTTGGCAAGCTCTGCATTTTCTAAAAGTCAATAATAGCATCCATCCGTACCGTTACAGGTGACTTTCCGGCCGTTGGCGCCAAAGAAGACAGCGTTACAGCCGCCGCAGTAGTTGGACCTACAGGTGGCGTCAGGATAGCCGGGGCATTTGGTGACCTGGCAGGGGTCAACTAAACAGTTGAACACTGGCACTCCCGGAAGACACTGAGGCTCTAGGTAAAAGAAAAGAATTGTATGAAAGAACGGAACCAGAAATGTCTGCAAACGCTATACGTTCTAGTAGATCTCTTGTATGCCAAATGTAAACTGCTATTCAGTGTTGTCAACTACAATACATTGTACGTACCCGCTGAACAGGGTGGGTGGATGAATATTTCATTGCACAAGGAGAATGTAAAAAAGAAGTGATCACGATGTTCGATTCAATAAGACATGTGGATGATGAACAGTTCTGAAGAATTTCAAAAGTCTAACATCAGTTTTTGATTAAAAAAAGTGATTCCTTAATGGTATTTCCTAGACTCCCAAGACCACCTGATTCATCAAATCTGCATGTAGGTCCACTAACGACTGGATTCCAGTGACTTTCTATCGTGGATTATAAAAATGTATGATATTCTCAGTGCAAAGGTTTCTTACTGACTGGTCTGCAGTCCCAGGTGCCTTCTTTGGTCAGGTAGTGTTCACTTCCCCGTGAGCAGTCAACGAACAGACATCTCTCCCCCCGGCCGTCACACAGGCAGTTCTTCCCGGCCGTCTCTCGCACACCCCAGGACTCTCCTACCTGTCAACAGTAGGGTATGTTTTCATAACCAGGAGACAAAATAATAATGCAAATAGACTAAAAAGATGTTATACATGTCATTCATATGAAGGTTTTGTTCTCGAGCTTATTGCCAATTTTGGGTCCAAAATGTTACATAATGATTAACAATGCCGAGAGGTAAATGTACAAAGGTTAGGACTGATAAGTCGTCCGGAGTAAAAAAAAAAAGCTGGGGAAATACATATAAAGAATGTTGGAATTCTTCTATGTATTTTTCTCTTACCTCGTAGCGCCTTCCGTTGTACACGCACGGGCAGGAGTCACGTGGGATGCACACGTTGTTATGCCACACGTGAGTCCTGTCGTCACACACACACCTGCGGACGCACTGTAAAGTGCAAAACTTCGGCGGTTCATCACATGTCGGGGGGCACGCACTACCGCACTGACTCCAGTGGCTTCCAGGTGGACACTCTTGGGCCCCTTCGACTACAGGAAAAAGTTCTCTTCAGTCGATTAACAACTTTTGTTTAAAGGTCCAGTCACGCACACACACACACACACACACACACACACACACACACACACACACACACACACACACACACACACACACACACACACACACACACACACACACACACACACAGACACAGACACACACACACACACACAGACACAGACACACACACACACACACACACACACACACACACACACACACACACACACACACAGACACAGACACACACACACACACAGACACAGACACACACACACACACACACACACACACACACAGACACACACACACACACACACACACACACACAAACACACACACACACACACACACATGCACACACACACACACAAACACACACACAGTACACACACACAAACACACACACAGTACATACACACACACACACAAACACAGTACACACACACAGTACACACACACAGCACACAAACACACACATTACACACACACACACACACGCGCGCGCACACACACACACACACACACACACACACACACACACACACACACACACACACACACACACACACACACACACGCACGTTAACATAAAAAGGAACACACACAGACACATAAATGCCTTACCTACACAGACGCCATCTGCGTTTAAATCATTCGGGTCCTTATCACAGGTAAGTCCAGAGGAACACCTTCCTGATATTCCAAAGGGTCCGCCACACCTCTCCCCCTCAACCTAAAGTATTCCAACATATATATTCTAAGTTCACAAGGGGAAATAACTGCATTCAAAGCTATCCTTTTTATCTATTGGCACCTTGGATTAGAGAATAAATGACGTAATGGACAAATAAAATGATCCAATAATCTCACTTTTGCACAAGCATCGCAGCATCCACACACGTCTTTGATGACATCAGCCGGACAAGATGGAGGCGGCGGGCATCTCGTGCGATCACACGGGAGACAGGACAAGGCAGCCACGCTGGCATTGGTAGGAAAGCACACGACGTCATCAAGGGGAGTTACGACATTCTTCTTTTTTTTATAGTACGATGATAATCATTGTACACTGACTGCAGGCCTAAAAGATTTCTCATGTAAAAAAAAAAATTCAAAAGCTAGTTTTAGTCTCAAAGTGTTTGCCAACAGCGTTGAGTTTAGTTGGTCCACAGGAATAAAAGATTAAAGAAAAAAAACTCGTCTTGCCTAAAGGTATAAAAGTTAGACAACTCACTAAATAGATCCCTAACTCAGATTTGCTTCAGGCGTGTTTACGTTGGATAGTTAGGCGGTTATGACAAGCTGCACGATGTAGTTCTCCATGGCCGACCACTGTCTGGTATCCAGTCTATTATGGATTGTACTGGCTCTCTACGGGGCTGTAGGGGCTATCCATCGCCGGGCTCAACTAGGCACTCAGTAGGAGTTTTACGCGGTTGGAGTTAATTTAGTTCAGTGTCAGCGTAAAACTCCTACCGCGAGCCTAGTTGAGCCGGGCGGCGGAGGGCTCCTACAGCCCCGAGGAGAGCCCGCCCAATCCACGATAGACTGGATACCAGGCTACATGTACGTGCCTGGTAAAGATTGTAAAATCGAAGAGTGCATGTAACGACTGACCAATCACACAAGATTATTGTTGCCATATTAACAACAGAGGTCAGAGTATCCCCGAATGGGACGGTCGCTTGAATGAAAACGATAACATACATTCAAAGAAAATGGGGCTTAAATCGTATCAAAACAATTTTCTTAAGTGCTCTTGTCTTAAGACTGACGGAATGGAAATCGTAAGAGACGTCTAAACGATTTGATGCTTGCTCCAGAAGCTTACTTGATCTCTCAATACCATTGGTGGTCATTGAAAATCGCTTCAAATTGAACAAGCAAGCACAATTACCTTCTGACTGCTGCAAACAACAGTAATGTCCCTAACAGAGTCCCCATGGTCCAATGGGGCGGATGGCACTAGACATAGCAAGAGAAAAATTATATTAGTAAAAATGAAAATAAAATAGTGTCAATTATGCACAGTATCTTGCATATACTAGTACATTTGTAACATGTCGCTAAAAGTAAATATGAGGATATCGTGAAAATGTCTATTGTCACATTTTATTTCTAAAGACCCTCCAGGAAGGTATATCTAAAGAGTAAAGAGATCGAAATTCAGCGCAACAAAATCATATATACCACACAGTTAACTGAGAAAAATGAGACACTACGTCCTTATCTATGCCGACATCTGTTCACGCGCGCGCTTAATCAAAATGAATGATCACCCAGCTGATTTTACGTTTTTAACGTTAACCCTTCCTCCGTGCTTTATATACGATTTTACATGTTAACTGTTTGAACGAAAAAAAATGTACTTGCCTTAATGCTGATTACGCTCGAATGCGCTGTGCAGACAACTCTGGTGTCTGTAATTAAGGGCGGAGAGGTCACCACGTTGACCCTATACGTGCACCACACCTAGTGTCGGCATCGCCAAAAAAATTCCAATGTGTCTGTAACCTTTCATATAGACATCTCGAACGTAACGTTGCATGTGATGTATACTTCAAGTCAAAGTGCAAAACGAGGAAAACGTAGGGACTATCATCACCCTGCTTCATTTCTGCTAAGATTATTAGATTTCCATTTTTAAAGTGACTTATTGCTTGTTTTCTTGGTCCTTGTCTGTAGAAACGCCCCTTTTAAGAGAGCTTTGGAAGAGTCGTAGACCTATGACACAGCCCTCGGGGTGTTACACGCGCTGTCAACGTGCTCTATTGTACTTTTAATCGTCCTAAACTTTCAAAATGCCTGGTGGAATCTTTGCTTTTAATACATAGTAGCAAATCACGTTTAATGGTGTAAATATCTGGTTAAACCTAACAACCGGAGAAAAACTACGTTAAAAATGTACCGTCCTTATACTTTTTCAGATATGCTGAATTATAAGTGGATCTACCTAATCATGTTGTACTTTCTTTGTGTCTGACAACTCACCTGTTATAAACGATAGAGTCAAAATTAAAGGTACATGGGCGTCACTATTCTAGACAACACAAACGTGAGCGTAGATACAAGCAATGTTAGACAAATGGCAAATACTGTTTGCCATTTAAACCAAATCTTTATAGTTTCGTAAGGGGGGGCAGATTGCTAATACCCACCTGATCACCATTCCATGGATTACCAACACAAAGTGATAACTTAACTCGTAGTAAACAACAACAACTGAAATGTAGTCAATGCGCGTTTCAATTGACTGCCTCACTATTTTTATTATCAGCAACGGAAACTAAACAGAAACCAACAGGCAATGAAGAAGGAAGGCTGAAGTCAAACCAAATGCGGCATACTGCAGAACTACATTTTTATCCATTCTAACAAAACGCACTCGTCATTACCCCATACAGAGTTGAGCATATTATTAACTGCTACTTGAGACTTTCAACGTATGCAAGAAAATGCTATACAAGGTTTAGAAGCTCTTTTGACGTACAAAGCTAAGAACGAAGCATCCGACCACGGTACGAAAAGTAAATGCTATATCGTAAAATAGCAGTGCTGTCTGCCTTGTCATGACGGTTGTAACCATCGCTTATAAATCATCCGACAGAGAACTCGCCACAGTTCTTCTCTAACTAGAAATCCTGATGAGCTCTGATCGCTGTCACGGCGAAAGGATCGTACTCGCAAATGTAAGGCCGCTTAGCCTTGCACCAGCTTAAACGCCAGCGGTACTTCCTAGGCCGGGACATGTAGGCACAGTCGTTGTCCTCTGTGTTGACCACACGTCTGTCCCAGCGACTGTAGTCCCGCCTGTTGTACGGAACCCCGTCGCTCCACACGAGTCGTCTGTCGGTCTTTCTGTCATCCAGGCCGATCCACGTGCTTTCACGGATGTGGAACACCGTGCGAATCTGTAGGGAAGATCCATATTTATGTACGTGTAGTTAGTAATATGTCACCTTCGTGAACGATGAACAACAATCATCAGTCAGTGAAAGACCACGAAGCCTTTATCACAAAGACAAGGTTATATTCTCAGGTACGGATTCAACAAAGGCATTTCAATAAAGAACGTATCAGCCAGCCTTGTACTTATGCATTTGGTGTTGCAATTGAGAAAACTAGGATAATACACGTGTACTGAAAGGATTCTTATGAAGACGTGAACTCACTGCGACCCAGAGCTGTGTCCGATAGTCGCGGATGGTCACCAGACGGCCGCCGTCAGCACGGCAGCTGATCTCGGCATCACGGTAGGGAAGACGCTTGCTTTCAAAACGGTAGCAGAAGAACATTTCCTTGGAGTATGGTGGCTTGACGTAACCTTCAGGGCACTGACCAATCTCTGGAAATAAATGAATGAAACAGAATGAATGAGATACGCCAAAAACAATTACTCAAGCAACTGGATATGATTTTGGAAACGGTCAGACGTTTCAGGTAGCATCCACTACCTTTCGTCAGTGACACTAAAGGACTGCAGGAGAATTGCTGGTTTATAAGCACAGACCATTGATTGATATACAAATACAGCTGTATGACTTGTCATATATCACATCAAGAAATTAAAAGCTAGCAAACCACTAACTATGTAAACTATGTGATGTGTCTGGTATCCTTTCCCGTTACGTGGTGTATCAAGAGTTTATGTCTTGAATATTTCATTTTTCTAAGGATTTTTCTCACCGATTTTCTGGCAGTCCCACGTGCCATCCCCTGTCCTGACATGGCGGCTTGTTGGGGGGAAACAGTCCACAAACAGACACTGAGGTCTCCCCTGGCGGCAGAAGCAGTTCTTGCCTGCCTCATCTTCATCGCCCCACGAGTCTCCTTCCTGGAGCAAAACAGAAAGGAAGCTTGTGTATAGGCTCCACGTGCACATACCACTGATTATATCATTACGCACATAAGACTTTGTGTTCCAATTGCAAATTCAACCTACTGTTTTAGGCACAAAAATCATTTACATCGATAAAGGTTAGACATCTGTTAGAGCACTTGGATCGGCTTAGATGACAGAGAATCAGTCCAGTTGCTTGATTTCATTTGTTGTCTTACAGTACATGAACGTTAACAGTAGTGAATCATTGATTACATGGCTAGAATATACGTACCTTATATGTTCGTCCATTGTATTCGCAGCCTTCTGGGGGACACTCCTTAGGTGGAATGCACCTGTCGTTGTGCCACACGTGACTCCAGACGTCACACACACAGTCGGGCGCACACATCTTATTACATGCTCGGATTGGTTCCTCACAAGAGGGAGGACAGGCACTACCGCACATGGACCAATGGCTACCGGCGGGGCAATTCCTAGCTGTTGGTTAAGAGGAAAATGATTACATCCCGAATTGAACTTCATTCTTTCTCTATCTCCATCTCTTTCCCTCTCTGTCTCTCCCTTCGTACCCCCTATTTCTCTTAATCTCTCCCCTCTCTGTCTCCTGCAAAATGATGAAAAAGTCTTGTCCACAAAGATATTTCTATTCCTTTGAAGTAGGTTGGCAAAATATGGCAACGATCTTTTCTCTGTTCTATGTCCATCCATAAATCAAACCACTGTTCATTGAAGGGATCGAGAAGAGCCGATACTTACGACATATCCTTTGTGGGATGCAAGTGTCGCCGTCTTCAGACCAGACGAAGCCCTCGTCACACACACATCCGGGGAAGCAGACCGCCGGACAAATTGGGGCTGGGTTGTCACAACTGGGGCGGCACATTCCTCCACACAAGTCAAAATGGCTGTTTGCTGGACACAACGACTCCTTAGCTAGAAACATGTTCCAGGTGGAAATATTGTGTCGTCTTATATATATATCTTAACACAAAAAATAACGATCGTAAGAAAAGCAAATGAATGCATGAATGTAAAAAGGTATATTCTGCTGAACAGAACTATTTTGTATGTCCAGTTCGGTAACATGCGCAACACTGAATATGTGTTACCTCGATTAATTGATTAATTGATTCAGTCGCATGAATCAAAGGACACAATAACGGTTATGTTGCTTTGCGCATTACCCACGTTTGCATACTCCAACTGCATTGAAGTCATTCTTGTCCTTGTCACAGAATAACCGAGAAGAACATTGTCCAGAGATCTTCCATGGTCCACCACATTTCTCTCCCTCCACCTGTTTTATTGTGAGATAATATTGAATACCGGTAAAAACCCTTAGCAAGCCCAAATACTGACACAGGCAATGTGTCCTACCGCTGAGGAAGGGTGTGTGATACTTTTTTTTAAAAGATCGGAGCATCTTTTTCGCTTAATTCTCCAAATTGTTTTAGCATTCAAATCTTTCTACGAAACAATAGCTTATTCTCCAGGGAGAGAGGACTTTGTACTTATGCTAAATTTATTATTTCTGACATGTACATTTATCTATGAGTTGCATTATTTCTAAGTGAATTCATCAGCCACCGCCTATAACTAATGCATACAATGCTACATATATGCTGTGTGTGAGTTTATATGAAGCTGAAAATGTCGAGCTTTTCTCACTTTTGCACACACGTCACAGCATCCACACGGGCCTTTGACGACGTCACCCTTACATGGTGGGGGCTCGCGGCAGTTGTGTTCGTCACATGGCAAACACGACAAGCAAGTCACGCTGAAACATAGTTGAGACAGACATCACAATGATGCTTCTTAGGGCCTGGTCACATTAAGTCGTGCGGTCGCAAAACTGTAGCCTAGCCTGGGTACCATCCTGGTTAGTTTCGTCCGCTCCCACAGTCGCTACCCACCAACCACCAAACTAACCAGGATGGTATCCAGGCTAGCAAAACTGAGGGTATTCGTGGGATAACGCTGCATGTGTTTTGTAAAATTCAGCTGGCTTGTTACGGAAAAGACTGTCTTAAATCCTACATCCTTGTCGGCGGTCGGTTCTGTCACAACCTGCTTGAAATTTCTACGGCAGCAAAATCTAGAGGACAACCTACGAATTGTTAGATTATAATGCACTGCACGTACATGTATTCACAAGCTTATTACACTGTTTTGTGTATTCGTTACTAAGGAAGACGTTGTGACTAGCTACCTTGTGACCATTCCTATGAAAAGGACCACTGTCCTCCAGACTCCCATCCTTCAGGTGAAGAATGATACCTGAGCTGAAGAAAAATAAAGATCAGTGGAAATCAATAATGGTGGTTCTGTTACTCTCCAAGCATAGGTTGTTGGGAGAAAAATTGTGACCTTCTTAGCATATGCCCCGTTTTTTGTCCGCCCTTCTCTTGTTGGTGGACGTATACGTGCTTGGAGAGTAGTTTTTGTCTTATATAGATCACAACACAGAGCAGAACAAAACATACAGCAATCAATATATGTTACCAGAGAAGTGAATTGGCCTAGCTTTACGAACTAATGTATTGTAAATGAACTGTTCAATAGAGAGTAAATTTTACAGTCAATGCCCGATGATTCGGAGTTCTTCAACCCTACTACAAACGTATAACAGTTCAATATGTGAACTTCTACTGAGTCAAGCAGAGCATAACAGTTCCCCATAGGCAAGGACATCGATAGAACATGTAAAACAGTAATTGCTTCTAAAGAATAGGATATCAACACATACTAGTTTGCAATATATATGGCATTTAAAAGCCTCTGTATACAGATTCAGTGGGTTTTCAATACAGTTAGTGATTGTTACACCTACCTATGTTCTCATTCAAGTTGTTACACAGTCAGCGTCTCTTGACTTTCTGCCGTGTAGACTCTGAGAGTGACCTTTCGTTGAGATACGCCTCGGCTGATACAAGTCAATTGGCACGTTGCCGCCTACCGCCCAACAACTGTATCACGTATTGAAAACTATCACATTGCCACAATTCTCTGAATGGTAGATAAAGCGATAAGAGAGAGTACATATTGCTAGGGCTGTGAAGTATATATATATATATATATGTTTCTCTGTATGACGTTATTTTATTGTTTTATAGATCAAATAACCTAGACCGCTACGTATACGTATAGATCTAGAACAGTTTATTTCAGATGAATGGCCAGGTGATGCGACTGTCAATGCACATATGGCACAGAAACTGAGCACCCTGAAATGGATTTGTAAGAAACAATGTGTAATTTTTCAAGTGTCCAAGAGTAGTCTGCTACTATAGTGTGCCTAGAGCTAGGGTGCCGTTCTTACAGGATAATGAATGAAGAATGAATGAAGACCTTTATTGTACATTTGTGTTCTACAGAACTAAGTACAGGTCGCATGGGTACAGAACATGAACATAAACATATACATTACATACATATGAGCATATAAAAGAGTAAATAAATGTCTAATTACTATTCTTTTCGGCTTCATCTCGCTTAGTAGTGATTGTATGGATATATGTGGCTGTAAGGTTACTTAAAGTAGGTTTATCAAAAGTTAAAAGGAATACAAATTTCTCTTTGCTAGTCAGATATCGGAAGTGGGGAAATATACTTAATACATGGCTAAAAAATATGAGTCTGTCTCTACTATACAAGGGGCAATCTATGGTGAAATGTATTTCATCTTCTATTTGGCCTAAACTACAGAATTGACAGGTTCTTTGTTCTAGAGGAGTGCGGTTATGTCTTCCTGATTCGATTCGTAATTTGTGACAACTGATTCTTAGTTTTGTAATGGAGGACCTGTGACGTATGTTCGCTAAGTTGAGATATTTTTCTTCGTTATAGGAATGTTTTATTAATCTGTATAGACGTAATTTGTTCTTTGCATTCACAGATTTGTTATCATTGTGAATTTCGGATAGAAATGTCTGAAAATAAATGTCTTTTAATCGCTGGAAAATTGATGAAATGGTAGGGGACGTATTCGAGAAAATTGATTGAGGATAATGACCTGTGAGCGACAGGGTCCCTATCATCCACCTTTAATTCACAAATGCCGATAAAATTTACCACAAAATACACAATAGACTCAATCAAATGATTATGAATGTAGTTTCCATATTGTGCGTTTGGCTCGTCAGTATTTTTGTGGCAATTTATACTCGGCTGCAACATGCTTCTTCTGCGTTTTTCGTTAATAATTAACCTAAGGTCATCTGTATTACTTGTCTTTCTCTTGTTTTTTCGTCATCTGTGTGACCTTCAGTTACATCCATAGGCGCACAATCTAACAATCGTCTATATGAATGACTGACCTTGTTAGGTTGACTGTATTAGGTTTACCATAGATCTATGGTGCTAACGTCAAAGTTCACTGTGCTAGCATCAATTTAATTTTATGGCTAGCTCTCATTTATAATATAACACTATAATTTATCATAGTTGGTATGTCGTCTATTTATTCGCTTTTTTAGACAAAAATGCCCACAGATGCAGTGTACATGTAAGCAGGCAAGGTCGACCCTGTCGTGTCTAGTAGATCACCGATGGCGATACACGTGTTGTCCAACCTGTTGTTCTAGCTTCCCGAGCAGGTGACTCGGAGCACACTTACACGTCAACGGTAATTCGATAGGGGGCGCTGTAGACATATGTGATGATAATGTACTTGTACTGTCTTTGTTCAGTGATCTGTCATTAACGAGTGAAAAGTGGTTGTCACATAGGAAAGCAGCCAAAACACAAGTTACGAATGCTGATTTTTAAAAGTAAAACAATGTATCTGATGTTCTTTGGTTGAAGACTATAGTAATGTAGTTACATTGTATCAGACGGTTGGTTTAGGGACAGAGTCATCTGTGGTAGTTGCGGTGTTGCTTGGATGAATACTGAATGCTTGACTTGACTTCACCGCCTGCTGTAACCTTTACTCCATGTCTTCCACTTCACGGCATCCATTCAAACAAACAATGTCTGTCACATGATGCCGTATCCTATTAGTGCGCATGAAAGGAGAAATGTTACAATTTAAAAATCAAATGCATCTCCGATATTATCAAACATGACCACAATTGTGTTTTTGGTGACCTCTTTATTGATTTCAAGGTCATGAAACGTATGCTTTACATCAGTCCAACTCGTACTACCAATATAACAGTTCTCGATGTCACGTTTTGCAGACATGGAGTCAAAGGGACAACATGAGTTGTCTGAAAATGACGTCATGTCAGCTGCTACGAGTAGGAGACATACATGTAGCTACGATACATTGTACATGTACGTACTAAATAAAAAACAAGGTGCATGCGTGATTTTATACACCGCCGTGGATGACAGATGTACTGAATATTTTTTCTAAATCGTGTAAACATAAGGTTGCGACAGGATTTTGTCGAAGAACGCAGCTGCATGAGTCACAATGCCCTTGAGGAGAGCCGGTTTTGCTCAGCGTTGAGTAGATAAAATGTCAGAGGTCGTTTTGTTCATTCAGTAGTAAAGAGATTAGCGCGTGTCAGGTCCACGGCGCCTGGAAGTATTCCACTCAGACTTGAAGTCTTAACTACTTTGCAAATCTCCATGTATTGATGAGGTGGATGTCAAAAAATATATTGCTGGCGAAAAACGCTGTTCTTTGAGGCAACAAAATCAAACATAATAACCACATGCATGATTAGGAATTCGAGAGAATTATTGATTTCAGCGTGCCGTGTTTTAAAAAATCTGCATACCTTCTGTAATATGAATAAAGATCTTTGCTATTCAATTCTTCTGTAATATGTTATTTCTTTAGAATGAAGGAGTGACTCAGCATTTGTTGTGTCACTTAGAGGTTACTAAAGTATCTAATGACTCCAGAAATCATATCTGGTGTGCACTGACATTTCAATAACTAGGCGCGCCTCGTCACCGGCAAAGGACCATGTCCTCAGGGCAGGTAAAATGTCGTCTGTGGCCGTGGTCCTGTCAGGGTATGAATGACTTTGCCAAAGATTGATGTGCAACAGTGTCAGGGATCATCTGACAAATGTGACTCTCCCCTCTCGGTCAGTCAGTGGCACAAATGTGGTGACGGAGATTGTTACGTTGGAGAAATCCACTACATACCCGGGTGTTTCAGAGATAAAAACTGTTTTTCTTGTGGTTTTCGTGAAAGTTTGGATAGATGGCACCAATTGGTCGTCAAGTGAGTCTAGTCAGAGTCTATACACACCACCGACAGTTCATTAAGTTCATGCTGACAGTGTGGTATAGGTTGGAACCAGAGATAGTCCCTAGGGCGGTAGTGATTTGTAGCCACTCAGGCAATGTACGAACGTACGCTGTTTGACCTTACGTAGTCTTATGACTTTACTTGGATGTCAAGGCTGTTGGCCTAAGATTTGTACAGAGTTGTAACTTTTTAGGTTGTAACTGAAGATTATTTCATGCTTGCATTTTGCCGATCTTCCTGAAGCTAAGTAGCAAATATTTTGTCTTCAGATAAACCGGTCAAAATATGTGCCATCCTCATGTTAGATGGACACCTACCTCAAAATCGTTCTGTAGATGGATATGGTGACTCCCTTCTGTACAGTCGAATGGACACAAATCATATGGGTAATGGGGCTTTGGTTTTTTAAAATTTGGATAAAGTGTCACTTTTACGTAACATGGCATCTCCACAAAATCTTTTACACTTGAACATATCCCGCAATCACACACTTTGTACACCAATTTTGTACCGTGGTTGAGATGTGTGGCCAATAATGATATCGATAATGATGAATTCATGACACTACTAACGTTGAATACGTGTGTATGTACTTGAG
Source organism: Branchiostoma floridae x Branchiostoma japonicum (assembly GCA_013266295.2). Lineage (NCBI taxonomy): Eukaryota > Metazoa > Chordata > Leptocardii > Amphioxiformes > Branchiostomatidae > Branchiostoma > Branchiostoma floridae x Branchiostoma japonicum. The sequence goes on from CM023824.1 coordinate 9,727,654, forward strand.
AATATACATGGACCGTCTTAATGTAAACAGTAACCCAGTCATGCACACGTGAGTTTCTATCAAAACATGTACATCGCCGGGGGTTAGCTAAGCCACACACGTCATCTCAAGGACAGGGGTTGACCTTACGGCCATCTTTGTTTTAGTTGTCTGCTGTTTTTTTTTACTATATTCTGATCTCTTCAATTGGTTATAGTGGTCTTTGGATAAATATGAGACCTAAAAGAAAACATTTGGATCAGAGCTAAGTTTTTCTTTCCTAGCAGACATTTCAGAGATTCTTAACTAAGTGAAGCCGACATGATATTTTTTTTTATCTCATCTAGATCTTTTGTAAACTATATACTACAGACCGGGTCTTTTTCTAATAATATGTGCTAGTCAACAGTGTGAGATATATTGTATAGTCTCGCACTACATGTCTCAACGTTGACCACTTGACCAATCATGCACTTACTAGTGGTCTCTTGCACCAACTTTACCCATAATTACCAGTCGTTAAATGTCAGACATCCAGGTAGAACGTTGCGTAACACCAAATTACCAGTGTAAGTGGTCGTTGGGTAGACTGTACTTATATAAGTGCTTGCTGATCATCTCACTTACAGTCCCTGTCTGGCCAGTTAACTCCCTGTCTGGCCGGAATAAGGTCGTAGCCAACATGACTGATTAAAAAGTAATGCTTTTTACTGGATATCTCGCCCGTATCACCGAATCACCGTATCACCAAAGTCATGCAGACGCAGATTGTTATGTTCATGCAATGAATATACCTGCAATATTTGTCAGTAAAACAGCCAAAAAAACTACCTCAAACACGCCATACCATCACCTAGTATAATGAAGCGGAAGAAAAGAAAACTGTTCTGTGTTTATGTGTTTATGTAAGTGTGCCAAACGTTGCCCTCTAAGATTTTCGACCTGGCGGTCACGCACATTATGTGTACATAAGATGGCTGTGAGAAGGTATGTGCATGGGAGTAGATAACAAAACATGTAACATTGACCCTTAAAAAACCAAGGACGGTCCAGCATTTTCCACCTCATAAAACGCATTCACGGACGAGACGCTACGTAAATGTGTGTACGACTTATTGTTTATTGTTTATTGTCATTTCGCACATAAAAAAGTAACAGTATAAAATGAAATTATATACAAAGAAATATATGCTGGAGAGCCCAAGAAACCTAAAGGTTTGTCTAGTGGGCTCTCCCAAATCCTATTAATAACTAACTTGGTCGACCTCTCTGCTGTCATTGTATACCCAGTTCTAAACTTGCATTTTTCCTTGCATTTTTCTCTAGCAAAAAACGGATTTTACTCTGCACAAATTCCTGGCTAACACTCAATCAAGGCATAGAACAAAGCATGCATGTAACACTAAAGCCACGCACAGTGAATATTCAGTTGTGATTGTACTGTTAATACATCGTGTTCAGTTCAGTTCGTTCATATCCATATGTAGGTAAATTAATGTCATTAATGTCATCCGTAAAAGTTCTATACCGTGCGTTCCCTCCTCTCAAAACATCTTTGAAGATGTGTAAGAAGTGACATTTCTACCAAATATGATCAATCAATTCATCATGCTTCTTTGTCCAACTTTACTGTCCCTGCTGTCCCAGAACTGATGTACCATAGCAAAAGTCAGTGATGAAAGCTAGTGGATGCTGTCTGAAACGTCTGACACTCCAGAGAATCTATTCAATTGTTTGATTAATTTTGTATTACGCAACCTGGATGTCTAACCGTCATCGATGTACCTTAGCAACAGTTTCGTCACTAACCCCTGACCTTACATGTACCTGCTTACATCAAACGTAAACTGGTCGGACAATCTGACGGCCCTCCTTAGCCCGGAGGAGATTGGGCTGTGCACTGGAACAACGCACATTTGGGCGAGTCCATTGTCTTGAAAAGAAAGGTAGGGGTATCAAGAAGATACTTTTAATTCTAAAGTTTATTCCGGATGCAGTCTAAAGTTTATTTCAAATTAACAAGGCATAAAAAAGTTAGTTTAAGTCACTTATGTCAAAGCAACGTCAAAGTTTGTTTGGAATACTTTTTTTCTGATTAAGGTGCAACTGTCCCCCCTAATCATAATTTTACCTGGATTATCAACTTCAAGACGTCTTTGTTCGGGGTAATTATTCCATTATCTTGGTACGCACGGCTGAGCGTTCAGTCCGGGGTCCGAAGAGCTGTCTTTGGGACGGATCGGCGGCGTGCCCTGGTGCTGGACAAGTTTGTTACAAAGTTTTCTTTTTTCGTGTAGTCGGTGATATTCAGACTCTTGGGCCACAGACTTGCCGTGTGTCAGTGTGTGAGGCGAGGCGACCTCGGCTGCCGGGCGGACAAGCCTGCGGCTGCACCCGCGCCTTCGACATTCTTTTGAGGTGAGGACCGCGTTTCTTTCGTTCCACCGCTGATCTGTCTGATATACTGTTTACATTTATACAGTGAAAACTGTTGAAAAATGATAAAAATTTAATTTCAATTTGCCAGTCTTGTTTTCCGGAGGGGGAAACGCTGTGCAAAATATGCTGTATCTGATGTAGTCATTGCTCTATTCACATGGAAGCACATTGCAACGTGCCGCGCACAAGGCGAGTTTGATAAAGTTCATGGGTGCGCAGTACACATACACATACACATACACATACACATATACATGCAGCGCAGCCGTAGACTTTTATCGAAACGCACTTCACGTATTGGTTTAAATGGGGTGAATGTCCTGAATGAGATCCAATCTAAAAACAAATGTTTTCTAGGTCATGCCTATTTTCTAGGTCATGCCGTTGTTATGGTAGCAAAACTACATGTAAGTCTTCGAGAAGAAAGGAAAGTTATGATATGCTAGAACCCCATCGAGCAAATTCGTGCCGGTGATTATTTTGTAAGTTAGGGCCCGGGCAGTCACATGTGTTGTACGATCCTCGTAGGTTATTCTTCGGATAATCGTGCATGTGTCCTGCAAAATTCAGCTGTCTTGTTACGAAGAATTCTTCGGTCAATCCTTATCGGCGGTTGGTTCTGTCACAGCCTGCTTGAAAATTCTACAGCATCAAAATAGTACGTATACAACAACCATGGAGTTATAAAAGGATGCAACAACTGAGGCCTGCCGTAAAATGCATTTTCTTGATATCATCTGGAGCTTTGATACAGTCCTGTAGCAAAAAAGGCCACTGTGGAACGGAATCTTACTACTTTTCTCTGATGTCCAGCCGATGGCATTCCTTATATTCCAGTTTCCAACTCGTCCTGTGTGAGTTTCTAACCGTCCATACAGTGCCTTTCTATTGCCAGTGGGTAAACATGTTCTAGCCGTCGTACAAAACAGTACGTAGATAGGCACCCTTCCATCTCGGGAGATGATGGCAGCACTCTACCAGTGTTCTGTCCGTGGGCAGTGTCTTGTGTGACTTGCCAGTCCTATGCTAGTATGGCAGTCCCGGCCACAGTTAGGACATATAAAGAAACGTTCTGGGGTTATTGTCTCTCGTTTCTGCCGTTCGTTTCTGTCGCGCACGTCGAGCAGGATAGCCACAAGAGATGATCAGCAAAACAGTGGTCTGTACGACATTGACATTGTATATACTATTTGTTACATGTTACTGTTATGTATGTCTTCCAGGGCCCCACTGTTTACGAAAAGCAGTGAGATGGACCACACTGGCGAAACAAAACAGAAATAAATAAATGAAAATAAATTGACGTTCACAGGACCTCGAGTTTGTAAATAAAGTTAGTTAGTATTTGGAGATATCAGCCGATACTGACACTATGCTAATTTGGTGAGCTGATCTGACAATGAACACACATGTGTCGTAGTAATATCCTCCGTAGTTTTAAGCCCTTATGTTTAAAGTTCATACATGAAATTGTTCGGCAAACCTTTGTACCTTTGCTCAATTTGGCCCTGTTCCTTTTGTACATGTAGTACATGGCTGTCTCAAATATCGCATAGTTTGTAACAAAACGGGAAAGCTGACGTTGTTAGACGGTCACGTACTTGAACCACGGCTGAAGTACACTGAAAACTACGTTGATCAAAACTGCTTGTTGCCAAAGAGACAGCGACAAGAAAGCTACAGAAAAAGTTAAGCTAGAATATCCATCGGTGATATAATACACACATATATATAGACGTTAGCATTACGTATTTTAAGCACGGAATCAAAATACAGGAACCATAGCTCTGTATGGACATCTTGGTAACGTGAGTTGTGTGAGAAACATATCACACGGATATTTTCCCAGTATTTTCTGATGATCGTTTGGGACACTTTTCAAAACTCGTAAGAACTGTTACTAGAGCCAACATGTTAACAGGCCTAGGCAAATTTGACAGGCAATTAACAAATCTTTAACTGCAGGTGTCGTAACAAATCCGCAGAATAATCATATCTTTATATCCTGTCTGATTTGGACTTTTTTTGTTCGCTGATGGATGGATATTGGTAAAGCCACAGTTGGAAAAAAGGCCGGTCACTAAATATCACTGCGCGATTTTTAGGGATCCGCCGATGTTCGCAGGTCACCGAGTCCTGACTGATGTAACAGGGCAGATTTTACAGGCAAAAATACGCTGGATTCTTTGGCGATTTGAAATGGTTGGCTGGTGGTTAGTTGGTGTTCGAAAGTAGGCCGGGGCATGGTTGGTAGTTAAATTTGACTCAACTATAACTCAAATTCGATTTGATTCGAATAGAAAGGTAGGCGTGGCCTAACTTTGGTCAGACTGCTCCCGAACTTAAACCTAGGTCGGCTGGTGTTCGGGGGAAGGTTCTGAATGTGTGATAGGGGCTTTATGTGGCTGTCATGTTTGCATTGTCAACTGCATCACATGCATGCACAGCAATATGCGTTGTATGGGGGAAATCATGCACGTTCAATCACTTCGCTTTGGGAGACCTTTGACATTTGACGCACGTAGAGTGGAACAGTTGAAAAACCTGCTTTCCTCATAGCCAAAGGCATGCATAAACACACGTACACAGCCTAGTCACGTACACAGATAGTGGAATGCTGCAGAAATATGGCCAACAATTGGACAGAAGAGTGAGTCCGTTGGCAAATGAATGATCCTATGGTGGCCATACTCCCCTAAACATTTTTTTTCTCCCTGCTTACATTGTAGCTAAATTTTACTATTTTTCATCCAACGTAGTAAGTCTGTTTGAAACTATACACTGGCGACCCCCCTATTTGTATCTGTCGTATTTGTGGATTTTACACGTTAGGGCGCGGTCACGTATACGTCTTGGGATCATCGTACATGTACGATCTTAAACCGAGGGCATCCTTCACACAGTCGCGCATGTGTCCTTCAAAATTAAGCTGTCTTGTTACCGAAAAGTTGAGTTAGATACGTGTCGCTGGTTGGTTCTGTCACAGCCTGCCTGTATTTTGTAGGGCGTACGACAACTGGGATTCACATACGATCGAAAACTGAGGGCATTCTTCACACAGCCGTGCAGTCAGCTTGGGTTAGATCCGTGTCGCTGGTTGGTTCTGTCACCGTGAGCCTGTTTGAAATTTGGAGGGCGTCAAAATCGCACGACAACTGTGATTCGCAACATTTGTGAATAAAAATGTAGCTTTTCAGTGAATAAAAATGTAGCTTTTCAATGTGCGCAATGCTAACCTGGCCTAGGGTCATTCTGGCGAGTGAAGGACATTTTCTACATGACTAGAGCTGACCTTTGTGCGCATGTGGTGGAAAATTACTCTCACCTTCTCAACTCAAGTACGTCTGTTGTAGAGAAATCACTATAAAAATAATAACATTTGTGTTAGTTAGATTTGGTAGATTTTCTGTCAGCATGTATCAGCAACCCCGTTCTTCTGATGGAGGAATCTTGCATCATTCTTGGGCAACGATTCGTATAATTGAGACATTTACACTTGACTTGCTTTGTGACAAAGACCATCCTAAAGACAATCTCATGACCACATATTGTGACTACTAAGTCTCATTCCTGATAACTTTGAAATTATCTGGAAGTGTTTTAGAAAGGTTCTAGAATCCAACAACTAAATATTTTTAAAGCTAAGTTTCGGAGTTCGTCCGAAGGTGACGACCTTTAGATGCGATGTCCTGATAACGCCCTAAGAATTCTTCAAGCGACAGGAATGTCACTGTGACAGAGTCACACGATTGATACAAATTGCCCTAGGTTGTTGGCTAAGAATTCAATATCTTCCCGTCGTGTCAGAATCTCACCGATACCGCATACACTCTCATCATGTAACAAAAACACAGATATATGTAAAATACGCGCCCAATCGCCTTGCCAGTACTCCAGACCTTTAACATTTTGAGGCATCCGATAGAACAGTTTGAAAACCTGCCTCCCCCCGAGGCACAACAAATGACGCACGTACACAGCTAAACTGACCTTTCAGAATGCAGGAGAGTTGAAGATTTAGTTGTCAGTAGAAACACCAACTTACACGAAACAACAAAAAAAGCTGCACGTTTACAAGCACCTTGGTTAGGGTCATGTATATTTGTGAAGATCAACTTTTTTTTTGCCATTACCCTAATCTTTATAGTATTTCCACCATTCAACTACGCGTAAACTGACAAGTAGAAAGAATGTCAGATATCAAAAGGTGTAACGAGTTAAATGTGTCTAGATCTGATAAACGTTGTGCCAGGTTGATCATTGGAAAGGTGCGGGTTGTCGTCGATTGCACCTTAGCTCGTGATATCTTCTAGAAGTAACAGAACATGATTTTCGTGAAAAACTACAGCCCTGTTTTGTGATGCTGAACTTTTCGTTAAATGTCATTGGAAAATCTCACCGTCTTTTTGTCTGTAAGCTATTCATCGCCTCTTTGTTTTTAAGTAAAACTGATTTTTCATGATCAGTCTAATCACAGGAATCACACTTGACTGGCTTTGTGACAAATCGACCATCACCTAAAGTTTACGCCAAATATCTTGGAGAATGTAGCGACGTCTGTGATACGATCTTGGCTATTAACGTTCCGTAAGTTGAAGTTTAAAATGCGTGGTGAATCTTTTCCGCTGTCATCCAGTGTTTTAGTCAAATGAACATAAATGTAAGCGTGACCTCTAAAAATCATCTGGCGACGTGAAGGTCATTCCGATTGTTCAGATATTAAATGTCAGTGAGGCGTTGTCCCTCATTCCGTGCTGTGTAGCTGAAAAAATGTCACTAGGGTCATCGGACATCTCACTAGTCATCAGAATCACAATGTGTCCTCTTATAACAGACTTTAATTTCAAATTCTGGTGGCTCTATTCGGACCAACACTGAATAATCTGCCTAGCTAGGCCTTAGGAAATTTGAAAAATGGACCCCTCAAAACCGTTCACATTCTTTGAAACAAATTTGACTTGACTTATGATAATCTAGTACGATGTGATAGACACAGTGACGATCAAATGATCAAGTGACGATCAAATTATGAAATGCCTGCTCTCGTTAGATTCTGTCTGGAGATTTTTGACTCTAAACATTGCATTGTTTCACGGGTCATTAGAGTCCACAGATCCACTGTGACTGGTGCGCTTGTGTGGAGTGGTTACGTCTGCATGAGTAGGAGCACCAGAGGCGTTGGCTCCAGAACCAGCCTGTTTAAAGGTCGCCAAGTCCTCCCATTAACGTCATGACGAGGAGGGGGGGGGGGGCAGGGAGCTTTGAGATGCCCTGTCATGATATTTCATTGTGTTACGTACACACGTGCATGCACTCAACAACAACAACAACAACAACAACAACGACAACACATACACACACACACAAACACACACACACACACACAAACACACACACACAGTGACACATACACACATAAACGCGCACGCACACACACAGACACGCAGACATACACACTAACACATGGGATAGGTTAAGAAAGCATATGACCTTCATAATGTGTATGGAGCTGTGACCGTCGAATTGCAGCCAACTAAAAACGGAAATCTTGATAAGGTACAAAAGATAAGATAAAATGTCACCTGAATTGTGATCCGAATTGTGATTATTGCGGTCTAATATGTGTCAGTGACAAGAAAAGAAATCTGTCTCTGTTTACAGATCTTCAGAGGACAGCACCGGAGCTGAACAGCTACAGAGATGAAGTCTATTCTCGGCCTGGTCCTTCTGGGTGAGTTACTATCACAAGGTGTAGGTGACGTGTCTATAGACGGGCACTTAACATTTTCAAAAGAAGATTATTAAGCAGTATTCATTATGTTGTATTCGGGTTCACCATGCAGTTAAAGACCACACTTATGCTATCATTGACTCGTCTTGGTTAGAATGCTTGAAAGTTCCAGTGTTTTATCAGATATCATTGGAAAATTATGTTTCCTGCATGTAAAGAGACAATAACGTGTTGTTTTTGTCCTTGTTTTGATGTCCCATTCATTTGCTCTGTTCTTTGTTTCAATCTATTTCTGAAGTTGCAATGAAACCGTTTTGTTCTCCAGGGACGTATGGGGTTGTGGTGTGGGGTGCCGGAGCCAACCCAAATCAGATGGGATTTTCAAACTTCGGCGAAAGGACTGATGTTGAATCTGACCACGGTATTATTACATTTTATGTCAACGTTTCTGAAATAACAAAGAATGAGAAATATTCACATTTGAGTTATGAAAAGGTCATCCAGGGAACAACAGAAAAGTTTACAATATATCATTATCGGTATGTTCATGAAAAGGAAGGTTCCCAATTTACTTCAAATACAGATATATAAGTGACAAGCAAATAGGACACCGATACAACCACTATATCTGTTGATGCCCATTTCGCACCCTTGCGAGTATCAGCCAAACTGCAAGTTGTTGAACGGGTTTTGCCAAGGACTACCACAAGGATGGATAAACACATAGATAAAGAAAATGCGAGAAAACGCGAGATGACTCAGGTTATAAGAAACAATAATTCAAAAACAAAAGTTTCTTTAGCATCATCAACTTGAACTAGGCTTCTGGTTCCAAATTGTAGTGTGTCTTTTTTTTCCTTGATGTTTTTTTCCGTTGCTTACAGTTCCAAGCCGCCAGTAATTCCTACAAAAAAGGCTTTCATTGTGTTTACCTTCGTAGAAGGAAAACATATTGTTTTTGCTCTGTTTCTTCCTCTTCTTTCTCTTCTTCTTCTTCTCCAAACAAATAAGGTCAATGGCCTGGACCGGACGTCTGGTCCAGGTCATTGACCTTATTTGTTCATATGTTTGAGGGATATTAGGAAGACACCCTGGACGTTAAACGCTGCTGTTTTGGTATATACGTGTCATTGCCCTCATTGCCCTATTTGTTCACTGTCCATTAAAATGTGGCGCCCTTCAGTCTGGGACAATTAACGTCCCCTTTTCTGTTAATAAAAAACATTCTGCTCCAGTTTTCAGATAATTGCGTACTTCTGAATTGTCTACGATTTCAGATTTTCAACATATTTGACAAAAACGCTTATTTTACATTATTTTCAGTTTTCCATCAAATTCACATAATTGTCATACTTATAACGTTACACCTGTTAGAGAGATGGAGTCATTTTCTCAACATGCCCACGCGTGCATTTTATAGCAACGATGTGAAATCAACGCCACCCGTGCTGTCAACATGTTGAACACTGCTTGTTCTCCTCTACTGTGTTTAGAATCGCAGACATGCGAGCACCAAACGTTGGAGATAACTTGTAACGGCATCATTGAAGTCGTCCGCGCCAGTTACGGCCGCTCAGACTGGACCACATGTTCGGAGGGACAGCCGGTTCGGACCACAGATTGCGACGCTGAGAGGAGTTTGGAGATCATGAAAGTTTGTACACCGTTTTCATGCCACTTTTTACTCAATTTATCTAGCATCTGGAGCCTTTGGTGGCTCTTGATGCTTTCTTATTAGTTCATCTCTTCAATTGCAATACAAAGATGTCTCGCCAAGGCCAAGGTCAAGTTGAATTTCATTTGATTTGCCATTACGTCTTTCGCCTTCGAGTTTGTATTACACTTTCTGTAGAAATGCTTGTTGACATCATCCTGTGGAGTCTGTGGTGTTATCATTCTTACTTGTGGTTTCCGTGCTGTAAAATCACCATAGAATGTGTCATGTTCTTCTCAACCCCTTAGGCCAACCGTTCAGTGTTTTCCATAATCTATCGTCGAAAAATAAATTTCGCACCAATAAACAACATGTTCTGTTATAATTGTCATCGGATCGTTAACATTGGAGGCTAAACGTTTTTTAAAATCATTTTACAGGAACAATGTGACGGGAGGTCCACCTGTTCGGTGGCTGCCTCCAATAGCGTGTTTGGAGATCCTTGTCACGGAACATTCAAGTACCTGGATTGTGGATGGAACTGTTTGGAAAGTATGTGATACTATACTTCTCACTTGACAGTATAACGGCCATCTCTTGTTGTGTTGTTCTACTAGTAAAGGCGTTAGCCCTTTCATCTGCTCTAGCTCCTTGCTATTGTTATACTGGCTTGCAAGATTATATTGTGAGGCTGTTGCCTCGGTAAAGTTGCTACGTACATGTACCCTTAACGTTGTCTTGCCTTAACTCACGCAGACACCCTGTGATGCACTGGGAAGGAGCGCCATCTAGCGTTTTTCTGCAGCAATACCTGGTGCTGTGTTCAGTGCCAGTCCTTTGCTTTGCAGATCTCTTTCTATTCTTCTTCTCCTTCTTCTTCTTCTTCTTCTTCTTGTTGATGTTACCTGCCGTTTTCTCATCTACAATATTGTCTGAATAGGAATCGGTCCTCCGGACAACGTCTACAAGAAGTTCATGCTGGGATTTATACAAAACTACGTGGCTAACCGTCCTGCCGAGCTGTTCATCGCTCCTGCCGGCGACGACCCCGCCACCTTCACGGTCACCGCTCCGCACGTCAGCTTCACAGAAGAATGTACGGCGGACTTTTTTTTCTTCAGCAAATTTGTTTTCCGTAACGTTTATTTGTATGTACATGTATGTATGTACACATATATGTTTGTATATATAACACAATCCAAATCTAAAGGGGAAAATCCAATTTATTCCCCTTTTTTAGTCTTGAATTTTGAAATCTTAAGACAACGAAATCTTGAAGGTAAAGCTTTTCAAACTGTGATAGCAAAAAGTAAAGACAGTATGAAGTTCAGAAAGACCATCATAGTGGCTTAGATTTCTGGGGTTAGCGAGGGAAATTCCCTCGTATAGTCAAGTACGAGTTGTATTTTCTTGTTTAGCCAGCCACGAAAGGAGGGAAATCCCCTCCTTTGACTGGGCACAAGGGACATTTTCTGTCTTAGCCTACCAAGAGGGAAGTTCCCTCGACCAGGCCGACACGAACGGTCTTCTTACGTGATGTCCGACACGAGGGAAGTTCCCTCGACCAAGCCGACACGAACGGTCATATTGCGTGATGTCCGGCACGAGGGAAGTTCCCTCGACCAGGCCGACACGAACGGTCTTCTTGCGTGATCTCCGACACGAGGGAAGTTCCCTCGAGCAAGCCGACACGAACGGTCTTCTTGCGTGATGTCCGACACGAGGGAAGTTCCCTCGACCAAGCCGACACGAACGGTCATCTTGCGTGATATCCGACACGAGGGAAGTTCCCTCGAGCAAGCCGACACGAACGGTCATCTTGCGTGATGTCCGACACGAGGGAAGTTCCCTCGACCGAACCGACACGAACGGTCTTCTTGCGTGATGTCCGACACGAGGGAAGTTCCCTCGACCGAACCGACACGAACGGTCTTCTTGCGTGATGTCCGACACGAGGGAAGTTCCCTCGACCGAACCGACACGAGCGGTGTTCATGCACACGTGCACAGTCCGTCACTAGCGATGTGCCTTGCCAAGTGACACGCGAGGGAAGTTCCCTCGACTCGACCAGGCCGTCACGAACGGTCGTCTTGCGTGTTGTCCAACACGAGGGAAGTTCCCTTGACCAGACCAGAGAGGGTTCTGAGAGTACCTTTGGTCTACCAAAGACTAAAAGGGATTGATGTAGTGAACAGTAAAACAGTCTTGTCGATCTTTAAAGCTTCCTGAGCATGTTTATTCAATGCAAACTTCAATAGGTGCAATACATAAACAATGAACGTGCAGTACATGAAAAAGGAAGTCAGTGTATTTCTCGATAGAATAAAGAACGCATTTGATTCCAAACAACTTTCTGTTTAGTACGTAGTTAAGCGATCTTGAAAAATTAAAACTGTGTATATCAGATTTGAACAACCTGAATCATTTAGAACATATGAAAGAATATTAAAAACAGGACAAGGCAAACGGTATATTGTTGCACCAAGAGCAAACAATCAAAACATGCTTACCATCTTGACTTGAACTAATTATTCTATGACTATATAAAAAAACATTCATATCCAACATAGATGTAAGAGCCAGAGCCGACCAACAACCAGTGTCTACAATAATTCGCAAGCGGCGCCTGAGCTGGCTAGGCCATGCAACACGACTTCCATCAGCTAGACTAGCAAAGCAAGTCTTAAACTGGGACCCACAGGGAAAAAGACGCAGGGGGCGCCCCAGAATGAACTACAGACAAACAATTGAGAGAGACCTGCAAACAATAAATCTGAGCTAGAAGGATGTAGACAGACTGGCCGCTGACCGAACTTGCTGGACTGCTCTGATTGCCTCATGTGTCGGACGACACGGGAGCGCCTAAGTCTCAGTCTAAGTAATATTAAAAAAAACAAATACCATTGGACTTGAGCGGAACGACAGAAAACATAATTCGCACTAACGTTAACCCCACTGCAAGCACACAGCCCATATATGGCAGGTGGTGTTCACCAATTAGAACATAAATACACTTTACATTGACCACAAGTAGAAATACGCATCATACAGCAGAGAAAAGTGTATTGAGTATAGAACAGTTGGGTCAATTTGGGGTAAATTTGACCTGTCACAAATGAAATATTTCTGTGGACTGGTTTCAAAATAAAACAGGTCATCTTCCTTTGTACTAAAAGGGCATCAAAATGCATAACAAAATAAAAACAATGTCAGTACAAGTGAATTTTGAGCATAAGGGAAAAAACGTATTTCGCGCCATAGCCCACATGGAATACACATTCGGTTTTATTAGGTGGTTATAAAGCGTCCCAGGCCTTTGACTTTTCTTCCTCTGGCAGCGTCATGCTGTCTGTCAGCTGTACAGAGGTAAGGATTTCATCATACCTGACGTACTCGTCTTTAAGAGGCTTGCCGTCGCGTACCTCCCTCTCGTATACGCCTTTTTTGTTTGGCATATGCCACCGGAGGGTCAGACGTTTTTTGGCCGGGTCGGTGGTTATGACCCGGCCAAACCATGGCATGTCCTTGCCATTTTTGTCGTGGCCGGCGATGACGACAAAGTCGCCGACCTTGTACAGGTGGTCCTGTAAATAAAGTGTAAAATATTGTTAGAAAGGTAAAGCGGCATTTGTGTTAGGCATGTACCTAGTGTAACTTATCGACTGTCAGGAATAAACATGAATAGGTATTATGTACAATAGACCAAAGGTTGGCTGTATTGTGATCGATCATGGTTGATTGATCAGGCTCATTCTACCAGGAACACAATAAAAGGACACACTCCGCACGACAGCAACACAGTACAGTGTATGGCATGATTCTACCCTCAGACACTACAAAATAACCCACAGTTACCCCCAGGGGCCAGGTGCGCATGTAAACCAGAACAGACAGATGGAGGATCTAACAACTGTAGGGTGGATAAAATGATACAAGTCAGCCTATAATCATGTCAAGTGGGTATGATCTAGCCAAGAGAGCAAAGGTCGGAAGTTGCCGGGAGAATTAGGCAGGCTATCTGTAAAGGAAGATTAAGTGTTGAGCCATCGCATGTCAATAGAACTGGAATCATTCAAGACAAGAGTTTTACCAACCTTTTTGTTAGCAGTCCTTCGCGACTTCGCACGTACAGCCTGGGAAAGGAAAAATGCAAGATAATGTTTGATATGTTCTATGTTTAATGTTCTATGTTCTATGTTGGTTAAATATGTTCTATGATTATTATTCTCGAGAGAAATGAACGGGTCAAAAGCATATTGATTTAGGAACATAGCTGGCCTACATATTCTCAAGAACTACATGGATAACATGTGGACTTAGTGTCTTTACATATGCAAAAGAGAATTACGTTTTCCTGATATTTGTTACCCCAATTAACATACCTGATCAGCGTCACCTCCGTCACCCCCGTCACCACTGACGTGTTGCCTTTTTCTGAAATAGCATGATATATTTTAAGATGGCACGAATAGTTCACTTTGTTGCATTTGTCTATATTGAAATGCTACGTACTAATCTGAAAGACCGGAACACATGGTGTATAGATTGTATAGCTCATCTTTGTGTTTTCATTGGTATTGTTACTTGCGAAGATATGGGGAATGGCGATACATTGCGAACGTCCTGGCTCACGCCAAGAATCACGATAAGATAACAGGAGGGCCCTAGGTACTAGATAGGGAGGACAACATCGGGTACCGTGCACGTCGGATCGGGAAATCTACTCCAGACATAAACCAGGTAGATTGTATCGAAACTTAAGCCAAATTTGTGACAATCCTTGCTACCTATGTATAGTGACACGAAATAGCTATAGGTACTGCATCAACGTTTAGCTGCGCTGCATAAAAATTGAATTACTTTGCTGGCCTTTGCTTGCTTGCTTGCACCCCTCGACGTTTTATCACTGTATATGTACAGTGCCATATTGTGCGTCTAATAAAGAGTACTGGACAATGCCAGTCACCCATGACGTTACCGTGGTAACACTGTATAACTATCAAGGATTGAAAAAAAGGGGCAACAAGTAATAAAAAAAAAACTTACCCGAGTCCATTCGACGTTGATGGCTCATTGGATTTCTAATAAAAAGACAAAACATTTTGTTGTTTATTAAACAAATGAGTATGTAAAACACGGATGTGACCCGCTTGTTTTGTTCTCTTGTCTTAGAGTTAGAGGTTAGTATGGGTAATCATTAGTGTATGGACAGGATACTTTTTCCAGAGTCAAATTCTGAGACCGGTGTTAAAACTGTTATGATTAACTTCGGCTTACACCCGTGTGATGAAGGACATGAGGAACACCTTGTCATGCTTAATCATGCGTCAAGACATCTGTGTAGACGTTCTTCCTTCTCAATTGCCATTATCATGGGCTTTTTAATTTTCATGGTCTTTCAGTAACTCCATTCGTTAATGATAAAAAAAATCATGGCAAGCGTTATTGTCAAACTTTAAGTTTAGTCCATATTCTACGTCAGAGTACGATAGGATTTCTTGTGGTTTCGACAATATCGTATGACAATGAATGTAGCACGACACTCTACTTACGTATATCTGAATGTTGACAGATAATGAATATATGTCATTGTAGCACATATGGATTTGAACTCGACATAATGCTGCCTACCTCTCTCAGATCTCCCAGGTCCCAAAGGAGCTTCTTCTGCTCTTCCTCCATTTGGGCCTTTTCAAATTGTAGGTTGTCACATTTGGCCTTTACTTCTTCTAGCTGCTTTAGTAGGCCAGTCTCTTTCGTCCTGTGCGTCTCCTGTACATGGGAATATACATAGATATAAAATGAATCAATAAATCATAAAATGGATCATCAAAGTCTATATCTATCTAAGAGTAAGCCCATTGACTTGATCGATCTGTACCTTCAGGCACTTGAGCTCATTATCTAGCCTCTTCACTTCACCCCTCAGCTGTGCGATGGTGTCGTCCTTATCCTCACTTCCGCTCGCGGTATTTGGTGAAGGTGTGTGGAGATCTGTCGTGGGACTATCCTGTATGGAAATATCTAGTTAGTTGGTCTGTTCGTTTCTTGTACAGCACGCAACCAAGGAATCAATGTTACTATGTAGCTACTGACCTCACCGGGTCTGCTCTATGGTATCTACATAGTCCTCAACCCTCTTGTTGTATATTTCCATACTGCGTAATGACCTCTGAGCTCCGAATAGAGCACACACACACCCAAAGAAAACGGCCGCAAATCTCCCTTAAGCTTCATGGCAATAAACGCTTCATGGCAATACACGCCGTTCGCTAGTAGGATAGTGAAACTCGGTATCAAAACATTGTCATTTTCTTCGCTGTATGTCTGTCTGAATGCATGGGCGGGGTTTACGCATTTAAATAAATATTTCATTGATGAATTCATAGTTGAGACTTTGTAACGTTCACGACCTCCATTCTGAGACAAAAAAAACGCAAAGCTGTTTCATTTTACCTTTTCTTGTCTTTCACTTGACTTGTCACTGGTCGCCCTGGCGGTGTCTGCCATTGCACCCTCTCCGGCGTCCTTGTCCTGCACCTTCTAACATACACGAGAGTGGAATTGAAAAGCTGATTATATAACGGTGAGATTTTTAGCCTACACATATAGAACAATCTATGCTACTTGATTACTCAAATGCCTAGTCTCTACAATGACAAGTCTACCCTAGTGTTGATCTCAAATGCTTTGTGGGAAAGATAAATTACATATGTACATGTGGTGCCACTAGTACTACGTACAGCATTTTTCCAACAGAAATAATTAACGGAGTTACAACTACCTCGTTATTAAAGGGGACTTCTGTGGGGGTAAATCTAGATGACCACTTGTGCGAATTTCATATCAGTTTTAAATACCTTCATGTCGAATCTGTATTCCAATTCGCCCTCAATTAGCTTTTTTAGCACGTCGACTTTGTCGTCGTCGCTTTCTCGCTTGTTGAGGAAGCGCAGGTGGTGGCCTTTGATGTTGTTCCGCTTCCCGGCTGTCCTTGGCTGCTTCAGGATGCGCCCCTCCTCCCATCTTTCGATGAACTGGGTCAGCGCTGCCCACACTTTGCAGGAGGACATGGCCAGGCGTACCTCCACTCCATACTGGTTGGACAGTGTTTTCCGTTTTGTTGTGTTCTCCGTCTGAGAAAAAGTACATCCGAATCATTTGTTATTGTTTATAAATAATGTATACACAAGTAATCACCGCACATCTTGTATATGTAGGCATTGCATCAAGCTTAAGTAAATGCAACACTTACATCCACAATTCCCAGCATAGTACAAAGGCCATCTTTCCACTTTCCCTCAGTGGCCTTGCTACGTGGTGGCTCCACCGTAGTGAGGCTGGCCTCGTCTGTAAAGCCGGCTTCGGCGTAGGCGGCCGCGCGGAAACTGTAGAGGCGGTCCTTCAGGACAGCCGGCAGGAAGAAATTGGCATCGTTATGAACCGTGCCAACCCTCTTGGCCAGGCTGTCTGACAGGTCGCAGTAGACCTTGGCCATTCGCGTCTGAAAACCTTTGTTTTCTGGCTGCTCCTGACGAAGGTGTTGCAGGGCCAGGCGGGTGTGGTTGCCCCCGAGCACTTCGTACGTGTAAGTCTCGATTTCGCCGGGTAAGAAGTCTTCTGGTGTGATGCCGGGAAGGTGGACTGCAAGGACCGTAAAGGACATGTCGGGTGCCGCCTTGAACTTTGCCTTTAAGTCCTCGACGTGGCTTGGGTCGGGCTGACGGCAAAGCCGCCTCCAGTGCGGGGAGACCATTCTGTCCACAGGTATCTCGAAGTTCCCTAGAAAAAATACCACACATCCTAGTAAGTTCACCCTATCAAAGTCTGTAAATATCGCACAGATCTATCCTCGCATGTCGCACTGTGGTGAACTTGTAATATAAGACGCTACAACTTACCGACAAAATGCCGCTCGATCACATCACTGTCTGACTCTTCCGGTGCGGCTGGTGTCTCTTCGGTTACGGAAGAGTCGTCGTCATCTGCAAAACGACAAATCACACTATTACTACAAGTACTGTGTCTTTCTGTCGTTTGAACAGCTTATTAGAACAGAAGATTGCCGATTGTGCCTACATGCTTTAAGGAAATTAAGACATAGCTCTGCACCCAGGCAAGAAACAGAAAGAATCGGTGACAATTAGAAATGTCATCAAATCATAATGATATCCCTTTAACTGTCTTTATGCGCAGTTGAAGATTCTGTTTCTAGTTAGTTAGTTAAGGTAGTATATTTGTGTGTGTGTGTGTGTGTGTTTGTATTCATTGATCTAAAAGGGCTAACGAGAAGCCATGGGATACATCTTCACTACAGAGATGGGGAAAATGTCTGTAGAAAACACATTGTTTTTCTAGCGTACCGGTCGTGAGCTTCTCCGCAGGAGCTGACCCAGGGGTAGCCCTCTTCCAACATTCAAGGAACGCCTTCCTGGACTCGGGGCGGCCGTTGTGCTTAAACTGCCGGCAGAAAGCGTTTGCCTCAGCGTCGAAGTTTATGACTGCGAGCTTCGCTGGCGGACCCAACCTCAGAGTGATCTGGACGAGATAGATTTTGTAAAGCTCTTATTACCTTGTAATGAAAATGAAACACAAGCAAAAAATTTCAGCAAAACAATACGGGGGCAGTCAACTAAAACCTCTTTCACATGCCTGATTTTCGACTTGACTCTAAACCACTCAAAAATTCGAGGTTAATCATTAATGAGAACTGAAGCGTACCTACACAAATATGCCTCGGTGGTATAGTATGACCGAGGCTCTTCATTGGGGGGGGGGGTCTTAACCGCGAAATTTAGGATCGGTAACTCTTTTGACTGTAGATCCAGGAGGACCGGCAATGGTTAACCGCCACTATGGTGTTTTCTTGCGAGAGGTTTTGGGAACGAGATTATGTAGTACATGTATCCTTTGATGTTTGGCAGAAGTATACTTTGCGAACGATGAATTTAGAATAGTAATTACACAGAATGAACAAACAAGCAAATAAACAAACGAACAAACATCTACGTAAAAATAGAAATACTGTAAAAGACTCGGCGATCTTTACGAACAATTTACCAACCACGTAGTGCACCTTTAAGTTAGAGCGGACCGCCTACGGTCAAGGCGCAGAGTGTAAAGGCGTTTGCATCCAGACCGTCATCCATGTAGCCTGGTGGCCATACTCAACGGGTGGGTCGGAGCTTGTTTGACACCGGATCGTAGCAGCCGGCTTTCTAATTACTGCCTCCTCGTAGACGGGTTGGCGTGGCTGCTACGATCGGGTGCCAAACAAACTCTGTCGACCGAAGTTGAGTATGGTCACTAGGCTATCATTCACGCAAGATAAATAAAGGCGGCTGGGTTTCTCTATCCAACATTGGAAGGGTGAGCAGATATCATGGGGCTTTTGAAACAGTCCTTAAAATACTACCCTCGGTGACGGTATCGTAGCACTTATTCTACAGCGCACATTCGACATTCTTTTGTTTGGGAGAGAAAAACATGCCCCCTCCCCCAGCCGGAATTGTCTTTAACGCGAGAGACTCGTACAATGATAATCAGACGTCGGGAGGGGGCACGTGTCTGACTTCAGGGACCTTCGAGGCAACTTATGCATAACAACAAGTGATCAGTTTACCCAGGGTAAATCAGCTGTAACAGTAAATTTACTATTAACAGCGACTTTACTATCTGGATAAAGGTTAACATTTCTATCCCTTTTTTAGTCCTGACTTCTATGAGTCTGCCATGTTTGTGGAACGACGTGGCGCTAATGGAGGGCTGATGAACGCATCACTTTCCGTTTGTTTTTCTTGCCATATGGTTTTCATATGATTGCTTTCAGCTATGGTAGGATGTGACCTACTTTTACTCTCCAAGCAGAGGTTTGGGTTTTGGGTTTATTTTTGGCGTGTTTTCAGGCTTTTTTATCGGGCTTTCTTTTTTCACTGAAATTTAGTTTCTACCCAACCCAAATTTCAGTCAAAAAAGAAAGCTTCAGTTGATAAAAAGCCTAAAACACGCCAAAAATAAGCCCACAACCCAAACCTCTGCTTGGAGAGTAACCTACCTCCTAAAAATACTTGTTGTTGTTGTCCTTGTTGTCCACGTCTAATATCTCGCTAGACGTGGTCTCTTGGTACTGGTTTGCGCTAGGTTTAGTTAAGAGTCACATAGTCTCTCTAGGTTTTTAAGGGAGGTGTGTGTGTGTTGGGGTGTTGTAGAATCTCTTAGTTTGGGGGCATGTGGGCCAAAGAATCGGGGAGCAGACCTCAGTACAGGACCGAAACAGTCTAGCCTGCACACAGGGAGCTTTGGGCCTAGTGTGCTATGGGTCTGGCATCCAGGCTAGAAACAGTCTAGAATAGTCTGACATCCAAGCTAAAGTTCTACTATAATATACTATATAAATAACTGATATCCTAAACCCTTTCCATGCATTCGTACACGTAGTACCTAGCTACATCTCCGGATTACTATATCTAATTTACTTTATTTAGCTGATGCTACTGATACATAATAAATCTATGTATACTCCGACACACAACGATAGCCGAACGCCCGCCGACCGTGGTTAGGAGAGGACCGGCAAGGAGTCGGCTGGCGGTCGGTAAATTCGGCTACGGTTCGGCTGCGCTGGTTAAAAATGTTTAAAACATTCGTGAGTCGTTCGTACGTGAGGTTCGAGCATAGTTGGCTTGTTTTCGAACGTAAATAAACAAAAGCAGTGTTTTGGGCTTGTTTAAGGATAAAATTTGACTACGTTTTAACTCGAATTCGATTCGTATAGCAAGGTAGGCGTAAATCTGGTCAGCGTTTTCCCGAACGTCAGACGAAACTGGTCTGGTGTTCGGGAACAAATTCAGGGAAAGGTCGTGGATGTGTGACAGGGGCTTTAGCCGGGTTGCCATCATTTCTCCGTACCTATTGTCACTAGCCTGGATGCTAGGAGCAGAGTTATTAGCCAGTGTGTTATCCTGGGAGTCATCATAATCTCGGGCGTTAGGCGTTTTCCTTCGGTAGCCAAAGGGCACTACACCCGGGAGAGTTGAGCCTGAGGGGAGTTGGCCAGGCTGGTACAGCGTGCCTGGATCTGGACCTAACTTACCCTGGGTGCCAGCCTCGTACCGGGCCGTTAGCCGTTTTTCTACGGCAGGCAAAGGGCACTACACCCGTGAGAGATTTAGCCTGGGTGCCAGACCCTGGCGTTTCATGAGCGATAGATTATGGCCAGGCGGGTGTGAAGTTTACGCCCAGGTCCTAATAGCTATCACGCCGGTAGCGAGGAGATAATTAGGGCCAGGGTGCGAAATCGGGTTAGCGGGAATATGGTTTCCCCTGGCCGAAGAGCTTATCACTGACTCGCGGTAGGGTCTGGCACCCGGGCTATTATAGAGAGATGGAGCTGTCGAAGAAAAACGGCTAACGGCCAGGTACAAGGTTGGCACCCACGCTAGACCTAACTGAGGGTGGCTGCAGCTGAGGTATAATTTCCTTGTTGGCCCTGGAGCCGAGGAACTGGCCTGTTTAGGCACTGGAAACAGTCTAGCACCCAGGCTAATTTGTCGCTGGCTACCACGAGAGCCGGCGGTATACTACGGAAAATGGCAACCAGGCTACCTTTGCCTGGCCTGTCTGGACGGGACGGGGAGACGCACATGAATCAGCAGATGAATCAGTATTGTAACGTTTGAGAACCGTTAGAGAAACGTGATTTTCTACCAGTATACGTCCAGGCTCAGTATAAGGTCCAACGCCCAACCACCATATAAACACATTACAGGGAGTATGTTGATGTCGTGAATATAATCCTACTAACCTTCAGATAGCCAGACGTGTTTCCTTCCGAGACATCCCGGATGGTTCCCAGATCGTCTCCGTTATTCACCAACGCAAGTTTCCCGATCCCATTTTCCTTACGAAACCACCACTTTCCTCTACTCGACACCATGATAACGTTTGGAGCATCCGCCATGACCTCTTCGGTTGTACCTTGCTCTGGCTCTCTTCGCGGATTTATTCGCTACAAGTTGAACTATTCAGGCTTATGTAGAAACGCGTTAACCACCAGTACCACTAGAGTAGAGTAGAACGTGAACAACGAAACAAGAAATTCACCAGACAGCAGCAATAGCAGTCTATCAAAGTTGAACAGATGAGAGCTTTGACAAGGACAACGTGCCGTGGAAATTTCACTAGCGCTCTGTGAGAACGGAGTAAAAATCTTAATTGGGAACAGGTCTGCAAAGCAGGCGAGGGGCGTTTCCCCACCCCGCGTGATATATAATACCTTGTCAAACGAGGGACTGACACTGGCAGCATTTTCCTGCCCCTCAGACACCAGAGAGTGAGGCTGTATATTTGTGTACCGAGCTGTGTGAGGTACCAGTCGTGTTTTCACCAGATGGAAACTCGATCGCAGTGACAGCAGCCATGTTTCTTGTCTTTTATCTACTCTGGTGTGTAGCGATTCTTTTGGTTACTAGCCTGTTTTCAGTCGTCTTTAATCGTGGAGTTTCTAGTACCATCCAACCCGCCAATGACAAGTTGCTGTTTACGGTCGTACCCCCGACTGGACCCAAGTTCGAGATGAAAATCTTGGCAAACCAGGCATCTGGGATCAAACTGTATCAAGAAGTGTCAGATGTAACCGGAATACCAAACTCAATGCTGAAACTCTACAAGAACGGGAAGAAGGTACGTTATATCTCATTTTCACATTCACTTCCGTCGTTACAACCGTTGTTTTAATACCAGAAATGTGTTAGCACAAAAACCTTAGTTATTTTGGATTTTGTTTGCCACCATGATGAGAAATATAAAAACAGCATGGACAGGTTTTAGTGTGTTTTGTTTATAATAATCCAAGGGGGTGGGGGTGGTGGTGAACTAGTAGGTGTTGGATAAACCCTCTGTGTGACCAACTAATTTTTGTATTCTGGCCTGGTAAATACTAGGTACATCGTGAAAGTTTGCAAGTTGGCGACGGTGGCACTATCCACGCGCACATCCCCGCAAATGGAGGCACCCCTCCGTTACCACCAACAGCAAGAGATTTGGTGAGTGCATTTGTGATTATCTCTCTGTGACTCTCGCCTTAAACAGTCAAACCCCTGGCTCAGAAAGTAGGGAGTATTTATGACTGGTTTATTTCAGCCAACATGTTCTTCTTTTCTTTGCATATAGCGCATCGCCGTGAACCTATACCTTTGATACCTTTGATACCATCTTCGGGATAAGAAGGCAAGCCTGTAGTACATCCCGGTCTCGAACTTTACTCCGTTTATGTAAACCTATGTTTATGTGTTGACTGTTGAGGTGGTATGAATTCGTCAACCTGAAGTCCCTGTCACACATTCACATTGACCTCCTTAACGCCAGCCGACCGTGGTTAGGGTGCCCTGGTCTGTGCAGAGTCGGCTTGTGTTTGGCGAATTAGGCTGCGCCAGCGCAGGAAGAAGGCGCTGGAAGTGTAAGGACTGTACGTGTATGGACTCTCCCGTGACCCCTACAGACAGGACTTCCTGTCGTGTGTATCACTGACCTCTCCCTGTCATGGTTGAGTCGCCAAGATAATTCAAACCTCACTCCTGTCACTGCGCTGTTTTCACCATAGCTCTGTTCTGTTAATCAGATCTCCATGGGGTGTTTTATACTCTCCAAGCAGATGCTACGGTGGCAAGACGACAGAATCCATGGACCAAATGCTAGTAATATCTAAGGTACTACATTAGTTGTACTTTGTGGGTCACCCGTTGTTGTTTCTCGCTAGCCCCTTCCCACAAGAAGACAAATTCAACTAGTGAGGTGACATGACTCGCAAAAACAAACACATCAGCGGCTGTCACAAAGGAAATGTTTTTTTTTTACTTTGGTTACACGGAAAAAAATCTTTTTAAAAAGAAAGGCGAAGTGCATCAATGTTGCTCTGTGCCAGCCGAATACTTAAAAAAATAACATCTGGGAGTGAACAGGCCGGGAGGTTCGGCCATGGCAAGCTGAGGTTGCCTGGGGTTCTATCTCCTGAGGTTCCAGCCTGAATGCCAGACCCATAGCACACTAGCCCCAAAGTTATCTAGTGTGCAAGGCTTGCACATTAGATAGCTTTGGGCCTAGTATGGTATGGGTCTGACTCTGGCATCCAGACAACTGGGCTTCGGGAGTTTCGGGAATATAGTATAGTAGGTCAGCAGTGATCGCGGCAGAAGCTACGTGTTCGGTGCGTCACATCTTAAGTACGGTGGCAAGGCGGTATCTTTTGGCCAGAGAAGTGTATATTGATTAGCCTTGTGTGGCTAGTCCCGGGGAGGGGCCCGGTAAAGCCACGGACAGAAAAGTTTGGTAACACAGATGTCAAATTTGGGGCGTCAAATTGACCCAAATTCGATTAGTACAGAAAAGGATCTTTAGCTCCCAAACTTCAGCCAACCTGTCCCTGGTTGGTTGGTTGTCAGGGGAAGGGCTTCAGACATGTCAGATTATCTGATAGCTGGACACTCGCGAGCGAAGGTGTAAACTCCAAGCAGATATGGGAATGCAAGACCGTAAAACGTTTACAAGCTCCCATACAGCCACTGTATACTGTATAGTGAGTTTTTGAGCTTGAAAAACAAACAAAAAACATTAGCATGAAGTAGATTTGCATAACGAACCTAAAATCGGGGAGTTTGAAACTTGACCATTTTGCCTTTTTACATCTGCTTACAGATAACCCCTCGATATAGTGGCGTTTCATGAGCGGCCTGTTCTTCAACAAGGCCTGGTTAAAACTAGGACAGATGTAACCATGCGTATCATCTCTCAGCGGGTAGCTTCCTTGTCCTATGCATGCTAAGAGAGTTTATAGAGAGAATTCCTATGCCATCATAAGGAGTACTAGTTTACACATCACCGCGGACTTGACCTAATGGAAAACATTCATAGTGTTTGTCCCGTTAACCCACGTGACCTCACCATGACCTCCGTACGCCCATAATACTGAAGATTTTGACACGGTGATTGACCCTTATTATTTTAGAGAAGTGGCACTGTGCAGAGGGTTGGCAAAATTATAATAAGGTGCTAGTGTTGGTCGTGGCGTGGGAGGTCCCTAAAGTCCCTGTCACACATTCACGAATTTGGCGTCCCGAACACTACCCGAACGCCCCCCCCCCCCAATCATGGTAATAGAGTTGGTCGGCGCAAATTCGTCTTTTTAATCATTTGGGAGTTGTTCGGAACATTTGACCATGGTTGGTTGGTATTCGGCTGTATCAAGTAGATTACAACAGGCAACAATTCGGGAGTAAGTCAGCAGTGTTCGGCGCGTGTTCAGGGATCAAGTTTGACTCCAATTTAACTCAAATTCGTTTCAATGTGTATAGCAAGGTAGGAGTGGCCTAAATCTGGCCAGAGTGCTCCCGAACGTCAGCCGAACCTGCTCGGCAATTGTTCGGGTAAACAGATTCGGGGAAATGTCGTGTATTGTGTATTGCAGCCACCCAAATATCTGTTTGGAGATACATGTTTGACATACCTGTCTTGGGAGCTGCGCGATGATCCTTCCTCTCGATCTCGGACTGTGGTTAGAGGCGGCGACACAAAGGACTTATAATGGGTCCATAATGGGATCATCTGGTGTTCATCTTTTTCTGTGTATGAAACGTGTTCATTTGTAGAGGGCTGTTCTGTGTCGGACATATCAGTGGACAGTATCCTCCTCAAAACGCATTTCTAATAGTCATAAAAAGTGACTCCAAGACGCGTACGACATCGACAAGGACCCTCACGGAAGTCTACTTCAACTCAAAATTCAACTTAACGCAAATTAATACGCACTTAACCGATGAAAGCCCATATGTATTTCAGCTGACCGCTTGAACCCATATGCATAAACCGTCGGTAGTTTATTGGAGTTCAAACTCTCATTAGCTGTCTGCCTTTGACTAGTCTTAGCAGAAGAAAATGTAGACAAGAAAGAAAAACTTTCACTCATTTCTAAGTGTGGATCAATTTTAGTATATCTTTGGATGATAGACCATACTCTAAAAGCTGAATAGGCCGTAACTTTGTATGCCAAAATGTCTCAATTCAAGGCCACCACAAGTCGGCTCCTGCAAGAAATTACCCAAAACACACACCCCTACATATTAATGGCAGACCGTCAAATATAGATTAGGATCCACCTATGTACAGAAAACATTTTCTTCAACATTTTACAGATGAAGACATTATTGAACACTGAAAAAATCAGCTTTCTCCGAGAAGGCGCTGGAAGTGTAAGGACTGTACGTGTATGGACTCTCCCGTGACCCCTACAGACAGGACTTCCTGTCGTGTGTATCACTGACCTCTCCCTGTCATGGTTGAGTCGCCAAGATAATTCAAACCTCACTCCTGTCACTGCGCTGTTTTCACCATAGCTCTGTTCTGTTAATCAGATCTCCATGGGGTGTTTTATACTCTCCAAGCAGATGCTACGGTGGCAAGACGACAGAATCCATGGACCAAATGCTAGTAATATCTAAGGTACTACATTAGTTGTACTTTGTGGGTCACCCGTTGTTGTTTCTCGCTAGCCCCTTCCCACAAGAAGACAAATTCAACTAGTGAGGTGACATGACTCGCAAAAAAAAAACACATGCTGTCACAAGGAAATGTTTTTTTTTACTTTGGTTACACGGAAAAAAATCTTTTTAAAAAGAAAGGCGAAGTGCATCAATGTTGCTCTGTGCCAGCCGAATACTTAAAAAATAACATCTGGGAGTGAACAGGCCGGGAGGTTCGGCCATGGCAAGCTGAGGTTGCCTGTTGTTCTATCTCCTGGGGTTCCAGCCTGAATGCCAGACCCATAGCACACTAGCCCCAAAGTTATCTAGTGTGCAAGGCTTGCACATTAGATAGCTTTGGGCCTAGTATGGTATGGGTCTGACTCTGGCATCCAGACAACTGGGCTTCGGGAGTTTCGGGAATATAGTACAATGTATAGTAGGTCAGCAGTGATCGCGGCAGAAGCTACGTGTTCGGTGCGTCACATCTTAAGTACGGTGGCAAGGCGGTATCTTTTGGCCAGAGAAGTGTATATTGATTAGCCTTGTGTGGCTAGTCCCGGGCAGGGGCCCGGTAAAGCCACGGACAGAAAAGTTTGGTAACACAGATGTCAAATTTGGGGCGTTAAATTGACCCAAATTCGATTAGTACAGAAAAGGATCTTTAGCTCCCAAACTTCAGCCAACCTGTCCTTGGTTGGTTGGTTGGTTGTCAGGGGAAGGGCTTCAGACATGTCAGATTATCTGATAGCTGGACACTCGCGAGCGAAGGTGTAAACTCCAAGCAGATATGGGAATGCAAGACCGTAAAACGTTTACAAGCTCCCATACAGCCACTGTATACTGTATAGTGAGTTTTTGAGCTTGAAAAACAAACAAAAAACATTAGCATGAAGTAGATTTGCATAACGAACCTAAAATCGGGGAGTTTGAAACTTGACCATTTTGCCTTTTTACATCTGCTTACAGATAACCCCTCGATATAGTGGCGTTTCATGAGCGGCCTGTTCTTCAACAAGGCCTGGTTAAAACTAGGACAGATGAAACCATGCGTATCATCTCTCAGCGGGTAGCTTCCTTGTCCTATGCATGCTAAGAGAGGCCTTCCTACGGGGGTACAAATCGTAGAATTCGGCAAAAGAAGGGAATAGCTGGCCAATAGAGTCGGTCCGCGGGAGGGTTAGTTTCCCCCCTCCGAAGCGCGGCCAGTCAACCTCAAGGCGGCCAGACTCCCCTGGCAAATATCTACCTATTATAGCCCTCGCAGTTAGTCTGGTAGAGACTAACCATGCGTATACTATATCTCTCAGCGGGTAGCTTCCTTGTCCTATGCAAGCTTTGCTTATATGCTAAGAGAGTTTATAGAGATAATTCCTATGCCATCATAAGGAGTACTAGTTTACACATCACCGCGGACTTGACCCTATAAGGACCTATAAGGAGTTTACACATCACCGCGGACTTTACCTTACTGCGCGGTGAGTTTCGTCAGGCCTGTGTTTCCTGGTAGCATGGGACGTCCCTAAAGCCTTGAGGGATGGCATACTAGGGTTGGCGGCCGGAGCTTCTAATGCGTGCGATCAACGATTGATCAGAAATTCGTACCCCCGCAAAGAAAGCCGACCGCTCTCGGAACACCGGCAAAGGAATCTAAATTTGGCCTCCCGAACACAACCCGACCCCCCCCCCCCCCAGCGTGGTTAGGAGTAGGTCGGTGAAAAGACGGCTGCAACAGCCGAATGTTTCAATGTTAACATTGGGTGGTCGGTGTGTGTGTGTGTGTGGGGGGGTTCAACCATGGTTGGCTGGGGTTCGGCTGTGTTATTTACAAGTAAGCAGAACACCAGCCAACCATTCGGGAGTAAGTCAGCAGTGTTCGGGGGTCAAATTTGACTCAAATTTAACTCAATTTCGTTTCGCTTCCTATAGACAGGAAGGCGTGGCCTAAATCTGGTCAGATTTAAGCCCCTGTCACACATTCACGACCTTCGTCCCCGAACGCCAGCCGAACACAAGCCGAATAGGTCGGCTGGTGTTCGGGAGCACTCTGACCAGATTTAGGCCACGTCTACCTTTCTATATGAATCGAAACGAATTTGGGTTCAACTGGAGTCAAATTTGATCCCTGAACACGCCCTGAACACTGATGACTTATTACTCCTGGCTGGCTGGTGTTTTGCTGACTTACGGTCGAAAACCAGCCAGATATGATCGAACCTCCCGAACGACTTACGAATGTTTTAAACATTTTGAAACATTCGGCTGGCGCAGCTGAACCGTAGCCAACCCAGCCGAACGCCAGCCAACCCAGCCGAACGCCAACCGACTCACACCTAACCATGGTTGGCGGGCGTTCGGCTAGCGTTCGGGAGGCCAAATTCGTGAATGTGTGACAGGGGCTTAACGTCAGCCGAACCTGCTCAGTTGGTGTTGGGGAACAAATTCGGGGGAAGGTCGTGAATGTGTGACAGACCCCGAACTCTAACTGGAGGATTTTGATTTGATTTATTCTCCTGTATAAAAAGCATACACATGTATATACTCGGGATACCGAACTACCAGAGGCTAGCATGGTGACCGGACAATATACAATATGTACCATATACAATAAAATTGTTTGCAAAGAGATGAAATTTGAATAGCACACATTTCCTACGATGTGAACATCGCGATATCGATAGGCCATGTCAGGGAGCCGGAGTTACACACATAACTTGAAGATTCGGTGTCAACAAGAGAATAGCGCCACCGGCGAGCTCAAAGTTCACAGTTATAAAGTGCTTGAAGATGACAAACAGTCCAGGCTGTAGTCTCTACCAGTACGCTGGCTGCATGCAAGGAAGCTAAATCATTTTGTCAGGTCCTCCACTGGCCACCACATGGTTTCATTTGCCTGGCAAAGGGGAAATGTGACTAGGGTGCCAGCTGATAACTACCGGGGCTGCTGCACTTGCGACCATAAAAGAAATTAGGCAGCTAGTGTAGTTATCGGATGGCACCCAGGCTAAAGTTTTTCCGTGGACTGGTCGACTCTCCTGGCCAATTAGTCCTATTCTTGTCAAATTCTTCTATCCGTAAAAAGGCCTGGTAAAGTTTGTCAGTAGCCTCTACCAGGCCTCGGGAAGTAACTATAAAGTGTAGAAAGCGTGCCAGGGGAGTTGGTCGCTTCCCGAAGCCTTGTAGAGGCTATTTAGAAGATCTATTACAGGCCTGGTCTATTATATATGCCGGGGGGCACAGGGTGGGGCCGATCTGGGGTAATTGACACCGATACCGCAAGCACACTTTGATTAGCTAACAATCACGTGTTAATGAGCACTGTACTTAGCGAGTGCTCTATAGAAAACAGGGCGGTCAGCAAGCGTAACGAATAGTTACTGTCAGAGTTGGGGAATGGCTGTTTTCATCTCTCTACTTAGTGCCTCTTCAAATATGCAATATCAGAGTGGCAAAACAATAATATTCTGGATGATGAAAACTTGTCTGATATAAAAACTACTTCGTATCCTTGGAAAAACCCATTTTGGGATATTTTAGGATACAAAAAATCCCGTTCCCTACGAATCAAAGATTCGGATACTGTAATTCCTGATTTTTTCACTGTACTGTACTGTTATGTTCACTGTTTTCACTGTCATTTCTGTACCGTGAACTTATCATTACCGTTACCAAATCTTTTGTGTTTTGCCTCTTCCCTGCACTTGCCACCACCGTGAAGATCAAGTTCCGTGAACATGTCCATTTTCTTTAGACCGTGAAATTTTACTACCGTGAACACAAAGTATATTTACGGATCCCACTCGCACCCTGTTGGTATCCGCTTGTATCTGTTACAATTGCGTAAATATCCCCGTGCGTATAGGGCTGAATCCGACACATTTTCGCCAAGTTTTCGGTTGTATGTAAGTTAGCAGAACACCAGCAAACCATTCAAAGCTAACTCAAATTCGTCTCGATTCCTATATAAAGGTAGACCTGGCAGTGTGTTCGGGAGGAATTCTGGATACTTATTAGGTTGATGTGTGACAGTGGCTTTACTTCCATTGTTTTTACAGAAAACGAAACATCGCACAGTTCAGCCAAAAGACAAAGATCAGACTGGGTGTGACTGTCAGGGTGCCTGTAACTGCCCCGTACCGTGGATGTTGTCCAGCCCTAGCTCACATCAACCCAATCCAGGGAAGACACATTTCACCTTATCGAGCCCGTATCAGCCCAGTTCAGAGTACCAACCAAGTGCAATTACCAGTCACCGTGCCTTTTCGAGTCCATATCAGCCTAGCCCAGTTACAGACAAGGCCAGTTCAGAGTACCAACCAAGTCCAATTACCAGTCACCGTGCTTTCGAGTCGAGTCCATATCAGCCCAGCCCAGTTACAGACGAGGTCAGTTCAGAGTACCAACCAAGTCCAATTACCAGTTACCGTGCTTTTTCGAGTCCGTATCAGCCCAGCCCAGTTACAGAAAAGGCTAGTTCAGAGTCCCAACCAAGTCCAATCCCCGATGGCTTTGACAATTCCGATGTCGACATCTATGACTTTAATGAAGGTGACCAAGCGAACGCATTACCCTACGTGAGGAATACTCAACAGGAGAGAGCAAGGCAGCGACAGCGACCTTGGGGTGCACCATCTGGAATCATCTGATGAGGACCCATCCGGATTGTCCGACACCAACTCTGAGCCCTTTGACAGCTCCTTCTACATCCCGGCGAGCAGAACACCGACGGAAATAACAAAGAACAAAACTGGTAAGGACTGCTCTCTCTCTCTCTCTCTCTCTCTCTCTCTCTCTCTCTCTCTCTCTCTCTATATATATATATATATATATATATATATATATATATATATATATATATATATTCATATATATATATTTATATCTACATAAAGGAGTTCGTTGAACTCCATGTTGTTTATTTACACCCCTGTTCCACTAGGACGGCGCTCTCTCTACGATCTAAGATTTTTACAGAGCGCTCAACGAATTTCATAGATTAAGAAACGAATCTTTTTACGCTTTGTGTGTTTTGTTGTTTTTTCAGTCATACTTTTACACTTTACATAATATTCAAATGATGAAATGAAGGGCTACGCAAATTCAATTCAAGTCGCAGCGAGAGCGCCGTCCTAGTGGAACAGGGGGGTTAGTAAGCATGAGGGTATGGCAATGGCATGGCTCGTAATGTGTAAATGTCAGTGTCATCGATATTCAAAGGGAACATCGCCTGACGTTAGAATGCGGTTGTGGGGCCAGCAAAGCCCCTGTGACACTTTCACGACTCTCCTCTGAACATCAGCCGACCAGGCTCGGTTGACTTTCGTGACCCTGGAGCAATCTAACCAGCTTTGGGCAACGTCTGCCTTTCTACTTGAAACGAATTTGAATGAGATTTGAATCAAATTTGACCCCCCGAACACGTCTTAAACATTGCTGTCTTACAGCCGAAAACCAGCCAACTATGGTTTAACCGCAACTACCTCCCAAATGTGTTTTTTTCGCGCTGCCGAATAGTAGCTGAATTCCCCGACCACCTGCCGACCCATTCATAAGCATGGTGGGGGTGGGGGGCGTTCGGCTAGTGTTCATGACACATTCACGAATTTGGCCTTCCGAACACTAGCCGAACGCCCCCCCCCCCCCAATTATGCTTATGAGTGGGTCGGCTTTGTCGACTGGTGTTCAGTGTTTCAAAATGTTCTCTGTTTTAAACAATTAGGATGTGGTTCAACCGTTGGAAGTTTCGGTTATGGCTGGGTCGGGTTCGGCTGAACACCACCCAAGCATTGGGGAGTAACTCGACATTGTCCGGGGCGTGTTCGGGGGTCATATTTTACTCTAATTGAACTCAATTCGCTTTCGATTATCATAAGACTGATGAATGCCAGGCTACACACTATTATAGAGACTCAAAGATAGACGTGACCTTAATCCTGGCCATATTCCTTCCGAACAAGGGGCAATGTTTTGTATGAATTTGTGACAGGGACTTAGTCAGACAATGTTTTCTCTTTCACATAGTTGGCAGATAAAGACATCATACAAACAAGTGAATATGTGTCTTCAATTCCATAGGGGCGTCTGGCAAAGCTGGTGCAAAACTTCTCAACAGAGCTGTGAAGAGGGAGACTCTGCACAAGACACTGTCCATGAGCCCTTGCTGCCGTTCCAAATGCTCACGGCGCTTTACATACCGGGACTTAAAGACGAAGAGAGAGAAGTACTTCGGCAGCGGCGACGCGCCCGCGCGGTCGTCGTGGCTAGTGGAGAAGCTGTCTACATTCCAGAACGGCGAAGACAAGCTCAAGAGCACGTTCTCCTTCAAGGCGGATGGACGGACGATGTGCAGAAAGGCGTGGTGTAGGCTATACGGCATCTCGAGAAAAGTCTACTATCGAAGTAGAACAGCCTTCTTGGATGGTCGCCCATCAGCATCCGATAGGATTAGACCTCGCAGAGAAAAGTCTAAGGCATATGTAAGGGCCAACGTCTGGTTCGAGATGTATCTCGCTGCTCACGCCGAGAAGATGCCCCACAGAAAAGAAAAGTGGCTTCCCTACAGGACCAGGAAGCAATGCGTCTACCATCAGTATCGCCAAAAGACATGGCGGGAGAAATGGAGCCCTACTGCTCTAAACAGACTTTCTACAACATGTGGAGCGAGATGCACCCCGACGTGTTCATCAAGAAGGTAATAATAATTTTGTGTTTGTGCATCTGTGTTTAAATGTTTTTTTTATGCGTGTGTCTGTGCGTTTGTGCCTGTGTATGTGTTTTTTTATGTGTGTGTGTGTGTGTGTGTGTGTTTGTTTGTTTGTGCGTAAATTTACCTGTGTTTGTGTGCTGTGCACGTGTGCCTATGTCTATGTATTTGTGTATATGCCTGTGTTTTTATGACACAATGAAACATAATGTGTATACAGCATTTCGTTGTAGTTTTAAACATGCATGTCTTGTATTGTTTTATGCAGTCCAGCCTGTTTACCAAGTGTAAGAAATGCGTTCAGCTGGAGCGAAAGCTCGAGAGGACACGGATTCCGAGCAAACGAGAAGAGATCCAGGAACGACGCCGCGCCCATCTCGGCAGACAAATGTAAGCATTTATCCACTATATATGTTGCGCCCCAATGATGCCGACATAGCTTCTATATATATAGTATGGACCTTCTCTGGCCAATTATATCCCTTTTTAGGCTGATGTCTACTATTTATTCAGCCTGCGATGGAGTCTGGTGGAGACTACAGTTTCTATACAGTAATGCCAGGAATTGAACACGGTTTAGAATTATATGATATAGTCTAAACACATGAACAGTGGACTGTCAACTACTCATTTATATTTCTGACATTATTGAATGCCACAGGATATTATGTTAAATTATTCGGGTAAGAAGCAAGTATTTACAAATGATACATATCTTTTATAGGCGTGAACGACTCAACTACTACAGACGAAGAGAGGCTGCCCACCGAAATCCAAACCGGTACCTGAGTCTGATAGTTGATGGTAAGTTCATAGGCTTGTTTGAAAAGAACGCTGTTCATTTATTATACACTGCTCTCTCTATTTTATTGAAGGCAAACAGCAAAAACTGCATATGATGCCGGAGTGGACTGCCCAAATGTCAATGTTTCACAGTCTTTATGCGATTTACAATCAGTTCATATTTCGCAATCTTTATGTACACGTGTATCTGATCAGAAACGCTGATTTACTTGTTGTTTCACAAAACGTTTATATCATTTGAATGATGCGTAGAATACTAGCATACGTTGGCAGATTTAATAAAATCTATTTAGATTTTGTAGAATAATAGCGCTTGTGTTTCTGTTACAGGGATGGACCAAGCAAAGACATACCTCCCGCACTTTGTTGGTGCCAAGTCAAAGGTAATTTTCGCTAATGTCACATTTCTACGTGTGTTCGTCATCATCTTTATTGAATCAAGAAAATTACACATTAAACAATATTAAGGCAATATAAAGGGCTACACACCTCGGCCGGCCCATTAAGACTGATCAACATTCATCTAGGGCGCAAGGTAAAACAAGGGCACTGTGCATCAGCCATACGTATTTACATTTTATTACACACACACTCTGTGTTACTACTATTATTGTCCTTTTTTTGTTTGTTTACGAAGGTTACCTGTTTGAAAACAACCCAAACGGGGACCCCCTCCCCTTATAGGGCTGTAGACAGATGTTGAGTCTGCATTTCTGTCACTAACATATACCATCTCAATTTATAATATTATGAAGGGTTTGTTGATATAATTTCTCTTACCATATAAGTTGTTTACTTCTTCAGGACATGGCGTCAACGGACCTCATGAAGGTCCACGTGTCTGGCATCATAAGTCACGGGCATGGCATCAGGGCGACCTACACAGATGTGTTTGAGTTTAGCCATGACAGCAACCTGACGATCAACCTACTGTTGAAAATGCTGTACCGTCTTTCTCAGGTAAATCTGGTTTTGTTACCGCCCTGCTCCATATAACACTGCTCACTGTCATGTTGCAGATTATACTTGATAATAAATCTAATGGTGTTTTACTGAACATTGACATTCATATCGAATATAATACAGAACATGGTCCGCTAAATTTGTATATAAAACACCTTGTAAAGAACACTGACTAACATTGTTCTCTTCTTCATGTTTCAGCGTGGACCCTTACCTCCAATCCTGTATCTCCAGGCTGACAATTGCTTCAGGTAAGTGTTATTGTGAACTGGGCATGTGCTACTCTCCAAGCGGAGGTTAGACGGGAATATCGTGACCTGCTTCTGACATGCGTAGTATTTACTGGCGTCTGTTCCAATTTTTTTTCCTATCAGTTTAATAGTGTGTAGAGAAAGATGGTCAAGACCTGGAGTTTTAGTGTTCATTATTGTAATAACGGAGCATGGAGAGGAAATGTAACAATAAACCCTTTTTTTTTTCAAAACTACTACTTAGTTTACGATTTAATGGCGTCTGACAATGACCATGGCTTTTAGTTTGCATGTGCTGGCCTGGTTTACTCTTTGTCTGAATGACTCATCTATACTGGCTTTCATGCCATTTTTACAGGGAAAACAAGAACAGGTTCATGTTGGCGTTTCTAGATTTGTTGGTCCATCGGAAAATATTTGTGGAAGTAAGTGAGCGTCATTCCTTATCTTAAAGTTCATGGTACCTTTAGGTGGAACACTGCATGTTCAAAAGTTGATTACATTTGTTCAATTATACTATTCCAGAAGTATGTGCTTGTTGTTACTTGTGTTCCACGTTTAAGTTTAAAATGGTATAACGGCTCATGAAGATATATTTCTATACTGTATTTATATATGGACGACATAAAAATTTCTTATGTGGATGTCTGTTATTAAAGTTATTCCTGCTTCCTCTGTAGGTGCAGCTGTCGTTCCTGTATGTTGGGCATACCCATGAAGATATAGGTAAGACGCAACATGGTATTTTTGCATACTGTTAGAGACCATATTGACATGGTAGGAAGTTTCAAGTGTAAACTGTAATGTGGGGCGTATGAATATATCGGATTTGTGATTGTATGGTTTGTATTTTGAACGTTTTCCTGTCCGTGAATAAATGTATACGCAATCGCCGGATTGAGTCGGCTGCAGTTTAATTGACCCAGTTCATTTTGCCCTTTGCTGTTCATGAGGATTTTGGGACATCCAAAAACGTATGTTAGTGCAAGCGCGAAAAGACGGATGGACAAAGAGAAAGAGGTGCGGGGATTTTGTAAAGACGATTCCCAAACCTAAGTATTACACAAAGAATAAAAATACAAGAACACACAGATGTTAACAGAACATATAAGAGAGAATCATGAATCGTGAGTGTTCTTTCGGAATTCGAAAGCAAACTGTAAACGGTGTAAGTAATAAATAACTGCAAATGTTAACTATAGTTGAACAAGAGACAGGAGTTAAGCCGTTGCCTTAATTCCCCAAATAGCAGACAAATTTAAAACAATTTATTTTGAAATTCGAAAAAGGATTGGCGCATACGCGTGGATGTTGCCCTTAAAATTACGTCTGGATGGCTTTTTTGAGTTTCTAAACGATGAAATGAGAATAGGTATCGAGGTGTTATAAGTAATTAGAAGCATCATCTGATCAACAATAAAGTCTGGATATACAAGTACTACCGATGCCTAAGACTGGTTAAGTTTATTGAATTCTAATAGCTGTTGTCTTTACCTTTTAATCATAAAAAGACGCGCACACACAAGCTCTTTACATCGAACATTTAAACATGGTATTCCTCCTTCTCAATTTAGATCAACTGTTCAGTCAAATCGCTGACAGACTGAGACACGAAGAGGCCAGAACACCAAAGCGGCTGCTAGAAATACTTCCTGACGCAGCGGAGATGCGCGGTCTGTACGACGTGCGAGGCTGGTTGGAGCCGTACATCGTCAACATTAAAGGACACTCTAAAGTCGGGATATTCAGATTCAGACAGAGTAAAACGATAGAGGATCGAGTAGACATGTTCTACAGAAGGAGCCACGACCACAAGTGGAAGGTCCTACGGACCGGGATGTTCCGCACCGACAACGAGAACGTCCCTGTCAGACCGTCAGGGAAGCCGAAGCTGCTGCTGCCGGTGTTCGAGAAGAGGGAGATAAACGTGGGGAACCTTATGGCCCAGAAGCTCCCCAAGTGGTTACCATACTTGGAATCTGAAGAAGAAGCAAAATACTGGAAAGAGTATCTTGGTCAGCTGAAGAGCGCGTCACAAAGCCTACCTGCTAAGACACGCTATGCCTCAGGAGATGGCACAGGTTGGCTTTTGGAGCGGCTGTCACCTTGTGATCCAGCGGAGCTGGAAAACAGAGACGGGGCAGAGACAGGCATCTCTGAGGAGCTCAACCGTCTGTTGGAAGAGGAGCTGGAAAGTGCCGAGGTAAGATTTTGTACTTCAAAAATAGATAGTGGACAGACCGGCTCAGATAAAGAAGGAGAGGAAGAGACATTTCTGGAGGGAATGTTGTAGATTTTATTTTATAAAACAAAATGCTGTTTAGTTTCTACTAATTATGATGCAATTTTTATTAGATTGTCGTCCAGGGATCGACAGTGGGTAAGAAGAGGAAGCGAGGTGGGAACGGAGGCCGTGGACGTCGCTCACGCGGCGCCCGTGGAGGTGGACGAGGGCGCGGTCGTAGCTAGATTTGGACTGTACCACGCTACTGTTGAAGTTTCATAGATTTGATATTGACCACGAATGTATTGAATAGTCTTCGTGTTGTGTTTTTCAGTAGACATGTTTAAATACCTATTTTAGATCTTTCGTGCTTTAGTTACAACTAACAGGTCATGATGCCTTGTTGTAAACATTGTAAACATTTGACAAATTGATATAATCTGACTGGAGTTAATAGACAGTGTCTATACCTGCGCATGGTTTATATATCATATGCTGTATCTTGCCATAAACCATGTGATCAAATAGAGATAAAGGTAATATAGCGTTATATCCCTTTTCAAAGGCGTTGTTTGACCTAAATATGTTCAGTGTTAAAAACAAACAGAAGCTTAAACCTTTCTTATGTTATAGTGTTTCTGTGTGTCTAGTATAAATAGTACTTTTCTACTTTGCATGCTTTAATTTCTTATCTTTGGAATTGACCTGTGGGCAGTGGATATTGCGGTAGGTTGACATATAATACATGTATAGCAGTCAAACGCTCAGTGTTAGTGTGTGTGTGTCACATAACTAAACCGTATAATGTAGCTCACCTTGTACTCCAACAATAATGGCTCCTTCTCAAGACCCCACAGGTCCGGTCAGGGGAGAAAATCCCAAAGTGCCGGACTTCCCTTTGTGCTGAACTTGGCGGCAGAATTCTTCTCGTGTTCAACTTCCCTCGTAGCAGACATCGGGACAGAATTCCCTTCCTGGCAAGGGAATGTCCCTCTATGCGGACTTGACAGTATTCCCCTCAGTCGGCCCGCACAGACTTCGCGCTGGAACACCGCTGGTGTCGGCCAAGTCGAGGGAAGTTCCCTCGTGCCGGACATCACGCAAGATGACCGTTCGTGTCGGCTTGCTCGAGGGAACTTCCCTCGTGTCGGAGATCACGCAAGAAGACCGTTCGTGTCGGCCTGGTCGAGGGAACTCCCCTCGTGTCGGAGATCACGCAAGATGACCGTTCGTGACGGCTTGGTCGAGGGAACTTCCCTCGTGTCGGAGATCACGCAAGATGACCGTTCGTGACGGCTTGGTCGAGGGAACTTCCCTCGTGTCGGACATCACGCAAGATGACCGTTCGTAAAGGCTTGGTCGAGGGAACTTCCCACGTGTCGGACATCACGTAAGAAGACCGTTCGTGTCGGCCTGGTCGAGGGAACTTCCCTCGTAGTAGGCTAAGACAGAAAATCTCCCTTGTTCCCGGTCAAAGAAGGGAATTTCCCTCCTATCGTGGCTGGTTAAAGCAGAAAATATAACTTGTACCAGGGAATTTCCCTCGCTAACCTCAGAAATCTAAGCCACTATGATGGTCTTTCCGAACTTCTTAATGTCTTAAGTTTTTGCTATCACAGTTTGAAAAGCTTAATCTTCAAGATTTTGTTGTCTTAAGATTTCAAAATTCAAGACGAAAAAAGGGGAATAAATTGGATTTTCCCCTTTAGATTTGGATTGTGTTATATGTTTGTGGTTTAGCGCGATAACTCAAGAAGCTTTAGATGGATTGTCATGAAACTTGGTAGGTGGGTAGGTCTTGATGAGACCTAGAAATGATTAGATTCTGGGCCCCCTGATGGCTTTCCTTGGTACTGCAGCAGAATTTTTGGTTTCGATATTTCGTGATCTGGACATGCTAAGGTCACCAATTTTAGATGGTAGATAGCTCTTGGGCTAGCTGTAAGTTTCTTTCTTCGTTTTTTTTAGTTTCGAAATATCATAAAAATGTAACACCTGTTTCGGGAGCCGACTCCCTCTAATTGTAAGAAAAAAATCTAAGAACGTTGCTGACTAGAAATGTAGCACACGGAGATGAGCGTATTGTCATAAGGTTATTGCATCCATTCATTTATATATTCACTTACTGGTACATGGTTAATGTCTATGTTCTAGATACTGTGGAAGCCAACAGCATACAAAGA
The DNA here is from genome assembly GCA_013266295.2 of Branchiostoma floridae x Branchiostoma japonicum. Taxonomy (NCBI): domain Eukaryota; kingdom Metazoa; phylum Chordata; class Leptocardii; order Amphioxiformes; family Branchiostomatidae; genus Branchiostoma; species Branchiostoma floridae x Branchiostoma japonicum. The sequence goes on from CM023824.1 coordinate 9,767,096, forward strand.
GTGGAGGTACCAGCAGGCGTCAAAATGCAGGAAGGACCCATCACGAACCGTGGAATCGAGATCGTATCTGACGTCGATATTGTAGTGTATGGTGTACGTAGGACATGCTTTTTGGTTACTCTATTTATTCTGCAAGTGGAAATTATGATCAAAGAAATAGATGAAGTCGTTCTAATCCTACTTTTACCTTCAGTTATTACAACTTACCGGTATAATGTCATCTTTGGAGTCGTCTATCACGATATTCAATTACGACCACAAATTAGAAAGATGGATTAAAAGAAAAGTGTATAATGTAATAAAAAAACTCCATAAATGACATAAATAATATGTAACTTGCAGCATGGTAAATTGAGAATATTCTAAGCGTGTTTCTATGTATTATGCTTATTGGCGTTTATGCTACAGGTTAACAAAGAAGACTACACCACAGATGGCTTTCTTGGACTGCCTGAAGATGTCATGAGTACATTTTACATTGTGGCGTCATGGCCGGTACGTCACTTTACTATGTACTATCACATTAATTGTATCAAACGCTATTGTCATAAGATGTAACTGTTGAATTTCAGGAGTGACAAGATGTGTTGAGCGATATACATCAATTTAAAAAAAAAACAACTTTGAAAACCGAAAAGAAGAGGCAAGAGTGTTATATGAATAGGAATGATTTCATTACTATTTGTCCCATGCTAGTTCCTAATAGCGAAAGAAAAACCTGAACAACTGCAAAATAATGATAGACCAAGTGCTAAAACATTCCAAAGCAGGAGTTAACCAATGCATTGCAAGTCGATATCTGATTGACTGATCACAGTCGGAAGAGTTTGTTATAGATCTTGATCACGTGAAGACGTTATTGTTAATCGATGTATATAGCAGCTTCCTTCCACGGATTGCAAAATTATGGAACTCTGTCCCTGACAAGTGCCCCCCCCCCCCCCATGCATCCCACAAGCTACCGGACTTTACAATGGTAGCAAATACAAGTCAAGTCCGGTAATTTCATTTACCACCATTGTTAAATCCGAAATTACTGGACCTGACTTTTATTTACTACCATTGTAAGGTCCAGTACTGTTTACAAAGTATACATTACCTGACTTTACTGGCTTTTACTGCCATTGGTAAATCCAAAGTTTAGTGCAGTGTTCAAAACCAACGCTCACGTAGAATAGTCGCCCGTAAATCCCAACCAACTTAGATCAGTGCCAATGAAATGGCCTCTCACACTGTGCAAACTCGTTATAAATGTATCAAACCTTACAGATCTACTGATTAATTTCAGGGAACAAGGAGCATTCCCGCAGAGATCGGTATAGTTGGCTTGGAGGATGGTACTGAGGTGACCGTAGACCCAACAGCGCCCATTCGGTTCAACAGTCGATACAATGGTGCTAGCAGCGTTACCTTCACCTTGAACAGGTGCGTTTTCATATGGTTGTATCATGGTGTAATTTCAACTGGTGGAACTTTCTTATATCAAAGGTACCTACTGGGATGCATGGACTTTTCCAAACCTATGCAATAACCTTTTTGTGGGTGCTTATTTGTCCAAAGTGTAAGAAATATCCAGGGAAACCTCTACTCACGTCAGATCTATAATTTAAGGGATAAATCCAATGCCACACCATTACACAGTCAAAATATAACAACATGTCTCACATCTTTAAAAAGTGAGTAACGGTTAGTGGTTGCAATAAGTTTATAATGTAACCAATAGATAGATTCCTGTTGATTTGACTCAACGAGAATCCAACTCTCTCGGTTTAGTACAACAACTTTTGCAAGGTCTATTACTACTATACCTTCGAGCAAACAAGTGGATACAAATGAACTTCTATACTAGTATATAGATCAACGTAGTGCTGAGTTTAACGTATCGTTTACACTACTGCTTCTATAAGGTTTAGACATTTTTTGGCGACGCCTTAGGGGCGGAGGCATTTTTATGTAATTGCCTATTTGTGCACAGTTAACGTGATCTCCCCCTGACCATTACAATAGGTTTGACACAGCTCAGGCTACAAGTTACTGGGGTGATTTGACTGGGTCAACCGTCACCTCCAACAAGCCTGTAGCTGTGTTCAGTGGCCACAGGTGCGCCAACATCCCGGAAGGCACTGGTTGGTGCGACCACATAGTAGAGCAGATCCCAGCAGTGACCACGTGGGGCAGCACCTTCGTCACCTTGCCCATCGCAGGGAGAACTGGCGGCGACATCATAAGGGTCATCGCGTCGGAAGACGGAACTAACGTAAGACGTTTCTTAAAGCTGCATTACGTAACATTAGGACGATACAAAAAGTCAATTTTCTTTACAAAAGTTAGTTGAATCAACCCTACTCCATTGCAAATACGTACGTGGCATTCAGTAAGTGGAGGTGCCAAAATATGACGCCTTACGAGTGTGTATAAAAAGTTGGAATCACAGCTGTTATCCATGTTTCTTTACATTCTGATAATTTGTGGTGGCAACACAAACTGAGTGCGGCCCGTGTGGGCTGTTTTAGCGCCAACCATAAATGTCAGAAAAGTGCACAAACATGTTGAAAAGTGGAAGTAGGTTACAATCACACGAAGATGTTTTCAATTAAAATATTTAAATTTTTGTGCAAAAATGTTGCATAATGCCACTTTAAAGGGCAGAAAAAAAAAGATGTTTTGTGTCACTGGTAGCTGAAGGGAGGGTATACCATTACTTATGCGTTGGCAACATGCACATATCATGTGTAGCTCTTGAAGCTACACGTAATACACCACTTTTCTTTGGGTCTTAAGCTCTTAATTAAGTACAAGTACCTGCGACAAGGAGTGTGTTGTACGTTTGTCAACTTTTGAGTCTCGTAAATACACTGGCGGTCTTTGTCTGTTTGCAGGTCGACATCCACGGTCGAAACTCAGAATCGTTAAATGCGGGACGGTACTTTGACATCCACACATCTTCTAGTGAATACCTGAGCATCACTGCTAATAACCCAATCATGGTCGTGCAGTACAACAAAGGTAGGTTTGGTTCAATAAAAATAAACCAACATTGACAATCATCATTTCTGTAACTTCCATCATTAGGCGATAACAAAAAGATGGTTTTTGTAATTGACCAATGTCTCCGGAGTGCCAAAGTATGTGGGCTAAATTTCTTAAAGATGCAGGTTTGAAATGTCCCCATGATTTCAGGCATGCGCAAATACGTCTCTATGGCTTTTGTTCCATATTCTATAATGCGCTTTTAAAGTAAATCGCTAGAGGTAGCTAATGTGTGATAACCTATCCAACATACATCTATCATGCGGATAATTAAACTGCATTCACTTCTCACACCTGTGTAAGAAAGAGACTATGAGCTAAAGAAACTGATCTCTATTGCACAGTACCATAGTTGCTGTCCTGCTAAGCATTGTGGATAATATGACTAACCAAACTGTCTTTCATGTTCAAGGTCAAGCTGCAGACTGGGTTCAAACCGATCCATTCATGATGCTGGTCTCACCTGTGGAGCAGTACGATTCACGATACACTTTCGCCACTGTCGACTCTCCGACCAACGTTTACACTACTTATATAGGTAACAGTACAGTTCATAGTTATGTAGGTAACAGTACAGTTCATAGTTATGTAGGTAACAGTACAGTTCATAGTTATGTAGGTAACAGTACAGTTCATAGTTATGTAGGTAACAATACAGTTCATAGTTATGTAGGTAACAGTACAGTTCATAGTCATGTAGGTAACAGTACAGTTCATTGTTATGTAGGTAACAATACAGTTCATAGTTATGTAGGTAACAGTACAGTTCATAGTTATGTCTACATAGGTAACAGTACAGTTCATAGTTATGTAGGTAACAGTACAGTTCATAGTTATGTAGGTAACAGTACAGTTCATAGTTATGTAGGTAACAATACAGTTCATAGTTATGTAGGTAACAATACAGTTCATAGTTATGTAGGTAACAATACAGTTCATAGTTATGTAGGTAACAGTACAGTTCATAGTTATGTAGGTAACAGTACAGTTCATAGTTATGTAGGTAACAATACAGTTCATAGTTATGTAGGTAACAGTACAGTTCATAGTTATGTCTACATAGGTAACAGTACAGTTCATAGTTATGTAGGTAACAGTACGGTTCATAGTTATGTAGGTAACAGTACAGTTCATAGTTATGTAGGTAACAATACAGTTCATAGTTATGTAGGTAACAGTACAGTTCATAGTTATGTAGGTAACAATACAGTTCATAGTTATGTAGGTAACAATACAGTTCATAGTTATGTAGGTAACAGTACAGTTCATAGTTATGTAGGTAACAATACAGTTCATAGTTATGTACGGGTGCGGGTCATGTCAACTGTTTTTCTATTTTTTTCTGCGATTACATACTACTTCCAACCAGCTTAGCTATCGTACAATGTGACATGGTTCTTTCTGTTAAAGGTATCGTCATTAAGACCAGCGAACGCGATGGCATCAGACTAGATGGCGCTGCGATCAGCCCGACTTGGACTGAGATTCCAGGCACTACTTTCTCGGCAGCAGCAATTCAAATTACCCAAGGAACCCACAACGCCCGACACACGAACCCGATATGCGTCTTCTCTTTGTACCTGTATGGTCACACCCCGTATGAATCTTTTGCATCCATTGGAGGGAGTCGGCTGTATTTCTATGGAGTATGTTGTAGTGTTTTTTTCTCAGTTCCTTCAAAACTGTCAGTACTGAGACCCTAGTAAGTTGAGATAAGGATGGATAAAAAGTTGAAATCGGCCATAGAAACATATAATTGGCCAGGGGGATTTAGCCGGCCATAGAAAGACCAGTTTTCAAACTGGTCCTTCTATGGCCAATTATATCCTTTTTTGGTTGCAAAGGAGTCTGGTGGAGACTACATTAGTACGTCTTAAGAGACACGTAGATGAATCTGTGATATACGTTAGTAAAATCTCGATATGACTGCTTACAGGACCCATGTACAGAGTCGGAAACTTCCTCTGGAGACGGAGTTGACAACGACTGTGACCAAAGAGTCGACGAGGAGTTACGGAATGGGATAGACGACGACGGCGATGGACTGGTTGACGAGGACTTGGCTACAGAAGAAGGAGACGTTGACGAATGTGCTGAAAACACCGATGAATGCGACGCCAACGCAGACTGCATCAACACGCATGGGTCCTACGCTTGCGAGTGTAGAACAGGATACTCTGGTGACGGCCGCACTTGCGTAGGAAGTACGTACGCTTCGTTGTTCCCTCTCCTCTCTCCTCTCCTCTCCTCTCCTCTTCTCTCCTCTTCTCTTCTCTTCTCTTCTCTTCTCTCCTCTCCTCTCCTCTCCTCTCCTCTCCTCTCCTCTCCTCTCCTCTCCTCTCCTCTCCTCTCCTCTCCTCCTCTCCTCTCCTCTCTCTCCTCTTCTCTCTCTCTCTCTCCTCTCCTCTCCTCCCCTCTCCTCCCTCTCCTCTCCTCCCCTCTCCTCTCCTCTTCTCTCCTCTCCTGATCTCCTCTCCTCTCCTCCCCTCTCCTCTCCTCTCCTCTCCTCTCCTCTCCTCTCCTCCCCTCTCCTCTCCTCTCCTCTCCTCTCCTCTCCTCCCCTCCCCTCCCCTCCTCTCCTCTTTCGTGCAGTAATGCTGAGGTGAAGCATTTGCTTTTCCTAGCAGCAAGATGCTTTACAAACAAAAAGGTAACCCAGATCTTCTACGCTCTGTTTAAACAGACGAGGGCCTGTGTAAGTGTAACGGCGACACCCATTGTTACACCTTTGACAACCGAAAGCACGACTACCAAGGGATCTGTGAGTACATCCTGTATGAGACGGATGGATCCGGGGATTTGCCAGCCCTCTCAGTCTACATCTCATTGGAAAACAGGTCAGGAATAACTTACAGCTACCTTCACATATGATGAAAATTCAACGGGGAAAACAGTATCCTACATGTTAAGATCTAATTTTTCAATCTGAGCGCCATGTATAAAAGAGATAAAAGAGATGATACAATTAAAATGTATGTGTGATGTGATCATGAAGGTGTAGTCTATATGATAATTGGCAGTTTTGTTGCCTGTGTTTTTCTTTTAGAAACGGGAGAACCCATGTGTCGTACGTGTGGAAAGTGTCCCTCCTCATCTATGGAGTACGAATTGATGTCTTACTGGCGAACAAAGTCGTCCTGGTAGGTTTATGTTCGACATGAATACTTGTGCCCTTAAGTTATACAGTAAAACTTGTTCTGCGATTCTTTGTTCTCCTTTCGAAGGAAAATACCTGTATTAATAGCATTTTATAATTACAACTGTAGAAAGTGTGGAGACAGGCCAAACATGTGGACTATATCATGTAACATCTTTATACCCTCAGAAACTGCTACATTTCCCACCTGGTTCACTAATTAAAGACACACATTTTAATTGCTCATGTGATAGCCTATAATTATATCTTAAATAGAAGAAATTTATTTTTTCGCTACTGATTTTGATATTATAAACAAAATATTGTGGAGAAGTAAAGCGTTTTATCTAGCGTTTGCGCAAAGTGGATAGGTTGTTCATGAACGGCACTTTACTTTGAAATATGGTAAAATATTTTCCAGTTGTCTGTAAAACTGAACCAAATGTCGCTTCTTCTGTAAGGAAATATGTCTGTAGGAGTCCTGAAGACGTTTCATAATGTTCAGCAAGGACTATTTCTTACCTGACTGATAAACTCTGCTTATTTTGCACAGTGGAATGGATGGCAATTTAATCTGGGCAGCACTCTTCCGCATGGACTGACAGTGAGGCAATTTGGTTCAAAAAGCGTTGTTATAACGACAGCTTTTGGACTGAAGGTTTTTGCGTCTGGATCAAGTGGTGTAAAGGTACGTAAAACACGTTTCTCGTGTAGACAAACATGGGTTACTCATACCTCTCCTATTAAAGGTATCCAATGCAATTTCAGAGTGTGCAAAACTGGATTTTCAGTCAATGTTCTGGTCATTATACTTTTTAGATGTAGTAAGTTGAATTTATTGTATTTCGTAGCATGCTGATATCTGTGAGGCAAAAATGCGATATCGCTGAATCGTAAACGGTTGCTTGTTCTGTATCATAGGCTGGTTCTAGCTATCTATGGGCGGTATCTAACAAATTAATAGACGCCTCACGTACAAATGTAGCTTGTTTGGGGGATGACAAGAATGATGTATTCCTTTTTGAATCAACAGGATATCTATTATAAATCATTCTGAATGTGCTGTAAATGCATTACCAATATATGCCTTATAATCTTAGACAGCGCTTCGAAGGATACTTAGTAATTTGATGTCATTGTTCAATAGAAAAACTGCTATGCATTCTAACGTCATTGCTGCCTTTGACAGGTGAAGGTACCGGGCACCTATCGTGCTGGCACAAACAGAGGCATCTGTGGGAACTGGAACGGCGATGCAAGTGACGACAATCTGACGCCTGATGGGACTGCTGCAGCTAATACTGCTGCGTACGGGGACAGTTGGATCACATCCGCCGAGTAAGTGGAGTCTCTCCCTTTTTAGTTATTGACTGAGGTACTTTCATGTGATCAGATAGTTCCTTGAAAAAACTCAACGCTTTACCACGATCCGCTCTCTTGCAGTTGAAGCCCGTCCATGGCCTTGCCACCAAACCGTCTCGAGTCATTCTACTTGCATAATTTCCATATGAAAGATTTCAAAACTATACAAACGATTCAGTCCTATTGAAGTCGGTAAACATTCATTCATTACAGCGTTGGACTCAGAACCAATAGGTCCTGGGTTCGATTCTCACTGTGCCCCGACGTTGTGCCCTTGGGAAAGGCACTTTATACGACCTTTCCTTCCCTGACGGTGGAGTGACGCCCACCGAGCCTCTTCGGCTAATCTGCACTAAATGTGTGCCCAAAACACACTACGGATTTTGTGCGCCAATGTACCAACATCTGAACATTTGCTACCAAGAGCCGTAAATTTTTGTAAACATTCTTTTAGGTGCGGCTCGACAACCTCTCCAGACGACCCGACCGATGGCTGTGACGTGCCGAGGATGGAAGGTCTTTGTGACCTCATCCGGGACCTTGCGGGTCCGTTTTCCGGAGGTCATGGTGCGTTGGCCCCAGCGTCCATATTTGACGACTGTGTGTACGACTGTTGCGCAACGGATGGAAGCCCAGATGAGGTGAGGGATCTTCAAACCGAAAATACTAAGTAGAGTACCTATTACCTGAAGGTAACAACGTTACAACAACAACAACCCAAACCCCACGCACGTTAAAGAACCCACCACACCTTTCGAAAAAGAGTAGGGGCATGCCCCGGTGTGCGATGGTCCAAATACTACTAACTGAAAGTTGGTGATTCACTTCAAATCACCCGGATGGAGGCCTAGCAATTAACTCCCGTCTCGTATAAGCCACGTGGTGATTTACATGTACATCATCACATTCAACAGGACTCCAGGAATAATAGTGTGAATTAACACACTAATGGAGATCCTTACCGACCAAACCAAACCAAACAACTGATCGATGCTATCGTACGCGTTTTTAGAAGATAATAGACATTTCAGGTGATGCATATCTACAATGTAATCTTTCGCATGCTTATGATTCTTTGAAGCTGCGGAAAGGTAAAAATAGTGAACGAAAGACCATTGCAAGTTGTAACAGCAGATCTGAAACATACATGGCTACCCATTGAATTCTGCTTATGGTACAATGAGTCTTTTGTATTCTGACCCTACTCACTCCACAAGAGAATGATAATAAAAAAAGGATCGATGTTTAGAGTCAATTGCGTCTAAAACGGATTATTGTATGATGGATTTTGCCTTGTATCTATGAACAACTACTTTTTCTGCTTTTGTAGGTTTGTGCAGCGGCCGCCTTTTACGGTTTTTCGGTCCAACTGTTGGGAAGTACCATATCGGTTTGGAGAACTGCGGAATTCTGCCGTAAGTATTATTTGGTTGTATCGTCAAGTACAATATTTTAACGATTACATTGCGCTTTTCTTGTGGAAGATATTGTTCCAACATATATATAACAGATTATCCTGAAAAGCATGGTCAGTTTTGCACGTTGGTGTCCATTGGTTAACCTCAAGATTATGAAGCAGTTTATGACATCTGCAGATGTTACCACGTTAATAGGCTTTTTTGGCAACGGATAGACGGTATATTGAAATCATTGTAAGCTCATCATAATCAGTTTTAACGAGTTGTCTACTTTGTCCACGGGAAACTGTTAGTACTTGGATTGAGATTTTCCCAATGAATGAGAGAAGTGACAGGCACATTTACCTGACTGATAAAAAACCTCCGTATTTTGCATTTCACAGCGTCAAACTGCCCCGCCAACAGCCATTACGAACTGTGCGGAACGGCCTGTCCGGCTACCTGTACCGACACAGGCGCACCTGACGCTTGTGCTCAGCCCTGCGTGGAGGGCTGTGTCTGTGATGACGGTTACGTGCTGTCTGGCAGGAGATGCGTGGCAGTGTATGAATGTGGGTGCGTCCACAACGGGTTCTATTACGACGTGAGTACAGCCGAATGTACCCAGATCAAATGCCACGACTAAGGGCACTACACCGTCCTAACAAGACCTGTACAGATCAACTCGCCCGTATAGATTTGCAATATGTTATCAATGAGTAATGTAGTTGATGTGGATATATGGTACCTTATTGTGCCACACTATATAAGATTTGTGGACGTATCATAATTACATGTATATCTAAATATTTGCGCAGTATGTATTACCAAATATTTCTACGAAAAGGGAGAGTGTAGACTATGTATGAATGCGCTTTGAATGCGCTTTGAATCCATCCTATCCTTTACCCTCTGCAGGTGGGATCTACCTGGTTCACCCAGAATTGCGCCCAGCGGTGCACCTGTAACGGAAAGAACGACTTGAGCTGCGAGGATGTTTCCTGCCACGCCGACGCCTTCTGCGGCGTACAGGAACAGATCTACGGCTGCCACTGCAACGAGGGCTTCATCGGCGACGGGATTGAATGCAGGCGTAAGTATTAACGATTTTATAGTGTGGATCATGCGCATCTTTAACTTTTCTTAGCCGTACTTCTCAATCTCTTCGTTTATTTCTTTCTTAAATCACAGTAATACATGGAAGGAAGAGTTAGTTTTCTTTGAATATGAAGTATCGCAGATCCAATATTTTTGTTCTTTGTTACATTGTGTTAGGTATTTATATTATTCTTTGTACTTCATTTATATTGGATTTTTATCTCCATGAAAAATGGAGATATTGTTTTGGGTCTGTCTGTCTGTGTGTCTGTGTGTCTGTGTGTCTGTGTGTGTTTCCGCCAATTACTGGTGAGGATAACTTAAGAACGCCTTCATGGATGGAGATGATATTTGGTATGTAGGTAGGTCTTAGGAAGACAAAGGTCAAGGTCAAATCTGGGCCTCCTGGTGGCTGACCTTGGTACTGCAGCAGAACTTCCGGTTTTTGTATCTTTTGTCCTGAACATGCTATGGTCTTGATTTTTTGGTGGCAGATAGCTTTTCCTGTCAGGAATAAGAGGTGTGGGTTTTGTCCCCCTAGCAGCTTGTGCTGGAACTGCAGGGGGGTTTTTGGAGAAATTTTAAAGAGCATATAAGTCCAGAAAGGAGCAACGTATTATCATGATTTTTGGTATGTAGGTAGCTTACACAGAGACGTACATAATCAAATTTAAATTATGCAAATGAGGACTTAGTTTGCATAATTAATGAGGAAATTCTGAAATTCCAGTGTTTTACATTATAGGACTTTCATACATGTAATGTGTATAATCTATCGCAGGTAGAATGTAAACAGATACCAATTATGCAAATATGGACCTCATTTGCATAATTAATGAAAATTCTATGATTCCTTAGTGGTGAATGATGGGAATTTCATACTTGTGACATGTGTAAGTTAGTTAAAAGTTTACAGCACCATGCATATATTATGTTAATGTACAGGTCATTTGCATAATTTATGATAACGTGTTGAAATGAAACATTGCCAAACGATTGGACTTCCACATCAAATATATGTTATTTGTGTTGAGGAAACCCTATTTCATGGAGATATGAGGTCTCCGAATTCTTGTTAATTTTGTAATAATGTTTTTGTTATATGCAAGTGGTAGCGTTTGAATAAGTCCCTGTACCTTGAGTGCGCTTACCACTTTGTGTTGTATCATCTTCCTCAATGTACATGTAAAAAGAAATATCGCAGACGTTTACGACGGGGAGAACACACGTTGATTGGACAAAAGTATATATCTTTCATATGAAGAGAAATAGTGATATTTGTGCTATTAGCATATCAGTTTTTGCTCTAACTACAACGTTTCCAAGCCTATGGGGTTCAAAAGCCAATGTCCTTGTGTTTCTGCAGCTCCCGGCCGCTGTCCTGCCGGCTGGACGGAGTACGGACTGTCGTGTTTCCAGGTGGTGCAGACTGAGGTCACCTGTGATGAGGCCGGACCCTCAGCGGCGGGCATGGACGCACGACTGGCCATCATACGGTAAGCACTCAAGCGTTGGTGATGGTTTACTAATTTCATTGATCCATCTTTACACTGGTGAATAAATCGACCGAAAAGAAAGGTGATTATCATTGAATAAGCCGAGTTGTTTCTGTGAATACTTCTTTTCTGTAGATTGATATTAACTGAAGTAGATGTACACGTTAATAGGACCCCATGTGTGGCAGTCTAGTGGTGTGAATACGGGGTGTAGTTTCAGCACTTAAAGCTTACTTATAGTCACTGTATAATCTTTTCCGTCTTTTACATTCTAGGGACGAGGCGACGCACAACTTTGTTTCTACTCTGATGAGTGCCGTCAGTGAAGCTGCGACCTACTACATCGGTTTGGATGATCGGGTTTTAGAGCTGGCTTTCTATTGGTCAGACGGCTCGTACCTAAGCAACTATAGGAGGTGGGGGGCCGGGTACCCTGGCGGCTGGGATCGGAGCAGCAACTGTGTCTTCTACTACTTCGCCAACGGTGCCTGGTGGTGGCGAGTAGGAGGAGGGTCCATGTACTGCCTTGTCGAGCGTTGTGAGTTAGAGATGTCCTTTTGATGTTTGTTTTATAACTTTTAAGCGATGTCAAGGTTCATTACGTCTCTATCGTGTTGAATGCTACGTGAAATTTTGATTCATGTGACGCCGGAGCGATAAACAAATTTACAAGTTTCAGACAGTTAAGTCATGGACACCATGTTTAACCTGCCTTCGCGATCGATAAGATAGTGTTAAAGATACTGTACATACTATTGACAGAAGTACATGACGTTTAGCTGTGATCAAGTCCTAATGAATCAACAAATTCAATGTTTATCTCAACACCTGCAGTAAGCATATTTAACCTAAACTAAGCATTTTTCACTTCTCAAATGAATTCAACGTTTATCACAACACCTACACTAAGCATGTTTCACCTAAACTAAGCATTTTTTACTTCTCCTATCTAGACTTCTTCTGCCCAGAAGGCTGGCACCAGTGGGGCGGCAGCTGCTACTACGCCTTCTCCTTCTCTTACTCGTGGGATGCAACATGGACGTTCCTGGGGTCTGCGGAAAACTATTACTCCAGCATCGTGGTGATCAACAGTCAGGAGGAGAACGACTATGTCTACAACATGGTCGGGGACGGCTACCGTATTAACGTGTATAGACGGGTAAGTAAAAATATGATTTATTTATGTTATTGAAGACATGAAGACATGATACATAGATTTTTGTGTTGTTGTGCAATTCTTCTTTATTCATCATTGTGAATTTCTTGCTGAATCTTTAAATGCTCAGAGACTTCCATGAGGCAACAGTCGTGAATATACTGTAGAAAACTGACGCACTTCCTCCCAGGATTCGGGAGACCATTTTGACCTCCTCAAATTCAACGTTCCTGTCAGTCTGCGGTTACACCATTTCCCCTCGTCTCCTGTGACTTAAATATTCAAATAACTACGGAGACACAAACAGGCAAACGCGCCAAAACAAGAACATCCGATACACGGAGGCAATAACCTTACGATACTATCATGGTACTTTTGCCTGTGGTACAGAACGGCTACTGGTGGTGGAGGTGGTGGTACCGATGGTACTGGTATTACCTGTGGCGCTACGTCTACTGGTTCAACTGGCAGTCTGGGCAACCCAGCAGTGGTGGTGACTGTGTCCAGTTTAGTCCAGGAGGTAATTTAAGTTAATTTGATCTTTATTATATAGCATTTAACGATATATGTTTGTATGAAAAGAAAAAAATCAGCACATTTTTGCGAACATGTATTTTTCTTTCTGTTAGATATCTGCCATTGGTTTGCAGTTCCGTTTTGTTATGTTGTTGAATCGTGCATCAACACCGATTTTGCGCTACATTATTCCAGTTCCATCAATTTAGTACCACGAGTATTAATTAAGAAATTTGTCATGTTTCCTTCTAAGGTTTCTGGCAAGTTGATGACTGTGCGGCTGGGCGACCTTTCTGTGCTGAGATGGGTAAGAATCAGTACACATTAGAACTACATGCATATGCTTACTGTGTAATAGACCAGGTCAGCAACCGAACTGGCTCTTCCTTCTCTTTTTACTCCAACTAAACCAAACTGTGTGATCAGATGCTTCTCTTTCTGTGTGATTTAAGTGGCAGTGTTGTGTTATATTTGATCTGTCTTACCATTATCTACCTCGTTTCAATTCACGAGGTTAATCACCAAAGTCATTATGTTGTCTGCCTTAAAGTTTATAATTGCACTGCTTGTCATCAGGCAAACTACATTGATGCTTATGTAAGTGAAGCTAAGATTCTTACGCGTGCATTGTTTCTAACTAACAGATATAAATGAGTGTAATTCCAACCCATGTGGTCCGAACTCCCGATGTATCAACCATCCCAATGGCTACACGTGTGAGTGCATACCCGGCTGTATGGGAGAAGGCTGCAGAGGTATGGATCTGTCTCACTAGCAATTTTACAGTGTCAGATACCTTTTCTCAATGAGGTCGTTATGATGATTTCATTGTATTAACAATTTGGTAGTTCTTCCCAATTGCTCATCCTGTTGATTTCCTGTTAGCTCTAAGACTTGCTTTGTATCTACAGGACTTCACGATCATCCTTGATAAAAATGTAATAATATGAATGTAATCTACTATATGATATGTTTTTTTTCTTCGTGGCAGTAAAAATAAGTACTTATCAATGTCACTTCATTCTTTTGTCTGTCTCGTTAATAGATAAAACAATAATGTGAATTGAACGTTCATAAGCTGAAGAAGATTAAGAAAAGTAAAAGAATATAAAATGTTGTGCAGAAATTGTTATAGTCCTTGAACCAGGCACATGAATCGAGACAGCACATTAGGAGTATTTATTTTGTCTAAAAAATTGTTTTCATCTTCTGCCCTTAGCATCCGGAAACTGCTGGGTTGTGACCGGCTCTCACTACTTCCAGTTTGATGGGAGCAGAGTGGACTTCCTGGGCTCCTGTAGTTACATCCTGGCCCGTTACAGGGGCGACTCCGGACAGCTCACCAGGTTCACGGTGACGTCAGGAAACGAGTACATCGGCGGGTTCACGGACGTGCCTTACCTGAGCTGGGTCTCCCTGACTGTGGACGAAACCACCATCACCCTGCGCAGAAACGGCGCGGTAGAGGTGAGAAGGGCGGCTGTTCATACATGTAGAAGCGGTTAGAGTACGGAACAGATAGGCTGCATTGCGATACAGTTTGTCATTAATAAACTGCTCATTCCCTTTCACATTGTGGTTTACATCTAGGTATAAAGGTGGGGTTTGTTTGTAGCTTAACTAGAAATAGAATGGTAGCTGCGATGTTACTCTTACTTGTTTATGTACATGTATTTCATATCCTCTCTCTGTTATCAGTATTAAGTAGAGACAGAATCTTAGATTAGTAGAAGTAGAAGTTTATGTTAGCACATGGTTCTTTACCTTTCTTCTATACATTCTGTACTTATTGCCCTTTTCAGTTTGCCATCAGCCCTAGGGCATGAACTTGCAATAAAAATTATTATTAGTATTATGTACGGACGACAGGGTTTCACTGACACTGTAAAGAATACATTAAAGATTAATGTATAAAATGAAAAATTGATAGCCTGTTTCTGCGTATTGTTCATACTACAGTTGAATGGACGACCACGGTACACTCCATTCTACGTCGGACGCATGATGGCGGTGAGGCGGTCGGGATACTTCGTCAGCATTACCACCAACTTTGGTCTGCTTGTGGAGTACGACGGTTCCCGGTAGGTGTCCTTACGTTACATCCTTACTTTGTGGACAAGTGGTCAAAGAACACCCGATATACACCCGATATGCTCCCGACATACACCCGATAATACTGTAGGGGAGGCAATGACTAATTTCCGATGTTGTTTGACGGTGACGGAGTCATCGAATTAGGCAATTCCAAGGAATCACGGTGTGGTGGGAGAGAGAACTCAGAGCTTACAACAATTTTATCTTCACTTTGTTTCAAATATTGGCCTTACGATAGTAAGGAAAGGATGAATTAGTGTTTCCGAATCTGGTATGGACCTCCAGTTCACTTACATACACCATACTTAGGGATCTCTGTATTTACATCCTTTGTATGCCCCTACAGTGCTGTTCACGTGGAACTGAGCAGCGCTTATGGCTACGCTGTGGAAGGCATGTGTGGCGACCTCAGCGGAGACGATGACGGCGATCTGCTGACGCCGGACGGGACTGACGCCGGCACCGCGGCGGCGTTTGGAGACAGCTGGCGGTCAGACGGGTGAGACTGTGTTATGTTTCAACAATATTCTATTTGCTATCTTGCTAGTACGTTATCACCAATTGTACGTTTCTGTACGTATTTTTGAACTGGTCTAAATATATGCTCTGTCTGAGCCTTCTGTATTTCAATGAACATACAACGTACGTGTATGCATTCGAGGATTTAGATATCTCTTGTAGAATGCTTCGAATTCGTTGCAGTGTGTAGAAACTGCAGTGAGACACTCTTTTTCCCCCAATATACCTTTACAGAGTATTTTCAAGTTTAGAGGTAAAGAAATGATGTCTGCAATCTAAAAGAGACATCCTTCTTACAAACCTTATTACAAACCATGTCTCTGAGTCTATGTTTTATCGGACAAAGTAAAAAAAATTAAGGTAACTGATGCTTTTTTCAGTTAGTTTCATTTCTTGGTTTATCTCGTTTTCGATACCCAGCTGTCCGGGTGGAACCCCGAATGTGTACCCATGGGACGGCTGTGATACCAGTGGGTTCGCCAGCGGCTGCAGTGTAATCACGGACACCGCCGGGCCCTTCGGTCCGTACCTCCAGGCGCTGTTCGCCGAGACGGTTTATCAGGCTTGCCTGTTGGACCAGTGCGTCTCGAGTGGGGACGACGATCAGAGATGTTCCAACATTCAAACCTTCGCCGCCATGTGTTCCTCTGTGGGCTGGGTGGCCGTGGATTGGGCAACTCCTGCGTCTTGTCGTAAGTATTCCAAATTATCTTGTATAAAGCACTCCTCAGGCGCAAATAAAGTTAACGACACAGCAAAAATGCAATGTGTAATGATGGGAAAAGCCTGGACACAAAATATTTCCGGAACTCCCAAGTAGAAAACTAAGTTTAGGATACTGTGTCGAATTTTTTGAAGAACCTTTAAACAATTCAGATGAAAATTGGTTTTGGACCTTACAACAGGAGATTCGAGATACAGGCTAGGTTGTCCGTAATGATAATTTGAACGTTTAGTATTGAAATAGATCAATATACAATTATCTAGGGGAATTCACTCAGGTCGTAATTAGACCTGTTTTTACATAGTAACCAACATGAACTTAACAATGATATCGTCACAAGTTACATGTACATACTGATATCAATACTTTGTTAATACTTTGTTACATGTACATACTGATATCAATACTTTGTTATACTTCCCAGCTCGCAACTGCCCTGAGAACAGCCAGTTCGTGGAATGCGCACCGATATGTCAGAGCTCCTGTGGTGACACCGAGCCCCAGCAGTGCGGCCGCTGCCGGGGAGCGTGTGTCTGTGACGAAGGCTTCGTACTGAGCGGAGGCAGCTGCGTGCCCAAGAGCGACTGTGGTTGTACAGACGGTGACGGTTTTTACTACCCGGTCAGTCTATGTTTCAGCTCAAACTGGATTTCTTAAGGCACTTTCCAAGTGAGAAGTACTTACTCTCTGTTTTCTACTATTGATAAGTGTATGTATACCATGTACTTCACTTGTACCTTCTCCTCGCTTTGGAAACCTCTTGGAAAACTTATTTGGCATCCAATAATTTTATCAATATCAATTAGAAAAAGGACATTTTCATGTTAAATTACAAAGAGTACAAAACTTGCAGAACTCGCTAAAAATTGATAGATATTGAAGCAAATTTAATGAAAAACATTTAGTTGTGGTTGGAAAGTTCCTGCGAAAGAACCCAAGGCAATTTGCCTTCCTTTTCAGAACAACGAAGTCTTCGCGAGCACAGACTGCTTCAACACAGGGACCTGTACCAACGGCGAAATCACCTACGTGGACCTGTCCTGTCATGAATACGCCTACTGTGATAATAATGAGGGAGTGTATGGATGCCACTGTGAGGCCGGCTACGTAGGAGATGGAGAGACAAGTTGTACACGTACGTTACTCTGATAAATAGCAACTACTTTGAATATGAAATATGTTATCACCGGTCAAACTCAAATGATTACAAAAAAAGACTTTGTACCGCCGGCATCTCCTATCCGTCAGTCTTACAGTTGTCCCTTTTTTCTGCAGTTGATCCTGGAGACTGCCCAGCTGGGTTCGTGCCGCATGCGTACTCCTGTTTCAGGATCACCACAGAGACGCTCACATTTGATGACTGCGCCGCATTGGCTGCCGCCGCCGGGAACAATACTGGAAGGTATTTACATTCTTCTGTTTACACACAACTCAGCTGTAGCCTGTAGCTAGAAATCCAGCCCACTGTATCGTGTGTTTTTCAATTCTTTTCAATAATCAAATGCCTTTGTTGTGAACGTACAGAATGGCCCGCATTTCGGACCAGGGCACCCATGACTTCGTATCAGACCTGCTCGGTTCCAGTGCTCACTGGATTGGCCTTAACGACAGGGTGAGTTCCTTTTTTACATACTAAGCTGTGAAGGGGACCGTAATGCGGCTTCTCATACTCTTTACACCTTAGACCCGACATCTGCAAGAATGACAAGATTCAGTATTGACTCAACATCGCAACTTGTAACTGATCTGAATCTGCTTCATTTTGGTTGTTACATATAGCTTTCCTGTTTTCAGAATGTTGAGAACCTATTCACCTGGAGTGATGGGTCCTACCTGGGTGCCTTTGACCTGTGGGGACCTGGTGCGCCCGGAGATAACGGCGACTGCGTGTCCTACCCTGCCGGCTCCTCCACATGGCGGGACGGAGACTGCAGTGCCAGCGCAGCCTGCATCATCGAGATACGTGAGCAGCACAGCTCGTACTTTTAAGCAATACGTAATGATTGTGGGGGCCTATAGGGTTTGATATCATTGCTGCTAGCGCATCTCTTCATCCAAAATCTAGTATTTCAGGACGCATAACTTGTTTTATCCAGGGAATCCTTGTCCTACTGGCTGGGTTGACCGGAAGGGATGGTGTTACAAGTACTTCAGAGGTGGTCAAAACTACGAGGGTGCTGAACAGAGATGCCTCGCCAACTACGGCTCATCTATGGCTGCAATAAGGGACTTCGCGGAAAACGCGTTCGTGTTCGGCAACGGCCGCCCTGGATGGACGAAAGGTGAAGGGGCATTCAATGCATACCCAGAT
This sequence comes from Branchiostoma floridae x Branchiostoma japonicum, assembly GCA_013266295.2. Classification (NCBI taxonomy): domain Eukaryota; kingdom Metazoa; phylum Chordata; class Leptocardii; order Amphioxiformes; family Branchiostomatidae; genus Branchiostoma; species Branchiostoma floridae x Branchiostoma japonicum. The sequence goes on from CM023824.1 coordinate 9,785,935, forward strand.
GATGATGATGACGACGACGATGATGATGATGATTCTGAGGAGGAGGAGGAGGACGATGGTGATGAGGACGATGAGGAAGAAGGTTGTCCTTATCAATACCTGAGCTTTGGTGGTAAGTATACATTTAAATGGCATCACTATATACTAAACTTCACCATACGCTTGTTCACTCATGTTACGAAACTGTGCATTCTATCTAGTTTGACCTAAAACAATTTAGAAGGTTTAAAACAGTGTTGAAAACATGGCGAGAGTTTCATGGCTCTTCTGCAAATTAGAAGAACACCCATGTACATTTTGTTCTGAACAATATTCTAATCCTTTATCCAGGCCGACCAGCCCAGACAGTGGTGGCTTGTGAACACAGTGACCTGACTCTGACCTGCAGGAATGGTTTCGAACTGGCCATTGAGTCTGCAAACTACGGCCGCACAGATGGAACAGTATGTACACATAATTCACATGTTTATGTTAATGGCAAATATATTTATTTAATATTATAAAGGAAAGACAGCCGTAATAAAAAGGGAAACTCTCAGGAAAATCGTAAGCTACTGATTTGAAAGTAGCAATTGCTCTGCAACAGAAATGTTTTAATTGGACACGAATGAAAAGTTATAATCTCCAAGCAGATCTGACGGTGACTGCAAAGACAGTATCCAATTGGCCAAACCGTATCCATCTGCCACCGAACATGACAGATGGATACGGTTTGGCCAATTGGATACTGTCTTTGCAGTCACCGTCAGATCTGCTTGGAGATTAGGAAAGTTATTGACTTACTTGGTAGCTGCGTTAAAGCTCAATCTTCAAATTTTAAAAATTGTTGCGATATTGTGATGTTTGTTGCATGTTGTAATATCATCAATTCTGGATACTTTTAATATCAATGTTTTTGCTGTTTTGATATAAAGAAATGGTAGATTCATGGTTAACAAGATCATGTTAGTTACATGTACATACGCCCGCCAATTGAAAAATTGTGTAAACAACTTTGTCTGAACCCCTACACTGATCACCTCTGACATTAATAATGTACATGTACAATGTAGTTGAGAATTGCCAGCCGAACATCTCAACCAGCATTTACTACAGAGAATGCACTGATCTAAAATAAGTGATAAGAAATTTCAATGTACCGATTGGCATTCTAGACGTGCCCACACGAGGCAATGTCAGACACCAACTGTGTGGAGCCTACAAGTCTGGAAATAGTGAGAAACGCCTGCCGGGATAGGTCGACTTGCACCATCTCAGCCAGCAACAGTGTTTTTGGAGACCCGTGTTACGGAACCTACAAGTACCTGACAGTAGGGTTCTTCTGCAGGAAGAAGTCAGGTGTGTTTTGTGTTTGTGTTTTCTTAGGACAATGAACGGAGGGCAGTGCAACAGTCAAGTCTGTTAACATTTTTTTGGTTCGTGAATGAGTTAGGAGCAGTACAAAAAAACACATGTATGTTATCAAAGGGTAGTCACATAATGTCTTGCAAAATGACAAAAATGTGGATGGGAAATAATAAAAGAACCGGCGCACTTCAATGTGGTATTCAATTTTACCTGTGCTTGGGTAATGTTTGACATGTAAATATTATATGGTTTGACTATCACATGGGTTAACACATTATATGTCTATGGCAGATCATTCAGATAATCTAGATGCATGTCTTGTGGTATTTTTGTGCGGTAGAAAGTATCAAATTTGAAAACATTATTATAACTCTTCAAACGTAGGTCTGTGGAAAAAAGAGCCATGTCAACGCTGGCTTCCCTACACGTGTAGACTTGGTAAGTCTTCAGTAACTCATTCAATTAAAGAGTTTCAATATATATCCCAGAAGTAAATATATGAGAAAGAACATTTTACTTCTGAAAGAATACGCCTCGCATCCGATCATCTTAGTATTGTTAAATGTGAATAAATATATATATATATACAAGGTGTGTAAGCAGTAACCTTTGAATCGGGGATGACAACTAATGCAATAGGTAATATCCAAGCAGATCCTACGGTGGCAAGACAGTATCCAATTGGCCAAGCAGTGTCCAGTGGCTAATGGACACTGCTTGCATTGGCCAATTGGATACTGCCTTGCCATATTTGGATCTCCTTGGAGATTAGCAGTAGGTGCAGTCTAAGAATATGAATCCTTTTCTTAACTTTTGACTCTCATGTCGGAATGTTTAAAATGGGTTCGTGCGTTGTATAGATCTAGCAGGCATTGGGCAAGAAATAATGCTCCGTATGTTTGCTTGTTGGATATCATAATGCATTTTTTGAGTATCCCTAAATCGTTCCACAGATGTTGATGAATGTGCTAGTGGTGATAACGAATGTGACGTCAACGCCGTGTGCACCAACACTCCGGGCAGCTACACGTGTGCCTGTAAGATAGGATACACCGGGGACGGGATCAGTCCAGAACACGGAGGCAGAGGATGTGTCTGTATGTACTTATATCAGCATTATCAATATGGGTATATGTACCTGTAAAACTTACAAAATATACAGTCGATGGCATCTGGTCCTTACTCGTTCTGCAGATGCAAATCTTCCGTCTACTGCACAATATTTGTACGAGTTCAGTTTGATTTTTTTAATTGGAAACAATCAAGTTCAATCAATCAATCAATCAATCAATCAATCAACCAACCAACCAACCACTGACCGACTAACCAGCCAACCAACCAACCAACCAACGTTAACCAACCAACCAACCAACTAACCAATCAACCAAGCAATTTTTATTGCATAATGATTGTTAAGGATGAAATGTATGGCATGTAATCATCTGATCAATGTGTTATTTTCCCAACTGCAGCACGTGGTCTCTGTACTGTCTGGGGGAATACGCACGTCAGTACGTTTGATGGTCATCGCTACACATACAATGGGAAATGCTATTTTGACCTGGCAGGATTCGTCCAGAGAGTGGACGGCCTTACTAGGTGGCGGGTACGGCTGTCTTGATTTATTTTGACCCAACTGGTTGAAGAAATTCCTACCAATGCAGTGGTTTCATTAAAAGTTAAAAATTCATTGTATGAACTCGGCCTTCTCCTGCACTCTGTTTTTTCCTTTGTTTTGCATATTTGTTGATTAATGTCTTTTTACTGGGGCAAATAAATAAGTAAATGAAATGAAGTATGTTGACTTCATGGCTCCTATCGTAACATTTCGGGATATCATGGGGTGCCTTGGCCTGTTTTTTTTTATTTCTCCCTGTCGCTTCATATTTTTTTCTGAAAAAAATCCGAAAACCAACAAATTAAATTGGTGTGTCCTTATATCGACATCAAAATGCATTGCTTTTTAGTTGTAGTTCCATCTTCGAAATTCCCATGAATTGGCTTTAGAAAATTCTAATGAAATATACTTACAAAGCGTGTATAGCATAACGTTTGGTTAACGCTGTTTGTTATGTTTATTGTTTATTTTGTATATGTCTAATAAAAAAAAATGTTCTTTTGCTAGGTGGAGGCCAGGCTGAAGTCTCGCGGCAACAGCTTGTCATCTGCAGTTGATGAAGTTTTCGTCTACATAGCCAACAATGTCTACAGGTTCCTTCGTGATGCTCCAGAGTATAGCCATTTGCCGAAGTTTTGGGTAAGCAATGAATTCTCAAAAATGTTTCTCAAATAGCACTCCCAATGTACAGCGCGATGACATAAAAAGTTATTTCTACAACACTGACTAGAAAGACTCTAAAACTGCTGTTTAGAAAGCCTCATCAGCTCAGTAGGTTGCTTTAGAATGGAATTCCTTTTACACATCCAAGAATTTTTTGCCTGCAAAGTTGCAATCCGGCAAATAAGAAACTGCACGTTTTGCAAGAAGAATCCTATACCCTTCCGCACAAAGTCATTGTAAGTAACCACCTACTTGATATCTACATAACTACAAGTCTGGTTCTCTGTAGACTTCTATATGACGAATCTTGATAATATAGTGTGGTATTGACATTTTTTTTCTCATTGTCTCTCTGCCAGAAAAACGGCGTTTTTGAGAATACACCACACTACTATGGTGGCAACTATGATCCACGAATCAGGATTTACCGTCGCGGGTTTAACCTCCAGCTCGTTACAGAATTTGGGCTAGTTGTCTCGTAAGTCTTTCTTTGAAATATATATGGAATACTCATCTCATTGAACTTAGATATTATGAATTATATATTTGCATGCATGTTATCTTGTCTATGTTAGATGTTTGCGTACTTTAATAGGAAATGAATTAGATATTGCGTTTGGTTTGTGTACCTTCTTCAGAGCCGCCTTTATTATTAACAAATAATAATACACAACCAATTGCCAATCACGAAGGGAACTGTTATGTTATCAGGCTTAGGTGCTTTCAGTGTTTAATATGTAACCTTTGCTAACACGTGCAAACCAAAACCACTATAGAATGGGCTTAACGTCATTGTGCCTTTTATTACTACACTTCAATTTTACAAGAGCCTTGATACGCTTCTAGACATTTTGGATACGGCATACCATACTCACTATTGTTTTATTTTCATGCATACAGGTTTAACGGGAACCACCGTCTGCAAATTATGATTCCAGACGCGTACAGGCACGCGGGGGTGACGGGGATGTGTGGAAACTTTAATGATGATCAGAGTGATGATCAAACGGGGAGGGACGGCACCGTGTCGGCTGACGTGGCGACATTTGCGGACAGTTGGAATTCTCGACCAGACATCCAGTAGTACGACAAAATCATTTTACATTATCTATTCAAAATTTCTTTATACAACATTAGGTCGCACAATAGTCTTTCGTCAACTAGATGAATTCCATACTTACATTTCTTATAATTTTATTTTCGGTACGAAAGTAGTGTTTTGGATGACTGATCTTCCGGTTCGTCCGGATAAAGCTAGTAGGTTGACAGCACCTGAGCGGGGGGATTGGCAAGCAGAATGACAGGAGGTCAAAAGGTCAGACATAAAGGCATGTGAAGGTCTCAGAATCTGGCTGGGAGCCAGCAGGACCTAGTGGTCGACATGGGGGAATTCAGGAAGCCGAGGATTACATACTTCCAGGAAGTCTGAAATCAATTAAATTAACATCCTTGACTGTGCCTTTCCCAGCTGCAATGATCCAACACCCCCAAATACTCCGCTGGATGGATGTGACACTTCTCCGTTCGTGGCTTTGTGCCAGGTGCTGACAGACACCGCCGGCCCTCTCGCTGCTGGTCATTCCTTTGTGCTCCCTCAGGTAACGATTACACCACGATATATAGCACCTATATCAACAGAACTTTTCCAGTTGTTAACGAATATTGAAATAAAATAAAAACATAATGTTGCTTCCTTTTAACCTCTCTTAAATGGACAAATTTAACCATAGTTTTTTGAGTACTTGTTTCTTCACCGAACCTAGATTCAAAAGGGATTTTTGCCAATCACTAACATGAGCAAAAAAATAGTTGTCCACCAAATGATATGATTTTTGTTCGCATATTTCATGATGCAGCAATACATTCGAACACCATTAGTTTCTAACGCTGAAGATGGGACGCTCATTTGTAGAGGTAGAAACAAAACGATAATCTGAATGCCATTTTTTTCTTTTTTATTTCCATACAGGTTGCATATCAGAATTGCTTGTACGACTTGTGCGCCGAAGGAACTGACTTCGCCTGTAGCGTCTACGAAGCCTATGTAGAAGACTGTGTGACGTTTGGAGCCAGCTTTGGGGACTGGAGAACTCCCACCAACTGCCGTAAGATACCAATAATCATCTACTAAATTAAAAATGGCTAAGTAACAAAATATATCTTTAACACTCAGTATTGTCAGGTGCCAAAACCTTATAGATCATAATCTTTTGTTTTATTGTATCTGTAGCCGGTATGACCGTCCTTCGGCGTAAAACCAGCTTTGAACGTGTAATTGGTTGAACATCCAAATCCTACCGCAATCTTCCCCGGTGCCCTAGCTCTGTCCTACAACTTTCCGTGACAAGTTGAGATAAATGGAGTCACCTACTATTCAATGAATATCAAACATTGGCTAATGTCCAGCCATGTTCAGCGTTGGTACGCTTGTGTCAGCTTTGTAGTATACCGTCCATTGAGGAGTGGACCAAAGCTGGGACAAAGGCTGGATATCAGACTTACCATTAGGTAACCAATGTCAACGTACGCGTCACAAACACATCCATGCTTCATGACCGTTCCATTTTCCAAGAGGCATGGAAACGGGGACATGGAGAGAACTTGCAGTCGCCTGCGCTGCAGCCGACCGATGTCGATGATGATAATGATGGAAACCATTAACCCTCAACAGTACACCTTCCCGGACTGATTAATCTGTACACCTGGGGTCCGAGCGGACCCCAAAACAGTTTTTTGCTAATTTTTAGAAATTATCAGTATGCTACCAGCTCAATTGTTTTGCTGAGTCGATGTGTGAACCTCTGAGTCCACATTACGTACAAAAGCAATACATTTTGATCTTTTCTTATTTTTTGGTAAACAAAAGAAGAAATCAAGAAATACCCGTTTTTTTGAAGTTTTTTAAGCTTTGGGGATTCGTGGGACTGGGGAGGGGGCTTATTGTCCCCCTCATAACTCGAGAACGGTATATCGTATGGCCACCAAATTTTCAGAAGATGGTGTACTAGTAAAAATAAATCTATACAACAAATTTTGATGTCGTAATGACGTAATATGACGTCATTATGACGTCATTTCTATAATTTTATTGCCTAAAACTGTCTAAATAGGTTATTCTCTTAAAACTTAATGGTATACAACACAAATTAAAAAAAAAGTGTCTATAATAAAATGATAAGGTCTGCTAAAACTTATGTTGCCCTTAGCAACGACCAGTGACGTCATGCGATGACGTCATACATATCTAATTATCCGCCATCTTGGATCTTGGTTTTGACCAATGACGTCATTAAATTAGCATAAATTATGCATAATTACTAATAAAAATTACATAAGATGTTATTAATGTTAGAAAGCATGTGTAACTTATCATAAATACCTGAAAATAAAGTAAAGTATAAGAAAATAAAGTAAAGTATAAGACGCCAGTGTATCCATTACGATCGAAAGCCGGCTGGGGTCCGCGCGGACCCCAAAAGAAAATCAGATACAAAATTTTTAAAAATGGGTGAAACGGAATTTTCTGCACTGTGTTGAGGCACAACTTTGTGGGTGACAATTACCTGAAATTTCAGAAAGAAATCTTTAGAAACAAAAAAAATAGTACAGAATACATAGTGCTGGGGTCCACGCGGACCCCAGGTGTACTGTTTAGGGTTAAGACTAGAATCAATGCGTTCTCCTCTTTGTTTCCTACAGCATATACCTGCCCAGAGAACAGTCATTACTCCACGTCCACCAGCCCGTGCAGGGCCACCTGTGCTGAACCCAACGCCCCGGATTCCTGTGGAGTTCCTAACGCAGAAGGCTGTGAGTGTGATGACGGGTACATCTGGTCAGGGGACGTGTGCGTGCCCTACCCGTCCGGCTGTGGCTGTCTTTTTGATGGAAACTACCTTCAGGTACAACATTTAGCTCACGTTTTTACCTCCGAGTACGTATAGGTTTTGTTTTCAGTGCCATTGTGTCAGGGGTGACAGGAAATAGAATTCAGAGTTGGTAGAATTAGTCAGGCTGCTGACAGACATTCCAGGACAGGGGGTCAAGGGAAGATGCTACTTGTACATGTATGTACCCCGGCACATGGCCCTTGCTTTTCTTCAGTATCGATCAGCTTTGTCAATTGCTGGAATGAGTCAAGCAACTATCTTGAAAAGTATATTTCCGAGACCCCTTGGTGTTACCTTCTTGCAAACGGCCTCGTGATTATTCTGGGCGCTCAACGTGTTTTCTATTGCATTTAAATTTTCTTTACCCATTCATCTGTAACATCACATTTAGAGGACATAGTAGATTGTAAGATCTAATGAGAAAAATTATAGTAAATGAAAGTGAAATTTCCTCAACACAGATCTTAGCTGTCCTGATTTCATAGGCTGTTGGGAGAGAACTAACACAATATGTGTTTATATTCAGCTCGACGAGGTCCGGGTGGTATCGGAATGCGGGATCCGTTGTCACTGCTCAGCCCCCAATACACATACCTGTGAAGTCCACGGGTGTAGCGAGAGAGGGTTCTGTGCTAGGTGGGGAGGACGCTATGGGTGTCGATGTAATGAAGGCTTCATAGACAACAGTGAACGCCAAGATGGCACCCTGTGCGATTGTAAGTACGCAGCTAAAAGTGGATATACCAAATTGAATATAGATAGCTCGATGGTCAAGTGCCAAAAAAAATAGAACTTCACCGAGGGCTTAAAATTCTTCTGTGTGGTTGGTAATTAAATTTTAATGAATGAAGACCTTTATTGTACATTTTTTGCCCCACTGGGCTAAATACAGGTCACATGTGAACAATGATATACATATACATAAACATGTAAATATATAAACACCTAATATACATTTTCGACTTCCTCTCGCTTCTTAAAAATAGTAGAAATATAGGAGGCTGTATGATTAATAAGAATTGGTTTATCAAAGGCTATAAGAAAAATAAATTTCTCTTTACTATTTAAGTATCTAAAGTGGGGAAATTTAAGAGATGGATGACCAAAAGCAATACACATTTTCCCGCTCAAAATCCATGTGTAACTTGTTAACTGGCTAATCATCATCACTCATACTCTATCAATAACAGACATTAGGCCTTTACATCACAAACAGCATAGACCAGGTGCACTAAAAGTGTCAAGTTTGTTTACCAGTACAGCTCGTCTTTCATTTTGTCCTGTAAGTCCTTTCCTACTACGTTTCACGTCAATAACCTTACACAATCTGCTGATTTTCAGGGAACACGTGTGAAGCCGGCTGGCAGTACTTTGGCCAGTCCTGCTACCATGTTCCAAGAGGACGTCGTAACTATTACAAGGCCGTCCAGGTAGGTTTGGAATAGCATTTGCATTTTTCATTTGTTAACATTAAATACTACAAACATCAAGACATGTACTCTTCACCAAACGTCCTACCACAACCTTGAACTGGACAACATAAACGACCACGTTGTTACATTACCTATTCGCCGTAACATACCTGAAGCTGGTGTGTTACGCCGAAGGGCGGTTATACCGGCTATACAGATACAGATACAGATACAGATACAGATACAGATACAGATACAGATACAGACAGATACAGATATTTACTCTAATTAGGACGGAAATGTAATTAACACTGAAGATTGTTGAAATGAAACATTATTTATTAAGAATTGAATCACAAGTCCCCTATCAATGTCATTGACAATCTGCATCTTTGTTTATTAAGTACTGTAGGGCATTAAATCCAAGGGCCATTCTTGCCCGAGTTCGGGACGAGGAGACACATGAATTCCTCCTGACGATGATCCAGCGAACGAGGAAGCCAAGGTTCATTTACCGCATTGGCCTGAGTGAAACAATTGTAGATGGCATATACCGGGTAAGTGGGATATTGTGGAGAAGATATAAGTTTAGAGTACAGGTAGTGGTCTATCCGGGAATGATAAATCAGTCACCAACATGGAGTTTTCTCCTAACCTTTCATCACACATGCACGGTGGAGTGATGCCCACCGGCCCTTTCGATTAATCGTTGATACTTGTGCCCAAACACCGATGAGGACACAGACGGATTTCGTGTCGCCAATGTGTCAAGATCTGCACATTTGCCACTATGAACCGTACAATTTTTTTTTCATCAAGAACATTGTTGGTGCAAAGTTGTTTTGGCATTGCGTATCAAAAAGGAAATATATAGTACGAGTAGACCACGGTTATCTTGAATCACTAGTTAGTGAAAAAAGTTGTGCTCGGTACTCATATCATTTAGTCATAACGGTTATAAAAGCTCATGCGCATTTCTGAGGACTCATTTTATCATCACATCCACAGGATTCGGACCAGGCACCATTACCGCAATTCCAACCTTGGGTAGCCGGTGAACCAGAAAATGCTGCTTTCTGGAAAACTTGCGTCGGCTACGCACCTAGCGGTTCAAGCAACAGTGGCAAGCTGGAGGCTGTGGCTTGTAACGGCGGAGCACCGTTCATATGTGAATTACGTAAGTACAACATTCTTTCGTAAGCACCTGAAATGGCCGTCTGTAAAGATGATATAACTAACCGACACGTCCTGCTACTTCCTTCAATGTGATGACGTCGTCGTGCCTGACAATTAATTGTTCATGGTACAAAAAATGTACCCCAGTTTTTGAAAAGAACTGCTTTTTCAGGACCGTTTGCCGATGACATCACGGACTGCAATTATTACAATATTCAAGCATACACTGAAAGATCAAACCTGTCTTATCAAATAGAGTACTCATGGATAAATGCCTGCAAAAGATTGCGTATGTCGTTGAAATTCTCGCGTTTCTTTATTCTTCAGCACAAATATGCCCGGAACTGTATGTACCGCTGGAGCGGGTGGAAGGTGAACCCTGGTTCTGCCATAGGATAAACTGCACTGACGACTGTGATGAAACAGCTGTTGGTAAGTTATTTCCTTCATTGAAACTATACCTCCCTAACCCTGATTATAACATTTTCCATGTCAGTTGCAATTGAAATCAGAGATTTGTCATATACGATGTTAGCATTATTATTTTTCACTTCATAACGATAGATCTAGCATGTATACGATAATAATGACATAGATCTATTTGCTTAGTTTTGTCTCCCCTCGTTTACTATCAACACTACAGGTAATAATACTTTACCTTTAGACTCTGTTGCCATAGTATAACTACTGCATTTAGCCGTTGTGGACAAGAACGTGCAATAAAAGATCATTTAAGATGTGATGAAGAATCCATCGTCTCATATCAGAACTTATATTTTTTTCTAAAATTACCTTATCAACAGATATTGATGAATGCGCAATCGGAGAACATGATTGCCATCCAGAAGCCTTCTGTCTGAACAACAATGGCAGTTATACCTGTGTGTGCATGCCGGGACGAGTGGGTAATGGCACACACTGTCAACGTGAGTTTTAAGTTAACTACATCTTGTATAGTTAAACAGTAGACAGTATTTAAAGGTTCCAGGTAAAATAGTCACTGTACTCAATCGCCATGAAAACGAACACTATGTAATGTTTTGCATTGGATCTATATAGAAGTAACTACAGGTAAGATTGGGAGCGGCGAGATACATGTGAATGTTGCTGTGATTTTGAGGGGTGTATAACCCTGAATAGCCTAGACTTATATCATGGTATGTAATAAAGGTCATTAGTTTTTCATACAATCTAAATGTTGAATAGTTAAGGTAAACAGCCTTGAAGACTTTCACTTGCAATTAGTCCACTTTCATCACTTTCTTCAACTACAAAATGGTAAACCTATTTTGTTCGTTACAGAGGCTGGTCTGTGCCAGGTTTCAGGCGATCCGAACTTCAGGACCTTCGATGGATCGTCTTTTAGTTTCCAAGGGAACTGTATATACACCATGGTCACCTATAGTGGTACGTGCTATTGTTATTATATGAAATGTTATATTTTCCTGAACCGTAGTAAAGACTATAACCACAGCAGTTCATCAGTTTGTTATATGATTGTATAATATCCACTGCATGAAAAGTGCAGTTTACAAATGATGATAGTGGTTGCTTTAAGTGATTAAAGTTGCCGGTATAGATTTGCTGTGTGTATTAACCACTATTGGTAAATCCCACTTTTTGTGGAGTGAGCCCTGCATATCTAACTCCGGTGTCACAGCGATCTCGCCCCCCCCCCCGCGATCTCGCCCCCCAGGGGGGCGAAATCGTTAGCGATCTTGCCCCCACTCTGGAGATTTCGCCCCCCCACCAAAAAAACAGGGATTTCGACCCCCGGGGGCGAGATCGCTAGCGATTTGGTCCCCCCAGGATAAATACACTTAATTGATTTTGATGTTTACACATCGAACCGCCTCCGCTTCAGAGCGAAATCTCTAGAGATTTGATCCGTCCCAGCTAGGGACAAATCCGCGATGTATTTCACCCCCTACGTAGACCTTTTCTAGAGATTTCGTACTCTCCCAAACAAAGGTTTGAGCATTACCCAAAAGTTATTTACATCGAATTTTGATGTTAAAAAAGCACGACGTTGTTACATAATTACCTTTGTCAATGTTATTTTATAGAGTCCGTTATTACGTTACCTGTAAAGTGTATTGCCTAAAAGTCTATCTTAGTAAGATAAGATACCTGTGCATTACCTTTAAGTGGGTCTACGGTTTTACTAATATAAGACACCCGCGTATTACCTGTAAGGTGTTTTACCCGGGTCTTGGTAATATAAGGCACTGTGTTATATCTGTAATGTATACTAGGTATAGCTTGTAATATAAGGTACCTGTAAGGTGTATTGCCTGCTAATGTAATGTACCTGTGTATTACCTGTAAGATCTACTTCCTACCTCAGCTTGAGGTTAAAGGTTAATGGGGGTCTGCATGCCGTTTTCGTAAGGCGTAACCAGGCCTTTTTAGTCTTCGTAATCCGTAGTCAGCCTCCCCAAAAATCAACGTGATTGATAATAGTACATAATCCGCAAAGCGTAAAGTCGTAATGAGCTCTGAGACTTCATCGGCGGCGAAATTTTGCGTAATTCGTAATCACTACCCCCATGCAGGCCCTCTTAAAGGCAATGCTCCTGTCTTGGTTGGCATGGCAATAAGGCATAACAAATGAACTTTCTCCTCTTTGTCGGCGGGCCCCCCAGGGGGGTTTAATCGCTAGCGATCTCGCCCCCAGGGGAGTTTAATCGCTAGCGATCTCGCCCCCCAGGGGGTTTAATCGCTAGCGATCTCGCCCCCCAGGGGGGGTTAATCGCTAGCGATCTCGCCCCGGGTGGGGGAAAAAATCACCAATGGGGGGCGAGGGTGGGGGGCGAGATCACTAGCGTTTTTGTCCCGGGGGGACCAAATATCTAGCGATCTCGCCCCTCGGGGGACAAAATCGCTAGCGATCTCGCCCCGGGCGGGGCGAAATCGCGGGGGGCGAGATCGCTGTGACACCGGGTGTCATTTTAGCTATTACGTGATTAATATGTCCCAGGTACGTCTGGAAATGGTTGCCGAAGTTATATTGTTACTAGTGACACATGTCAAATGCCTAAACCTCCCGTTAACAGATGCAGACTTCTTTTTAATTTGAGTAACACAAGACGAATACAAAACTAGGACAACAACGGGAACACTCAAGGAGGCCTCTACAGTGAGGGCCGAAGTTTGACTTACCTTGATATTTATTGTTATTGGTAAATTCCATGTTCCGTGCAGTGATATTCTTCTTATTCATTACAGCCGGAGGCAGATCGTTCGTGGTAGAGGTGGGTACCGAGCACCGTGAGCACGACACTTCGGCCTACGTCAACTACGTCTCAGTGACGTTTGACGGACATCAGGTGGAAATTTTCCGCGGACGACAACTCATGGTGAGTGTTCATGAACTTTATATGCCGAACACACCAATCAGATGAATGGTACCCTGTATGCAAATAAAAACTGACTGGGGTGATTTTTGGACACTTTTAGTGCACCTGGTCTATGCTGTTTGTGATGTTAAGGCCTAATGTCTGTGAATGATATAGATTGTAAGATTATTCATGTTACGACAATGTACTAGCCTTCTCCCAACAACCACGAAAATCATTGACTTGCTACATGTACGTCTGTCCACTGAGAGGGTAATTAATGCATCATTGCCACTTAAATGGCAATCGTTATTGAAATAACAAAATTACAGCGACTTTCGTAAGGTCTACTACAACCATACATTTTTGGATACAAATAAAATGAGTTAATAAACCGCGCCAGAAATATTGGTACATATCACAGCGTCATGTAAAAACTACTTTAATTCAGAGCCGTAAATTATATGTGTGTGCATTGTTCACATTGTAGGTTGATGGCATTCGCCGTAACATACCAGGAAGGCCGAGTCGTTATCTTGAGATATTCTTCTTCGGCAACTACGTCATAGTGGAAACAGGTCTTGGCCTCAGGGTTATCTACGATGGATGGCAACTGCTACAGGTTAGTCACATTAGTTAGTCTTCCCTTAATTATACAATACACAGTATCATGTTGCAAATTATTTTTGCGTTTTAATACTGCATTTTGTACTCGCCCAATCATTCTCAAATATTTCTAATCATATCATTCTACAGCAAAACCATATTCAGAAATGTAAAATCATATCGTTTACTAATTACCGTATCAAACATCCAGGTGACCATACCGTCAGAAGACTACCTGGGCGCAGTGGGCGGTCTCTGTGGCAACTTTAACGGGAACCAGGACGATGACCTTGAGAGGCCAGACGGCACACAGGCCGAAACTGTCAACGAGTTGGCTAACAGTTGGCTAAGATCGGACCAAGATCCGGCTAGGTAATCAGTTGAAAGTTTTAAAAATGCGTACGTAAGATCTGTCAATACATAAAACACAAATAACACAGTCTCACAGGACGTCACCACAGACTGGCAAAACTGTCTTGAGTCAGTATTTTGTAAGAATGATTTGGTTGGTACCGTTTTGTGACAAAATGAGAGAACACGACAGTTATACTTCCTATACTATGAAATATCTGGGCAGTTTCATCGGTGAAGTCTCTGGAGCACATACGTCCATTTAGTATACATGAGTAATCTGGCGTCCAGACTTAAAAACGCAACTGAGTGACTGATATTGCTGCTATATAAAGATATAAAGTAATGAGTTACTTTATCTTTTCAAACATTTTCAAACGGAGTAAGCCTAGACTTTTTTTATCTTTTCTAACACTTAAGCTGCGAGGCTCCTGATGTCGACCCGCTGGAGGGCTGCGATGTTGAAGCGGCAGGAGAACGTTGTGCTCTCTTGCTAGACGAGAATGGACCGTTTGCCAATGGTTTTGACACAATCGACAACTTGGTAAGTAACAAATACTGGGAACAACATTTGCCATGTTTTTGAGAAAAGCATTCTAGATTAACATCGATATTTAAGGAAACATTTCATATTTCCATGAGGCTTTTTAACGCCAGTCAACAGCACCGTGCACCCAATTTTGTATATATTCCAGTGTTAGTAAATGATGTTAGTTTTCTATGACTCATTATGACTCATCTTTAACCAGCTTTATTACGAAGCCTGCGTCCGTGACTTGTGCGTGTACCACGATGTGCCTGGCGACACCGTCCTCTGCTTTGAGTTTGCAGCCTACGCCGCCATATTAAGTGAGGCTCAAGTCATTTTACCACCATGGAGAAGCGAGACTCTATGTCGTGAGTACATTTCGACATCCCTTTCCCACCTAAGTTTTACAATGTTGTCGTGCATATATTATTCCTTTCATTACATCTTCTTTCACAAGCACAGATGCAACTGAATAGCTTTCCTCAACGTACTTTATAACAATACCCTCAGATCTTTTATCATAAGACACTTTTAGTGGTGGTGCACTAGAGATCTCCCAAACACACTGCATCTCAAAGTGTCAGATGTATGTAACCTGGATGCCATCCTCCGGTGCTCTCACTGGCTCTCCCTTTTCGCTTGCTCACCACGAAACGACAGAGCCGGTGGTAAGTAGGGAGGATGGCACCCAGGCGAAGATTTATAACCTGGCGGATAAAGTGGTAATCAGGGATACAATGTAGAAGTGAAATGTAACGTATGTCCATTCTACAGCCTTGACGTGCGGAGAGAATGAACATTACGATCCCCACGCCAGCCCGTGTACACGGACGTGCGCGGAGCCTGACCCGGGACCCTGCATATTCCCAACCCGCCCGAGATGTGTGTGCAATGAAGGTTTGTATCTATAATCTATCAAACTTCTCCCTAAGCAATGGAATAATGGTACATCGCCTTGTCTATTTTCATTTTTAGGCAATTTTCTTTATCAAATCAATACTTTGCTTGTTTGGGGCAACTTTTCACCCACATTTCGGGGTTAAGCCCTGTACAAGCTGTCATTTTGTGGTCTTGTGTTAACTTGTTTATGTTTGTTTATTTGTTTATCACTCTAAGGTTACCTGCGGAGCGGTTTAGAGTGTGTCCCTGTTGACCAGTGTGGATGTTGGGAGCGAGGCTGGTACTACAAAGTATGAGCATATAATTACTTTCAGCATTTATGTGGTGTAGCAAATGACATTTCAGGCCGGTGTACAAAACTGTTTTGGTCAAAAACTTGTTCAGGCTATACACAAAGGAGAATAAAAATCCATAGAACTGATTGTTCCAGGAGAGTCTCAGAGACAAGGCAAACCAAAAGACTAAACTTGACTAATCCATGTTTATATTTCGCAAAAAGCAATACGAAATAACTTTGCATTATAACCTTGTTGAAGTAGCACCAACATTTCTTGTGATGTTATAATAATCTTTTGTCATTCCTTTCACGACATATCTCAAACCAATTGCTTTATTAGTGTAGTTGACCCTACTAATTATAACGACACCACTAGATACCACTTCAAATCAATATGCCAAATACGTGTATATTATAAAACTGCTTTGAGTATCATCTATTGCAATGGGAAAGTGAAACCCCTTCTCGATCTCGACCTCCCATCGTCCTACAGCTTGAAGAAGTGTTTTACGAAGACAACTGCCGACGTTGCGGATGTGGCAAACGACCAGACGGCACTCCTGTGATCGGTTGCCGGGCAACAACCTGCCACCCGCAAGCCACCTGTAGTGTGAAAGACGGACGGCAGGGCTGCCACTGTAACGAGGGCCTGTTTGGAGATGGAGTTGAAGTCTGTGCAAGTACGTACAGCGTGTCTAACGTCACTTGGAGGGTTTTAAAGAACAGATATCACATGCTTACCGTATGTAATGTGCGATAACAACTAGCATACAATGCATATCACGTTCCCTGTTTTCACCTTTACATTTACTGGTCTTTACTGTACATTGCGGCACTAGGGCATCTTGAAAACGTAATTGAGGTAACAATTGAGCGTGCCTTAAGGTACTAAGTGCCTCGTAACAGATTACGACATTTCATGCGATGATTTTGTCATTTAAGATTTAGTGCTTTTAAAACTGTTTTTGGCTGTCCCCTTGTTCACTATCAACACTACAGGTAATGGTAGTTTACCTTTAATCTTTGATGTAATAGTATACATAGCATACATAGTATAGTATGCATTTACCCAAGGAGGGTAAGAACATAACATGCAAGTAAAGATCATCAATATATTCCACCCCAGCTGAACCGCCACAGTGCGATCCCGGCTACCACCTGGTGAAAGGACGGTGCTGCCGTATAATAGAGCTCGGATGGACGTACCGCGAGGCCCAGGGAGAGTGCAGAGCTATCAACGGCCGGTTGGTTGTGGTCAACTCGGAAATTCTTCACGATCTCCTTGTGATACTAATGACCAGTCTGAACCCACGCTCCAACTATTGGATAGGGTATGACGACATGTAAGTCACCACCATGTGAACAACGCATCATCTGATTTGTGGCGATGGCTTTGGCATGAACGATATATTGTCACAGAGTTGGCAGTGCTGTTTGGGACATATTTTACTCTAGCAATCTCTGGGACGTACTTTAACTTCTTTTTATAGCATGTGAAGGTGCTTGAAGAGAAGATGTAGAAGTCTATGTCTTGTTTAAACAACTGCTAAGCACGCTCGTATGCTTTAAACTGTTTTGATTTTGATGATACATTGACCTCTAGCATAATTCAATCTATCTACGCATCGCACAGAATGAGAATGTTAAGCTCCATATCACAGGATTTTTATCGAAAATATGATGCGACAAATGTCACTCTTAACTTTAACATCGCCCTTTGTATTACATTTTTCCAGTGAAAATGAAGGTACGTTTGTGGGATCGGATGGTCTGACGCTGGGGACCTTTAACAAATGGTCCGGAAACTCTCCCCACGTGGACGGGCCTGACTGTGTCCTGTACCTGTCCAACCAGGACCACGCCTTCCCCAACATGTGGTCTGACAGGGACTGTGAGTCTCGTCACGGCTACATCTGTGAAAGAGGTAGTTCTTTTTTCTCCTAAAATCTTTAACGGCGCGGTCACATTCGTCGTAGGTCTTCGTACGATTTTGATGTCGTAGTATTTTGAAGGCTCAGTTGACAGAACCAATCGCGGATAAGGACCTACGACAGTCTTTTCCGTCACAAGACAGATGAATTTCACATGCACGACCAAACCAAGAAAGTTCCAAGTTTGCGATCGTGCGATTATTTATTACACTACGACTCCCCTTACCACAACTTCCCGTTTCAACTGTAGAAATGTCTCTAAAAGTGAATCTTTATGTACTGGGGTGCTGGGGTCCTGGCGTAAGCATTAACCATTTACCATACATTTCTGATGATAATCAACACTTAAAAACGTGAGGTATTCTCATTGTGTAAGTGATAAAACTAATGCGCAGTCGTGCATTCCCGAACGTTTGTACGGTTAATGTTCCAATGTACTCGTAAGCAACATTCAATTTTCTGATTATAGACGTTGATGAGTGCAGCAATCCAGACTGGCATGACTGCCATGCGAATGCGAGATGTTTCAACACCTTCGGGTCCTACGAGTGTAGGTGCAACGTGGGCTTCATCGGCGACGGCAGAAACCGGTGCTCGGGTAGGTAGACTGTTGTTATCAACATCGTCTGGTACAAGTAGAAAGAAATTCGAGATTTGTGTTCACATGTTAGTTTACGTACTACAATCTTCTTATACTTGATTAAAATTGCAGAGAAAACAAACAAACAAACAAACAAACAAACAATACACTGTAAGTACAGGAAAGGCAAAATATTTCTTTTGAACTTTTTGGACACAAGTCTTATTTAGCTGTAGCATAAAGACAATAAACAAGCAAAATAAACTTGAGAATAATACCTTTACGCATCATTCTCCTTCATGCAATTTTGAAGAACTTAAATGAATAAAATAGTACTTTATCTATTTGTGATGATGTCAAGTTGAGAAAGATTTTGCAGTGCACCTTTTACTGCTATTTATATATATATATATTACGTCTATATTATATTTGTGTATGTAACTGCGTACGACGGTACATTTCTTTGTTATGAGTTTCTGTGTTACCTATCTACTTCTATCAGTCATTTACATTAACATACAAATGTTCTTACATTTATGTAGGCTTCTCAACATGCCGGGTTTTCGGAAGTGGACCGCACTTCTTTTCGCACGACGGTCTGCACACAGTCTACCGTGGAGGCTGTGACATCATCGTCAGTCGGTACACCGGCGATGATTTCGAGCAATTTGAGATTGTTGAGAGCAACAAGCGAGGTGGACAAGGAAATACCAGAACTTATCGGGTCTCCTCGGTCAAAGTCGTCGTCTACGGAATCACGATTCAACTTTTTGAAGACCGAATCGTCTGGGTGAGTACGATTTTTACTTTCAGGTACGGAAGTATTGTTTTGGATGGCTGAGCTGTCGGTTTGTGTATCTGTTTGTCCGGACAAAGTAGGTTTACAGCACGTGTGTGGGGAAGATTGACAAATAGAATGACAGGAGGTCAAACGGTCAAACACAGGAAATGGCTCTGACCGGGAACCAGCAGGTCCACATTGATTGGGGAATTTAGGAAGTCGAGTATTGCATGAGGGACTCTCCAATGCTCCCCAGAAGTCTAAAATCTCCGATTTCTTGTTATAACTTGTTTTGTTAGCTTCTTTACAACTACATTTCGGTGTTGGACTGCCCCGGACGCTGGCGTTGAGGTACTATCTAATAGGGAGAAATGTTTTTATTCTTCACATGTACAGGTCAACGGAATCAGAGTTTATCCTGGCTGCACACCCTACATCCACGAGGACATCTACATTTTCTCTCAAGCTACTGCCATTGTTATCAGGACCAGTTTCCTGCGGGTCATTCTTGATGGCAACAATAGGGTTAGTACCATATTCATCGTTGTAGTCAGCTAAACGTCACACTAATGTACAACATGTTAGAAAATGTCGACAGCAACCGGATACTGTATGGTAGTTTCATTGATAAAACATATTCTACATTAGACATTCCAAGAGTCGTTTCTGTTTTAATGGCGCCATTTCTAAAGGTATCTAGCGTAGCTATCGGACATTTTGGTACATATGTGTCTAGTCTATGGCGTGTGACGTTAAGTATGTAGTGCACTTGTAAATGTTAGAATAAATTTCATTTTGGAAAAACAGTAAATCTACAAGCAGATCTTTCGGTGGCTGCAATATAGGATCAAATTGGCAAGACAGTATCAAATTGGCCAGGCAGTATTCAATACGCCACCCGTTTGGCTGGCGTAAAAAAAAGATCCCAGTGCAAAAAACAAAGCCCGATAAAAACGCCTTAAAACACGTCAAAAATAGATGCCATACTTTGTTCACACTTTGTACCTTGTACAGTTGTGCAATAATGTCTAACAAAATTTCCACAGCTGTACATCACACTGTCCGATGTGTACGCCGGGGTTATAGAGGGCATGTGCGGAGACCTGGACGGTAACAGAGAAAACGACAACCTCACACCAGACGGGACAGCTGCGGAAGGCACTGAACTGGCCCTGAGCTGGGCTGTGGAAACGATCACGTACGAACACATATTTTAAAAACTGTTTTGTGCCCAATGCTTGTAAATACAATCTAAACGCATGCATATATTTGACGTTGTTTTACATACGCGAGGATCAAATGTCACACTAGGAACTGTATCATTTTATAGATATAAACTCGGAAAACCCTGCATAGATAGGAAAGATGCAAATTTTATTTGTAAAAAGGTAAACATTTCTGTTTCTAGCTGTACATGAGCTAATTATTACTGACATATAAGGACACATTTAAGGTGACAATTTTGTCATGTTTCTTCTTTGTATGAACACGTACATATATGTTCTAATACTTTTAACCCATGTGATCTTATTCTTTTTATCTATTCACCTTTGCAGGTGTGGTGGACCAGATGACCCAGATCCGGTGTGTGAAAGCGACGAAGAGCGCACTTCTGCTGAGACAATAGCTGTATTTCTCAATTCGGCGGAGTCAGGGAGGTTGGTACTCGGTAGTTATGATATTGGCACGGTCAAGGTTACATCAGGTGATAGGTTGTACGCGCTTCTCGTATATGTGTATAATTCAGTCTGAAATATTCTCGAATGAGTCTTGTCTATCATTCGCAAATTAAATATAAAGTAATAAACCTAGTGACAGTGACATTTTTGGTTGTCTGTTTGAAAAAAAAACATGATTGGGAGGCTAGTTTTAGAAGATAAACGTCAAAGTGACGTCAACGTAGTCAACGTGATATTATTGTATTTCCCATTGAATGATTTCAGATGGCAGTCTTATCGTTATGTTAATATTTTAGGTCCACGTTGACAAAACGTTTAAAAGTTAGATAGATAAATCCCACTACAAGTTCTTATATCTGAATCATGTTGATTTTGTCTCCTACTCCCATGCAGCCCATTCGAAGCTTGCTTCACAGTGGTAAACCCTCTCCCGTACTTCACTGCCGCCGTTACTGATCTGTGTAACCACGACCTGGACCTTTCCTATTTCTGTCACGTCGCTACGGTCTATGCACGTGCCTGCTACCGCAGAGGGGTTGAACTCCCGGTCTGGCGCGTTCCCACCGATTGTCGTGAGTTGAAGTCTTATCATTACCTTAGCCTAGATGGTTACGTTTTTGGTAGCGTTTGAATGTTTGGATGTGGTTAAGCAGCATAACTCAAGAAGCTGTGGATGGATTGTTATGAAACTTGGTATGTGTTTAGGCCTTGACTTATCAAAGAAATGATTCGATTTTGGACCCCCTGGCGGCTTTCCTTGGTACTGCAGCAGAACTTTGTAAGGTACATCTGAGCAAGGAGACTAAACCGGCGTGATCTGAAGACATTATGACACAGTAACACATCTATCTCAATATAACGTTGTTGAGGAGAAAGAGGCACAGATTGTTCCACGTATACGAAGGCAATCATAGTTATATTATTATAATTACTGTACTACCTTCAATTGTTGTTAAAGGAAGCTCTTTCAAGACGACTCATGATCTATGCCATTGCCCATATTTTCAAACTCTGCTGAAATATCACATGTACATCGAGAGAGGGTATTAAACTTCTCTATTGCAAATCCACTTAACTCATCGCCATGTGTTTTCCTGACAGCGATGGCATGCCCGCGGAACAGCCACTACGAGTCCTGCATGACAGCGTGCCCCGCTACCTGCCGGGATAGGGACGCCCCGGACAGCTGCGGGCTGCCGTGCGTGGAGGGCTGCGCGTGTGATGAGGGCTTCGTCCTCGGAGGAAACAAGTGCACCTTGCCGGAAGAGTGTGGCTGCACTGTGGATGGCTTCTGGTACCCGGTAGGTGGCGTTTCTTCCTGTTTAAAACCCGTGCTGCATGTCTATCGTGATCGGTAACTTTTCACGCACTTGTATGCCGTACCATTGATAATAAAAATAGTTTCGTTTTCTTAGTTTCGTTGGTGTCTATGAAATGAAAATGTACACAGGGGCATTTTCTCATGCTTCTCTTTCTGTTTGATACCCCTCCAGTCTCCACACTTCAGTTTTTCATTGCATTATAACTAACTCGTAAGCGCACTATAGGTACAGGTGGACATGGTCTATGGTTTTGATAAAGTTGCCAAGTTGAAATGTACGTATACGTAGTACTACCTTTTTTGGTATATTTTCTCAATCATGTAGCAAAAATATGGGGATAGATCTGAATGATTTTACAAGAAAGCCCAAATGTCAGCTCTTCTCGATCCCACAGCCTTTTGATTGTTTTCTGTCTATAGCTTGGTCATGTGTGGGTGAAACCTGACTGTACAAAAAGATGTACCTGTACCGCCTACAACACCTGGACCTGTGAGGATTACCCTTGTGAAGGGCACATGTATGAGTGTAGTGTCATCGACGCGGTATTAGGCTGCCACTGCAAAGCAGGATTCGTGTTCAATGAGGAAACCCAGCAGTGTGAAGGTAAGTAATGCTGTAACACTTCGTTATCCACGTTCAAAATTTCATAGAGATGACTTCATGGAAGCTAATCTAAATTTTCAATTTTACAACTATTAGTAACTGTGGATGTAATGATTTTAAATAATGTAATAATGTAATAATTTTGATATTACATCTAGCTGGAAATTGTAAACATGTATATGTCACAGAGGAGGTTGAAATCCAGGGGAGTTTGGAACCAAGGTTTTTTAATGATTGTTTCTATCTAACCCTAAAATGTGCTGCATACTACTCACTCGTTTTTGAGGTTCAATTAGTAAGCTATAGACTAACGTTACTGTCACTAGTGAGTACATATATATTAAATACATACATGCTGGCTACAAACCTTTCTGGAAGTCTTAGACCTCTGAAGGAGCCCTTCCTCCATTGCCGTTCTAGTTCCACCATGCCCTGACGGGTGGATTACGTTCGAGGGCGCCTGTTATCAGCTCTTCCACGTGGAGAGGACCTGGTGGGAGGCACGGGCCAAATGTATCCAATGGGGAGCAACCCTGGTGACGATCAAACGCCCTGGCGAGGCAATATTCCTCAACGCTCTTTGGGGTGGATGGAAGAAGAAATACTGGGTCGGATTGATTGATGAGGACGATGGACAGGTATGCGACAAAAAATATCTCAGACGAATTGATGCTGTAATGAATTCCACCAAACATCAAACATACTGTAACCACATATCGTAGCCGTTTCAATATACTTAAAACATGGCCATTAATATGTTGTATAACAGGAATATGTCTCGCCACAGGTCGGGAATTTCAGGTGGGTTGATGGAGCAGAGATCGGGTGGGAAAACTGGTACAGAAACGAACCGGAGTTTACACAGACTGACTTAGAAGGCAGTACCCAACGTTGTGGAGTCATCATGCCTGATAATCGTAAGCAACCACCTTCTGTACAATGTATCTTTGTTGTTCATCAGATAATTGCCCTAAAAGCTAAAAAAAATAAACTAGTTTGTTTCAATGCAAATGGTGGATTTTAAAACGTCGTCAAAATTTTGTCAGTCCCTGGCTTTAATTTGATCACGCGCTGTGTATTTTGTTATGATTTCGGCGCTCCTAAAGCCCTGTCACACATACCCGAACATGGCCTCCCGAACACTAGCTGAGCGCACCACCCCCCCCAACCATCGTACGTAGGTCGGGAGCTTCTTCGGCCAGGTTGTGAATGTGTGACAGGGGCTTAAATCAGGAACATTGATACGCCACGTGGTCTTTTCAAAATCACAATAGTTTTGGTTCCTAGGGGCCGTATTCTGTGTTTTGTCTTTAGTGGATTAAGAAGACATTGTTAATCTCTTTACTACAGGTACGGATGAGGGGCTTTTAAGCTGGAGGACGGACTTCTGCTATGAGTTGAAGACATACATCTGTGAGAGAGGTGAGGGAAAATGAATTCCATCCAATCATTGTTACCGTTTTTTGGTAGACTTGTAACTGCTTGGGATCTTTATCCTATCAAATTCTCATATCACAAATTAAAGACACATTTCGAAAACATCTTGAAAGATCATTCAGCATATTCAATGTTTCAAAATAGTTAACTTGTTGATATTTAAAATTACGAGCCTGGATGTATGAAATGAATGTGTAATCGAGCAACAGATCGCAGTGACAACAATCTTTGATATCTTAGAATGAAAATTGCGAAATAGTATTTCAAGCACTGATATGAAATGTGTAATTTGGAATGCCTTCAGTCATAGGACGTCTTTAAGAAACCAATGACTTTGTGTAAAGCATCTCCCCTAGACGGTAGACATGGCTGATATAAGCTGTCATTTCCAAAAATCTAACACAGACTTTGTAATATTCGCTCTTTGCCTAATCATCATTACATTCATCATTATCATCATCCACTGTACTCTGCATTCTAGTTCTGTAGTCATAAAAATGTCCTGCAGCTGCATTCAGTTTTTCTTCATCTTCTTCCACTGTGTCTTCTGTCTCGCGAGCTCCCTTAGCTAAGTTAGCTCTGGGAGCTTCTTTTCTGTTGTAGGAGGGTCTAACACTCTGTACTTCAGGTCTCCCTGCAGCATGCGCAGCAGATTGACGCAGTGTCTTCCTTTGTATGCCTTGAATCATTGCACTGGTACCTGTTATGCACTATCTTCTCATGTTTTTTCAGACCTTGACGTGGATGAATGTGCAAATGGCGTGGCAGTATGTGATGAGAACGCCTACTGTGTGAACACACCAGGGTCCTACATATGTATCTGCAATGCTGGGTTCACCTGGGACGACACCTTCCAGATATGTCAGAGTGAGTTGAAAGCCTGTCTCTCATATAAAAGAAAACAAAGTTTTTATTACAGTAGCTACGAAATGATAACTCAAGACATTTACACCGTCAGGCTATAAATCAATCACTTTATCTCGTTTTTTATTTACGTAATTATGTTATTCTCATCTAGAAATGTAAATTCGACGCACATCACATGCAATTCTAATATACAATTTAGTGTGTTCGGAGGTCATTGTCTAAGATTAAATTCTGGTATTTTATAAATTGCATGATTACGTTAAAACCTGTAATGTCACTGATGCATTAGGGTTTGGACGTTGCCATGGCAATGGCGATCCTCACTACCACACGTTTGACGGCAAGTCGATCGACTTCATGGGCGTGTGTGAGTACACCTTGTCTAGGACCATTGACAACAGCGGTGTCACCCCTTTCAACATCAGGGCCCGACAAGGCCGGAGGAGCGGAAACACCGCGGTTTCCTTCATCGATACTCTGATTATACAAATCTACAGTGATGAGATTATCTTCCAACGAAGAGGCGGAGCCTACGTAAGTTATTTGTGGACGTACCTTTCTAAAAAGAAATGGGAGAAGATCCTTGAGTAATCTCAATTGTTCTGAAACTCTATGTGGTAACGCGCAATGTACTAGCCGTAGCACACACATAAAATATCACTCAACTGTACTATTACATTACAGGTAAACGGGCCGCCCGTGACTGTACCGAGCACACTTAGCTCAGGGGTGCACATCTCTAGGAGCGGTCTCCATCTCACGATCACAACTCCATTCGGACTTCAAGCTGGATACGACGGAAAAGACAATGCATTCATCGTCCTTCCTGCGCCGTACATGGGCAAGGTAGTTATTCAACCATTTTCTTCCTTATTCAGACTTGTAGTTTTTCCAGTGTTGTCCAAAAAATGGCACTTGAGGATATGTACGTAGATATGTATTCACTGATTTTTTTTCAATCACACAGGTCACTGGTATATGTGGCAATTTCAACCTTAACAAGCTTGATGACTGTTTGAAGGCAGACGGTACGGTTGCCTTAAATTTCAATGAGCTGGGAGACAGTTATCAGGTTGGCCAGGACAGGTAACCATAGTCTTTATCACATATCTATTTATCCATCCGTCCTTCTATCTATCTATCTATCTGGCTATATAGCTATCTATCTCTTCCTACCTTCCTTCTCTCTCTCTCCCAACAACTAACAATAACACATGGGCAAAAAAAGTCCCAAGTACTTCGGTTTAAGTTGTTTGAAAGATCCTGTCAATTTTCTAAGAACGACAGACATTCAACTTTTAAAAGATGGGTGCCTACTTGTAAACCTCTGTTTTTGAGTCGCAATCTCCTCCTCACTTTCTGTACACATTGGAATGTCTACATCATTAGCACTATTATTGTACTGATGTTTAATGCTTTCTTTCTCTGTCCATCCTATTTTAGCTGTGTGACGGATGTAGATGACCCCCGCGCCGACTGTGACCGTCCCGGAATGCAATTTCTGTGCTCGGCAATAACGAATCCAACCGGGGCCTTTGCGCCCTGTCACGACACCGTGGATCCCATGCCCTTCTTTGACAACTGTGAGTACGACTTGTGCGCCTACGATGGGGACACCAGGTGGCTGTGTACCGCTGCCAAAGCCTACGCGGATGCGTGCATCGCTGCAGGAATAATGATCTGTGACTGGCGCAGTGATTCCTTCTGTGGTAAGTTTGAGACTAATCCAAAACTTGAATATAACGCATCGTTTCTGTCTACATGGTATTTGTTTAATCAATAAAAACTATAATATATGATATCATAACATCCAAAACACTTACAATAGCAAGACTTAGTCTGATATTTCTTGCGTCTTGCAGAAAAGCAGTGCACAGCAAACGCGCACTACACGGGCTGTGACGCGGGTTGCCCGGCCACGTGTGCTAACCCCTCTGCCCCGGACTACTGCGGTGTGACTGCGGAAGGCTGCATCTGTGACGAAGGTTTCTACTTTAGTGACAACTTGTGCGTTCCGTTGGATCAGTGTGGCTGCACGGACGACAACGGGTATTACCAAGTGAGTTACACAAAATGAAAATTTTGCGTCAAATATTGTTTTTAAACAGGAGAGCTTCTTGATTTTTGCATTTCATTTCAGATTAGCTGCCACATTATGCTTCCTATATATCACATTTATCGATGAGCGTTAGCCTGGGTACCATCCTGGTTAGTTTACCTCCGCTCCCACAGTCGCTACCGACCGACCGGTAGCGACTGTGGGAGCGGACGTAAACTAACCAGGATGGTACTTAGGTTAGATGAGCGATACTGCAACAGAGAATGTTTTAACGTTATAACGTCTTTACTGAGTACAAGAATGAGCATTTGCTTTCTTCCCAAGGTTGGTACGAGATGGGTTATCGGGGCTTGTTCACAAGGCTGTAGCTGCGACTCGCCTAACTCAGCTCCCAACTGTGTGGACTTGGGTGGGTGTGCAGACGTGGGAGGGGCATGCAGGATCCAGTCAGATGGAATACCAGGCTGCGAATGCATTCCTCCTTACACCGGCGACGGAGTAACTTGCGTTCGTGAGTACCCTGTTTCCCTCCCCCCCCTCCTTTCGACGTTTGACTGCATGTCTTCCGATGATAATGATGGCAAGAAGACTACGATCCAACATCTCGAATGTGCTTTTACTGTTATGAAAAGATCAAGTCATAATGATAACGATGGTAATAGTAGCAAGAAGATGCAATCATAAAGATCTACTGATGAAATGAACAAAGCAGGTACTTGGTAAATATATTTTTGTAGGCTATGTACATAAATCCGAACAAACACTCTACTTAATTGATTACTTCATTCAGTCCACTGAACAACTACAATACAATAGTGAGAGGAAGAGAATTAAAATATACAAATATCTTCATAGCACCACCATGTGACGAGGATTGGACGCTGTACAATGACCAGTGCTACCGGTACAACACCCGACGTTATAACTACGAGGGTGCTCAGATTGTCTGTGCAGAGTGGGGAGGTATTCTGTGTACCCCCAAGAGTCAAGCCGACCAAGACTTCCTGATGCAGCTTGTCAGGGTGAGTCATCTTTATTCAAGAAGTTCAACTGTAACACAAGCCATGCCTCCCTATCTATGCATGTTGTTGCCAAGAAATTGTGACAATAGAATCTAAAGTATACTTGTCATGTTATAGACTAAATGCACTCCCAGGTTCTTCTAGAAAGGCCCGTCAGTAACTTGTGCAAAAGTAATCCTACCTTCCAAGCTTGCTGATCTTCTAGCAGTCCGAAAACGCTTTACAGATTCAGAAACCTATGTTATTACTTCCGGGACGGAAGTATTGCTTTGGGTGGCGCTTCCAACTCAAACAACGCTGTTTAAATGATGTACCTGCTGTTAGATCCCCAAAGTTCGTTCTGATTATTCTGTAGATATTAATTACAAAACACATGTATCCTACAGGACACTGTGGACCAAACAGCATACATCGGACTGACTGATATAGTCAATGAGAATTCGTGGGTTTACGCGGACGGAACTCCACTGGGATCATTTACTTATTGGACTCCGGATCCGGAAAAGTAAGATGGTCTTTCCATAAAGACATTTTCCATAGAGACATTTTTGTCTACGACTGAATGTATTTTTGCTACATACTAGTATACTTTATTGTATTTAACGAATTTATAGTAAACGAATTTAGACAATTCAGCCTTGAAAATTAAAAAGCAGATGCATGCGGATACAGTACCAGTCTGTGTCAAAGGAAATCATCCAATTATTTGCTTGTTTTTTTAATTGTTTGTTTAAGCCTTTGAAGAGCTCAAATCGGCCTGTTGTTCACTTCATATTGAGGCCCTGAAGGACATATAATGGATATGTGTTCTATCTACAGGTACAACACTGACAACAAGGACTGCACCACTCTGCGTAAATCCCACAACTACCACTGGTTCTCTGACAGGTGCTGGCACACAGCGGCTCCATGCTGCCAGAAACCAAGGAACTAGGTCAGCCTATCATGCCACTCCTGCAGAGAAAAATGTCCCTTCATCTCTCTCTCTCTCCCCCCCCCCCTCTCTCTCTATCTCTCTCTCTCACTCTCTCTCTGTCTCTGATTCTTTTCCTTTTAATCTAATGGTGTAGTATCTACTGTACGATGTAAATATTAGTACATGGTGTTGCTTGTAACATGATGGCTATAGCTAGAACATGATGTGTATATTATAACTTTGCAGTGCGAATTTTCAAATAGACCCTTCAATTACTGTTTCCTGCATTGGTATTTCTGAAATGGCCTTAATGAAGGCCACTTGATACTTACTTACTCTAGCTACTTCCCTGTGTGCAAGCATTACAGCGGTACACAAGCTATGTTACAGCATGTAAAAGCTGTCAACATGTCGCTACCTCTGGTGACAAGTAATACAATGTTGTTGTTTTTGTTTACGTATTAACAAAGCAACTTTTTTTTACTTTTGTATTAGGCCGTGCGCTGTCGAATAATGAAGAACAACATGTAGACTAAGACTATAATGATAAAGATGATTATTTTGATAAGTACATATCTAAGGTAAAAGATGACTTATGATTCGAATATTAAATACAAATGACTTCCAAGCTATTTGACAAATTATTAACCATTCAAAACAAAACAAAAGAAAAAATATCAGAGACCATATGTTCGGTTGTATTGGCACTTTTCCGGACAAATCGTGACTGTCAAACTGTCAAAGGACAGAAATTCGAGACTTAAAACGAAACCAGCTGCCCTATCCTTATCCCCTGAAACGTAATTGCCACAAAAGCTTTAACAAGTTATTAGTATTTGGCTGATCAGTCAAAAGAGAAAATTGGCAAATTATCAGAAACTTTTTTCGGTCATTTTGGCACTTTCTCCTGACAAATTGTGACTGCCATAGGACACAAATCCGAAACTTAAAAAAGAAAACAGCTTTCCTGTCATTATCTCCTGATACTTAATTGCTAGAGCAGCTCTTACTTCCTTCTATTGGTGAAATATTACAACGATATATACAATATCATGATTATGATATCAGCAACACAGGAAGTATATCCTCTTTATTGTGTAGCTTTAGGACAGAAAGTCATAACCAGTGAAAACATACGCTAAAATAGTTCTGCGAAAATTTAACAAGTTTATGTTTGTATTTTTGCTTGTAATACTTACATATTAGTCCTTAGATATTAGTCTTACCCGTATGCGGTAATAGTTTGAGACACAACCATTAACTATAAATGGCTTTGAACTTATAGTAATATATATATATACATTGTAGTAATCATGATAGTCATCTGCAATACAGTGAAAATATTACATGGTACAATTATTTCATTAGTTTTGTTAATGAATACTGTTCTCCTTCATGCATGCAAATGATACACGCAGAGCACTCGTACCAATAACATTAAAGTAGAGGCTATATATTTCTATATTTTGTTTTCCCCTTGGTTACAGATTGACTATATTGACATGATACATTGACATACAGCTGGTTGTATATTAGATGTTTTCGAACTAAAATTTTGACAGATACAAGCAACTTACTGACGGAACCAAAGACATTACCGACATTTAGATTTAGAACAATGAATTTTATTTCTGTTCATAGCTGACTCTCTTACGAAATATCAATCAATCAATCAATAATGAAATATGAAATATGCATGTGACAATTAGGAAAAAGCTAAGTAGTCAGAACTTTGTTCTCTTTGAATCTTTGGAAATAAATGCTGGTGTAGCGTACAGTTTCTTTGTCTTTGTGGAATTATGTTCTTGTGCTGCTTTGTTTCTGTCGTGCGAGGAGTGCATGTGTGTATAACATTTTAGTACTTTGTTTCTTCTTCACCATGTAACGATTAAGACAAGGTGATGATAAGCATGGTGTAAGACCTGAAACAGGTCCTTCCTAATTCCTCTCAGAACCACGGTCCATCAACTATATCTGAAAAACAACAGCACACTGCTTATACTTGTGGTTGTGCTTGCGGACGAAATATACGTCTATCACATGGCGACTGATTAGTTTTTGTGGTTTGCCAGGAGCATTTGACATACACGTAGCTACAAAATGTAAAGTACAAACTGTTGTTACAATTTGCTCACAACATGTTAGTGAAGACTTGTATTGTTCCAGGTCAAACAAAAAAACAAACAAACAAACAAACAAACGAACAAACAGGTAAAACACAAGCCGATGATTATAAAAACGGGGCCCCCTTAGTTCAGGTAGATCGGCGTGGTGAAAACAAGTGTAAGTCTTTTTACACTTTTAAGATGCGTCTGCATGTATGTCCCCGGTATGTAGATACACCATCTAGTCCCACTCCCCACCCACCCCCATCACACACAATACATCATCATCATCATTATCTGTATCTGTATAGCCGGTATCATTGTAACTCATGATACAATACATGGTACAAAACACAATACCAAAGAAATGCTAAGGGTGTATAAACTGGTCGAAAATTCGGTGAGCCCAATCTGTGTGCTGGAAAATATTTTGACCTTTCCCATACTTGGGCCAGAAACATATGTTGTGCTATTAAAAGGACCCTTTATTTTCATTTGTAAAGTATCAAATCAACCTAGATATCCCCCGTCGTTGACAACCGGACCTTTTAACATCGACATGTTAGTCATATATTTGCCCCTGTCGGATTCCAAATTCGGCCTCTAGGTCACTCAACAAGTACAAAAGAACAACAACGTGGTATGTGGGTGTTGGAGCCATGTAGATTTAAGGGTGACAATCACCATGATTCTTCTTAAAGAAAGACCGTTGAGCTCTTGAAATCCGTCAATGGGTTCATTTTCTATCATTCAAGGTGAAGATTCTAGATAGAGGGATCGGCATCAATGCCCCGTATCCAGGCGGCGCTTCTGATAAGGACTGCCACGGTGTAATAATAACGTCATTCTGATATACTTACGTCATTATCACCGGATTGCATCAGCGTAATGTTCTTAGAAGTCCTGATTGTCACTGTAAATGTGTGAGGAGAATTCTGCATTTGCCTGCGACTGGCTGAACATCAGAGTACGGCATCGATGATATAAGACAACGTGACTAAAGAAAAATGGTGAAAACAAGCCTTAATGGTCTTAAGATCTGACTGTAAGCCTTAGCAATTTCTGACGAGAAACAATTAGTTAAGATTAGCGCCCAAGTGGTGAGACCGGTTTGTGACGCTGGTAAAAGTTACCACGCCATTCTGGCTGGGACAGAGAAAACGACAGGTCACAAGTTTACAGCCAGCTACATGCGAGGAACTCAACTTTGAAGGCATAGAACACTGTCACTCTGCTCTGGCACCTGGTAAGTCTTATAAAGTACAGTTGTAGTAGATGGGAACATATAGTATGGGATGAAAATGCATCAAATTTGTGCTAATCTACATTTCATACAGTAAATGCCAACAAATGACACGACTGAGCCATGCATATAGCCTTGCTGGAATTAATAGCTACAATGTGGAAAAATCTACTTTCAGGAAAAAAATTACAGGTGTCTATAACTGAAATTCTGTGACAATGTAATTATGAAATGCTGTACTGTAAAAGAAAGACATGAGACTAAGAATTACGGAAAATTAATGCTAAAGGTCACATTTCACAGTTCGCTACACAGTCGAATATGTCAACTATTGGCGCCTACAGTAGACTAAGTCACATCTTTATGTGGCTTAGCTAAATACTTTTTCCCAACATTACTTTTGAGTTTGTTATCAGACGTTGTCTCTACTTACAATATATAGTATTTTTCTAATTAACATAGAGAATTTTCTTATTAATACGGACTTATTCTAAAGGGCCAACTTTGTCATGCATTTGGCGTTTGCCGGCTCGAATAGACTGATTAAAATTGCTGGTACATGTATATCTTCATTCCACTTCCAGGTTCCTACCCTTGGTTAGGCAGTGTTGAACCATGGGGAAAATACCAGTCATATTTGCTGTCCTGTTGGGGATGGTAAATGGGTGAGTCAACAGAATTATGAAACTACTCTTCCTTAAACCCTATTTACTACGTTTTACCAGAGCATATCATGTTTTTCACTGATTCAATACGGATTACCCTGGTGTCCAAACCTATTTCAGCTGCCGAGTCTCTTTCGTTCTCTCCGCGAATAGAGGTCGACGAAACAGACTCGGCAGTTTAGATAGGTTTTTGACATCAGCCTAGTACATTTTTCATTGACACATTAATATCTGTCTGGATTATGCTTATTTTTTTATGTTATGGCCAATTTTGTATATTCATACATAAAGTTGATTTTGTATTGTATAGTACTGTTGTTGTTTTTTGTGTGGGAGTGCGTATGCACCTGTTTTGCCCCTTTCGCACTGTGAAAACCCAAATAAACAAATAATACAGATAGATTTAGACACAACACCCTTTCTGTGCCCCACAAGCACAAAACCCCTCGGGTTACACGTTTTTCGACACAATGCATCGAAATGATCCAGCAAACCGAGCACTCTAATCATGAGGAAGCACATTGACATTCATAGAGACAGGCACAGACAGACCTGTTTACCTAAGTACACAACGTCTAAGCAAGGAAATTCAGTGACACATGCCCTATCTTACAACACTCCAGTCTCGCCGCTCTGTCGTGTATGGAGTGTGGCACGTACACCTGCCCTCCCCTGCCTCGCTGTCCCGGTGACGTCACCAAGGATGCGTGTGAGTGCTGTGACGTGTGCGCTAAAGTGAGTTAAACAAGTTTGTACTTTAGCCGTTCATACCTGTTAATTCAAGGTCCGTATCAAGGGTGATGTATCCTTTGATTTTACCATCACGGTGCTTTAGATACAGACTTTTGTTGCAAGTGTGAATAGTTGTCTGTTATATCATTCAACGCTTCTATCGCTACCAGGGGTATAAATGTGACCTTTATGTGAATTTGGCGGAGCAACTTCAAGGAATGTGAAATGATGTGAAAAATATGAGGAGAATTTTGGAGAAATGGGAATCATGAAATGGGAATACTGAACCTGGACGCTAAACGCTGCTGTTTTGGCATCTTTATATATGTGCCCTTGTCGTATTTGCTCACTGCCCATTAAACTGTGGCACTCTGCAGTCTGGAACAATTAACGCCCCCTTTTCTGTCAATCAGAAATCGTTCCGCTCCAGTTTTCAGATAATTGCGCAATTCTGGATTGTCCACGAGTTCAGATTTTCGACGAATTTGACAATAACGCCTCTTTCAATTTTACCGTAGTCACATTATATTACATCATATTCAGTTTTTTCTATCAAATTTACATAAATGTCACCATTTATACACCTGTTAGTGTATATAAGTTCAACGTATTGGTGATGATTTCCAAAGAACACCAAAGCGAAGACACGCATACACAATGCAATGTTGTTTGGTAGATTGAAGGTCAGAGCTGTGGAGGTCCCTGGGGCGCCAGTGGGACGTGCTCCAGCGGACTGACTTGTGAAGTGGACCCAAACGACCCATTGGGCGACCAGGCTTCTGGAATGTGTGGTGGGTAAATCTTACCATTGATACTCGAGTTATCCATTTCGCCAGCATTAAAATACAAACAAAAATCGAATATGGCACACCCTTGAATCTTATCTCGAAATTTCAAATTTTGTTTTGTTTTGTTTTGTTCGGAAATTGTAACATGACAATACAAATTGTGCACTAGGCAGCAAGTATGCTGATATGCTGATAGCTGATTTCCAAAGTAATTTCCAACACCTTTGTTAAGTACATGTATTTAGAGTTGTGCATTTCTTATTTATTCATCATTGTGAATTTTTCGCCGATTCTGCATATGGATTATTCCCATTAATTCTATTAGTCAACCGACAGGAATATAGTAGGGAACTAGTGAACTAGAGTAGCGGTAATGAAAATTATCTTGATAAATAGGTGTCAAACATTCATGCACCTGAATTTTTATTGCTCATTAGTCATTTGATTGAAAGTTCACTATCCTTTTGATACTAATATCTATACATTTTGTACTAATCATTGGTTGATCTCCTAGAATGCCCTGCACACAGTAGTTGGGACAGGTGTGGCTCGGCGTGCCCAACAACATGTGACAGTCTCGGTACGAACGTCATCTGTCCGGAGGTCTGTGTTCCCGGCTGCGCATGTGATGATGGGTACGTGCTGAACAACGGCAGCTGCATCCCGGAGGAACTATGTGGGCGGACAGGTCTGTGTGATCGCCTTGTGGTCTGGTGCGCACGGCGTAGCTGGCAGTCACTCTTCCCACCGTTCAAACTCAAATGCTTAGAACCCTTTAGAATGCTTAAGGCGTTTGACTGATGTACATTTTGTACAGCTACAATGTTGATCAATAAGTCTAGGTCGCCCTGTCTCATGCGCGTGCCGTTACTTTACTACGTGCTAAGGGGAGCTGACTTAAAAAATCAAACAACATCTAGATATGCAGGTATAACATCTCGCTCGAAACCACTGCCACAAACTGTTTTGTACGTCAAATATTTAGTTATACTGTTTGATAGATGCCGATATAGACACATGGTACCAGCGACTCACATGAACCACATAGTCACATCAGCTGCTCCTTGGTCCTTCGACTGTCAACTGATCCTAATTAATAGATCTTATTCCTACATGTAGAGTGCCCCCCACACAGCACTTGGGACAACTGTGGATTGGCGTGCCCGACTACATGTGACAATCTCGGCACGAACATCCTCTGCCCGAGGATCTGCATCGCCGGCTGCGCATGTGATGATGGGTACGTGTTGAACCGTGGCAACGGCAGCTGCATCCCGGAGGACCAATGTGGGGGAACAGGTCTGTGTCATCGCTGTTGTATTCAAAATCGTACTTTATCTAGAACCATACCACCCAGGCACGGCTCTGGATAGTCCATGCGTATTCAGAATCAACAACCGTGCCTGGGGCAAATCTATATATATAGCTAGTTCTTGGATACGTGCAAACTGTGCATCATTCTAACCCTAGCTTGGCCCACTCTGAAAAATATCTAGATGGTAGATACGATACGTCTTGTGGTCCAATGCGAAACGGTTTAAACTCAATGCAAAGGGCTATTTTGTACGGCTAAATGTTAATAGGTAAAGGTCATATTGTCTTATATGTTACTAGTACTATTTTGTACTTAAGTTATGAGGGGTCTCTGACTTAAATTCAAGCAACACCTATGTCTCAGATGTGCAGGAATACATGCATCAAGTCGCTCGAAACTGCTGCCGAAACTGTTTCCTGCGACAAAGCTACAGTCATACTCAGGTTGACAGGTATAGGCACATGGTACTAGCGACTGACATCATCATAATATACCCCCAAGTACTGCTCCTTCAAGGTCGACCCTTCATTTGGAGAGCCAATCCTCATTAACCCATCTTATCCCTAGAATGCCCTCCACACAGTACCTGGGACGATTGTGGCTCGGCGTGCCCGACTACATGTGACAGTCTGGGCCGTACGGACCTCGTCTGCCCGACGGTCTGTGTCCCCGGCTGCGAATGTCATCCTGGGTACGTGCTGGATAACGACATCTGCATCCCGGAGGGCCAATGCAGCAGCGACGGTTGTAACTACGAGGGCGATCATTATAATGTAAGCCACGTGTACTTCACCTTGCTTTTTATGCGTAGCTCAGCCATTTCTTCACACGCGGAGAATAAAGTTTTGCTGCCAAACGTCCTGGCTAAAATCAGACGCCATAGCAGTGATGCATACGTTGTTTGTTTATTTGTTTGTTTGTTTATTTGTTCGCACTTTGAAATACAAATAATAAAAAAAAGGTTAAACTTAATTATGACAGAACACTGTGCAGGAGGGGGCGAGAAACCCTAATGGCTTATGCATGGCCCTCCTCCTTACTATTTCTAAATAAATTAACATATTTTAAAGAAGAAGAAATTTACGGTATTGAGAAATGTAACTAAGATAACTTAAATATATAAATGAAAATCATAAAGCTAACATACTATAAGATAGTTAATTAACAGAAACAAATCAATCGCAAAGAAAACTAATACAATTTGATTGTTTGACAACGGTGGTCGCTAATTACAAATTTTAAGATAATTCTGAAGAAACGGAAACTATATACTGGAAAATAAATTAACTGAATTTTACACAAATAATAAGAAAAGAACATAGGTATAAACAAAATACAGGTCCTAAGATGAAAGTACACAACCAATAATAGATTATAATGACCAAAAGACGAAATGCTTTTAAATAACAATTCTGATCATTTTAAGTCGCCACGTAACTTAGTAAGAATGTATATGGAGGAGAATTTAAAAGTCTTGAGGATTCAATAATAGATAATGTTTTAGATTAAGTTTGAAAGTTTGAAGGGAGGTAAGATTTTTGAGGGAGAGGGGAAGATCATTCCATACTAGTGTACATTTAAATTTTACATTCATCTGGGCTTGGGAGGTTCTGTATAGGGGTATTTGTAAACGAGAGCTATGACGGGTTTGGTAATGGTGGTATTGTGAACGAAAATTGAGAAAGTTTTCAAATGTGTCCGGTAAACTATCGTTTATAAACTGAGCAGTGAAAAAGGCCAATTGAAATCTATTAATGTCCAAAATTTTAACGTTAACCCCCTCTACTTATAAAAACGTACTCAACTCTATAACGCCCCCCCTCTAACTAGCTCTCTGGTGACCCTATCTTCAGGTAACTGCCTTCGGCTCTCTTTGAAGAAAAAAAACCCCTTCATATTACAAACAGCTGAATGGCGCGTGTACAGCGTTGACACTGAACTACCTATTGACGGTTATCTTGGTACATACCTAAAGTGTGATGCATGTTATAAGTTACCAAACTCAAACTTTACATTCTGTAGGATGGAGACGAGTGGGCCGTGCGAGACTCCCCAGGGTTAGTCTGCCAGTGTGACGCCACAGAGGTGGTTTGCTATGTTGTTGACTGCGCACCTGGCTACAACCACGTCATCGGGAGGAACGGACTCTGGACATGCGAGCGACAAAGTATGTACAGTCTTCGATAAAACGTCATTTTTCCTTTCTAAGGTTTCGTGTATGGATTTAGTTGTTTACCCCAAGACTCCAATGACCATAATCTTGAAAGTTCATCTGTGTTGATAGGAGTCATTATGAAGGAAGTTTAAGTTGTAATTTCCAACACAAGAAGATGAACTTACCCAAATTTTCGACTGTACAACTACAGTCTTTGCCAAGGAATGAGAGATCCACCGCTTCTGTGACGTAACAAAAATGTTGAAATAGATGATTACACTGTACCAAGACGTCTTTTCACACACTTGGTAAGGCCTGAAAACTAGATATCGCAGAAATGACATTCCTCCCTATGATATGTGCCGTCTTACTTCGGTACAAATGCTGTGCCATGCTATCGCGTAATAAACAATCCTAACGTTGTCGACATTACAGCACGATGCCCGGCGGGATATCGATATGTAGGCCAAAGGAGAAGCTGCTACAAGCTGGTGAGTACCGGGACCAGTTACCAGGACGCAGAACGCCAGTGTTTTCAGGACGGCGCTCGACTGGTCACCGTCAAGGCGAGACAGACTTACAAGCAACTGAAGGTACGTGTTTATCAGAGATTAGACTAGCAAGTTATTTCAAGTAAACAACTAATCAACTAATCAACAGCACCATTCATACAATCATAATAGCTATGTAGAAACAAGAAATCACAGATTTCAGACTTCCGGGAAGTATCCTCGGCTTCCTGAGTTCTACCATGTCGACTACTACTGATTCCTGCTGGCTCCCGGCCAGATTCTGAGACCTTCACGTTCACCCTCGTTTCCTGTGTCCGACCTTTTGACCTCCTGTCATTCTACAGTGTACCTGTCAATCTTCATACACACGTGCTGTCAACCTACTCGGTCCGGACAAACAGATACACAAACCCACATCTCAGTCACCTAAAGCAATACCAGTACATCTGTACCTGTGAGTATAATTATAAAGAGCAGTGGCCGTTCTCCTTTGACTGTTGTGGAATTTTCTACAGAACGCGGCTCGTGTTGCTCGGTCTGACGTGTGGATCGGACTGAGTGATAGGGTGACCGAAGGGACGTTGACCTGGAGCGATGGTGACCCCTACAGGAAGAGGAAGCGCAGCAACTTCTGGGCCAAGCGTGCGTTGGGACAGAACAATGAGGAAAACGACTGTGTCTACATGAGCAGGAGGGATAGTTACCGCTGGCGCCTTGGCAACTGTGACGATGAGCGTCTGTTTGTCTGCGAGTTTGTGTTGGGTTAAAAGTGCAGTAGGCTATGGCCGACATCACTTCCAATTGTAGTAATCTTGAGTTAGCTAGGCTGTGCCCAGTAAACTCGTCCTGTGCATTTGCTTTCCTTCAGCAGTGTACGTTACGTCATGTGATTACCATACACAATGTAATATCCACCATCATCTTAATGCGATAGTTATGTTCGTATTGCTGTAGCTATCTTGTGAATTTGTTCATGCGAATGCAATGTAAAGTCAGACTCAGTTATACAAGCATATCGATCATATACTAGTAGTCAAAGACATTTACCTTGTGTTTAAATTGAGATAGTATGCCTTTTACATGTATGCATTCAGTGTATATGCATCCTCGGGGACTTTCTTTACGTAATACGTTACGAAAGGAGTGGTAGGGTGAGCAATGAAAGGAGTGATAGGGCTTTGTATATTTCTTTCAATCTTGTAATGATCACGCGGATTTTCAACTTTTGAAAGTTACTTAACGGCAATATATTCTATTCCATAAAGATAAATGCTATCAAACTCTTCTATCTGTTTAATCAATACACAAATCGATGTAAAATTGAACCGTTCCTGTTCCTGTTCCTTTAGTATACATTCTGGGATCTGGGACTAACGAATGTCATGGAGGGCCATGTAATAGGTTTCATCTATTAGTATATACAAGATAATAACATATAGTACAAATCTGTTGGAATGAGACCTTCCACTCCTTGCCCCTTTTCTAACAGCGCGGGTTAAAAAAAGTGAAATTTAGCCAATAGGGAGAATAATTGACTAGGGGAGTTTAGCAAGCGTAGAGTTCATTTATATAGGGAAATTAACCCTCCCGTGGACTGACTCTCCTGGCCAACTGTTTCCCTTTTTTACCGAATTCTAGGACCCGTACCACCGTAGGAAGGCCTCGTGGAGGCTATGATTATACAGTCCATTGAGTTCTTTCCAAGGAAACCGTTGACACGCATGGACAGACACGTATTTGCGACTTGCATATCGGCATACTTTTCTCTTTCTGAGATACATTGTCTATTGGATAGTTAGAGATATAATTAAGCCTTATATAAGAATTAGGCCGTCTATGATCTGCGACTGCAATTGGTGCACTTTGTATTTGCACTGTCCGACCTTTGTTATTGACTGTGGCACAGTGATAAGCCTTTTACAGGTCAACGTTCTGATCTAAGTCGACCACAAAACATATGCTTCAAACACATGACGTCGTGTCACCAGCCATTTAATCCAGTATATGACAACGCAGAGGTCATCTAGAACTACTGATTAATCGGACAAAAACCAGAACCCATAGTTTCTAGCAATCTAATACCCGGTCAAGCAGGTTGGGCTCGCTATTTCCAGCACGGAAGTGAAGATCTTGGGGTCAGAATCACGTGAGGATCAGGTCAACATTCCAAAACCTGCGTCAAAACACCTTTCTCAGGGCGGAGACGGAAGTCATACCACAAGAAGCTATGTAAGTTCACAACTGTTGATCTTGTTTCGTGGATTATATGATTCGGTCAATCTAGACGACAGTGAGAATGCAGCAGTAGTAGTAGTGTACGGTGGGGATATATGTTTGGAACAAACAATTATTAATTGTTAACCCCATTGTAACTTTCATTCTCGTGTTTATACGTTGTTGCTGTGTGGTATAGTGAGAGCACAAGTCACATTATAGTAGAACATATTAAAACCCAGCATTTTGGTGTAAACATCGGCAACTGGTCTACGAATTGTTTGGCTTAAAGATAATTACTAGGTTGGTTAAGTCACGAGGGACTCTGAGCCAAAACAGGTACCTAATATAGTAGGCGCGACTCAGTATAATTTAGTTCTGCACGTTCCAAAGCTCCATGTACAAATATATGTGTGTCAGAAGGCTGTCATGAAAATGGCCACAAACCAAGTGTTTATCTTAAACTACGTTGTTGGAATGCCTTGTGACCGCTCAGGTTTACAGTAGAGCCTGTACCTGCACACGGATAAGTGGCCAATATTGTGGGTATTCCGGTGGAACCATATGGCTTTGTATGGAGATTACCGCAACACAGGAGTAATATTTGAGAGAGTGGCTTTTGATTTGGGTCGAGTTGAAAACATTTTCGACCATTCTAGCTGTTGTACTCATGAGTTGCAGAAGGTTGCATCCAAAATTGAATGACGAGGACAAACGGCAACAGCAATAGTTGGGCACGGGACGACAAAAGCAAAAGCACCCCCCCCCCCCATTTGGTAATAGTGTACAAAGTTCAACAGGTCGCTATTGTAGGGCATTAACATCAATAACGGGCACCAACATGGACTTAGATAAACAATGTAACATTGCGACTGATATTATCATCGTTTACTTGCACTGCTGGTAATTATATAAGACCTGTGCAAACTATGAAGCAAATATTGATTCAAACACATTTAGTAACTACCGACATACCGACGTACATGTATGGTACCCATGTATTTATGGGAAGTTATCATAGACCGACATAAGTATAAATCGCTCAAAATATTAAAAGTGATGAGGAGGCTTCATAAATATTATGTACGTGTACATTGGCCGTTTCCCATTAGGTATCTTTGTCTCGTGTTGCAATTATTATTTTATGTCTAGAGGTGACGTCAATATAAGCTACTTCGCTTGAGTGCGTCACCACTTTGTATTGCATTTTTGAATGTTGACATAAAGAAAAGTATTATGTGCTTCTAAATTTTCACCAAAAAGACGTCAATGACAAACAATCACTTGGGGTTTCAAAAATCAGAAGTGGAAGCTTCAGTGCATCAACGAAGCTTTATGGAGACACAACCTTTATTTCTGGACAAAACGTTTCAGGGCGTCCAACGGCGAGCGAGCCTCCAACAAGAAGATGAGCAAGTTGCAGTCTGAGGTAGACGAGGTCAGGCCCAGATTTTCTCCTTCAGAACTTTATCTGACGACTTCTTCTGCTTTGTAGTGTTGACGGTATCATTTAGCCACTATTTCCACATCATTTCAAGTAATTTACTGCAAAGAAAGAAGGGCGATTAACATTTAGTGATTATTATCATTATATAGTGGAATACCCTTAGGCTATTTCTCTAATGTTAGTGCATGATGACACCTGCCTTTTGATACAGAATAAACATCTGTGTAACATTACGTAAGACTCGCACTGTATATTATGTTAATTAATTACACTGCGCCCTCATTCACTACATGAAATCCAATATTTAATAATGCATTAAAGCATCCGTAAAGGTTCCTTATTTGCACTCGAGTGCAAATAAGGAACCTTTACGGATGCTTTAATGCATTATTAAATATTGGATTTCATGTAGTGATTGGTCATCCGTAATAACTTAATTAACGAACCCCATATAAGGCATGCGCACCTTGTCACTCTACCCATTTCTTCAGAGACATCCGCAACACCGAAGAGCAAAGTGGGGGCAATCCCTTAAAGAGGACGGCCTGTCGCCCTGGGCGACACAATATAAAGTCAATAAGGAAGTACTCCCCACTGTGGCTTCTCCAGCAGCTTGAATAGTGAATTGACCCCAATAACTACATAAACTCATAAACATCCCAGAACAGAAACAAAGGCAGGGACTTATTAGCATAATACTGGTCGATCTATTTTGAACAGATTCAAATATTTTTCTGTACTGGTTTTCATAGTGACAATATCAAACCATGCAGAATGATCCAGATAATTGTAACTAAGTCACATAATGAAGAAATTGCTATCAACAACTTTCAGTTTCTGGAAAACCAACCTTGTGTTCAAATTTCCACTTTCTACACAGCCCTTTGAAAAGTTGTGTAATTGTAGATATCTGTATTCATTTTGTAACTTGAAAGTATCTTCCTCACAGCTGGATTATCTTTGATAGTAAGTGTGTCTAGAAATATGTCTTGTAATTGTGGTGTCTAAGAAAACAGTATACATGTAGAATATGGAGCTCTATTCTAACAGAATTGTACAAGTAACTGCCAGCCAATGCATATGTCTGACACTACAATGTACTAGACAGAGCTTGGCAAGCCAGTGTTGTCATTACATTCTGGACTCATGACTCCGACTATCTTCTTACAATCATATTTGAATTCTTTATCTGTTTTTGATTCATTTCTAAATGTCTTGAAGAGTAACTTGTCTTGGGTACTGTCAACCTATTAGCCAGACCTCTACCCATGTTACCACCACAGTGGTCAGAGGTAGACTGAGGCCTGGTAGTTTACGTTAGCCGAATTTATTGGGTGATTTTATAGTACAAGTATGCAATAGGGGATTTCTAGAGAGGAATCAGGGAAGATAGCACTGTGCCATAACTTATGCAGGATGATCCGGTGATTGCGCAGTGTGATTAGTAAACAATGTCGCTAGCAAGACGTAACGTACATTATAGGTCGCCCAATGACGTAACGCCCTGCTCAGTCTTTAGTCAATATGATTTGGTTAGAAGATAAGTTAACTTATAAACGTTGCGACTTTTTTTAGTTCTTCTACGCAAGGTTAGTGAAAGCGACTTAGTCAAAGGTCAATAAATAACGAACAATAATCCTACTGTCTGTCTACACTGTATGAAAGTTACCAATCTTGTCCTTTTTTCGTAGGTGACAGACTTGCTGAAGGATAATGTTGACAAAATTCTACAGAGAGGGGACAAGCTGGAGCGATTGGAGGAAAGGTCCGGTAGGTGTCGCTTCAAATATGGCTTTGGACCACTTCTTTTTGTAACCATCTCCTGGATATATTGCAATATATTCAACAACATCACCCTTTTCTGAATTTTCACACTTTCACATTTTCACACATATTATGAAAAGTTTTTGTTATGGTTATTGCACATTTGTAATATGTATACATAATGAAATAAAAACATAGTATATAACATTACAACACCTTTACGCTTTGCTACTAGGGGCCATTCCCACTGGCTTTTTTGCCTAGGGTTAGCTCCCTAGGGCTTTTTGAACAGGGGTGTTTCATCCCGCTGGATTTTCTGTGCTAGGCTTTATTATTCTCGTGGGATGTCATGAAATGTTGATGGCCATGTGTCTAACAACTGTGGTTTTCGTACATTACAGAGGATTTGAATGCAGAGGCCAACAGATTCAGAGTCGTGTCTACAAAACTCAAAAAGAAATATTGTTGGCAGAATTGCAAGGTCAGTTCATTATGGTGTGTGATTATGACAACCGGTTAAACAGATGCATTTACGATCATAAAAGATCTTACATGAACGATACTTGACTAGTTTTCTTATTTTCTAGTTCACAAAAATTGGAGATTTC
This sequence comes from Branchiostoma floridae x Branchiostoma japonicum, assembly GCA_013266295.2. Taxonomy (NCBI): domain Eukaryota; kingdom Metazoa; phylum Chordata; class Leptocardii; order Amphioxiformes; family Branchiostomatidae; genus Branchiostoma; species Branchiostoma floridae x Branchiostoma japonicum. The sequence goes on from CM023824.1 coordinate 9,830,787, forward strand.
AGACTTCTCAGAGAAGTAGGGATGTTATTATCCACTGCTTCCTGAATTCCCCCATGTCAACCTGGCTACTGGCCAGATTCTGAGACCTTGACCTCCTGTCACTCTGCTGTCAACCTATGCTGTCCTGACAAACAGATACACAAACCCACAGCTCAGCCACCCAAAACAATACTTTCGGACCAGGATGTAATGACAACATTTAAGCCATGTTATGTTATTTTCTCTTAGATGACGTTGATCCTGACTGGGGTAATACTGCTGTTACTTGCTGTTATCGCTGGGATTATAGGTGAGTTTTAACTTCCCCATGGCTATAGATGAAAAATAATATTTCTATATATATTAACTAAATAATAGGACATACTTTTTGATGACACCTTTCAGAAAGAGTCCAGAAGTTGAAGTAGATATCTCCATGCATATACAGATTCTGAAGCAAAATTATGACATATGGAATTGAAAAATATTATTTGAAATACTAAACCAGTGGTACATCATAAATTTTCCTCTTGACAACAGCACAATCACTGCTCCATAGCCCGTAGCTTCGTTGTTGGCTTAACTATTGTTCAATAATTTTGAAACTTTGATGTTTTAGATGGAAGGATATATATGTACAGTCAGCCTTTGGCTCCAAATACAATTATTTACTGTGCATAATGCTTTTTATCAAACTCTGGATGAATTGTCTGTAAACATGTTTATTTTGTTATTTTCCAGTTGGAGTGGTGAAACCTTGGGAAAGTGGAGGTTCACACAATGGGACTGTAACACCCTAAAACAACAATAGGACAAAATTGTCTTCTTCATATTACATGTATACATTAACATATAGGAATCTTCACAGATACATTAGTAATGAAAGGCTAGGCCAATACGCCTGAGTGTACAAAAAAAAGATAGGGGCATACTGGCTTGAAAGTAAACTGCAAGAAGGTCAAGCTAAGGAGGGGATGTTAAGATTGAAGATATTATTGTCAAATATAAGGTAATAAATACCAGGTGTATGAGTCTGTGGAAGGTCACACCTGCTTCTGTGTTGGAAGTGACTTGATAGAATTAATGATTACAGCTATGGTGACAGGATGGAAAGATGTTTTAAGTAAATAAGATGTTTTCTTGTCACACTGAGACCAACATGTACAGGCCTCATCTCTTTTTATTATAAACTCTTGCCTTATAACTTTATCTTGATTTTCCATTTTTGAAATCATCCCTTTTAAACCAACATCAATACAGGAATCAAATCAAATCAAATTATTTTGCTGGAACAATTATCAACAGACATGATGATGTCTACATGAGAAGTAACTGTACTGATGTCGATGCCACACGCTTGGATTGCAATACACCACAAAATTGCTAGGGGGCTGCAGTTCTTGCTGCTTAAGTCACAGCCAGCTGTCTACGTTTATTGAGATGCCATTCAGATTTTCTCTGCCAGTCACCAAAGGCTCCATTTTCATTGGAACACTTACTCTAGTAAACCATACTGAGCTCCTATTGGTCGTTTTATTCTTGGAACAGGTTTCCCTAGCTTGGAAGTTGGAGGTAAAGCACAACTTCAAATCACTAATGTCTGGAAGGGAGTTATGAAATCCTAAGTGACACAAACAGCCCTTTTGTATTGTAATAGTAAGGACAACTTTATACAGACTATATAATATACAGAGTATATAATGTCCTTGGTAACAGCCACTGGCTGATTGGGCAGCCTGGCTGTATGTCATTCATAGCCAAACCAATGAAATAATATAGATAAACACGAGAAAACAACCAAGAAAAAACAAAATGCTGATGACTGTTGCTCAAACATGTTATGTTAGAAATGGTGAATAGAGAGTAACAAATAAATTAGGTAAATGAACATACAACTTTACAAGTAAACAACACCGCCTATGGACTCAGTTCGTCAGTAAGTACAATACATACAGATTTTTATCAACATTTGTAAAAAAAAAAAGGGGGGGAACCACATTGAAAATGTTACACCAAAGCAAAGATCACTCCAACTCTCTATTTACACAAATTGTCATAAAGAATGCAGCATTTCATTTCATTTCAAACTTTTTGGACATACTAGGTCTCCAAATATACTATAGGTCAACGATCAAATGTTTCCCTTCCTATACCCAAAACACCTGCACAAGCTATTTGTTTCCTTGCCTACATTTTCAGTTTACATAGTGTACATGTTGAGTTCCACAGTGCAAAAAAAGGAACTAGACGTATGAAGTCGGCACATGTGCGTGTACATTTGTGACGAATTTGTAAAAGCCTGCCTGAAACTTGAAGGTGGATGCTGGAAGTACCTGGGTATTTACTATGGTAACCTGATATTAGTGACCTTCTTTAAATTCTTTTCCTGCGAACCAAGCAAGATCGTCTACATATTAAGTCATCCACCTTTACTTTTCCTCTGACTACAACTGTTCTGGGTAAAAGAATCAGTGCTACATTCAAACAATGAGCTGTTACCAGTATACATATACAATATTCTGTTTTCTACTTTTCTTTACAATGCAGCTCATTATAATTATGGTACCTGAAACAACTTAAATTGAAAGACCAAAAATGATAACAAAAATAAAATACAAAGTTGAAAAGAATGTGCTGAGAAAACATAACTGATATCATACATCAAAACAGTTGTACAAAATGTTTCCATACAAATTTTGTTAGATTCTTGCTCACTGCTAGCCGACTATGGAGTTGTCTGGGTAGGCTGTACTGTCAGGCTGTCCTGGCATTTGGTCATCACCCCCTGAGGCTGAAGAGGGTTCTGCCTCTGCACTAGCTGTTCCATCATCTGGCTGTACCCCTGTTACACTGATGGTTAAGTTTTGCTGCTCAGCTAACTGTAGATGGATACATGTTAGCCATTAAGCATGTGGTTCAATAGGGAATGAAGTAACAAAAACTACCATAGTTACAAAGACTTATGTATTGTTGAAAAAAAAAAAGAAGTTTGCAACCATACTGTAAATTGTACAAAGCAGCGGCAAAATGAGCAAATACATGTACATACAAAAGATACCATAGGAAGGGTAAAAGGGCTTGAATTACCACTAGCTTGCGCCACCAAGCCTTCCAAAGTCAAAGAAGATGTGAAAGAATAAAAATAAAGAATTTCCTGTTTGGTATACCTTCCTGACCACTTCGATTTCATAGTGAAGGCACTTTTTCTTTGTCCAACATTTTTCTTTTTCACACACTCCCATCAGTTTTTGAATGCCCAGAGGATGTCATCCATAATTATAATCAAATTAGAATGGCCTGATGTACAAAAAATGGTGTTTTATTCTGTTCAGGTACATGTACACCAGATGTTCAGGTTAGTACCTGTACCACATAATTATACAGGTACAGGTATAAGGTACACAGCCGTTGTTACATCTGTACTGACCTGCAGCAGGGTTGCCTGTGCGCTCTCCACAGCTATCCTGGACCCGTCGTCCATCTGTGCCAGGCCCTGGTCAGCCTCCTGAGAGTCCGGCTGCTGGCTGATGTCTGCACTACTGCTGATGGCCTCGCTGCTGGACTGGCTGGACGAGGCGGCGGAGGCGGCCGCAGCACTGGCCGCAGCCTCTTCAGCAGCAGCCTGCAGGGACCAATAATAGCAGCTGGTGGGTTCTTAGGTCTTGAAAATATACTGTACACTAAGACACTAATGTAGAAACATGTATGTTCATTTTAAAATGAACTCTACACAGTAGTTGCTCTATAATGGAAACTTGATTGGAAAAGAATCGCATCATCATTTCGAATGGGGATGTAAAGCCGGTGGCTACATGTATGAAGGAGATTATGGCATCAAGCCTCTGCACGTAAAAGAACTGTAAAAGCCATAGAGAAGAGTAGGGGTGACCAGGTGTGCTTGGCTAAATACGCGAGCTGTAGCAAAGCCACATTGCACTAGCTGCTACTTGAAAAAGCATCGTTCTTCATCTCAGTTGAGGATAACAAAAGAAGAAGAAGATGACTCCAACTTTAGAGAAATAGTAAATACACATGGCACAGCAAACAGGCTATCAGCCAACCCCATCCAAAGTTATAACACTTTACTGAAGATGAAACTGACCTGCATGGCTGCCAGTGCTGACCCGGGCTCTGCAGTGATAGAAGCTGCCTCGCTAGCCGTAACCATGGCGATCTGCTGTCCATCTTGTGTTACCATGGTAACAGGGGCGGCATCTCCTGTTGTGGTGGTCACACCTTCCACCTGAGAAGAATGTCAATTCAAGAATTTTTCCTTACGCCATGACAACACATTAACAGTCAATGGCCAGGTTCTGAATCATATACTGTAAATTGTGAAACTTTCAAGGTGGTTTTATTTCGTGGTAGGCAGGAAAGAAAGGTTTACATTGTGTTTTCGCAGTTGAAACAATTCTGCAGTACAGTAGACAGACAAAGAAGACACATTCACAGTGTTATGAATTAGCGGTGGAGAAACAATTGCGAAAACTGCGAAAATACATGTAAAACCTTGGTGAAAGTTTTATGATTTAAAGTAATCACATAGATGCACAAATAATAACTGTGGACATCTGTACATGTTGTTAAGAAAGACTTATCAGCCACAAACCTGCATAGCTGCCAGGGTAGAGGGGTCCGCAGCCACTGCCATGCCTTCTGATGTTGTTACCATGGTGATCTGCTGTCCGTCTTGTGTCACCATGGTGACGGTCTGCCCCTCCTGGGTGGACATGGTGCCATCTGCTGACGTCACTACTGCCAAACCTTCTGGTAAGCCACTCTGGAACAACATTTACTCATTCTTGAGTTCTCTAGGACAATGATGCAGTCTTCAATACCGTAGCCTAATATCTATAGAAATAAATATCTATCTTCATAAATAAATAAATAAATAAATGAAATAAATAAATAAATAAAAAAACACTGCAACAGTAATTTCGTAGATTGCCAGGTCGAGTACATTTCTGTAAAAGACAAACTTTGAGCAGTTCGCCCACTTTCCTACCCACCTGCTGCGCCTGATCAGCTGTCAGAGTCAGCTGGTACTGGATTCTGGGTCGTTTGGGGTCAGGCTCACCATCAGCTTCAGCAGCTGTGAAGGGGAGGGGGGGGAAAATCAATCTTTTGTCAAATTCCCCAAAGAAATATCCACATAATTGAACTATATCAAACATTACTAAGATTTAAAGCTTTATAATTACTTTTTTTTCAACCATCATCACACAAAAAGAAAGCATAGTAGTAAAACTATAAGCGATGCTGCTACTTTGTATTCAATAAAGGGGTATTAATTACAATATATTTCAGAAGATTCATTTTTTTTTAAAAACTACTTTCACAAGTTGCTTTCCTACCAAATCATTTTTTACAGATGACATAATAATGTATGATAACAAAAGCAATGAACACAATGATGTACTTCAGATGTACAGACATGACATTGTGGGTCCAGTGTTTTTGGCAGGGAAGTGACTGAGAGAGTACACTAAAGCTACAAAGGCTGACATCCAAGCTTTGTTGTATCTGAATTACCTGGTGCTGCGTAAAACTGTGCCGGCTCCTCGCCCTCCTCCATGGCTTCGTTGTCTCCGTGAGCGGTCCGTTTGTGCATGGCTAGGGTGGAGGTCTGGCGGTAGTTCTTCCCACAGTGGTTACAGATGTAGGGTTTGGAGTGGGTGTGCACTACGTGGTGTTTGTACAGACTGGAGTACTCTGTGAACCGCTTACCACAGCCTTGCACTGTGCAGACGTAAGGCTTCTCACCTGTATAGGATGTACATGGTTCATTTCTGTTTGAGCCGTTTTTTTATTCCTGTAATACTCAGACTGGCCTGCTAGCCGCTTTTCATTGAGGCCATGAGGGAAAAGGCCACCTTTACATGTAAGTTTGCGAAAACAGGTATGAAATCTGGGTTTATACTTAGTCTAGTTTGAATTTTGATACAAAAGTGTTACTTCATAACAGCCAAATTGTCAATTTAAAAATAAAGCAACTACATGATGTTGTGAATAAGACAACATCTGGGAAACATGTCATTCACCTCATTCTTTAGTGAGTGGGAACACATTGCATTCAACTCTGGTAATAATGAATGTTGACTATTTTCACCTTCATTTACAATGTCATGAGCAATGTCACGCAAGAATGCAAACATACCTGTATGAATGCGGGAATGGTTCTTGAAATTTGTTGCAGAAGCGAAGGACCTGCCACAGCCTTCTATGTTACAGATGTAGGGCCGTTCCCCGGTGTGCGTACGAATGTGGACCTTGCGGATGTTGGACGTGGTGAAGGAACGGTCACAGCCCTCAAACGGGCACTTGAATGGCCGTTCACCTGTGAGATCATAAAAAAAACTTCATTCACACTAAATTTCCATTAAAACTTTAGTTTTTACATTCAACTACAAGTATCATCCACAGATAACAAGCAACATGAAATCAAAGATTTCAAACTTCTGGGAAAAATTTGGAGTTTCTGTAAATCTATTGGCACAACCAATTAGATGGTCTGACTTGAGGAGTTTGTTGTGACAAGCCCTAAGTGGGTACCCTCAGTGACTTGCAGTAGTTTTGTGGGTGGAGCCATGACTAATCAAACCTGACCTTCCTGCCAATCTACTTTTACAAAATCTCCCAATCCCCTACTGCATTCAAATAGCTACAGACACACAAGCAAACATACACACACAGTGTCAGACACACACAAACACACCGAAAACAGTATCTCTGTAACGGGGAGTTAACAAGAAATTTTACTAAAAAAGATGAATCCAGACCTGTGTGTGTTCGTACGTGTTTCTGAAGATCCCCTGATGTCTTGAAGGCTTTGGTGCATGTTTCCTCGGGACATTTGTACGGTTTCTCTCCTGTATGGGTCCTGGTGTGGCTCTTTAGACCATAGCCGGTAGCGAAGGCCTTATCACAGCCTTGGTGTTCACACTTGTAGGGGCGGTCTCCAGTATGGGCTCTCTCGTGAACCTGGGTAGGGAAGCCAGCACAAAGTATTGTTACAGTGCAGGGAACCTCTTTCATAGTGGTGTTAAGTGTGAGCAGTTCTTTTTCTTTTACACAAGAGATACAAAATGACATTTTGATGGCAGAATTGAAAGGGTTTTTACTCTCTCCAGACACAATGCAATGGATTTTGTACAAATGTTCATTAATAATTTTACAAAATTGTTTTCACACTCATTACGACTTCTTCATATAGGATGAACTGTCCTTGAGTATGAATGCTACCTTTCAAACTAGACAATGTAATAGCTCTACATGACTGTATGTACAATGTCACAACTAAGTGAAAATAATGTACAAAACATGTATGACATACATTTTCTTCAAGGTATACGTATATTCTTACTAATGATAACACTGTTTTACCTAGTTGGTGTACAACAGAACATAAGGAGGTTACCCTACCTTGAGATGGTGTGCGGTGGTGTACAGTCTGCCACAACCCTCAAACTCACAGCGGAACGCCTTCTCACCCAGCTGGGCAGCCTTCATGCTGGTTCTGGGGCCTGGAGACTGGGTGATCTGTAGGATCTGGGAACATGGATACCAAAAGGAAGTATAGAATGAATGTAAGAAAGATGCAATTATACAGAGTGAAAGTAAATGTGATTTCAAGCATGTTTAGCTCACTCAAAGAGCTACTCTTCCACTGGTCATGACAGAGAAGACAGAGCTATATACAGTATTAAAAGTTCATTGTACTGGGAAAATTCCCCTAGCTCTTTTCAACAAGTACAGTAAACAGTGGACCATGGCTTAACGTCCTGTCTGCAACCCTTTCCAGTAGCATGCACGTTGGGTAAGCAACAACAGCCAGGATTTGAACTCCCAACCTCTTGGTCCAAGAAGCAGAGAACCTAACCACTGGATCATGGACTATGCTACACAACAGTGAAAACAACTGGATAATCATATAGGAAATTATAACACAAATTTTCCACACATCTACTAAGGGCAGGTGCTTTTAGTCTTGTCATAATTGCAGTCATATACCACTTTGGAAGCATGCATGATAAAACATGTTCAATGCCTTCAAAACTCACCCTGGCTTTTTCAAAGGTGATGTGAGTCTGGTCAGGCACCAGGGCGGCGGCTGAGGTAGTGGTTGGGGTGGGCACCATGGAGGCCCCATCGTCATGCGGGAGGGTGGTGATGGTGGTGGACGTCACCGCGCCGTCTGATTGGCTGACTGTAGAGTCCCCTCCACTCACCTACGGATCAGAGTTAATTGGTTAAAAAAATACAATGTTGCATGTGTTGCTTTCTATTCTTTCCCATGCCCAAATCAATATCCTATTTCCACGTTCTCTAACAAACCACAACTCTGTTCAACCTTTAGCAAACTGAGTAGCTGTTTGGCTACCAATTCATTTATTCATTTATTTCATCTAAACACAACTGGATAGCCTCTTCAACTTATAAAAGTTGATTTCCAAGAGGCCCCCAGTATATACAGTTAATACAGAACAAAACATTTTGTGTGGTGATGACACAGAAGGGACAACATTCAGTAGTATAAAGATCTGTTGTGTCAAAACAAAACCATTCTGTATTGGTTACAGGGTTAGGCAGCTATGATATAATTTTTCACTTTACGTTCATTTTATTTCTATACCTTTATATAATTTCATATGTACACTTGCAGTTAGCCTTCAGGCATGGACTTGCAATAAAGTTGTAATTATTATCATCATAAGATGTACTATCATATACATGTAGTACATGTAGTAGCACGGAAAAAGAACCCAGACCCTTTCAGTTAAAGCACAATGATACAAAAATGTGCCGATCTAGAAGACACATAGACTGGGAGGGCAAAAAAAACTTGCCTGTGATGCATACTGCTCCAGTGCACTGATGGAAGTGGGGTCAACGCCCTCGTCAGAACTACCAGGCAGGTTGTCCAGACCCGCGTCCCCAGCATGCAACACTGCAGAGGGAGAGAGACGTGTGCTTTTTCTTAGGGATTTTATGTATTGAGTAACAGGCCGAAGGGTAGTTATAAGACAAAAGGATATTGTCCTATAGAGGAATAAAGAGAATGGTTTCAATACTTCCCTGTTTATTACCTTTTACAGTAACTTAGTAACTTTGTATATTTTTAACTTATCTCTGTACTGTACCTTAATACATGTAATACATTCATGTTTTCTGTTTGTGTTATTTTTACATGTAACAATGCACAACAGTACCCAATAATTAGGTAACTTCTATCTGGACAAGCAACGTAGCTAAAATAAGCCCATTATATATGTATGCAAAAGTAACTAATGCTTGATCTTTATCAGACATGTTAGTTTCAAACAGTATGTTACTAGTACATATTTGTATGCTGCAAAATAAGACTGAAGAATCTCTGTCTTACCTCCTTCCCCATGCTGCAGTACAGTAGAAGGTGTGTGGATGTATGCTGTTGTGCCATCCTCCAGCTGTACTGCCTGTACTGTGGTACCTTCAAAACCTGACAGGAAAAACATATAATTTGGTCATTTAAACGAACTACAATTTTCACACTCACCATAAAAATTCCACCCGGCCAAGGTGACCACTTTTCGTTGGTCAGATAGATCATTTTTCCCCATCGACACAAATAAGCATGAAGAATCCTTTCTATAGTGACCACCTGTCACATAGAGCAGATTTCATTGGCCCACTGAGTGGTTAGTTTTGCCTCTACGTAAAAATATCACCCTTCCTTTTGTTAGCTGAATACAGGCGCAGTTCCAAAAAATATAGTAATCAACATTTAGAGAGTCCGGTTGACTCATAGAACTGGTTGGTTGGTTGGTTCACTTCTATTCCTACATGTAATTTCCAAATGATTGCCCACACACACATGTACCAGTAAGAATTTAAGTATCAGAATTGCTTACAAAGTGATGTTCCTTCACATCTAGTATCAGAACTGTGTGTTGAAGGAGTACCTTTAGGTGCGTGGTGGATATACGCTGTGGTGCCGTCCTCTAACTGTACTGCCTGTCCATCCGACATCTGGAAACCTGTGGGGTCAGGTTCTGTGGAGAAAAATAGACATTCAATGAACTCCATTGGAATTTGCCTAAATCATTTAGAAGGGATGCCCACATTTGTCCATGAAAACTTTTATCTGCTGATCACTTACAAACTCATTAGATAGCTATTTCCTCCAACACCACAATAAACAAGGCAGAGATAGCAGGCTCCACCTCTTGACAGTAAGCGCCCTCTGTCAGAATATACAGTCACTGCATAGCAAAAAAACACAGACAGACAGATAGAAAGAAAAATATGCCTAAACAATACTATACTCCCTTGGGGGATAACAATTGGTTGTGTACACAACAAATTCAAATAATGCAAATCATTACCTATGGCCTGAGTATTCAACCAATCTTTAGGTATTATTATTAGACCTAATGAATGACCACATATGAAAGGTAACATTACATATATTAGCTATTACAGCTTGATAATACCTTTCATGGTTGTTGTATCTGCTGGAACGGCCTGTACATAAGCTGTTGTACCATCCTCCAGCTGGATAGCCTGGCCTTCCACCAGTTTTCCATCTATGCAAACACAGAAAATGTTACAAGTTGACAAGGTCCACTCAAACTGAAAGGTGACAGCAACAAGTACACCACTGTACCTAAAAAAGTTCATGAACTCCAAATTCTCCAGTAAAACAAAAGCTACATGTGTCAACAGCAAGAAGACAATGAAGCCCCATCCATAATGAATCATGTAGCTAATAACTTAAGAATACACATTGTTCTAATCACAAGTAGTACAAAATGTACATTGCCCGATGGTGTTTTCTACTAATGTTCTTCTGTCTAAGTAAGTAGATGTATTAAACTGAAGATGACTGACATGATTGAACTTCATACATGTATCATAAATGCAGGTGATTCAAGTTTAATCAGAAAAAGCCTACAGATGCAAATCTGTTCTCTGACTACAAAAGCACATGTACATGTACTAGTACCTTTGGTTGGGTTGTGCTGGATGTATGCGGTTGTCCCATCAGCCAATGTTACCGCCTGCAGTGACTGACCGTCCACCATGTGCAGGGTCTTGCCATCTGAGGACAGATACATATGTCCGAGGTCTGCACGGGCTGACCGTTAGGACAACAGCAAGACAAGCCGTTTACTAAATATGGCGCACTGGTAACCATGGTGACGTCCTTACCTTCACATGACCTTTGACCCACAACATGCATTACTCCTGGCAGCAAATGCTTGTGTATAGTAATGCACATGTACCATATGCATAAAACATGCATTATACCAACCTGCAACAGTGCTTTAAAACAATGGTACTACACTGTATTATTTAATTGGTGGCTCCAATCTAACAATAGGGTAGAAATAAATACAAAATTTAGTGGACATACATGTATCCTCCATGCATGCAGTGTGTATGCAACGTAAAAATTACATGCATAAACTGAAGAAAACAAGCCTACTTTTGATTGTTACCAAAAAATGTGGCATGTGAAATTTTGAGTTAAATTCATTGCCAAGTGTTGGTGAAATACATGATTTGTGACTTTTCAGGTGTGAGAATTGTCCCAAAATGATTGATAAGCAACTAATCAAAAATTGGTAGATGAGATCACCATGTCCTGAAAACAAGTTTAGTTCCAACATGACATTGTCATGTAAAATATCCCAAACTGAAGTTAAATGCTAATTGTCAACCCCACAAGCAGTACTGCTTGTGACATTGTACATGTGTATAATTATGCACCATACTATTACATACTATTTTAACAATATGGAGAAGATGTGTCCATGTGCACGTACTGTTAAATGACAAATACATTGTACACCCTAACCCCCTCCATACCTGTGGACACACCCTCTGCCAGGGAGACAGCTATCTGGTGGTCTTCTGTGCCACCATTCTGGAAAAAATTCAGGAAGTCAGGAAAGTCATATTGAATTTTTGTAATTATTCTGCTTGAATGCAATCAGGGGAGTGAACTGGAGTTAGAATAGGATGGTTTCCAGGCTACTCCCAACCCAGTGCCCACCTTGGTTGGGGAGTGGTTGGGAGAAAAGTTGTGGGAAGGTCCTGAATGGGCTTTAGAGTTAGACTTGATTCAAAATGTTTCCTCTTACGAGTCTTACTAGCCTTAGCCAATGGCTTTCTTTCTCCCTCTTTTTGTTCCAATTTTTCATGTGAAAAAGTTCTCAAGTCATCAACATTATCATAAGTTTGAAATGGATGAAAATACATGTATATAGCCCACAAGTGAAACACTGATGACATGATCATACAATTATAAATTGTAACATCATTCACAATCACATGATGGTCTGTCTTGTCTACCAAACAAGACATGTTCGTGTGCATGAATGGTGTTCATTTCTGACAATTTTGACAATCTTGACTTCCTTACAGCTGTGTGTAGCTGCATAGTGCCATCCCCTGACTGGGCCAGTAACATCCCGATCACTTCTTGTTCGTTAGTTGCCATGGCGGCAGCATCCAGTGCCTTTGGCTGGCTGTCATCACTAGTTGATGCTTCCATGTTGATGATGATACTGTACTCGCTACCCTGTTTGAATCACTGCATGGAAAACAATGCATTGACTTAGATTACCAGCTTTAGATATTGATGAATGAATGAATAACTTCAAGTTTGAACATAATTTATAAAAATATAAGCTCCACCTAATGTGTAGCAGCAGTACATGTAGTAACTTGACTGGTTTGTTTGTAACTCGCACATCCAGGTTTTGTGTTTTATCAATGTGTATGTGTAAGAATCCAATTCAACTTTCAAGATGATGAAGCCATTGGGGCTTTTTCTAAATGGCGCATGCTTCCTTGCCATCTACCTCCTGCTACATCTGCACCCGCTGTGCATATCCGCTTTGAAAAGCAGGTAGTGGGAGGCAGATGCCAATTTACAACATGCTTGACCACTTCATCTGCTTGGAGATTACACGTTTGCATATACAATTCAACAATTCTTTATTGACTCGACAAAAAAGTACAGGGACTATGACTACGAACAAAACTAAATACATGTACATGTATGAATAAAATCATTCTACGTACAGATTATATGTATGGGGGAAATTACGTACAGAGTATATACTAGTATCAGTGGCAACAAAACAGGTTTAAATATTCTCTAACTGTAACATGGAGTCTCTAAGATTTTAAAAGTCCTTACTATATTTTCCTACTTGCACACTATATGGATTATCCCTACTTATGTATGTCTATGTGTATAGAAGTTTACTAGTAGTAGTAGTCATATTTTGTGTAAAAGAGGTAAAGAACAATTTGCATGTCACCTCCTGCATAGTCATGTCTCCATAAACCATATGTTGCTATCTTCTATGTTTTCACAATTACGAAATGTTTTTGAGACTTTTATATAGGCTAAGGACCAGGCTATGCCACAAATCCAATCCTACCCACCTAGCTCACAAAGCCAGCCTGGTGATAACTTTTCGATGTTTCAAACAAAGCTGTCATCTCAGCTCAGAATCTCTCATAACCATATACAGTGTATCATATTCGTCGGGATGAGTCCTGGCTTGTGGGACAGCCACATTTTACCGAAACTATGTACATGAGTAGAGTAGAGTAGAGTAGAGTAGAATCATTCTATAGTATTGCTTCAATATATCAACTCTCAGGACAATTTGAAATTGGCCTATACATGAAGCAGCATGATAAGATCAAAATAACTTATTTTTTCCTCCTGGACCAGTTTTTAAAATTATTTCATTCTGCATGTTTTACCCCGAGGGGTGTTATGCAGTATACGTTTTCAAGATCAAGAAATTATGCATGACTGATCAATCCAAAGGCACATTCAACTTGTGAAAATATGTATGACATCAACGTTTGTACTGTACTTTTCTTTTAGTTGTTGGTACAGTTGCTTTATTTTACTCTTCACAAAAGAATTATGTGCCTCTCATGAAACCCTGTCTAGAAGTTGATTGGTGGCCGTGACCGCATCATTCATGTGCAGAAACATACATACGGCTTCTGTTCATGTCGTGCATAAAATTATGTACATCACCACAAAACTATATCTACTGCTGGTAACGTTAAAGAATAAGACGGGAAAATAAAATTTGGTGGCAGCCCCCCTCCCCCATAATCATATTGTGATTCGCACGAACTCCAGATGCCCCCCACCCCCAAGACTCAGACTATGGCGAACCAAAAACATCAGCTAAATCTCACTACAGACGTGAGAAGAATGAGAAAATGCGACAAAGAACGGTCAAAGTCAACTACGAATTGCAGCTTCACACGGTCTTCCCGAGTGCCCGACTGTCAGGGAAGGTCGGGGGAATCAGGCGAGTTAGGAGAGGGTGGGTGAGGCGGATATTTTGTCCCTTTTGGCGACTACACATCGAAGATAAAGCCGTCTGAGCGGCCCACAACGACCTAGCGCCATTTTGTAACCCATTTCCATCACCAGTAAATTGTCTGGTGAGAAAACTGCGCCAAAATGCCTCCCAACGCCCTCCACTACGTTTTTCTCGCCCGGTAGGTCCCCAGCAGCCTTCCCGACCAGTCTTTGGGGCTCTCGAGGCTGTGTGGGAAGGAAAATGGCCTCAATGAACGCTGGGATTCAAACCTGAGTCCGCTCCAGGACCGCCATGCACCAGGGCTGAGCACGATGGGCCGGAAAATCTCTACCCGGCCCAGCAACATGTATAAAACAGGTCCTCGCCGAATCAGAGGAACCACTCGTACAATATACATGTTCCCGGTTTACAAAGAGAAAAAATGTGTAACATTGAGGTAATTAGCCATTCTGTGGCTTCAATCTCGCTCAGATCTTGTCACGACAGGTCAGGTTCAATACGTAGCGAGAGATACATATGTTGGTGAGAGATTACAAGGGAATTAAGGTAGTTCTTACCGACCGAAGGCGACAATTTTTGACGGAAAGGCAGGGTGTCCGTGCGACGTTTGAGGAAACCAACGCCCTGACGTCACCTAGTTGGATTGTGATTTGGTGGGAGCGCGGCAAAAAATGGCGCGAAATTCAAATTGGTCATCAACGTGATCAGATGTGTCTCACAATGAAGGCATTTGATTGCTGCATGCCGAGTCTACTCATCGAACAACACTGGGTGTGCATCATCAGATCTGAGGTGTCTATCTGCATCTGTGGTGAACCGTTGATGATGACTCCTGTATATTTTTCATTGGAATTTATTCCCTCACCTGCCCCACAAATCCCCAATGAAAAGGCTACATGCAGTGCCTAACACTGCATATAATTAAACCTGTTTTGTAGTTGAGTATCGGGAAGACACTAAAAAGTTTGTACAATTGCAAAGAAATATCTCTTCAAATCTGAAAGAATTATGGTTGATTCCAATCTAATGACAATACAAAGATGGCATGCTACGTTCGTCTTACATTTACCATTTTGATAGTGTTTCAAACGGTATAAACGGTGGGCCGGCGAACCCCGGTACAAACAGAAGGTGAGTCAGAGAGAAAAAAGCACACTACATCTAGGCTCCCCCCAAAAAAGTCTCAGGTGTAGAGCCTAGCTACGGAGGCTAGTTATCCTGGTTATTCGAGGATTTTTTTTTTTAAACTCTACTAGTTTAGACAATTCAATGATATAGCTTCGAATTTGTCCAACTAAAACACCTTGACCTATCAGAGGCTCGAGCTCAGTGTTCGTCAAGGACATCATCGGTCATGCACCGAACGTAACTCTTGAATGTTCGTTGATGTGAGCACGTATAACGAAGGCGAATGTCGATTGACGCGCATGTCACCTGGTAACTATGTGTCCATTGTTCAAGCGGGTGTGCGAACGAGCCCGAAGCCAAGAATCTGACCCACGTGACCCGTTGGTACATATTTTTATCTGCAAACATCGAGTCACGCATCTACCCAGGGCAAACGTTCGAATCTTCTCTCTATTGTTCCAAGCTATATCAGACATGACGATCTCGATCATGATATCGATATCTGTATGTGGCGAGACAGTATCTTAAATCCGGCATCACTGAGACCAAGGAAGCTGAGATTGAATGAACCTTGTTTTTTAGGCGTTAACGTTAACAGGTTATGAGGGTCGTATGCCAAATGAAGTGATGTTAAAATGACCTTTTACTATTTAGGAACAAAGATGCACACCTGTGTATGACGACACATGCGTGCGTATAGGTACATGTGTAGTTTATTTGCACGTCAAACAACATTCATCTTAATTTAGAGTGTATGACAAGAAGACAACTACAACAACAGGAATCTAGGGTCGACCAATATGTTCAACATGTTGTTGGCGGACCCGTTCTCTTCTAGTTTGGCGACCTTTCCACTGGCATTGGATGGAGACTGTAATCTCCAAGCAGATCTTTCGGTGGCTGCAAAGACAGTATCCATTACTATCTTTGCAGCCACCGAAAGATCTGCTTGGAGATTAGGAGACCATTGAGCGTCAAAATTTGGATTTTTGACCTACATATACCTTTACAGGCTAGAAAGATAAAACAATTGCAAAACTTGCCCTTTTGTTGTATACATTCGATGACAAATTGAGGAAGAAAATGACAAGTCACACCATAACGTGACGCTAGATCACAGAATCCGTAAAAACACTACACAAGCATATTAAGTGTTTTATAACAATGATGCGTGTATTAAAAAAACGAAACGATGCCCCCCCCCCCCCAAAAAAAAAACAGTGAATCGTGCGATAACAGGGAAACGCCTAAGGGGCTCTCTGTGTCGTCATCGACAAGTATGAAAACTGGTTTGGATTGGATGGGAACGGCTGTGTATTTAAAACGAGGTTCATGCGAAGCATTGAACTAATTTTGATAGATCACGTTGTTCTGAAGACAGTGAAAACATTCTTCGGAAGAAAAAGTGAAGATAAGTCGCAATGAAGACGTCTCTCTGGGCGTGGGCTATTCTCCTGGCTACCCTTGGAGGTAGGGACCGACGTCTGATTAATATGACACACAGTTTTGAGTTCATGTTAATGGGGTTAGAATCAACGCATATGCTACTGCATAAAGATCATCTGAGGCACTAAGATGTTTTTTTCTGAGCTTCATAGGGCGTAGACATGAGAGAACAGGTATTGTGTACAGATGAGACCGATAAATCGTCCCCGCCAGCCTCTTCTGTGATCTGACCCTGAAAGTAGTAAAAATTGCAAGTAGAGAGTTGACCCCCTTGGTGCCATCTTATTTGTATACCGGGGCTCCCATATGCCGCGAGACCTGAAATTGGTCGGAGCGCCGAGAGAGCGCCGAGAGATCGCCAAGGTTCAGACTGTTGTGCGCTCTCACGGCGCTCTGACATGTGCGCTCGCTGCGCGCTCTCACGGTGCTCTCTCTGCGCTCATTGTTGGATCGCCGTCCTCGGCGCTCTCACGGCGACGCTATGACCTGGTTCAAAACAGTCGAGGTGACGGCGCTCATTGCGCTCTCAGCGCGTTTTCAGCGCGCTCCCAATGCGACCTTGGCGATCTCGGCGCTCTCTCCGCGCTTCGGCCAATTTCAGGTCGCAGAGAGAGCGCGGTGAGAGCGCCGTCCTAGTGGAACGGGGGCCTTACACCCTTGATTTCATAATTTGAATATGATACAGAATGTCTAAGAATGACTTAAAAAACAATAAAACACAAAAAAAACTTTCTTATGATGATGATGTATATACAAAAAGTGAAAATCGTTCTTTATTTCCATAATTCGTTGAGTGATCTTGTATCATAAAAGTTGGTGTTGTATCTCGTATCTTGGTCTTGTATCTTATCATAAAAGTTGGTGACATTTAAGTTTTTGATCGCACAGAGAGCGCAGAAAGGTCGCCGGTGAGATTCCACTTGAGCGCGTTTTTCGTGAATTTCGGCGCTCTCTCCGCGCTCTATCTGGACAATTTCAGGTCGCCGAGAGAGGGCGGCGAGAAAGGGGATATTACTAGATTAGACAGCCTCATAATATGACTTCACCAGCCCAAACACCCTGACATGTCAGACACTCAGGCTATGGTAAATCAATGACATCAGACATTTCAGATCATACACCGAACCCTTTGAAGATCGTTGATGTGCACACATATAACGAAGATGAATGTCGGGTGACACGCACGTAACAGTGTCATGTTGCGTCCATTGTTCAAGCGGGTGTGCAAACGAGCCCGAAGCACAGAATCTGACCCACGGGACCCGTTGGTACATTGGTATGATTATCTGCAAACATCGAGTCACGCATCTATTCAGGCAGTTGTCTTACATGTCAACAAAAATGAGTCTGCTTCAGCTCACCTATGAATGTTTTCGTTGCTTTTGTTACATAGTGTATCCTAACTACCCCGTAGATGCCATGCACATTGTAAGTGTACATTGTACTTAGGTAAACTTTTTTCGAATCTTCTCTCTGTATGAGTAGTGTTTCAAGACTTGACAATGCTTTTGTAATTGGGCAGCCACTTTGACTGACTATCTGTAAAAGTTGAATGAACCCCGGATTTTGATTTTAGGCGTTAACAGGTTACAAGGGTCGCATGGGCCAAATTAAGTGATATTCAGACCTTTTAGAAAACAAAGATGCACACCTGTGTATGATAACACTTGCGTATAGTAGTCTATTTGTACGTCAACAACATTCATCTTAATTTAGGCTGTATGACAAGAAGACAACTACAGCAATAGGGCCATCAAAGGCAAACGAGTGCTGTTGTTGTTTTTTTCTACTGGTCGAGCCAAGGGAGTGAAGTACTGTTAGGCCACACCAAGTCATTTTATGGATGACGTCGTATGGACACCCTAAATCTAATGCGAGAGCGCGAAAAAAACAAGAAGGGCCGAAAAAAAAACAAGATGCCTAGATTTGAAATATACTAAGGAACGACAAATGTTAGGATCGTCGACACGTGGGTATGTGTCGACACAAGTTGAATGAGAGAACACAGTGTAACAACCAACATGTCTTTTATTCGTCATGAAAACAGCAATAAATCAAGGGAACAGCAGTTGTCGTCCTGTTCTGTTTCTTTCCTTTCATGACATCTTGATTTGATGGTGGGATTTGCGACACTGTCGTGACTCTTTGGTCATAGTTACAGGAAGCGGAGTTTAATTTCTTGTGTTTTTTTTTCATTCTGGGAACAGGCCAAAATTAATGCGCGCGCGGACGTCCTCAATAAAAATTACTTGATGTGACCTTTAACAACGTTTATGTCTTGATTTTGATGAAAATTTACCACATTCATAAGGAAGACAACAGGCTACTCCGCTCCAGTTGTGTATGATTGGCCTTCTCGTGTACGAGAGGCAAACAAGAGAAGGAACGAAGAAACAACATTTTAGTCTCGATCAATCTCCTTTAGGCCAAGTAAATATTGTACGGACATGAAAAGATTATAAAATGGATATCTCAATTGTTTATAATGCAACTTTGTATTCGTACAAAAGACCGCGATGTGCTATCATCTACCAAGACTTTTGTTGTATATCATTAAAGCCGTTTTATACGTGATGTTTACATTTCCACTTGCATCATAAACATTTCGTTTACTATAGTTTTGTCATCACAGTCAAACGTCATTACAATACAGCTTTTCCAAAAGAGAGGGTTAAAATCAAAGTAGTTCATGAATCTTGTCTTGCATTTCCCACCAACAATTACTTCTAACAACGTACATTTTGTTCGCTTCAATATCCAGCTGTTACAACAGTAAGTGCAAATGGAGGATCCGGAATGCAAACGGCGATGATGCCGACGGTCATGGGTATGTGCAGCTTTGTAACATTTACGTATGATATAAATGTGTCATTCAATGAGTAAGCAGTGCAGCTGAGATATACACCCGGACTGGTACGAAATACCCTCGCCATATTGTCTGTCCTGAACACCACTTATATTTTATTTATTTCTGATTCTGTCGTTCTATTTTTTTCAGCTACCATGCCTTGTGTGCCAGGTAAGGCACGTCATTCATCACATTTTGCTACTATAGTACTGAATCAAGAAATTCTGTTTAAAAACAATTTCATCCCAGAGAGTATCTATTCCCATTACTCGTACATCGGCTTTTATTGATGTTTCGTACTTTGACTGTGTACCTGTATAACGTCGCCTGTCTGCATTTATATACGCAATTGTCCTGTTGTTAACTTAATTTGTTGTCTTCTTTCTCTCAGTTAACGGAGGCTGGTCCGTAACCATTGGGTGGTTCAGGCTCCAATTTGGTCGTTGGGGCGTCACGGTATGTTTTTTCCGCCGTGTCTGTAACAACCCTGTTCCGCAGTGTGGTGGAGCTCCGTGTCCGGGAAGAGCATTCTGGACTCTTTGGATCATCATCAGATGTCCAAGTTCGTCTACTTTTCCTTGCGTATCAGCAAATCTTTGTTTAGAGCTTTGGTGAATACTAGCTAGATCTGTTGTTGCTGATATAGTGGATATATGAGCCTAATGATCAGTACCTCACAGAGAATGATTATGTTTTTTTTCAGTTTTTCATCCTATATCACGATTCACGATCAACTGAATATCAATACACTAAGCAGAATTCTGCATGATACATGTACAATGGATGCATTTCATGTTTTTGAATGCAACGTAACGGGACTATTTCTTTCTCTACAGATTTCATAGTGATCATCATTATCCGTGGAGATCCCCACTTTACAACCATTGACGGCAGAGACTACACATTTAACGGCCTGGGAGAGTACACACTGGTTAACGCACTGGATGGAGAATTCCTTGTCCAAGGCAGGACAAGAAAGGCAGTTGACACTGACGGTTCGGAAACAGACGCCACAGTCCTTAGCGCCGTTGCTGCCAAGACGTCTTCTTCGTCTTCTATTCAGGTCAACCATGAAGAAGGCGGTAGGTATTTTCCAACCAAATAGTGTATGGGAGATCTTGAGAGAGCATACCGTAGTCGCTTTGTTCCTTCTTTCCTATTTGATCTACTTTTAGACTGATAAGCGTCTAAAGTTTACACTTTATTCCTCGATAGTGACTTTAAAGCACTCCTCCTAGATCGACTAACCATATTTTGTTTTGTATATTTTATATATATATATATTCTTTCATCCCCCAGAGTTTAGTCTATACGTTGACGATGTATTCACCCCGGAGTTCAACGACCTTGGAACAGACCAATTCTTGGTTTTTACTGACGTCATGATCTCAAAAGGAACGAACGGATCTGTTGTGGCTGAGTTCACATCAGGTAGTTTCTGTGGTGGTGGAAGGCATTGTCAAACATTCCAGGCTTTACATGTAAATGTATATGCTATAAGGAAGTATTGAAGTATTGAACGAATCTGTCAATTTGTATTGTGGACGAGATAATGACATAGCAAGCATCGGCACTGAAGATGTGATATAGAAACAACATCCAATATGTGAAAATGTTCGATCTGAAGTCTCGACACACACCAAATGTATTATTCGACATACATATAGTTAGCTTTCATAAGAAGTGTTCCAAATGTCAGAGGTCTCAAAGACGACAGGGATTGATGCTGAACCAGGTAAACATGTAAACTATGCGAGTTCCTACATCTGAATTCCACAGGTGCCAGACTAGAAGTTTTTGAGAAGGCTGGGATCCCTGCTACCATGATGCATCTTCCGAATGACTACATGGGTCAGACGAAAGGGCTGATGGGAGTTTGGAATGGAGACCCGGATGATGACTTCACCCGTCCGGACGGCACGATCCTCTCTCCCAACGCCACTGATGAGGAAATCTACGAGTGGGGACTTTTATGTGAGCTCAGTTTCCTTTGTTTACGACTTTTTTTCGAGTTACAGATTAACGCTACTGAAAGTCCAGCCGCCATGCATGTGAATGATAAAACGATAAAACCTTCACTTACTACATGGTGTTATGCGATAGAAGCGACTTGGTACATCCAGTCATGTATGCTAAAAGGTTGAATAACGATACTAGTAACCATTAATTGTCACTAATTTGTCAATAGATATCTTAAGTATTTCTAACAATGACTTGATGAAAAGGGTTGTCATGATTGACTTCTTGTGGGACAGTCCTTATTCAAGTGGTTTTAGTGTTGCCTTTAACTATGTATTAGAACTGCAAAAGATAAGGTTTAATTGCTGATGTAACGTCCTTACATCGTTTTGAACAGGGGAGATTACTGAGGATGAGAGCATCTTCTACTACGGAGACCAGTCGTACTCTGACTTCCACAACCAGGATCCGTCCTACCGCCCCATCTTTGCGACGACCTTTGATGATCCTGAACTTGAACAAGAGGTAACTGGACCGACTAATCTTGTGCCCATAGCGACGGTTATGTGTAAAATATTAAAGATTTCGTGGGATTTGTAAACAAACATTTACTACTACTACTACTACTACTACTACTATTAGAAGTGAGATTTTTGTTAGATAGATAGAGAGCTTCTAAAGGGTTGGTGTTTGCAGGTCGTACGAGCCATATCCACTGCAAAGTGAACTACTAGTATATGTTAGCACGACATTGATGAGGCTGTTTCGAACTTTTCGTGTTACTTTTTGTGCGATCAAACCTTCAACTACAGAAAAGTCCGTCAGTTGGTAGACCAGGAAACCAAACTATCTTTTCGGTATCAAATTAATAAGGAAGCTGCCGTTGAGCTGTTCAAGCAAATGCTTCAGGAAAACCACCCCCTTCACGATCTCACCCCCCCCCCCTCTAGGTCTGTAGCTACAGGACGTTCACTCCGAAACAAACACACTATGATACGTATTTAGAATCATGTTGTTTTCATGGATAGGCATTGGAGGTATGCGGTGACAACAGAGAATGCCTCTATGATGCATCCGTTACCGGAAATGTCACGATTGGAAAAGGGACCATGGAGGCCAAAGAGCAGAGCCTCAGGATTAGCGAAGATCTTCGTGAGTTGCAAATATTAGGTTATTATGGTTATTGGGTGGGCCGGCTTACTCTCTCCTTGCAGCCAAGGGCTGAATTGTGAGGAGCTTACATTATATGAATGCTACTCACCATTGTTTGTGTCTCATCAGCAACCCATATCTCCATGTTTAAAGGCAGAATCACACAGTCTAAACTACTGAACCCTTCCCTTCTCCAGTGAATTCTCCTCCGGTCATCGAAGGCCCACTCCGTCTTGACGTTACCGTTGGAGAAGTCGTGACTTTCTCCTACAGAGCTACGGACCTCAGGGGCGATCCTGTCACGATAACTGCGGAAACCCTTCCACCTGGAGCCACCTTTGAGTTTGACGGCAGCACGGCAACAGTCACTTGGATAGTCGTCGAGTATGACGGCCCGGCCATGAGGTACTTAAGATATATGTATTACATGACGTGTCGAAGGCCCAATCCCTGTACAGCAAAATAATCTTCAATATATATTGATAGACGTACTTCACACTGTAATTGAAGTTTTACTGTACTTTTAAAGCAGCCATGCAGTACAACAACTGCGCTATTTGGATAAACCTCTAAATTAGGTGACACAGTTGTTCACACTTGATTGCGTCTATTCCTTCTCTACTTGTTGCTCATTTCCGGTCTATCCTATACTTCACATCCAGCTTCATCGCGACCAATTCCCGCGGCCAGACCACGCTCTACACCCCACAAGTCAACCTGTGTAAGTGCCAAAACAACGGCGTCTGTGACTTCGACTCTCTGGCTGAGGGGGAAGATGAAGATGGAGATCTGCGTGTCGTCGCTTGCATTTGCCCACCTGCATACATAGGTAGAATCTTATCATGTTTTTACCGTCATAGTCTTATGTTCCAATTTATCACTACGTTGATGGCGAAGTTATACTTTGTCCAGTCACTGACATGTCAGCCTTCACCTTGTCCCATCCTCATCTTGAGGGTCGGGGACCATGGTCGCTTCCAGCACAAGCCTCCTCTATCCAGAACTGGTATTTGCTGTCTGTAATAATGGGCCAAGATGCATGAGTTCATTTT
Source organism: Branchiostoma floridae x Branchiostoma japonicum (assembly GCA_013266295.2). Taxonomy (NCBI): domain Eukaryota; kingdom Metazoa; phylum Chordata; class Leptocardii; order Amphioxiformes; family Branchiostomatidae; genus Branchiostoma; species Branchiostoma floridae x Branchiostoma japonicum. The sequence goes on from CM023824.1 coordinate 9,854,702, forward strand.
GACAATAAATGGACTTCTCGAGCTCCCTTCTGGCCTTTCAGGTTTAGATTACAGTTTTCCGAGCGAGAATGAATTCCAACAAGATTTCTGCAACAGATCTAGATTACCATTATTAAATGCTCGATACGCGTAGAACCCTAAACGTTTCACAAATCTGTTCCAGGCCAGTTCTGCGAAGACTTCGACGAGTGTGCTGCTGGCACAGACGACTGTGGAGAAAACACAGTGTGCGTGAACGACTTTGGTGGATATCACTGTGAGTGCGTGTCTGGCTTCTATCCCAATCCTGATGGCAAGTCGTGCCGAGGTAAGATCATATAATGTAAATTAGAACAGAAACATTTATTATTTTGTTTAGAGTGAAAACCAATGAACCATCTATTTGATCAATAAATCGACATGCGCCTATTTGATAACACTATATCTACATGTACAGCACAGCGTCATGTGTTTGAAGTCATGGCGTACAGATCTCGAATGCTCAACTGTAAACATCTTATTCACCTGATAATAATGAATTTAAGATAAACATGGCGACATGTTGCTATACTGAGACTAGCCAATGATTGCTTTCCTTCTACACGATTTGTTTTTGTTCACGGTTTGTATTTGGAACAAGTCATCTTCTTTTCCAGGCACTGTAGTTATGTATGATAGCCAGTTAATTAAACGAAAAAGGAACAAAGTCAAATGAAGTTTTACTGTGCATTAATGAATTTTCTGGTGTCTGTCTGCAGATTGCCCAGTTGGATACAGGAGGCACAGGGATGGCTGTTACCGCTTCTGGGGCGGGAAGAACGCTAAGAGCTACAGCGGTGCCAGGCAGGTCTGCCAGCAGAACGGAGGAGACATCTACATGTGGCGGGATGCTGCTGCTGTCGCTAGACTCAAGACTAGACTGATCAGGTTAGAAACTTGATTTGTTGTTTAGAGAAAAATAAAAATAAGTCCATGAGATTGACTCCAAGAAATTTGACCGGTCAAGGTAAAAAAATATTCATTTGAAACTGATATAAACCAGATCTAGAAAGCTGCTGTCCGGGAGGAATTCATTAGACCAAGGAGACCTCCTTGCTAATTGATGAAACACCAACTTGTATGTGAATGAATCAGCAAAAAGTTTATGTCTTGGGGTGGTAGCTTGCCCCTCAACGTGCTATAGTAAAACGACTGACCCTAAAACACAAGTTCAACGGCATGTATGCCCTTTCAGTGATGGCGCCCCAAGTCTGTGGATAGGACTGAGTGACGAGGACCTGGAGGGAACCTGGCTGTGGGCTAACGGGATGGCCCTGGGTGGAAACGACTTTACGGACTGGTTCCCCGACCCGCCGGTCAACACGGGGGAGAAGAACTGCGCCGTGGCACGGAAGTCGACCCAGTACCGCTGGAGGGCCGCGCGCTGCAACAAGCCGAAGGCCTTCATCTGCCACTCACCACGTGCTCCGTAAAAGGCAGGTTGACAATACCAACACCTGATAGAGAGGAAGTTTGATTTCACTTGTGTGTTTACAGTGTGTCTGTAAACAGGATAAGTCAAAATTTCAATTATTTTCTGCATTCTTTCTTGCTTGCTTCTTTCTTTTTCTTTCTTTCTTTATCTTTCTTTCTTTCTTTCGTTCTTTACTAAATTGCCTATCATGTAGGTATAACCTCTACTTTCATTTGATTTCTTCTTTCCATATTTTCTTATTCTAAAGACTTGTAACATTGTTACCAAGAAATGTGATGGTGATGATAGTTCATCTGCAAGCAGATGTGAGATCCAGCTCAGTCTCAGTGTTGTTACCCGTCACTTGTTCGTCTTTTTCGCAATGCAATTTTTTCAACGCTTCGTCATCTTGTAGCAGAAGGGGAATAGTTTAAACGGTCCACCACGAGAAAAAGTTCAAGACTATACGTTATGAACACTAAGACTGAGCTACAAATGTACATCCTACATCTGCTTGGAGATTAATAATAGACAGCGGGTCTGTTCTGTAATTTCGATTACTCAGACACATACATTGTCTTATTCGCTGCATCATGTACTGTATTGTCTTACTGGTGCACAAAATTAGAAGATAGCTATCCTGCCACAGCAGTGCTTTCTGCTGCTGCGATACTAGTGTGCTTGTTTGAATTAGTGCAGGGCGCTACGTACATATACATATATACATGCCACTGTCGTATAGATCATATATGTAGAGATAATCCTATATATATAAAAAGTAAACTTAGGTAGTTATTTCATAATTACTTATATAATTAGCACATGCATATGTTTGGTATGTTTGATAGATGCGCATTATATTGTAGATACATCTTCTTCTAGATTTGGATATAAAGTATACGTAAACTTGTATAGTTGTTATAATTAGATACACCATATAGTGTAGACATAACTAGCTCTAGATTTAAGATAACCTTCAATGTAGTGACCAAAACTTTGACATATACTCGATGTGAGTAGTAGAATCTAACACTATTTAAACACACATTTATGTATGTAAAAGTAAGTGCATAGTATACAATAAGCAGTAGGGTGGCAGGGGTTTCAAGAACTACATCACTCGCTGCTTTGCACTGCCATCTTCCAAATATGTTGCAATCTGTCGGGAATTTTGTGTCTACTGTCTGCAATAAATCCTTAAAAAACAATCTCTGTGTCTGTCTCCTTTACTTGATTACCGTTTTAGTGGCCTCATGGTGATAGGGGATAGAAAAGTATGTTCAGCGGTATTTTTGGAACTGCAAACATCCGCGGATCCAGAATTTTGTGAACGGGGGGGCGCACAACCTGACGTGGCCCAAGGCCACGTAAGCGCCGCGGTAGCGGCGCGGGGGGAGAGCACGAGAGGGGGGTTGCCCCCCTCTCGTTGGGGAGGTCTGGGGGGCCTCCCCCAGAAAATTTTTAAGATTTAGACGCTCTCTGGTGTGTTTTAGAGCCATTTCTGAGCAAATAACAAAGGAACTGATACTGATTATTTTCAGTACATTTATGTGCCCATCGGTACATTTATACCGAGAAAACAAAATATTGTAAAATGCATTTATGTGCGCGAGAACTAAATTTCAGGAAACAGGGTATATAAAGAGTTCGCGAGGGATTTTAGTTCGCGAAACAAAATAACCAAATACCAAAAGAAATGCCACCTCTTGATAGCCCACCCGCCGGATCACTTCAATCATTTTCCGATCGCAGGGTACGCGCGGTCACAACAATGCAGCACTCAAAAAATACACTAACAGACTACTATAACATGAATATGTCGGCCCGACGACTTCAATTATTTTCCTATCGTAGGGAACGCCCGGTTTTAACATTACAGCACTCAAAAAATAAAGACTAACAGTACATTTAATATGTCGGCACGACGGCTTGTAAGGGACTGTACGATTTTTGCTTAGGGGGAGGGCCATGGAAAAAAAATTGGGGTTTGGGGGATGGCCATGGAAAATTTTAAGAATCCGACATACCATTGTAGGTTATAATACTTTTGAAAATATGCGATCTTCTCGGAAAATCTGTCGCGTTGCGGACGAACATACATACTGTACTGCATATCTCTAGTCTTCCCTACAATTCTAATGGAATCAGCCAGACGCCCCATAATTCCGTTCGAAATCGAACACTGTCGCCAAAGAAGGGAAAACAAGGGATGTACATCGTTTTGATAACAGCAAGGAGCTTTAAATAACAGCTATGATTTTGCACTGCTAATCAATGTGTTTTTACTAGAACGTTCAATTTCAGCCAGTGCCCGTCATTTTGACGGAATTTTGCCGCTCATCGCGGACAAAAAATAGCCCCAATCCGTCATCTTTGACGGACAAAAATCGGTGTGCAATGATAACGTTGTATGTTATAGAAAGAACTTGGAAATTTTCATAGATTTCAAGAAAATCTGTGGACGTTTGTGGCGGAGCCTATTTTAGAGCGCCCGAGGCGGGAGAGCTAAGTGATTGGGCGTGGCAAAGCGGGGCGGTACGGCGAACTTCAAAGGCGGCCGACGTGACATAAAGGCACTTAAAACACAATCCAAATCTAAAGGGGAAAATCCAATTTATTCCCCTTTTTTCGTCTTGAATTTTGAAATCTTAAGACAACAAAATCTTGAAGATTAAGCTTTTCAAACTGTGATAGCAAAAACTTAAGACATTAAGAAGTTCGGAAAGACCATCATAGTGGCTTAGATTTCTGAGGTTAGCGAGGGAAATTCCCTGGTACAAGTTATATTTTCTGCTTTAACCAGCCACGATAGGAGGGAAATTCCCTTCTTTGACCGGGAACAAGGGAGATTTTCTGTCTTAGCCTACTACGAGGGAAGTTCCCTCGACCAGGCCGACACGAACGGTCTTCTTACGTGATGTCCGACACGTGGGAAGTTCCCTCGACCAAGCCTTTACGAACGGTCATCTTGCGTGATGTCCGACACGAGGGAAGTTCCCTCGACCAAGCCGTCACGAACGGTCATCTTGCGTGATCTCCGACACGAGGGAAGTTCCCTCGACCAAGCCGTCACGAACGGTCATCTTGCGTGATCTCCGACACGAGGGGAGTTCCCTCGACCAGGCCGACACGAACGGTCTTCTTGCGTGATCTCCGACACGAGGGAAGTTCCCTCGAGCAAGCCGACACGAACGGTCATCTTGCGTGATGTCCGGCACGAGGGAACTTCCCTCGACTTGGCCGACACCAGCGGTGTTCCAGCGCGAAGTCTGTGCGGGCCGACTGAGGGGAATACTGTCAAGTCCGCATAGAGGGACATTCCCTTGCCAGGAAGGGAATTCTGTCCCGATGTCTGCTACGAGGGAAGTTGAACACGAGAAGAATTCTGCCGCCAAGTTCAGCACAAAGGGAAGTCCGGCACTTTGGGATTTTCTCCCCTGACCGGACCTGTGGGGTCTTGAGAAGGAGCCATTATTGTTGGAGTACAAGGTGAGCTACATTATACGGTTTAGTTATGTGACACACACACACTAACACTGAGCGTTTGACTGCTATACATGTATTATATGTCAACCTACCGCAATATCCACTGCCCACAGGTCAATTCCAAAGATAAGAAATTAAAGCATGCAAAGTAGAAAAGTACTATTTATACTAGACACACAGAAACACTATAACATAAGAAAGGTTTAAGCTTCTGTTTGTTTTTAACACTGAACATATTTAGGTCAAACAACGCCTTTGAAAAGGGATATAACGCTATATTACCTTTATCTCTATTTGATCACATGGTTTATGGCAAGATACAGCATATGATATATAAACCATGCGCAGGTATAGACACTGTCTATTAACTCCAGTCAGATTATATCAATTTGTCAAATGTTTACAATGTTTACAACAAGGCATCATGACCTGTTAGTTGTAACTAAAGCACGAAAGATCTAAAATAGGTATTTAAACATGTCTACTGAAAAACACAACACGAAGACTATTCAATACATTCGTGGTCAATATCAAATCTATGAAACTTCAACAGTAGCGTGGTACAGTCCAAATCTAGCTACGACCGCGCCCTCGTCCACCTCCACGGGCGCCGCGTGAGCGACGTCCACGGCCTCCGTTCCCACCTCGCTTCCTCTTCTTACCCACTGTCGATCCCTGGACGACAATCTAATAAAAATTGCATCATAATTAGTAGAAACTAAACAGCATTTTGTTTTATAAAATAAAATCTACAACATTCCCTCCAGAAATGTCTCTTCCTCTCCTTCTTTATCTGAGCCGGTCTGTCCACTATCTATTTTTGAAGTACAAAATCTTACCTCGGCACTTTCCAGCTCCTCTTCCAACAGACGGTTGAGCTCCTCAGAGATGCCTGTCTCTGCCCCGTCTCTGTTTTCCAGCTCCGCTGGATCACAAGGTGACAGCCGCTCCAAAAGCCAACCTGTGCCATCTCCTGAGGCATAGCGTGTCTTAGCAGGTAGGCTTTGTGACGCGCTCTTCAGCTGACCAAGATACTCTTTCCAGTATTTTGCTTCTTCTTCAGATTCCAAGTATGGTAACCACTTGGGGAGCTTCTGGGCCATAAGGTTCCCCACGTTTATCTCCCTCTTCTCGAACACCGGCAGCAGCAGCTTCGGCTTCCCTGACGGTCTGACAGGGACGTTCTCGTTGTCGGTGCGGAACATCCCGGTCCGTAGGACCTTCCACTTGTGGTCGTGGCTCCTTCTGTAGAACATGTCTACTCGATCCTCTATCGTTTTACTCTGTCTGAATCTGAATATCCCGACTTTAGAGTGTCCTTTAATGTTGACGATGTACGGCTCCAACCAGCCTCGCACGTCGTACAGACCGCGCATCTCCGCTGCGTCAGGAAGTATTTCTAGCAGCCGCTTTGGTGTTCTGGCCTCTTCGTGTCTCAGTCTGTCAGCGATTTGACTGAACAGTTGATCTAAATTGAGAAGGAGGAATACCATGTTTAAATGTTCGATGTAAAGAGCTTGTGTGTGCGCGTCTTTTTATGATTAAAAGGTAAAGACAACAGCTATTAGAATTCAATAAACTTAACCAGTCTTAGGCATCGGTAGTACTTGTATATCCAGACTTTATTGTTGATCAGATGATGCTTCTAATTACTTATAACACCTCGATACCTATTCTCATTTCATCGTTTAGAAACTCAAAAAAGCCATCCAGACGTAATTTTAAGGGCAACATCCACGCGTATGCGCCAATCCTTTTTCGAATTTCAAAATAAATTGTTTTAAATTTGTCTGCTATTTGGGGAATTAAGGCAACGGCTTAACTCCTGTCTCTTGTTCAACTATAGTTAACATTTGCAGTTATTTATTACTTACACCGTTTACAGTTTGCTTTCGAATTCCGAAAGAACACTCACGATTCATGATTCTCTCTTATATGTTCTGTTAACATCTGTGTGTTCTTGTATTTTTATTCTTTGTGTAATACTTAGGTTTGGGAATCGTCTTTACAAAATCCCCGCACCTCTTTCTCTTTGTCCATCCGTCTTTTCGCGCTTGCACTAACATACGTTTTTGGATGTCCCAAAATCCTCATGAACAGCAAAGGGCAAAATGAACTGGGTCAATTAAACTGCAGCCGACTCAATCCGGCGATTGCGTATACATTTATTCACGGACAGGAAAACGTTCAAAATACAAACCATACAATCACAAATCCGATATATTCATACGCCCCACATTACAGTTTACACTTGAAACTTCCTACCATGTCAATATGGTCTCTAACAGTATGCAAAAATACCATGTTGCGTCTTACCTATATCTTCATGGGTATGCCCAACATACAGGAACGACAGCTGCACCTACAGAGGAAGCAGGAATAACTTTAATAACAGACATCCACATAAGAAATTTTTATGTCGTCCATATATAAATACAGTATAGAAATATATCTTCATGAGCCGTTATACCATTTTAAACTTAAACGTGGAACACAAGTAACAACAAGCACATACTTCTGGAATAGTATAATTGAACAAATGTAATCAACTTTTGAACATGCAGTGTTCCACCTAAAGGTACCATGAACTTTAAGATAAGGAATGACGCTCACTTACTTCCACAAATATTTTCCGATGGACCAACAAATCTAGAAACGCCAACATGAACCTGTTCTTGTTTTCCCTGTAAAAATGGCATGAAAGCCAGTATAGATGAGTCATTCAGACAAAGAGTAAACCAGGCCAGCACATGCAAACTAAAAGCCATGGTCATTGTCAGACGCCATTAAATCGTAAACTAAGTAGTAGTTTTGAAAAAAAAAAGGGTTTATTGTTACATTTCCTCTCCATGCTCCGTTATTACAATAATGAACACTAAAACTCCAGGTCTTGACCATCTTTCTCTACACACTATTAAACTGATAGGAAAAAAAATTGGAACAGACGCCAGTAAATACTACGCATGTCAGAAGCAGGTCACGATATTCCCGTCTAACCTCCGCTTGGAGAGTAGCACATGCCCAGTTCACAATAACACTTACCTGAAGCAATTGTCAGCCTGGAGATACAGGATTGGAGGTAAGGGTCCACGCTGAAACATGAAGAAGAGAACAATGTTAGTCAGTGTTCTTTACAAGGTGTTTTATATACAAATTTAGCGGACCATGTTCTGTATTATATTCGATATGAATGTCAATGTTCAGTAAAACACCATTAGATTTATTATCAAGTATAATCTGCAACATGACAGTGAGCAGTGTTATATGGAGCAGGGCGGTAACAAAACCAGATTTACCTGAGAAAGACGGTACAGCATTTTCAACAGTAGGTTGATCGTCAGGTTGCTGTCATGGCTAAACTCAAACACATCTGTGTAGGTCGCCCTGATGCCATGCCCGTGACTTATGATGCCAGACACGTGGACCTTCATGAGGTCCGTTGACGCCATGTCCTGAAGAAGTAAACAACTTATATGGTAAGAGAAATTATATCAACAAACCCTTCATAATATTATAAATTGAGATGGTATATGTTAGTGACAGAAATGCAGACTCAACATCTGTCTACAGCCCTATAAGGGGAGGGGGTCCCCGTTTGGGTTGTTTTCAAACAGGTAACCTTCGTAAACAAACAAAAAAAGGACAATAATAGTAGTAACACAGAGTGTGTGTGTAATAAAATGTAAATACGTATGGCTGATGCACAGTGCCCTTGTTTTACCTTGCGCCCTAGATGAATGTTGATCAGTCTTAATGGGCCGGCCGAGGTGTGTAGCCCTTTATATTGCCTTAATATTGTTTAATGTGTAATTTTCTTGATTCAATAAAGATGATGACGAACACACGTAGAAATGTGACATTAGCGAAAATTACCTTTGACTTGGCACCAACAAAGTGCGGGAGGTATGTCTTTGCTTGGTCCATCCCTGTAACAGAAACACAAGCGCTATTATTCTACAAAATCTAAATAGATTTTATTAAATCTGCCAACGTATGCTAGTATTCTACGCATCATTCAAATGATATAAACGTTTTGTGAAACAACAAGTAAATCAGCGTTTCTGATCAGATACACGTGTACATAAAGATTGCGAAATATGAACTGATTGTAAATCGCATAAAGACTGTGAAACATTGACATTTGGGCAGTCCACTCCGGCATCATATGCAGTTTTTGCTGTTTGCCTTCAATAAAATAGAGAGAGCAGTGTATAATAAATGAACAGCGTTCTTTTCAAACAAGCCTATGAACTTACCATCAACTATCAGACTCAGGTACCGGTTTGGATTTCGGTGGGCAGCCTCTCTTCGTCTGTAGTAGTTGAGTCGTTCACGCCTATAAAAGATATGTATCATTTGTAAATACTTGCTTCTTACCCGAATAATTTAACATAATATCCTGTGGCATTCAATAATGTCAGAAATATAAATGAGTAGTTGACAGTCCACTGTTCATGTGTTTAGACTATATCATATAATTCTAAACCGTGTTCAATTCCTGGCATTACTGTATAGAAACTGTAGTCTCCACCAGACTCCATCGCAGGCTGAATAAATAGTAGACATCAGCCTAAAAAGGGATATAATTGGCCAGAGAAGGTCCATACTATATATATAGAAGCTATGTCGGCATCATTGGGGCGCAACATATATAGTGGATAAATGCTTACATTTGTCTGCCGAGATGGGCGCGGCGTCGTTCCTGGATCTCTTCTCGTTTGCTCGGAATCCGTGTCCTCTCGAGCTTTCGCTCCAGCTGAACGCATTTCTTACACTTGGTAAACAGGCTGGACTGCATAAAACAATACAAGACATGCATGTTTAAAACTACAACGAAATGCTGTATACACATTATGTTTCATTGTGTCATAAAAACACAGGCATATACACAAATACATAGACATAGGCACACGTGCACAGCACACAAACACAGGTAAATTTACGCACAAACAAACAAACACACACACACACACACACACACATAAAAAAACACATACACAGGCACAAACGCACAGACACACGCATAAAAAAAACATTTAAACACAGATGCACAAACACAAAATTATTATTACCTTCTTGATGAACACGTCGGGGTGCATCTCGCTCCACATGTTGTAGAAAGTCTGTTTAGAGCAGTAGGGCTCCATTTCTCCCGCCATGTCTTTTGGCGATACTGATGGTAGACGCATTGCTTCCTGGTCCTGTAGGGAAGCCACTTTTCTTTTCTGTGGGGCATCTTCTCGGCGTGAGCAGCGAGATACATCTCGAACCAGACGTTGGCCCTTACATATGCCTTAGACTTTTCTCTGCGAGGTCTAATCCTATCGGATGCTGATGGGCGACCATCCAAGAAGGCTGTTCTACTTCGATAGTAGACTTTTCTCGAGATGCCGTATAGCCTACACCACGCCTTTCTGCACATCGTCCGTCCATCCGCCTTGAAGGAGAACGTGCTCTTGAGCTTGTCTTCGCCGTTCTGGAATGTAGACAGCTTCTCCACTAGCCACGACGACCGCGCGGGCGCGTCGCCGCTGCCGAAGTACTTCTCTCTCTTCGTCTTTAAGTCCCGGTATGTAAAGCGCCGTGAGCATTTGGAACGGCAGCAAGGGCTCATGGACAGTGTCTTGTGCAGAGTCTCCCTCTTCACAGCTCTGTTGAGAAGTTTTGCACCAGCTTTGCCAGACGCCCCTATGGAATTGAAGACACATATTCACTTGTTTGTATGATGTCTTTATCTGCCAACTATGTGAAAGAGAAAACATTGTCTGACTAAGTCCCTGTCACAAATTCATACAAAACATTGCCCCTTGTTCGGAAGGAATATGGCCAGGATTAAGGTCACGTCTATCTTTGAGTCTCTATAATAGTGTGTAGCCTGGCATTCATCAGTCTTATGATAATCGAAAGCGAATTGAGTTCAATTAGAGTAAAATATGACCCCCGAACACGCCCCGGACAATGTCGAGTTACTCCCCAATGCTTGGGTGGTGTTCAGCCGAACCCGACCCAGCCATAACCGAAACTTCCAACGGTTGAACCACATCCTAATTGTTTAAAACAGAGAACATTTTGAAACACTGAACACCAGTCGACAAAGCCGACCCACTCATAAGCATAATTGGGGGGGGGGGGGGCGTTCGGCTAGTGTTCGGAAGGCCAAATTCGTGAATGTGTCATGAACACTAGCCGAACGCCCCCCACCCCCACCATGCTTATGAATGGGTCGGCAGGTGGTCGGGGAATTCAGCTACTATTCGGCAGCGCGAAAAAAACACATTTGGGAGGTAGTTGCGGTTAAACCATAGTTGGCTGGTTTTCGGCTGTAAGACAGCAATGTTTAAGACGTGTTCGGGGGGTCAAATTTGATTCAAATCTCATTCAAATTCGTTTCAAGTAGAAAGGCAGACGTTGCCCAAAGCTGGTTAGATTGCTCCAGGGTCACGAAAGTCAACCGAGCCTGGTCGGCTGATGTTCAGAGGAGAGTCGTGAAAGTGTCACAGGGGCTTTGCTGGCCCCACAACCGCATTCTAACGTCAGGCGATGTTCCCTTTGAATATCGATGACACTGACATTTACACATTACGAGCCATGCCATTGCCATACCCTCATGCTTACTAACCCCCCTGTTCCACTAGGACGGCGCTCTCGCTGCGACTTGAATTGAATTTGCGTAGCCCTTCATTTCATCATTTGAATATTATGTAAAGTGTAAAAGTATGACTGAAAAAACAACAAAACACACAAAGCGTAAAAAGATTCGTTTCTTAATCTATGAAATTCGTTGAGCGCTCTGTAAAAATCTTAGATCGTAGAGAGAGCGCCGTCCTAGTGGAACAGGGGTGTAAATAAACAACATGGAGTTCAACGAACTCCTTTATGTAGATATAAATATATATATGAATATATATATATATATATATATATATATATATATATATATATATATATATATAGAGAGAGAGAGAGAGAGAGAGAGAGAGAGAGAGAGAGAGAGAGAGAGAGCAGTCCTTACCAGTTTTGTTCTTTGTTATTTCCGTCGGTGTTCTGCTCGCCGGGATGTAGAAGGAGCTGTCAAAGGGCTCAGAGTTGGTGTCGGACAATCCGGATGGGTCCTCATCAGATGATTCCAGATGGTGCACCCCAAGGTCGCTGTCGCTGCCTTGCTCTCTCCTGTTGAGTATTCCTCACGTAGGGTAATGCGTTCGCTTGGTCACCTTCATTAAAGTCATAGATGTCGACATCGGAATTGTCAAAGCCATCGGGGATTGGACTTGGTTGGGACTCTGAACTAGCCTTTTCTGTAACTGGGCTGGGCTGATACGGACTCGAAAAAGCACGGTAACTGGTAATTGGACTTGGTTGGTACTCTGAACTGACCTCGTCTGTAACTGGGCTGGGCTGATATGGACTCGACTCGAAAGCACGGTGACTGGTAATTGGACTTGGTTGGTACTCTGAACTGGCCTTGTCTGTAACTGGGCTAGGCTGATATGGACTCGAAAAGGCACGGTGACTGGTAATTGCACTTGGTTGGTACTCTGAACTGGGCTGATACGGGCTCGATAAGGTGAAATGTGTCTTCCCTGGATTGGGTTGATGTGAGCTAGGGCTGGACAACATCCACGGTACGGGGCAGTTACAGGCACCCTGACAGTCACACCCAGTCTGATCTTTGTCTTTTGGCTGAACTGTGCGATGTTTCGTTTTCTGTAAAAACAATGGAAGTAAAGCCACTGTCACACATCAACCTAATAAGTATCCAGAATTCCTCCCGAACACACTGCCAGGTCTACCTTTATATAGGAATCGAGACGAATTTGAGTTAGCTTTGAATGGTTTGCTGGTGTTCTGCTAACTTACATACAACCGAAAACTTGGCGAAAATGTGTCGGATTCAGCCCTATACGCACGGGGATATTTACGCAATTGTAACAGATACAAGCGGATACCAACAGGGTGCGAGTGGGATCCGTAAATATACTTTGTGTTCACGGTAGTAAAATTTCACGGTCTAAAGAAAATGGACATGTTCACGGAACTTGATCTTCACGGTGGTGGCAAGTGCAGGGAAGAGGCAAAACACAAAAGATTTGGTAACGGTAATGATAAGTTCACGGTACAGAAATGACAGTGAAAACAGTGAACATAACAGTACAGTACAGTGAAAAAATCAGGAATTACAGTATCCGAATCTTTGATTCGTAGGGAACGGGATTTTTTGTATCCTAAAATATCCCAAAATGGGTTTTTCCAAGGATACGAAGTAGTTTTTATATCAGACAAGTTTTCATCATCCAGAATATTATTGTTTTGCCACTCTGATATTGCATATTTGAAGAGGCACTAAGTAGAGAGATGAAAACAGCCATTCCCCAACTCTGACAGTAACTATTCGTTACGCTTGCTGACCGCCCTGTTTTCTATAGAGCACTCGCTAAGTACAGTGCTCATTAACACGTGATTGTTAGCTAATCAAAGTGTGCTTGCGGTATCGGTGTCAATTACCCCAGATCGGCCCCACCCTGTGCCCCCCGGCATATATAATAGACCAGGCCTGTAATAGATCTTCTAAATAGCCTCTACAAGGCTTCGGGAAGCGACCAACTCCCCTGGCACGCTTTCTACACTTTATAGTTACTTCCCGAGGCCTGGTAGAGGCTACTGACAAACTTTACCAGGCCTTTTTACGGATAGAAGAATTTGACAAGAATAGGACTAATTGGCCAGGAGAGTCGACCAGTCCACGGAAAAACTTTAGCCTGGGTGCCATCCGATAACTACACTAGCTGCCTAATTTCTTTTATGGTCGCAAGTGCAGCAGCCCCGGTAGTTATCAGCTGGCACCCTAGTCACATTTCCCCTTTGCCAGGCAAATGAAACCATGTGGTGGCCAGTGGAGGACCTGACAAAATGATTTAGCTTCCTTGCATGCAGCCAGCGTACTGGTAGAGACTACAGCCTGGACTGTTTGTCATCTTCAAGCACTTTATAACTGTGAACTTTGAGCTCGCCGGTGGCGCTATTCTCTTGTTGACACCGAATCTTCAAGTTATGTGTGTAACTCCGGCTCCCTGACATGGCCTATCGATATCGCGATGTTCACATCGTAGGAAATGTGTGCTATTCAAATTTCATCTCTTTGCAAACAATTTTATTGTATATGGTACATATTGTATATTGTCCGGTCACCATGCTAGCCTCTGGTAGTTCGGTATCCCGAGTATATACATGTGTATGCTTTTTATACAGGAGAATAAATCAAATCAAAATCCTCCAGTTAGAGTTCGGGGTCTGTCACACATTCACGACCTTCCCCCGAATTTGTTCCCCAACACCAACTGAGCAGGTTCGGCTGACGTTAAGCCCCTGTCACACATTCACGAATTTGGCCTCCCGAACGCTAGCCGAACGCCCGCCAACCATGGTTAGGTGTGAGTCGGTTGGCGTTCGGCTGGGTTGGCTGGCGTTCGGCTGGGTTGGCTACGGTTCAGCTGCGCCAGCCGAATGTTTCAAAATGTTTAAAACATTCGTAAGTCGTTCGGGAGGTTCGATCATATCTGGCTGGTTTTCGACCGTAAGTCAGCAAAACACCAGCCAGCCAGGAGTAATAAGTCATCAGTGTTCAGGGCGTGTTCAGGGATCAAATTTGACTCCAGTTGAACCCAAATTCGTTTCGATTCATATAGAAAGGTAGACGTGGCCTAAATCTGGTCAGAGTGCTCCCGAACACCAGCCGACCTATTCGGCTTGTGTTCGGCTGGCGTTCGGGGACGAAGGTCGTGAATGTGTGACAGGGGCTTAAATCTGACCAGATTTAGGCCACGCCTTCCTGTCTATAGGAAGCGAAACGAAATTGAGTTAAATTTGAGTCAAATTTGACCCCCGAACACTGCTGACTTACTCCCGAATGGTTGGCTGGTGTTCTGCTTACTTGTAAATAACACAGCCGAACCCCAGCCAACCATGGTTGAACCCCCCCACACACACACACACACCGACCACCCAATGTTAACATTGAAACATTCGGCTGTTGCAGCCGTCTTTTCACCGACCTACTCCTAACCACGCTGGGGGGGGGGGGGTCGGGTTGTGTTCGGGAGGCCAAATTTAGATTCCTTTGCCGGTGTTCCGAGAGCGGTCGGCTTTCTTTGCGGGGGTACGAATTTCTGATCAATCGTTGATCGCACGCATTAGAAGCTCCGGCCGCCAACCCTAGTATGCCATCCCTCAAGGCTTTAGGGACGTCCCATGCTACCAGGAAACACAGGCCTGACGAAACTCACCGCGCAGTAAGGTAAAGTCCGCGGTGATGTGTAAACTCCTTATAGGTCCTTATAGGGTCAAGTCCGCGGTGATGTGTAAACTAGTACTCCTTATGATGGCATAGGAATTATCTCTATAAACTCTCTTAGCATATAAGCAAAGCTTGCATAGGACAAGGAAGCTACCCGCTGAGAGATATAGTATACGCATGGTTAGTCTCTACCAGACTAACTGCGAGGGCTATAATAGGTAGATATTTGCCAGGGGAGTCTGGCCGCCTTGAGGTTGACTGGCCGCGCTTCGGAGGGGGGAAACTAACCCTCCCGCGGACCGACTCTATTGGCCAGCTATTCCCTTCTTTTGCCGAATTCTACGATTTGTACCCCCGTAGGAAGGCCTCTCTTAGCATGCATAGGACAAGGAAGCTACCCGCTGAGAGATGATACGCATGGTTTCATCTGTCCTAGTTTTAACCAGGCCTTGTTGAAGAACAGGCCGCTCATGAAACGCCACTATATCGAGGGGTTATCTGTAAGCAGATGTAAAAAGGCAAAATGGTCAAGTTTCAAACTCCCCGATTTTAGGTTCGTTATGCAAATCTACTTCATGCTAATGTTTTTTGTTTGTTTTTCAAGCTCAAAAACTCACTATACAGTATACAGTGGCTGTATGGGAGCTTGTAAACGTTTTACGGTCTTGCATTCCCATATCTGCTTGGAGTTTACACCTTCGCTCGCGAGTGTCCAGCTATCAGATAATCTGACATGTCTGAAGCCCTTCCCCTGACAACCAACCAACCAACCAAGGACAGGTTGGCTGAAGTTTGGGAGCTAAAGATCCTTTTCTGTACTAATCGAATTTGGGTCAATTTAACGCCCCAAATTTGACATCTGTGTTACCAAACTTTTCTGTCCGTGGCTTTACCGGGCCCCTGCCCGGGACTAGCCACACAAGGCTAATCAATATACACTTCTCTGGCCAAAAGATACCGCCTTGCCACCGTACTTAAGATGTGACGCACCGAACACGTAGCTTCTGCCGCGATCACTGCTGACCTACTATACATTGTACTATATTCCCGAAACTCCCGAAGCCCAGTTGTCTGGATGCCAGAGTCAGACCCATACCATACTAGGCCCAAAGCTATCTAATGTGCAAGCCTTGCACACTAGATAACTTTGGGGCTAGTGTGCTATGGGTCTGGCATTCAGGCTGGAACCCCAGGAGATAGAACAACAGGCAACCTCAGCTTGCCATGGCCGAACCTCCCGGCCTGTTCACTCCCAGATGTTATTTTTTAAGTATTCGGCTGGCACAGAGCAACATTGATGCACTTCGCCTTTCTTTTTAAAAAGATTTTTTTCCGTGTAACCAAAGTAAAAAAAAAACATTTCCTTGTGACAGCATGTGTTTTTTTTTTGCGAGTCATGTCACCTCACTAGTTGAATTTGTCTTCTTGTGGGAAGGGGCTAGCGAGAAACAACAACGGGTGACCCACAAAGTACAACTAATGTAGTACCTTAGATATTACTAGCATTTGGTCCATGGATTCTGTCGTCTTGCCACCGTAGCATCTGCTTGGAGAGTATAAAACACCCCATGGAGATCTGATTAACAGAACAGAGCTATGGTGAAAACAGCGCAGTGACAGGAGTGAGGTTTGAATTATCTTGGCGACTCAACCATGACAGGGAGAGGTCAGTGATACACACGACAGGAAGTCCTGTCTGTAGGGGTCACGGGAGAGTCCATACACGTACAGTCCTTACACTTCCAGCGCCTTCTCGGAGAAAGCTGATTTTTTCAGTGTTCAATAATGTCTTCATCTGTAAAATGTTGAAGAAAATGTTTTCTGTACATAGGTGGATCCTAATCTATATTTGACGGTCTGCCATTAATATGTAGGGGTGTGTGTTTTGGGTAATTTCTTGCAGGAGCCGACTTGTGGTGGCCTTGAATTGAGACATTTTGGCATACAAAGTTACGGCCTATTCAGCTTTTAGAGTATGGTCTATCATCCAAAGATATACTAAAATTGATCCACACTTAGAAATGAGTGAAAGTTTTTCTTTCTTGTCTACATTTTCTTCTGCTAAGACTAGTCAAAGGCAGACAGCTAATGAGAGTTTGAACTCCAATAAACTACCGACGGTTTATGCATATGGGTTCAAGCGGTCAGCTGAAATACATATGGGCTTTCATCGGTTAAGTGCGTATTAATTTGCGTTAAGTTGAATTTTGAGTTGAAGTAGACTTCCGTGAGGGTCCTTGTCGATGTCGTACGCGTCTTGGAGTCACTTTTTATGACTATTAGAAATGCGTTTTGAGGAGGATACTGTCCACTGATATGTCCGACACAGAACAGCCCTCTACAAATGAACACGTTTCATACACAGAAAAAGATGAACACCAGATGATCCCATTATGGACCCATTATAAGTCCTTTGTGTCGCCGCCTCTAACCACAGTCCGAGATCGAGAGGAAGGATCATCGCGCAGCTCCCAAGACAGGTATGTCAAACATGTATCTCCAAACAGATATTTGGGTGGCTGCAATACACAATACACGACATTTCCCCGAATCTGTTTACCCGAACAATTGCCGAGCAGGTTCGGCTGACGTTCGGGAGCACTCTGGCCAGATTTAGGCCACTCCTACCTTGCTATACACATTGAAACGAATTTGAGTTAAATTGGAGTCAAACTTGATCCCTGAACACGCGCCGAACACTGCTGACTTACTCCCGAATTGTTGCCTGTTGTAATCTACTTGATACAGCCGAATACCAACCAACCATGGTCAAATGTTCCGAACAACTCCCAAATGATTAAAAAGACGAATTTGCGCCGACCAACTCTATTACCATGATTGGGGGGGGGGGGCGTTCGGGTAGTGTTCGGGACGCCAAATTCGTGAATGTGTGACAGGGACTTTAGGGACCTCCCACGCCACGACCAACACTAGCACCTTATTATAATTTTGCCAACCCTCTGCACAGTGCCACTTCTCTAAAATAATAAGGGTCAATCACCGTGTCAAAATCTTCAGTATTATGGGCGTACGGAGGTCATGGTGAGGTCACGTGGGTTAACGGGACAAACACTATGAATGTTTTCCATTAGGTCAAGTCCGCGGTGATGTGTAAACTAGTACTCCTTATGATGGCATAGGAATTCTCTCTATAAACTCTCTTAGCATGCATAGGACAAGGAAGCTACCCGCTGAGAGATGATACGCATGGTTACATCTGTCCTAGTTTTAACCAGGCCTTGTTGAAGAACAGGCCGCTCATGAAACGCCACTATATCGAGGGGTTATCTGTAAGCAGATGTAAAAAGGCAAAATGGTCAAGTTTCAAACTCCCCGATTTTAGGTTCGTTATGCAAATCTACTTCATGCTAATGTTTTTTGTTTGTTTTTCAAGCTCAAAAACTCACTATACAGTATACAGTGGCTGTATGGGAGCTTGTAAACGTTTTACGGTCTTGCATTCCCATATCTGCTTGGAGTTTACACCTTCGCTCGCGAGTGTCCAGCTATCAGATAATCTGACATGTCTGAAGCCCTTCCCCTGACAACCAACCAACCAGGGACAGGTTGGCTGAAGTTTGGGAGCTAAAGATCCTTTTCTGTACTAATCGAATTTGGGTCAATTTGACGCCCCAAATTTGACATCTGTGTTACCAAACTTTTCTGTCCGTGGCTTTACCGGGCCCCTCCCCGGGACTAGCCACACAAGGCTAATCAATATACACTTCTCTGGCCAAAAGATACCGCCTTGCCACCGTACTTAAGATGTGACGCACCGAACACGTAGCTTCTGCCGCGATCACTGCTGACCTACTATACTATATTCCCGAAACTCCCGAAGCCCAGTTGTCTGGATGCCAGAGTCAGACCCATACCATACTAGGCCCAAAGCTATCTAATGTGCAAGCCTTGCACACTAGATAACTTTGGGGCTAGTGTGCTATGGGTCTGGCATTCAGGCTGGAACCTCAGGAGATAGAACCCCAGGCAACCTCAGCTTGCCATGGCCGAACCTCCCGGCCTGTTCACTCCCAGATGTTATTTTTTTAAGTATTCGGCTGGCACAGAGCAACATTGATGCACTTCGCCTTCTTTTTAAAAAGATTTTTTTCCGTGTAACCAAAGTAAAAAAAAAACATTTCCTTTGTGACAGCCGCTGATGTGTTTGTTTTTGCGAGTCATGTCACCTCACTAGTTGAATTTGTCTTCTTGTGGGAAGGGGCTAGCGAGAAACAACAACGGGTGACCCACAAAGTACAACTAATGTAGTACCTTAGATATTACTAGCATTTGGTCCATGGATTCTGTCGTCTTGCCACCGTAGCATCTGCTTGGAGAGTATAAAACACCCCATGGAGATCTGATTAACAGAACAGAGCTATGGTGAAACAGCGCAGTGACAGGAGTGAGGTTTGAATTATCTTGGCGACTCAACCATGACAGGGAGAGGTCAGTGATACACACGACAGGAAGTCCTGTCTGTAGGGGTCACGGGAGAGTCCATACACGTACAGTCCTTACACTTCCAGCGCCTTCTTCCTGCGCTGGCGCAGCCTAATTCGCCAAACACAAGCCGACTCTGCACAGACCAGGGCACCCTAACCACGGTCGGCTGGCGTTAAGGAGGTCAATGTGAATGTGTGACAGGGACTTCAGGTTGACGAATTCATACCACCTCAACAGTCAACACATAAACATAGGTTTACATAAACGGAGTAAAGTTCGAGACCGGGATGTACTACAGGCTTGCCTTCTTATCCCGAAGATGGTATCAAAGGTATCAAAGGTATAGGTTCACGGCGATGCGCTATATGCAAAGAAAAGAAGAACATGTTGGCTGAAATAAACCAGTCATAAATACTCCCTACTTTCTGAGCCAGGGGTTTGACTGTTTAAGGCGAGAGTCACAGAGAGATAATCACAAATGCACTCACCAAATCTCTTGCTGTTGGTGGTAACGGAGGGGTGCCTCCATTTGCGGGGATGTGCGCGTGGATAGTGCCACCGTCGCCAACTTGCAAACTTTCACGATGTACCTAGTATTTACCAGGCCAGAATACAAAAATTAGTTGGTCACACAGAGGGTTTATCCAACACCTACTAGTTCACCACCACCCCCACCCCCTTGGATTATTATAAACAAAACACACTAAAACCTGTCCATGCTGTTTTTATATTTCTCATCATGGTGGCAAACAAAATCCAAAATAACTAAGGTTTTTGTGCTAACACATTTCTGGTATTAAACAACGGTTGTAACGACGGAAGTGAATGTGAAAATGAGATATAACGTACCTTCTTCCCGTTCTTGTAGAGTTTCAGCATTGAGTTTGGTATTCCGGTTACATCTGACACTTCTTGATACAGTTTGATCCCAGATGCCTGGTTTGCCAGATTTTCATCTCGAACTTGGGTCCAGTCGGGGGTACGACCGTAAACAGCAACTTGTCATTGGCGGGTTGGATGGTACTAGAAACTCCACGATTAAAGACGACTGAAAACAGGCTAGTAACCAAAAGAATCGCTACACACCAGAGTAGATAAAGACAAGAAACATGGCTGCTGTCACTGCGATCGAGTTTCCATCTGGTGAAAACACGACTGGTACCTCACACAGCTCGGTACAACAAATATACAGCCTCACTCTCTGGTGTCTGAGGGGCAGGAAAATGCTGCCAGTGTCAGTCCCTCGTTTGACAAGGTATTATATATCACGCGGGGTGGGGAAACGCCCCTCGCCTGCTTTGCAGACCTGTTCCCAATTAAGATTTTTACTCCGTTCTCACAGAGCGCTAGTGAAATTTCCACGGCACGTTGTCCTTGTCAAAGCTCTCATCTGTTCAACTTTGATAGACTGCTATTGCTGCTGTCTGGTGAATTTCTTGTTTCGTGTTCACGTTCTACTCTACTCTAGTGGTACTGGTGGTTAACGCGTTTCTACATAAGCCTGAATAGTTCAACTTGTAGCGAATAAATCCGCGAAGAGAGCCAGAGCAAGGTACAACCGAAGAGGTCATGGCGGATGCTCCAAACGTTATCATGGTGTCGAGTAGAGGAAAGTGGTGGTTTCGTAAGGAAAATGGGATCGGGAAACTTGCGTTGGTGAATAACGGAGACGATCTGGGAACCATCCGGGATGTCTCGGAAGGAAACACGTCTGGCTATCTGAAGGTTAGTAGGATTATATTCACGACATCAACATACTCCCTGTAATGTGTTTATATGGTGGTTGGGCGTTGGACCTTATACTGAGCCTGGACGTATACTGGTAGAAAATCACGTTTCTCTAACGGTTCTCAAACGTTACAATACTGATTCATCTGCTGATTCATGTGCGTCTCCCCGTCCCGTCCAGACAGGCCAGGCAAAGGTAGCCTGGTTGCCATTTTCCGTAGTATACCGCCGGCTCTCGTGGTAGCCAGCGACAAATTAGCCTGGGTGCTAGACTGTTTCCAGTGCCTAAACAGGCCAGTTCCTCGGCTCCAGGGCCAACAAGGAAATTATACCTCAGCTGCAGCCACCCTCAGTTAGGTCTAGCGTGGGTGCCAACCTTGTACCTGGCCGTTAGCCGTTTTTCTTCGACAGCTCCATCTCTCTATAATAGCCCGGGTGCCAGACCCTACCGCGAGTCAGTGATAAGCTCTTCGGCCAGGGGAAACCATATTCCCGCTAACCCGATTTCGCACCCTGGCCCTAATTATCTCCTCGCTACCGGCGTGATAGCTATTAGGACCTGGGCGTAAACTTCACACCCGCCTGGCCATAATCTATCGCTCATGAAACGCCAGGGTCTGGCACCCAGGCTAAATCTCTCACGGGTGTAGTGCCCTTTGCCTGCCGTAGAAAAACGGCTAACGGCCCGGTACGAGGCTGGCACCCAGGGTAAGTTAGGTCCAGATCCAGGCACGCTGTACCAGCCTGGCCAACTCCCCTCAGGCTCAACTCTCCCGGGTGTAGTGCCCTTTGGCTACCGAAGGAAAACGCCTAACGCCCGAGATTATGATGACTCCCAGGATAACACACTGGCTAATAACTCTGCTCCTAGCATCCAGGCTAGTGACAATAGGTACGGAGAAATGATGGCAACCCGGCTAAAGCCCCTGTCACACATCCACGACCTTTCCCTGAATTTGTTCCCGAACACCAGACCAGTTTCGTCTGACGTTCGGGAAAACGCTGACCAGATTTACGCCTACCTTGCTATACGAATCGAATTCGAGTTAAAACGTAGTCAAATTTTATCCTTAAACAAGCCCAAAACACTGCTTTTGTTTATTTACGTTCGAAAACAAGCCAACTATGCTCGAACCTCACGTACGAACGACTCACGAATGTTTTAAACATTTTTAACCAGCGCAGCCGAACCGTAGCCGAATTTACCGACCGCCAGCCGACTCCTTGCCGGTCCTCTCCTAACCACGGTCGGCGGGCGTTCGGCTATCGTTGTGTGTCGGAGTATACATAGATTTATTATGTATCAGTAGCATCAGCTAAATAAAGTAAATTAGATATAGTAATCCGGAGATGTAGCTAGGTACTACGTGTACGAATGCATGGAAAGGGTTTAGGATATCAGTTATTTATATAGTATATTATAGTAGAACTTTAGCTTGGATGTCAGACTATTCTAGACTGTTTCTAGCCTGGATGCCAGACCCATAGCACACTAGGCCCAAAGCTCCCTGTGTGCAGGCTAGACTGTTTCGGTCCTGTACTGAGGTCTGCTCCCCGATTCTTTGGCCCACATGCCCCCAAACTAAGAGATTCTACAACACCCCAACACACACACACCTCCCTTAAAAACCTAGAGAGACTATGTGACTCTTAACTAAACCTAGCGCAAACCAGTACCAAGAGACCACGTCTAGCGAGATATTAGACGTGGACAACAAGGACAACAACAACAAGTATTTTTAGGAGGTAGGTTACTCTCCAAGCAGAGGTTTGGGTTGTGGGCTTATTTTTGGCGTGTTTTAGGCTTTTTATCAACTGAAGCTTTCTTTTTTGACTGAAATTTGGGTTGGGTAGAAACTAAATTTCAGTGAAAAAAGAAAGCCCGATAAAAAAGCCTGAAAACACGCCAAAAATAAACCCAAAACCCAAACCTCTGCTTGGAGAGTAAAAGTAGGTCACATCCTACCATAGCTGAAAGCAATCATATGAAAACCATATGGCAAGAAAAACAAACGGAAAGTGATGCGTTCATCAGCCCTCCATTAGCGCCACGTCGTTCCACAAACATGGCAGACTCATAGAAGTCAGGACTAAAAAAGGGATAGAAATGTTAACCTTTATCCAGATAGTAAAGTCGCTGTTAATAGTAAATTTACTGTTACAGCTGATTTACCCTGGGTAAACTGATCACTTGTTGTTATGCATAAGTTGCCTCGAAGGTCCCTGAAGTCAGACACGTGCCCCCTCCCGACGTCTGATTATCATTGTACGAGTCTCTCGCGTTAAAGACAATTCCGGCTGGGGGAGGGGGCATGTTTTTCTCTCCCAAACAAAAGAATGTCGAATGTGCGCTGTAGAATAAGTGCTACGATACCGTCACCGAGGGTAGTATTTTAAGGACTGTTTCAAAAGCCCCATGATATCTGCTCACCCTTCCAATGTTGGATAGAGAAACCCAGCCGCCTTTATTTATCTTGCGTGAATGATAGCCTAGTGACCATACTCAACTTCGGTCGACAGAGTTTGTTTGGCACCCGATCGTAGCAGCCACGCCAACCCGTCTACGAGGAGGCAGTAATTAGAAAGCCGGCTGCTACGATCCGGTGTCAAACAAGCTCCGACCCACCCGTTGAGTATGGCCACCAGGCTACATGGATGACGGTCTGGATGCAAACGCCTTTACACTCTGCGCCTTGACCGTAGGCGGTCCGCTCTAACTTAAAGGTGCACTACGTGGTTGGTAAATTGTTCGTAAAGATCGCCGAGTCTTTTACAGTATTTCTATTTTTACGTAGATGTTTGTTCGTTTGTTTATTTGCTTGTTTGTTCATTCTGTGTAATTACTATTCTAAATTCATCGTTCGCAAAGTATACTTCTGCCAAACATCAAAGGATACATGTACTACATAATCTCGTTCCCAAAACCTCTCGCAAGAAAACACCATAGTGGCGGTTAACCATTGCCGGTCCTCCTGGATCTACAGTCAAAAGAGTTACCGATCCTAAATTTCGCGGTTAAGACCCCCCCCCCCAATGAAGAGCCTCGGTCATACTATACCACCGAGGCATATTTGTGTAGGTACGCTTCAGTTCTCATTAATGATTAACCTCGAATTTTTGAGTGGTTTAGAGTCAAGTCGAAAATCAGGCATGTGAAAGAGGTTTTAGTTGACTGCCCCCGTATTGTTTTGCTGAAATTTTTTGCTTGTGTTTCATTTTCATTACAAGGTAATAAGAGCTTTACAAAATCTATCTCGTCCAGATCACTCTGAGGTTGGGTCCGCCAGCGAAGCTCGCAGTCATAAACTTCGACGCTGAGGCAAACGCTTTCTGCCGGCAGTTTAAGCACAACGGCCGCCCCGAGTCCAGGAAGGCGTTCCTTGAATGTTGGAAGAGGGCTACCCTGGGTCAGCTCCTGCGGAGAAGCTCACGACCGGTACGCTAGAAAAACAATGTGTTTTCTACAGACATTTTCCCCATCTCTGTAGTGAAGATGTATCCCATGGCTTCTCGTTAGCCCTTTTAGATCAATGAATACAAACACACACACACACACACACAAATATACTACCTTAACTAACTAACTAGAAACAGAATCTTCAACTGCGCATAAAGACAGTTAAAGGGATATCATTATGATTTGATGACATTTCTAATTGTCACCGATTCTTTCTGTTTCTTGCCTGGGTGCAGAGCTATGTCTTAATTTCCTTAAAGCATGTAGGCACAATCGGCAATCTTCTGTTCTAATAAGCTGTTCAAACGACAGAAAGACACAGTACTTGTAGTAATAGTGTGATTTGTCGTTTTGCAGATGACGACGACTCTTCCGTAACCGAAGAGACACCAGCCGCACCGGAAGAGTCAGACAGTGATGTGATCGAGCGGCATTTTGTCGGTAAGTTGTAGCGTCTTATATTACAAGTTCACCACAGTGCGACATGCGAGGATAGATCTGTGCGATATTTACAGACTTTGATAGGGTGAACTTACTAGGATGTGTGGTATTTTTTCTAGGGAACTTCGAGATACCTGTGGACAGAATGGTCTCCCCGCACTGGAGGCGGCTTTGCCGTCAGCCCGACCCAAGCCACGTCGAGGACTTAAAGGCAAAGTTCAAGGCGGCACCCGACATGTCCTTTACGGTCCTTGCAGTCCACCTTCCCGGCATCACACCAGAAGACTTCTTACCCGGCGAAATCGAGACTTACACGTACGAAGTGCTCGGGGGCAACCACACCCGCCTGGCCCTGCAACACCTTCGTCAGGAGCAGCCAGAAAACAAAGGTTTTCAGACGCGAATGGCCAAGGTCTACTGCGACCTGTCAGACAGCCTGGCCAAGAGGGTTGGCACGGTTCATAACGATGCCAATTTCTTCCTGCCGGCTGTCCTGAAGGACCGCCTCTACAGTTTCCGCGCGGCCGCCTACGCCGAAGCCGGCTTTACAGACGAGGCCAGCCTCACTACGGTGGAGCCACCACGTAGCAAGGCCACTGAGGGAAAGTGGAAAGATGGCCTTTGTACTATGCTGGGAATTGTGGATGTAAGTGTTGCATTTACTTAAGCTTGATGCAATGCCTACATATACAAGATGTGCGGTGATTACTTGTGTATACATTATTTATAAACATAACAAATGATTCGGATGTACTTTTTCTCAGACGGAGAACACAACAAAACGGAAAACACTGTCCAACCAGTATGGAGTGGAGGTACGCCTGGCCATGTCCTCCTGCAAAGTGTGGGCAGCGCTGACCCAGTTCATCGAAAGAGGGGAGGAGGGGCGCATCCTGAAGCAGCCAAGGACAGCCGGGAAGCGGAACAACATCAAAGGCCACCACCTGCGCTTCCTCAACAAGCGAGAAAGCGACGACGACAAAGTCGACGTGCTAAAAAAGCTAATTGAGGGCGAATTGGAATACAGATTCGACATGAAGGTATTTAAAACTGATATGAAATTCGCACAAGTGGTCATCTAGATTTACCCCCACAGAAGTCCCCTTTAATAACGAGGTAGTTGTAACTCCGTTAATTATTTCTGTTGGAAAAAATGCTGTACGTAGTACTAGTGGCACCACATGTACATATGTAATTTATCTTTCCCACAAAGCATTTGAGATCAACACTAGGGTAGACTTGTCATTGTAGAGACTAGGCATTTGAGTAATCAAGTAGCATAGATTGTTCTATATGTGTAGGCTAAAAATCTCACCGTTATATAATCAGCTTTTCAATTCCACTCTCGTGTATGTTAGAAGGTGCAGGACAAGGACGCCGGAGAGGGTGCAATGGCAGACACCGCCAGGGCGACCAGTGACAAGTCAAGTGAAAGACAAGAAAAGGTAAAATGAAACAGCTTTGCGTTTTTTTTTTGTCTCAGAATGGAGGTCGTGAACGTTACAAAGTCTCAACTATGAATTCATCAATGAAATATTTATTTAAATGCGTAAACCCCGCCCATGCATTCAGACAGACATACAGCGAAGAAAATGACAATGTTTTGATACCGAGTTTCACTATCCTACTAGCGAACGGCGTGTATTGCCATGAAGCGTTTATTGCCATGAAGCTTAAGGGAGATTTGCGGCCGTTTTCTTTGGGTGTGTGTGTGCTCTATTCGGAGCTCAGAGGTCATTACGCAGTATGGAAATATACAACAAGAGGGTTGAGGACTATGTAGATACCATAGAGCAGACCCGGTGAGGTCAGTAGCTACATAGTAACATTGATTCCTTGGTTGCGTGCTGTACAAGAAACGAACAGACCAACTAACTAGATATTTCCATACAGGATAGTCCCACGACAGATCTCCACACACCTTCACCAAATACCGCGAGCGGAAGTGAGGATAAGGACGACACCATCGCACAGCTGAGGGGTGAAGTGAAGAGGCTAGATAATGAGCTCAAGTGCCTGAAGGTACAGATCGATCAAGTCAATGGGCTTACTCTTAGATAGATATAGACTTTGATGATCCATTTTATGATTTATTGATTCATTTTATATCTATGTATATTCCCATGTACAGGAGACGCACAGGACGAAAGAGACTGGCCTACTAAAGCAGCTAGAAGAAGTAAAGGCCAAATGTGACAACCTACAATTTGAAAAGGCCCAAATGGAGGAAGAGCAGAAGAAGCTCCTTTGGGACCTGGGAGATCTGAGAGAGGTAGGCAGCATTATGTCGAGTTCAAATCCATATGTGCTACAATGACATATATTCATTATCTGTCAACATTCAGATATACGTAAGTAGAGTGTCGTGCTACATTCATTGTCATACGATATTGTCGAAACCACAAGAAATCCTATCGTACTCTGACGTAGAATATGGACTAAACTTAAAGTTTGACAATAACGCTTGCCATGATTTTTTTTTATCATTAACGAATGGAGTTACTGAAAGACCATGAAAATTAAAAAGCCCATGATAATGGCAATTGAGAAGGAAGAACGTCTACACAGATGTCTTGACGCATGATTAAGCATGACAAGGTGTTCCTCATGTCCTTCATCACACGGGTGTAAGCCGAAGTTAATCATAACAGTTTTAACACCGGTCTCAGAATTTGACTCTGGAAAAAGTATCCTGTCCATACACTAATGATTACCCATACTAACCTCTAACTCTAAGACAAGAGAACAAAACAAGCGGGTCACATCCGTGTTTTACATACTCATTTGTTTAATAAACAACAAAATGTTTTGTCTTTTTATTAGAAATCCAATGAGCCATCAACGTCGTCGAATGGACTCGGGTAAGTTTTTTTTTTTATTACTTGTTGCCCCTTTTTTTCAATCCTTGATAGTTATACAGTGTTACCACGGTAACGTCATGGGTGACTGGCATTGTCCAGTACTCTTTATTAGACGCACAATATGGCACTGTACATATACAGTGATAAAACGTCGAGGGGTGCAAGCAAGCAAGCAAAGGCCAGCAAAGTAATTCAATTTTTATGCAGCGCAGCTAAACGTTGATGCAGTACCTATAGCTATTTCGTGTCACTATACATAGGTAGCAAGGATTGTCACAAATTTGGCTTAAGTTTCGATACAATCTACCTGGTTTATGTCTGGAGTAGATTTCCCGATCCGACGTGCACGGTACCCGATGTTGTCCTCCCTATCTAGTACCTAGGGCCCTCCTGTTATCTTATCGTGATTCTTGGCGTGAGCCAGGACGTTCGCAATGTATCGCCATTCCCCATATCTTCGCAAGTAACAATACCAATGAAAACACAAAGATGAGCTATACAATCTATACACCATGTGTTCCGGTCTTTCAGATTAGTACGTAGCATTTCAATATAGACAAATGCAACAAAGTGAACTATTCGTGCCATCTTAAAATATATCATGCTATTTCAGAAAAAGGCAACACGTCAGTGGTGACGGGGGTGACGGAGGTGACGCTGATCAGGTATGTTAATTGGGGTAACAAATATCAGGAAAACGTAATTCTCTTTTGCATATGTAAAGACACTAAGTCCACATGTTATCCATGTAGTTCTTGAGAATATGTAGGCCAGCTATGTTCCTAAATCAATATGCTTTTGACCCGTTCATTTCTCTCGAGAATAATAATCATAGAACATATTTAACCAACATAGAACATAGAACATTAAACATAGAACATATCAAACATTATCTTGCATTTTTCCTTTCCCAGGCTGTACGTGCGAAGTCGCGAAGGACTGCTAACAAAAAGGTTGGTAAAACTCTTGTCTTGAATGATTCCAGTTCTATTGACATGCGATGGCTCAACACTTAATCTTCCTTTACAGATAGCCTGCCTAATTCTCCCGGCAACTTCCGACCTTTGCTCTCTTGGCTAGATCATACCCACTTGACATGATTATAGGCTGACTTGTATCATTTTATCCACCCTACAGTTGTTAGATCCTCCATCTGTCTGTTCTGGTTTACATGCGCACCTGGCCCCTGGGGGTAACTGTGGGTTATTTTGTAGTGTCTGAGGGTAGAATCATGCCATACACTGTACTGTGTTGCTGTCGTGCGGAGTGTGTCCTTTTATTGTGTTCCTGGTAGAATGAGCCTGATCAATCAACCATGATCGATCACAATACAGCCAACCTTTGGTCTATTGTACATAATACCTATTCATGTTTATTCCTGACAGTCGATAAGTTACACTAGGTACATGCCTAACACAAATGCCGCTTTACCTTTCTAACAATATTTTACACTTTATTTACAGGACCACCTGTACAAGGTCGGCGACTTTGTCGTCATCGCCGGCCACGACAAAAATGGCAAGGACATGCCATGGTTTGGCCGGGTCATAACCACCGACCCGGCCAAAAAAAACGTCTGACCCTCCGGTGGCATATGCCAAACAAAAAAGGCGTATACGAGAGGGAGGTACGCGACGGCAAGCCAAAGGCCTAAAGACGACCACCTAATAAAACCAGGTATGATGAAATCCTTACCTCTGTACAGCTGACAGACAGCATGACGCTGCCAGAGGAAGAAAAGTCAAAGGCCTGGGACGCTTTATAACCACCTAATAAAACCGAATGTGTATTCCATGTGGGCTATGGCGCGAAATACGTTTTTTCCCTTATGCTCAAAATTCACTTGTACTGACATTGTTTTTATTTTGTTATGCATTTTGATGCCCTTTTAGTACAAAGGAAGATGACCTTTTTATTTAAAACCAGTCCACAGAAATATTTCATTTGTGACAGGTCAAATTTACCCCCAAATTGACCCAACTGTTCTATACTCAATACACTTTTCTCTGCTGTATGATGCGTATTTCTACTTGTGGTCAATGTAAAGTGTATTTATGTTCTAATTGGTGAACACCACCTGCCATATACATGGGCTGTGTGCTTGCAGTGGGGTTAACGTTAGTGCGAATTATGTTTTCTGTCGTTCCGCTCAAGTCCAATGGTATTTGTTTTTTTAATATTACTTAGACTTAGACTTAGGCGCTCCCGTGTCGTCCGACACATGAGGCAATCAGAGCAGTCCAGCAAGTTCGGTCAGCGGCCAGTCTGTCTACATCCTTCTAGCTCAGATTTATTGTTTGCAGGTCTCTCTCATTGTTTGTCTGTAGTTCATTCTGGGGCGCCCCCTGCGTCTTTTTCCCTGTGGGTCCCAGTTTAAGACTTGCTTTGCTAGTCTAGCTGATGGAAGTCGTGTTGCATGGCCTAGCCAGCTCAGGCGCCGCTTGCGAATTATTGTAGACACTGGTTGTTGGTCGGCTCTGGCTCTTACATCTATGTTGGATATGAAGGTTTTTTTATATAGTCATAGAATAATTAGTTCAAGTCAAGATGGTAAGCATGTTTTGATTGTTTGCTCTTGGTGCAACAATATACCGTTTGCCTTGTCCTGTTTTTAATATTCTTTCATATGTTCTAAATGATTCAGGTTGTTCAAATCTGATATACACAGTTTTAATTTTTCAAGATCGCTTAACTACGTACTAAACAGAAAGTTGTTTGGAATCAAATGCGTTCTTTATTCTATCGAGAAATACACTGACTTCCTTTTTCATGTACTGCACGTTCATTGTTTATGTATTGCACCTATTGAAGTTTGCATTGAATAAACATGCTCAGGAAGCTTTAAAGATCGACAAGACTGTTTTTACTGTTCACTACATCAATCCCTTTTAGTCTTTGGTAGACCAAAGGTACTCTCAGAACCCTCTCTGGTCTGGTCAAGGGAACTTCCCTCGTGTTGGACAACACGCAAGACGACCGTTCGTGACGGCCTGGTCGAGTCGAGGGAACTTCCCTCGCGTGTCACTTGGCAAGGCACATCGCTAGTGACGGACTGTGCACGTGTGCATGAACACCGCTCGTGTCGGTTCGGTCGAGGGAACTTCCCTCGTGTCGGACATCACGCAAGAAGACCGTTCGTGTCGGTTCGGTCGAGGGAACTTCCCTCGTGTCGGACATCACGCAAGAAGACCGTTCGTGTCGGTTCGGTCGAGGGAACTTCCCTCGTGTCGGACATCACGCAAGATGACCGTTCGTGTCGGCTTGCTCGAGGGAACTTCCCTCGTGTCGGATATCACGCAAGATGACCGTTCGTGTCGGCTTGGTCGAGGGAACTTCCCTCGTGTCGGACATCACGCAAGAAGACCGTTCGTGTCGGCTTGCTCGAGGGAACTTCCCTCGTGTCGGAGATCACGCAAGAAGACCGTTCGTGTCGGCCTGGTCGAGGGAACTTCCCTCGTGTCGGACATCACGCAAGATATGACCGTTCGTGTCGGCTTGGTCGAGGGAACTTCCCTCGTGTCGGACATCACGCAAGAAGACCGTTCGTGTCGGCCTGGTCGAGGGAACTTCCCTCTTGGTAGGCTAAGACAGAAAATGTCCCTTGTGCCCAGTCAAAGGAGGGGATTTCCCTCCTTTCGTGGCTGGCTAAACAAGAAAATACAACTCGTACTTGACTATACGAGGGAATTTCCCTCGCTAACCCCAGAAATCTAAGCCACTATGATGGTCTTTCTGAACTTCATACTGTCTTTACTTTTTGCTATCACAGTTTGAAAAGCTTTACCTTCAAGATTTCGTTGTCTTAAGATTTCAAAATTCAAGACTAAAAAAGGGGAATACATAGATTCCTATTAAATTTATACAGTTTTGTTGTGGTAAACTTAGTAAACTGTTTCTTTTCTGTGCCCATTCCGTATACAACATAGAAGTGAGTGCGTTCGATCTTGACCGGACATGCATATGATCATGACGGTCCCCTTCCCCCAGAAGTAAAACGCTTGCGTTATTCTTCATCAAAAGAGATATCATTAAACTAAGTTTACCAGCAAATGTAAAATTACCCCTCAAAATGCAGGAAATACTGTTTCAGAGGGTCAAGATTTCCACATTTTCTCCTGACTGTCGCGCCTTCGGCGCTCGACATGATCTTTCGGCAAACAAAATTGGAGGTGACGGACGGGAAAAATCAGGCTGGCTAGAACATGAAATTTGTTTTAGAAATAAATATTAAAGCACATATATAAATACACCGGTTCTTGTTTTATAGCATGCGTCAGCTATCCCAATGGGACGCCGTCGGCCTGACGTTCAAAACTGGCCGCCTGCGAGACTCATTGTTATGTACCGGCGTACACTGGCGCGGGGTGAGAACTTTGAGTGGCGCGTAAAATCTGGACTGTTGACACTTGCACGGTGCTCCGCCGCCCCGGCCCTATGCGTGACCGGGAAGAACTGGTCGTAACCGTAGGACCGTAGGCTTCCTTCCTATTCTTTGAGTTATGTTTTTCCTACGATTTTGTGTTTGGCTAGTCGTTTAATTTTTTTTTGGGGGGGGGGGCACTCGAACGGGGGGGGCGCGCGCCGGCTGCGCCCCCCTCTGGATCCGCGGATGGCAAATCTATCATGATCAATGTCCACGGCCAAGAAAGTTCTCTGATGTTCTTGGCCTGGGTTTAAATTACGCCCTCTGGCGACCCCATTACGACTAGTCAGCTCATGGTTGCGTGCAGGGATTCCTAGGCCTAGCCTCTACCAGGCTTGAGGGCACGGCTGGAAATAGTAGAAATTGGCCAAATAGAGAGAGATAACACGCCGAGGGAGTTAGCCATCCAGTTTACAGTTTGCCGGCCGTGGGGCCGGCAACTGCTGTAAACTGGATGGCTAACTCCCTCGGCGTGTTATCTCTCTCGCTCTATTTGGCCAATTTCTACTATTTCCAGCCGTGCCCTCAAGCCTGGTAGAGGCTATCCTAGGCCTGTTCCTTCCAAACAGGGTAATAAAGACGTCAGGGTGGGTCGTAAAATCATCTTGCCATGGAAGCTCGGAGGATGGACAGAAGAAAGAGAGAAGCGGATGAGAAAATGAGAGAAAGAAAGACAGATGGATAAAGTTACATGTAGCAAGGACATTACACACATTTGACTCGCTACATGGGTATATCGTCACAGAAAGATACATTTACGTTGACGTTAACATGTCTAACGTCAGATAGATGTTTGAATGTGTGCCTGTGCGCGCAGTTGCACGTTTGCGTGGTCTTATATACATACTTGTATGACTCAGCCTGAGATATTGACAGGATGATTAATAGTGGAGAAATGTACACATACAGGCAGGATCTGCGATGATCCTGTCGTGACGGTGTGGTGCAAATTGTTCTGTTATTGGCAGGATGATCCTGGTTGATCCTGTCAATAGTACAAAAATTTCTGTTATTGACAGGATGATCCTGTCAATAGCCATTTCCCGGGAAAAAAGTACAGGTCACGTGACACTACATAGCATGACACTTGTTACGCCAATTTACGATCGTCGTAAATAATTAACGTCGTGAAATCAAGATACTGAATTTTCTGTAGCTAAAATGTACCTGAATGGTACTGATGTATACAGATGATAAAAAGATAGATATCTTGTTGTAAATAATTTTAATAATTTCTGTCTTGGGTCATATATCGGAAAGGAATAACCCAAATATGCAATATTACTGCCATATGGTTCTGTACATGCGCACCAGCTTCTTTGAAATTTCGCGCCGGCCGGAAGGTGCGACATTGTATTTTTTTTAACACGAATCTAGCGGGAACTGGAGATATTTATTCCTCGGAATCTCGACAGGTCCACAACCATGGATTTCCAGAACATCGTGGAGATTCTGCAGGCCACTATAGACCACAATCTGCGGCAGCAGGCCGAGGAAAAGCTCTCGGAGGTACGGGAAACCCTCAGCCTGTCGCGCCGGCGGCATGGCGTGCACACTTGTATATCGATTATCCGCTTCAAAACTTTCCCCTTGCATCTTAAGACCAAGAAGATACACTTATTTCTGTAACTGTAAGCCTAGACCTCTCGCACGTGCTATAGGAAGGGGTTTTATTGTCTTAGGAGTAACATATTAGAAAAGGTTTTTTTGCGG
Organism: Branchiostoma floridae x Branchiostoma japonicum; assembly: GCA_013266295.2. Classification (NCBI taxonomy): domain Eukaryota; kingdom Metazoa; phylum Chordata; class Leptocardii; order Amphioxiformes; family Branchiostomatidae; genus Branchiostoma; species Branchiostoma floridae x Branchiostoma japonicum. Next base: position 9,888,983 of record CM023824.1, read on the forward strand.
GATGTGCACACCAGCATGCAGAAGTGTGGGGAGGGGGGCTGGGAAAAATTCGTGTGGCCTCGATCGCACATGTCAAGGCAGCAAATTCCGTCACATCTACGGCCACACCACAAAGGGTTGGCCGTCTTTAAACACTAGCACACCCTCATGGCCGATCGTTTCACTCGCCGAGGAGAACATGTATCGGGAAAGGCGCGAGGGACGTTCTTTTCGGGGCATGATTTTTGCGATGTCGTAATCGCGCGGTTGGGACGTGATCGGTACAGCGTTGACGTGTGTGATGTGCCTGTCAGATGCACACGAACAGCTGAACTCCCTTCCACGTGCGTTATCACATGTCTTACACCCCAGGCGGTAATGTGTCTGATAAGGACACTGGGATCTATTTTCAGTTCAAACTGCAATTTTCTTGGCATGTTGTTGCATGAAATAAATATTAAAACTACTTATGATCCATTCATTAAAATTACATGTACCTTTACTTGTGATTTGTCTTCACTTTGAAGATATCGCTGTATGAATTTAAGATTTATTATACAAATTTTATATACATGCGCATGTACCTATAATTTCATTCTGTGTCAATTGTTGCCAGGCAACACTTGTGCTCACATAAAATTCTGACCTTGGCCTTTGCATATTTCTTCCTAATGGAAAAATATCTCAATCTGTCATGGAATCACACACAGATACATAAGAAGTGTGATTAATTTTAAGTTACAGCTGCAGTCCTAGTCTTACTTTTGTCTCTACAGACTCAGTATTTCAGTCTATAGTTACATGTACATGTACACGTACATCGTCATGGAAGATTGAATGCCAGCCCTGTGTCTATCATTCTGTAGGCTGGCACTTTGTATTACTTGGTCTTGAAGGCTCAACACGAAAAGCACAATTGCATGTACTATTACTGGTACCATAATTTAAGTGTTGCAATAAGACAACTAATCAGAATTATGTTTTTAGTTGGGTATGTTGAACATAAAAACACAATCAGTGTACTAGTATTATGGATAGAACTTGTGTAAGCCAACATTGTTAGGTTAGAACTCAAACAGATGTATCTAGAAGTTAACCTACCTTTGTGACTAATTTTTATGAAATTCAGCCATGAAGCTTTCACATTACTGCCAGCTAGAATTTCCTCACATTAGTGCGAATAGAGAGTTGCAGATAAAGACCCTAGATTTCAGAATCAGAGGACTTAAAAAAAATTCAAATCCATCTGTGACCATGTCTTTTTGTTTCATGGAGCTACAGATTTTATCGACAGAAAATGCTCAACTGTTAATGACTTTATTTCTTGCTTTCCTCATCTATAGATGCACAAGATAATTGGCTTTGCCCCCTTGCTGCTGCAAGTCGTGATGACAGACCAGGTGGCCATGCCGGTGCGCCAAGCAGGTGAGAGAAGAACAGAGAAGTAGTAGTACAGTAAACCATGGTGGGAGTGAATCAAACTCCAACAGCTGTGCCAGGGGTAATTACTGGTGTATGGCTGTGGCCTGACTTTGTGCCTGACTTTGTGCTGCATGGCAGTTGTCCAAGACTTTTGCCCTTCAGCCTCCTCACAAATTCTGCCCATGGCTGCAAAAAGACGAGTTACCCATCCAATCCAATCTAAGAAAGAAGAGCAGCCTCTTCTGAATGGACAAAAGGTTTCACTTGGGGCCCAGTCACATATGATCGCGAATTGGGGGCATTTGTGGGATATTCATGCATGTGTCCTACAAAATTCAGCTGTTTTTGTTACGGAAAAGGCTGTCGTAAATCCTTGTCATTGGTTGGTTCTGTCACAACCTGCTTGAAAATTGTATGATATCAAAATCGTATGATGGCCTGCAATGAATATGACTCCATTCTTAGTTATCAACCTAAATCAGGTATTCTGATATATCCAAGTCTTCAATGATTATTCAGAACCGAGTAATCATACCGGTATTCCTGTTTCCAGGTGTGATCTACCTGAAGAACATGATCTCACAGTATTGGCATGAGCGCCACTCTAATGTCGGCGAGCCGCTGGCGTTCAACATCCATGAGCAAGACCGCACCCTCATCCGCAATAACCTGGTGGAAGCCATCATTCAGGCACCTGATCTGGTCAGGTAAGGACAGCTCTTAGGGGCTTCACCTTTAAAGGATACAGAATGACAGATACAGAATGACAGATACTGTATGATTTATGTTTAGAATGTCTGCCTGATAGATATAAGTATTAGCTACATACTTTGGTGCATTTTCATGTAATGTGTAATGGTCTCTCCCATATTTCCCAGGGTGCAGCTGGGCACGTGCATGAGTCATATCCTGAAACATGACTACCCCGGCCGTTGGCATGACGTTATCCAGAAACTCAAGACCTACATCACGTCCAACCAGCCCAACACATGGCTAGGGGCACTTCTCAGTATTTATCAACTGGTCAAGAACTATGAGTAAGTTGTCATTTTGATTGTTAAAACTGACAATAAATGTCTGTATAAATGTCTGTATAAATGTCTGTATTGTTTTAAACTTTCCCTCGTAAGTGGCATCCTTGCCAAGTTAACATACTACTTAGGTATGTGAGAAGTTAAGGAAATATTGTTTTGGGTAGCTAAGCTTTGGGTTTGTGCATCCAGACACAGTAGGTTGACAGCACTTGGTGAAAGGATTTTTCAAAAAGTGAGTTGTCTTTAGCATGTTGTATATTTTCAATTGTCTAACTGGAAGAATGATGCTACTGAGTTTAACTAGTTTATCGCGTGCACAATGGGACAGGTACAAGAAGCCCGAGGAACGCGCTCCGCTGAATGCCGCCATGACAGTTTTCCTCCCCGTCCTGCACGAGAGACTGAACCAGCTCCTCGCGGACCAATCACAGGCCTCCGTTCTCATCCAGAAACAAATTCTGAAGATATTCTATGCCCTTATCCAGGTGAGTAGGTTCAGGTACTGTAGATCCTGAAATGTTCACAGTGGTTTTATTTTCATGGCTTTAGCGATGGCTGGAAATTCCTGGCACCATGAATATGCATTTCCATTGTATTTCTATTGTACTACACCATTATTTCAACCTTGAACTTAATTCCCGTGAAAATAAAGGAATTTACAGTGTACACTCATTAGGTGGATATTGGGAAATGGGAATAAAATGTGTAAAGCAGTCAATTGAAAAAATCTTGTTGACACTGTTGCCAAATTACTATTTAGCAATCATACTTGAGAAATCTTGTGCACATGCACATGTTGGGAAGTAAAATGGATGCAGCAGACTTCTTGATAAATTAATTAACAATTTGGACCCATACATGTATGTGGCAAATTTTAGGGATGCACATTTTCATATGAAGCCAATATTATATTACAAAATACAGTTTTCTAGAGTGATAGTAAAATAACTTTTCCCCACAGTACTTCCTACAGCAGGACCTGGTGACACGGCCGATCTTCCAGCAGTGGATGGAGTCACTGAAACAGATCATGGAACGTCCTATTCCTGAGGTATGCAAAATTCTCTACTCCAATGTGGGTTAGATATTTTCCTCTCTCTGTGCTGTAACATCATGGACAATTAGATAATGACTAGAGGTAGAATCAGGAATGTTGAGTCAGTCCCATGGAAACGTTCATGGCAGAGCAGTGCAAATGTTCTAATTTTTGTTGATTGAAAGGAAACAACATAACGTCATGTTTGTGGATATTGAGTTGGGAAATATGATAATGTAGAAAGACTCAATAAACAGTCCTTTAAGCATATAGGAGCATACTGTAAAATGTTAAACCTTTGCAACTGTTTTATTTTCTCTGTGACCTCTATACTTTCAATTTATGAAACTGCGAATATGCCTCTTCTTTCATCACTACTGTACTACAGAATTTTTCTAACCACAAATTTAAAACACTCTGAAAATCTCCCATTCGCTCCTACTGGGAATATAACCACCTGTGAAAGTTACACAATTTACAGTTATTGTGGTACAATACAATGTAAGTGAAAGTGATCTCAACCTAGTTTTAGCTCTCTGAAGAGCTAATCTCCCACTGGTCGTGACAGAGAAGACAGATGCTATGTACAGTATTTATAGGTTCCTTGTACCAGGGAAATTCCCCTAGCTCTTTACAACAAGCACAATGAACAGTGGACCACGGCTTAACGTCCCATCCTAAGGACTGCAACCCTTTGCAGTAGTGTGCATGTCGGGTGAGCGACAACAGCCGGGATTCGAACTCCCAAACTCTTAGACCAGAGACAGGGACGCTAACCACTGGACTACACACACTACCTCTGCAATGGATTCTTTTACCAGTTACTGTTGTTTTTACATGCAGCACACACTGCAGATTGACGAGGATGAGCGACCAGACCTCCCCTGGTGGAAGTGTAAGAAGTGGGCCATGCACATTCTAGCAAGAGTTTTTGAAAGGTAACCTTTTTTTAAAAAGAAGATTTCTCTCTTAAGAGCCTGGTCACGACATATGCTCGTACACTCCCAAACTGAGGGCATTCTTGGGACAGACATGCATGTGGTAAAAGACTATCTATGATCCTTGTTGGCAGTTGGATCTGTGACAGCCTGCATGAAAACTACAGCATCAATATGGTACAATGGCCTACATTGATTGAATGTGATGGCACTCCATGTCTTCACAATGAGATAAGTTTATTGGCTGTACCAGCCATTATGACCCTCCATGCCATTAAATACAAGGAACCTCAAGTTCAGGTCAATCTGGTCCCACTGAAGTATGTTTAGGACTTACAACTTTTTTTTGCACATCTAACCTTTGTTTCTCAATAGATACATAAAGTGCATGACGACTATACTGATGAAATGGTAATTTGTAAGAAAAGGGTTAATATCTACTCTGTGTCTTCCTTACAATGTATAAGGTTTCCTTGTTGGTTAAGCACAAAAAAACATTTTTGAAATGTTGTCTTTCCTAGATATGGCAGCCCTGGTAATGTCACCAAGGAATACAACAGTTTTGCAGAGTGGTATATCAAAACCTTCTCAGGTAAGCACCTCTTCACTGCAACTGTTTGAACAAAAAAAAGTAGCCTAGTATTTCTTGAATAATATTACAGAATTTGTCAGAGTTGCATTCTACATTTTCTCCACATAGTACATTGCTAACATGTCAAAATATTGTCTTTCCATAATTTTCTGATTGCCAATTAATTTTGTCATATAGCTTTTTGTACCAACAATGCTACATGTATTTCAGAAGATATATTAACAACAGTCTAAAACATCTTAGAGGTTGTGGGCAAACATAAAAAATGTAAGTACTCTGAAAGAACATGAACTCTTCTCTCCACCAGAGCGTATCCTGGGCGTTCTCCTGAAGGTGCTGGACGCGTACCGGCGGAAGCAGTACGTGACTCCGCGGGTTCTCCAGCAGACGCTGAACTATCTGAACACCGGTGTGAGCCACTCTATCTGCTGGAAGGTCCTCAAGCCTCACATGGTGGTACGTACCTGTAGACTAAGAAACACGTAGCTGCATTGGTTGTTAATCATTTTTATTTGTGACTGTACAAAGTTGTAAAAATAAAAACCTTACAGTTTATACACATACATGTAGGCAATGCATCAGAAGTGTCCTGTAGCTATTGGTAGCTGCTTTGTTCATGATACCTGTACCTGTACAAGCCCAGACCTGAACATCTAGTGTACCTGTACCTGAACAAAATAAAACACTACTGGACGTCATATTTTTTTACACTAAAGATGGGTAAATTGCACCTCAAAGATGACAATTTTCATGATTTTTAGATTAAACTATATATACCCTCATAATACAATTTGCCACTAAAAAAGACAGTTGGCTACAAAAAATTTTACAACTTACAGATGATTGGCCAAACTTGTTCAGGTCCAGGTCCAGGTCTGAGCTTGTACCTAAACCACTGTACCTGTACCTAAAATTTGCTTCTGTACACAGCTGTAGTAGTGAGGTAACTTGTGTTTGTCCATGTCTCCTCCCCAGGACGTGATCTGTGAGGTTGTGTTCCCCCTGATGTGTTACACAGACGAGGATGATCTACTGTGGAAGGAGGACCCGTATGAGTACATCCGCATGAAGTTTGGTAAGGAAGTCACAGAGGCTATCTAGAAGAATCCTGGCTCTTTAGACCTAAGGAAATTTATGTTGTGTTTTAGATGACAGTCCTGAAAAAAATGAGTCGGTAGGTAGGCATTCTCTGTTAGTGTTTTTTTTTAGATTTCAGCGTAAGTGATGTAATGGTATGATTTAAATGACAACAGAACAGACAAATTGTATTTAAAAAATTGTTCTTTGAAGACTTGTCTATGAAATACATTGAACAATCTGTCAAATCAGCAGTGACAGCCTCTAGTGGAAAGGGGTTTTTAATGATGTACAGTTTGTAAGCTGTATTGCCAACACATGAAGTACATGTAGTCATGACCACTGTTGAGACTGTGTGTTCTCTGTTTTCTTCAGACGTGTTTGAAGACTTTGTGTCTCCAGTTACGGCTGCCCAGACCCTCCTCCACTCCACCACCTCTAAGAGAAAAGATGTCTTGCAGAAAACCATGGGCTTCTGTATGAAGGTGGGTTTGGGTTAGTTAGTGTCAGGGTTAGTTATAAAATAATCTGAGAATAAAAGTGAAAAACCTGTATTTTCAACACAAAGGCTTTAGTTAGGCATAAGTTACAAAAAAAGAACCAGACTGTTTTTCAGTAAGCGATTCCTATGCAGGCATGTAATTCAAAATTATGGTTTCTTTGCTGTTTTTTAGGCTCTGACAGAAGTGAACACAGACCCTCGACTGAAGGACGGAGCTCTCCACATGATAGGAACCTGTGCAGACATACTGCTGAAGGTAAGGAGACCTCCCCTCTTTAAGTCATATCTTGTTGTCTCCCATAAGGGTTGAATGCCAGATTTAAAAAAGCTGCTCTGTTTGTCTGCAAGTTTACAGAAAGCAAAGATGCCTTGTATAATACTGCTTTGTTTGCACACTCACAACAAGATTAATTGCAGTACCTATACCAAAACTTATTAAGTTTTGTATTGCTGTGTTTTGATCAGAAAAAGATCTACAAGGACCAGATGGAGTCCATGCTGCAGAATTATGTGTTCCCGCTCTTCAGAAATGAACTTGGCTACATGAGGGCTCGGGTAAGTACATGGTTTGTTTACTTTGTAAATCAAACTTAGAAGCCATGGGGAACAAATCACCCTAACACATGTACAAGGACAGTAGAGTAGAGCTTAGACCCTTAGTGTGTGTCGCGTTATCATTATTTGTTATGCACAATGACAAGAAGAAGTCAGGCAGAATTTGTCTCCTACAAACATTGTAATAATTATAAGTAAGCATCTTCCTCCAGGCCTGTAAAACCTGAAGTCTGCCCTGGAACTGGTTTACATATGTCTGAACTAGGCTAGTTTAATTAGTTAACTAGTTAGTTGAAGTGTATGTCTCTCCCCAGGCCTGTTGGGTGCTGCACTATTTCTGTGAGGTCCAGTGGAAGAGTGAAGAGAACCTGAAGACTGAGCTCGAGTTGGTGCACATGTGTTTGACCCAGCTAGTTTAGTTAGTTAACTAGTTAGTTAATGAAGTGTATGTCTCTCCAAAGGCCTGTTGGGTGCTGCACTATTTCTGTGAAGTCCAGTGGAAGAGTGAAGAGAACCTGAAGGCGGCCCTGGAGCTGGTGCACATGTGTCTGACCCAGGAGAAGGAAATGCCAGTCAAGGTGGAGGCTGCCATCGCACTGCAGATGCTCATCACCCACCAGCCTAAAGGTCAGGGGTCAACCTGCCCAGTGTTGTAGTTGAGATTATATGTGGAACACATAATGTTACTTTCAGTTTTGTTTTATTTAATAAAGAAGAGTCAGTATCAATTTTTGCTGTCCCAAAATGTTCCTGCACCATAGCATTTGCTGTATTCTATTTTCTTCAACATTAGAAAGCACAGATAATGCATAATTGAATCTTGGTTGGTACATGCACATTTAGTTCCCCAAATATCTTTGGAAAGCGGTGCATTAATAAATTACTTACAGAGCAGCGGTCACATTCTTTTATAAGTTTTCCCATCAAATCGTAGCAGTAAGTACAAGGTCTAAAAGATACGGGCAATTAACATAAACTCTCATGAAATGGTGAAAGGCAAAATCAAAAATGCCTGGATGTTTTACCCCTCTTTTTACTTCCTGATTTGGAAGTATTGTTTTGGGCCACTGAGCTGTAGGTTTGTGTGTCTGCTTTCCATACAGAGTAGGTTGACAGCAAGTGGGTGGATTGACAGGCATTACACAGGAAATGGCTCCAGCGGGGAGCCAGTAGTTGATATGGGGGAATTCAGGAAGCTGAGGCTTGCATGAGGGACCCTCCAAAACTTCCTGGAAGTCTGAAATTTCTTGTTCTGTGTTTTGTAGCCAAAGAGTTTGTGGAGCCCCACGTGCGTCCTGTGATCCAGGAACTGTTGGTGATCATCAGGGAGACGGAGAATGATGACCTGACCACGGTCATGCAGAAGCTCATCTGTACCTACACAGAACAGTGCGCTATCATCGCTGTGGAGATGACTCAACATCTGGTGAGATGGCCTTCTTTCTGTGTCATTGGGAAACCTTTTGTGGTGTCAAACCATCAGGCTGCTATGGACAGCATTTTGTGTGGACATTTGACCAGAGGAAAAATAACTTGTACTGTCATAGTGATCTAATGGTCTTCTGTACAATTTAAGGTTTGCATTGCGAGCATTTAGGTAGTTCTTCCAAGAGATATGTTTAGTAAAAAGTTGGAGCCCACTAACACATGGAAAACGTACTACTTTCTATTCTTCCTACTCAATTCCTGTATCATGCGCTGTCTTTAGTTTGAAGACAAATTATTATAATCCTTTGTGCCAGAGTGTTGGAAAGTCTTCCTAACACTTGCCTTCTCTACAGGCGGACACGTTCGCCCAGTGTATTGACAGCGAAGACTCCGGCAACGAAGACAAGGCCATCACTGCCATGGGTCTCCTCAACACCATAGAAACTATTCTCACAGTCATGGAGGATCACAAAGAGGTAGGATTTCGATATGGCTTCGCCCTGGAGGTGTGGCCAAAAATTTGTTGACTAAGGCTCTTCTGTTGTTGGACAATTCATTTTCTGTGCCAATTTGGCTTTGAAGACATTGACTGAACTACTCTTCACAGTTGCTGCTGAGAGTCTATTCCAGACTGGGGTCACTCTTGTTGAAAAGAAGTTTAATCTAAGCCCATTTGACTTCTGTATCTGGAATCTGTAGGCATGTCCTCTGTTTTTCTTTTGGACAGACTTGACATGAACATCTACCTATTACAGAGATTACAGTGATTTTCAGTACGCAGTTTATCAAGTCCGTGGGAGATCTTAAACAGCTCTACAACGTTTGTTTATGTTTGTTTTGATCATCCTGTTTTCTGTGTACAGATTATGGTTCATCTGGAAGGAGTTGTGTTGAAAGTGGTTGGACTGGTGCTACAGCAGCAGGTCTTAGGTAAGGCTTACATTCTTTATAGCCATGATGGGTGTACTCTTCTTTTATACAGTAGTTTAACCTTCTCCCTGCTGAAGTAGCCTTTTGGTACCAAATATGTATTGGTTACATAGGTTAGGTAGCAGGGAGAAGGTTAACGTTAAGAGGAGAGTCTTTCTTCTGTCATAAACAGTTTGTCCAAGAATTGTATAGAAGTAAAAATTGAACTTTGTTTACAGCATTTTGCAGCTAACTGTTTGTATTGACAATACCCTTCTATACCTAAGTGTCTCTATTGTAAATCTTTTGCATTGGTTTTCTTTCACAGCCGTGCAGTGAGTGAGTGAGTGAGTGAGTGTTCACAGTAGGAGGAAAGGGGGGGGGGGGTCCCGGTGGTTTTAACTTCGTGGTTGAAACAATTCTGTAGTACGGTTAGGTCAATCGAGGGAGGCATCTTCGCGGCATCTTGAAGTCGCAGTTAAAAAGTCACTGCAAAAACTGCAAAAAGGAAACCACAGCGAAAGTTTCACCATTTACAGTACTGTACTTTGAATAAAACATGTTTATTTTTGCACCACAGAGTTCTATGAGGAGATCCTGTCTCTGATCTACAGTCTGACGTGCTCCAGTGTGTCCCAGAACATGTGGCAGGTTCTCTACCTGCTGTACGAGAACTTCAAGGAGGTGGCCTTCGACTATTTCACAGGTGAGCAAGCAAGGCACTATACTCTAAACTATACAACGGTCTACTTACATGTATTACCTCTAGGCGCTGAAGCATTGTTGTATGTTATTTCTGACAGAAATGATGCCATGCATACACAACTACATCACTGTGGACACCCAGGCCTTCCTGTCCAGCCCCAAACATCTGGAGATTGTCTACAACATGTCCAAGTCTGTGAGTAACATGTGTTTTGCTAACAGTTTTTGTCCTTTCCTCCTTTGTCTTCAGCATTATAAGGGTAATAATATACAACATGTATTTTTTTAACTGTTGATGAAAAAAATTTGCACTGAATTTTTATTTTTTTTCACGAATCTTTACAATTTTATTAGGATTCTTAAAAGCCAAGTAGTGCTACATGTAACCTCTGAAGAAGTTGAGATTTTCACATGTAAACAGATAATGAAGACGGCTGTTTTCCCCCAGATCCTGACATCAGGGGAGGCAGGGGAGGATGCAGAGTGCCATGCTGCCAAACTGCTGGAGGTCTCACTGATTCAGTGTAAGGGCGTAGGCAACATAGACCAGGTAAACATGCAAGTGACAAATAACACAGTAATATCATTTAAGCCTTGTAGTTTAGACACTACATAAAACACCCAAAATAGGAAAAGTCTACAGTTGCACATCAGAATTTAATAAAATTTATCTTACAATAACACAGGAAGTTGCATGTAGTTTTATAGCTAATGGTTTTATTTGTACAATTGTACGTTTGTATACATTGTATGTTTGATGGTGATTTCTAAGAATTGTATAGGGCAATTTTATCCCCCTGTGCTGCTTTAAAAATGTTATGGATTTTCAAGAAACCTATTCCACATGACATACAGGTATCAGGTTGAATCAATGTAGAATGGTTGTTGCCAGATATGTCTTCAATCTGAATGATGTTCATTTTCTCCCTCCCTCCCCTCCACAGTGTGTCCCCCTGTTTGTAGAGCTGGCTCTGGAGAGGTTAACTCGGGAGGTGAAGACCAGTGAGCTGAGGACCATGTGCTTGCAAGTGGTCAGTGCTGTCACATAGTTTGTTGTAGGATATTCGTCAGAAACAACTAATCCAAAATTGTATTTATTTACATGCTGCAGCAACTTTATCCGTCAGACAAAGATTTCATTGGACTGATCAAGTTCACATGTTTGTCTTGTTGAAGTTAATGCATTTGAGCTACATGTAAGGCCTAGGGGAAAAAAACGTACCAAAAACCTGCCGACCCTAGCCTTTTTTTGGGTGATCATACAATTTTTCCTGACATCTTAATAACGAAGACATGATGTCCTAGTTTCTGTCACAGTAGATAAAGTGATATAAACTTGCATGTGTAGTAAATATTGTACTTCCTTGTTCAGTTTATTGGTGTACTTGTGCTTGTACAATGTAATCTGTATAATGAAAATATGTTGAAAATACCAGTGTTTTTCACCAATACATTTCAGTTTTACATTGTTAAACTGTATTTGTTGAATCACTTCAACCAAAATCTAAGAAGAAAAAAATCCTTACCTACCAACCGTAATTTTTTCAGGACTTAAATTGGAAACACAACATTGATTATGCTAGGCCTAACAAGTTACCCCTCCTATCCCCCATCAGGTGATAGCAGCCCTGTACTATAACACCCCGCTGCTGGTGGACACACTGGAGAAGATGAGACTCCCCAACAGCAGTGAGGCCATCACCAAACAGTTCATCGACCAGTGGTTCAGAGACACTGACTGCTTCCTGGGGTAGGTTCTCTACAACCCCAAACATCAGATACATTATTTTTTTTACAAAGGATAGACCTATCCCAAAGCCCTTTCTACCTCCATCAAAACGTAGAAGTTCAAAATAAAAACGTAAAAATATAACTATTTGACGGACAGACACTCTCTCATTGCCATTCCTCCATCGGTTGAATTAGCTTTATATCACAATACAAGATGTATATTAATGCAGTGTATAGCCAAACTGAAGCATACTGTACCCCTTTTCTTATACTGATTGCCTGCCTTGCCCAGATTGTCTCCAAAACCTCTATAATTATATATCTATTTGTTACTTATCTCCCCCCTTCCAACACACAGTACTATTGTATATATATTTATGGTCACTCTGCTCCCCCACCCCACCCCTTACCTCACAGTCTCAATGACAATAAAGTATGTGTTCTGGCCTGTGCTGGAATTACAGATCAGATACTGTTAACTGTTATACGTACAATGTTGATTTTAACCTGACAGTCTCCAAGACAGAAAAGTGTGTGTCCTGGCCTGTGGTGGAATTACAGATCAGACATTAACTATTCTACTCACAGTGTTGATCTTACTCCACAGTCTCCATGACAGAAAAGTGTGTGTGCTGGGCCTGTGTGCCCTGATGGAACTACAGACCAGACCTGAGCCCATCATTACTGCAGCACAGAACTTCCTACCTTCACTACTCATGCTGTTTGAGGGGCTGAAGAGAGCTTATGCTCGTAAGTACTACAGCTAGCATTTTAATGAATACATGTATACAATGAATACAAATATATACCAACTTTGATACATAACTTGTTTATCCATTTGGGGTGGATTTTAAATAAAACAATTACCATTATGATAATGATTATATCAATGTAAGAAATGTGCTTTTTCAGTCACACAATTCAACAATAGTAAACACAAACATAACATTGTGGGTGGGGTTGTACATGTGTTTTTGTATTTTGGATTTAAAACCTGATAACTGTGCTAATTATTACTTAATTAATAATTTACTAGCTGATGTTGTCCATCTACTCTGTACGGTCATATGTCAATTTCCATTTCACTAGTTATCTTTTGTATGCTTGTAAAGCATTCTCTCAGCACAACTCATATTAAAACTATCAAATATAAGTACTATACCTATGCTATACGCCTAGACTGTATTTGTTAATATATATATATATGGTAGTCCAGAGTGAGTGAGCTCTAAATCCTGGATTCCTGTTCCCAGATAAGGCCTCTCTGGAGGAGGGGGATGATGATGATGATGATGGAGAGGAGGATGAAGACTATGATGGAGGTAAAAAGTCTGCCATCTTACACATTATTTATAACTTACATGTACCTTCACTGCCTGTAAAATCACTCCAGCAAATGTCACAGTACCGTACTACACTCAAGAAAAAGTGGACTCTACAGGTTGTAAGGAATATTAAGAGAGTAGATATTGATAAATGTCATTAGTTTATTCAGTTTACTTCTGTTTGTCTCATACTTATAAATGTTTTTGTTTTGACTTGCTTGTAGCCTCATTGAAAACCACCAAAGTGGCAATATGTGGTTTCCTGGCTGAATGAAGAATACATGAAATGAAAATATTAGATGCACTTACAGCCAATCTGCATTATATTGAAAATGAGTGTGATACATACAAAACCTCCTGTATCTGATTATAACAACATGTATCCAGGTGTATAGACAATGCCCCCTTTAAAATTCTGGCTGTTGTTGTTTCCATGTAGAGGAGCTGGCGAGTGACGAGGATGAGATAGATGAGGATGGACAGGAGTACCTGGAGGCGCTGGCTAAGAGGGTGAGTCTGGTGTGCTCACAGTTTCTTCTGCTGTATTAAATCCAAGGATTTAATAGGAACCATCTGAACTGTGTGGAAATAAGCATCCACTGCATGTACGTGTGCTCTTAGCCTGGCTAAATCACACTTCACCCCTCCCACTGGTCTGGCCCCTCGAAGCTTCATGACCAAAACCTCTTAGTCAGGAGAATTGGGAACATTTTAATCCTGTTGATTTATGCATATATGGTAACAAGGACCAATTATTGTCAGACTGAGAACTGTCTGTTACTATAGTGTTGGAGGCTGTAATGACAGGTTTCCATAGTGAAAGAGAATCCTGAGCTCCTATTGGACTGGTTTTCATGGTGGTAAAGAATCCTGAGCTCCTATTGGTAGTTCTGTGAATGGGAATGGTTCTCATGAGTTAGAGGTGTATGGCCACAAGTTCTCAAGGAAGAGGCTCAATCAGCCTATGACATTGAGAGATTGTGTAACACAAGCTATTTAAGCTCAGGGCATCTGAATTAGTTTTCTGAGTGTGTATAACATACATGTATAACTAAGACTTGGTGCTGTTCCTGTAGGCAGGAGAACTTGATGATGAAGACTGGGAGGACGATGCAGAGGAAACCCCCCTGGAGAGTTACCTGACACCGCTAGACGAGGACGACTGTATGGTGGACGAGTACGTCATATTTAAGAGCGTCATGCAAAGTAAGTGGCGATGTTACAAGGTGATGTTTTATCACCGTTTACTGTTTGATTTGTCATACAGAGCATTTGCCTTGCCAAGTCAGTCTGAAAGAGTAGGTCTGCAGCAAAAATAACACAAAATGTGTTCATTGTGTGCTGTGGATACTATAATTCATGATTTTTTTGCGGTACTTCTATGTTCACGTTTTTGCAGTCACTTCTGTACTGCGAAGTTATCATTACTGTGAACAAATAATTTGCCCACTTTCTTTTTTTCTGCACCTACTGCCACTGCGAACATGTCTATTTTTCTCAGACTGTGAACTTTTGCTACCGTGAACACGAAAGGAATTACAGTAATGCCATCTTACTACGTGCACAAGTATATACACCTTACCTTAGACTTTAGATCCTCCTGCTACTTTGTTGCATAGGTCGACTTTGCGGCGAACTTTCTCCCTCCAAAGGTTGTGATTTTGTGCCACTTCTCCCATTTCCTCAAGTGAATCTTATATGTATGTTGTTGTGTGTTGTGTATAACAGCCCTACAGAGCAGAGAGCCAGCCTGGTACAACGCTCTGACGTCACATCTCAACGAAGAGCAGCTGAAGGAACTTCAGGAGGTCATTGTCACGGCCGACCAGAGGCAAGCCGCAGCTGGTGAGTGATGAGCCAGTCAATCTATGAATGAGTTTTTACTGGGGGATATCAGAACTTTTATGTGACAGAACTAAGTGGATTTTGCATTAGTAGACTTTTTAAGGTTAAAGACTAAATCTTTACTATTGAAAATTGAGAATCTAAGTTTTTTTTATTTATTTTGAAAAAAAATGAAAATGTGCAAGGAATGACTATACAATATAGCTATGCATCATTGTGATACAGTTTCTTGGTTACTGAATGCCTCAGAAAACGAATTCTGGTGGATTTTTTCATGGAAACGTGGCTGAACTTTTTTTGCATCAGTGAACATAAATAGAAACTTCTTCCTTCCTCATCCTTCTCCAGCGATTTTTTTCCCTATGCGCATGTAAAGATTTTTTTCGTTTCTACAACTCCACAGAATCAAAGAGGATTGAACAGCAGGGAGGCTACCAGTTCCCCCAGCAGAACGTCCCCATGGCATTCAACTTTGGAACACCCGTA
Source organism: Branchiostoma floridae x Branchiostoma japonicum (assembly GCA_013266295.2). Taxonomy (NCBI): domain Eukaryota; kingdom Metazoa; phylum Chordata; class Leptocardii; order Amphioxiformes; family Branchiostomatidae; genus Branchiostoma; species Branchiostoma floridae x Branchiostoma japonicum. The sequence goes on from CM023824.1 coordinate 9,904,547, forward strand.
GCCTTCACTGGGGGCTCCAAGTCATAACAGTCATCTCCTGGCTTTACACGTGGAACTATAGGGGGCAAGGATTTCCACTGGAGTGTTCTGTTATCATGGCTTTATAACCAGAAATCGATCCAGCTGGGAATATGCCAGCTAGAGAAATAGCCAAAACACTGACCAGATAATGTAGTGAACCTGCTTTACTCATCATGCTTTTAAAAACAGCAGTTAAGTCAAATTCTAATACCCAAGCTGTTTGGAGCAGAAATTGGAAGGATGTGCTCTGGCTAAATGCGTTTCTGGAAATCATGCTAATGCCGTTAAGTGTCTCCTTCAGCCTCCAGGGTTTGTATGTGTCCTGGTCGTGGAGGTTGGAAAAATGCTTCCAAGATGATAAGCGCTTTTTGACACATTTTCAAGGAAAGCCTGAGTAAGGGGGGAGTATTTACAAGTTACGGCTTTTGAAAATACAGCAGAAGCCATAAAATAGCTAAGTAGTATCATTTTCAAATGTCCTTAACAATGAGTATAGTAAAGGTATCGTGTGGTCATGACACCCTTGATTCATGAAGCTAATAGGTACATTAACTGAATTAAGTACTGCATATTGCTAATATTGTAAAAGTATACCAAGTCCATGTGTATTTTGTCCTGTAACTCAGACAGACATGGTATATTGTCGTCTTGGTCCAGGAACCTGGCGTGTATATTTGTCCAACTTTTGGCTGTGATACCACTTCATGAACTAGTGTGGAACTGATGCCTGACTCAAACATTGCCTTGCTAGTTACAGTATGTGGTCTCTTCGTGTTAGTTTCCTTCCATCTGACTCGAGAGTTTTGAAAAAGAGAACATCTTGAGCCACTAGGGAAGGTACGTTGTACATCTTCAACGGCAGATTCTCTTATGGTCCTTGTCTACAAAACAGCCAGACTCTGTCCTTAGTTCAACCACCTGTCATAATTCAAGACCTTTCCAGGCTTTTTGTTTTGGTGAGTTTTACAGTCAGCTTCATACATGTTTTTTGGCGGGATGTAGTGTGACACTAACTGTACCAGGGAGTTACATATACATTAAGTACAAACCGCAAAGCAAAATCTCACGGCAAACTATCTTTCTAGGCACTCAATGCACATGGCTTTGGTTGGGATGAACTCCTGAGGAATTACACGTAAGCAAAATGTGTTGCCAAATGATTTGATAACGTCTCATTTACCTCGACATTCTTTAGATTCTAGAAAGAAGATGCTAGTACCCATCATGTACCAGTGATTTAAGGACTCGCCACGCTCGGTTTGGATGTGACTGAGACTAACATTTGCTTTTGTCCGTATGTGTCCTTATATCTTTCAGTACATGTTTTGGCATTGTAGAGAGATGTCACAATGTGGAATTGTGAATATACAGTTGTACCTGACTGAACCTAAACAATTCCTTAGTACACCTACACATGCAATACAAGCACAGGTATACACATACTCAACAGTTTGCCCAAGAAATGTCACATTGGGTGTGCATAGGAATGTGTTATGTAATACTTTTAAAGAGAACAAAAATGTAGGGAAGGCTGCATTTCCCCTTTTTTCACATAGGCAACAGGAAACATATCTGGGCACATATGTACAAAAATAAACATTCCATCTCAGAGATCATTTAAACAGGTTTGGCCTTTATACATAGGGTGTTAGTAAGTGGTGGTTGGGTCAATTCTGTGTGGAACAAAATACCACTCAAGAACAAGTCTTATGTGTATTGTATACATTGTAATGTAACTGCTGTTTTCCAATTGTTGATAATTGGTATTGTCTTTTCTTTGGGGGGGGGGCTAGCATAACAGATGCCTACACGAATCAATGCATTTATGACAAAACGTGGGTGCACAAAAATATGTGCCACTTGTAAGGGATATGTAAATACTACTTTTTTGTAAATTATTTTTTGCAGGACCTTGTAAAACTGAATTCGGACGTTGCAATCTGTAGTCATAAAATCCTATGACAACAAACAAAGAAAAAATTTCCTACAACAAAAAAGAAAAAAAAGGGGAAGGAGCACATATTTTTGAGCATTCCTTTTAGTAATGATGACTTGTTGCCAGACTGTTACAGTACACAAGAGAAAGATGTGTGAGCCTGCTGATTATGGTTTTAGGTCGGCAATAAATTGTGTGATATGTAAAAGCAGCGACGTGTGTGTTTGTATCCATTCCTTTTCTTGTAAGTCAGGTAGAGTTAACGTTAAATATAATATATCGGTCTCATTCATTACCTTCGCCAAGAAGGTTATGTTTTCGTGGCTGTGTGTCTGTGTGTGTGTGTGTGTGTGTGTGTGTTAACAGCATAACTTGAGAAGGCAAAGATGGATTATCTTGATATTTGGTAGGTGGGTAGGTCTTGATGAGACCTTGAAATGATTAGATTTTGGGCCCCCTGGCGGCTTGTTATGGTACTGCAGCGGAACTTCCGGTTTTGATATCTCGTGATCTGGACATGCTAGGGTCATGATTTTTGGATGGTAGGTAGCTCTTATGCTCAGGAAGAAGTGACGTAAGTTTGGGCCCCCTAGCGGCTTGCTCTGGAACTGCAGGAGCATTTGTTTGAAAATGTTTAAAGTAGGATAACTCAATAACCGGTTGACGGATTGTCTTGATATTTGATGTGTAGGTAGCTTAAGTGATGCTTGACATAATTAGATGACAATTATGCAAATTATGATCTAATTTACATAATTATTGAGGGAATTCTATAATTCAGCTACCGTCTATGATAGGACTATTCTACATTGTGACGTATGTAATTAAGAATGAGAGGAACATCGCCATATATTAATTATGTAAATGAAGACCCGATTTGCATAATTAATGAGAAAATACTATAATTCCATTGTGGTTAATGCTGGCAATTTCATACTTGTTCATTTCGAAGTTGAGTGGAGATGAACATCATTCAACATAACTTATTCAATGCAGGACCTCATCTGCATAATTTATGAGGAAATGCTAGAATGGCCTTCTTTGTTAATATAACACTGCCATTGGGAGGAGAATATGATCAAGTGATGTATTTCATGCAAATGAGGATCTTATTTGCATAATTAGGGTGAAAATCTATAATTCATCGGTCGTAAAGGGTAACCTCATTTGGCGAAGGTATGAGGTCGTGGAACTCTAGTTCTTACTGTTGCTATGATATAACACCAAACAAGGTCATAACGAGTTACTTTTTTTAGATTTTCAATGAAAAAAGTACCTAAGAAGAAACCTTTTCATTACCTTGCTGTTATCTGTCCCTCCATCTAGCCCTCTCTTGTGCAATGGCCTTGTGCTCAATATCCATGTCGGCTCATTAATTTCTTTCTCAGTTTCACCTCATCCCTTCTGCTGAACCCTGTAGATGTAGGATGGTTTCTATGGTGGCAGAAAATGCGTTTGTGAATAATTGTCTCATTTATTCCTATTGCACTCATTGAACTAATATGTTAATAAGGTGCCGGTGAATACAGTTGACACCCCCGTGGGTAAAATGGTATATCTATCTCAGCCGTGACGTCGCCATCTAGACTAGGTAGCCCCACCTTTGGTGCCCTTGGGAGTCGAGACTTGACAACCGACGACACCTGTAGCGCTCTACTGTACATCCCAATATCACCGGACCCACTTCATAGAGGGAAAACGTGCGCAGACCGATAAAGGTATTTTTTCATCTACTGCTTTTTTTAAGATCCATATATTTTTAGTTTTTAATATTTGAAAAGACTTTCGATTAATGTTTCAATAAAACAACTAACATACGACGTACAAAATAAAAGTAGTCAGAATTTTTTGACTGAATTCTATATGACAGGACGGGCCAATCACATCGCAATATCCTGGGAAGGTCTAAGATGAAGTAACAAAACTGTTTCTCTTTTGTTAGATACAGAAATGTTGTATACACTATATTTATGACCGTTGCACCTTGTGTGCGTGTGATCGGACATGCGATATCGACGTACATAGGGCGTAGAATAGGGGGAAAAAGGAAAACGCAGCGCAGAGAAATGACGAATAAAAAGTATTATTTAACATAGTGATAGCAAAAGTTATGAATACAGAAGGAATAGCAATACGTCTGTTGATAAATGATGTTCTGTCGAGTCCTCATAAATACATGTATGTGACTAAACAGACACCGGTCAAAATGCATGCAATACGCTGTGTTTACAAAGTTTATTACCCCAAAACAATCTAACAAACACCGGTACCGCATGAACCTTGGTCTGACCATCTTCACATACGCGCATGGTACAGTACATTACAACATTAACAGTATTATAAACGAAAGAGTTTATCAGTTATGCTACTGCTATGTTTGGTGCATGGCACCGTCTGATGAACATGTCACAAACAGGGACATAAATTAAAGAATGATTGTCAATCATATTGACGACTTTAAAAGTGGTGGGCTGTAACAGGCGTGTTGTCTCATATTTAATAGATATCAGGTGCAAAAAATGATTGTGATATCAATATTCTCCCTGAAGTACTTCTAGAAGTACATTGAGCCTTTGTCCAGTTTTATAAACTTTCTATTCGTTGGTGTATAGCTCGATTGATTACCCACATGATTCACACTGTAAAAAATGATAATGATTTATTCACGAGTCCATAAGAGTATATTATCTACGGCTAACGTTACAGCACAATGACCATCGTACTAGTAAAGATCAAGGGTACAAATGGCCATCTCAGGTGAGTAAGACATTATGGTGCGTGTATGTGCTTTGAAGGGAAAACTCGTGTGTTTATTTATTCTAGATAGATTAAGATAATCCGATATTTTTCTGTTCATTGATGGCTGGGACAAAATAAACTTTTTTTATAGACTTTTATTTGATTATGCTACCAGTAAAGGCATCTTTGGGAGAAATGAGCAGGAACTTCGACCAAATCATTGACAAAGAGAAAGGTCGGTCTACACTCTAGAACGAACATTGAACTGGAAATTGCTTGCAAGCAGGGTGAAAATACACTATCACCGAAACTACCATAGACTCGTTAGATTATTAGAGTATGTACGGACATTCACTGGAAAATTAGATATGGATGGGTGTTTAAGCTGGGCGGTTGAGAAAATAATTCGCAAACCAACATCGCATCAAAACATAACAGGAAGATGGCGTGTATTTCCATATACCTGGTACTAGTAATTTCTTTGGTCGCCTGGTAATTGCATCTATATGATCCTTTGACGTGCATCCAAATAAAAGCGTTGCTACCTTCCATAGCAACATTAATCTGCTTTCTGCAGCCACTCCCAAACATCAAAGGATGTAGCTGCGTCACTATCACAGGGTAATTGGAGGTGCTCTTCGTGTGGTGTTTTCAATATAGCGTGTCGTAACCAAACAATGGCCAGGTAATTCCATTAAAGCAGCAAGAAGATTATGTATAACAAAAAAAAGCGATAAATAACATACTTTCCTATTCATAAGGCGCTGATAATTATGTTATTGTTGGTCCACCCAAGGTCGCGATGGTACACAAACAGTCCAATCACGCGATGATTATATACGAGAACCCCACTGTTGAATGTGCCACACTGTCATGCTATGCTCAAAGTGTGTAACAATGGAACATCGACGTAACTGTTATGTAACGTTACCCAGAAATGCCTTTTTACTGCAGGGCTCAACAGTCAACCATTACTGATAAACACATTTAAAGCGATGACAAACTACCCCGCCAGTGTCAAAGGGAATGATAGTATCCACATATACATCGCCTATCCTTGACAACTTCACTGAAGTCCACCAATTTATTTTTTTTACAGGGGGGTTCCATGAAAATGGGCCTGTCTATAACGGAGACGTTATTTCTTCTCCTATTCGGATTGTTGACTCTTAATGCCATAGGTAAGTAAAATCCTGCATATGTCACATCGTCTCACAAAAGTACTGCACATCTTGTAATAAAATGACATAGTTATTCATTGTCGCCAAGTACATTGTACACTACTATCGTCGAATATCAATTTCTGAGAAAGTGAGTTCATCTATCAATGTCACATTGTGACAGTAACATAGAAAGTTATGACTCTTACCGATCGCGAACGGAAAGGGTGGAAACCGACAAGGGAATAGTGACGTACACTAGTTTTGAATGAAGTATGAGTCAGATCTATTCAATGACAAAATTCTAATATGGCATGCATGCATGCAAGGGGTTCATAAACCAGCTTCTGTGGTCTTGTAAAAATAAGACATGCGTCATATTACAGTTGCACACATGATGATGACAGTTGCACGCATAATCAACTTGGCATGTACACATACACATGCATCCATGTGAAGGCAAAATACTAGTGTGCTCGTTTTAGGGACAGCTATCAAGAAAATTAATCAACTTAGCTAGAGCCTGCCGAGGCCACTCAAAAATACCGGTTGCCACAACAATGGCTCATATTTGCCTGTCAATACAATTATGTACGTGACCTTTCGACGCTTTTCTATCTATATATTCATTCATAAAAGTACCAAAAGGTATGGCATTTCTAAAGAACGTTAGATATTCTCATAATATTGCAATATGGCCCATTAATGGCACATACATGTATGATATGATGATGTAAATATAAATGTACATTGTATTTATGAACCATGGAACGCTGCAAGGTCAGGCCTTTGTGAGCTAAATTGTATGTGAATAAACACACGCATATAACGGCTGGGTTTTATCAACAGGAAAAATCGTTTCTTCTCTCAACTTAGAATCCTCCTATCTATCCATAGAATAGGGCAGATGACACTTTTTTATCTTTCTGGTGGAATCCATCTACAGTCCTGTCTCTGTTATTGTTCTACGCATGTTGTTCCTAACAGATACAGACGAATGTGCCGACCTGACACACAACTGTCACAGCAACGCCACCTGTCACAACACGGACGGATCCTTTAACTGCAGCTGTAACCTGGGTTTCCATGGAAACGGAACGTATTGCTCAGGTAGCTATGACATGCATTAGAAACGTTGCCGTGTAATTAATCATTTATTAATAAATATTGTCAGTTTTTTTTCAAAAACGTCAAATTGTTGTTACAACCGTCTTCTCGGTCAGACGTTATTCGAGTTTTCTCAAAGTTTCTTTGACAGTAAAGTCCAAAAAAAATGCTAACAGCAGATATCTATTTTTGCATTCCATATTTGTAGATATTGACGAATGTCTGAACAGCACCTTGAATGACTGTCACGTGAACGCCACGTGCATGAACACTGAGGGATCGTTTAACTGTAGCTGTGGGAACGGTTTCCATGGCAACGGGATTTTCTGTCAAGGTCATGAAATACATTTTTCTTGAATGGAAAGGTTGGTTGTTATTTGTAAGTGCCATCTATTTGTTTGTTTACATATTACAAACTAAATATGATTTCTATGGCTGTTGATACAGATACAGACGAATGTGCCGACCTGACACACAACTGTCACAGCAACGCCACCTGCCACAACACGGACGGATCCTTTAACTGCAGCTGCAACCAGGGTTTCCATGGAAACGGAACGTATTGTTCAGGTACACCGTTTTTTCTTCAATCGCTCTCGATCTTTTTTTTTTTTAATTGTAAACTTCCTGCTTGTTAATTGTTGCAAGTATAATTCTGATGCATGCCTATAACATACTTAATTTGATTTTAAGTTGTTACAGATACAGACGAATGTACCGACCTGACACACAACTGTCACGGCAACGCCACCTGCCACAACACGGACGGATCCTTTAACTGCAGCTGTAACCTGGGTTTCCATGGAAACGGAACGTACTGTTCAGGTTGGACTATTTCGTTCTGACCTTTCCATAGCAATGTAATTCTATTTGATCTATTATGATTATTTACTCCCAGCCCTATTTCGTTTTTAATTAGCGTTTATGTGGTGAACAGAGAATGAGTATAACCTGTGCTGGAAGGGGCTTTCAGCTGATGGGTTTACATATCAAGTAATGGTAATAGAAATCGCACTTTGTAAGGAAAATATGACAGCCTGACATGTTGCTGCTAGTGTGTACATCATGATCTCTACTCGTGAGCTAAGAATATAAATCATTGTAATATCCTCTTTTGTAAAACCTTTAAGACTTTCTAAATACAAAGTAAGTTAAGTTTTAAAAACACACCTCAATGATCTTCTCCGTGTTCCTCGCCAGTGGGTTCATCAGTTGAACTTCCACCCTTCGTCGGGAATTTCTAAATACAAAGTAATATAATATGTTACAAGTAAAAGGCCATAACAGCGGGGCAGAAAATTAAGTCTGTATTTTTACATATTTGTAGATATTGACGAATGTCTGAACAGCACCTGGAATGACTGCCACGCAAAAGCCACGTGCATGAACACTGAGGGGTCGTTCTACTGTAGCTGTGGGAACGGTTTCCATGGCAACGGGACGTTCTGTCAAGGTAGTAAACAGTCCTTTTTTCTTGAAAATTGTAAGGTTGATTGTTATTTGTAAGAGCCATCTATTCGTTCGTTTGTTTGGTTTATATATAACATACTAAATATGGTTTCTATGGGCGTTGTTACAGATACAGACGAATGTGCCGACCTGGCACACGACTGTCACAGCAGCGCCACCTGTCACAACACGGACGGATCCTTTAACTGCAGCTGTAACTATGGTTTCCAAGGAAACGGCACGTACTGTTCAGGTACAACATACTTCTTCAATCCCTCTCAATGTTTCTTACCTCATGATATTTTGTTGGGTTTGTTTATCTTATATTCATGCTATGTAAGACCAACGCACATACTATTTGGTTTTTAAGTGCTGTGTTGTTTATCTGTTGCTCACCTTTTATGCTTTTATGCAATTGCCTTCTTCCATACACAAGAAATAGTTACTCAGGCAACTGGATGGAATTTTCAAATCTATCCAGTTTCTTGAGTAACTATTTCTTGTACATGTGTATTCCATTACCTGGATGTCTAACCTTCATCGACGTAACTTCTTCCATGTTTCCAAATATTCACTCACCGAACGCTCTTGTAAAGAATAAACTTATTAAATTTGTTTAAAAGTGCTATATGACAGTTGACGGAACTGAACAGCACAGTCTATGACAGTGAATACAGAGCAAGATTTGTTAGGTATGCTTAGCAGAATTTCGGTCGTAACACCCTGTCACCTTTTTATGCAGAAATATGCGCCAGTGGGTGGAGGTATTATGAAGACTCGTGTTACCTGCTCTCAACAAACCTGGAGAGTGTCTACTCCCGCCGTGGGCACGAGTCTATAACCTGGAAACAAGCCCGGGTCACGTGCCAAGCCCTCCAGGGAGACCTTGCCATAGCGCCGACCACTGATGAACAGGTATCACGGTCGCACAATACCAGTACTGTAACGGTGATCTGTGCTTGGTATCTTATGCAAGAAAAATACATGTATGTCTAATGTAAGGAAAGATATTGATGTTTACCTTCACAGAAGGAAAACATTGTTTTTGCTCAGTTTCTTCTTCTTCCTCCTCCTCTTCTTCTCCAAACAAACAAATAAAGTCAATGACCTGAATCAGACGTCTGTCACCATGGTAACTGGTGCTGTAGCAGACACCCTGTGGTGTTGACTTACATTATGTAGCAGGACAGTGCTGAAGGGGCTGCTCACCATATATTATATATGAATGTGTTTGAGTGACAATTAACAGAGCAGTAGTTTGTTGGGCTTTTAACCATGTGAAGGTTAACATTATGCATTTGCTTTGCAAATGTTACCTTTCTAGTCATATTTAAACTACGTAAGACAACGAACTGTTAGCGAGATGATTTTTCTTTCATGTCGCCGTCTAAGGGATGGATCACAAACCAGACTACCCAAGACCTCTGGGTTGGCGCCAAAGACATCCAAGTTTGGATCGACGGCACAAACATGACTGAGAGGTCATTACATATCTTATAAATATATAGGCATTATAGAATATAATTTCTAGGTATCATAACCTATGGCATTTGATGAAAGTTGGTGTTGGATGATGTTAGGTCACTGTTTCTTTTATATGGATATAGATAGATAGATAGATGGATGGATGGATGGATGGATGGATGGATGGATGGATGGATGGATGGATGGATGGATGGATGGATGGATGGATGGATGGATAGATGGATAGATAGATAGATAGATAGATAGATAGATAGATAGATACTAGATAGATAGATAGATAGATAGATAGATAGATAGATAGATAGATAGATAGATAGATAGATAGATAGATAGATAGATACTACTACTCCACGGCAGATAGGACGCTCAATGTCCAAAATTGTATTTTATTCGAGGTATTATATTGTTCAGCTTTGGATGTGTGTATAATATTATTTGGATGTGTGTATAATAGTATAATAAGTGCTGTGTATTGAGCTAAAATTACTAGCTTTATCTGTCGTGTGGTTTTTGACAGTAGTGTAACACCCTACCAACCTGGCCAGTGTATTGTGATCGGCACTAGTGGGTTGAAGGGGAAGGACTGTGGCGACAGGACGATCTACATGTGTGAACGTCCAACAAGTAAGAAAATAGTACTGCAAGAACATATATATCTTGAACACTTTGTTCATCTGCATAGTAACTTTGTATATTCTTTGTACATCTGAGTTGACAAATTACATTGTGGAAAAAATAAAGTGTTGTCCAAGTGAAGAAAATTAGACTCATGGGAATTTTTTATTGATTCACTCAATCTTCTTGAGCTATCTGACCCTATCACTCAGGACACGTGACTTTATGCAGCAAAGGGTCAAAGTTTATCGGAAATCGATATCGCCCCCACTCCCGGTTCATACGTTTTTGGCAACCAGATTGATAAAGATGCGTCTTACATGAAAGAATTATTGATAATATCTTGTTTTCAAGGTCCGGCTCCCTACAGGACGCTTGGGTGCTGGTCGGACCCGGATGATTTGGCTATACTATCCCTGGAGAGACATGACGTCATCTTGGACGGAAACTACAAAACCCGCGTCAACCCAGTGGACAAGTGCTACCAGGCTGCTCAAAGGAACGCTTACCGTGTGTTCGCACTCCAAGATGGCGGCCTCTGCAGCTCGTCTGACGTTGCACATCTGACGTATCGGACCTATGGACCATCAACAGTCTGTCAGCTGGACGGGGAGGGCGGGGTTGGAGCAAAGGAAGTCTATAAAGACATAAGTTAGTGCAAGAATTATTCTTTGGTGCTCTCCACTTTTTTTCACTTGTCATTTCAACATCATCATCATCGTGCGTTCAAGAAATGTTCATAAGATTGCAAAAATAGTGCAAGGTATTTGTCAATGGTCTCTAAAGTATTGATATGCAGTAGTTACAGAAATTGTCATCATTTTCTATATTATATAAAATTCCAAGTTAACACTCACCTCAAACGTTTCAATACACTTTGTATTTAAGGTGGCTCCCCCGCTGACTGTGACTTTGACATCAACATCTGTCAGTACACACAAGTTACCACTGACAACATGGACTGGCAGCAAACCTCAGGTCCCACCGATTCGTCATCGACTGGGCCTTCCAATGACAGCACCACCGGATTCGGTAAGGCATGAATATTCACGATTTGAAATGCAATGTAAATGCTTTTTGCATCCAATTGGCTGTCAGTCAGACGAAGAATGCCTGTAGGTGAAGTGAGCTTGACCACCCCCATGTAATCTTTATCATCGGGTACCTCCCCAGTTGAAACATGACCCATAATTCCTCGCAGCGCCAGCGCACTTGTCTAGTTTTGGGAGCGAAGAGAAACATTGCAAGTTGTAATTGTAGTTGTAGATTAGTCACAGATTTTATCAGATGACTTCTCTCTTTCGAGGTTTCCACATTGGTCACAGTACCACAATATTAATACTTATTATGACGTTTGGCAAAGCTGTGTGTTTTCCAGTACAATAGTGTCAAAACAACCTCCAAGCAGATCTTTCGGTGGCTGCAAAGACTGTATCCATTGGCGCATGGCCAGACAGTAGCAAATGGTTACTGTCTGGCCAATGGATACAGTCATTGCAGCCACCGAAAGATTTGCTTGGAGATTAGTGTCAAAACAGAAGTCCTATATCCTGATTCAAGCACGTGTAATACTCATGACTAACTTGGCAAAAGCTACCACCTGCTTTAGAACACAAAGTTCTCTTTATTTCTTCTAGGATCGTACATCTTCATTGAGGCATCGGATGCTGTAGAGAACGAATTCGCTCGACTGGAGTCAGGAGTGGTGATCCCGGATGTAGCCCTTGGGAAGAGCTGTCTGTCGTGGCGCTACCACATGTACGGGTCTGGGACAGGAACACTGCGGGTTCTCATCAATGAGCCCGAGATAGACCCAAGGGAAGTATGGGAGCTGTCTGGGGATCAAGGCAGATCGTGGCACTCCATGGCGCTCACCATACGCACCACTGCTCCTTTACAGGTAAAGATAGACTACGATGGACTAGATTATTTAGAATTTGAATGTTTAATTGTTCAAGTATACTGTAATGGATCAAACTAGGTCAAATTGATATTGCCTTTATTGCACTTTTAAAACTGCTGGTTCAAAACACTAGTTTCAATCGTAAGAATTTAAACATTTTGATTTCCAAATGTACTGATCTCTGTCCTATATGCAAGTTGAAAAACGATAGAATAAAATGAAGAACAAACATAGTTGAACAGTCATTACGATTACTCTCGGGCCCCACCGCAGATCGTGTTGGAGGGTACTCGAGGCACTAGTGACTTGGGAGACATCGCCCTTGATGATGTGGTGTTGACAGCTGGAGCTTGTAGAGGTAAGTTATGTTCAGCGGCAAACATGTTATGATACAAATAATCCTAAACATTCCTTGACAAGTCAAAATGGAGTTCTTTCAATTGCTAGCGACAATCTGCTAGGTGCGAGCAATTACCGCAACCTAGTCTGTGAAATATGCCAAGTTTGAGCATCTTTATCCATTTAGAAGAGGGTAAATATCCTACACAACCAATTGGCGGACTTTGGTGGTCCACAGACTTGTCATCACATTATCCATCTATCGCTCTACAGAATGCCTTGAGGTCCCCGCCCAGCTTGAGTTCTGTAAAGCCGTGAATCAGTACTCTCGCATCTTTTTGCCAAACGTGTACGGCCACACTACGATGGACGAAGTGATCGCCTCCGATGAATACAAAGCCACGCTTTCTCTCAACAACGACCGCAGCGCCATGTGCCATCCTAACGCACTGGCATTTGCGTGTTACCTCCTGGCACCGATGTGCATTGATGTCAAGTAAGTATCAAACATAATAGTGCAATGTTGCCCCAAGTTACAAAATTCTCGCGTTTTCGGATGATGGCAAATCTAACATTAAAACGTTTACATTCATGCATCTGACATGATGGTTTGAGACTTTGTTTCTTGAGACGTCTATCTCTCTCCACAGAGGTGCACAGCCTTCTGGTACTTTGAGGAAGATGTGCTGGTCGTGGTGTCAGGATATTGTGGACACGAACCAAAACTGCATCACCATGGATACAGAAGCAAGGGCTATGTTTCTGGCTGGACGCTGCGATGGTCTCTCCAACATGGACTGTTTTCACACGGAAAGAACTCTGAGCAAAGGTGCTTACAAGTTTATATAGATATAGGTATTGAATGTGCTTTATATCTGCTAGATATACCCAAGGATATGTGAACATGATAGAAGTTTTACTATGCACCAAGAGGCCGGATTGCGTAAAACTGTACAAAGTATAAGTAAACTTTCATGATCAACTTTTTATGACTATGTATACATACTTTTCCAGAGGCCGCCCTGGGTTACAGTCAGTTCCAAGGAGTGTGGTACAAGGTGTTTGAAGAAAGGAAGACATACACAGATTCCCTCCAGACGTGTAGCGAAGACGGGGGCACACTGGCCATGCCTAAAACTGCTGAGATCAACCAGTTCCTGATCAACCTCATCACCGACACTGCATCGCAGCCGGATGAAGCCTATAGGTAATGCAAAATATAACTAATGTTATATAAAACCTCCTGACATTTCCTGCCCAACAATATTAATTTTTGGACCATTTGTTCAGTTATGTACTATTGCTTTTTTGACGCCTTAGGGGCAAGCCTAATTGTATATTATGTTTGCGATTGTGACAGACCATTTGGTACTTGTCAAGTTTTCAAAATATCCATGACGAGGAAAAACTAGGTATCACAGGTCAAATTCTCATTTAACCATATGTTTGTAGAATTATGTGACAGAAAAACGTTTGCTTATTTCTTCGTTGCCTTCCTCTAGATTTGGCCTGTCGGAGCCTTCTGATCAGAGCGGCGCATGGCTGTGGGCAGACGGAGCTATCCTCGGCGTGTACAGCAGCTGGATAGTCTCGGACACAGGCATCACGGGCTGTGCAAGCTTTGTCGACGCGACCAAAGTTGACACATCCATGCAGTCCAGGTGGTCAGCCACGTGGTCTGCCTCCCCATGCCATACTTTAGCCAGCTTCATTTGCCAGGTGGAAATGACGGGTGAGTTGATGTTTTCTGAGACGCAACGATCCATTTCTTACAGGTATCGAAAATTAAATGGTTGCATCAGCGAAAGCTAGCATATCTCATAAACGTTTTTAAAGTAACAAGACCACGTCATCAAGGACAATGCCACTGAAGTATACCAACAATTACCAAAGTTCACAAATATCTCTCTTTCCATGTAAACCAGATTGCTTTAACGGACATGGTCACGACTACAGTGGGACGTGGGAGATCACAGAGATGGGAGAGAGATGTGTGAGCTGGGAAACAGTGAAGGCCGAGGTATTTATGAAAAAAGTGTTCATTAAATTTTTAAAAAAAGTCTTATGTCAGCGTTTCTAGCAATGCCATATTATACACTGTGTTATGAAGTGCTGTTGCCTGTCAATTGCCATGTCGTTGAAAGTTATATTTAAAGGCCACAGCTATAAACGTTTGGTCAACGAAACATTTCCCATTGCCAGCATCTTTTGGCACCGCCTTTTCATGTTGAAAGTGTTTGTGTGCATGTTGGTTTCTTCCTTTTTTTGTTTGCTGTCAAGGATGCATATTCATACTTCATAATCGACGTCTGGGAATTTTGCCTTTAACGTATAGATATATAGCACTATAATAATTTGTAATGTTCAAATTAGTATTTCTAGAGACTATGTCACGTATTTCGAAAGCTCTTCATACCTTTTTTTTCCGAATCGTTTGAACGTTTGCTAGGTACCACTGCTATCAGAGTCCGTCAGTGGTATCGCAAATGGTGATCCCATGACGAAGTACAACCTGGAGGAGAACTACTGCAGAATTCTGACCAGCCCGCGAGCCAAAGTGTTCAGCACGGCAGACAAACCATTATGTTTTGTTCGTGACAAAACAGACCAACTGGTCCCACAATACTGCGGTCTTCCCGTCTGTGACAGTAAGTTATGGCACTTGCCTGGGAATCGATTTGTTGATTTAATCATGGACGGTTAGTTAATGAATTGTAATCAATATGGTTGAAAATAAATATCAAAGATTTGATATCTATTTGCAAAATAAGCGATGGAATCGTGACTCGAGAATATTGATTAATAATTTTACTCGTGTCAATAGAAACTCAAGGGCAAAACCTTTACCCAGGCCTTCGAACCCTTTTAGTTAGCGACGTACGCGCATGTAAATTCTTTCATTATATTATTGTTGCTAAAATTTGTGGTCATCTTTTCCCCATCTGATACGTTTTATACATGTACGTTGTATGATCACAAATTCTGTGTGCCCAATGACAGCAATCATAATTTGATAACTTACAGTTAACGGAACGCCAGCAGGACCATCATGTGGCGAGAACATAACGGGACAAGACGGGACGTTTTCCCACAAGCAAGTAGGGAGTAGAGACCACTGTCAGTGGAACATTGAGGTAATTATAAATTTCCCTATATCGTATAGCTAATGAAGTGCACTTCTTTGTTCGAGCACGGATGCTCCCAATGGAGTTTCGATGAGTCGATGACCGTTAGTATGACCTCTGGTGACATCATTCTATTATTATTTTTACACATCATTAACATTAACCATGATGTTGTGTCCTGAGTCACTGATGTATTTTCTGTCTTTTAAAGGTCACTGCAAGTCATCGCGTAAATCTACATTTCGACAAGTTTGACCTGAGTCCCAGTGAATCCGGGTTCTGCCAGGGAGGTCGGGTACACGTCATTGATGGGTCCTGGCCTGACGGCAAATCTGACATCATTGGTAAGTACAGCTGTATCGAAAAAACACTGTTGGACAATCTAGTGTACTTAGGACATTGCAATGAAAAGGGACCCGAGGAAGGCGTAAGGTTTGGTTTACATGATCAAAACACCGTGCTTAAACAGTCATCCCTCCATCCCATAAACAAAATGAATGATTTGATTGGGTGGTGGAACTGTTTTATAAATATAGAAGAAAACGTGCACGTCACTACTAGTATTTACTAAAGTCTGGTTTTACAATTGGGACATTGTATTGAATAGTGGCCATGTCTAGATGTGGTTTCGTTGGTAATTGTCGCTGTGACGTCACTGTTGTATACTTGCTAACCTCAGGTACATACTGCGGTCACGATGTGACCGACATCACGTCCAGAAGCCATCGGCTGACCGTGGTGTTCGACGGGGCAATGCGGAACCCATCTGACACATTTGTTGCTGAATATACTGCAGACGAAAAAGGTCTCAATCAAGCATCGTCATTAGTTTAAACCATGTATTAATATTGTCCAAGACACGAATGCTCTAGATGTTAGCTTTCATTCAGTAAAATAAATTGTTAAAGGTTATTTAATGAATTAAATTGTAAAACCCACATAAAAGCAGACTACCTATCTTCTGCAGAAATAGCTATTGTACGACAGGGTCTTCTCCATTCTAGAAAAAGCAGTCAGGATCTTGTCTGAGATGTAAAGTCAATAACATGATAACTTAATCCTTTAACAACTTCTTATGTCGATGCTAATGAGAATGTATTTCATCGACAACTTTACGTATTGTTTTTAGAACCTACTGAGTGCACTGGAGCCCATTTCGAGTGCGATGGTGGTCACACTTGTGTTCTATTTGACCAACTGTGCAATGGTACCGGTGATGTCCAATGCTGGGATGGCAAGGATGCTGAAGTCTGCAGTCAGTACATCTTCTGCTATCATTCACGTATCATTGAAAATGGAAGGTTAAAGTTGAACTAGAACTCACCACTAAAAGGTACAGCTTAAGAAGCTTTCAGACAGCGTCCGCCATCTTTCTTTAGCTATGAAGGGTAATCACGTGACCTGAGAGTGAAAGGTCACCTAGGACACCTGATTGGATGAGGGTGTTGTAGAGGGGGGGGCAATGGCTGCCATATTCTCTTATTGTACTGTGTACGATTGTAAGAAAAAAGGAGTAGAATTTTGTTAGCTTTGCTTTATAAAGGTATTTCAAACACTGACAGCTAATGCAAGTTAATTGATATGCCACATTTTTTATATTTGAATGTCATGTTTGTTGTTTTTGGTTCAGGTTGTCAAGCAGTTCCTGAGAGCATTAAGGAGATGTGTCCTACCTCCACGTATGCCACATTCCCAAATTATCACGATCACGTGACCTTCGACGCTATTCTCCAGTGGGAAAAGTACAACACGACAAGGACACTTTCGCAGAAACTATGCCATGAACAGGTGCTGTTAGTTAGTGTAGGGTTTGAAACTTTTTTATTGGACAACTTGATGAACATGCAAGCCTCAAATAGAATTTTACATCATATATTAATTGAAATTCTATTCGAGGCTTGCATGTTCTGCAAACATTTGTTTGAAAACATACTGACAGCAGATCATCCCACAATTGCAAGATGAGTTGTTCATATGTCTTTACTTTCAGACTCTGAATCTGAGCTGCTGCTGTTCCAGTCAGTGGACTGCCAGTGTCTTTCCCCTCTACTCCCATATGGCTTGGTCCCTGGTCATCTTTTTTCCTGTCTGACCAACATTCTCCCAATAGCTACATCGGAATTCAAAGTGTGAATACTTTCACCTGACAATGTGATGTTCATTAAAGCAGTGAGAATTCCTGCTCCCATTCTGCTTCTCCAGTCTAACTTTATTCTCTTCATTAGAGAAAAGCCCCTTTCACACTCCGCTATCGACAAGGGCAGTAACAACAGTATCTGCACAATACTCAATAATGAGTGTGACTCTTGTTTAAGATAGCCACATTTTCAACCTAGCAAAGGAAATACTGTGCATTCACCACACTTATTACGACCATACTATGCTGGAGATGGGTATTTCAAAGTAGAGACCAACAATGTCTCAATCAATACCGGTGTAGGGAGTGCTCGCTTAAATTCCACTTCGAGCACTTATCTACGGCTAGGTCTTTATGTCTGTTACAGGTCATCTAAAGTATGAACAAATTCAGGAAAAAAAGGACAACAATACACGCGTTAAACATATAATTATATAGTAGACAAAAGGGTTGCTCCTGCTTATCATCAACAATTTTTAACATGTTTAAATCTGTTTCCTTATTTGTTCTCTGATCGCAGGTTGGGGAGTTCTTGTGCTACATGGTGGTTAGCCCATGTTCGGGAAGCAAGTACGCCCCCTGTCGGTCTTGGTGCGAGGAACTGAAGCTAAACTGTGTCGACCATGAGCGAGAGTGGACAGCCGTCCTCCCAGAATGCTCAGCGTTTCCTTATCAGAACTGTTACCCTGGGCCTGTATCGCAAGGTCAGGAATTCTATAAACACAGACATCAACATAAGTTGTTTCTAGTGCTGCGTACCGGTTCGCTGGACCGGTTCAGGACCGGACCGAATGTTTCGGTTCAAGTCCAAAAAAACCGAAACGTTGAGAACCGGTTTTGGACTTGTTAAAAAAATAGCACTAACATACATTCCAGTGTTTAAAATACCCGGTCTCGCAGTCTCGCCGCGCAAGTAATTTTTTCTGTGCGAGACTTATTCCGAAAGCCAGGTTGCCCGGAGCGCAAGTTATTTTTACAGCGGCTGGGTTTACGGCCAGCGGCTTCTGAAATAAACAGTGCCGCGGTCCCGCCTGCTTGATCTCGCCCCGGTCTGCTTGCGGTAACAACGACCCATTTTCCATTGAGAAATGTTCCTTGAGAAGTTTCGTCCGTAGTCAAGTTGCTTTAATGCGCCTATAAACGCAAAAATTCATCCGAAACACGCGGCAGTGATCGGCCGGGAGCCCGGGACGGACGAAAACATTAGCGGCCATCTTAAAACCTCGCGAACTCACGTTAGATCTCGCAAAAACACGCGAGGAATACGCAACGCCCCTAGCGACATTGGTGAGACTGCAGCCTAGTGCAGGGTTACAGACATCGGTAGAGAGCCGATAATGAAACAAATTAAATCTAGCACCGCGTTTCCACCGCTATTTTATCTCTTGGGGCGAAATTAAGTACTTCTTTGCTGTTGTTGCTATAAAAAAATTGTACTATTAAAGCTGAAAAAGATTTTTTCTTAAATTATACACTGTATAATACTAGTAGCTTAATAATATGTGTTTACTACTGAGTATAATAATACAGTATTCATTGACTCAAGATTATGAAACACCCATATTAGTAATTAGGTCTATATACATTGCATTTGTAGTTCAGCAGTCAGCTCAAATTAATCCAAGGCTTTAGGTAGGCAAGTTGCTTTGCTTACATCATGCCATGGGTTTAGGTCCGGACTTGCAAGTCCGGACCTGAACCTAAACCTCTGGACTCGAGTCCGGACCTGAACCTGAAAATTGGTTTAGGTATGCAGCACTAGTTGTTTCTGACATAACATTTATTTATTTATCTCGATTCTAATCCAGGCTTAATACATGTTGAATACAGATATTGTGGGTGTACGAGTTAAGGCTTAGTTTAATAGCAAGAGTAGTTTCTAAGATTGGGAGACTATGCTTGCCTATGTTTGGCATTGCAATGTTTCCTAGCTTGATGTGTCTTGATATGCCACCAGATTGCTACCGAGGGAAAGGACTGAACTACAGAGGAACTGTGGCTGTAACAGTCACCGGACGTCCCTGCCTTCAGTGGAGCACGCGAGCGTATGAGTTGGAGACCTACAAATGGGCCAACCTGGAGGAGAACTACTGTCGGAACCCTGACGGCGCCGAGAGGCCCTGGTGTAGTGTAGAGACCATAGGCAGCTGGGAGTATTGTGATATCCCTCCTTGTGACAGTAAGATGTTTTAACACTGGATACGTTGAATCTTGATGGTCTACACACCTGATATGGAGAACAAACTGCTTTGATCTTTTTTTTCGATGTATTGTTTTTCTTCTTCCTTGAAAACATTTTCAATGCAGCGCATCTATTCTTTGTGTTTGTGTGTGTTTGTATGTTGGTGTGTGTGTATGTGTGTGTGTGTGTGTGTGTGTGTGTGTGTGTGTGTTTGTGTGTGTGTGTGTGTGTGTGTGTGTGTGTGTGTGTGTGTGTGTGTGTGTGTGTGTGTGTGTTATCATACACTAGTCACCAGTCGACTCAAACTTTTCCTATCGTTCCTTTCCCAACAGTCAGACATTTATCTTAAAAATTTTAATACTCGTTCTAACATCCGTAGACAAAGTCTGCGAGGATCGTGGTGTCCAGCGACACGTGCTTCGCGAGCCTGTCCGAACCTTCTATTGGCCGGGAGAGGAGGTGAAGTACAGCTGTGAGGACGGGTACAGCCTCCGTGGAGCTCCGGAGATCAAATGCAACCACGAGGCAGAGTGGGAACTGGACTTACCCACATGCACAGGTAAGCTGAAACTAAACTTTGTTTCATCTCAGCGACTCTCCAAAATGGACAAAAAATACCATAATTGATTGTTTTTTTATCATCTTTCAGTTATAAACGTCCATGTCTTGATTGTCTATTCAGGTACAGTGGGCATTCATTTATAGTTTTTTATCTATTTTTTGTACATTTTAGAGGATCCCAGGACAAAGCTTTTGGTTGACAAGTTTGAAACGGGTTCTATAAGTCCGAACCTGCCCCCACCGGGAGGGAACGGACTGAACATCACCGTGGCCGCCAGCATTGATGACATCATTGATCTGGTGAGTTTATCCGCAGCCAATGGTGGTTTTGTTTCATGGCAGGAGTGGATATCAGTAGTACCACTTCCAAAGACCGACATTTTCAGTAACGTTAACGTCCATACAGCCATAGATCATCTGTATGTTTTGTCATTCTTTCATTTGTAAACCATATGGCGATGATTTTTGGCATGTTGATGACTAGGTCTTTGTACCATATCATACTATGTATAATCTGAGTAACAAGTTAACGGAATTGATAATTTGAGAGGCACTGATAAACATATGAACAAAATGATGTGGATGTACTAAATGAATGCTTTCACAGGATGAGCCAGGAGAGTCCATCACAACAGCCACACGCATAGATCTCGTAAGAACTGTTATAAATTCTCTTATTTAGCGTGTGCATGCGATCATTGAATATTGTTTGAAAACACTGTAACTGATATATATAACATTCGTGATTTTCTACAATGTAATGTTGTATTAGAGGTGCTCTTATCGTATAATTATGTTCTGGCTCTTGCAAATGAATGATAATCAATCCGTGTTCGCCATGCATTGTTTAGTCAACAAAAGCAAAGTTTAACAATTCAAGTTGTTCAAAATGGTTTTTCGTAGATTTCATTGACTTTTTCTATCACTTGTTGTATCGTTTGATTTATTTATTTGATTGTTTGTTTGTTTGTTTGTTTTGTGAGCAGAAATGGTATGACATCCGGGTGAAATGGGTAAACACCCTGTACGATCTCACAAAAGTTTTTGTGGAACATGACAAAATCTGGAAACCAAAAATTAAGCTCCTCGGAAGGTAACCTGTCTTAACTATAGTAGATCAACACAATGGAATGCATCATTGTATGACAGCATGCTGATATGTACATACACGCCCCCCCCCCACACACACACACAGAGTAACATACTATATTTTTGTATTTACCATAAGTTCAATATTTTGTGTGGGATTCCGTAATTCAGTTTTCTCCGTCGTAACTGACAATGTTACTCTCATTCCGCTATATGAATTGAAGTATAACAGAATTACTACTAGTAAGTCACAAAAACGAACGCTGTTTAAGGATACCTGTGTTATAAATGCAAATCTCAGGTTACAGTGTTTAACCAGTAACACATATAAACTTTTCAGCGCTGATAAGGAATTTCGTGGATTTCCCAAGGACGACCTTGAGATGTCTCACACAGGCGAGGTGACCTGGTCCATAGGTAGGATGTATAAAAGAGTTTGTTAGTTAGAAATTAGTTAGAAACATTTCCCATTATTATATCTCACTGACAAGGACAATTAGTCATGTTCACTTCAACGAGTAAGGTCAACCTTTAAATATAATGACTTCCTTTGAGAAATAAATAGGATAGCTGGGGGCAAAACCCGGACGTTCTACTGCAGTACCAAGGAAAACCTTGACCTTCGTCTTTCCAAGACCTACAAACAAATATCATCACAATCTATCCAGACCAAAATTTATGATGACCACAAATATGCGGAAACACACACACACACACACACACACACACACACACACACACACACACTAACACACACGGACACTCCCAAAACAATTATACCTCCATTTCATTTTCATGGAGTTGAAAATAGCAGAATGAAGCTCACGAATATGTACATTAATGCATCGAAACGTTATCGTTGTCACATATCACAGAGACCATCCTCGTCACCACCTGTATCCTGGACCACTTCCTCTTCCCGTTCGACAACATGACGTGTCACGTGTGCATCAGGGGAGACTTCCGGTCTGACGAGATCTTCGTCTGCGCCGAGATGGACGACATCAGTGATGACGTCATCACGTGCGATCAACACAAACACCTCAAACGGGGCGAATGGGATGTCGTCTACAACATGCGTGTCGAAAATAAGACGGTATGAGTGCTGTTTGTATTACTTCAATGTACCAACCAAACTACATACACAGCACTGTGCTGGGGTACAGGGAATCGTAAAGGCGCGATCCCATCAGAAGACTGTAGTCAGCTAAATTGACATATCCGGGGCGCCCTGTAAGACTGGGGGGAAGTGCAAAAATCAGTTACTAGTGACCAATACATTTTATCTTTGCACTGTGTTCTCTCATTCAATTTGTCCTAACATTTGTCGTCCCTTAGTATATTTCAAATCTAGGCATCTTGTTTTTTTCGGCCCTTCTTTTTTTCGCGCCATTAGATTTAGGGTCTCCAGAGGACGTCGTCCATAACAATTACTTGGTGTGGCCAAGAAGCTTTTCATCCTTAGTGTGGCCTAATCTAATAAGTGGGTGTGGATACATTTTGGCATGTATCGCTATGAGGGCACTGAGTACCGCCTGTAGAAAATACAACCTTTATCAACATCAATGCTTTTTTGCTCTAG
The DNA here is from genome assembly GCA_013266295.2 of Branchiostoma floridae x Branchiostoma japonicum. Classification (NCBI taxonomy): domain Eukaryota; kingdom Metazoa; phylum Chordata; class Leptocardii; order Amphioxiformes; family Branchiostomatidae; genus Branchiostoma; species Branchiostoma floridae x Branchiostoma japonicum. The sequence continues at coordinate 9,927,977 of CM023824.1, forward strand.
GCATGCCTGGAACTACAGCTCCAAAGGAACTCCCTGTACCACATGTGCACCACAGTGTCTCCGTCCATTGTCCTAGTGCTGCTGATGGGCATCACGTTCTGTATCCCCATCGATAAGGGAGACCGGCTGTCCTACGGCATGAGCATCCTGCTCTCCATGTTCGTGTCCCTGGTGGTCATCAACGACTTCCTGCCGAAAGGCGCCACCTTCCCGTTGCTGGGTGAGTTTTTGACTTATCTTTGTTATTTCTCCTAAGCATGTGGCTATTGACAGGATCGTCCTGTCAGTAGCAGAAAGTATTGCATTTCTGACACAATCGTCCTGTCAGTAACAGAAAGTACTGCACTGCTGACAGGATCGTCCTGTCAGTAACAGAAAGTATTGCACTGCTGACAGGATCGTCCTGTGAGTAACAGAAAGTATTGCACTGCTGACAGGATTTTGTCTTGTCAGCAGTGCAAATGATTCTACTATTGACAGGACCGATAAAATTTCGGAATTTTTTTTCTTGCTTTTTTCGTAGGTAGCTTATGTAGGTTGCTTTAAGTTGCTATTTAGCCAATTTGTACGATTCTGCAGCCCCAGCTTGAGATCACCGTACATACACTGATCCCCCGCTCGGCATGCCTATCCTCCAGTAAGCCAGTACGGCCGGCCGGCCGGCCGGCCGCGGGAATGAGACAGCGGTCCGTCTGCTTGGAAATTAAGATAAATGGACATATTTGGTTACAAAACAACAGTATAGAATGACAGAGGTATTCACATGGCTTCCTCTCCAGGAGTTTTGACCATCACAGCCATCATCCTGATGGGAGTGTTCATGTTTGCCACTGCCGTGGTCATCTCCCTCTCTGGTCGGGAGGGGGCGCTGCCGCCCTGGGCCAGGACGGTGTTCCTGAAGTACTGTGCCATGGCCATGCTTCTGGGAGATCTCAGCAAAAGGTGCAGGTCAGAAACTCGAAAAGCAACTTCATGTAGTTTGAAGAACGCAAGGGAAAAAGTGGGAAACGATTCACTAATAGACTTGCTTGCTTTGAAATTTAGTTCAGTTTCATTGTCCATTGTATCTTTCTCCTATTAATTGTGATGTAATCAGTACTGTGGTAAATGTCGTTATCGATTCTCTTGACTTCAACCTTGATTGACGAAAGATTGTTGCCGATGTACTCCATTAATGCCCATTCACGGGTAAGATACGTATACATACAAGTGATTGTTTATGTCTGTTGGTGTTTGTATCTCTTTCTACAAACAAGGAAAAATGCTGAGGAACCTCCTACAGACAACAACATCGAAGCGACCATCGCTTCACCTCCAGAGCGGATGCCGTCATTTACTGTGGACACGTTCAACCTAGAGGATGAGCCACGCAGGCGTCTGAACCTGATGGGGATCTTAGTGAGCACCAACACCGTGATGTGGCGCATCCAGAACACCCTGGCGGCCACCCAGAAGACCCTGCACAAGCTGAACATGTGGCTGGGTAAGAACGAGGAGGGCGGCAGCAGTGACAGTGAGGAGGAAAGCGAGTGGATGCTGCTGTCTCGCGTGCTGGACAGGCTGTGCTTTGTGCTGTACTTCAGCTGTCTGTTCCTGACTCTTCCTGTCGCTCTGTATTCTCGTACTAACTAGACATTGGTTGTACGATAAGTGCAAATAATTTTTTTTTTTCAAACGACGTTTACTCTCGTTTTTCTGACTCTGTGTCACTCTTGCGGAAGCAGGTAACCCAAAGCTTTTTTTTCTGTTTTAACAAGTTGTAACTACTTAATCTTTTCTTGCGAATGCCATTTTTTTTGCAAACTTCATTTTAAGTATTGATTAAAGTCTGAATGGCTCTGTATTTGCGTCCTAACTAGGCATTGGCTGTACGATAAGACCAAATAAGTCGTTTTTCAACCTTGTCAAAAGATCATGTTTAATCTCGTTTCTGTGACTCTGTGCCCTTCTTGCAGAAGAGGTTACCCCAAAGTTTGTCTGCCGTAGCAACCTGTAAATGCTTACCTATTAATAGCGCAGGCCAGTCTTTTGCAAACTTGATATAACATATTAATATATAAGTGCCTTACGTTTTAATGATTGACTTTTCCTGGCAGTTGCATGTTTGCCAGAGATTGCATTACCATATACCAAGTTATTGATGATTACATGTGTGCAGATCAGGTCAATGATGTGTCTTTTCGTCATCAATATGTATCTTTTAGCTGTTGTTTTCTAAAATTTTAATGCAAAATGTCATGTTCAGAATTTTTGTGGAAAAACACACGCATGCAACAAATATGGTCGTCAAGACATAATATATCAATACATGTGTTGTCAATTGTTTACTTGTATTCCTAAATCGTTATGTATATAATGCTTATTGATTAATAAAGGTTGAGTTGCCTTTCTTAACGTCTGTGATCATTAAGTTGTAGAATATTTTCTATTCCTGCCACGCCAGACAATCACACTTGTCAAACAAACACAATCAAGCAGATGAGAAGCTTAACAATCTGTAGTCATGAAATGGTATGACAATGACAAACAACCCAAAAGTTTCCTACAACAAAAACATGTACAAAGGGGAAGGAGAACATCTTTTTGAGCATTCCTTTAAGCAATGGTGAGTTGTTACCAGACTGTTACAGCAAAAACAAAACAGAAAGACGTGTGAGCCTGCTGATTATGGTTTTAGGTCGGCAATACCTATTTAAGGCATGTGACACCTGGGGTTTGACAGGAAGAGTCTGACTCCGAGGAACAGACAGCTGAAGTATAGCACAGCCTGTCTAGGGCAGACAGTACAGTTACATGTGCCCATAGAAACCTATAGTTAAATGCACTAAAAGAAGAACTTATAAAAGTACTTTCCCACATTTCAATCTCAAACATTCTTCTGCACCAGAAAGCCACAAGGGTCTGCCTCCCAAATATAGAAAGAAAACAGGGGGTTGACCAGCTCAAACTCCACCAACAGCTGACAACAGTAAACAAACCCTATTTCTGACCTAATTTTCTCATGTATCCATCCGCTCTGGGCAGGCAAGACCTCATCACTCAGGTCTCTCATTACACCCACTAAACTGGTGAAATCAAGAAAACTTGACCAAATTAGGAAAGTTTAGACCCTACCTGCCACTCCTAGCTCAAAAGTCTCAAAACTGGACCAAAATTTTCAAGAGAAAAAAAGAGTTTCAAAGAAATTAGCTAGGGACTACAATTCCCATTTTTTGGCCCCTACTGCGCAACGCAACTGTGACGTCTGCCCTCTAGCACGTGAGACAGCAGCTTATCGGACTATGACAAACACCAGTTATCGATGAACATGAGGAATAGACAGCTGAAGTATAGCACAGCCTGTCTAGCACGTGAGACAGCAGCTCATCGGACTATGACAAACACCAGTTATCGATGAACATGAGGAATAGACAGCTGAAGTATAGCACAGCCTGTCTAGCACGTGAGACAGCAGCTTATCGGACTATGACAAACACCAGTTATCGATGAACATGAGGAATAGACAGCTGAAGTATAGCACAGCCTGTCTAGCACGTGAGACAGCAGCTTATCGGACTATGACAAAAACTGATCACGACCTAAGTGTGTGAAATGTAAGAGCACGGGCTTGTATTTTTGTATCCATTCCTTTGGTTGTAATCACGTAGAAGTCTTTTAAGTATTGATTCTAAAATGTAATATATCGGTCTCATTCACATAAAATGCACTCTTACTGTTGCTATGATACAGCACCAAAGGAGGGTGTAATAAGTTCCTTTTTTTAATTGTCAATGAAAGAGTTTTTAAAAAAGAACCTTTTCATTACCTTGCTGTTATCTGTCCCTTCATCTAGCCCTCTCATGTGCAATAGGCTGGGGTTCAATATTCATGGCTGTTGTCAGCTCATTTCTCCCTCAGTTTAACCTCTTCCCCTCTGCTAAACCGTGTAGCCGTCTCTATGGTTGCAGTAAAAGCGTTCGTGAATAATTGTGTCATTGAAACTTTGCTTCTATTACCCTCAATGAAGTAATGTATTATAAAGGTGCCAGTGAATACAGTTAACACCCCCCGTGGGTAAAATGGTATATCTCAACCGTGACGTCGTCATCTAGACTAGGTAGCCCCACCTTTGGTGCCCTTGGGAGACAGTGCTTGACAACCGACGACACCTGTAGCGCTCTACTGTACTTCCCGACATCACTGGACCCACTTCTTAGACGGAAAACGTTCGCAAAGGTATTTTTTCATCTATTCATTTTATTGGTTCGGCTACACGTTTGTGTGTGTGTGTGTGTGTGTGTGTGTGTGTGTGTGTGTGTGTGTGTGTGTGTGTGTGTGTGCGCGCGCGTGTGTGTGCGTGTGAGTGTTTGTTTGCGTAATATACTATGTAAATGTATGTGGTTATTGTTTTTTTTCCATGGTCCAATTATATTCTCTTGAAAGATATCCGTCTAATGTTTAAATCAAATTACTAACGAGCGTACAGATAACAGTAGTCATCGTATTTGACTGAACTCTATAAGATTAAGACTGGGTGGTCCATTCACGTGGTAATGTGTGGGGAAATGTCTTAGATGAATGACACTTTCTTGATATGAAAGAGTTTTTGAATGCACTATTGTATGACCATTACATCGTTTGTACGCGTGACCGGGTATGCAATATTTACGTACATAGAGCATAAGATATGGATACAAGGGCATGAAAACGCATCACAGAAGAATGGTAAATAACAAAAGGTAACTAGAGTTTAACATAGTAACAGCAAAATGCTTAAATACAGAAAAAATAGCAATACGTCTGTTGATAAACGGTATTCTGTTGAGACCTCATGAATATGCAACTAAACTCAAAATGCATGCAGTACGCTGTGTTTATAAAATCTATTATCCGAAACAATCTAACAAACACCGCATGAACCTTGTTCTAGCCATCTTTACATACGTTAATGGTACATTATGTAGCAACATTAGCAGTATTGTAAACGGAAGAGTGTATCAGTTGTTCTAATGCCATGTTTGGTGCATGGCACCTTCTGATGAACATGTCCCACACAGGGACATAAAAATTATTGGCAATCATCTTGATGACTTTAAAAGTGCAATAAAGCTAACGGTGGGCCGTAACATGCACGTCATCACATATCAGGTGCGCAAAATTATTTTGATATATCAATATTCTCCCTAAAGTACTTCTGGAAGTACATTCAGCTGTTGTCCAGTTTCATAAACTTTCTATTCTTTGTATAGTCGGTTGACTACCCACATGATACAAGCTGTGAAAACCGATATTGATTTATTGACGAGCCCATAAAATTTTATTATCTACTGCTAACGTTACAGCAGTAGAGAAATAACCGGGAATCGAACAGGAAATTGCTTGCAAGCACAGAGAGTCTGCTTGGAGATAAGTCAATACAAAACATCACAACAAGTTGTCGCGGGCATTGCAGGTGTTCCGAACACCTGGCATTCAAATATACTCTTTTGCGTGCATCCAAATGAAAACGTCGCGACCTTCCATACCAACATTAATCTGCTTAGAGGTTAGACTATCCGAAGCATCGAGGGATGTTGCCCTCCATATATTGTCACAGGGTATCTGGGGGTCCTCGAGCTCATCCTGTGGTATTTTTAATGTAAAATATCGTGACTAAACAGCGAAATGCAGCGAAATTAATATGTATAACACAATAAAGAGATTAAATAAAGTACACATGAGGAGCTTAATGTACACATGAGGAGCTTAATGTTATTGTTAGACCACACATAGTCGCGATGGTACACAAACAGTCCAATCACGCGAAGACTATATAAGAAAACCCCACTGTTGAATGTGCTACACTGTCATGCCATGCTCAAAGTGTCTAACAATTAAACACCAAAATGACCGTTATGCATTTTTATTGCAGAGCTCAACAGTCAATCATTGCTGATAAACACATTTAAAGCGATGACAAACTACCCCGCCAGTGCCAAAAGAAATAATGTTATCCACATATATATATAAATATATCGCCTTTCCTTGACAATCACTGAAGTCCACCAATTTATTTCTTTTTACAGAGGGGTTCCATGAAAAAAAGGCCTGTCTATGATGGAGACGTTATTTCTTCTCCTATTTGGACTGTTGACCGTTAATGCCATAGGTAAGTAAAATCCTGAATATACAATCAAGAAAAATGGCACATCGTCTCACAAAAGTACTGCACATCTTGTAATAAAATGACACAATTAATCAACATTCTTACTTTTCCATCGTCCCCAAGTGTATTGTACACTTCTATCATTGCCATTACTTCCCAATCAAATATCAAGATGAAAGTGGTGAGTTCATCGATCACTGTCACATTGTGGGAGTAAGATATAAAGATGAACCACTCTTACCGATCGCGACCGGAAATGGTGGGAACCCACAAGGGAATAGAGACGTACACTAGTTTTGAATGGTGAAGTATGTCTCTGACCTATTCAATGACAACATTGTGATATATGTACCATATGGCATGCAAGGGGTTCATAAACCAGCCTCCGGGTCCTGTAAAAATAAGACGTGCGTCATATTACAGTTGCACACATAATCAACTTGGCATGTACACATGTGTCAATGTGAAGGCAAAATACAGTGTACTCGTTTTAGCGACAGCTATCATGGAAATTGATCAACTTAGATAGAATATGTTAAACACGTCCCTTAAGCCCTGCCGAGGCCACTCGAAATACCGGTTGACACAACAATGACTCATATCTGCCTGGCAATATAATTATGTACGTGAATGTTTCACGCTATTCTATCTATCTATCTATTTATTTATCAAAGCACCAAAAAGTATTACGTTTCTAAAGAACATTAAATAGTCTCAAAATAGTGCAATATGGTCCATTAATATCACATATGATACGATGCAAATATAAATGTATTTATGAACCAAAGAGAGCTTTGAGGTTATAGTCTATGGGCCAGAGGAAATATTGGTACCACCTGAGGTGGCAAATTCTCATTATGGTTTTTTAAAAGTAGGGTGTCTGTGGAATATATTTTGAAATGATAGCCGTTGCAGATTGGTAGCTATGATCAAGTTACATCGAAAAATATCTATATTTGATTATTTACCACCCCCTTTGCATTATAAGTGTAAAAGGACGTGGTCAACGTCAGATAGCAAGATCAAAGCTACCAATCTGCAACGGCTATCATATCAAAATATATTCGACAGACACCCTACTTTCAAAAATTATAATGAGAATTTGCCACCTCAGGTGGTACCAATATGTGAAATTTGGGGTTCTGGCCCATGGACTATTACCCTTTTATGAACTAAAGGGGAATACTGTGTAAATAAGCAAATAACGTCTGTGTTTTAGCGACAAGACAGTTCGCTTCTTCTGTCAACTTGGAATCCCCCTACCTGTCAATAGGTGGAATCCGTTACCTACGCTACAGTCCTGTCTCTGTTTTTGTTATTTTCTACGAATATTAATGTTGTTCCTAACATGTACAGATACAGACGAATGTACCGACCTGACACACAACTGTCACGGCAACGCCACCTGTCACAACACGGACGGATCCTTTAACTGCAGCTGTAACCTGGGTTTCCATGGAAACGGCACGTACTGTTCAGGTGCAACATTTTTTTTGCCCATTTACACTAAGAATGACAATATTCTTCACTTTCAGCACAAAAAGAACTTTCAGCACGTTTTACAAAAAGAAATCAAATTGTCGTAACAACCTTCTTCTGTGTCAGACGTTATTCAAGTTTTCTCGATATTTATTTGAAAGTTAAGTCCACATAAATGTGCTAACCGTAGATATCTATTTTTGCATTCCATATTTGTAGATATTGACGAATGTCTGAACAGCACCTTGAATGACTGTCACGTGAACGCCACGTGCATGAACACTGAGGGGTCGTTCTACTGTAGCTGTGGGGACGGTTTCCATGGGAACGGGACGTTTTGTCAAGGTAGTAAACAGTCCTTCTTCTTGAATTGTAAGGTTGGCTGTTATTTTTAAGTGCCATCCATTTTTTGTTTCGTTTTGTTTACACTTATAAGCAGCTAAATGTAATTTCTGTGGGTGTTGTTTTAGATACAGATAAATGTACCGACCTGACACACAACTGCCACAGCAACGCCACCTGTCACAACACGGACGAATCCTTTAACTGCAGCTGTAACCTGGGTTTCCATGGAAACGGAACGTACTGTTCAGGTGCATCATTTTTCAATTTCTTTATTTAACGCCCAATTACTCTCAGGCTGACCATATTCTCCAGTTTCAAAAATGTTTACTTTTCTGGTCCTATCGATGATAGCTATACATAGATATCACATCTTTGCGTAGTGCAGTAAAGTATAGGTCATGTGTTCAGCTATGGCATTGACAGATATTGGAAATGTTGCCCTGTAATGAATCATTCATTAGTAAATACTGTCAGCTTTAACAAAACGAAATCAAATTGTCGTAACAACCTTCTTTGTGTCAGAAGTTATTCGAGTTTTCTCGATATTTCTTTGAAAGTAAAGTCCACAAAAATATGCTAACCGTAGATATCTATTTTTGCATGCCATATTTGTAGATATTGACGAATGTCTGAACAGCACCTTGAATGACTGTCACATGAACGCCACGTGCATGAATACCGAGGGGTCGTTCTACTGTAGCTGTGGGAAAGGTTTCCATGGCAACGGGACGTTCTGTCAAGGTAGTAAACAGTCCTTCTTCTTGAATTGTAAGGTTGGCTGTTATTTATAAGTGCCATCCATTTTTTGTTTTGTTTTGTTTACACTTATAAGCAGCTAAATGTAATTTCTGTGGGTGTTGTTTTAGATACAGATAAATGTACCGACCTGACACACAACTGCCACAGCAACGCCACCTGTCACAACACGGACGAATCCTTTAACTGCAGCTGTAACTTGGGTTTCCATGGAAACGGAACGTACTGTTCAGGTGCATCATTTTTCAATTTCTTTATTTAACGCCCAATTACTCTCAGGCTGACCATATTCTCCAGTTTCAAAAATGTTTACTTTTCTGGTCCTATCGATGATAGCTATACATAGATATCACATCTTTGCGTAGTGCAGTAAAGTATAGGTCATGTGTTCAGCTATGGCATTGACAGATATTAGAAATGTTGACCTGTAATGAATCATTCATTAGCAAATACTGTCGGCTTTTACAAAACGAAATCAAATTGTCGTAACAACCTTCTTTGTGTCAGAAGTTATTCGAGTTTTCTCGATATTTCTTTGAAAGTAAAGTCCACAAAAATATGCTAACCGTAGATATCTATTTTTGCATGCCATATTTGTAGATATTGACGAATGTCTGAACAGCACCTGGAATGACTGTCACGTGAACACCACGTGCCTGAACACTGAGGGGTCGTTCTACTGTAGCTGTGGGAAAGGTTTCCATGCTAACGGGACGTTCTGTCTAGGTAGTAAACAGTCCTTTTTCTTGAATTGTAAGGTTGGCTGTTATTTGTTTCGTTCTGTTTACATATAATCAACTAAACATTATTTATATATCTTTATGGGTGTTTTAGATACAGACGAATGTGCCGACCTGACACACAACTGTCACAGCAACGCCACCTGCGACAATACGGACGGAACCTTTAACTGCAGTTGCAACCGGGGTTTCCATGGAAACGGCACGTACTGTTCAGGTGCAGCATTTTTCTTCGATCTCTTTATATCTTGTCCATTCGCACTCAGTCTGACAATATTCTTCACTTTTAAAATGTTTCCATTTCTGGACCTATCAATGATAGATAACACATCTTTGTGTCGTGCAGTAAATTGTAAGCCATATGTTCAGCTGTGACATTCACAGATATTAGAAATGTTGCCCTGTAATGAATCATTTATTAGTAAATAATCTCAGCTTTTACAAAAGAAATCAAATTGTCGTAACAACCTTCTTCCGAGTCAGAAGTTATTCGAGTTTTCTCGATATTTCTTTGAAACTTAAGTCCACATAAATGTGCTAACCGTAGATATCTATTTTTGCATTCCATATTTGTAGATATTGACGAATGTCTGAACAGCACCTTGAATGACTGTCACGTGAACGCCACGTGCATGAACACTGAGGGGTCGTTCTACTGTAGCTGTGGGAAAGGTTTCCATGGGAACGGGACGTTTTGTCAAGGTAGTAAACAGTCCTTCTTCTTGAATTGTAAGGTTGGCTGTTATTTATAAGTGCCATCCATTTTTTGTTTCGTTTTGTTTACACTTATAAGCAGCTAAATGTAATTTCTGTGGGTGTTGTTTTAGATACAGATAAATGTGCCGACCTGACACACAACTGCCACAGCAACGCCACCTGTCACAACACGGACGAATCCTTTAACTGCAGCTGTAACCTGGGTTTCCATGGAAACGGAACGTACTGTTCAGGTGCAACATTTTTCAATTTCTTTATTTAACGCCCAATTACTCTCAGGCTGACTATATTCTCCAGTTTCAAAAATGTTTACTTTTCTGGTCCTATCGATGATAGCTATACATAGATATCACATCTTTGCGTAGTGCAGTAAAGTATAGGTCATGTGTTCAGCTATGGCATTGACAGATATTAGAAATGTTGACCTGTAATGAATCATTCATTAGCAAATACTGTCAGCTTTTACAAAACGAAATCAAATTGTCGTAACAACCTTCTTTGTGTCAGAAGTTATTCGAGTTTTCTCGATATTTCTTTGAAAGTAAAGTCCACAAAAATATGCTAACCATAGATATCTATTTTTGCATTCCATATTTGTAGATATTGACGAATGTCTGAACAGCACCTGGAATGACTGTCACGTGAACACCACGTGCCTGAACACTGAGGGGTCGTTCTACTGTAGCTGTGGGAAAGGTTTCCATGCTAACGGGACGTTCTGTCTAGGTATAGTAAACAGTCCTTTTTCTTGAATTGTAAGGTTGGCTGTTATTTGTTTCGTTCTGTTTACATATAATCAACTAAACATTATTTATATATCTTTATGGGTGTTTTAGATACAGACGAATGTGCCGACCTGACACACAACTGTCACAGCAACGCCACCTGCGACAATACGGACGGAACCTTTAACTGCAGTTGCAACCGGGGTTTCCATGGAAACGGCACGTACTGTTCAGGTGCAGCATTTTTCTTCGATCTCTTTATATCTGGTCCATTCGCACTCAGTCTGACAATATTCTTCACTTTTAAAATGTTTCCATTTTTGAACCTATCAATGATAGATAACACATCTTTGTGTCGTGCAGTAAATTGTAAGCCATATGTTCAGCTGTGACATTCACAGATATTAGAAATGTTGCCCTGTAATGAATCATTTATTAGTAAATAATCTCAGCTTTTAAAAAAAGAAATCAAATTGTCGTAGCAACCTTCTTCTGAGTCAGAAGTTATTCGAGTTTTCTCGATATTTCTTTGAAACTTAAGTCCACATAAATGTGCTAACCGTAGATATCTATTTTTGCATTCCATATTTGTAGATATTGACGAATGTCTGAACAGCACCTGGAATGACTGTCACGTGAACGCCACGTGCATGAACACTGAGGGGTCGTTCTACTGTAGCTGTGGGAAAGGTTTCCATGGCAACGGGACGTTCTGTCAAGGTAGTAAACAGTCCTTCTTCTTGAATTGTAAGGTTGCCTATTATTTGTAAGCGCCATCTATTTGTTTGTTTTGTTATATTTCAGCCATACCATAGGTATGGATGAAATATATTGTGTTCTTTCATGTTTCTCCTTCTTCTCCTCCTTCTCCTCCTTTTCCTGCCATTTCTTTAAATGGATTCAACTCTGTCATTTTTCAGCCAAATGACCTGAAATTTGGCATGGAGGTAGAGTGCCCAAATACCCCCCCCCCGCCACACACACACACGCTTTTTTGTCATATTTTTGATACAGGCTTTGAAAAATGTTTTATTTTGTGTGTTTTTTTGTCATTTTCAGGCAATAAATGTACATTTTGGGATATGGAGTCCTGGTACTACATCCGACTGACGCTAAGTTTGGTATGGGGATACCTTGGACACATGCCCACAGAAAGTCATTCACGCTTTTGACATACACCACTTTAAAATTGTGTAAAATAGGGCTTTTTTTGCTATTTTTGGACAGAAAATATACATTTTTGGCTCCTGTGCCCTAATATTAAAACCAAATCACTTGGAATTTAATATGGGGGATCCTTGGACCCATGCCCACAGAACGTCATTCACGCTTTTGACATAAACAACTTTAAAGTTATGTAAAATAGGGCTTTTTTAAAAATATTTTTGGACAAAAATGTACATTTTTGGCTCCTGTGTCCGAATAATAAAACCAAATGATCTGACATTTGGCATGGAGGTGCCTTGGGCACATGCTCACAAACTATAGATAACACTTTTATTATATGCTACTTTAAAATTTAAAAAATGGGACTTTTTTCCTATTTTTGGACAAAAAATGTACATTTTTGGCTTCTGTGTCCTGATAGTAAAACCAAATGACCTGGAATTTGGTATGGGGGATCATTATGCACACGCCCATAGAATGTTATTCACACTGTTGGCATGCACCACTTAAAATTGTGTAAAATGGGACTTTTTTGCTATTTTCAGACAAAAAATTATATTTTTGGCTCCTGTGCCCTGGTATTAAATCCGAATGACCAGAAATTTGGTATACGGATACCTTGGACATATGCCCACAGAACATCATTCACACTTTTGACATACACCACTTGAAAATAGTGTAAAATAGGGCGTTTTTACTATTTTCAGACAAAAAATGTACATTTTTGGCTCCTGTGCCCTCATATTAAAACCAAATAACCTGGGATTTGCTATGGGGGTACCTTGGACACATGCCCACAGGACATTCAATTTGTTTAAAAGTTAACCATACACCATTTTAAAATTATGTAAAATGGTCCTTTTGTTGCTATTTTCAGACACAAAATGTACATTTTTGGCTCCTATGACCTGATATTAAAACCAAATAACCTGATATTTGGTACGGGGGATCCTTGGACACATGCAAACAGAATGCTATTCACATTGCTGGCATACACAGCTTTCAAAGTGTGTAAACTCCTGCCCTTTAAACATCACAGATATGAGTGATGATAACACATCTCTGTGTCGTGCATTAAAGTATGAGCCATGACGTACTGTTCAGGTGCATCATTTTTTTTCAATTTATTTATTTCTCACCCATTGACACTCAGGCTTACAATATTCTTCACATTCAAAAAGTTCACTTTTCTGTTCTGGTCCTATCAATCATAACTATATGTAGATAACACATCTTTGTGTCGTGCAGCAAAGTATGAGCCATGACATTCACAAATATGCTAACCATAGATATCTATCTTTGTATTCTATATTTGTAGATATTGACGAATGTCTGAACAGCACCTGGAATGACTGTCACGTGAATGCCACGTGCATGAACACTGAGGGATCGTTTAACTGTAGCTGTGGGAACGGTTTCCATGGCAACGGGACGTTCTGTCAAGGTAGTAAACAGTCATTTTTGAATTGTAAGGTTGGCTGTTATTTGTGCTATCTGTCTGTTTTTTTGTTGTTGTTTATATTACAAAATAAAGAAGATTTTATGGGTGTTGATGCAGATAGAGATGAATGTGCCGATCTGACACACAACTGTCACGTGAAAGCCACGTGCCTGAACACTGACGGGTCGTTCCAATGTAGCTGTGAGGACGGTTACCATGGCAACGGGGCATTTTGTCAGGGTAATGAACAGTACTTTTTTGATTTTAGAATTGTTACTTGTTCATTGTTGTAACTATACAAGAAAAAGATTCATATATTATATTAAACTGGATTCCATATTGTTACAGATACAGACGAATGTACCGACCTAACACACAACTGTCACAGCAACGCCACCTGCCACAACACGGACGGATCCTTTAACTGCATGTGTAACCTGGGTTTCCATGGAAACGGAACGTACTGCTTTGGTACACAATTTTTCAATCTCTTTTAATGTTGTTTTTCTTGAATTGTAAACTTGTTACTTGTTAATTGAAGCAAGTATACATATAATGCATGCATAAAACATACATACATGTACTTAATTTGATTTAATGTTGATGCAGATATAGACGAATGCACCGACCTGACACACAACTGTCACAGTAGTAGCGCCACCTGTTACAACACGGACGGATCATTTAACTGCAGCTGTAACCTGGGTTTCCATGGAGACGGAACGTACTGTTCAGGTGCATCATTTTTTTTCAATTTATTTATTTCTCACCCATTGACACTCAGGCTTACAATATTCTTCACATTCAAAAAGTTCACTTTTCTGGTCCTATCAATCATAACTATATGTAGATAACACATCTTTGTGTCGTGCAGCAAAGTATGAGCCATGACATTCACAAATATGCTAACCATAGATATCTATCTTTGTATTCCATATTTGTAGATATTGACGAATGTCTGAACAGCACCTGGAATGACTGTCACGTGAAAGCCACGTGCATGAACACTGAGGGATCGTTTAACTGTAGCTGTGGGAACGGTTTCCATGGCAACGGGACGTTCTGTCAAGGTAGTAAACAGTCCTTCTTCTTGAATTGTAAGGTTGGCTGTTATTTGTGCTATCTGTCTGGTTTTTTGTTGTTGTTTATATTACAAAATAAAGAAGATTTTATGGGTGTTGATGCAGATAGAGATGAATGTGCCGATCTGACACACAACTGTCACGTGAAAGCCACGTGCCTGAACACTGACGGGTCGTTCCAATGTAGCTGTGAGGACGGTTACCATGGCAACGGGGCATTTTGTCAGGGTAATGAACAGTACTTTTTTGATTTTAGAATTGTTACTTGTTCATTGTTGTAACAATACAAGAAAAAGATTCATATATTATATTAAATTGGATTCCATATTGTTACAGATACAGACGAATGTACCGACCTGACACACAACTGTCACAGCAACGCCACCTGTCACAACACGGACGGATCCTTTAACTGCAGCTGTAACCAGGGTTTCCATGGAAATGGGACGTTCTGTGAAGGTAGTAAACAATCCCTTTTTCTTGAATCATAGGGTTAGTTGCTGTTTGTAAGTTCCATCTATTTCTTTATTTTGTTTATATCTAACAAACTACATATGGTTTCTATGGCTGTTGATACAGATACAGACGAATGTGCCGACCTAACACACAACTGTCACAGCAACGCCACCTGCCACAACACGGACGGATCCTTTAACTGCATGTGTAACCTGGGTTTCCATGGCAGCGGAACGTACTGCTTTGGTACACAATTTTTCAATCTCTTTTAATGTTGTTTTTCTTGAATTGTAAACTTGTTACTTGTTAATTGAAGCAAGTATACATATAATGCATGCATAAAACATACATACATGTACTTAATTTGATTTAATGTTGATGCAGATATAGACGAATGCACCGACCTGACACACAACTGTCACAGTAGTAGCGCCACCTGTTACAACACGGAAGGTTCCTTTAACTGCAGGTGTAACTATGGTTTCCAAGGAAACGGCACGTACTGTTCAGGTACAACATATCTTTCTCAATATTTCTGACCCAATGATATTTAAAATTTGGTTTGTTTATCTTATATTTATGCTATATTTTACATATTTTGAAATATAGTTTTGAATAGTAAACATGTTGGGTTTTTACAATATCTTAAATATGGCTATAGTTAGTAAGCTTCGTTAGGGATGCGTAGCGTGCACCCGTTAGACACTCTTCTTTATGCAGAAATATGCGCCAGTGGGTGGAGGTATTATGAAGACTCGTGTTACCTTCTCTCAACGAACCTGGAGGGTGTCTACTCCCGCCGTGGGCACGAGTCTATAACCTGGGAACAAGCTCGGGTCACCTGCCAAGCCCTGCAGGGAGACCTTGCCATAGCGCCGACCACTGATGAACAGGTATGCCGTAGTGTAACGATGCTCTTTGCTTGGTCGGCCAAGTTATGCCATGGAAGTAAATTAAAGTATGCCCAATGTAACGAAAGATATTGATATTTAAACTTTGTAAAACAATGAACAGCAAGGAAGATGATTTTTCTTTCATGTTGTCGTCTAAGGGATGGATCACAAACCAGACTACCCAAGACCTCTGGGTTGGCGCCAAAGACATCCAAGTTTGGATCGACGGCACAAACATGACTGAGAAGTCAGTAAATATCTGATCAATATGCCGGTATTATAGAATGTAATTGCTAGGTATAAAAACGTATGACATTTAATGAAATTTTTGTAGGATGATGTTAAGCTGACAACACTGTTTCTCTTAAATGAAGATACATAGATATATATCGATATTACTATCATATTACTATATATTTATTACCTTCGCCAAGAAGGTTATGTTTTCGTAGGCGTTCGTGTGTGTGTGTGTGTGTGTGTGTGTGTGTGTGTCTGTGTGTCTGTGTGTCTGTAAACACGATAACTCGAGAAGGCTTAAATGGATTGTCTTCATATTTGGTAGGTGGGTAGGTCTTGATGAGACCTCGAAGTGATTAGATTTTGGGCCTCCTGGTGGCTTGTTATGGTACTGCAGCGGAACTTCTGGTTTTGATATCTCGTGATCTGGACATGCTAGGGTCATGATTGTTTGGTGGTAGGTAGCTCTTGTGCTCGGGAAGAAGTGACGTAAGTTTGGGCCCCCTAGCGGCTTGCTCTGGAACTGCAGGAGCATTTGTATAAAAAAGTAGGATAACTCAATAACCGGTCGACGGATCGTCTTGATATTTGGTGTGGAGGTAGCTTAAGTGATGCTTGACATAATTAGACGACAATTATGCAAATCATGATCTAATTTGCATAATTAATGAAGGAATTCTATAATTCAGCTACCTTCCATGATAGGACTATTATACCCTGTAACATGTGTAATTAAGAATGAGAGGAACATCGCCATATATTAATTATGTAAATGAAGACCTAATTTGCATAATTAATAAGAAAATACTATAATTCCATAGTGGTTAATGTTGGCAATTTCATACTTGCGCATTTCGAAGTTGACTAGAGGTGAACATCATTCAACATAACTTATTCAAATCAGTACCTCATTTGCATGATTTATGAGGAAATGCTAGAATTACCTTCGTTGTTAACATAACACTGTCATTGGGAGGAGAATATGATCAACTGATGTAATTCATGCAAATGAGGATCTTATTTGCATAATTAGGGGTGAAATCTATCATTCGTCAGTCATAAATGGTAACCTCATTTGGCGAAGGTATGAGATCGTGGAACTCTAGTATATGGTATTTTATTCTTCAGCTTTGTATGTGTATAATAAAGTGCTGTGTTTTAAGCTGAAATAAGTAGCTTTATCATAAGTAGCTTTTTCTGTTGTGTCGTTTTTGACAGTAGTGTAACACTCTACCGACCTGGCCAGTGTATTGTGATCGGCACTGGCGGGTTGAAGGGGAAGGACTGTGGTGCCGGCGACAAGACGATCTACATGTGTGAACGTCCAACAAGTAAGAAAATAGTACTGCCAGAACACATATATCTTGAACACTTTGTTCATCTGTACTGCTATATAATAACTTTGTACATTCTTTGTACATCTGAATTGACAAATTACATGTGAAAAAGTGTTCTCCAACTAAAGAAAATTGGACTCATCGGAAGTTTTGACTGATTCACTCAATCTTCTTGAGTTATCTGACCCCATCACTCAGGACACGTGACTTTATGCAGGTGTGACGTCAGCAATGGGTCAAAGTTTGTTGGAAGTCGATATCGCCACCCTCCCGGTTCATAGGTTTTTGGCAACCACATTGATAAAGCTGCGTCTTACATAAAAGCATTATTGATAATATCCTGTTTTTAAGGTCCGGCTCCCTACAGGACGCTTGGGTGCTGGTCGGACCCAGAGAGATTGACCATACTATCCCTGGAGGGACATGACGTCATCCTGGACGGAAACTACAAAACCCGCGTCAACCCAGTGGACAAGTGCTACCAGGCTGCTCAAAGGAACGCTTACCGTGTATTCGCACTCCAAGATGGCGGCCTCTGCAGCTCGTCTGACGTTGCACATCTGACGTATCGGACCTATGGACCATCAACAGTCTGTCAGCTGGACGGGGAGGGCGGGGTTGGAGCAAAGGAAGTGTATAAAGACATAGGTTAGTGCAACAATCATTCTTTGCTGCTTTTCCATTTTTTCACTTGTCATTTTACTATCATTATCATGATTTCAAGAAATGCTCATAAAATTGACAGTAGTGCAATGTATTTGGCAATCGTCAATAAATGCAATGTATTGATGTGCAGTAGTTACTTCACAGACATTGTCATCAATTTCAACTTAACACTCACCTCAAACGTTTCAATACACTTTGTATTTAAGGTGGCTCCCCCGCTGACTGTGACTTTGACATCAACATCTGTCAGTACACACAAGTTACCACTGACAACATGGACTGGCAGCAAACCTCAGGTCCCACCGTTTCGTCATCGACTGGGCCTTCCAATGACAGCACCACCGGATTCGGTAAGGCATGAATATTCACGATTTAAATGCAACGTACTTGTCTTTTATATATGTAATTAGCTATAGATTCAACTGGCTGTCAGTCAGACGAATAATGACTGTAGGTGAAGTGAGCTTGACCACCCCATGTAACCTTCATTTGGTACCTCCCAAGTTGAAACGTGACCCATAATTCTTGGTAGCACATGCACACCAGTCTAGTGTTTTAGCGAATAGTAATAATAATTGTCAATTAGTCATCAATGACTTCCCTGTTTCGAAGTTTCCACATTGGTCACAGTACCACAAAGATCAAAAGATCTACAGATATGAGAGGGACATTAAGTCGCCGCCGCGCCGCGTGCCTGCGAAGCTGGTGTGTTACGCGGAAGGGTGGCTATTACGACTATACAGATACCGATTACTATATTATGACGTTCGCAACGCTGTATGTTTTCCAATACAATGGTTTCAAAACAAAACATAAGTCCTATTAATGCAAGCACATGTCTAATGCCTAACTTGGCAAAAGCTACCACCTGCTTTAGAACAAGTTCTCTTTATTTCTTCTAGGATCGTACATCTTCATTGAGGCAACGGATGCTGTAGAGAACGAAGTCGCTCGACTGGAGTCAGAGGAGGTGATCCCGGATGTAGCCCTTGGGAAGAGCTGCCTGTCGTGGCGCTACCACATGTACGGGTCTGGGACAGGAACACTGCGGGTTCTCATCAATGAGCCCGAGATAGAGCCGAGGAAGGTATGGCAGCTGTCTGGGGATCAAGGCAGATCGTGGCACTCCATGGCGCTCACCATACGCACCACTGCTCCTTTACAGGTAAAGATAGACTACGATGGACTAGATTATTTAGAATTTAAATGTTCAATTGTTCAAGTATACTGTAATAGATCAAACTAGGTCAAATTGATATTGCCTTTATTGCACTTTTAAAACTGCTGGTTCAAAACACTAGTTTCAAAACGTAAGAATTTAAACATTTTGGTTTCCAAATGTACTGATCTCTGTCCTATATGCAACTTGCAAGTTGACAAACGATAAAATAGATTGAAGAACAAACAAAGTTGAACAGTCATTACGATTACTCTCGGGCCCCACCACAGATCGTGTTGGAGGGTACTCGAGGCACTAGTGACTTGGGAGACATCGCCCTTGATGATGTGGTGTTGACAGCTGGAGCTTGTAGAGGTAAGTTATGTTCAGCGGCACACATGTTATGATACAAATAATCCTAAACATTCCTTGACAAGTCAAAATGGAGTTCTTTCAATTGCTAGCGACAATCTGCTAGGTGCGAGCAATTACCGCAACCTAGTCTGTGAAATATGCCAAGTTTGAGCATCTTTATCCATTTAGAAGAGGGTAAATATCCTACACAACCAATTGAGGGACTTTGGTGGTCCACAGACTTGTCATCACATTATCCATCTATCGCTCTACAGAATGCCTTGAGGTCCCCGCCCAGCTCGAATTCTGTAAAGCCGTGAATCAGTACTCCCGCATCTTTTTGCCAAACGTGTACGGCCACACTACGATGGACGAAGTGATCTCCTCCGATGAATACAAAGCCACGCTTTCTCTCAACAACGACCGCAGCGCCATGTGCCATCCTAACGCACTGGCATTTGCGTGTTACCTCCTGGCACCGATGTGCATTGATGTCAAGTAAGTATCAAACATAATAGTGCAATGTTGCCCCAAGTTAAAAAATTCTCGCGTTTAGGATGCATATATATATATATATATATGATGGTAAATCTGAAATGAAAACGTTTACATTCATATGCATTTGACATGATGGTTTGAGACCTTGCTTGCTAGGACGTCTATCTCTCTCCACAGAGGTATTCAGCCTTCTAGTACTTTGAGGAAGATGTGCTGGTCGTGGTGTCAGGATATTGTGGACACGAACCAAAACTGCATCACCATGGATACAGAAGCAAAGGCTATGTTTCTGGCTGGACGCTGCGATGGTCTCCCCAACATGGACTGTTTTCACACGGAAAGAACTCTGAGCAAAGGTAATTACAATTTTATATATATATATAGATAGGTATTGAATGCTTTATATCTTTTAGATATACGTGGATACGTGAGCATGATAGATGTTCTACTATGACTAGCAGGAGGCCGGATGGGATTATTGTCAGACATACGACTGCCTGACAAGAACAATTACGAGAAGAGGGCTACAGATGAAATAACAAATGGGAAATATGTTGAAATTAGTTTTTAGATCAGATGTGTCATTTTTGAAAAGCAGTTCTCAAAGTATGATATAGTATGTAAAACATGATTAAAACTGTACAAACTTTCATGATCAACTTTTTATGACTATGTACTTTTCCAGAGGCCGCCCTGGGTTACAGTCAGTTCCGAGGAGTGTGGTACAAGGTGTTTGAAGAAAGGAAGACATACACAGATGCCCTCCAGACGTGTAGCGAAGACGGGGGCACACTGGCCATGCCTAAAACTGCTGAGATCAACCAGTTCCTGATCAACCTCATCACCGACACTGCATCGCAGCCGGATGACGCCTTCAGGTAATGCAAAATATAAACAATGTTGAAAGCTGATCTGACGGGATCACGTTTCAATATTAACTTGTCCTTTTTTAACCACTCTTCAGTTATGTAATGTTTTAATGTAATTCGAAAATTCCTTTTTTTTACTGCGATTGTGACTGCCCGCCGTCACTTGTCAAGTAGCCAAAATATCAATGCAGAGGAAAATACTGGGTAATAAATGTCATGTTCTCATCTAGTCTAATGTTTGTGATGGGTGTGATTGTCAGAACAAAACGTAATTTTTCGTTGCCTTCCTCTAGATTTGGCCTATCGGAGCCTTCTGATCAGAGCGGCGCATGGCTGTGGGCAGACGGAGCTATCCTCGGCGTATACAGCAGCTGGATAGTCTCAGACACAGCTACAGGCATCAGGGGCTGCGCCAGCTATGTCGACGCGACCAAAGTTGATACATCCGTGCAGTTAGCTACGTGGTCTGCCTCCCCATGCCATACTTTAGCCAGCTTCATTTGCCAGGTGGAAATGACGGGTAAGTTGATGTTTTCGGAGACGCAACAAACCATTATCGAAAACTGTTATATCTGGAAGCTGTTAAATCTTATAAACATTTCTAAAGAAAGGAGACCACATCATCAATGATAATATCAATGGCGTTGAATTGAAGTATACAATGGCCAAGGTTTCCAAAATATATGTATCTTCTCTTTCCATGTAAACCAGATTGCTTTAACGGACATGGTCACGACTACAGTGGGACGTGGGAGATCACAGAGATGGGAGAGAGATGCGTGAGCTGGGAAACAGTGAAGGCCGAGGTATTTAGGTTGACGTCAAGCTAGGATGTACAGTCCTAATTCATAACAGTTGGGAATATGGTATGGCAAATAATTTAACGTATAGCGTGCAATATGATCAAATGAGTACGTATATTTCTGAAGACCATGTCACAAAACTTATTTCGAAACAGTTTATTTCAAAATCGCATCATACGTTTTTTTCCGAATCGTTTGAACGTTTGCTAGGTACAACTGCTATCAGAGTCCGTCAGTGGTATCGCAAATGGTGATCCCATGACGGAGTATAACCTGGA
This sequence comes from Branchiostoma floridae x Branchiostoma japonicum, assembly GCA_013266295.2. Taxonomy (NCBI): domain Eukaryota; kingdom Metazoa; phylum Chordata; class Leptocardii; order Amphioxiformes; family Branchiostomatidae; genus Branchiostoma; species Branchiostoma floridae x Branchiostoma japonicum. The sequence goes on from CM023824.1 coordinate 9,950,103, forward strand.
GGAGAACTACTGCAGGCTTCTGACCAGCCCGCGAGCCAAAGTGTTCAGCACGGCAGACAAACCTTTATGTTTTGTCCGTGACAAAACAGACCAACTGGTCCCACAATACTGCGGTCTTCCCGTCTGTGACAGTAAGTTATGGCACTTGCCTGGGAATCGCTTTGTTGATTTAGTCATGGACGGTTATTTATTTATTTACTGAATTGTAGTCAACCTGGTTATTTGTGGGACAAAAGATTTGATATCTATTAAGCGATGGAATCTTGACTTGAATACTAAAATTTACTCGTCACTAGAACATTAAGGGCAAAACCTTACGGCAAAGGACACAAAATGGCCTCCGCACCTACCTGTAGTGGCACGCATGGAATTAAGATTGTTAAACCGTTACTAATCCGTCTGGCCATGACGAAAGCTAACTTAAGGAATTCTTCCATATTTCTAGAATGTGTGGTCATCTTTCTCCCCAGGCCATAAACAGATTTTATACATGTGTACGATCGAATTCTTTTTGCCCAATGACACCTATATTCCTTTGATAATCTACAGCGATGGAAAATCAGGCAGGACCAACATGTGAAGTGAACCTAACGGGACAAGACGGGACGTTTTCCCACAAGCAAGTAGGGAGTAGGGACCACTGTCAGTGGAACATTGAGGTAATTCTAAATGTTAAAAAATTCTAAAAATTCTAACGAACAGTAGATTTCGCATGTGTTGAGCTAATATTAGGCAGCGAAATCAAGGAAGAAGTGCACTTCTTTGTTTGAAGCACGGATGCTCCCGTGGAACTTTCGATGACCGTTAGTATGACCTCTAACGACAATACATGTATCTGTTGTTATTATTACGCACATCATTCACATTAATCACAGATGATGTTGTACACTGGGTAACTGGTGTATTTTCTCTGTCTCTAAAAGGTCACTGCAAGTCATCGCGTAAATCTACATTTCGACAAGTTTGACCTGAGTCCCAGTGAATCCGGGTTCTGCCAGGGAGGTCGGGTACACGTCATTGATGGGTCCTGGCCTGACGGCAAATCTGACATCATTGGTAAGTACAGCTGTATCGAGGAAACACTGTTGGGTGGTTTAGTTTACTTAAGACACTGCGATGAAAAGGGACCTCAGGAAGGCGTAAGGTTGTTTTTTGTTTTTTGTTTTGTTATCAAAGCACTATGTTAAATAATCAATTCTCCATCCCAAAGATAAAATGGTAAAGGTACCTTTGGTTTATCAATGATTTGATGTTGGGTGGTGAATCTGTTTTGTATATAACGTTATAGACGAAAACTTGGGTAAGTCCCTATTTACAAAGGTTCTGTTTTACAATTGGGACATTGTATTGAATACTGGTCAGATATATAGTTTTCTTGGTAATTGTTGCTGTGACGTCACTGTTGTATACTTGCTAACCTCAGGTACATACTGCGGCCAAGATGTGACCGACATCACGTCCAGAAGCCAGCGGCTGACCGTGGTGTTCGACGGAGCACTGCGGAATGCATCTGACACATTTGTTGTGGAATATACCGCAGAGAAAAAAGGTATCATTCAAGCATCGTCAACATGGTTATTTGTAGGACAATATGTCAATGCTCTATAGATTGTTTTGTTAATTCAGTAAAGATGAATCTTCAAAGTTTGTAAAACTCATCACAATGTAGGAATTGCCGTTGGTTACATGTACCTAATATCTTCTTCTTCAGAAATAGCTATTATACGACAGGGTCTTCTCCACTTCTGGAGAAACCCTAGGATGTTGCATGGTATAAATGTAAAATCAATGACATGACAATTTAGGATTTAAAATAAATGAATGCATGAAAAACTTCATATGTTGATCCTATGATGATAATGTATTTCATGGACAACTTTACGTATCTGATCATTTTTAGAACCTACTGAGTGCACTGGAGCCCATTTCGAGTGCGATGGTGGTCACACTTGTGTTCTATTTGACCAACTGTGCAATGGTACCGGTGATGTCCAATGCTGGGATGGCAAGGATGCTGAAGTCTGCAGTCAGTACATCTCCTTTTACCTATCATTCACCTATCGTTGACTATGAATTCGAAAGGTTAAACTATAACTAAAAAGTTCAGCCATCTTTCTTTAGCTCTCAAGGGTAGTCACGTGACCTGGAAGTCAAAGGTCACCCAGGAAGCACGTCGGCAGAACGTACTGCGCCTGCGCGAAACCCGTAATGTATTGTGCATAGCACTTTGGCAGAGCGTCTCATATAAGGTTGAATTCGCGTATATAAGGGTGACATCCCGTCTGTAGTTTTCAAATGATGTGTAGAAAAAGATACCGTCTGCAACTGGCAAAATTCTGATGCAACGTTGACCAAAAATCCAGCGAAAATCCAGGTTTTGCGCATGCGCAGTACGTTCTGCCGACGTGCTCACCCAGGACACCTGATTGGACACGAAACCCGTCATGTATTGTGTATAGCACTTCGGTCGAACATCTCGTTTGAGGTCGTATTCGCACTCCGTCTATAGTTTTTACATAATGCATGTTGTGGCGGAAAAGATATTGAATTTTGAACGAAAACCATGAAAAATCAGGTGTTGCAGATCGGTAGGTCGAAAAAGCCCATAAATGTCCAGCCCAGACTCAGAAACTTTCGGAAATTATTAAGTGTCCCCCTTGACGACTACTTACAGAGCTGAAACTTGGTGGGCATATAGGGGTGATCTCCAGGATTACATAACCTACCATGAATTTGTTGTTCGTCGAGTCTGGGCTGGGCATTTATGGGCATGCGCTTTTTCGACGGACGCGTTGTAGATGGGGGTTGGGTGGTAGCGGCCATATTGTCTTATTGTGTTGTGTACGATTGTAACAGAAACAGAGTAGAATGTTGTCAGCTTTGCTCTGTACTCAGACAATTTCACTGACAGCTAAATGTAAGTTAATACATATGTCACATTTTGTAAGACTTTGGATGCCGTGTTTGTTGTTTTTGGTTCAGGTTGTCAACCAGTTCCTGACAGCATTAAGGAGATGTGTCCTACCTCTGCGTACGCCACATTCCCAAATTATTACAGTCACGTAAACTTCGACGCTATTCTCCAGTGGGAAATGTACAGCGCAACCAGGAATCTTTCACTGAGTCAATGCCATGAGCAGGTGTTTCAGTTTTATTATAATTCTCGTTCAAGATATCCACCTTTGCAGTCTAGACAGAGAAAATACTGCGCATTGACCATACTATCTACGATCATACTATTCTAGGCCGATAATATTTTAATGTAAAGAGCAACTATCCAGTGGCGGCAATTATCATAAAGTTTATATCGTCGTCTTTAATGAATGAATGATGAAATACCTTTATTGTACATTCATGCCTGGAAGGGCTAGGTCCAGGTCATCTATCGTACAACATACAAAGTAGCTTTACTAGACACAAGTGTTGTTCCTGTTTATCATAAACAAATTTATTACCTCCATGAAAAATTGAGGTATTGTTTTGGTCTGCCTGTGTGTGTGTGTGTGTGTGTGTGTGTGTGTGTCTGGTCAGCATAACTTAAGAACGCATTTATGGGTTGTGATGATATTTGGTATATAGGTAAGTCTTAGGAAGACAAAAGTCAAGGTCCAATCTGGGCCTCCTGGTGGCTGACCTTGGTACTGCAGCAGAACTTCCGGTTTTTGTATCTTTTGTCGTGAACATGCTATGGTCTTCATTTTTTTTGTTTTCAAATAGCCTTTCCTGTCAGGAGTAAGTGGTATGGGTTTGGTCCCCCTAGCATCTTGTGCTGGAACTGCAGGGGGGTTCTGGCGAAATCTTTCAGAGCAGATAAGTCCAGAAAGAAAAAATGTATTTTCATGATTTCTGGTATGTAGGTAGCTTAGACAGAGATGTACATAATTAGATGCAAATTATGCAAATGGCGACTTAAGTTGCATAATTGACTAGGAAATTTGCAATTCCAGTGTTTTACATCATAGGACTTTGATACATGCAATGCATATAATCTGTGGCAGGTGGAATATCAACAGGTACCAATTATGCAAATACAGACCTAATTTGCATAATTAATATGAAAATTCTAAGACTTCTTAATGGTAAATGATAGGAATTTCATGACATGTGTAAGTTATTTAAAAGTTAACATCTCCATGCATATATTATGTTAATGTGAGGTCATTTGCATAATTGATAGTGAAATCCACATTTACATATTAAGCCCATATTTCATGGAGGTATGAGGTCTTGGAACTCTTGTTTGAATCTGTCCCCTCATTTGTTTCCTGCTCGCAGATTGTTGAGTTCTTGTGCTACATGGTGGTTAGCCCATGTTCCAGAAGCAAGTACATCCCCCCCTGTCAGCCTTGGTGCGAGGAACTGAAGCTAAACTGTGATACACCAGAGTGGAAAGCCTTACTCCCGGAGTGCTCAGAGTTTGATTCCCAGGACTGTTACCAGGGACCTGTATCGCAAGGTCGGGAGTTATGGAAACACAGACATTAGCATATAGCTGTTTAGTTTCCTTGTTTCTGACATAACATTTACATGTACTAAGTACATGTTGAATACAGGTATTGTGGATATTGTAGTTAAAGTTTGCAAGAGTAATTTCTAAGATTGGGAGACTATGCTTGCCTATGTTTGACATTGCAATGTTTCCTAGCTTGATGTGTCTTGATATGCCACCAGATTGCTACCGAGGGCAAGGACTGAACTACAGAGGAACTGTGGCTGTAACAGTCACCGGACGTCCCTGCCTTCAGTGGAGCACGCGAGCGTATGAGTTGGAGACCTACAAATGGGCCAACCTGGAGGAGAACTACTGTCGGAACCCTGACGGCGCCGAGAGGCCCTGGTGTAGTGTAGAGACCATAGGCAGCTGGGAGTATTGTGATATCCCTCCTTGTGACAGTAAGCTAAAATCACTAGTGGATACTTTGGGTTTAAATGGTATAACCACTTGATGAAGAGAACATTTTTCGCCCTACTCCCTCTCTCTCAGAGTCTCTCTCTCTCTCTCTGTGTGTGTGTGTGTGTGTGTGTGTGTGTTTATAAGCTTTTAATAATTTTCTCTAAAAGGTGTAGTTGATCTTGAACGATTCACAAAGTACACTGGTCATCAGTCGATTCAAACTTTCGTTCCTTTTCTAACACTAGAGTGGCGCCTATGTTATGTTTTACCGATGATCTTATCCATAGACAAAGTCTGCGAAGATCGTGGTGTCCAGCGACACGTGCTTCGCGAGCCTGTCCGAACCTTCTATTGGCCGGGAGAGGAGGTGAAGTACAGCTGTGAGGAAGGGTACAGCCTCCGTGGAGCTCCGGAGATCAAATGCAACCACGAGGCAGAGTGGGAACTGGACTTACCCACATGCACAGGTAAGCTTAAACTAAACTTTGTTTCATCTCAGTGTGAACTTTTTACAAAATGCTCGAATTGGATGTCGTCATACCATATGCATCTTATATCTTTCAGTTATAAGCTTTCATGTCAGAGGATATTCAGGCACATTGCATGCTCATTTATGTTTTCACATATTCTTTGTGCATTTTTAGAGGATCCCAGGACAAAGCTTTTGGTTGACAAGTTTGAAACGGGTTCTATAAGTCCGAACCTGCCCCCACTAGGAGGGAACGGACTGAACATCACCGTGGCCGCCAGCATTGAGGACATCATTGATCTGGTGAGTTTATCCGCAGCCAATGGTGGTTTTGTTTCGTGGAAGGACTAAAAGTCAGTAGCACAACTTCCAAAGACAGACATTTCTAATTTCTAACGCACATACAGTCGTAGATCATCTGTATTATTTGTCATTCTTTCATTTACCATTTGGCGATGGTTTTTGGCATGTTGAAGACTAGGTCTTTGTATCTTCGCATCATATTTCTGAGGAACAATTTGAGAGATAATTTGAGAGGCACTGATAAACAAAATATATGAAAAAAGGATGTGGACAAAATACTATGCACTGTAACTAGTTGGATGCTTTCACAGGATGAGCCTGGAGAGTCCATCACAACAGAAACTCGCATAGATCTGGTAAGGACTGTCATAAATTCTCTTATTTAGCGTGTGTATACAATAAATAAACTGAAATTAGACATTTTTTTAAACACTGCAACAGATATATAACATTTGTGATTTTCTATACAATGTAATGCTGTTGTGTCAGTAGAGGTGCTCTTGATTAATTGTAAAATTATGTTCTGGTTCTTACAAATGAATAGTAACTAATCAATGTTCGCCATGCATTGTTTAGTCACCAAAACATTTCAACAGTTCACGTTGTTTGTCGTGGTTTTCATTGACTTTTTCTGTCACTTGTTGTATTATTTCATGTATTTGTTTGTTTTGTGAGCAGAAATGGTATGACATCCGGCTGAAATGGGTAAACACCCTGTACGATCTCACAAAAGTTTTTGTGGAACATGACAAAATCTGGAAACCAAAAATTAAGCTACGCGGAAGGTAACCAGTCATAACTATGTGATCATCAACACAATGGAATGCATCATTGTATGATAGCATGCTGATATGTATACATACACACTACACACACACACACACACACACACACACACTAGCATACTTGATACCATATTTTGTATTTAACATCCGCATGTAAGTTTAATATTTTGTGTGAGATTCTTTAATTCAGTTTTCACCATCGTAGCTGACAAATGAATGTATAATTACCATTACTACATATCAGGCCATGTTGATTTGATTATATGGATGACATCCGCGCGCGCATCAATTTTCGTTCGTTTCCAAAAAAAAAAAAGTTTTCGACCATACTGGAAATCGTACAAAGCAGCTGCAAAATGAGCAAGTATATGCCGTAAATAGAAAAAAAATATTGGAAAACTATAATACTAATATCGTAGAATACTAAACTCAATTCCAAAGGAAGAAGAAAATGTGAAGAAATGAAAATGAAGAGTCTATTATTCGCCATACTATTAATCTGTGTGTTTAGCCATTTGTTCAACCTTCATGACCACGTAGATTTCATAATGAAGGCAACTTTTTTTTTTTTTGCCAAACTTTTTTTTTATTCGCACGCTCGCATCAGTTTTGGGGTACCCAGAGGATGTCATCCATATAATCAAATCAACATGGCCTCACTTGAAGTATATTGGACAGCAGAATTACAAAGTCGCAAAAACGAGCGCTGATTAAGGATACCTGTATTATAAATGCAAATCTCAGGTTACAGTGTTTAATCAGTAACACATATAAACTTTTCAGCGCTGATAAGGAATTTCGTGGATTTCCCAAGGACGACCTTGAGATGTCTCACACAGGCGAGGTGACCTGGTCCATAGGTAGGATGTATAAAAGAGTTTGAAAGAAATGAGTTAGAAACATTTCACATTATTATATCTCGCTGACAAGGACAATTAGTCATTTTCATTTCAACGAGTAAGGTCAACCTTTATGTATAATGTCTTCCACTGAGAAATGAATAGGATAGCTGAGGGCAAGGCCCGGACGTTCTACTGCAGTACCAAGTTAAGTCGCCTGGAGGCCGATAATTGACCTTGGCCTTCGTCTTCCCGAGACCTACAAAAATACCAAATATCATGACAATTTATCCAGACCTGAAGTTATGGTTACCACAAATATACGGAAACACACAGACACTCAAGGAACAGTAATATACCTCCATTTTCATGCATGCAGGTGAAAACAGTAGAATGAAGGTCACGAATATGTACACTGATGTATCAAAACGTTATCATTTTCACATTTCATAGAAAGCCTCTTCGTCACCACCTGTATCCTGGACCACTTCCTCTTCCCGTTCGACAACATGACGTGTCACGTGTGCATCAGGGGAGACTTCCGGTCTGACGAGATCTTCGTCTGCGCCGAGATGGACGACATCAGTGATGACGTCATCACCTGCCATCAACACAAACAACTCAAACGGGGCGAATGGGATGTCGTCTACAACATGCGTGTCGAAAACAAGACGGTATGAGTGCTGCTTGTACTACTTCAATGTACCAACCACAGCACTTTGCAGGATACGGTAAAGGCGTGATGCCACCGGAAAACCCAGCTGAGGCTGGAGAGAAGAGACTGAAATCAGCAAAATTGACATATCCCGGGCCCCTCTCAGCCTCGAGCGAAGTGTAAAAATCAATATCACGAATAGAGCAGTCATTAGTGACAGGTGGATTTTGTCCTTACTATGTGAAAGAGATAAATTCATAAAAGGATGTGGATGAATTATGGCATATATCGCCATGAGCTCACGGAGTGCCGTGAGTTTACCACTGCTAGAAAATACAACCTTTATCAACATCATAATTCTTTTTTGCTCTAGGCATGCCTGGAACTACAGCTCCAAAGGAACTCCCTGTACCACATGTGCACCACAGTGTCTCCGTCCATTGTCCTAGTGCTGCTGATGGGCATCACGTTCTGTATCCCCATCGACAAGGGGGACCGGCTGTCCTACGGCATGAGCATCCTGCTCTCCATGTTCGTGTCCCTGGTGGTCATCAACGACTTCCTGCCGAAAGGCGCCACCTTCCCGTTGCTGGGTAAATTTTTGACTGATGATTGTTGCCTCTCTAACATCTACTTCACAGTCATGCGTGATTAACTCAGGTAGATTAATCTCTAAGCAGATGTTGAGGCAAAAGGTTGTAAAATGTTTTGAACGTCTGCTTTGTTGTAATTTTTGGTCCGCTACGTTAGGGTGCACGACTGTCAGAAAACGCTATTATTCGCACCCCAATGTCTGCTGACGATATTTGCTGAGATAACGATAGATGGCCATGCTAGGGTACATGCCGAGAGTATAAGATAAGTATTCCCCATGTCCTCTTCTCCAGGAGTTTTGACCATCACAGCTATCATCCTGATGGGAGTGTTCATGTTAGCCACTGCCGTGGTCATCTCCCTCTCTGGTCGGGAGGGGGCGCTGCCGCCCTGGGCCAGGACGGTGTTCCTGAAGTACTGTGCCATGGCCATGCTTCTGGGGGATCTCAGCAAAAAGAGCAGGTCAGAAACTCGAAAAGCAACTATACGTAGATTAATAACCACTGCGAAAGGAAACGATTCACTCTTAGAACTTGCTTTAAGGTTTAGTGCATTGACTTGCCAATGCGTCTTTCTTTCGTCTCCTTATCAATTGTGATTAATCAGTACGTCCGTGGTAAACGTTGATTGATGAAGATTGTTGCCAATGTTAAACTCCATTAACACCCATTCACTTCTCTGAATAACCAGAGAAATAACCAGCATTTATAGGAGGTATACGAGAGGTGATTATTTATGTCTGCTGGTGTTTATATCTCTGTTGTCACTTTCTGCAAACCAGGAAAAAGGAGGAACCTCCTACAGCCAACAACATCGAAGCGACCATCGCTTCACCTCCAGAGCGGATGCCGTCCTTTACTGTGGACAGTTTCAACCTAGAGGATGAGCCACGCAGGCGTCTGAACCTGATGAGGATCTTAGTGAGCACCAACACCGTGATGTGGCGCATCCAGAACACCCTGGCGGCCACCCAGAAGACCCTGCACAAGCTGAACATGTGGCTGGGTAAGAACGAGGAGGGCGGCAGCAGTGACAGTGAGGAGGAAAGCGAGTGGATGCTGCTGTCTCGCGTGCTGGACAGGCTGTGCTTTGTGCTGTACTTCAGCTGTCTGTTCCTGACTCTTCCTGTCGCTCTGTATTCTCGTACGAACTAAGCATTGGTTGTACGATAAGTGCAAATAAAAATGTGTTGTTGTTTTTTTCAAAAGATGTTAACTCTCGTTTTTCTGACTCTGTGTCACTCTTGCGGAAGCAGGTAGCCCAAAAACTTGCTGTTTTAACAAGTTGTAAATACTTATCTGTTATAGCGCAGGCCAGTCTTTTGCAAACTTCACTTTAAGTATTGATTAATTAAAAGTTTAAATGGCACTTAAATGTTGAAGTGCCCTACGTTTGCATGATTGATTTTTGCTGGCAGTGTTATGAGGGCAAAAATATGACATTTACCACTTTATTGATGGTTACATGTGTGCAGAACAAGGATGTGGTCTAAGTGTAGTTTAGTTGTTTTCAAAATGCATGAAAATCTCATGTTTACATTTTTTGTGAAATATGTATTCAACAAATGTATTCAACAAATATGGCTGTCAATACATGTATCAATTGTATCAACCTGCATATCGTCAAAGGTTTACTCGTATTCCTAAGGCATATGTAATACGTGTATAATACACAATTGTGTATATGAAAATCAACTCAATAACTAAGGCATGTACATTTTAGATTTAATTATCTTTCTCCCATATGTATTTTCAAATGTTACAAGTAGCACTATGATCTGAGTTAAGATGATCCAACTTTATTTCAGATTATACTTGATATCGTAGTATTTCAAAAGTCTATAACATAACGTTATGATCCATGTCTAAAAATTTTAACTGATAGCAGTTGTTTAATGTTGTTGTTTTTGCTTTGTTTTGCTTTTAATGTAAATCAACAAGGCTAGCTGTTGTTTAACAACGCATCTGATGTAAATTCATCTTAATAATGCTTGTTGATTGATAAAGGTTGGTTTGCCTTTCGTAACGTCTGTGATCATTATGGAAAGGTGTAGTACTACTAGTATTTTTCTATTCCTGCCATGGGGTATAGATAAACACATTTGTTAAACAAGAAGAAGTTGTAAACATCATCACTCCATGAGATATTGTGGTTGATATATTCTGGCTTAATTTGTGTTCATCTTTTTTATTCTGTTTTTATGGCACCTTAACTCTAACCTTGTGTGCTAGGCACGTGATCTCCATAATAATGATAATTGTAGGAGCTTTTTACCTCATGTCAGTTCAAGCCAGAGCAGCGATGTGGTTAATAATCTAGCTACTAGTACATTCCTTTCGATAAACAGGTTTCAAGTAAGATTTTTTGTCTTTCTTAGAACATTGTATATTCACTCAACTGTTGTGGCATAGAGTCACCAAGAGTGTTATTATTGTGACAGTCATTATTTAGAAATGCCTTCAACTCTTTGTAATTGTGTGTCTCAGGAGATATTTGTAACAGCATTCTGCCATTTTTTTAAACATTATTTAGCATTATTTGTAACATTTTGTAAATGGGTCACTGGGCTAGGAAGAAAGCAACTCTCAGGGAAGTCTGCCTGGGCGTCATGCATGATAAGAAATTAAGAGGGAAGATATATTGCCTGCAGGCGTACACGCCGTGCACATCAGACTAATGGTCCTATTATCAGGGTTTGTTTACTTGTCTGCGGATACAAATAGCCTGAAGGCACATTTTGGGGTCAATGTCCTGCCAAAAAAACAACACAGACTAAACCAACCTATTATAAAGGAGGGGTGTAAAATGTAAAAGTTTTTTAAAATACATACTGCAGATCTACAACAAACTTCTAATGCACGCTAAAACACAAAGGCCCACAGCGACTACCCACGTACCAAAGACAATCGCAATCCATCCAGCGGATCTTGAGATCATTGCACCGAAAAGAATTGATATTCAAACAATCCTGCAGGACCACAGTAAACAGCTAGGGGGCCTAAATTTACACCACTTAACCCTTACGTCAACAACTATATGCAACCCTAACATCACAAACACAGACCTTCCAGTGCCAACAGAAGATTAAAAAATTCTTACTGAAGTACCAAGGTCAATCACCAGGGGCCCAAAGTCGTCCAAAAGAATCCCGTCCTACCCAACTAACCACCTGCCAAATGTGAACGCATTCCATCAAACAGACCTTGAGATATGCACAAAAACATAATCCAGACTGAAAACTATACACACCATATTCATGGAGTGTAACAAGATTAACGCAATCAAACAACATGAGAAGCTTGGCAATGATTCACATTCACACTAGTGTTCTTTCATATCATTTAACATCAAGACTGGATGTCTTTTTCACAGATTTATGCATCGCTTCATGGCTAAAACATCTCTCCTGTATACTCTGGTGTTTATTGGTCCTTGTTGTGTTTTTCTCCTCAGAGCTTGACGACAGCCTTGCCGGTGTTCTCTCCCACCAGCATGCCGATGAAAGCTTTGGGCATGTTTTCGAAACCTTCGGTGACGTGTTCCCTGTACTTGATCTTTCCCTGCGATGCAACAACGAGAGTGTGGTTGGTGAAAGATGCAAAGTGGCTTACGTGTTTCAGACTGTCATTTGACATGTGTGTTTAGTAATTACCATCGTTTCACAAAATTACTCTGTTTGGGCGCATAAATATTGTAAAGATTGGGAAGCAATGTTAAATCAACAGGCACTTGATACAAACATTTGACATACGTTTTATTTGGCATCATAATTTACAGGTTTGGTTTTTGTTCTGTTCGATATGTGAAGTGCTGCCATCTAAATGTACCAAACAGTAAATAGCAAACAATATGGCAGTCTGCTGACGTCATGTGTTACCTACCTCTTTGATCCACTGCACCATTTGAGCCATTCCCTGCGGCCATTCCGCAAACCAGCGTGTGACGATAAACCCAGTGACGGTCAGCTGCTTGAACAGGATCGTGGCGAATGGGTAGGGACCTGGAAATGGAATATCTTACATGGTAAGCTCTGGGTTTACTTGGCGAGGTACATGTATGCCGGACTTCATTTACAACATTAGAGAACAGAATCCACGCAGTTAAGCTGTCAGAATAATGTAGATGATGTAGAAAATGCAGCACTGTTTGTCACAAGACAAGTCCATACATACCCGTGGCCGGGTCCTTGTCGTTGTAAGTGGAGATGCTGCCACAGATGGACATACGTCCAAACTGGTTCATGTGGTTCAGCACGGCGCTGCTGAAGTCTGCTCCCACCTGCAGAAATTGGGACAAACGCAGGTACTACATGTAGGTGAAGATATCGATGCAGCTTTTGTATCATTCTGCCCTTTGAAACAAACATGTCTTTTTTGCTATTTAAACCAAACGGTTAGACACATATTATCAATATTAGGGGAGCCGCCTTGGGCTCAGCTACGTTACCTATCGGTCTGTATGATGCACCACAGCCTTTTCGTCGTCAAAGCACCGACATCTAGTACATTTTTGGTTGCAGAAACCCCATTTATTATGTCATTTTTCATTAAAAGTGTACTTCATTGAGACTTACATTGTCAAAGTAACAGTCGATCCCATTGGGTGCTGCTTCCTTGAGAGCTGCGTCCAATGAAGACACAGTTTTGTAGTTGAAGGCGGCGTCAAAGCCAATTTCCTTCAGCCAGGCCACCTTGGCGTCACTTCCGGCTGCGCCCACCGCCTTGCAGCCCTAGTCAAAATAAAATAAAAATGAAAAATTCAAATTTGCTGATCTTTTTTTTTAGATTTCTTTGCGGTTGAGAACCTTCTTTCATCCGTCATTTAGTCAGACGTTTTGTCAGTCCTTATATGTCCGCAATTATAAACACATAACCGTGGCAACACTTTGTAGATGCGTTACCTTGATCTTAGCTATCTGTCCTACAAGACTCCCGACAGCACCCGCGGCGCCGTTGACAAAGACCGTCTCCCCCTCCTTGGGATCACACAACTTCAGCAAACCAAAGTAGGCAGTCATGCTGAAAGAACAACAATAAAGCATTAACTTTGTTACCTATTTATAGTCTGTGTAGGTACTTTGACTATCATTATCTGACTTAAATGACACTGATAAATGCATGTACGAAACTATCTCCCCATCCCACGGCCCGCCAAATACATGTACTGTAGCTAGCTATTGTATCCAGAGCAGTGCCTATCTAGTTCTATGCCTTAATGGGCTAGAGTTAGGATCAGGCATGGTTTAGTCTTGGATAGTCTTAGTGTATCCTAGACACGGTTCTGGATGCGCATGAACTATAGAGAACCGTGCCTGAGCATGGGTCTGGATAAAGAACGGTTCTATTCTTACCCTGGCATCCCGACGGCTCCCAAGAGGAGAGACAGCGGCAGGTCCTTCGGGTAGTCTGCCGGGGCCTTGCGGATGGGACTCTGGGGGTCCTGATTCTTGGCGTCCAACACAGCGTGGGTGCACCAGCCATAACGGTGCATGACGACTGTACCCACTGGGAAGTCTGAACTTTTGGATTCAATCACTCTGGTAACGGGAGAGGCGTGATAGTGAGCGCGATATCGTAAATGTGACACGTCAAAACAGATTTTGTTCTGATATCTACGGTATTTTGTTTATAAAGCAAAACACACTTCTTTGTGGCATATGAGTTTTCTGTCATTCCACAACATTGAAACAAATGTTATCTCTCTATTTTCTCTCTGCCTTTCTGGTATGATGTACTATCATCCAAACTCTGCTCGGCCGGGTATCACATCCGATTATCATATTGTACTGATGATAAAAGATATACACTCTGCTACCTTAACTTCAGTATCGATATCAAGCTCACCGTATATAAATAGATTGTAAATGAGTAAAATGCTGTTTTTTTTTATTTAAATGAATTGTGAAATGTAAAAAGCTTTTGCTATCACATATACGGAGTACTAAATATTTGTTCCACCTACCGACCGCATCCTTCCCCGATCATGGTTATACCCGTTGGCAGCTGTCTTGTGTAAGGCCTGAACACTCAAACGATAAACAAAGAAATAAAGCTAGGAATTAATATCTCCCTGAGTCTCTCACGTGCAATTATGATTCTACAATTTTTTTTACATAGAAACAGCTTAAACAGACACAGTTTTACTAAGCTTCCGACCGATGGAACGTAACAGAATCAACGATAAGATCTCATGTGGTTGAAGAAACTATGACTGGTGTTACAGTTTTCTGATCTCCAAGCAGATGTAAGATTCCGGTCCGCTAGTTTTAGAAAATGGAAGCTTTTTCTGAAAGTCGGGGTTTTCTGAAGGAGAAGGCGACTGTCAGAACATTCTAGCTATAAGGAAACGTCGAGATCTTCTTAAACACGTCCGACCTTTACACCTGCTTTGAGATTTTTTTTTTAAAGACGACTCTTCTGGTAAATGTCCATGTTCGGCTATGTGTGGCAATAGTTACCCTAGTCTAGTGATTTTTCTCTCATGTGTTTTGTCATCAATATTCACAGAATGCCTAATATACCTACCGCATGTATGGATCGACGCTGTTGAAGAGTGATTCAACCAAGATTTCTGGTAAATAAACAAAAAAATGATTGATACTTTGTAGGAGTATCTATCTATGGGAGAGTAATTGGCAAATATGATAATTACAAGGCAACAGAAATAGTTTGCTAGCATATTCAGCAATGATTGACACGATTATTAATTATTGAATCGTGGGTGAGAGCAGGGGTGGGTAGGGGCGAGGCGGGTGCGGGGTAGAGGACACATTTTGGAGTGCATGGAACTGGATGTATCTTTATCTTTTCGTCTGTTCTGTTATACCACTTGTTACCCCCCCCCATGCCTCCCCTACGCTTAACTCCACCAGGATTAACCAGGTGTTCAAAAACTCATTTTTCTTTTAACTATCGTAGAGTTGAACTCGCTGCCACAGTACAGTAGGGGCATCCTCACTAGATTGCTTTAACCAGTCCGAGCTCGCAGAGCTAGATGCGCAAAGGTTAGGTGTGACAGGTCGTTCAGTGTAATGATCTGTAATATAGCCAGCTGTCGCCGCGCCTGCGAAGCTGCATGGTCAATGTTTAATACGCCGAAGGGCGGGTATACCGCGACTGCACAGTGATACAGATACAGGACACGTTGCCGAGTAACTTATACCGCGGTGACTCGGAATGTTTGCGTTACATTTAGTCTCCCTATAATGAATGTCAAATTGCACCCCCAGCGGTCCCTATCAATGGTGTGTGCATTTCTGTAGCAATTTGAGGGGAGTGGCTTTTTATAGAATGACCACTCTAGAGACGTCGGCGTAGCATTAATCTTTTTTTTCTGTGGTCATGTGTAGAGTGAGTGTCTGTGAAGGAGCAGTGTATTACATGCAGTTTCCACATGATTCAATGTACGTGCTTAGAATTATCAGTAATTTCCTGTAGAGTTGTATCCTAAGTAGTTCTGTAAAACAGTGTAATACTGCGGAAATGAAATATCACTGATGACTTGCGCAGCTCCTCCCGGTTGCCCCCCTCCAACACGCTGGTCTAGCGCCTGAAAATGAAATCATTTGCAACCCCGTCACCTCCTGTAAGGACCTGTAATTTAAAGCCCTTGCCTTTGTAATTTCAAGGTCATTAATTAGAATGTCATTGGTAAACGTTACAGGTAAACTAAAAAGACGCTGACACAGTCACACAGAGACAGATTTACAGCTGGTCGTGAGCACGCCCCTCGACCCTTGGTCAGGACAGGTCAGGGCGTTACGCATTCTCTCGGCCGATGAACTTTGTGTGACCCCTTAGCTATGACACAGCGATTTGTACTGGTGACCCCTACGTGACCACACGTACAGTCGTCTGCAAGCAGCTAAAGCAAGCTTGAATTTCATAAACTCACCGGAACGATGGAAAATAATATCAACGGCGCCATGTCGAACAGCTCTAGCTAGCTACATCCCGGTAGCCAATATTCGCCATGATTTGCTCGAAGGCATTATTTTTACATGCCCTGGCACAGGAAATGTATGAGTCGTACATCTGTGACCCCTGGCCCAACTTCCACATGTTACTTTATTTGTTCAACGTCTAAGCAAGGTCTAAGTCACTATAGTGAGTAGCCTGGCTCGTGACTCCAGCTTCTATGATTTAAAGCCGCATCACATCCCATTAGACTATCAGATTTATACACACGGCCTCCGTTGCCCCGCTCCCCCACCCTAGCCTGCCCCCCACCTTAGCCCGCCCGTCTTACCGCCATCCTTCAGTTCTGGCGTCTCCTCTTCCACCAGCTCGAAGTCTGACTCCTTCGGCGGCCCGTCAAAGTGGCGCGCGAACACAAATCGTTTGGACTTCACCATATTCGCTCCTAGGCTATACCACAGATTTAAACAAGCTAGTGAGTTTTTCAAGCGTACTAGGCGGTGTGCTGGACTTCCGAATGACCTAATGTCTATGCTCCGAGTGTAATACGTCACATAAGAAACACCTGACTTACTATCGAGGTAATAAGTAAACCAGTTAAGATTGTATGCAAAGGTCCTGTGCAAAGCTTAAATTGCAAATCATGCTCAGCTACTATGTGTAATTGAGGTTTATAAATTAGAGCACGCAGAACGTACTGCGCCTGCGCAAAACCCTGATTTTTCACGTTTTTCGTTGGATGTTTTGTCAACGTTTCATCAAAATTTTGCCTGTTGCAGACGATATCTTTTCCTATACAACATCTGAAAACTACAGACAGGCTGTCAACCTTATATGCTCTTAACCTTATATGAGACGTCCTGCCAAAGTGCTATGCACAATACATTACGGTTTTCGCGCAGGTGCCGTACGTTCTGCCGACGTGCTATAAATTAGCTGCGTTACATGATAGGGCTTTCAAACGTAAATCAATTGTGCAAATAAAGACGTCATTTGCATAATTAATGAGAACAGTATTTCCATAGTGGTAAATGATGGTAATTTCATACTTGAGACGTTTGTAAGTAAATACAAGTAAACGTCATAAGACATAAATCATGCAAACGAAGTCTCATTTGCATAATTAATGAGAAAATATTTTCCAATAGCCTTTGTTAAGATGAGACTTTCATACTTTAGACAACTTGTATCATATGGGTAGAAAAATCATCAAATAATGCAATTGGTGCAAATGAGGACCTTATTACCTTCGCCAAGAAGGTTATGTTTTCGTGGCCGTGTGTGTGTCTGTCTGTCTGTCTGTCAACAGCATAACTTTAGAAGGCTTAGATGGATTATCTTGATATTTGGTAGGTGGGTAGGTCTTGATGAGACCTCGAAATGATTAGATTTTGGGCCCCCTGGCGGCTTGTTATGGTACTGCAGCGGAACTTCCGGTTTTGATATCTCGTGACCTGGACATGCTAGGGTCATGATTTTTAGATGGTAGGTAGCTCTTGTGCTCGGGAAGAAGTGACGTAAGTTTGGACCCTCTAGCGGCTTGCTCTGGAACTGCAGGAGCGTTTGTTTGAAAATGTTGAAAGTAGGATAACTCAAGAACCGGTTGATGGATTGTCTTGATATTTAGTGTATAGGTAGCTTAAGAGATGCTTGACATAATTAGATGACAATTATGCAAATTATGATCTAATTTGCATAATTAATGAGGGAATTCTATAATTCAGCTACCGTCTATAATAGGACTATTCTACCTTGTGGCATATGTAATTAAGAATGAGAGGAACATCGCCATATATTAATTATGTAAATGAAGACTCAATTTGCATAATTAATGAAAAAATACTATAATTCCATAGTGGTTGATGCTAGCAATTTCATACTTGTCCATTTCGAAGTTGAATGGAGGTGAACATCATTCAACATAACTTATCCAAATCAGGACCTCATTTGCATAATTTATGAGGAAATGCTAGAATGGCCTTCTTTGTTAGATAACACTGCCATTGGGAGGAGAATATGATCAAGTGATGTAATTCATGCAAATGAGGATCTTATTTGCATAATTAGGGGGAAAATCTATAATTCATCAGTCATAAAGGGTAACCTCATTTGGAGAAGGTATGAGGTCGTGGAACTCTAGTTTATATAATCTAATCAATGAGAAGCATTTATGATACATGTGCGTCATGTAATTAACAGGTCAGCTGTAAAGGTAACGGTATGAGGTCGCGGAACTCTAGTATGTTTATATCTCAGGGGCCTTCAACTTTATAATGCTAAATCTATTGACTTTTTGGCCCATAACAATAATGTCGATCGTGTAACCAACCCTAATGTTTTTGTATCAGAATAATGAAAACTAGAGGTCAATGATCTCATGCCTTCGTCAAAGGATGTTATCGTTATATAACTTAAGAAGGTAGAAGTGATATATTAGTCCCCCTAAATATGGAAGTTGGATCGTGAAAACTACCCCTGCTGATGCAGTCTGCAATCGTGCATTGGGCAAGAGAAAACAGCTGTGCAGGATATACATGTAAGGCAACACCGCCTGCAGCTACATGGGCTGCTTAATGACTATCCCCTCTGGGACTTTCTCCCTCTGGGACAGCCTGTAGCCCATGTGTCACAACGAAGGTTGTGACACATGGAATGTAACTGAATTATAGAATTGCTTCATTAATTATGCAAATTAGATCATAATTTGCATAATTGTCATCTAATTATGTCAAGCATCACTTAAGCTACCTACACACCAAATATCAGGACGATCCGTCGACCGGTTATTGAGTTATCCTACTTTAAACATTTTCATACAAATGCTCCTGCAGTTCCAGAGCAAGCCGCTAGGGGGCCCAAACTTATGTCACTTCTTCCAGAGCACAAGAGCTATCTACCACCCAAAAATCATGACCCTAGCATGTCCAGATCGCCATATATCAAAACCGGAAGTTCCGCTGCAGTACCATAACGAGCCGCCAGGGGGCCCATATTCCTATCACTTCTAGGTCTCATCAAGACCTACCCACCTACCAAATATGAAGACAATCCATTTAAGCCTTCTCGAGTTATACTGTTGACAGACGCACACACACACGCACGCCCCCGAAAACATACCCTTCTTGACGAAGGCAACAAATGAAAAGTAGTGTAGCGATAGCTTCGAGCACAACATTCAATGCAAGCGAAATTACTTTGTCAATGAATTATTTAATGAAGCCAAAATCTCGATGCTTTTAGCACCCACCCACCCCTACCGTGGCCGACATACATGTAAATACATAACTCTGTCTGGTTTATACCTGGATTCCAGTGAATTCATTTTGAACATGCATACTCATAGAGATGTTTCATGTGTAACTAACAATAAGCTGACGGTTTCTCTCTCAGATTTCACGGAGTCCACATCGTCTTCCGACTTGTCGGCACCGTCTTCCGTTTTCCTTTTCGTGAAGCGCAGAATGAAGGGTATGAGTCCGGCTAGTAGGAAACAGACACCTGCTTGTAGGAACGTGACGTCATAACTGCCTGTTCGGTCGTACAGCCAACCTGTGAAAGCAATTGTCGAAATCGGTGAAACCTGGTGTAGCCAGGAAAAAAATTTAAAGCTTTGCAGGCAAATGATCTTTTGATTATAAACATCACTTTTGTAAAGAATGATACTCTCCAAGCGCTGGATAGGCCTGTTTTAGGCTTTATAAGAGCTTTTTATGCGTTTTATTGGGCTTCTATTTTGTCAGCTTTTCTTTGGGTATCCTGACTTCGCCTAAAAAGCTTTTAAAAACGTCAAAAAAAGACCTAACCTCTGCTTGGAGGGTGAAAGAACCGGACAAACTGTAGTTTAAACGCCTAAATCGTTAAAAGCATTATTATAAGGTTTACCTGCGAAAGGTGGCCCGGTCAACGAGGCGAAACCTTGCACCAGCATGTAGAGACCGACGGCGCCAGGCAGTCGTTTTGGGCCGACCAGTTCGGCCAGACAGGTAAAGGAAGTGGGAATGAAAGCACCGTAGAACAGTCCGTGTGCTATGGCGTACACTACCAGTCCAGGGTACGTTATGGCCAACGGGCAGAGAAGGTTGGTGAGTCCCAGCAAGCATAGGCTGAGTCCAAACTGGTCCAGTCGGGTAAAACGTGGTGTATTTGGGATGGCTCCCACCGACAGCCGACCTACCACGTCTGTGATAGAGCACACCGTGAGCAGAGACGCTGCCCTGTAGTCCTCAATCTGGAGATATCTCGCACGAGGAACAATGTACATGGGCGGGACGATGAGGCTAAATGCCATCAGAAACAACGACGTCAAATAAAAGGCTACAGATCGAATCTTCACCAGTTTGAAATCCATGTCAGCCCACAGTTTTCTGAAAAACTTGACGACAGCAGCAGATTTGGTTTCCATGACGGTGTCGCTGGTACAGTTTTGAAACTTCTCCAAGTCCGCTTCGGTTTCAGTTCTGTGAAGTTCTAACGGTCTGACTAACGCACCAGCGACAACCACCTGTAACATGACTCCTCCCAGAATGAGTAAGGCGCCTTTCAGACCATACTCGTCCAGCAGGTACTGAAACAGCAGCGGAAGCGTCATGGACATGATGCTGGCCCCCAGCAGGGCCAGGCTGTTGGCCACGGCCCGGCGTTTGGAGAAATACTGCCCAACTGTTGTCATCATAGGACTGACTGTGAGAGCGCATCCCAGACCTGCATGGATGGATGGATGGATGGATGGATGGATGGATGGATGGATGGATGGATGGATGGATGGATGGATGGATGGATGGATGGATGGATGGATGGATGGATGGATGGATGGATGGATGGATGGATGGATGGATGGATGGATGGATGGATGGATGGATGGATGGAATGGTGAAGGTAGCATAGAGGTATTTTTAGAATTCCAGGTCTTGGTTTTTATTTAACTGCATGGTTTTTATACAAACATATATGTAAAGTATACTGTAGTATAGTCGGTGTTCGACCTTTACATATAATACCAAGAATGAAAGAAGAATGGTTTAAGGGGTACAAATTGACCATATCTAAGTCATAACAGAACCTTCGATTGCAGGACAATATACAAGAGCATAACTAGAAGTCCAATATTCGTACTCTTGGGCTCTGATCTCTTGGACTCTGACGTCATTCGTGTGACGTTTCTACAGTGCACATCTGCCTGTTTAGAGCGAGGATTAAAGGGCGTCATCAATATGCAAGAACATAACCGTACCTGACAGACACCCTATGGCCAGGTACAGGTGGTACACTCGACTTGAAAATGCACTGATGATGTAGCCTGACGCACTAAGTACCCCGCCTAGCATGATGACTGGGCGAAACCCTGTTGTACTGGCCAGGGCAGTGGCAAACGGTGCTAATAAAGGGTGTAGAATAATAAACATAACTGTTGTAACATAAGTCTGTGGTACTGATTTGTATAAATACGTACTACGACTACTACGAATTCAATTAATGTTGTGTTTTACCTTCATGTGATATAATGTTCACATTCATCAAATTGTTTAAACTATCAACAGTATATCATTCCTTTGTGCTCCTGGTTTTGGTATTGGGCTTAAAGTATCAATGTATATGTATAACATTGTCCCTGTTTCCATTAAAAATAACCTCAGATTCATATAATTACCAAGAAGGTTAAAAAGACGACCTTGGACTTACCTAATAGGTGCATGACGCACATCATGATAGAGGTTACCCACGCCGTCTCCGCGGAGCTGGCGTCAAACTGCTGGCGGAAAGCCAGGAACAGCACTCCGAGAGATCGGAAGGTTCCGGCCGCGCAGCCGTTCACTATGAACCCGCCAACCACCACCATCCAGCCCCAGTCACCGTCAGGGGGTTCTTGTAGTCTTTCTACGTTAGATTTTGAGATGGTGCTTGAAGGTCTTATTTCACGTTCAGCCTGGAAAATATACATCGTGATTGAATCAGCGTGGCAGTAGAGTGCCCCGTCAGGCATATCATGGGAACATAAACATACCTTGCATGCAGGGGAATCTTTTCCACACCGACAAAACAGCTGACACAAATGATATGCTCTTGCCATGGTTTAATTCCAAAGGACTGGACACACTACAAACAAACACTGTAGCTAAGCATCTGCAGACAGGGCTGACAGTTTTATCAATCAACAAGTGCAGTAAGACTCATAAGTCTCAAAATTTCACACATGCATCTGAAACAAGTCTCCAGGATCGGTCATTTTGCTCGGGAGTTTAAGTCATTGCGAGGTCAAAGGTCGGACGTAAACACGAGTGGGATTTGAAAACCGGTTCTACAACATGACAAATTAATATTAGCTGAGACCATCGGTATATATAGATTATGCTAATCAGGACCTTACTTACATAATCAATGAGAAATGTTATAATGCTTCAATAGTAAATAATGAGAAGTCCATATTAGACAATGTGTCAGTATTAACATTTTAAGCCAAAAAATCACAAAAAAAGATTAAGCGAAGATAGTTGATCAACGATGCCATGTGAAATAGCAACTTACAAATAAGGCTCCTTTTCCCAAATAAGGAGAAATATGCTGAGTGATAAGTGCCAAACAAACATCGTCTGTTTCTAGGACCCTGCCCATATAAGGCAATCCAAGGTAGTGACAGTGAGGGGATTTGGCTGGACCAATGGCAGCACAGGGGAAGGCTCAGATGATGCAATGGATCAAAGAGGTATGTGGTCATGTCCACCTTTGAGATGATTACATCAAAAACAAGAGTTCCACGACCTCATACCTTCGCCAAATCAAGTTAACCCTTCTGGTGGACGAATTATACATTTTTACTCATTGATTTCGCAAATAAGAGCCTCATTTGCATTAGTCATACTCGTTGATCATATTCTCCACCCAATGACAGGCTTATCTTAAGAAAGAACGCTATTCTAACATATCCTCATAAATTATGCAAATAAGGCCATGACTTGAATAAATTATGTTAAATGAAGTTCACCTTCACCCTAACCTTCCAAATGCGGCAAGTATTGATTTCCCAGTAGTTACCACTATGACATTATAGCAATTTCCCATAGATTATGCAAATTAGGTGCTTATTTACATAATTGATATATGCTAATGATCCCCTCGTTCTCAATTACATATGTCACAAGTGTTTCATAGCCCTATTATCGAACAAAGCAGATTTATAGAATTTCCTCATCAATTATGCAAATTAGATCCTGATTTGCATAATTGTGATTTAGTCATGTCAAGCATCACTTCCGCTACCTACATACTAAAAATCACGACAATCCGTCGACTGGTTCTTGAGTTATCCTCCTTAGAAACGATCCTGCAGTTCCAGGACAAGCCACTAGGGGGCCCAAACTCATGTCACTTCTTCCCTAGCCCAAGAGCTATCTACCATGCAAAATTCGTGACCCCAGCATGTCCAGATCATGAGATATCAAAACAGGAAGTTCAGCTGCAGTACCAACGAAAGCCGCTAGGGGGCCCAAAATCTAATCATTTCTAGCTCTCATCAAGACCTACCCACCTACCAAGTTTCATGACAATCCATCCATAGCTTCTTGAGTTATGCTGTTCACAAACAGACAAACAAACAGACAGACAGACAAACGCTACTGAAAACATAACCTTCTTGGCGAAGGTAATAATTGTACACTTGGGCCATGGCATGGTGGTATTTCAAACATTAAACAGTGTTTGGACAATATCCCTAGCCCTTTGGTCATCAGCGATTTCAAATTCCTATTCATTTTAAAGGTCAGTAACTTGAAATGAATAGGAATTTGCAATCGCTGATGAATATACATACAGGGTCAATAAAATTTCTTATGTTACACAAATATTCATATGAAGTATAATAACAAAGCAAGACAAGTTTACTTCTGACTCAAGGGTGGATTCACCCACTTTGTTAATCGTCACTGAAAGATCAAGTGTACAGGAAACACGTGCCCGAAGGTTTCATATCATCGGCATGCTGGTGGGAAAGAACACTGGCAAGGCTGTCGTCAGGATTTAAGGAGGAAGTACAACATATGCAGCAATCATACAAGTTATAACCCAAAGGTCACGCTATCCTAAAAAAGATATTTCTTTATTTCTGCTGAATCTGAACTACATCTACATTGTGTAATAAAAAGAACTGACAATAGACAAAACATATGTAGCCAACAGAAGGCAGATTGTAAAGAGGTCCGTGAGGTTTAAGTTGAATTTTATTTTTATTCGTTCAGCAAATGAAGATTCATTGTCATCGACTGGACCTATGACCGCGGATCCACCTAGTATAAAGAAAGAAACATAAATTATATTGATTTTAGTCATAAGTACTCTTGTAATACACTGCAAATCTCAGAAACAGCCTTTTGAAACCTAATGTTGGTCATTTATAGTCTTTTCAAAACGATACTTGAAGTTGTGTATACAATATGCTTTGTACGCAAAAAGTCAATATTATCAATTTAAACATCTATTTATAGAATCGTCAGAACACAAATGATCTGATGAAATTTATGTTTGCTAAAACTAAGATTTAGTGAAAGATAAAGCGGTAAACTAAAAAAGATATTAAGATTTAGACCACCAATATGAAACTAAACGGTACTCACTGTGGAGCGGCTACAGGAGATCACGTGACATCCCTGTTAAGGGCTGACAGGGTTTAGCTGGCCTATCAGGTCCTCCAGGTTCTCACCTGTGGTCCAGGTTCTAAAGAAGTAAGAAAAATAAATATGATATCTATTTTCATAAAAGCTACTACTAAATCGTAAAATGACACAGCACACCAGGTCAGGCAAACAAAGTAAACATGTTGACGAAAACAGGCTTTCATTGCTCAACCGGAAAACTATTTGGCATTTCGACATTTTTGTTCTTTGAGCAACTAATTAATAGTGATCCTTTGTTGAACAAATAAAAACATCTTGCTGTTTCTCCTCCCCAAAACACGAGATAGTTATGGTCAATAGCCCTTCTGGATATGGTTGAAAGTAATGGATTGAGAATTCCTTACTGTCCGGTGCAAGGGTCGTAGCATGTTGCAGGAATGCTCATGGTGCAGACCGCCATGCCAGCACAGCCTAGATCGGGGTTGACGTTGGGAAGGAGAGCCCTGGCCGCTGCCGCCATCTTCTCTATGCTGACGGCATTGGGACGGAACGGACGGAACTGTCTGTTCTGGTTCGGGCCGCCAGCAACTGATGGCTTGTTTGTTCTGTGACCAAAGAGTAAGATTATGAGACTTTTATTTGCTCGTCGAAGCTAAAAGATCTAGAGAGATCGAACCTGCAGTCACTTCATGGAACAATTTTGTTTCAGACTCCTACCATATATGCATATATAATCTGCATTTTCAGACATGATGTAAACTTGTTTAAACACAGTAAACCTCCTGGCGGTATTTCATCTCGCACTTAGTGTTAAATCGTATCAACACTTTGCCTCGTCACTCACGGGTGGTGCTGGCACGGATCAAAACAGAGCCCTGGGAAGGCACACACAAGGCCACAGTCGGCAGTGTTGTCATCCTTGGTGATAGGTTGCAGGAGGTCAGGGAGAAGGTCAGATCCAGTTGTCCACGTCCTAAGAAAATTTGCGAACGACCATCATGCAAACGAAATGCAATTTCATTCATATGTTTCTTTTACCCCCTATGATATGCGTGCGTTCATGAAGAACGATAACAGTATTAGGATGCCTGTTGGCTGTCAAGCTTCTAGGGTCCTGACCATAAAAGGGCGTTTTGAAGCGATTTAGTCAGGTTAGATGCGTGTACAGCTAGCAAATCCAAAGACAGTTTTTCATTTTTCTTTCACATACATAAAGATTAAGTCACGTGGGCGACTGGTGTACATAACGTTAGAAACAGTTAGGAGTTTCCAACTAAGAATACACGTACATACCCAATGCAGGGGTTGTAGCAGGTTCCGGGGATGCTCTGTGTACATACGGTGTAACAGTCCTGTCCTGTCAGCGGGTCGATAGAACCGGTCCCGAGGAGAGCAAGAGCACCTGGGAAAGACGGTGTCGGGGTGTTTTATATTCATGTATGCTACATGTACGACAAAGCTGTTTTCGGGACACGGTGTCAAGTATACGGAGTGTGAAATACTTCTCGAAGTTCACTGGGCATTAGCCTGGATGCCACCGGACTGTTTCCAGGATGTTAACACAGCTACAGAACTGGGCAAAAATTTCCTTGGAGTATCGGTTAGCCCTGGAGCTGAAAAGCTGGCCTGTGTAGGCCTTGGAAACAGTCTGGCATCCAGACTAACTAACTAGCTAGACACGTGAATTGACTCCGCCAATTGGCCAACACTCGCTTCTGAATCTTAGCTACAAACAATGCCACTCTTTCAACGTGTTTCTGAGGATTTTTAAAGTATCTATGTTGTTTCCCGTTTCGCAAAACTGTTGCCTCTATATGGTTATCTATCTATGTTGTTCAGCAGGCAAGATTCAATGTAATTTCTGATATTCTCCTAAAAAGGTTTTCGTTTTAAATACACGCGTCACGTTCCGAAACGTGTATATCAATTCTAAACGACTTGGTGTATTGGCTTGAGTGCATGCATTTTATCCATTACGGAAGACACCAGATTATATAGTTACCCTTTACCTTGCAGAAGTACCGACACAAACAGCAAACGCCGCATGCTGGTTGCTTTTCCTCCGATCCACAACTCAATGTATGACAGAAGTTTAAACTGCGAGTGGATGCTGAGGATTTTTGGCTTAAATAGTTAACGTTATCTTTTTCAATTCCGGTGACCTCGAACTGGGGTAGGACGGTTGTTTTTGACAGCTGTACGTTCACATTGGTCATGTTTTATCTCTGTGTTTGTTCAACTGTTAACGTTCTCACGGCAGACACCTCCATGACAGGATACTTTCTAAGAGTGAACTTTCGTCGTACTGGTGTAAAAACAGGATCAATAGACATCATTCATCTACCGCCGTAGCGTGTATTCCTCTCGCAAACGGTCGTTGCCATTTGAAACGGTCGCCATGTCGCCGAATGGTCAATGGCATATCCTAGTGTATCATAACTTTTGAGGGGCAAAAACATTTAAAATGTATAAAAAGCAACATTTCAATTGCAAAAGTAGGACACCATCGTGAAAAATAGTCAAGATATAATTGACAAAAAAAAAGACATAACAAAAGGTCGGATTCGATCCCTGGTCAAACAGACTAACCCTAACCTGTACGCCACGAAACATCACGGTGTTGACGGCGCGTTCTAATACATTTAAAGCTTGCCGTTCTGTGATATGGCATCGACCGTTTCAAATGACAACGACCATTTACGAGATGGGAATTAGTACCGCCGTGACGTACCGTTTCTCTCAGCACGATTAAGAAGGAAACCCACTGGCTCGCTTCGGTTGTAAGATATTTTACTATTTCACTGTGCATGTGTTCATGTTTTATGTATTGTATTCTTTTATGGATAAAGTCATTAAAGGTAAAAATGAAATAAAAACTTTCCTCAGAAAAAAGGAAACTCTTGAAAATCATAAAAAGACTACATTGGGCATACATGCGTGAGATCCTATTATAATAATAAAAAGCTTAACTGTGCTAACAGCTCAAACTTAAAGGAGAGCAAATCATACCTAGAAAAATTAACTGCATTATTAAATGTATCTTCAAAAAGTTCTGGTTTTTTTTAGAAAATTTTCACATTTATTAATTTATCTGGTGTTTTACGCCGAAGGGCGGTTATACCGGCTATGCAGATACAGATATCTAACGTTCGATTTTTTTTCGTTATGACAGATATGACTATGAAAAAAACATCGCCATTTGTTGTTGGTCACACGTCGTTGTACATCAAAAGCTAAGCGACGGATGGTGAAGTCAGCCCTTTGTCACCTTACTGAAAATAGTCATGTGTTTACCGCCATATGCACGCACGGTGTCTGTACTCACATCAGGTGTTTTTCATGGTCCCATTCGGACACAAGTCCTGCCTGTAGTGACCACCTATCTACTGTGACGGTTGTCTTTCGAGTCACTAGTGGTCACTATAGGCAGGCAGGTTTGACTGTAGAGGAGTCTGATGGAGTCTATGATAACAAGATGACCTACTCAAACGGTATCGTTGCAGAAAAAAAAAACGCTTCATGATGATGATGATGATGATTGGTTAAAAACACTCGTTCGTTATTAATGAACGAGCGTTACACATGTAAACGGATGGGAAGTTTTGTGTTTTGCTAGCTTTTAGTGTTCTACAGGTACTCTAATAAGATTCCTGTTTATTCCCGATTGTTGTTGTTTCCCACCTTTCAGCTCGTGAGGTATACACATTCCGCCGGCAGATTTGCACAACAGAGAAATACCTTGAGTTGAAGAAGACGGTCTATTTCCTATTACAGCAAGGAGCTTTCATCGTTGATGAAAGCTCCTTGATTACAGTCTGGATCCGACGAATACGATTCCTCCCTCTTGGTCTGCACGAAGTTCTGAGTAGTCCAGTGATCTTCAACAGGAACCTTTGCTGATCTTTGCTGTGGTAGGACTAGGGCCTGGCTGCAGGGCGGCAGGCTCGCAGAAATCCGGAAATGTACTTCAGGAATGACGCCATTGTGGCGTCGGGTGGCGTAGTGGCGTCGGGTGGCGTAGTGGTAGAGCGTTCGACTATGAAACGGTGAGACCCGGGTTCGATCCCGAGTTGTACCCGGGACATGTCTGGACATGCGCCCCGACGTTGTGCCCTTGGGAAAGGCACTTTACACGCGACTTTCCTCACTCCACCCAGGTGTGAATGGGTACCTAACTTCGGTTGGGGAAAGTCGTATTGAGGTCACCTGGTGGCGCCGAATGGCAGCCGCACAGACCCTTGCGACAGTTCCACAAAAAAAGTGGAGCAAATATGTATCATGTGTATTATGTGAACCCTGTATTGTATTGTATTGTATATTGTAAACCCTGCATCAATTCAGCGCTGTGAAGGGCTGCGATTGCACGGGTGGTGTTTGACCAATAAACCATTTATAAACCATTTATTGTTGGTAGGCCCGGACGCCACTGAGTGACGTCGTCGTACAAACACCACAATAACTTGAATACTACGGTAGGAGTCGCGGTACTAATACTCCCCGTGAGTTCAGCAATGTATCGGACAAGAATACAACCGTCGATGTCCCCACACTAACTGTATCAAACACTAAAACACGAGTTAAAAGTAAAAGAGTGTGGCTGCCACCTAATAAAACCATGGCGTTTCTGTACTACATCATTGGAAATAGCCATTTCAAACATTGCCTGTCCATCAACTGTAACATATATAGCTCAAGTAATTGTGTAAGATATGGTCAGTAATTTCAAATATTCAAGATTGGAAGTGGACTTGACACACATTAGTGACTTACTTTACCTAGACCACATCCAGTGCCTGCAAAATGTCATGTATACGCCAGGTGTCGCCTCGCTCGGCCATGTCCGCAGGGACCGTTAACGTTGTGTCACCATTTTGTCCACGAGGTGTAAATAGCAGCTGGCGTCGTGTTTTGGCCAGCTGTTAGGTAAGCCCTGTCTGTCGTATTATCCGGTATTAGATCGGCTGTACTTTCCTACACGTCTGGCGCCTTCGGAGATGGTTTGTGGTTTGCAGTAATTTGGATTGGGGAAATAGAGGCCTCGTTCGCGACTGAACACTGACTCCAGTCCTTCTCTGCCTGAAGACGTAATTGGACCAAGGAGGTTCTACCCCATAAACCTTGAACCCAGCGGCCGGTTTTCCAAACAAAGGTAAAGGTCTATTTCTGTCCTTGAATGGGCAATGAACTACCAGTAGGTAACACCATGGATTACGAAACAATTCTTAAGGACTATATAGGTGAATTTGGCCGTTTCCAGAAAATCACGGCCTTTTGCATGGCAGTGATTGCGGCTCCGATGGGGTTCCACTCCCTGTCCATGGCGTTTCTCGCCGCCGTGCCCGAACACCACTGTCGGCTGCCCGATGTTCCCCTCTCCGATGAAGACCCAACCTCCTGGGCGGTGCATCTCGGCGGTATCAACGGCAGTATCCCCCTGGAACTGGACGCTAGTGGGGAGTGGACATATAGTAACTGTAAACAGTTCAACATGAGCGATGGTTTGAACGGAACCCTCCAACACTGTACACACGGCTGGGTGTACGACCGCAGTCATTACGGAACAAGCATCGTCACAGAGGTAAGAAATTTTGAATTCTCCACAGTATTCAAGGACATGTTTTGTTTTGTTAAAGAAAACGAATTGTTCTGAAGAGCTGAAGCCAATCGGTAAATTATTATCTGTTATTACTATTACTGTTTTTCTTAGCTGTAGCGGACCGTCGTTGTCATTATAATGTCCTTGGTTACCTCGATGAATTCTGATTTAATTTATAAATTACACCATAAGAAATAACGTCTGGGTTATTTATCTTTATTTTGGGAGACATCACCTTTTTCTCAAGCGTTCTTTCTTTCTTTTATTTATTTCTTTATTTATTTATTTCTTTATTTTATTATCATATTTCTGACAACTCTCACATGTGCACTCTAGTCGTTTTGTTTCTGTTCTCCCCAAGGAGTTCTTCTATCTTTATTTAATGCAAAACTCTTTGTCCTGTCCACAGGCGACGTGAATTTTTGTCGCCTAACATTTGCATAAGGTAAATACATATGTACACAAGCATGTACTTGCCTCGACAGGAAAAGATACTGGGGTACAATGGGATTGAACTGAAAATATGGAACTATGACAACAGTGTTTGGTTACAGCAATGAGCTTTAAACCTCCTTGGTCACAGGCAAAAGGATGGTAGCAATATGATATTTTCTGTCACAAGGTGACTGACTCGCAGGGCACACAAGGAGATCCTGCGATGAAATATTCATATGCAACACCACGTTTAGGCTTCTTATCATAATCATACATCAATCTCTACGACCTGAGTTATGTAATCAATTGTAATTGAATTTCAAAAATCACAGGTCTTCTTTTGTTTTGTTGGCATATGGCTTCCTCTTGGGGCTGTTTTCTTTTTCTTCGAAATCAAAGCTTTCCGATCAAGGACCTTATATATAGGATGCCCTTGTTCCTATTTGTTCCGATCAAGCAAGATCTATTGACACCAATAACCTCCTTGACACACCTAACCCTTAAATAGCAAAGATTAGTTTCGAGACGTAGGTTGTACCGAAAGCTAATTTTTTAGCTTTAGTTTGAAGCAATGCTGTTTACCAACAGTGTTTACTGTCCGTCAGGCCCTGTGAATGAATTAATTTAACAGCATGACGCGCAAAGATTTGCATTCACAATAAGCAATTAGCACCTTACTGGCATAACAACCGGCAGCTCAGGATTATGTAATCTCCAGGCAGATGAAGGGTCCGACTGAGAGTTTGTGGCTTTTGTACCTCTTGCTTGTGGTCCGCGGTTTAGGTCAAAAGACAAAAACGTGAAATACTTGGATCAAGAAGCCTTGCTTGGACTGAAGACATACAAATGCCGTAAATACACTGAGCCGTACCCTACATCTGCTTGGAGATCAGCAGAAACTGCTAGGAAAAACGTATCAACTTCTCAACTTTTTTTTGTTTTTTAATTTCAGGATTCTAATTCAGGACATGATATCTTTGGCACCCGCAAGCGTTTCGATGTGAAAATATCTGTCGATTCCTCAAATAGAAAGTAACACATTGACAAAAGAATATCTATTACACACGAAGTTTATGTTAACGTAGCCTTTTGTTGACTCACTAGTACTCAAATCCCTTCCTCTAGTTTGATCTAGTCTGTGGGCGGGCCTGGCTGAGAGAGGTTGCTCACGCCATCTTCATGCTGGGCTTCAGTTTCGGCGGAATGGTCTCAGGTGTTCTCTCCGACAGGTACGTTCGTGTTGCAGCATCTTCTCAGTTGTGTAATATTAACAACAAGGATCTATTGCCGTTTTTGGCTTCGCATGTAGAATAGTTAAGATTGGTTAGTTAGGTATTAGGATTTTAACGCTCCTTGCGTTGCTATATGTACTATTCATGTTCGATATGGCTGTCGACTTGTCCGCCTTAACATAGTAAGGAGAGTCTTTACTTCTACCATAAAGAACTCCAATTTTTTTACCAGGTTTGGTCGCCGTCCGACCCTCCTGGGGTGCATTCTTCTCCAGCTTATCTTTGGAGTGGCCTCCGCTTTCTCTCCCAACTACGTCACCTTCGTCTTCATGAGATTCTTCCTGGGAGTTCTCAACGTCGGGATCTACTTTTCCGCGTTTGTCTTAGGTAATAAGCTTCCTTTTCTCTAGCCTGAATACAATAGTTACCACGCTAGCGATCGAAAAGAGAGCCAGCGATAATTTCGGAGAATGGTTCGAAATTCCCTTGCCACCTTTAATAGTTATTGGGCCGGTTTGTTTATATGGAGTATTTTTCAGACGTTTGCTTACTTCCTTATTGATCACTTACAATTATTAGAAGGACTCGTTCCTTATGTCAGTAGTAGAAATGGAAGGAAGTTGTGACGAAATAAATTTTCTAAAGAAAGCACTCAGTCTGTGACGCAATACCTGACAAACGCGAGCAGGGGTAGTGTTGACTTTTCATGTCACCTGGTTGTTGATTTGCATTCATATTTTGTAGTAAGTAAAAGCTATAGATGAAGATGTACAGATGTACTGTTTGTTGACTAACGTAATCTCCAAGTAGATCCCTTTCGGTGGCAAGACAGTATCCATTAGCCAGAGTTTGTACGGCCACCGAAAGTGATCTGCTTGGAGATTAGACTAACGTAACGGTCTCTTCGAACAGGTACAGAGATTTTGGACCAATCACGGCGCACGTTGTTCGGTCTGTCGATGGCGTTGTTTCTGGTACTGGGGTACATCGGTTTAGGCGTCGCCGCGTACGTCATCAGGGACTGGTGGAAGCTCCAGCTGGCGATTTCTGCTCCCTTTGCAGTTTTCCTCAGTTACTGGTGGTACAGACGTCATCTGTGTTTGTTAGCTTTCTTTTTTATGGGAAATTACATGGGAAGCTGGTGTGTTACGCCGAGGGGCGGTTATACAGATACAGATACAGAAGAAATAGGAAAGCGCATTTTTTCACTTTGAAGAGCACTTTTAACACAACGTTTCTAAGTTCAAGGAAGAGCTTTGTTGAGAAAACCAACGCAAAAAAATGTACATGACATGATTGACATGTAACAATCCAAATATTGTAAATATGGGGAAATATTTCAAAAGATGTCAATATGCTAGAAATTCCGTCAATAATTGTAAAAACACATTTTCACCCTATCTAAGGTAGATTGGTCTCTTAGAATGTTTGTTATATACAGTAGATGTCATGCGTTGTACTTCGTACAATTATTATGCAATAAAGATTATTATGAGAAAATTTCCATGACGGCACAGCAAAAAACAGCAAAAACATCATCGGACGTCCAATGAATTGGGTAGACAAAAGAGGAAACGTCTCTTCAGACTATTGATATGATAAAACACACTTCACATCTTCAGGTTAGCCCCAGAGTCACCCAGGTGGTTGATAGCGAGCGGGAGGGTTGAGGAAACGAAGAAGACGATCGAACGGGCCGCCAGAATGAACGGTGTTGTCATCCCTGACAAAGTCTATGACCTCATCAATGGGAACATCACCTCTGACCAGGTTACTGTATCGATTATGTTGTCATCACCTGGCAAACAACCTTTATATACTATTTTAGCATGACCGTCTTTGAAGACATGGGCCAGGACGCATGAATGAATGAATGAATGAATGAATGAACAACTTCTACAGGCTCTCGTTCTTTCCCCGCACCATCAGGGAATGGAACGAACTTGAGCCTGGTGCAGCGGAGGCGGGGTCTCTCGCCCAGTTCAAATCAGAACTGGGGAGGACCGTGCTGCATTGAGCCACCCCAACATGTCTTGTATACATGTAAATATTACTAATGCACTAATTCACTTGTCTCGTCCTTTGCACACAAAAATCAGTTATTATCCATTCCTTTCCTTACGTTTATATGTACCCGGTCACTTGTAACCAACCCATGCCGCTATTGCGCAACCTGCTGTTGATCCCAGCAATGGGGATGAGCAGAAATGAAGCGCATGCTGTACTGAGTTTGTCATAAGAAAAGCTAATTGGAATCCCGTGAACATTCGCAGGATACAGAATCCGCCGAGACGACCGAACGTCGACTGTACAGCATCCTGGACCTTGTGCGCACGCCAGCTATGAGGAAAAATACCGTCATAACGGCGTTTACCTGGTGAGTTAGACTTCACTTCTCCTAGCATAGCTTTCGGTCGGGAGGTATAGTAGTGGTCGGGATTTTTTTCATTGACCCGTTTTGTAGCAGTGGAAAGGGAGGCCAATGAAAGAAATCCCGACCACATTTTCCCCCCGACCTCTGCTAGTATAGACTTACGCTAAGTCTTTCTGCTGCCACCCTTACCGACTGTTTACCGTATGTTTACAATGTCTCAAGCACTTTATACACAGGGAAATTAAAGATTACAGAAATGTAGAAATACATGTATTTACCTTCGTTTATGTAAGTATGTATTGCACATGCCGATTTCCCCAGGTTCGCTATCAATGCCATATACTTCGGTCTGTCTCTCGGCGCACCAGAGCTTCCTGGCGACCCTTACTTGAACTTCATCCTCGGCTCGAGCACGGAAATACTCGCCATCTTGCTGGCATGGTCCACTATGGACAGGTGGGGGAGGAAGCCCCCAATAATAGCGTCCCTCATTCTAGCAGGTGTAAGCTGTGGAGCGACAGCTGCTGTACCGAAAGGCAAGTGCCTTCAACGTTGTTTACTATATCCTGAGTGCTCCAAAGACATGAAAGAACGTTGGTAAGAATGATCTGAAGATACTGGTCGTGTATCAAACTGTTCCTATGATAAGAGATTTGGGGGTGGGCTGAGATTTAGAATGATTTAACAAAAATGAAGACAGCGTATCAGTAAAGTTTTTATCAAATGAATTAACTTTTTTTTCACACAATTTCTCCCAGATCTGTGGAAAGTCTCCACCGGCCTTGCCATTGTTGGTAGGTTTGGTGTGAGCGTGACGTATGCTATCCTCCCCGTGTACTCGGCAGAAGTCTTCCCAACCGTTGTAAGGTAAGAGAATCAACTAATAAAAGGTAAATCAACAAATTTAAATGTGAAAAAGAACAGAACAAGCGTTTCCTTTCGCAATAAAGGACTTTGCGTATGTGTGTGTGTGTGTGTGTGTGTGTGTGTGTGTGTGTGTGTGTGTGTGTGTGTGTGTGTGTGTGTGTGTGTGTGTGTGTGTGTGTGTGGTGTGTGTGTGATACAAGTCATACAAGTGGAGTAGAAATGTGTTGACATGATGTCGCGAGTGACCACCTCCTGGTAAGGATGGCAAACTAAAGAAAGACACATATATTACACATCTATTCCGCCAGGAACATGGGGATCGGCACAGTCTCCATGCTGGCCCGAGCAGGCGGGATCCTTGCCCCCTTCGTGTCCATGTTGGGGGAGTACTGGGCCCCCCTCCCCCTCCTCACCTTCGGTATCCTGAGCTTCCTGGATGGAGTCGCCATCTTGGCCCTACCTGAGACACTAGGCGTCCCGCTACCGAACACACTGGAGGATGCTGAGAACTTGAAAAGGTGCTGTTCATATATTAAGTTTCTAATAATTGACTTCCTTAAGTTCCTGTACTGTATCTTTGTGTATTATCTTGTTTTGTAAAACCATATAAGAAAACAGCAAACGGAACATGAACGGCAACATGCGCAAAACTCTCCCATTCTGCTGACAATTTCAAGGCATATTTACAGACGCGCTGTTTTCAGCCTTGCGGGTGGCACGCATCATAAAGCCTAAGGCCATGCGTGCCACCCACAAGGCTGATAATAGGGCGTCTATAGCCCTAGGGTATACTACGTTAAGTCCGACATATATTTTTCTTTGAAATTACGAGTACAAAATTTAACCTTGCTATGAAATAAAGTGATAATCTGTTTACTAAGTAGACTGCAGCTGGTTTATTTATATCGCACGCCTGTGACCCACCAACAAAACCAGCACAACAGCTTGACTGGCAGGCCTAGCCTGCCGGCAGCCATGACGGCTGCATTGCTAAGCTGCATTACATTCTCACGGTACATGTTATAGTTTGCAGTGCTACCACTACAAACTATAACATGTACCGTGAGAATGTAACTTAACAAACATGACTGTTAGCTGTGTTTCCAATTTTTAAATACACTCGTACCTCAACTTCCTGCATGGCACCTACAATGTATTTGCAATGAAATGACAAGAATTTCACTTTTTTTTGTATTGTCTGAATGTTGCATAATGCAGCTTTGAATGTTGCATAATGCAGCTTTAAAATGGATAAGGATACCTGATATTTTTGCAACAGTCCGAACCAACGCTCTGGGTAGATTACTGCAAATATGTTTGTACAACCCCCTTTACCTTCTCTACAGCACGAAGTACACACGAACGGAGACAACACTGACTACAAAACTGGAGGAAAAACCAACACTGGCTGAGATCGTTGACCGGGTCACGGCACTTTAGGAGACCAACGCAACGTGTTTACCTGTTCGTTTGGATGACTTCACATATCAACATACAGTCAAACTATCATGAATACTGGCATATCCGACAGTTCAATACATTCTACACCATTTACTTAATCATCATAACATACAACCGTTCATTCTGGCAGCACCGTTGGCTGTCGTCTTTACTTCTTCAACCTTCTCGCTCACAGAACTTTTGTGCAAAACTATATTTATGACTGAAGCTCATGTATGATAGGTATTACTTTTTAAAGCAAAAATAAGTATACTATACAAATGTACTCGCAGAATATGGTACATTCCAAAAAGTAGTCAGCAATAGTATCAAGCATCTCTGTTGTCTGGCCGCTTTATTTGTCTTTATACTGTATAATCTTCAAGTAGATATTTCGGTATAGCCAAGGCAGTATCCAGGAGGCATTAATACTACTACCGTTTGCAATCGATCTAGCATCTATCCCGTTTTAAACCCTTGCTTTATATATTGTCGGCTCCCCGGGAAGAATTGATTCTATTATCAGGAAGGATTTAAACTGGTACACACTACTTACAATGGTAAAAGCGTAGAAGTGTCTAAAGGCTGAAACCAAGGTCCCTGCTCGAACAAACACCACCTCCTCACTCTTCACCTTTGAGTGACCTGGATCACTCCGCTTGGACCCCGCATTCATATACTTCACGTCGAAAATTCATCGTATTAGCATATTTCCAAAATAAGCAAACAGTACTAGTAGTAGGCGGCTCCTGAACTAACATACACAAAACTCCCCTATTCTGCTGATGATTTCTATGCATTATTAAAAGGCGCCCTATTTTTTCAACCCGGTGCAGATCCTTGCGCCAGCTGACTACCAATTTGAAAACATTTGACCTAGATTTCAGCCAGGTGCGTCATTTGTCATCAGCCAGAAACCGGGCAGTCGCGATGGAGTACCGGAAAATCATACACGAGATTGGTGAATTTGGCCGTTTTCAGAAAACTGTTGCATTCTGTTTAGCTGTTCTAGCTCTCCCTCACGGAATGCATTGTCTTTCCATGGCATTTCTCGGTGCCCTACCAGAGCACCACTGCCGACTGCCTGTGGTTCTAGCCCACAGCAAGTCAGTTCCAATATCATGGTCAGATCATCTAGACAGTCTTAACGGCAGCATTCCCCTGGAACTGGACGCTAGCGGGGAGTGGAGATACAGCAGATGCCAACAGTTCAACTTAACTTCAGGTTTGAACGCGGTTAAGGATAACGGAACCCTTCAACACTGTACAGACGGCTGGGTGTACGACCGCAGTCATTACGGAACAAGCATTGTTACGCAAGTGAGTAGACAGCAGTGAGTATATGAACAAAATACTATAAGCAGTTAGGACGCATATTAGGTTTGGTTTTTGCATTGACTTACGTTTGAGATCGTTGAGATTATTACGCACGATCACGCTCTCACTGACAGTGGACGTCAATATTTTTTTATCATGATCCGACGGTCCGTTATACCAAAGGGTTTGGTGTTACGGTTACTAAATATGGCTTTGACGCATTTAGGCTATTGACCTTTCAATCGTGATCTACATACAACGTACCCTTGCAGGCTTTCAACAGCCACTGTAAGTACTAAATTTAAAGTTACAACCATATTCAAGCCAAACAACCGGCGAACCCAACCAGCGACCACTTTAGAATAAGTTTGATGTAATATCGGAAGATCAAGACAACAATAGGCTCTGACTTAATTTGTTCAGTACCTGGATAGCAAATATGTTTAGCCTCAGTCCCGATCAGCTGATTGCCGTGTCAGCATTCGAACCTTATTTTGTTTGTAGGCCCTCGAACAACTAGGAAGGATTAAAGTGGGCGTAGAGCAGAGTTGAAGTTTAACAGAAAGTTGAATGTTTACAGGGAAACACAGAGAGAGAGGGGGAGGGAGGGAGAGAGAGAGAGAAAAAAAGAGAATAACATCGACAAAACACCGAGAATACAGAATACCGGTACCGGCCATGACGGGGAGTAATGTTGAGCACAAACTTTTCATACATACACCAACCTGATTACGTCTCGTCACAAAGCATAAGTACCTTGATATACTGCCTAATGCTCATCAGTTGACGGAACTTGTACAGAAAACCTACAGGATGATACAAATATATGTTACATCACAAGTGTTCCAGTCAGATTTCCACCCTTTGCAGTTTGACCTGGTGTGTGACCGAGCTTGGTTGAGAGAATTTGCTCAGTCAATCCACATGCTGGGCTTCAGCTTTGGTTCTATCACATCAGGAGCTCTGTCGGACAGGTAGGGATGTACTAGCCTTGCTACCTTCCTCTGTAGTTACCACTGGCTATCCTTTAAAAGCTTGCTACAAGAGAGAGAGAGAGAGCTATCAGAACTACGGAGGCTGGTTCCCAGGCTAGGGCTGTACCATTGTGGTTATCAATGCGTTGATCTGTGGTTATAGGCACCGTTAGACAGTAGATGGAGACATGTATGAATGTCATATTGAAAGCATAAAATTTGACATTTGCTTGTTATGAAATTATTTCAGGACCCAATGAGCCCTGGTCATTTTATCAGATATTTGCAAACTAAATTATTTACTACATTTGAAATACAGGGGGCCTAAACGTTCATACTACACTGAGACCTCTCGATAACGATAGGACAAACATTATTTTAGGTACGGCAGACGTCCCACCCTTCTGTGGTGTATCTTCCTCCTGCTGACCTTCAGTGTGACGTCAGCTTTCTCACCCAACTACATCGTCTTTGTCATCCTTAAGTTTTTTCTCGGAGCAGTCAACGTGACCATCTATTATACAGCCTTTGTGCTAGGTAGGTCGTACTTCAGTGCCAGATCTGCTAATGTGAATTGAAATAGGTAATGTTTTCGTATTTACTTGGACGTACACTATCGAAGGGGTAAATGTAACATTTCCATTGTGAAGAAACTTTATCTAAGTAACATATCTACTCATTTGGGTTTATTACTTTTAGAGAAGTACCATTCTTTAACATACTTACGGTTATTTCATCTCTTAGTTTGGTATTTCTTTCCTCCACTGGCACGGAATTTTGATCTTGTGAGGAACTACAAACGAAATCGGCCTTGTTACATCTAGGCCCGGAAGTATTGTTTTGGGTGGCTGAGCTGTGGGTTTGTGTATCTGTTTGCTCGGGCAGATTAGGTTGACATCATGTGCGAGGGTGGAAGCTGAAAGGTTGACAGGTAGAATGACAGGAGGTCAAAGGGTCAGACACAGGAAACGGGGTGAACGTGAAGGTCTCAGAATCTGCATGGCTGGGAGCTAGCAGGAATTAGTGGTCGACATGGGGGAAGGCAGGTAACCTCATATCTCCGATTTCTTATTTTTGTTTTCCCGAACAGGTATGGAGGTTTTGGACCATTCCAAACACACGATGTTTGGGATGTCCATGTACCT
Source organism: Branchiostoma floridae x Branchiostoma japonicum (assembly GCA_013266295.2). Classification (NCBI taxonomy): domain Eukaryota; kingdom Metazoa; phylum Chordata; class Leptocardii; order Amphioxiformes; family Branchiostomatidae; genus Branchiostoma; species Branchiostoma floridae x Branchiostoma japonicum. The sequence continues at coordinate 9,990,541 of CM023824.1, forward strand.
GTTCCTGATCCTGGGGTATATCGGACTGGGCGCTCTGGCGTACATCATCAGGGAGTGGTGGAAACTACAGCTGGCAATTTCAGCTCCATTTCTACTCTGTCTGAGTTACTGGTGGTGAGCAAATTATCTCTTGTTAATTATAACACGAAAGTTTCAAATGCATGGATAATATGTCAATCAATTATTCCACCATTTAAAAAAACAAATTACATTTCACGTCAAAGGTACTTGTAGTTGTTTGACTCCTTGTCTTTGCCGCCAGGTTGTTACCGGAGTCCCCGCGGTGGTTAGTTGTTACCGGACGGATGGAAGAGGCCAAAAGGGTCATCAAACGCGCGGCCAGAATGAACCAAGCTGACTTTCCGGACAAACTGTACCACGAAATGGACTGCGCCCTTATTCAGGTTAGGACTGTATAGATGTTATAGAGGGAATCTTTACTGTCAGATATGTCCAACACCATCCCCTTTCTTCAGAAATGTTAGTATGGGTCTTGGGTAGGAAGCATCTGCATTTGAACAAAATCAAAATAACGATCTTTTTAATTGATAGTCTTCCTAGTAACTAACAGTCGTATTTGATATATTTTCAACTATCCATTTTAGGGGATAGAGCTAAAAGTTTTTTTATTATATTTAATGGTAACAACATCATCTCGGTCTAAGACCTGTTAGGGATAACTGTCAACTCCAGCTGACTTATGTTCGGTGGGTCGCTTCGTAGATCACGTGGTAACTGTATTTCCGAACAGAACCATGGAGACAACGAAAAGGGAAGAAGAAAGCACAATCTGCTGGACCTGGTGCGCACGCCTAACATCCGGAAAAACACCCTTATAGTTGGATTCAGTTGGTGAGTATAGAAGACCACGCGTTGTCAGCTCTGTTTGTTTCCCATGATTGTTTTACATTTCTTTGTCGTGCTCCATGCCTTCTGTTCCTTTAAGAGTCTTATTTCTCCGACCATCCTGCTTCATTCTATTAGAATACTGTTCATGATCCAAACATATTTACGTCAACCCCCTCCCTCCCTCATTTGAATATACATTAGAAATTTAGAAATCACCAATTTCTGCCGACGCTATCATTTGTTTGGCAAGATTACTTATTGAGATGATGGATTTGAATTCCATTTTGGTTTGCGAATTAATGACTCTGTAACGTGAAAGAGAGTAGTAGTAGTTTCCATGTGCTTTCCAGGTTTGTTATGGTAGCAGTATACTTCGGTCTTTCACTCGGTGCACCAGAGCTCCCTGGCGACCCGTACATGAACTTCATCATAGGTTCATGCATGGAGATCGTGGCTGTTGTGGTGGCATGGTCCACTATGGACAGGTGGGGGAGGAAGCCTCCTGTAATAGCGGCCCTCCTCATCGCAGGAATAAGCTGCGGAGCAACGGCTGTTGTGCCAAAAGGTATTAATGCTTTTTAATAATCTAAATGTCTTCGGGTAATGGCCAAACCGTATCCAAAGCAAGACACAACATGTATCACACAAAAAAAAGCCTTGGAGAACAGAAACAGTAACAATTTTCAAACATAACGTATAGGCAGGCATTATTCGTAGCTTTGTGAAAATGACAGTGCTGAGACGGAATTTGACCGGTTTCGACTTTATTCGTCTTTCTCAAGAATGACAAAATCGGACCACTCCTTCTTTTATACTTTTTCTGTGCCTTTAACTTAAAGGGAGATTTAGTTAAATGTTAGGTACTAGCTAATATAATATAATAGCTTTGATTGTGTGTGTCTCGGGGTGCTTAATAAATTAGATTAATGTATGACATAATTTGACACCTCTTGTTCCTTAGAACTATGGCAAGTGTCCACCGGCTTAACCATGGTGGGAAAAGTTGGTGTGAGTGTTTCGTACGCGGTTTTCCCAGTGTACTCAGCAGAAGTATTCCCAACAGTTGTCAGGTTCGAGCACTTTCTTAACGTTAACTTGACGGCAGTATCGTAGTGTTATAATTGCAAGTCTGGCTGTACTGGACTAAAATGCCTGACGTACTCGATGCTTTTTAATCATTGTTTTCGGAGATTCAAATTTCTCACAAACGCCTTGCCTGTGTCACCTCGAAAATTGTAGTTGTAGTTAGTACCGAACTTGTCCTAGAATAAGTTCGCAAGGTACGTTATAACTGTGTTAATGTTATGTATCCTGTTTGGAGCTTCAGAAAATGAGCATTGCTTTGCCAACAAATTAAAATGGTATATTCCTTTCCTGTTTTCTTTCTCAGAAACATGGGAATCGGGACTGCCTCTATGATTGGCCGAGCAGGCGGAATCCTTGCCCCCTTCGTGTCCATGTTGGGGGAGTACTGGGCCCCCCTCCCCCTCCTCACCTTCGGTATCCTGAGCTTCCTGGATGGAGTCGCCATCTTGGCCCTACCTGAGACACTAGGCGTCCCGCTACCGAACACACTGGAGGATGCTGAGAACTTGAAAAGGTATTTCTTTTTACATGAAATTAAGCTTCTTTTTACGTGAAATTCTCATCATCCCATGAGGATGTTTAGCCGTGTAACATTCATAGACATTTCTATAGAGCTTTCTTTGCGTGTGTTGGTGATCAATAAAACTGTTGCTTAAATATTGCTAACTGCGGCACTTTTGTAGGGATTGAGTTGATGACTATACAAAGAAATTCTTACAAAAGGCAGCAGGTGATATTTTGGCATCCATAAAAGGTCAAATAGGTGTCAACTGAATACAACCAGTATCTGTCCTTGGTGCTGACTGTGCCATTTCTATGCACTTTTAGGACGCTAAAAGGCAACGTTACAATATCCTGCTACTAATCCGCTGCATAGCGGGATGAGCAGTATTTGAGATGATGAATATCTGTACTGTTGAAATACCTAGTGTCTGTCCTTGGTGCTGAATGTGCTATCTCTATGCACTTTTAGGATGCTTAAAAGCAAGGCTACAGTATTTAATTTGTACTGTAGATACAACCATTATCTGTCCTTGGTGCTGACTGTGCCATTTGTATGCACTTTTAGGACGCTGAAAAGCAATGCTACAGTATTTGTACTGTAGATACAACCAGTATCTGTCCTTGGTGCTGACTGTGCCATTTCTACGCACTTTTAGGACGCTAAAAGGCAACGTTACAATATCCTGCTACTAATCCGCTGCATAGCGGGATGAGCAGTATTTGAGATGATGAATATCTGTACTGTTGAAATACCTAGTGTCTGTCCTTGGTGCTGAATGTGCTATCTCTATGCACTTTTAGGATGCTTAAAAGCAAGGCTACAGTATTTAATTTGTACTGTAGATACAACCAGTATCTGTCCTTGGTGCTGACTGTGCCAGCTATGTTCACATTTAGGATACTAAAAAACAATGCTACAGTATCTGTCCTTGGTGCTGACTGTGCCATTTGTATGCACTTTTAAGATGCAAAAAAGCAATGCTGCAATATTCGCACTGTCGATCCAACTTATAAAGTTAAAACTCTTATTTCATTGTAGTCATGATTCTGTAGTAATGTTACTCTATTTTTGTCACAGTGTGAGAGCCAAGAGTTCAGAGAACACAGAGAAGATCCCGTCAGCCAAACTCCAGAAGACTGAGATTACCCAGATCTATGATAGGATCACAGTTTTGTAATCCAAGACTCTGCCAAAAAATCATGATTCACCACAGTATCTCTGACAACAGGTATCTAGAAGAGTTGTTATGCAACAAACTAGGTCTGCCAAAAATAAACATTCACATATTTTTGTTCAAAACCATTTATTCAGTCTTTTGCATAAAACTTTCACTTACATGTTGTGGGGGTATCAAACACATCTCACACTAAGTTTTTGTCAAAGAAATTATTTTTCTTCCATTATTGCACAGTTCCTACACTACAGCATATAGGCTGGTAGAGTATATTTAGTAAACTGTCAAACAATCAAAGTTGCTTTTCTTTTGATTATGCCCTAAATTATAGATATAATGGTTAAAATGTGAGTAATCTGTGAAAAACTGACAGAAAAAATAGCCATGTTATGGGAAACATATAAAAGCCATGTCTTATGAAGATATAACCTTCATTGATGTGCAGCTTAGGTCATTGAAAGTACTGTTATTTTGACATTCTGTACATATTCTCCAAGTGGCTTTTGTAGCGTCATGTGATTATACAAACAATTGTCATATCACTCTATCATGTATCACCACATGTTCAGCCTTTGGGGTATTAGTAATCTGCAGTCTTTGATACTTGACACGCATCAATCATGATTTTGGAACTGTGGACTAAGATGTTTCTTTATGGTGTATTCAGGCAATTCTACTTAAGGAAGACGTGGCTTTACAACACCTCATTAAAAATGTTATAGTAATGCTATGTACAAGCACTGACCCTCTGTCAGTAACATAAATATAAAAAGCAATATCAAGTATGTGCTGCTAGGAATATATTGTTGAACAGTCAGCTTATGACACAGTAGAATTAGACAAAGGAAAAGAATTGATGATCTAAACAGATATGGGCTTGCCGCTGGCGTATGTCATGTATTCTGTGTTGTACATGCTCGGTACTGCAAATGTTTCCAGTGGACCTGGATCTGAAAAAAATGTGCAATAAAATGAGTCAATCGCTAGAACTCTCTGAGACTATTTTGAATCAAATGCTTTTGTCAGCTCTGCTAACTTATTAAATGATATGGAACTGTCCTTGGAATACTTCTTGAGGTCAGAGTAAGAAAATAAAAGTAAAAATTGGTGCTAACATGTGAAAAGGTCTGAACTTTGAAAAGAAACACTATCATATCTGAGCACTGGTTGCTACACTAACCCTTGTAATACATACGGCAACGGTAATCTAAGTAAAGCAACAACAGGTGAAGGTATTGTGGGTAAAGAAAAGAGGGTATTATGGGTAGTAGAATGGCGTGACAGCTGCGTGTGGACTTTGTACTGACCTGGTATGACCCACGGTGTGTCCACAGGACAGGAGAAGATATCCTTGCTCTTCACATCTGATGGTTCAATGTAAGACTGGCTGTACAGGGTCTTCAGTCCACTGCAAGGAGGGGAAGATAGGGAAACTTTAATACGAGTCAACATAAATGAACATACCTTTTATTACAGTGTCCTTCTGTATTGACAACCTCATAGTGTTCAAAATACTGTTTGTGAACATAGGGTTCAATTTACATATCCCTACAACCTCCTAAGAAGAACAGATAAAACAAAAAGGTTTAAAAGTTATGAATTTAATGTGATGGATCAAGGACATTATACAAGATTTAGGCCTTTTTCAGGAACAATATTTCAGCAACAACTGAAACTGTTCTTTTAATATATGTCATCAGACTATAATGGTATAATACTTGTAGTTGTAAGGACCCTCACCTATGTGGTACAGGTGACAGCTTCTTGGGGAGTCTGGGAATCCTGGTTGCCGTGGGAAACCAGGTGATGTCTCTCATGGGGGTTTCTCTGGAGATTCTAGAGGCATCTTTTGGAAGAGGGCTGTGCATGGGGAAATTCAGTACAACTGTTAATTAGACTACTAATGCCACAAATGCATGCTAAAGCTATGTGTCATTCTTGGTTCAGATATCATGAAAAAAAATCACAGAATTTGATGAACTTCTACTTACTTGTGTTTAAGTCCATGTCCCCAGGCTTTTGGGTAATCCTCACACTGCCAATACGTCGGGACGTCCTTTCTAGGATACCCCTCCATCTCATGTCTACATTGGAAAAAAGGTTACTAGTAAGTTAGCACAATGCAGATACAAGCCATGTGAACTTTGCTTTATACACACTGGGGTTTATATATTTGCTTGGTGGACCACTGCTGAGTATTGTCTGCACTTAATAAGAACATATGTAAACAGTGTAGGCTTATAGACTTTGCTTTAAGTCAACAATCTTCAGACCTGAACCTTTGGACTATTTGCATGATTATTGTAGTGTTTTCAACAATGCTGCAAAGGTGTTTGGAAATGAACTCAATTGCTGTTGACATGGTTATGGAAAACAACAGAAAGAGTCCCTGCAGCTATGGTTCTCATCAGGTCTCAACTTATACTCAGCTCTGATTGGCCAATGCTGTTTACAGTAAATAACTGTTTTGTTTGCAGTAGTGTCAGGTGTTTGTTGTGATACACACCTGAAGATGGTAACCAGGTGACTCTTGGTAGGAAGACGCTTTTCAAAAACTCTCTCAGGTATACAAATGTAGACAAGTTTTTTTCTTAAAACACGAAAACCCTTGTTGATGCTATAATGACTGCACTAATCAACAGAACCCATGCCCAACACTTTTATCATCTGAATGCTTGGGCAAAATAGACGTTTGAGGCATTGAAAGACTATGACAAGTACACATAGTCTGCTTTGAACTGTGACAAAAAGGGCAAGATCCTTCCAAGGAATACATTTTCAACTTCTAAGCCTCTATTAAACATGAAGTGGATGAAGAACAGGAAAAGTCCATTAGTTATGATGACAACCCACCTGCTGAAGGGCCTGTGGTCCTTGTGTGTTGTGGTAATGTACATGTCGTTCAGTCTCAGCACGCCCTGGTCACGGGCATAGAACGGCTGCCCGGATAGGGCATCATTCTTTGTGCTCGCAATCACAGCCTGTGAGGTAGAGGGGAAATACAATTTAAACATCCAGTAACTGTTTATTTTAAGGTTACTTTTATCAAAGTTTGATATGAGATTTGTGATGTGTGTTCTGATTGTGCTTTTTTTCCATTCATCTTGTCAATAGGAAGAAGTTTTTTTTTTTATTCTGTATTCACGATAGCAACATGTGGTACCTAATCCATGTGAAATATGTAGTTTCAATGTTTTCTCACAACAATTGAGGTTCAAATACTCTTCAACCGTTGGAAGGTTTGTAGAAGCAGTGTACCTTAGTGGGACCGTCCACGTGATGGTCTCTCAGGGTGGGGTTTTGTGGACCTGCATTGAATGCGGAGTCCAGACTCAGACCCCGTCTTGCATTGTAGTTATCCTGAACTTCTGTCTTCTGATTACCCATGGTGAGGGCAGGGCGCAGGGCCTCACGGACCTGGAGCTAGAAGTCAAAAACAATCATATATAATGTTAGAATATCATATCATAAATTCATTTGCTGTTCTTTAAGTGGCATAATGATTTTGACTAAAATGTAAAGTTTATACGGATGATCAAAAACTGGTACTAAAAATACAGATGTCACATTGTGACTTTTTTTGTACAAATAAAAAAATGCATAGAAACTGTCCTACCTTTTCATGAAGGTCCTTAACATAGTGTACTTTCCAATGTCCTGGAGCCTTTTTGTGCAGGGGGTTGGAGAGAGCACCCCCCATGTACTTGTAGTCATGGACTTTCCCAGTGGTGGTTTCATAGTTATTGATCAGGCTGTCGTACGGGTGCACTTCATCTTGCTTGGACAACGGGGGAGGCAGGGGGTCAAGGACTGTCGTCTGAAACAAATATTATTTCAAAATGTTATTATTTCAGTCTAAAATCTTCTTAAGACTTAACAGCAGCTAGCCTTGGTTACTGTAATGAAGAACATTTTCAATCCTGGACAAAACGAGTGCATGTAGAAGCACTGTATTATTGATAACATTTAGGCAAACTTTAAAGCATTTACATTGCTTGAGGATCAACTTGTTCACAGTATTCCATGTAAATATAATGATATGATTATTATATGCTCACACTGTATTGCCAGGACAATAAAGAACAGTTTGGTCAATCAGTTGACAGCTGGTAGCTCATGCACTCTTCAGCATAACTTCAGCATAAGAAATAACATTACTAAAATGTAACATTGAGTTTCAGATGTGTAAGCACCCTTAAACTAACATTGAAACTTTAAGTGTTTTTTGTTTCTACTTTAGAATCACTAAGCTACCTGCCTGACTGCATGGCAAAGAACGTAGAAACCATTCAACCTTTAAGTGTGTTTATCTTCAAACAACAAAAAGCCATGAATGTTAAAATATCAACACCATAAAGGGGATTAAATGTACTCTGTGTTTGGTTAGCCCACAGATGGTTTGTTGGGAAGTACACAGTTACCTTACCCTTACATGTTAACCTTGTACGACTTTGGTTCTGTCAACATGGATAAAGTTACGGAGGGATCTTATCGACTATCTCAACAGTTTCTCTACTTGCTGGTTGACTATTTAAGTAGACTCAAGTATTAAGACTAAAAATATGGACAAAGTAACAAAGTGTCACTGTCAAGGCTTTGATGGCTCCGTTTTTAATGTTTGTATGTTTCCTGTTTGTGGGGCGTCGTTTCCCCTTCATTTCTGAAATCGGATAACGTTAGTAATATTTTGTGCCAGTCGTTATAAGGATACTCGAGAATTTTTGGTTGCTTGAACAGCAAAGTACTCGGAGTACCATTTTGGCATCAGGAAGGGAATATATGGCGGTTATATCCGAAATTTTCTAGTTAGGAGTACCAGATCTACAGTCAGCTTCAGGTAAACAATGCAGTAACTATGTACACGTAACCCAATATTGTAATGGTCTGAGGGCATACCCGGCTTAGATATGCCACTCGCTAACGTTAACCAAATCAAGTATGCAGAATGAATGAAGCTGTGTTTCTAATAAAACACTTGAAAGGTAAGGCGACTTACCCTAAATGTGGAGTCAGGGAAGTAGTAACTCCCGCGAAACTCGTGTCCCTTGCCGGTACTGGTCAGATGTAAGTCTTGCCGACTGTCCTGCAACATCTTGGCGGGCGGAGAGCTCGACTTCTGGCTGGGGCAGGCAGGTTTGTTTAGTCTCTGGTGGCGTGGCTGCACCTTTTGTGCCTTCGTTTACACCAGTTGCCAGGCAGTACAAACAGCTGATCATGACGTCATGAGCTATCCCAGCATGCATCAGTGAAGGTCATGCAAACGTATAGAAGTATGTTACTAAATGTTGTCAGAAGTGTGTTCATGCATCACAAAAAATGAAATAAATGAGTTTTCTCAACTTTAAATACAAACAAGTATTGCGCAAGATGATATACATTTACTCGAAATGCGTATGAATTTCGTCATGATTTGAAATCATTCTATAGCCTTTGTTATGATGCGTTCTTGGGAGTTAGCGAGAAAAGCGACCTCTATTGGCAATCTGTATAAATGCAACCTTACCATGATTGGGCACTACCCTACCCAAAGGCGTTTACTTTTCAGGCAAATGCCGGCAGGGGAAATTGCACAAGATCAGTCCAAAAGTTCTCTTTTACGGTGATGGTTTGAATCACAGAAACACTATTCAAATGGTGATTTATATTATATAAACTGCCATCTCAAATTTCCCTCTATGATGGAAACTGCCAAAAAGGGGCAATAGCACAGTTAAATACCATACATACACCATAAGAACAATTTTATATCATCTTCTTCCCAGCAAATTTTATTTCCTCTAGTATATAACGTCACATTAACGAAAGAGTGAGTGAGTGAGTGAGTGAGTGAAGAAAACGCACACAATGTAAGTCACAATGAATCATGATCTTTATTATGATCATCATTATCTGATATCTTCGTAGACAAAGACATACACCATAATGTTCAAAATGTTTTTTTGTATTTGTAATTAACGTATCAATCTATACAGCTCTGCTGTTGTGAATACAAATCAGCAGAAAAGATCAATTAATATCACTGACATCAAGAACATGTAATGTGTATGTGTAATGCAAAGTGGTCATTCTAAACAAACTCTTCTTAAAACATATTTGGAAGAAATTTTGATTTGATAATCAATCTCTCTAGCAGTGCCCATTCACTGTGTCAATGTTTATATTTGTTATTGACAAAGCAATATTTAATTCTAACAGCTCCAAATGCTGAACAGTCATTTTCAGTACTACAAAAGTAGAATATCATGACGTTTTGTTGACAACAAATATAATGTTTAACAACACGCTTTAGAATATAGTAGAAATATAGCATTAACCTTTGTGTAGTATTCATAGCTATCTTAAGCAACAAAAAGTGGTCTAAATATCAGCACAATAGCAGAACCCACCTAAGTAATATATTATAATTGGAGAAACTTTTCATAGCAGCCTGAAATATATAGCCAAATTCCACAATAAACACTAAATTGAGAATTTTCTAAGTGCACCACCTATCTGCTATACCACTGTCAAATAATATCTATCAACTTGAACGAACATATGAAACTCATCTAAATTATGATATTTTTGCTTCTTTGGTCTGCATCATGTTAATGCTTCAAAATGTTATAAACTATATTGTAGAGGCTTTTAGCAAAATGACAGAACAGTCAGTAATTGTTACATCAAATATTATAAACTGTAGTCAGATGTTCAAGCGAATGTAGCTTTCAATCTTTCGTTGGCTTTTCTGAGTTACTGGAAGACACATCATTATTTCTGCATGTAGAGTTGAGATAAAAACTTCTTATTAGTCAACAAAGACACTAGGTCACCAATCAGCAGTGTCAATTACTTATTTCATACTCAGTATGTAAAATGAACAATCACATTTTAATCAATGCTCAAACAAGGTGAGCCTCTCCTTCAAATTCTTAAGATGCATCATTAGAAAAGGATTAGATGTAATAAACATCCTATAAATTCTAGACAATTCATCTGCCTTGTACACAAACAACAACAATTACAAAAATGAGGAACCCTTTTGTTTCCCCAACCCAACTAGTGGCCTAATCTTGTACACAAATTGTGTAGGTAGAGGTTTCATTCCTTTGGCTCTGCTTCTTCTAATAGTGGTGATGAAATAAATTTCATAGGGTCAATGGAAACTTACAAGTTATAATTTTCAAATTATTTATACCCATATCACCAGGAATGTCAAACGGGATTAGATTTTTCACTGAATTTTTAAAGGGAAAATATTTCAAGTGTTATAAAATTTTGATATAAGATGTTGAACAATTTCAATTACTGTCATGTACACTCCATGGCTTCTGTAGAAATACAAAAATGTAGCAGGGAATTTCTTGGCTCTCAGATCACCTACATGATTGTGTACTTCACTTTTTTTCTGTTTTGAAAAAAAATGTACATGTACCATTCAGGTTTTATAATTCAACCCCTCATATTTTGGCACCAACAGTTGAAGAACCAGTCCTTATTTTCCTAGTTGTTACAGTTTTTCCATTAATCATTGCATTGATTTGATTAAAAGTACAAAATTCATTCTTTGAATTATAAACCAGCCTAGTATGTTCACTTTGTGGCTCATATGGTAGCATTTGGGTCAAACGGTATCACAAGATGCCTAGGCCTGCTTTTGTTTGTTTCTTTGTTGTGTTTTATTCACCTCCCACTTCCTAGAAAAATCTGAGAACCAAGAAATCGAATTGGTGTGTCCTGCCTTAGTCAGTAGCAAAACACAGAATAGCAAACACATATCATTCAATCATGTAGGGATGATCTCTTCACTGCCAACACTCCTCTCCAGGTCGCAGGGGAGCGCCATGACGTCCGTGAAGAGGCGGACCTGAGCCTCCATGGTGATCTTCTGGAACTCACGGATGTACGTGAAGAAGAAGAGGATGAAACAGATGGACATGCCCCACTCTGCTGCAGTACTCACCACATGGGGGACAAAACCCTGCAGAAGGGGAAACATGTTACCTTAGGAAAATGAAATGGACTCTCACCATTTTTCACCTAAAAAAAACAAAAACATTACATCTTCTTGGATAAGGCATAAAGCCGGAGGTTCTGTGTTTGAGGAGAGCAAATAAATTGCATTTATCAAAAAGAATAGGGGTCCATCTGGGTGTGGGTGGATCAAACCTTAAAGTTCGGTCTTATTAACTCTTATGTAGCTTGTACCTCTCGTACAAAACTGGTGTGTTATGCTTAAAGGTGGTTTACTGGTAATTAAGCAAAACAAACTAATACAGACAATCATATAACTAGCATAACGGAATTATAATATTTTACACCAAAGTAGCATGGAGCAGGGCATGGCTATCAGACACGCTTATGTTCCTTTTCTGTATTTTCTTTCAACATACAAATTGAACTCATTCTTACACATACTGATCAATCGAAATTCTTTAAAAAGTAACCACAACAGTATACAGTTCCCAGAGGAAGTGATATGTGTAACAGGATTTACCCCGTCCTCAGGCAGCCACTTCTCTATGTCTGTCCCGTGGTAGTCCCTGGCCGCCAGACCACCTGCAACTATCGCTGTGGGAACAGCTTAAGGAACAATCCAACTAAAACCACCTGAAAATTTAGGGAGCATTTTAAACCTGGTTAAATCTGGTCAACTGGTTTTTGCACCTATTATATTCTGTCTTATGCCACAAAAAACACATTGGATCCAATCTCACTAACCCACAGTTAGAAGCACAAAGTGATGTCATAACAGAAAGGTGGCCATCTGTTTGTCAATCTTACTTCTGTTTGAATATCACGAAAATGAAACCACTGCAAACGTTTTGAGATTTTGATACTGTAACAATTTCTGCACAGTTGCTTTATGAAGGATACTGGTGATGAAGCACAGTGTAGCGAAGACGAGGACCACGAGCCTGACTCTGCAGACAGCCAGGCTGTTCTGGTGTGGGTACATCTTGTACGACATCGCCGTCTGGAGGAAACCGTAGACGATTCCGCACCCAAAACACATGAAGGCCCCGACAACGTGGACTATGATGACACTACTTTCCTGGGAATGAAATAAAATGGAAGGTAGAATGTTCTGAATGATTTGAAATACACAACAAGAACTATTACAAATGAATATGGATATCATACGTGGATGATACGTGTACATATTTCCTCAACAAGTTCTTTACCTTTCCACCTTTATTCCCCAAACAGACGTATTAATAAAATGAAGAAGAGTAAGGGTAAAAGCAAATCCTTCAAAGATTAATTTGTTTTCTTATTCCTGGTATTCTTGTTGTAAACTTTCTATTGGATGTTGCTATTAAAAATTCTACAGAACATGCACGTGCATGGGGACTAGGTCTCACCTGGAAGTTTGCCACCAGGCTCATGCCCAGTGCTATAAACATTCCCAGCCAGGCTGAGAATTTGTTCAGCAGTAGGAGACCGCTGTCCTCTGGCCTGTGGTTGTACTCCAGAACCTGTTTGTAGCGGACGTACACTGTTGCAGCAACTAGTAGGAGGCAACAAGGAAGTAACATGCAAGTTGTAAAACATCTTTGACATTTCAGTATCAGTATTATACTTTTAATACTGATATATGAGTGATACTCTGGCTTCAGATGTTTAGAGAAAAAAAGGTGACAATGTCTTTTTCAGACAATTTTTAGTGAAGCCAGCTGGCCTCCTGAGACATTGACAAAATAGATACAAAAGCAAATTAGCAAAAAGTTTTTAAAAGAGAAAACAAAGTGTTATAATAGAGATACAATAGAAATGTTCTGCTCACCTAGCATAGCTGTGATGTTGAGCAGCTGTCCAAATATGCAGCTTTCTGGTGGTTCTGTACCTGTATCACTATGGGAACACAGCATTTTAATGACGCACGGGATGCTGAAATACTTATTTTATAGCATAATGTAAAATGTACTTATGTTTTAGAGTTAGGGTAACGGTGCTGAGATTCATAAATGATACTGCAATAATATGTTTTTATTGCCCATTGTCAGTGGACTATGTAACAATTAGTGTTATGTGTAGTGTGAGATGGGAAACTCACCTGATGTAAGGGAAGCCAGGTGCCACATGCTTCAGGACCACAGCTATGCTATATCTGTGTGTAAAAAAAATGAGATAAGTGGCCCTTTTGAATGGCCTGGGTACCATCCTCCGCAGTTACTGCTGGCTCTCCCTTTTATGGCAGTAAGCAAAAGGGCGAGTCAGGTGTAACTACAGAGGATAGTACTGAGGCTATCTCTTAAACACATCAATTCAAACTTTTGCATCTGAAGAAATCTCTTTATTATATTTTTAAAAATGCAAACTTACGATATGGCGAATGTTGCGGCAGTCAGGATCCCCACAGAGATGGGGAGGATGCCCAGTCCCAGGCACAGCCAGCTGTTCCATAGCCAGCCACAACACCCCATCTCCAAACCACTGATGATGATAATAAAAGAAAGAGTTCTAAAGAAATGTTTACATTCCACCTGGCCAGTTTAAAAATGGAAAGAAAATACAAAATTCCTGATAATTGAGACTGTAACGTTCCTCAGTTTCTCTGTTCCTCTTTGCCCAAGTGAACAAAATGTTGAAGTGAAACTGAAATGAGTGACAGGCAGCTAATTTAATAATTGCTGACTCTTGGAAGCAAGAGTGTTAAAACCTCCTTGTTATAATACACCGGGTATATCATGATGTCCCTGCTTCTGACACTGAGTAGCTAGTAATGATCAGTAATAAGAAAAGGCCATGATGATGATGTAGACTGGTGGTCACTTGTTAGACCTTGTTACAGGCAATTGACAGCCACTGCTTGTTGATCACAGTCCCCTTCGTATTTAGGTCTCAGCCTCAGTACCGCGCAGTATGAGACTGCCCTCTTTACCCAGGGGAAATCTAACCTCATTGCTACAAAACATTGTATATACTAGTACTCTCAAAATACTTTGACAGGTCCTATAATGTCCATTATGATGTAAGTTAGCAAGTTAGCTCTCCGCCCTCCCCCTAGTCCCTCCCCAACCCTATATAGCAACGGCACAACAGCAAATATTGACATCACGAATAGCAGCATACCCTAACCTGATAATCGTCACCACAGCCCCGCCTCCCAGGTAAACTGTAACCCTTATGTAGCTGTAGAGACTCCACGATCCTTTGGATGTCAATTTTGATATCACCACCGACAGTCACATGATGTTGACACAAGCCTGACCTCACCGGGTCAGAAGCGCACCTAGCGAAGTTATCGAGTTCGACAGCAATGATTATATTTTATTCACCAGCCAATCAGATCGTCCGGTTTCTCGCGCGTTCACCATTTGCAACAGGTGGGTAGTGCAGGTGGCCCAGGTGAAACAATGATACAGGATGAAACCATTGTTTTGTCTAACTTGGGGGATTGAATTCATCATCACTTCTTAGTTACCAAAGAAACAAATGTATGTTTGTCATTAAACACGTTTGGTATATATTGCAGTGAAAATAAATATCAGGAAAGTGAACCTAACTTTCCCCGGGTCATAGTTTCGGCAATTAAACGAACCTCCTTTGTTGGTGTCACCCCAGGCATTAACCTGTAAAACAAATGGAACAGTCCAAGGTTGGGCTATATAAAAGGCCATGTCATTTGACGGCAACAACCCGGATGAGCAGCTCGTACTGCTTCCACCTGAGTTCTTTCTCCAGTCGACATCCAGTTTCACATCAGCGCTATCATGGTAAGACATTTGATTCAGTCTTGAAGAATTGTTTAAATTTTGATTCTTGTATGTTGGCGCCCAACTACAGCTTACAAGTTTCTTGGCGGTCAAATTTTAGGTTTAAACTTCTATATGCTCTAAATTCCTCTGTAGCTGTTCCGTGACTAAATCCAGCTGCTTTCTTTCTTTATTATATATAATACTGCTGAATAATCATGGTGCATGGTGAATAATCTCACTGGTAAAGAGCTTTGACTTCTCCGTCTACACTGGAGAGCCTTACACTTCTTCCATAGTCCCCCATAAACTCTTTTTGCTTGTTAGAGTTATCTCTTGCCGTTTTGTTAATGGCATATAAATGCACCTTTACATTCATTTTAGTCTTTGCCGACAAGCCACGACTTGCACATCTATGGCTCCATCAACGGTTTGGAGTTTGATGCGGTAGGAGGCGGTAGCGGCAACCCGAACGACGTACGGTGCTCTGCAGCATACTAGTATACATTTTGTATATGTAGCACTAGCAACGTATTACGTTTCATGTTTTCCGAAGGTTCTTGAACCTTTCTTTTGATATCATCTCACAATTCACACAAAGCGTCGTCGTTGAAGTGAGTTTGGTTTAATGTGACACATGGGACCACGTGTCACCATAGCTTTTCCCGGATTTCATTCTACTAGTCTTTAGAAATTAGATAAAGCAGCCAAGAGCATTGTTTTCTCAACAGTGTCACGTTAAGTAGGTTACGAAACACTTTTGTCGTTTACAGGGGTCCGTGGAGACCCGTGTGACGTCCACCAAAGGTGACCTGCCTTTCTCCCCCCACATTGTTGCCCCCCATCTATCATACGGGTTCTACCAGTACGTGCCCTTCCCTGGCGGGCCGTCACCTTACCAGGCCTCCATTAACCCTAAACAGTACACCTGGGGTCCGTGCGGACCCCAGCACTATATATTCTGTAATATTTTTTTTGTTTCTAAAGATTTTTTTCTGAAATTTCAGGTAATTGTCACCCACAAAGTTGTGCCTCAACACAGTGCAGAAAATTACGTTTCTCCCATTTTTTTAAATTTTGCATCTGATTTTCTTTTGGGGTCCGCGCGGACCCCAGCCGGCTTTCGATCGTAATGGATACACTGGCGTTCTTATACTTACTTTATTTTCTTATACGTTACTTTATTTTCAGGCTTTTATGATAAGTTACACATGCTTTCTAACATTGATAACATCTTATGTAATTAAATGTGATTTTTATTAATAATTTATGTCAATTTGATGACGTCATTGGTCAAAACCAAGATCCAAGATGGCGGGTAATCAAATATGTATGACGTCATTGTATGACGTCACTGGTGTTGCTAAGGGCAACATAAGCTTTAGCAGACCTTATTATTTTATCATAAACACTTTTTGTTAAAGTTGCGTTGTATACCATTAAGTTTTAAGAGAATAACCTATTTATAACGGTTTTAGCCATTAAAATCATATGAATGACGTCATAATGACGTCATCATGACGTCATAACGACATCAAAATTGTTGTATTGATTAATTTTTACTAGTACACCATCTTCTGAAAATTTGGTGGCCATACGATATACCGTTCCCGAGTTCTGAGGAGGGCAATAAGCCCCCCTCCCCAGTCACACGAACCCCCAAAGCTTTAAAAACGTTAAAAAACGGGTATTTCTTGATTCCTTATTTTCTTCACCAAAAAATAGGAAAAGGTCAAAATGTATGATTTTTGTACGTAATGTGGACTCAGAGGTTCACACATCGATTCGGCCAAACAATTGAGCTGGTAGCATACTGATAATTTCTAAAAAATTAGCAAAAACTGTTTTGGGGTCCGTGCGGACCCCAGGTGGACAGATTAATCAGTCCGGGAAGGTGTACTGTTGAGGGTTAAGGACGGGGGGTAGGTCGGACACGTCTTTGTTATACATTACACACCAGTAAACTAGAGTTCCACGACCTCATACCTCGGCAAATAATGTTAACCTTTACGACTGACGAATTATAAATTTTCCTAAATTTATAGATTATCATAACTATTCCCGTGTTTGACTGTGTGCTTCAGGTACAACGAACATCGTACCATACAGTTTGAGGACAGCGCCGTACTGACTGCCACCTATCGTTACACCTACGAGGGCGACAAGATCAAAGGAGAGTTCCATGTAAGTATACAATTTGAATAAATACAGAGAATGAGATTATTTTTGGGGGGTCGAACTTGTCTGATGTTTGGATAGATCACACGAAGCTCTTTGGAATGCACGTACATGTAAAGTTTTAAAAATTGTTGTCATCAACGAGAATACAGACATGTAGTAAGTGCATTTCGGTATAATCTATAGTATGTGGTATAAAGTATAGTATTGACCAAAGTGATCATGAATTTCCTGGTGTTTCAGCTGGTTGGCAGCGGTTTTCCCGCCAGCGGGCCTGTGATGACCAACGCGCTGGCCTCTCTGGACAGGAACGTGGCGAAGATGACGTCTGTCGACGATCACAATCTGGTCGAAAATATAGACTGGACTTACCGGTAAGACACGATGTCCAATTTGTTTCGGGAAAAATAAAACCTGACTTATAGGCATGGTTTCAACACTTGAAGAATTTGCCAACAAAGTTCGATTTCTTTGGGAGGGAATTTAACCATTTTTATACAGTTAAGATGTGCAAAGGCTAGATGTAATATAGCCAGCTGCCGCCGCGCCACGTGCCTGCGAAGCTGGTGTGTTACGCAGAGGGGCGGTTATACCGGCTATACAGATACAGATACAGACATCTGTCATATCATTTGTAAAATAAGACTAGGGCTCAATTGCTCAATGTTCTCGAAAGTCCCTCACAGTTTCATCTGAATAATTTTCATGATTAAGCTTAAGTCTGCTGAATTGTATACTTTCGATCCTCTCACAGCACCAGCAGCGGCGGAAGCTACCGTGCCATGGTGCAGACCAACTTCACCTTCCACAAGCCGGCTGCAGGCGTCAAGGGGAACATGCCCATGTTCGTGTTCCGTCAGCTGGAGGCCAAAGCCACCAAGACTGAGATCAGCGTGCAGGAGAAGCAAAAGGCGTTCTCAGATGTGCAGTGAGCGCCCAACACGGTCGCAACGGATTGCGTTTGCTTTAACCATTCTGAGACAGATTGCCGCGACTCCATTTTGGTAATATGGCGCACACTGCATAGCATACATGTAATAATGTCAGGGCTAATAAACCACTTGTAACTGCTGTAATATCACCTCTATTTGCAAAGTTTCGCAAATCCTGTTCCACCCATTCATACTGGCAACCTCATATTGGTCAATAGCACGGACACGTACATGTATTTCGCAAACTTGATCACTGAACTGCATAGACACTGATCTGTGCAAGCTTTCTATCTTAACGGGGTGAGTTTACTGTGCAAATGTTGGACGATCCGGAGACTTTGGTCTTTAAAATAATAAAGGCTTTTCGTACTCTTCTGAATATTTGTCTTTTTCCTTGATCCTACAGTAGAATGCCATACAAATGTCACGTTAGGTTTAGTTAATAGAGAATCTGGAGGAAAAATATTCTCTCCTAAATTTGTGGAAATAGTGAGCTGAAGGTTTAGGTTCAGAAATAACGTAGATCTTTTGGTAAGGCCCAACAATTGCAACTGTGTAATTTGCAGTCTAATATTGTTTTAGGTGCATATTGTCACAGGTCATGAAACAGTAGGTTAAACATATAACAACTTTATTAAAGGAATTTGACGTATTCTGCATGTATATATACACAAAATCAGCATGTCCTTGAAAAACTGATGTTCTTCTCCCAAATACTATTACAGAATTCATTTTGGCTTCACTAAGCAGCAGCAGACAAAATCTGACACACAAAATGAAAATAAAAAAAGCATATAGTTAATGAACAGAATTATCTAGTTATCAATGTTAACATGAGAGGTGGTGGTCACAGGTGTAGTCTTCGAAACAAAACCTTCAACTTTGTATAAAATTGCCAGAGAGCCTCTCCCTGGTGGAACCTTCAATTAATTGCATTCTGTAAAATATGTCCAGATAAGAGGAAAATACAATGTACATGTAGTTGGTTTTAGATGTAACATCCAACACTCTCATTAATACACTACAAGCCCAACTTCTTATTTCAACCCTTTCTAGTTTTGGCAGTTGATAATTATAACACATTGTAATCTGTATGCACATGTGTTAACATTATATATACACATCATTCTTCACCAAGTATCATTAATATACATCCCAACAAGCCATGAACATTATATACAAACTTTCAAACAAGAAAGGTTGAAGTTTACATATTTCTATTGGTTTGATTCCTAAGCTAAGTTTCCTACTAGTATAGGTATAAAATAAGATAAACAAAATGCATAATATTATTGGCCTTTAGGCCACACCAATTTAATTTGTTGGTTCTCGGATTCGCCTCTTCATTTTTTTCTGATTTGCAAAAAAAAAAAAAAAAATTCTGGTTCTGTATCAACTCAAAAATGCTCATATTTTGCCTCCAACAGTTGAAGAAAGTCCTTTTCTTCCCAGTTGTTACAGTTATTACATCTACCAATGCACTGGTTTGATTAAAAGTTCAAAATTCATTATTCAAATTTTAACCCAGTCTTTTGTGTTGACTTCATGGCACCAATTCTAGCATTTGGGGCTATAATAGGATGCCCAGGCCTGTTTTTATTTTTATTTTTTTTCGCCCTGTCGCTTCATATTTTTTCAGAAAAAATCCGAGAACCAACAAATTAAATTGGTGTGGCCTTAAATACCAATATCATTTCATATCATAAAATGTGTACAAGCAAAAAAAACTTGTATATAAAATGTTATCATAATTCATTTGTTTTATTTGTTTGGTTTAGTAAGTCTAAGTTTGGTTTGGAACAAACTATCACTTTTTGTCCAATTACTTTGGAAGTAGATGGCAAATAGATTCACATCATGTCATGAAAGGAGGTCTCTGATTGGCCTGCATCAATGTCCAATGAGCATTACCAGGATAGATTGGTAGAAATATGATTGGTAATCATCACTAGCCAATAAGCATTCAGCATTGCAGCTCATAAAAGGTGATGGATTCTCTATACTTCATGGTCCAAAGCCAGAGTGCCAGGGAGACACCACTTTAGGAGGGTACGTCATGAAGTCCATCCCCTGGTACTGGCTTTTAGCATAGCGCTGCTGCAGTGGGGAGGTGAATGGGCTAGGTGGGCCGTAGTGCACTGGGTCTGCCTGAGAACGGGAGAAAGGTTTTAGATTAGTCTTTTATCTGCAATAAAATCTATGAACAATATTTCGAGAATGTTACAAAGGTTTGATATTCCAGAAATTTGATAGTACACTGGGAAGAGTTCACTTGGAAGAAAACAAAAATTAAAAATTAAAAAAAACATACATGTATACATGATTCAATACATACAAGTCATAATCTTTTGGAAAAACATATTTTCTGACCAACACCGACAATAGATGTTGACATGGGTGTGACAGTTTTGTGTGTGGTGACAGATGTAACTGCAAGCTGAAAGTGTTTGACTGTTGACATGTTTGTTACAAGAAAGTCCTCACAAACAAATAAAGATGACAGACTCCAACCCCTCAAGCAGAGTGCCCTCTGGCAGAAACTTCAGAAATTGCACACAGACAGACAGATACACAGATGCTGTAGACAGATACACAGACAAGCAAAGAAACAATACTTCACTCACATGGGGTAAAGTAACAAGCCAGATCAGACAAGTCATATGCACAAAACATCAAAGCAAGATAAGAGAAGACAAGACAACAGAACAGACATATTCAGCAACATCCAACTGTTACTTTTTTTTAATACAAAATACACAAAAATTCAGTGCAGTTTTTAAATGGTCATCAACATGGTTTTGCACACCTTACAAGAGTGGATATTACTGACATTTATTGAAAATGGTCAGCATGTAAATTTCTGTGCCAAAGTAGCATAGACATTTTTTTTATCAAAAGTTACAAAAACACTGCACACAATCTAATCCACTTGAGAAAGACCTGAATGAAATTTCAAACATAATAATCTTTGCTGACCTTTTGTTGTCTACCAGACGGAGGTAACAGGGGGGCGGGGCATGGGGGGTTGGAAGCCAGAGTTATGTTGACTGTTAATGATCTGCATGCCGGTTTCATGCTGCTTGGACGAGGGGAGGAAGGTGCCGGGGAGATGGACACGGATCCCACCCTGGGACTACAGCGGACAGAAAACACAGTCAGACCCAGGAATTTCATTGGACATTTATAGGAGTGATACTAGTATTTAAAAAAAAGAGACAAGGCACGGTTTTAGAATTGTTATGAGATTTTGAGTTGCTTACGTGTGATTTTAGTTCTTACCTACAGTGCAGAAGGAAAGATTGACTTACTAGCCAGTGCTATTCCAATTCCAATTGTTTGGAGGGCAATCAAACCTTTTGAAACCTAGTCAACTCATTTTAATTTCCATTTTTTCAAATTGGATCTATTCAATAGCCTCAAGACCCAACTTTTTTTATATCATTATACATTTTTCCAGACAAGCCCCCTGAACCATGAAATTGAAATAGCTTTTGAGTGCTTTAACGACAGGGATCTGAGGTGCAGTAAAGGGACAGGGAATAATGTTGCTGCTAGATTTGTGACAGCTAGACAAAGGAGGACAGGAAGTGTGTCCGTGCTGAAGAAGACACATTTAAGAAAACTACCATCCAGTAATAGAACATGACACTTTGTATTTTATGAGACTGTACAAGCAAGACATTAAAGAACGACAAACTGCAGATTTTAGTTCCAAGTGTGAATGTGATGATATTCCAGTACCCACCTTTCTACAGTCTGTACACTTTACAGCAATTCAACAAAACCAAAGAAACTGGTGGCTAACAATGCCAAATGTGCAGAAAAACAAGATGAGAAACCTACAGATTTAGTTAGTCGGTTGGTTCCGGCGTTAGCAGGGATATATTTCCTGAGAGGGGCGGAGCCTGCACGGGCACCTCCTGCATACAGAGTACCTGGGAAAGAAAACATGTTATAGCAAGGAAAACAATATTTTAACTCAAGGTATAAGGGCATGCACATTTAACTCAAGTTGGGTGGGACACTACCAGGAGATTTTCAACTAAAAAAAGGAGGGAGCATAGAAAAGCATCTCTTAAAATGATAACTGTCACTTCGAAAACATTCTCCCTAACTTTCTAAATGGAATGGAATGGCTTCAATGAGTTTTCTGTTCCTTGTTCGAGCTGATATTATGAAAATACAATTTATTTTTGGTTTAACATACTGCAGACAAAATTGGAAAACCTTGATTTCAGGTCTAGTTTTAAGTTGCTAAGACACACCAGCTCATGAATGATGCACTGGGCGAAAAGGCCTCGGATGCAGCCGGATCCCAAAGATCCCAATTTGCATCTCCTTGCGGATGCTGCGCGGATCCCAACGAATCACCGAAATCACGGATCCCACACACATCCGTAACGCATACGTATGCATCCGTAACTCCCAGGGGATGCAGACTTTGCAGCGGATGCAGACACGGTATCCGTATGGATACCTACTCGTTACGTATACTTAAGAAATAATACGTCGTTAGAATAGCAAAATGTCACATTTTGAGGGGTCGTATCCTGTCATATCTTTGTACCTCGGATACCGCCGTTTGTAACATAAATATAAGGGAGACAATCCCCTACACACTGGATACCAGGATATACGCATTCGTGAGAATCCACTTGTGTTTTTTAGGCATCCGCGAGTCCACTCCACAGCAGAAGCGAATTGTGGGTAATCTGGGGATACCTTGAATATGCGCATTTGTTTTCTTACGCATCCTTAGGCCCACTCCACAGCAGAAGCGAATTGTGGGTAATCTGGGGATACCTTGAATATGCGCATTTGTTTTCTTACGCATCCTTAGGCCCACTCCACAGCAGAAGCGAATTGTGGGTAATCTGGGGATACCTTGAATATGCGCATTTGTTTTCTTACGCATCCTTAGGCCCACTCCACAGCAGAAGCGAACTGTGGGTAATCTGGGGATACCTTGAATATGCGCATTTGTTTTCTTACGCATCCTTAGGCCCACTCCACAGCAGAAGCGAATTGTGAGTAATCTGGGGATACCTTGAATATCTGAATTAGTTTTCTTACGCATCCTTGACAAGACATCCGGTCCTCCACATGACAAGTGAATTGTCGGTAATCTGGGTTAGAAATAGTCTCATCAAGGAGGTTACTCTTTCGTCTCCTTGGTCCGTCTTTCTGTATTTTAATCTGTACCTCGGATACCACTGTTTGTTTGTATGTCTGTGACATAGATCAAGGAGTTTTCATCATCCTTGCTTCGATCGACGGAAAGTAAGACCAAGGTTTGGTAAGACAGACTCATATTCGTAACAGTGCTGATTTTTGCTGTTTCGAAACTTTCCGTATTAGACAAGAAGTTCGTTCATCATACAACCTTCACCGGTAAACCAAGCATGTCTCAAAGATCCACTTCTGTACCCTTAGCAAACTATCAGTACTGAAATGTGACTGTCAGTAACTGTCACCCAGTACTGATCAGTTACTGATCAGTTACTGATCTACTACTGTATCACAACTACTAATTATTCACAAAATATGCAAATTTCCAGTAACAGATCAGTAGTAGATCAGTAGTCGTATCTGAGAGACTGCAAGTAATAACCAGTAACCGACAGTAGTAGATCAGTAGTAGATCAGTAGTAGATCAGTAACTGATCAGTAACTGATCAGTAACTGATCAGTAGTAGATCAGTAGTCGACCAGTAGTAGATCAGTAGCTGATCAGTAGTAGATCAGTAGTAGATCAGTAGTTGAATTTGAAAGCTGTGATTCAGCAGTTTAATCAGGGGGACAGCTGTAGTCAATTATAGTCAAACAGTGCAGTCCTTTAGAAATGGACCAAGCTTGTTTACTTTTTCTAGTGTGCCATCGATCTTTACCAGAATAAAGGCCAGAAAAGGTCAAAATATTTTAAAATGTATTCTAAAATGCCTTTAGAAGGAAGGGTGTTGACATCATGACTTAATTGTTGAAGACAGTTTTGGGGTGAAGTGAAAAGTAGCTAACCTAAGGCTGCATATTATGTTAAAAACTTAGTTACAAAATTAATCTACTTACTGTGTAGTATTGTCTGTTCTTTCTGATCTCTAGATAGCTGTGAAATGGCTACAACTTAATGCAGACTGCATGCAACTGGCAATGTAGTGAAATTAACCATTGGCTTTAACTGAAAGGAGAAAAACACTTCACATACCTCTTACTCATTGTCCTTGCCACAGAATCACATCAATAACGGTCATTTAGGCCTTACTTGTTTCCTAGGAGCTCCTAACCGCTTCCCCATAGTCTTGATAGTCAGAACGTACACTGAAATCCTTTGATTCGCACCAAACTTTAACTAAGTACAGAGACATGACTCTGTGGCAAGGCTGCCTTTTTTCAACTGAAAATGGTGGTTAACTGACATCAAATGCTTTTAAATGCACCAATCAGATGACTAAGAATGATCACATGATAAACATGCTGGGGTGACTGTGATTGGTTAAGTGTTCCAGTAGATGTCAGTAACAAAACAGTAGATGACAGTAATGCTTTGATTGGTCAGACAAGTCATCTATGAATACAAACAAATTGAATTAAAGGATGTCAGTACTTGTCAGTACTTGTCAGTACTTGTCAGTACTTGTCAGTACTTGTCAGTAAGAGGATCAGGAGCTGCCAGTAACGGGCAGAATTCAGTAGTATATCAGTTATTGCCAGTAGTTTTTCAGTACTGTCATGACAGTAACCGTCAGTAAGATATCAGTAGAAACAATTCTTAGGAAGCCTAAGTACTTGTCAGTTATGAATCAGGAGTCGTCAGTATATAAAGCTGACTTACTGAAACGTTACTGAAATGTGACTGTCAGCAACTGATCAGTTACTGACAGTCACATTTCAGTACTGATAGTTTGCTAAGGGTATTTTCGATAGATCCGCAGAGCACTCCCGGCAGCAGTGCCTTGTGGGTAATCTGAGTAAAACCCAAGGGAGGTTCAATCTCAACGGTCACTTTTAACCGCTTGCTTGAGTGTGCGTCCCTCTTATATATACCGTCCCGCTGTCCATGTATAACGCCAACCACAGCATTGAGTGTCGAAGTCCTGGATGCCGACCGAACATCGATTGGACGCTTATACACGCAGTGGCCGAGAAAAGAACGAGAGAGGCACCGGGAATCCAAGTCGCCCCATTCGCCGCCCGGCGAGGTCACGAAGCCGCCTGGAAGGAGCAGTTTGAAACTTTGCTGACCCGCCTGGCAAACTGGACCATAAACCGACTGCTGACGGCATATAGAAGTGAGTTAACGCTTAGAAACTCTTTAGTGCTGGTTTCAGATTATTTCTGAAGATTAGAGCAACCCAACTTTGACCAAAAAGCATAATTTGCTTCGACGGGTAGAAAAAAATCAGTTCACACTACTACCGGGAGGACGATGTGTTTTTGTAAGATATTTGCATATTTTATAACCAAGCTCACTGGTATCGTGCATTGAGATGAATAGTCAACATTGGAGACGTATGATATTTTATATTTCACCAAGGAGGTTTTGATTTCGATTTCACGTATCAAAAGGGAAAAGATAGGACATCTGTAACCTTCTAGATCTGGCCTTTATCTGACCTGTTGTTCCCATATGTAAAAGCACCAGGGGGTTTATGGCCTTCTCACCGGCGGGGGCATTTCACATGACAGTGCCTGCTAGCATAACAATGCTGGCTTCATTCCTTCCAGCTGCTGGGGAGCCTGGTTATCTTGAACAGGAGACTTTTAGCACATTCTGTCCGAAATGCCTTTTTTTTCCAGTGATTGTTTCTTTTATTTCGTAGGTCAAAAGCGACTGGTTGAAAGTGGGGGAAGACTGTCTTCAGCTGAGACATCCATGTACCTCAAAGGCCATCCTGATGCGGGACTAGAAGACAGATGATGAGATGATGGCTGTATAAACAACACATAGATTGTGAGACGGCCATCCTGGCGAAGCAAGATTTTATAGTTCTAGTTCTACCCGTTTAGTATTGCGAATATTCATTTTACATGATATGTTTTGTATAGTTAGTTCTCTATTTGCTGTTACTTATAACACAGTGTGTATGGAGTTTTAATAAATGTTTTTAGGCTTAATCTGTTGCTTCGTTCATTCATCTATATATGTATGTAAAGTCCGCATGTCGGATCTGCACGTATACAGATCAAACACGGGCGTATCCAGGGTGAGAATGCGTAAAGATTCGGGAAGATCCGAGGTATGGATGTATCAAAGATACTAAAAAATCCAAACGCCGGCTCTGTTTTGCATCCGAGGTAAATACGGAGAAATGCGTGTGGAGATCCGATAAGGATACGGGAAAAAGCACATGTTGTATCTGTAGGTATCCGTATTAAATACCGACGTCTACACATGGATATCTATCGGATATCCAGGAAATCCCTATAAAAACGATTTTCGCATCCGTAGAAAATCCCGTTTTTCGGATTCTTGAGGATCCAATCCTTCCAAATATGCGGGCAAATCCCCAAGAAAACGATTTTGCATCCGCGGAAAATCCCGTTTTGGGATTCTTTGGGATCCAATCATTCCGAAATATACAAAAAAATCCCTAAAAATACGAGTTGGTATCCGTGGAAAATCCCATTTTGGGATATTTAGGGATCCAAACGTTCCGGATCCCTAAAAATGCAAATTTCGGATATTTTACGGATCCCACCCGCATCCGTTTGTATCCGCTTGTATCCGCTACAAATGCGTAAATATACCTATGCGTATATGGCTACATCCGAGGCCTTTTCGCCCAGTGATGGTGTAGCGATACCTGGTAGAGGGTCAGGCCTGCCGTTCTGTGTGCGAGACTGTCTGAGAGCGCTGCTGTTGTCGTTCCCCATGATCAGCGCTCGCTCCTCTGCGTACTGCGGGTGGGTCGGCATGCCGGGGTGACCGCCGTGGGGATGTTTGTCAGGGGACAGACTGGGAGGGCTTTCCTTCTCTCTGCAGCAATCATGGTGAAATATAATCAGAATGAGAGGTTTTTCATTTTGAATTGACTTACTTTATCATATTGAGAATTGTCTTGGCTGTTTTAAAAGTTTTGATGGGAATGGAGAAGCAACATGAAATTAGCAGACTCTGTCCAGGGGACCTTGAAGGTTTCCATTCTTCTTCAAATATGTTGTTGTAAGAAACCTTAACAAGACTTTGGTTGCAATAGTTTGTTCTTACCCCTCTTTCCTCCCAAGACAATTGCAGCTAGAAAGATAATAAATAACAGAATACCATCTAGTATTATGTCTACATGTATTCATCTGTACAGTTTGTATGTACTGTACCTTCTGAGGAAAGGGACCTGTGGCTGTTCTCGTGACGTCACACCGCTGTGACCGCGGGAGTTCTGTCGGTCTGTGTCATCACCGAAGGGACTACTGAACCTGTGATTCTCCTTCTCCTATGTTAAGGATTTAAACAAGGGTTAGGTGAATTACTTTTGGTCAAACCTAGAGCCTACAAGCTAACTGGGCTCTGGTATAAGTTTTAATTGAAATTGATAACAAATTATCAATGTCCAATTGATACATGTACAAGGCTTTTTCAGCCTTGTTCCTTATATTAGAACTTTCATTCCAATTAGGCATTAAACTACACATACATCTATGCCTCTTACAAAGATGTTCTTAAATGCAATGCAACTTTCCATCCCTAAACAGATAATGTGGATAGTCATAAACATTTCACATGAGACATTTTCGATGAGAATGTCAGCAGGTGTAAGTCACCTGGTCTGTGCTGTTTTGTTCCCCCTCGTCGTCTGAGCTGTCGTAACTTGGCACACTCTTGGCAAACCTGTGGGCAGCTGTTGTCCATGCAATGGCCTGGGGAAAGCAATTTTGTAACAGTTCATTTGATTGCTTCAAATACATCTAGCTTTTGAATTCCTTCTCATGTCCAGTTCTAACACTTGGTCCCTAGTTCCTTACATCTCACAAAGACTCAGTCTGGTATTAATAATTTAAAACAGTGGTATTCAATGGATTTTGACTATCAATATCCAAAACAAACACCCATCACTCAAACAAAAGGGTAAAGAGCATGCCAAGTTTCTTATGTCAGTAATTTTGCATACTATATTAAACATAAGATACGTGTCATGAAAGAAAGGAGTTCTAACCTGAAGGTGGTGAACATATGACAAACATAGAAGATGTAAATCTCCTGTCTAGTATCTTTAGTGCATTGTTTTTATATTAAACAGTACCTGTCCGTTGGCTTTACACAGAATAGTGGTGCACTCCGGTCCTGTTCCCCACTTGTGCTGTTCCTTCCACAGGAAGTCTGTCGGGGGGTTGTGCCGTGCTGTGCTCGCAGCGACCGCTGCCCAGACCTGGGGACACACGGCAAACCAAGGTCAAAGTTGGAATAAAACAGGTCAAAAAGGCAAGATATATAAAGAGCAACTAGACATTTGGATCATCAGCCATATGTTTTCTAATTGTTGATTACTGATAAAATAGACATCTGTGTAATGAAAGAAAAAGCTTAGGCTTGCAGCATGCCTTATACTCGTAATAGAATAGAATATGCTGGTATAAAATATCACAATAAGCAGTAGGGAAACAATGCTGGATGGTTTCAAATTGATAACAACTATTGAACTGTTAGCCAATCAGCACCAAGGAGAGGGAAGATCACAGCCTGAATAACCTTGTAGCTAACCAGCCAATCAGCACCAAGGAGAGGGAAGATCACAGCCTGAATAACCTTGTAGCTAACCAGCCAATCAGCACCAAGGAAAGGGAAGGTCACAGCCTGAATAACTTTGTAGCTAACCAGCCAATCAGCACCAAGGACAGGCAAGGTCACAACAACCAATGAAACACTTGCAGCAACTCAGTATCGTGGTTTGCATGAACAGATCTGCACCAAATTTTCCAAACATAGATAATAGTTTGCAAATAGTAATATGGAAATGATCTAGTTATGAATTTTGACAGTCCTTCCTAGGTTTCAAAGAAATATCCTTAATTCTGACTCACCGTAGCAGTCTGTGCTGCCTTGAGTCGTGTACGTGGCGGGAAACGGTACACCGCGACAGGATGTCCGCCCACGTTCTGCTGGATCATGTACCCGCCGATCTCCTCATCAATGTTTGTGGCTTGGTTAAAGATTCGCACAAAATGGCCGTCTTGGTTCACTTCCAAGATCTTCAGGTTCCCTGTTGCACTGTAAGGACACACAATCCATGTTAGTCACTTGAAAAACAGCTAGTCACCACTCCATTCCAACCACTTATCCTAGATATCACAATTCTGGCTTTTAAAACATTAGTAACTCAAATACCTTATCTTATGCAGGAACAAGCCCACATCAATGAGTACAAGTGCCCAGGAAAGATTTGACTTAGGGAGGGAAGGTTTGAGACAGCAAGTTGGAAGACTGCTATGCCCAAACATACATAATCTTTTCTTGGCCACAAAGAATCTAAAATTATACTGTTGTAAATGCTTGCACAGATGCCAGACATGTTATTTTACAGCAGATTATAAAGTAGCATATAAGAAGGAAATAAAATTGTACATTACACTAACCTTGTTGTTGCGATGTGATAGTCATGAGAAGTGGACGACCACTGTGGACGCCCGCCAGGAGGGCTGGACTTGGGGTGGACCTTGGTGAAAACTGTGTCCTTCTTCAGGTCGTTAAACATGGAGTCGAAATAGTCCCGACCCTGTCCCAGAGGTGCCACGGGGGTCGAGTGAGGTCGCGGAGGGAGTTTTGAGATGTCTGGACTCCTGCCGTGTCCGATGTCACTGTCGTCAAACTGAAATGACATTTATATTTAACATGACAGCTTATCAATAATCTACATGGATAGGCCTGATTTTAACAAAAGTGGTAAATCTTTTCAACTTAAAATTCAGTTTTATCATAGAAGCACATGTTCACTACTTTTAAAATCAAAACATACAGAGAAAATTTCAAAGGCATGAAGCATAAGTGTTACAGTTTTAATCTCATAAAATGGAATATGTCACAGCAGAAATGGATGAGGAAACTTTTAAATTACAAGTACAGAATCAATGGTGACTGTGTTTTCCTCAAATCATTGTTTCCTGCACTGTAATGCACATCAGTCACTCTTCTCTTCAATGACTGCATACCAAAGACTGGAAATGACACTTACCCCTCTGGGAGATGCTGTGATTGGTCCAACAGGTTTACTCCCAGTGTACGGTGATGCCAGCTGTCCGAAACCTGCCGGCAGCTCGCTAGGGTGGGCGGGAGATCTGACGATCGGCGCTAACGGGGAGGCAGAGCTGATTGGAGGGATCATGGAGGTTACTGATATCTCAGGCTGGCTTCTCTGAGCCACCTCGATCCTGGAGGGAGATACATGATGTTGTTAGCAAAGTAAATGTTAGACTTTTCCTCGATGACAAAACTTTAATGCGTTAAACTTTCCTTCTTGTTCAGCTGTTGCTTCTGTCAGTTTTACATTGTGTTTGGTCTGTCTAAAAGCCTTATTCTGTAATCATCAGTTCCATAAACAAAGGATCCTGTTACATGTTCATACTAAACCTCTTTTAATTACCATTATGATGTAATATGTTAAATCTTGCAGAAATCCTTACTTACATCTTCCATTATTATGCCCAAGGTATTCTTCCGAATGTTTCCCACCTTTTGTCCTCGTCTTGCAGCATGCCTCTCAGAGCCTCCATCTCCGTTCTCATTGGTGTTCCCTGTGCGGAGACGGGGTCGACCTCCCTGACCTTGGCGATGAGAAGGTCCTGCATCTGGCGCAGTTTGTCCTCCATGTTCCTCAGGTGGGACCGTGAACGGAATCGCTCCTGGTCTAGCGACTCCTGCAGCGACCTGCTCAGCTCCTCGGCGTGGGACAGCTGTGAGGAATATGGGTGTCACTGTTTGTCTGTGCACTATATCTTCCAAACTTGACTGACTACTGTATATCTATAATTGTAAAACTTTTGCAGTGGTTTTATTTTGCCATAGGAGGGAAGGAGATGTTTTCATGCGGTTTAAACAATTTTGGAGGAAAAATGTCTCCAACGTCATTTTTGTTAATTTGCCAAACACACTGTTCGGTGCCTGTACACCTCTTCCGGTCACACCCCCTTCCGTTTCCGCCCACGGCCCGGCCACATGTGGTCACATCTTCTAACTCTGACACTCGACCGGGAGCTTAGCGAGGGCGCACGTGGCTTCGCTGCCTGCTCTCATCTCAAATATTAATTATATTATGTTATACAGAAGTCATATAAGGGAGGCATATTTGCGGTGTCATGAATTCGTAGTGGAGAGTGAAAAATAAAACCACTGCAAAAGTCTCACAATCAGTTTTCAGTATCATTATCTTAAAGGTTATAACCTCTTTGCTTTGAATGAATGATACAAAAATTCTTTAATTGTCTGTCCTTTCATTGCAAAATTCTTCAGACTTGTCAATGATCAACATAACCATAAAGGAAGATAATGTTCACACACCTTGACCTCTAAGCTCCTGATCTGGGCCCTGAGGTCATTGACCGTGATGAGGAGTTCTTGGTTCTCATTGGTCAGCGAGGTGATGGTGCTGTTGGACACTTCTAGCTGCTGATGGAACTCACGGAACTGGACAGGCACAAAACCACTGGTTAGTTTCAGAGGCAGTGTGTTGTTCTCAAATGATTAAATGATGATTTACAAACCAACAGAACAGTTGCCCTCTGTACTCACCCCAGCATTGTATTTGGACTCCACCTCATCCTGGTACTTCCTGATGTCTGCGTCACATGCATCCTTCACCTTCTGGATGATCTCAGCAGCGTTCCGGTCCCCTCCACTCATTTCACGTACTTTAGCCTCCAGCGCCAGAACCATGGCCTCTGACCCCTCCAAACGGGCCTTCAGATCGTGGGTGTCCTGTAAATGTGATAATTGTTGTTGATTAAAGCTGCTCCAAACAAGAAGACCGTAGGTTACTAGTACTAATTTTCAGGGTGCTTGCACCATTGCAATGTTTTATGACGTGGCTAAGAATTTAGGTATCTTGAACAAAACCAAGTAAACCGGAAAAAAATGGCAGACTTACTGCTCCATGGATCTGGTCTCTGAACGACAGCTGTTGCTGCATCCTGTTAATTTCCTCCTGAGCCTCCATCCTTCGTAGTTGCTCTGCTTCCAATCTGTCAATCAAAGGAGCACACTTGTTATCAGGCGTTACTGTTGATTGTATAATGCTTTAACGTTGTATATAGTGATAATGTAATTTTGTGTGTGAGCATGAGATTTACACCAATGACCACCTGTGCTGAAAGGTAAGTTGTCTTGTATGTAGTTTTATTGTATTACACTAAGTGTGTCTAATTAACTTTGACATATCGACACTGGACCACAATAAAGCACCAACTTCTGCAAAAGACCTTGTTTCTACGTTACACTACTTTTTAGCACTCTATTGTGTAATGTGACCCAAACACTGAACATCCCACCTCTCTGGATCCGACAGTCTGTCAGCAAGGAATAAGCGGTTACAGTAACAGTTTTATTTTTGTAGGATTTTATTTCAAAAATTATAACAATTGCTTGTTATGTTTGTACCTTTTATCCTAGGGTGGCAAACATTTTTTTAGAAAAACTGCTATCATCAAAAAGAAAATGTTCTGAAATTTTATCCCATCTCATATTCTCTCTAGATCCTGGTGGATTATGTGGTAAAGTTAATTTTTCAAGCAAACTAAGCCTTAAATTCTAGAGCTTCAAGTTGAAAGAGCAGACTTACTTCCTGTTTATTTCCTCGTAGCTCCTGCGGACGTGGTCTAACTCCCTTTGTTGGGACTCCAGCGCAATGGCCGGCTGCATGGCAGAAGTCCGAGCACTCTGAAGACAAGAAACAGTCACAGGACTTGTAGTTGTAGGGTACAATCTTTGTACTGAGACAGGAATTCAGCTAACAGCTAGCAGAATTTACAGAGTGCAGAATTCATAGCTACAGCTAGACTACACTTTCATTTTGATGTAACACACTCAGTCACTGTCCGTGGTTTACCGTCTTTAACATGTTTTGATGTTACTTACATCACACGGTGTAAGTTCTCACCTGTATCTCTGAATCCTTCTGTGCCATCAGACGTCCACAGTCGTTCAGCTCCTGCTGTTGTCGGGAGATCTGCTGGTTACTGATATTCACCCTGGTGAGAAAGGGACAGAAAAAACAGTTAGGACATTGAGTCAGTTTCAACCTGAACAGAAAAAAGCAAAGCCTGCGATACATTGCCAAAGAATATTGATAACAGGGTGATCTTTTACTACTTTCAAATGGCACTATTATGGATTCAGTCTAACAGTCAGGCAGTTGCTTGTTTTATAAGAAAAGTCTACTGTGGAACTCTCTAACACACTGACCATTAAGCCACTGATAGCACAAATCAAAGGCACTAGCTCATACAGTTCTCATTCATCTTTTCCAATCTGACTTTCATAAAATTACTCGGAAAACAGAACATCCTTGTAGCATTATTGAATCTGATACACTGTGTGCAGAGTTAAATAGTCCATACAAATAACAGTCATAAATTTTCATCACGATTGCAGCCAGAATAAATATTGGCTCATCTGACCTATCCTGAAGGTCGTTGGCGAGTCGTGAGTTCTTGCTGTTCTCGATCTCGAGTCGTGACCTCTCCAGGCTGACCTCCTGTAGCTTCCCCCGCAGCTCCTCAACCTCGTGTTCGTACAGGTTCCGCAACGTCACCATCTCCTCCTCGAAGATCTTGGTCTGCGCCAAGATGCTGGCCGTGTCATTCTGTCAGGGATTGTGGGAAAAGTAAATGATGAATAGATCACTGACTTTGTTCGCTCATGGATATTTTGATATTTTGTAACATAAGTCAACATTTCAGGAAAAACAAAGCCTTCAGAAAACACTTTTATACAATACTTTTGGTGATATCACATACATATACTTAATACATAATTTAAAAATCTAGAATAGATGTACACATGTACTTAAAAGTGTTGTAAACAACAAACATGTCTGATCTCAAGTCAGAATATCGTATTTACTTGTTCTGAGATATTCAGAAGATCAATACCCTGTAGTAGTGAAAACAAATTTTTAGTGTTACAATTTTTTAGTGTTAAAACCAGATTATGATAATCCTTCCATGCATGCATTCAGATATATCGTCCACCTGGTCCGTGGTGAAACGATGGCGGTTCATGTAGGAAGCAAACATGTCGCTGGGCTGCGGACCCACCTTCTCCTGATACCGCGGTGACAGCGACGTACTCATGGCGACTCCTGGTGCGGCAGAAACACAAAGAAAAACATGGTGTCAGAGACTGGGAGTGGTTGGTAAATAACCCACTGCATTCAATGAGGCATACACTAATCCATTACATACCTGTCACCATAATAGTAGGGGTTCACTAAGGGGAAACAAAGCTTCAAAGGTACTGTAAGATGAATCTTGAACATAAACATTTACTTTTTTTGACTGTGTATGAACCAACTTTGAAAAACAAAATGTTACCCCATGCATAGACTTAACCCAATTTTTTTCTGCAATC
This sequence comes from Branchiostoma floridae x Branchiostoma japonicum, assembly GCA_013266295.2. Classification (NCBI taxonomy): domain Eukaryota; kingdom Metazoa; phylum Chordata; class Leptocardii; order Amphioxiformes; family Branchiostomatidae; genus Branchiostoma; species Branchiostoma floridae x Branchiostoma japonicum. Next base: position 10,025,492 of record CM023824.1, read on the forward strand.
GATAAAATCTTTAAATATAAAATGGTCAAACAACTAATGGATATTGATTGGGCAAAAGTAAATATGACTTTGGTTTCATAGCTGGCTACCCTTGAATCAGCTTGGAAAGGACAACTTAATGACTTGTACAAAGTTCAACTCCAGAAAGGAAGAATGGGACTTTAATTGTGACAAATTGTAAGGTCATTTCAATACAGATCTTAGCACAAAGTATTTCAAACAACATCACTTGATTGATTTAGTAAACATTCCTTCGAATGGTCGACTTGGTTACTTGAAAAAAACATGCCATTTACTGATTTGATTTCGTTGCAGATATAACAATTTCTGTGTTACTGTTTCAAGTGATTAAAGAGACTGGACTGACCACTAAGGAGTAAAACCGGTTATTAACATAGTGACGCAATAACTTTGGGTTTGCAGGATTTTCTTCTGTTTGTTTTGAAGAACGCACCATGGCAGTGAAATCACATTTAGCAAAAGGCTTTCACACTGCAAACCTAATAACAACTGCAACACAAAGAAAGTGAAAAGACACGAACAATCGTGTTTCACAACAGGTGGATAAAGGTGTATTGTTACCTACATGTCTGACCAGGTAAATGCCTAGAAACACACCTGTCCGTTCCACCACTGACAAAACTTGACTGGGAGTTAGCTTAAACAGTGTCAAGTGGACGGCTTACTTTTTATTTCCTGCTCTGAATTGCCTTTTGAAACAGTACTATTCGCTGAAGGGTCTGGTTTAAGTATCATCACGAGAGAAACGTGATCTCGCCCTAAAACCAACTGATATATTATCCTAGCTGGTACCTGTTACACATACATGCCTTCCTTGGGGAGTTGAAAGCCTCACATTAAAAATTCATGCAAATTAGAGGTATGAAATTAGTATTTCATGGGACTATAACCACGGACAAATCACTGGTACTCCACGAGCGTGTATATAATGGTTTGTTACCGGACAATTAAGTCCACTTGTTGCTGTGATTCGGAAGGTCAGCAAACCGGTTAGTAAAAACGACTCCAACTTTCTCGATATACAAACAGACAAGAAAATCACATGCTCACCGTTGTGCCTTTTTCTCTGTACTTCTTCACAGTCTAAAGGGCTTCTCCAGACCCTTATTCCACTTGATGTTGGGTAGCTGTGCTCTCGTGGGCAGCCAAGTGGGAGTGTTTGCTACGGGAAACTATAGCTAGGTGCTTTTGTTGTCGGTTGCCAGGTGCGAAGGGTACGGTGAACTTTGGCCCGGCATAGCGGGACAGCGGGGGGCGGGACTATTACCGCTGCAAGATGTAAAAGCATTTTGGCCAGCAACAAAAAAGTTACGGATATGTTAACGTTACTGATAGTATAAAAAATCAAGTAGCAAACAAACAAAAATTTTGTTGATGTTTTATGGTGTTTTTTTTTCAAATGTTGATATAGCGAAGCACTTCAATGTGTTCTAACGCTGAATACGTTTGGATGACGAATTTGACAGGTGGCGGGAGTAGCTGACCTGAGTGAAGCGCCCCCAGCAGACGACCAATGGTACTTCATCATGTCTGAGCCGCTTTGAAGCGACGTCTGTCGATATATTTCTAGCCTGACTAAAAACGAGGTGGTAACGTTACATCCATTTCACGAAAGCTTTCCAGAAAACATGAGAACAAGATTTCACAAATTATGCAACATATTAAAAATGGTTAAAAATCACAGACATAGAGATAGACCTTGACCTTGCTCCCTTGCTTCCTTATTTCTAGTGCAGATTTCCATTTAAAGTTCGAAAGTTGGTACCATTGGTTGTAGTTTCGAGTATTGAGCACACATTCTTGGTCTTTCCATCTTTCCTTTATGCTTGATATCGATTTATAAAAAGTGAAAACTGCCCTCTCCTCTAAAAGTGGTCTCGTCCTGCCATCCCCTCAGCCTGTGGCCATCCCATGGTGCCGTGCGCGGATTGTTATCGGAAGTGTCGAGCGGGCAAAACGGAGGTGATTCCTCGGCCGGGGAGCTCAGTTTTCCCGGCGGTTTTCTCCTCGCATTTACGGTGATCTCCGGCTCTGAGTCCGCCGGAAGTGTGCTGCGATACGAGAGAATTTGGAACTCGCCGAAAATTGGGCGTGGGGCGGTGAATCACCCGCAGAAGCGTATTGTATAACCGTAGACAGAGAGGGGTTGCTGTAAGGAAAACCGTGTTCACGCTTGTCGTGCAAAATCGTGCCCTTGGAAAGAGTCCAACTACCTTTGATATCCACAGAAGGCATTTTCATCCCTTATTTCCTACAACAGGTAAGTCTTCTTCAGTTATGTTCGTGTCAGGTTTTCAAACTGCTACCAAACCTTTGTCAGGGTTCGCCTCAGGAAACATTTTACTGGGTCAGACGACATGAAACCCTCTCCACTTTCGCGGTCACGGTCACTTGAGTGATGAAATCTTCCGGGTCCTGAGCTTTAAAATCTGCTCAAAATCCACGAAAACTTTCAAGCTTTGAATAAAAAGCCACACATCGTTGTCCTGTCAACGTTGGATCTGACGTGTCCCGAGAAAAATTGCAAGTAAATTGACGGTAATTTGCGACAAAGTGATGACTTGTCGTTCAACACGTAACGTGTCAGTGCTAACCGCTAGTTAACTGTCTGATAAATACATGGTCTTTCATCAGATTCAGAGTACAGTCACTTCGAGAATAGCATTTCATCTTTGTTGTTTCTATGATAGTGCTGTTTAGTTACCGTTTTCTTCTGTTATTTTACTGTCGATGTAAGTGCGATCTACCAAAGAAGGTACATCAGGTCATGACCTCTGCGGAAACCCATCACCCTTCCATTATATTAGAGATTACCACAAAAGTGTTAATTAGTCGGAATAATTATGACTTTTCACTGGATGTGGAAAGAAAATTGTTGGAGCTACGTTATGTTCAGTGGGGAGGGGCATCCTGAATGATACATATTCAAGACATAGAAGTATATGTTGTTTGAGATCAGGACTCAGTGGGAAGAGGGGTAATCTTTTAGAGATTGCTATTTTTACCAGTGATCACAGATTACATGTGACGTGTGTGGTACCCATAATTGGGTAGAAACCATATTGGAGAAACTAATTAGCTGTTTGGTTGATACCAAGTTGCAACCAACAGACATTCTAAAAATCTTGGTCTTGGTTGCTTGTTTCACATTACAGGCAAAGATGAACATTATAAGCACATAGCTGTTGTGCGTATACTCAGGAACTATTCGGGCACCATTTTCTGCATTAGCAGCTTGCAGGCTAAGTGTAAATCTTTTCGGCACACACAGAATGAGTCAACTGTAAACCACCAACATTCCCAAGTTTCCTGAACTTTAAAGGCAATGTGTATAACCTTTACCCAGTCTGCCAAACCCAGTGTTGTACATTTGTATATGTAAAGTGAAACCATGATATTGGATAAGCTTTGGCTAAGACTTTAAAAGCTGTTACCCAAACCATGGCGTTAATGTTGGGCTGTGGTCCAAGAAGGTTGAAACACCATATCAAGTCGCCAGGTATTTGGGTCATGTGAGCTGGTTTGTAGGATGCCCTAGGAAATGCCATTATGTAGTTGCCTGCACCAGAAAAGTCCAGTCTGTCACGGTGTCACCTATCTACACTTACATAATATAAAGTCAGAAGTACTAGTTGAATATACATGTACATGGTTTGGGAACATAAATGTGAATATGTGTATCACACCAACATGAATTCCAAGGTTCCAAAGCTTGGAGCTCTCCTTTAAAAAAAGTGAATGCCTTTCATGGCATTAGGTGTCTCCATGTTTGCGAAATATTTTTGTATTTTTAATTAGCACAACTGGAATGGTCATCATATATTCAAACCCTGCTGCCCTTCATCAACGACATTGCCTTCATGTAGATCTAGTCTCAAGACTTTGAATAAAAAAATCTGAACACAGTTCTTCACCTTTTCAGATGTGCCAGTATCCTTATCAGGTCCAGCTGGCTTTTCATAATTGCTCTTTTGACACCTGGTCTGGCTGTCAAATGTGGTGTTAAAAGTGGGCCAAGTGAACAGAGCACATCTGCATGCCCCAGGGACACTCAACACTGAGGATTCCTCATGTTTTATTCCTTCCTCATGTCACCTGGGACATGCTAGGCTGCCCTTGTACTGGGGCACAAGAATGGCCAAAGTGGGGATGACTGTTTACTGTTTACCACAAACAAGGATACCTGCTAATGATGCACCTTCAAATGCTAAAGAGCCACCAAATGTCTTATAGCTTTTTTGTGCTCCAAAGAATTCCCTATATGTTTTTTTAATCAGTTTGGCATATTAACATATATGCATACAGTTGAAACTAAAAAAGCAAAAGTACTACTTACATGCAGAAGTTAGGTGACACGGGAATCTAAATTAAGTACTTATTATTGGCTTTTCAATTTCTTAGGAAAGTCGCATACTTGTAAATCTACCAGTAGCTCAATTAGACTTTCAGAAAGGTATAGAATCTTTGAAACTCACATTATCATACTACACCTCAATGCATGGACTAGTATCTGTGTGCCACCTGTATTACTTTAACAGTACAGGGGGGCCTTGTCCTATTTCATGGTTCAGCCCTATTTCTTTTGGTAAACAGAACCTCTGTAGGTCCTGTACATCTTTGAACAGACAAGGACTGGTCCCCTTTTCATCCCGCCTCATCCCAACAAAGAACGCACTCCAACTGAGAGCACATGCTCGGTACATTTTTGGTTTTAGTCTTTTGCTTGCCATGGAAGCAGGGTTCATAGGTCATGGGAATAACACAGATGACTTTTGCTATACTGTAAGAGTCCATTCCTTGCCAGAAGTCGTCTGCTATGGGTCAGCTGTGTTAGTTTTACCCCTCATAAACACAAATGTACTCTTTAAACCATCTATTTGGGATATCAATGTCTGGCGATAGCATTTATTATGTATTATGTGTATTGGTCAACTGGATAAGCTGATAGAATACATTGTGGCTTAGTATATAGCAACTGATAACTGGAGACATATCGAAATGCTTTATGTGTATTTGCAAAAATGTTGCTATCAGCAGTTGTGTTTGCTTGTTACCATAATGTTACCATAATCTATTTGTTTCTTTGATAAAGAGGCCAAATTATTATTGATATTATGTAAGACATCCCATGGCAAGTGGTTGGTTTCAAAATTTTCCAAAAACAAAGGAGTTTGCTTTTAAGTTTTACCTTCTTCTGTATTGTCTGAGGTACTTTGTGTGAATTGTTCTTTATTCTCATTTAACTTTATAATCATATCTCTTAATGATATAAGTTATGCCTGATATGAAAAAAATTTGACGTATTTCCTTACTGAACGTACCTATTGTTATCTCAAAAAGACATGGAGATCCCTGCCTACCACTAGTGAATCATCAGATGGTGCGTGGTATGAGTGGATTTTTCCGTCAAGGCTTTCCAGATTACCTTACAATGTACAGATCTAGGTTCTTTGTGTTGGTAGGTTTAATGTGCCATGATCTCTGGTCTGTAAGTCCCTTGCTAATCACTTGTAGTATTGTGTTTTGATCCCATGTGCTCATTATGTGGTCGTTCCAGGTGGGGGATTATTGTGGGATTGTCTCTGTCAATCTTGTTAGGCATTTCCCCAGGGCATAGGTAAGGTAATCAGGTGAATGTGCAACTGCATTTATATCAGTCTGAAAGTAGAGACCACCGTGCACACAATACATGACTCTATTCAATTATATGATACAGGCTATAATGAAGCTGCTAGTGTACTTAACATACATGTATGTAACAGGAAAGAACCCTGAGTTAGAGATGACATCTACTAGTATATCTTTTAAAAATATATTGGCCAAAAAGCTATGCCGGATCAAGCAGTGAGACGTATACAAACAATTATGTTTCTAATTACCAGTAAAGAATTTTACCCTGTTAATTTTCTTCCAGGAGGAGCAAAATATAATCATTTGGCTTTACACAAAGATGTGCTTTCCAGAATACAGCCGTTTTCAATAAACAAGTTCAGAGCAAGTGGATATTCATGTAACAGTGACTGTTACTCATCTGTTAGTGCCCTGTAATGGTGCATTCATCTTTATGGCCCTTCCTAAGTTAAACATACATTGCATGCTTCCGTTTACATGTAGCCCTGTGTACCATGACTCAACACCATTGTACTATTGTGTGAATTTGTGAGTTTGTTTGTCCAATTCTGCAGACGTCAGTGGTGTTGTATTGAGAGCTGAAACTGGGCAGCAACCCTTATTTTCTCTAGCAACATTGGGACTCACAGTTTATACAAATAAAAGCAGAGTCCGAGTTACCATGGAGATGGAAGATTTGCATTGTGGTGCTGCTTGTGCAGTATCGTGGTGATGCTTTGTAACTCGGAGGTGTTGGATTTTGCCTCCTTCTAAAAGTACAATAGTTCTGTAAATAGACTAATGACAGAAGAACGGTCACTTACACTTACATGTAGTTAGGCATTTGCTTGTCCTTGAGAAAACAACTTGCCTCTGGTCTTTGCTAGTAGAAATGCAGAAAATTTTAAAACTATCCCTGTTCTCCTATCTTTCAGAGTTTTTATGAGTATTTACGACCCAATGACTGAACTCATTACTGTCACAGTACATGTGATGGAATGTTACACTGTGACATGTCGACAGAACCATTGGTGTTTGGTCATGTGTAGTGAAGTATGATGAAGGCAACCTTTGTCTGTTAGGACATTACTTCATATAATGGAGGAAGGTTCAAGGGCAAGACGCGTTAATTACTCCATACAATATATCATTTCCTGTCAAGTTCTCGTTTCTCTATCTACATGCATTAGTACATAGATGTCCCTTTTAGAACATACCAGTATTGTTAAGGTTCATATAGAACTCCAAAGAGAAGAAATCATTGACAAGTGTTTACAGCCATTACTGGCATTAGGGCTTCTTGTTTTTTTTCTTATCTCCCACATTAGGTCAGAGGTCAGTATATACAAAACTTCCTCCCTGCCCCCCACATGTGCGGTCTAAATCCCCAGAGTACCCAACCTAACAAACCAGAAAATTGGTGGACAATGGCCTATTTGTTAATACTGGGCAATCTAATCACACCTTGTGAATGCAGCCTGAATGTAAAGTGGTTGTGTATATGCTACAAAAACATTTCCAGCCTTTAGTTACCAGGTACCTGTTGCATGCAGCCTCAAAGAATTACAGAAGGATAGAAACCAGGTTCACTTGAGACTTGAGTGGAGTCATTTGGGAAAGAGTAGTACATATGGTCAGAACAAGTTGGGTTATTCAGAAAGTCACTGAGTATGGCAGCACTGCCCAGTTGTTTACAGGAGTGCCACACTTCACACAAGGGTGCCAACAACCTACTCACTGGCTAAAGTTTGGGCCAAACCAGAGGTGGTCACAAGGACTCCAAGTGACCTATGTATATGTTTATATCTCAATCCTTGCCAGTGGCACCTTTGCTACTTGTTGGTAAGTAAAAAAGGTTTTATACAAAGACAAGAATGTATGAAATGTCCACTATCCTGTAGCCTCATACATTATGCATGGAAGATTTTAGGGGCATTCGTTGTTATTGTCATATAGTAGTTTGTTCAAAACTTATAGAAAGTTACAGAAATCAAATATGCATGTAAGGAATCTTCCTATACTGGGACCGTGTCTATTGCACAAGCCCAGGTACACTACAGTTCGTACTGAATTAAGATTTGAGTTAAGATTTATTCCACCGCGTTGTTTCTTAAATTTTTAAAGAGGCAGTGTCAGTTTAGTTTTGTTTTTTTTCAATTCAATTCAATTCTTTATTGCAGGCACAGGGCCCATATCACTACATAAAATTTTTAAAAAACGAATACAGGTGTACAAACATAAATACAGTTATGTAAAGTAAAGCTAAAATACAGTGGTAATGGAATTTTAAAGTGTGGACTGTTTGAATACCAGGTTGACGTAATGTTTCCAGAAGTGGCTGAGAGAGAATGAATCAGAATGAATTACAAGTTTTATGAAGCCGTTGTTTGAGCTGAGGAGGCGTGTGACAAAGGAATGTGTTAATATTCTCCTGCGGGCTTCAAAAGTGTCAACTGCAGCTGTTACAAACATGTGACTAGCACTATCATATTTCCTGTAAGCAAACAAAATTCTAAAAGCATTGTTGTATGCTACTCGTAATTTACGAATTGTGCCCAGCGAGTATTGAGACCACAACTGAGCACAGTACATGGAAGAGCAGTATGCATTAAACAAAGTGCGCTTAACTTCAGCAGATGCAAACTTAAATTTACGAACCAAAGAGTTAGCTCTTGTATAAAAGCCTCTGATGTGAGACCGGATAGACTCATCATCAGACAGGTTGGGGGTTAAATGGTTACCTAAGTAGTTGAAAGATGAAACATATTGTATGTTTGTACCATAGAGTCTAACAGAGGGTGGCGCACTTAACAGACGGAATATAATAAGGAAAGCATCGTAAGTTAGTGAGTAAAGCAGGAATGAGAATATAACCCTTTCAAGGACCTTCACATCACACAGAAAGGATGCCTCTAACTTACAAGGTAAATAATACCAGGACATTGAATACCAGGGTAGGAGGGCTGAGCCCTTCTGTAAGACTGTTGATGTGACATGTAACCTGGCCCGTCCATTCTTCAGCCTTCTGTTCCTTCGCTGATTACCAAACAGTTCGGCCTCCCGGTAGAGTTACGGACTCATAGTTATGTCGTGCCTTCATTATCAGGGTGACCCCCGGACATTGTTGCGAACAGACGTCATGTCATGAGGTCAGAGATAGTTGTGTTATCTACAGTCCCACTTCGTTGCTGGGAGAACCTGAAAGTTTTGTGCAAGAATCGTTTCTGAAATGTAACAGAAGGATACCAACCAACTAAGAAATATAATGTCTACTAGTTCACATAATTCTGCCAGCTCACATATATCTGCCACCCTGGAAAATGCATCTAAACAGATCTCCAATGCAAATAAAATTGTCAGACAGTAAAATGTACTCCTGAGTCCTTCATATCTAAACTGTGGATACACTGGGAGGGGGGGGGGCACTGGACTGGAGACTAGAGATCATACTGTATTACAAAAAGGCAGATATACATGTATGTAACCCAGCAGATAAATGTTAATGAACATTATATGTACCTACATTAAGTACATGCAGTGATACCAGAACTTTGAAATAAGATACAGCTGGGGCAATGCTTTAAGTTGTAGTAACATAATGTAGGATTAGTAGACTTGGAGGTTGTCTTAGTGCCTTTTATAATGGTACTGGTACTGGTACAAGCTGACTGGCAAGTGATGATTTTGTGGATTACTATTTTCCTTATTTCTTTCATTGAATATGATATAAATACTGTTTTCATAGAGAATATTTGGTAGGACTGGACATATGTGTATATCTTTTTTACTATTTTGTTGAAACTTTTAAGGCAAAGAAAGAACATTACAAAAATATGTACATGTAGCCTTCAAGTACTATTCTATACAAGTGACAATCGCATTGAATTGAGATGTTCTTAATATGGAGTCACATGGCAGTCATTGCTAGTTCCCTGTGTCAACATTGTGAGATGAGTTTATTCATGCCTGTCAATATCAGCTGTCCAGTTGATGTGATGTTTGATGATTTTCCCCATGCTACAGGTCTGAGGTTCATGGCTGGAAGTGAACGGAACTAAAAAGAAACAACATCATATCATAGGGATTACATATAGAGGTAAGTCACAAGGCAAGTTCTTGACTATCTTGGTCTTCACGTACATTGAATATACCACACTTGCAGTGAACAACATACAGTAAAATCACACATGCACCTGTATGTTCTTGAGCAGGACACACACACACCATCCCATCCCTTACAGTCCTGAATTCTTCTCCTATCCCAGATCTGTTACCAATTATGGTCATAAAAGGAACCAAATGATTCCAGAGATCAAATCTTGACCAAGAATTTGTGTTATCAACTCTTATTAGACCTTACCTACAATGTATCTGTATCTGTATAGCCGGTATAACCACCCTTCGGTGTAACACAACAGCTTCGCAGGCACGCGGCGCGGTGGCAGCTGGCTACATTACACCGAACGACATGTTACACCTAACCTTTGAACGTCTAACTCTAAACAGCGTTTAATACTATCTAGTGACAATGCCCCTACTGTACTTGGTGGCAGCGGGTTCCACTCTAGGATAGTTCTAGGAAAAAATGAGTTTTTGAACACCTCAATCCTTGGTTGATAACTGGTACTTGAAGGCAGTGTAGACAGTTTGAGATGCCAAGAACGAAAAGTCAATCAAGGAGGTAAGGATAACGAGTATGAAGTAGTTTTTAAGTAGGCATGATTTGAGAGCTGTTTGGGTCCTACAATATCTATATGTGTTCTATTTCATTGCCCCTTCTTGCTGCCTGATGTCTGTCTACTCCAGCTGTAGTCCCTTGGGTGCCTGTAGAAATAACACTGTAAATCGTAAAGACAGGCATTATCTTGGTTTTGTTAAGATGCCATTGTGTGAGTGACTTGTCGTCTCTCTCTCTCTCAATAATTCATGCCAGCTACACCTTACTGATCCTGTTGGGGAATAGAAAGTTCAAGGCCAGGAGAATGTTTGGATTGGGAAAAATTTAATCATTGCCTGCCATTGATTTGAATGAAGATGTATGTAGTTCATCAAGAAAATAGCGTGACATTGACACAAGTGTTTCTAACAAATTAGTTTTGATAACAACTGGAAATAGCTCCTTGAGTGTATATGTACACACAAGGTACTTGATTTACTCCTTAGAATGGCTCATGGAATAAATAAGAAGATAAATCTGCCATAGAAGGATTTTTGGTCAAGATAAAAAGGGGGTGAAAGAAATGTGCTGAAGAAATGTGATCTGTCTCCTTTGAGGAAAACAACAGTATGATGACTGAGTATAACGAAAGCATGGAGGCGTTTTCCTTTGTAATACTGTAAATGATGAACAGCAGTCACATAGCAAGGTAAGGTAATTAAAGACTATGCAGGCTTGAAGTCTTCACTTGTTCCAGCCTTGAAGACGGCTTACTTACTTCCCCAGACGTCCTGAAGTTTATGGGAAGGCCACACGCAGTGGTCAAGTTTATCAGCAACACACTAAGGTACGACAAAAAGCAGGCCTGCTTCAGAAGGGACCGACTTGGTCATAATTCTTTGCGACACAAGAAAGGAATATCTTAATTGAAAACATCATCTCTACTTATTTTTTTATTGATCGTAAGGGCTGTCCCTACAGTTGTACTAGATTGCATGGGTACATGTACTAATGTATTTACTGTAGCTAGTAGATGGAATTCTATTCAAGAAGGAAAATCATTACTGGAAAAGATTCATTGAACAAATATGAACTTAAGTTATACATCAGTTTTTAAAACATTAACTTCACATATTCAAATGTGATGTTTGGTTGCCATGGAAGCAAAGTTTGGTTGCCATGGAAATAAAGTGTTTGCCTTCTCCCCTATATCATGGTTCAGTGGGGGTGTAGTCTGTATAGAAAGAACATGTGGTGTGACTGTGTCTCCATCCTGGAATACTCAACTTTTCTGGTCCAAGTCCAACGCAGGGAACGGTGTTGTCTCTGGAACATCTGGAGGCTTTCAAAATCAGCCCATTGTTTTGTCCAGCTTGAAATTCGTCATTTAAACAGTCCACTGTAATTACGGTATGTGTCTTTCGGTGTATTTGTTTTGGCCCTGATGAATTTTTGGATGGTCTGATCTTGAAGGCCTTGACAACTGCTCACATATACCTTAGGTCTTGAGAAATGTCTATCAGAGAATTGATCTGTTAGCTTTCTTCATACATGTATAAATAAGGCATTATTCAATTCTTGTTTTGCTATATTCAAACGAGTCTAACATTGGAATTTCTGATATTAATTTGATTGATTGTGATGAAGTAAGACTTAGAAATCTCTGTCAAGTTGTGTGGAAAACTGAAAATGTCAATGGTTTATAGGTTTGAATGTAAAAATTCTGTCCATTTTCTTAATTGATTTCTATAACACACACAGTCTGTGTTTATGACAAGAATAATCCATCAACCCTAATCCAGGTCTAATAGGCATTACCCTGGACGTGCCAAGACCTACTTGGTCACAGATGTGACATACAATATGTATCATATGTTTTCAATAAGAAAGTGAAACAACTTTCACTCTAATGATCTTCTGGGTTCTGCTAGATAAATCTCACATCTTGAGGTCTGGAGCACAGTAGGTGCTGGGCATACCCATCATATCCCCCACAGAGACTCTTGGGGACCATAAGAAGGCTTGCCAAATCATGTTCCATCAATCATGAGGGAGGAACAGTATCACCATCAGAGGTTTAGGTCATCAAAGATCATTTGAAAGCAATGTAACATTTGTAAATCTGAACCTTTGTTACTGGTATTAATTCATGACCAATGCATGTATTAAACTTGTAGGGTAAAATGTTACAGATTTTAGAGAGGTGGGAACTTGGCAGAGCCTGTCTTGTCCTTGCTTGTACATGTGCCCATATAGTTTTACTACCAGGATAAGGACCTAAGCTGCCAAATCTGACTAGATGAGGAGCATATTATCTTTTACTGCAGTATTATTGGATGCTGGACAGTGCTGGTTCAGTTCCAAGGCCACTTAGCCCCCTCCAGTAAACCTATATCTGTTTGACCAGTTTTGCAGGACTTGTAACCATTATTTTCATCTGGTATGTATCACGGATCTGGCAAAACTACCACATGAGTTTCCAACTACCAGCCTCACTTGTTCAACTTCAAGTTCAGTGTCACACTGGAGATTTTGATGTTCATATACCCTATGAATATTAGACTATCATTCAGAATTTTCATCAAAGTATTTCTTTTATATGAAAATGTATTATTCAATTACTTTTTGAAACCATATCACGTGTGGTCTACTGCATTATACAAAACACTTATCCACTTTCTGAATTACAGTCAAAAGTACTTTGTCCAAGACAACCTTGTTTGAAACACCTGTGGTACAAGAGACGAATATAATATAAACACTTTGGTATAACGATATTCAAAAGTGTCTTTCAATGGTTGTATGAACTTATAACTGAATAATTTATGCTGTTAGATTCTCTAGTTTTCTAGCATAACATGTTCTCTAACCTTTAAGACTGGCACATGTAAATATTTAATATGGTCATGTACGACACACAACCAACTTCCTTTGTCAGGAGTTGCGTGATGCTCCTTGTTACAAATCAAAGCCAGAGAGGGAGCCAGCAGAAAAAAAAGTGCAATGAAGTGAGGAGCAAATGTTTAATGTACAAACATTTATCAGAAGAATTATGAAATATTGCTGGATGTACATTAGAAAGTAAGGATTTTTTAAAAGTCTATGTTACATATACAGGTTGTATTTGCAACTTTGCAAAAAGAGAGTCATCCAAACATGGTACTTGAGTTTGATGCAAGCTAGTCTTACAATGTATGTGTACTTGGACAACATTCCGCATGAAACAACATACTGTATATGCCCAATCAGGTTCGATATCTGTGTCTGGGATAAAATCATTATACTCAATAATAGAGGGTACAATGCAAAGCATTGGTGTGGGTGGCCTACTGTTTTGGAAACATGATTCTAAAGTTTAAATGCTCTTGATGCCTGTCAGTTTGGTTAATTTATCTGGAAGAAATAAATCAAGTAAAACAGATCTATACCTGAAGGAGCCAAATGAAATAATCACCAGCAATGTGTTTTTAGCTTCAGTTTCCATTAGAGAAGTAATATCTTAAATGCTCTATAGGGAAGACTACCGGTAGCTGTGTAAGGTCTGACATGTGCTCTGGGTATACATGTACAATAGTTTATTTCTACAGAAGGTCCATTAGAACAGCTAGAACAGACCTGGCAGGGTTGGCAATGTTTCCTTTGGAAACCAAGTTTGTTTGGAAAGAAATGGTGAAGTATTATTACTGTTAACCCTTATAAGTTAACGTTGGAATCAATCATAAGGGATAGTATTCTTCAGCATTTGAACATGTATTCCCTAATCCTTCCTAGCCAGCATGGCTTTTTGCCAGGGAAATCCTGCCTAACAAATTTGCTTCAGTATTTGGATGCAGTTACTGCTAGTCTGGATAAAGGTATCCCAGTTGATGTACTGTACCTAGACTTCGCTAAGGCTTTCGATAAAGTGCCGCATGAGAGGTTAATAATGAAGCTAAGAGCACATGGCATAAGGGGGGAAGTAGAAGGTTGGATAAGAGCATGGTTGACTGGGAGAACTCAGAAAGTGGTTATAAATGGAATATCCTCAGGGGAGAGAGCAGTTAGTAGTGGAGTACCACAAGGGTCTGTATTAGGACCGATTCTTTTCCTCATATTTATCAATGACTTAGATCAGGGCATAAGTTCCAATCTTTTAAAATTTGCAGATGACACAAAAGTATGGCATGAGATTAGAAATGAAGGGGATAGGGAATCTTTGCAACAGGATATTACAACAGCATGTGAATGGGAAAAGGAATGGCAAATGCAGTATAATGTTAGTAAGTGTTGTATACTTCACTTGGGGAATGCAAATCCAAAGTATGAGTACTACATGAATGGGCAGTTGTTAGAAGAATCAACTGAAGAGAAAGACTTGGGAATTTATGTTTGTAATTCATTGAAACCTTCACTACATGTGGCATGCTCAGTGAAAAAAGCCAACCGAATGTTGGGATTGATCAAGAGGAATATAAACAACAAGACGGTGGAAGTTGTCACCAGGCTGTACAAACAAATGGTGAGGCCACACCTGGAATACTGCGTTCAGGTGTGGTCCCCTTGGCTGCAGAAGGATATTGACAGTTTAGAAGCTGTGCAAAGAAGGGCGAGTAGGCTCATCCCCAGCCTGCGGGGCTTGTCATACGAGCAACGGCTGAGAAAAATGAGGTTGACAACCCTGGCTGTAAGGCGTTTTCGTGGGGATATGTTGGAAGTTTTCAAGATTCTCAATGGAAGGGAGGGAATTCACTTGGAGGATCTATTCACACTAGCAAGTAACCCCTATGCCACAAGGGGCCATCATCTCAAATTGGAATTGC
Organism: Branchiostoma floridae x Branchiostoma japonicum; assembly: GCA_013266295.2. Classification (NCBI taxonomy): domain Eukaryota; kingdom Metazoa; phylum Chordata; class Leptocardii; order Amphioxiformes; family Branchiostomatidae; genus Branchiostoma; species Branchiostoma floridae x Branchiostoma japonicum. Next base: position 10,040,579 of record CM023824.1, read on the forward strand.
CACTTGCCAAGTTGAATATCAGGAAAAAATTCTTCAGTATCAGAGTTATTCAGGAATGGAACAAGTTACCACCGGAGACGGTGAATCAGACGACAATAAACGGATTTAAGAGCAGAATCGACGAATACATACAGAAGAAGATGACCATAGGAGCTACTAAGGGCTATCCGCCTTCTTGCTCCTGTTTTGCAGAGACGTAAGTCTCTGCAATTCAGGTAAATTCAGGTAAATTCAAGTCTGGTCTTGTTGTCTTTGGCTGGTAGGCCTAGGCAGTCTAAATTCTTCTAAGCTAAAGGTATTTCACACCAAAATTGAAAGAGTAACTTTTTGGCCAGTTATACAGTGAGACTGTCGTACCAATAGTTTATGTTCCTTGTTGCAAAAAGCTGTTACTGCAATCTGTCATTTGTGTCACCCGTTGAAACTGTTTGTATCTGTACCACAGGGCTCTAGCTAGCTTGAAATTTTTTCTGTCAGCCCAGGTTCATCATCGATTTCGAGGGAGGAGCGCCATAGGCGCGACACGAGCACCAAAGGCACTCGCAATCTAGGGGGGTCCAGGGGCATGCTCCCCCAGGAAGTTTTGGATTTTCAAGCCTTCAAAAATGCAATTTCCCGTATTTTGAGAGGCAAATCATGGTGTTGAGAGTGATTGTCAGTGGTCCTTGGGATGTTTTTATATTTTTACCCAAGATTTTTGTTAATTTTGTCTGTCAAGGTTGACGGATTGGTTTTAAAAAATTTTCGTCACATGCCACAAAGTTACGGTAATTGACGGAAAAACTGGTGCTGGCTAGAGCCCTTCTGTACCACTACTAATGTATATGGATGCATATATTTTACACTCGCACCTGCATGTGTAACTATTAGAATAGTTAGTTCCTTCCTTTCTCTTTGGGATTTTCCCCATCAGCTTTAAAGGCAGAATCAGCAGGTTTCCTGGGTGTTAAGAACAAGCACATGTCTACTGTCACCAAAATGGTTTGGGTCAGTGAAAGTATGCAAGGAGGAGGAGGGGGCCAAGTTGAGAGTTTGAGCAGAAATTCCATATTTCGTGGTGGTCAGACATCTGTGATACACAAAGTTATTTCAGTACTTCTGGGTAGGTTGTCTGTGAGTTTGTGTGTATGCATGTCCAGACAGAGTAGGTTGACAACATGTGGGTGGGGGTCAGTCAAGATTGACAGGTAGAATAACAGGTCAAAGGGTCAGACAAAGGAAATGGAGTGAACTTGAAGGTCCTAGAAACTGGCCAGGAGCCAGCAGGAATTAGAGCTTGATACATGTATGTGGGGGAATTCAGGAAGCCAGAGGATTGGGGGCCTCCATGCCCTTTTTCGTAAGGCGTAATCATGCCTTTTTAGTCTTCGTAACCTGTAGGCAGCCGCCCCAAAAATCAACATAATTCAAAATAGTACATTAGCCGCAAAGCATAAAGTCGTAATCAGCTCTGAGAATTTAACGTAATTTGTAATCAGCTGCGAAAATTTTGCGTAATTCGTAATCACTACTCCCCATGTAGGCCCTCAGGATTGCCTGAGCGACCCTCCAACCCTGCACAGTTTCTGCCTTAGTCCCAGTTAAAATATGCCCTACAATCTCCTTGGTTGTTCAAATAGATTCACCAAAACCCAAAATACTTCACTACCAGATGGAGTAACTTTGAAAAGTATTGCCTGTATTTATCAGGTGCATGTGATATTATAAGGTTGAAGTTCCTCATTTGCATCTGGCTGGTGAAACAGGTGGCAAAATACAGCCCCTCAAGCATTTTCTCCGAGACGGGGCGTATGTTTCCAAGCTGGTCCACAAAACGTTAAGGTAGTTAACAACCCACCATTCCTTCTTTCCTCATGGTATTAATCTAGCTCTACATCAAAGCCAGTTGGAAATGTGACTCAGCAGCAATTTTACACAAGGGTAGGCATGTCCTGTGTCAGTCAACACAGCTCTCCCAGGGTCCACACAGCAGTCCTTTTGCTGCCTTAAACAGTGACAAATGAATTTTCTCCACTCCGAGATGTAAGAAATGCTCCAGATGGTTGACTTTAATCTTTTTTATTAACTTCATTATTGGCATTTCATGCTTTGACCCAATGTAGTATGCTAGTTAACCTTTAGCACACTAAAGTAGTCATTTGGTTACCAGTTCTCTATTGGCTACAGAGTTAGGCAGCAGGGAGAAAGTTAATACATACATGTACCACTTCATACCAAGTACCAGTAGGGAAAGCATGTGCCTGTAATTTCTGCAAGAATGTGGCCAGAGCACACTAGCTATATTATAAGGCAGACCCCATGATGTGAAGAGTCTTATCAACAAGTACAGTGGATTTATCTACAAATTTGGAGCATTTTTCTAAAACCAGGAAATTGAGGTAATTTTCACCTTATCAATTTCTAAGACTTTGAAAAGTTGACTAGACTCTTTGTAGTCTGGTGTTTTAGCTACCATTTTAGCTGCCAAGTCTCTTTCATTCCGTCCGCAAATAGGACAAGAGGACGAAAGAGACTCTGAAACAGGTTTGGACACCAAGCTAGAATCGTGGCAATATGAATAAAGATGTCACATGTCTTTCCTCCTTGCTGTATGTTAGACTAACATTAGTGTGGTTTTAAGGGCCTGCTGGGTTATGTGTCTCAGCAGGTTTTTGAACATGCACTTGAAGGTGTCTCCTGTCTGGAGAGCTACATGTACAGTTCAGCTGTTTCAGCAGTTTTAAACTTCAGCACTGTAGTGTTTTGTCTACAAAGAGAGGGAACTGGTAACGTTGAAAGGATATTCCAAACATGGACACAAAAGAAACTGCAAATGTAAATGTTAGGATGGACTTCATGGATGTGAACAGCTATGTGGGTGCAGATTTACCAAGCAAGGCATTCATGAATAGTCAATACCTTGTTTGGCTACGATGTGAATATTTTATGTGCATTGTTAGAATCCATACAAAATGTATTCTTAAATACAAATTCTTTCTTTTTTTTCTGCATGCAATGTGTGATTCACAATACAGAGCCTGAGTTCTTTCAGCTTGCGAAATACCAGGTTGTTGATATTTTTCTGCAATCGTAAAGTCTTAGATATTTTCTGGAAAACCCAAGTTGCAGGTGAGTTTTATGTGCCCTGGTTTGTCACTGTCTACCTGAGCCTGACCAATCCATTGTTAATCCCCAATCCCCTTCAGTTGACTCTTCTTACTGTGTCAATATGATTAATCCTGCGATTACAACTACTATAGTTGTAATCTAGGATGATGACTGCAGAATTCAAACTCTAATTTGTTGACACAGAAAGCTGCAGACAGCTGGTACCAAAGACCAAGATTTGGTTTCTATTCCTATATATACTTACGTCTGTTTGCGTATGTATAATGCATGATCCCTGGTGATATGGTAGCCATATGGCAGGAGTCATGCCTCCCATTTAATGGATCAGAACCCAAGTATTTTAAGACCAGTTGGGCTCTAATCAATCGACAAGAGAGCTTACATTAGCAGAGGAACTTGCTGTGAAATGAAGCTTGCAGGCTCTAAAGATAACTGTCATAGTGTCATTTAGCAGGGCATTTCAGAGAGGTCCACCAGAAAATTTCCCTAGCTCAATGATGTGTATATCTGTCGGCAACATTTGGAAAGCCGTTAACTCTCTTTGGTGCCCCCTCCTCCATTTCTTGACATTTGGTGTTTTGCCGGGAATCTGTGGAAAAACAGAGGGTAACTTTTGGAATCTGAAGTCTGTCTGCACCACTGGAGCCGACCCAGAAACTGGTTTGCAAGAATCCGTCCCCAACATGCCTTTCTGGTCAGGAGCTAAAGAGTTTGCTGTTTTGTTTACAGTACGCTGCCACTAGAGCTGTTTATGAATAGTAAAGGCTTACACATTTACCTTTAATTAATGATGTTTGTACTTCCTTGCCCCACTTTATCCACTGATAAACATTGTAGGAAACAACGGGAATAGCAGCTAGCCCGGACGTTAGCGGTCATCAGGAATTCAAGGTGCTATATAAATAATACCAGAATCATTTTACTTTGTGTATACTGAGTCCTTCAGAGGAGATTGGTGAGCTTTCAGTCCCATGTTTGGACTTTGCCTCAAGCACAAAAGAGTATCACACCGACAAAAGTATGGGTCTGCCTTGGAGTGCACTGGCAGTGGCAAGCATCATTGCACTCTGAGCCATCAAAATCATCATGCTTTTATGCTTGATTAGATTATGGTAGAGGGGTTACTTTTTCAGAGACTTGGTGATTGTTGAGAGACCAATTTATTACCCAGTTGATATACCATGGAATATACTATATTGCGTTGACTGAACCTTGACCAGTTGTTACTTACTAATGTATGACTCTCTGTGTCCAACAAGCATGAAATATATGTAAGCCTAGATGACAAGTTTCTGTTCTGTGTTTCAAGGTCAGGGGTCACCTACAAATCCCAAACCACAAGGCATGAGTGGTTTGGGTTTGTTTGGTGTCAGTCTTACAAGAAACATCTGTATGTCCAAGGACTTGGCTCATGGTCAAACTGGGCATCTCCAAACTCCAGCTGGAAACACCCAGCAAATTCAGATAGCAATTCTCGCCTCAGACGAGAGAACGAACGTACAGTGTAGGTGAACAGTCTGAACAAAAATTTGTATCGCCTTCCCAGTTGGAAAACCAGGTATGTCTGCCACAGTCATTTTTTATGCATCCTTGTGGAGGTAGGTCGTTGATAGGAATTTTTTGGGTTGTGAAATTTTGTTTCAAAATCGCTGATTGCAGACCTGAGTCACCTAACCAATGTTGGCAGTTGTTCTGAATCAAGCTTGCTTTCTTCTCTTCTTTTCAAGTTTTCTACTGCTGGTGTATTTGGGATGTTCGAAGGAGGAAGTAGAGTATTAGGCTTGATGTATTTTTGGAAGTTATTCATTATGCAGCTTACCATCTAAGGCAATTGCAATTTTCAGAAATATGTCTGAAATGCATTGACATGTTGAATACTGAATCGCTATGTATGATGGTGCCTGATCATCCTTCATTTAAAACGAGAAAATCATTCATTTGAAATTACGAAATTTCAGTGTGTATTAGTTTTGCACGACTTGCTGGAAGGCTTTTTGGTTTGTCGGAAAATCACTTGAATGACGTCAGCTTTCTTCAATGACTGTCAGGACCAAGATTCAAGCTCTCCCGTGGCTGAATGCATGGAATGTGTTCAATGGTGCATGTGAGCTCCACAAGTGGTGACTCTGTAACGCTCCACAAACATCTGTGTCTTTGACTTCTCTCCCAGTGTGCAGACCTCCCTGCCCATTAGTTACACTTGCACAGGAGGGAAGTCAACGGAACAGAAGTTCAAGTACGTTTGTGGACATGTCAATAGATGATACAATAGGTGTATACAGTCTGTTTTTATTCTGGATATCTTAGTCATGCCTGTGCAGTCAGGTGTTGTGTTGGCCACTCTGACAGGCATGCCCCCAGGCTGCAGACTGGAAATGTACAACATGTACCTGGGCACTACTTTGTTTTGTATACAAGGATGTTTCCATTTAATCTTTATTGGGGGGGGGGGGGGGTATAACAGAACAGCATATATTAATTTCTTCTTCAGTTAGAATTAACACCAACCATTGCAAAGATTGAATGTGTTGTTAGCAAGTTGTCATTTTATACTGATGTAAACACTACCTGCCCCTTCAAAAGCAATAGCATCATGCTTTCAGTTCTGTATATAAGCTATAAGCCATACAAAAACAATAACAACAACACTTGTCCATGGCCACTTCCTTGTTTCATAAAGCTATGTCCTGCTGTGTGCAGTGTGTAAATGTACCTCATTACTGTCACCTCATTCCTAATTGTTGGTTTTACAGCTATTTGCGAGTCCCTCCTCTCCAATTAACACATCGTTAACTTATAGCAGCTATGTGCTATCAGCTAATTTGTTAGCAGATGCTAAGGAGGCATTCTTATAGTACATGTACTAGTGTTTTACTATCACCAACGCTAACAGGGGTTTCTTTTTATATAGTATAACGTAGTTTAAAGAAGGGTGAAAATAAGCAGACAAGGTGAAAATAACCAGACAAGAGAAAAGAGTGGATTATCATAGCAACTAAGCTTGGCAAACAACTGATAGGAGAGGTACATTTGTTAATATATAAAGTTCTCTAAATAGAGTTGAAAAATGCAAAAAAATAGATGGGAAAATGGTACCCAAATAAATGATTTCCATACAGTAAAATTGTTTGCTGCAAGTCTACATGTACATTCTAGTTGACAGAAAACCTACATTTGCACATGTATATTTAGACATAAATGTAAGATGCATTCAAGTACTTGACCGAATCCCAGGCTGAAGTCATCTTTTAATCATCCTCCTGAAAGATTAATTTTCCATCGCAGAATCTTGCCAGGAATGTAATGCCACAAGCCTTGTGGGAAGGGGACAGGCCCTGTTGCCACGGTAGCATGATTAATTTTTCAGAATTAGTCTGTGTTTGCATGGGAAAGAACAGGCTGGCTAAGCCAGGCCTGTGTGTATGGTAAGACATTCAGCATTGATAGAATGCAGTTCCCGTGCCAATAATGGTATGGTGAGGCTGCAGTCTGTGGGAATGTTTTGTAGACATGCTTGCCTTGCAGTTTGTATGTTGTCAGTTCTGGCCTGCATCTCATCAGGAAATGTAGGTTGTATAAGTCAACCTCTCCCAGCTATACCAGGTCAGTGATACATATGTACATGTAGGTGAGTGCCTGCATGAAATATGAAACCAGGTAATGTTTAGTTGTGATGAACAGTACACATTGAGACATTGTAAATTAGACTGTTACAGGCTGTAATGTATTGTAAATCATGATACTTTTGTGGTTGTTTCATTTAGCCATAGGAGGGAAAGGGAGGTTTTCACATTGTTTTAAACTCAGGGTTGAAACAATTCTACAGTACAGTAGTCATGCAAGGAACACATATTTGCAGTGTCACACATTTGCAGTGGAGAGGTCACTGCAAAAAAAAAAAGAGAAAATAAAACCACTGTGAAAGATTCAGAATTTGCAGTAGCTAAAGGGGAAATGACTTGATTTCTTAAACCGTAACAATAACAAGCTATGCATTTCCTGAGATACATGTAAGATGTGAACAGACTTTTGTTTCCAGACTATCAACCATAATCTGGTACAAGAAAGTCTGCTTTTACTAATGCTCCTCTAGCTTCCATATGGCTAGTTTCTGATGATGTATCTTTATAATCACTTGTACACTGTACATCACAAATCTGATATGGCCTCGGGGCTTATTTGTACACTTGAAAGTACGACTCCAAGTCTATCGGCACCGTCCTGCCTGTTTCTGAGAAATTCACCGCTCCCTATCGTATCATATCTTCCTTGGCAAATGTGCTGCCAAGATATGCTGTCCCATGTTATCACAGCACTGGTTAGAAGTACAATGAGCTGATCCGTGGCATTAACCATGGCTCCGCTGGACTTGACCTCACACTGTATCAATCACAAAAATTTGGCTTGCTGTCTCCTCCAGAATCAAGATTCTGAGTTGTTTATGTAGCTCGTTATTCAAGATGACGATGGACAAAGCCGACTAAGGTGTAAGTAATGTTGAGCCATGCCACATTTCACTTTTCAAGTCCAAGGAGTGTTCCAACATCAGCATTCATGAACGAATGTATGTTGGTTATCTGTGTAGGAGATGGGTTTTCTGGCAGTGCCACAGATTGTGACACAAGTTGTCTTGTGCCAGAAAGTTCCACCAAAGTGGAAGTTCATTATCACAACTGATATGAAGGTAACGGTAATTCTTGCCCGACACTCAAGGATTTGTAGATAACAGTAACAAGTGGTGTTTCATGGTAGGTGGATGTCAGCCAAGAACAACGCACTTAGTTCTCAAGATTGAAGTTCTTAGAAACTGGTCATTTATGGATACTGCTTTTTCTTCACAAGTTATACTCCTCTGCAGCAGGTGACATATCTCTAATTTTTAACACAGCAAACATTATCTTTTGTCAAATCCCAAAGTTTGAATGTGGCTGTGTCATCATGTAGGTTACCAAGGTTTTGCCATGCATGCTTGTCGTTTGCTTGATCAAAAGATAATTACTAGTTCTGCTAGATACACTATTAGGCATTGGAGGCTGTACTGATTATTTAGTTGTCATTGGTAACCTTTTGATACAAAAAGATTGCTCTATTAATCCTGCAAATGCCAGAGACCAATTCAGATGACTTGATGTAATCTGCTGGGACACCAGGAGGGGGGGGGGGGGGGTAGAGGCCCAGGTTTGTGTACTGTAAATGCTGAAACTGTTGCAGTGGTTTTATTTTGTGGTAAGAGAGAAAGGGAGATTTTTGTGGTGTTGTAAATTCGGGGTTGAAACAATTCTACAAAAACAGTACAAGGAAGACATACATGTATTCGCAGTGTCATGAATAAGCTGCGGAGAGGTCACTGTGAACCACGAAAGTTTCACCATTTACGGTACAAGTTGGTGGGTCCAGTAATGAGGTCAGGATAGCCCATGTGGTAAGAGTTGTACAGTAGCAGTCATTTATCTGGTATGGCAATCACACCCATCAGTTCTGTGTTAGTGGGAGGGAAGCAACCTGTCCTCCCCAGTTACCCCAGATATTTAACATCCCAAATGTAGACACCCCACATGTTTATTATTAGATGTCAGACACCATTATCCTTCCCACACATATGGAAGAGATGGACCTCTTCTGACCTCCAGCATGACCCCTGTGCAATATTCAATGTCCAATGTTAGTGACCACTGCTTTTACCAAGACAACAGGTTCCAGATACAGCAAGTAGACTTACATTCTTTTCTAGATATTGAGTGCAAGTGTGTCAGTCAGTGGCTCTGTATTACAGGTACAAATGTTTCTTTATATTGGAGCATTACATACAATTTTGGAGCTCGAAATACCACCTGCATATTCAGGTTAGTGCAGGTAGAATTGGAGCTGTACAGGTATTTCTGATGTCTACCTGCACCTAACCTGCACCGGTCCTTGGACTGGGTTTATATATACATGTAAGTGTATGTGGATTTTTATTTGCTGTATTGACTGTTACCACCTCTAAGTATGAAATAATAAAAATAATGGCAATGGTTTCTGAACAGTTTTTAGTATGATCCTTCCATACTTCCTAAATTCTGAGTGCAGCAGGTAAAATTTGTGTGGTGCAGGTAATTTTCAATGTTACTTGCACTGGTGCAGGTGTGCAGAAAAAAGGATGTTGAGCCCTGAATGTTATTGCTTGCAGTGATGAATACTTCTTTAAATCCAACCATCTAGAAGATTCCCAGGTATCAGTCATTCCCCAGTCCACTTGCCCGTAATTTCTAGGGCAGTGCTCCCAAAAATGCCTTCAGTTCCCTGGGCGCATCGGGTGTGGAATTCAGCTGTCATCTGTCCAAGAATTATAAACAGGGATTCATGTGCAGACGACTGTGTTGTAAACAGGCCAGCTCGTTAATCTCCCAGCCAACCACAGCCTTCATGCGGAGATGACAACTTCTCCTAGCCTGGTAGCCATACCATCATAGGTAGAAAGGCTAGCCTGGGTGCCAGACTGTTGCCAGGGCCACTATCAAGGCTAGCTCCTCAGCTCCAGGGCCAACATGTCCCCAAGGAAATTTTTTCACAGACCCCCTCAGTTAGAACCTGAGAACAGTCTGCTGGCACTCAGGCAACAGAAAGGCTGGAAAGATACAATGTCAGAAAGAAGGCTAGCTGGAAAGACAGGCTGTCAGAAAGAGAGGCCTATGCTAAGTTTGAGGCCAGTAAAAACACTCCTAAGCCAGCCAGTAGAGAATCATTTTTTGGACCTCCCCTCCCTTGAAGATCAGTATACAAGAAAACTTTGTACCAGTAACATAAAGATGGATATAGATTGGAGCACTGTTTTTGTAGTGTAACAGATACATTGTTGTGGTAAATCTATCTCTAGTTAAGATGGAGAATTTCAATGTAAAACAGCATCAACATAAAGAGGATGATTAAAGACATTAGGTGTCTGGTGGGCAACTAAATTAATAGCTTGCAAGGGTTATAATTAATGATGACAAATGAAAGCAAGACTGAGTGCATATTTTCAGAGCTTGATTTTCCATTGGATCATGCAGAACTTTTCATTTGATGTGGTAGCAGTATGTGGGAAATTGACGTCAAGAATGAAGTTTGAATGATGAAAGAATGAATGTCAAGTATATCCTGCATGTAAAATACAACCACAACAATATGACCCTCAAAAAAGTTCTATTTCCATGCACACTAGTCGCAGCGAAATGTAACCATTGCAGAAGTAAGTCATTGATATTGCCAGTTCTAGAAGTGACTGGACATTAATTGATGGGCAGTAGACAAACATGTGGTGATCTTGTTTATTTGTCCTATAATTAGGTGGTAGTGAAAGGGAGATAGCAGATTGTCCATGTTTACACAGGGGTATGAAGCCCTCCCCATTGACAGGACCTATGTAAAGTGGAATCATTTTTATATCCATAGTTGTTGAGAGGGCAGCAAAAACAAGAAACCTCCCAGACTTTTTTTCTACTCCTGGTCATCTGCTACATTTGTATGTTTAAAGGACTTGGATGGTTTTACATTAAAATGGACAGGTATGTATGCCTAACTCTCAGGTATTATCTTATTTTGTCTATGCTTGGAACATCCAGACATCTACCGGTATGTCCCCGACATATTTGCTGAAGGCAATGATGGTAATGTTCTCTTTATGATATGGACACTAATTTTCACTCTGTACCTTAGATGTTTGTTAATGCACTAGGGTTTGAGTTAGCACTCTAAAGTTGCCGAAATAGTGTTTTCGAAAGCTTTCTCTAGGTCAACTGGTAAACAGTCATCCATGCCAGCCATTGCATTTTCTTTGCAAAAATGTTAGGGCCAAAATTGCTGTGGAATCATGATTGATCATTATACCGTTTCAATTCAGGTAGCTGTTGATCAATTAAGAGAGAAAAATGTTTTTCTTTAGCAGGAATCTGTTTTCCCACTGATAGCTGAAAACTTTGGCCACCAATTCATTGGCTGATTGGGCTAATTTTAGACAAACATAAATGTAGTCTGATCAAACCCCTCATTTTTATGGTCGACACTGCTATCCTTATTCCTTCAGCTGTCTTAGTCCATATCCCTTTTACTAATGAGATAATAGGTTGTGATTTCCCCTGTGTCTTCTGTGTCTTACATGTATAGATAACACAGGAGATACACATCTCCAAAAGATCTAGGGCAAACCCACAAGGTATAGAAATGGTGTTGACAGATTCTGGAACAGAGCTTCCTTTCAGGAGGCTATGGAAGGTTATAACTTCAACTGCAGATGAGGTTTACATGTAGGTTCGATCCAGAGTTGATAGAATACATTGTGCTCATGATTTTACAGTTTTCATGATCACATAATATTTGAGTGAAGTGCACTTGCACATGTAGATGTGCCATGTAGTATGTTAGAATTAAATGTTAGCTTTTCATTGGTTTGAATGAATGAATGAATGGTACATGTAGTGGACTTTTTTTGTAATGACAGTCATATAGAAATCATTGTCTCTTCTATTATTACACTGACTCCTGTGTGCCAAAGTCCATGGCCATGTGTGACTGTGGCTAGGGGATTCTTCAGAAATGACTGTATCATACCAGACATCCCTCTGTGGGACCATTAGGCGTTGACAGGTTCGGAATTCCAGAATCCCCACTGGATATCCAAGGACTCTCTGCTGGTTCACAAAAAATGTGGCCTTGTTTAAATATGGGAATGTTGACCATGAGAAAAGATAGAAGAAATTCCAATAGGCTTTGACCTTTCATCTGCTTGTACAAGAACCTGAAGGGCTAGGGATGGTCTATTTTGTGTAACAGTGTAAAAGGCTGTGTGACCTGAATCCGGTATTTTGGACAGTGCTATCAGCATTGTGAAGTTGAGGCAGGAGAGCCCCCTTTTAGATGAATGTGGTACTGCAAGATAAGTTGGTTGCAAGTCATACAATTTCCGAATCAAACAAGAAATCAGAGATTTCAAACCTCCTGGAAGTACATGTATTTAGAGTTTTTATGAATTTATTGACACAACAACAAAAAGATGGTTTGATGTACTTTCAACGGGCCTAGAACAGAAACCTGCATTTAATACCTATGAACACACAAGCAAACATACTAGTACACATACACACCCAAATACACCCAAAACGATACCTTTGTACCAGGAGTTAATAACTTGTGCAGCAGATTTCAGCATCACAGAGAAGAACCAAGCATGGTTTCCAACACCAGTGCTTATGTTTTTCTTTTCTCATTGCTGGGTGAAGATATATTGCATCGAACTCAACATCTAATAGTTTCTGTTATTTTCCAGATGACCTGATGAGGAGTCCTGTTCCTGTGAACAACACTGTAACTCCATCAACTGTTCAGTACACATCTACAGCACTGCTCTAGCCAACATGTGACTTCCCAAAAGAGTTCCCTCCCTGATGAATTCTAGATGGGGCAGTATGAACTGTTGAGTGAATTCTGTGGAACTGACTACCTTGAATTCTGTGCAACTATTTTGTAACTACAAAACAGCAAGATGGAGATGAAGGTGTGGGTTGAGGGTATCCAGCGCGTGGTGTGCGGCGTGACGGAGAAAACCACCTGCCAGGAAATCGTCATTGCACTCGCTCAGGCTACGGGGAAAACCGGACGTTTCACGCTGGTGGAAAAATGGCGGGACATGGAGCGCCTTGTCCCACCCACGGAAGCGCCGTTCAAAAATGTTGCAAAGTGGGGCCAGTATGCAAATGACGTCACGTACTTCCTACGGAAGTCGGGAAGCACAAAGAAACGTCCCTCCTCGGCAAAACCTGCCCCGCCAGAAAGAACGTTCTTACGACAGAGCCTTCCTCCGAAGGCTGTATCCAAAGAGGGATTTGCCAACCAACGAAAGGAGCCTTTGAGAAAATCATTGAACTCGCAGGTAAGTGCCAAAGCTGAGTTTGAGGCAAAGGAGTTTCAGGAAAAAGTGACCCATCATCCCGACAGGTCGTATGATGATCTGATGAAGATCGTGCGCTTCCAACAGGACAAGTTGAACTTTCAGAAGTGTCAGCTGACAAAGCTAGACTCTGAAATTCGTGACTACGAACTGATGGAGGAGACTGTCTCCAGCAACCAAAGCCAGGAACTCGGTAGACTCGAATCTCTCGGGAAAGAGTACGAAAGACAGCTCCAGTCCCTGGAAATAGTGGAAATGGAACTGGCCAGGGAGCTGGCGGAACGGGACAGACTGCAGACGGACATCACCAGAGTTCAGTCGCAGATCGCCGACACGGAGAAACAGCTGCAGCAGTTCTTAGCGAAGGTGGACAAGCTGATGCTGGAAATCGACCAGGAGAAGGAGAAGCAGAAAATCAGTAACGAAAGTGCCAAAGAGCAGGAGCAGCAGCTGAGTGCGGAGATCCAGGACTTGAAGAAGGAGATCGCCCAGCAGCTGGAGGAGCACAGCCGCTACACCAAGGAACTCTCCGAGGTGGAGGAGCAAATCAAAGATGTGGAAAACGAGATAAACGAGAAGAACAAGAACCTGGAAGTTTTGGGGAAGGAACTGAAGGATGTGAACTTCCAGGACTTTGTGAAGACTACAGGGTACATAGTGGAGGTGCCCCCAACAGCAACTAATGGAGATTCACCACCAAGTAAGTCAGGCTTTTAAAACTTCTCTTGCTTTGTCAGCTTTTACACATGTGTACAGATTTGAAGAATACAAGGAACACCCTGTTGAGGAAATCAGCTTATAATGTTTTCTCCATTAAATTTTAACCAAAGCTTCAATAACTGCATTCCCAACTATATGTTTTAAGTGTTAACATTGGCTGACAGGTGACCACATTGCAATCGTACATATGAGTGACTACGTTATGTTATACACATACCCTTTATATTTGTTAGTCTACTGTACATGTATTAGCTGTATTTCTGTGTGTTAGAGTTAATCCAGCAGTAGACTTTGACTCTCTGCTCTTTGTTGCAGTAGCAGATGTAGATGTGCCAAACAAAACTACACCGACACAAGACCCCAAGACACAGGGTGTGGCATAACTTTGTATACTGTCTCGATTTTAACAATGGTTTTCCTTGGCTGCGGAAAAGTAACACTACTGGGCACATCTCCCCTTGTGTCCCCTCTAACATTTGAGTTGGTGTTCTTTTAACTACCAAGTCAAAACTTTATTTGGAACTAGATAATTTATTCCTCAGCCACACCCTTTATCACTGATATTGCTGAGGAATGAATGACAATTATGTACAACCATGCTCTTGCTATCATGTCCACTTTTTTGAGACATTTCAAAGTTATGTATCGTTTGACATTATGGACAGAACAATGTGACTGCATTCCTCCTCTATCTTATTCCCTCTGCTGTTTTGTATCTTGCTGACATGTGAAGTTCTTCTTTCTCCCAGCAAACTAAAAGACTGAAACACTAAATTCTTGTACCCTCCTCCAGAGGTTGAATTTTGAATAATTCTGTTTGTTTGGACTTCCTTATCCACTACATCCCCCATTGAACCCCCGACCACACTTACTACAAAGTTCAACTTTTACAAACAGCGTGCAAGTGATGAAAAAAGTGAATTCTGTGTTACCAAACCTTCGCCTCATTGTGTGACAACACTCTGCTTTCTGGTGAAACTGATTAGCATGGCATGTGTCATCTCCTATCCACCAGTCTTTGTTAATGAGTGACTGTGAACAAATTTTGTGAAACCGATACTTAAAATCATCCTCACCGCATTTCAGAGGATACTGAGCCGGGCTGTCTTCGTGATTTTCCATTGTCTCAAAATAGGCGGTGTTATCCGCATTGAGATGTAAGGACTTGCGTTTATAGTGTACTATAAGGCAAGCTGTGTGTCTTATGGTCAATCTGAATATTTCCATCTTCCATCAGTTTAGCAAAATGGTCTAATCCTACCTTCCTGTTTTCTTCAGACACGAAGACAGTTCTGGTGACATCACGACCCAACAGCGCCCGGAAGATCTTGAATCCCCGGGAACTCCAGTCTGCTGTACCTACCACAAGAAACCCAGAGGGGATATGGGTGTAGGAGAACAGGGGTCAGGGTACAAATGTAGAAGGAATGGCATTCACACACTGTGTAGCCCCCGGAAGAGAACAGGGTCCAAATACACTCATCGTATTTCTGGATTAGGTTAATGCACCCAAGCCTGGTCAAATGAGGCCGATATGAAAATTATACTTGCTGTTGTACAACAGTGACGTGCTGCAATTAGTGTACAAAACCTAATAAGTTCACTACATGTAGTCTCTGTCGCTGAGCCCTGAGTCATGTACTGTTACTGAAATGTACTGCCCTCTAGTGATGTATATGTGAACTACATCTAGGTACATCACACATGTAGGTATCTTTTCTTTGTTCATTCTTCCTCTTCCAGGGAAAGGTATGTTGAGTCAGAGTCTCTCCTGAAAGATCAGCTTCACATAGTTAATTTTCACATCATGTTTGGTTTCCTACCAACGTTTTGTATCAAACAGATCATCCAATGAGGCTGCTGCCACAGGGAAATATTGACAACAGGAACAGCTGTAAGAGACATTTTATGTAACAAAGTCACATTGGAAAGCTCACAATGTCTTATATGTACTTCTACGTTGTTGTTAAAATTGTAGCTATCAGTATCCTTGTACTTAAGTAAAGTCCAATCAATTTTGTATGTTTTGTACTTTTAATAAGTCGCTGTATCAAGCACAATTGCTGATACTGCATGCTCATTATCATAATTTATGTATCAAATACTTTGTAACCCCTGTACATTTGTAATCATGTCATGTTCAATATGCTGTGTTATATGCCTGTAATTTTTGTACAGAAAATTTGTACAGTTTTTTTTTTTTTTTTTTGGTGGTTGTTGTACCATAAATGACATAGGGGGCCAACAGCTACTTAAAGTGCATGTCTAGTAAGCCTATAGAGTGCAAGATACACAATAGACTCATAAGTCATAACTATGACTGCTACAATTGGACTACAGTGTGTCACTAGTAAGTGCTTTCTATGGTAGTCACCCAATGAGAGTGACATGTGCATGCAGACACAGGGCTCGAAATACCACCTGCATATGGTAGGTACATGTAAAATTGGAGCTGTGCAGGTCAACCTGCACCTGTATTTGTATATGGATTTTTATTTACTGCATTAAATGAAGTATAAAAGAAATAATAGCAATGGTTTCTGAACAGTTTTTAATATGATCCATACTTTTATGATATAATAGCAATGGTTTCTGAACAGTATTTAGTATGATCCATACTTCCTAAATTGTGCAGGTATAATTTGTCTGGTGCAGGTAATTTTCAATGTTACCTGCACCATGTATGCAGAAAAAAGTATTTTGAGCCCTGAGACATAATTGTACGTACAATGTAATCAACCTTTGGACCAGACCATGATAACTGAAGGGAGTGTATTACAATACTAATCATGTGTAGCTTTCACCAGCTCATCTGGTGACTCTTCTGCTCTTATTTGGAGTAGACTCATATTCACAGTCATGTGGAAATTGTCTATACAGTCATGCCTAGGTGTAATGTAGGTTTCTTTAGCTTTGCAGAAAAAGGAGTATGTCACTGTTTGTTGCTCATATAGTGCAGGACCTTATGTAAATTTGTATTGAACAGTTTCCATGACAGACAAGTATGGTATTCTTCTATTATAAAAATGTGGATAGATTTTGTATAAAATGAGACCCAGTCCCCCGTATAACGTATAATATGATAATAGAGCCATAGCTACCAAATTCACTAAATCAGCTTCATCATCATCTCATCTTGACAGGTTCAGTTTGATGAAAAAGCCATTATTAGTACTGGTATATTCTGTCACATGCATGCAAGACTGAAAAAAAGGTTTCCTTTCGTTTTTCCATATATTTTCTTATATCAATGATTTTAACATTTTCATGTATCCATTGTTTAGTTTTGAATATGCTTAACAAAGATACATATGATACATACGCACATATGCAAAATCATATATTGATATATTTAACTTCACCTACTTTAACTTCTTTCAGTGTGTGGACTTCCAATACTATGCGCAGTCTGTATCTGCATACCCAATCAAATGCTGAAATTGAAATTTTTGTAGGAAAGGCTTTTGGTGTGTAATTGGTCTCATACTTTACACCTGTGCTGCAGACATACATGTACATGTTGATCACATTTTCAAGGTTGCTGTGTCCATAATATTTGAAGGCTGGCCCGAAAACTGGATAATGATGTATCGTGTACATGTAGGGGTTCATATCTTCTTTTAAGCAGGACTTTATTCCATACTCTAAGCACTACTTGCTGACATATACAGAATCTCCTTGTGTTTCAAAGTTAAGCTGGAATACGGACATTGTCTTATAATTCTTATGTGGAATGTAAACCGTATAGCTACATGTATGCACACACAGATGTTTTCTGTACTTAATCAGTGCTCAGATATTGGCTGTATTTTACAATTGTAAAGTTTGGAGTCAGACAGATTTTTGCTCATTCTAAAACGTGTGGTTAACAATTAGGAGGTTTAAAACAGTCGTAAACCTTGATTCTACCAAGCAACATGTTGGAAACTGATCTTAGGTGGAAAATGTACTTCTGGTTCTTAACGTGCCAAATATGTAGCCCAGTCATACATATCACACCACCACCATGCTGTCTTGCAATAAAAACTTGAAATACTCCTTATGGGATTCTCTTGGATATTCTTTATTTGTTTTTAGATAGGGCATATTGTATTGCTAGACTTACCATAGAGCTTTCTAATATTATATTCAATGATACTTTTCATCCAAAGTGGTAAAGGAACACTAGTTAGGTAACATTTCATTTTTTGGGCAGAATACTTGTTCCTGTCTGGAAAAAACGTTCAAAACGTAGATGTACAAAAGCCCTCCATATCAAAGCTGAGTAATTTTTTGGACCAAGGTTTATGCACTCAAAATACAAAATAAAAAGCTCAGGTGTGTTTGTGTGTGTGTTTGCGTGCGTGTGTGTGTGTGTGTGTATGTTTTTATCAAACTCTTGTGGTACTGTAACAGTAGTCACAGAAGCGTGCTGTTCCGTCCTCCAACGCTAGGCGGTGTCCTAATCGTAATATAAGGGGGGTATTCTGCATCACATCGTAGTGAGTGTGGGGGGTAGGAATTACATTGTAGTCACAGCGCACCTTCACCTAAATTTCGGGACACTCTTCATACACCACCACAAAGGCCAATGTTGCAAATATATAGGAAAACCTTCAAGTTCAGGCGTTGTTCAACGTGGCACGCGGCATCTTTGGAAGTGCTCCAAGACGCATATAGATAATCTGCCCGGGTTTGCAAATTGTATATGCTGTTGGTTTCCCAGTCCAGGGTTCACTGAATAAGTCATTTTCACTCGCTCATAGAACAGAGACGTATTAATTTAATTAAACCGGGGACTGCAGTACAGTCTGCCCCACTATTTAGACACAATACCGGTGATTTGGGCAACTGAGGTTTACATTGAGACTCCAAACTGCATGAGCACCAAAGGAAAGCGATATTTTTGTGTTCAAGTCTAACATCAGTAAGTTTTAATTCATATGAACTGTGACACCTCGAGCTTCAGATTCAACGATGGATTGATTGCCCGTTATATAAAACGATGAATAGTTGTTGACAGCTGCGGTGCATATTCATAGCCTGTATGTCAACATTTTTAGCTTTAGTAGGCTCTCGGTTGACGCCCGCTCGGTCGTTTGGCAGGAGAATGTCACTGAACTGAAAACAGGGCAAGGTTCAGAACTATGAAATGTGAAAAACGACAATTATTCGTTCCACTGTCTATTCTAAAATGTTCAAGTTTGTGGTTGAGAGGGGAATATTCACATGTCTTTCTACAATATTAAATCTTTCAAGGGGTCAACGTCACCACCTAAAGAAAATTACAAGAAAGAAAGGGGAATCCAGGGAACCTGAAAATGTCGCCATATGTGTAGGTATGCAATCGAGACGTCTGAATAGCTGATACATTCTCCGTGGGGCCTCGGGGGAAGTAGTCTTTATAATTTTTAAGAACACTTTGTTCATTCCCTGCCGGAAAGTGTTTGCAGAGTGCGTCTTTTCGTGTTGATACGTCTCTAAGCACTGTTATTACGTGCCTACCGGCCCGTTCCTCCGCCTACAGCTATTGATAGAATGACCAATTCTTACGTAACCAGTGTCCTTGGGAGTATGGCTCGGCTCGCTTGCCTTCTCTCCGCCACTGTCCCCGAAAATAGGCCAAGTATGCTACGCACCTAGCGTCGAGCTTCTGTACTGCAGCTGTGACGTTGTGACCTCTGTTTACGCCATTCGCACATCCGGTTGGAGCTCATTTTAGCAACACTTACAGCATATGTATTAAATTGGTTTTGTCGCTGCTCACGCAGTTTCTTTCCACGGAAAACGTTTGGCTTGAAGCTTAGCTCAAAGGGAGAATTTCATTTCAAAAGGAAAATGGAAGAAAACGACTCGACTAGTGCAATTTAAAAGAATACAATATTGTGACATGTCACATACATTTGTATGATGCATGCAATGAAGAAAAAATCGTATCGATAACACCCTATAGCTATATGTATTGCTCAAGTTGACCAGCCGACAATCGACAGTTGTATATACCAAAAGACAAATAGTATATATTTCCCGCTGATATTCAGGTTCACTTAAAATAGTCCATATTAGGTTTGATTTAGTAATAACAGTTAATGATTTACTCGTCCACTAGTCGGGATACACTCGATTTATGGCATTACTAATTATAAACATGTACAATTAAATTATTTCAACAACGTGATATATTGACTAAACTGGACCAGGAAATTGTCCAACGTGAATATTCAGCTTTATCTGTGGCCAATGACGTCACGAGAAGTGTCCTAGCGTGTTATTTGCGTCAGAGGGCTGTAATTGACGGCCACCTAATGTTCCCTGACATAGATCTACAAGACAACAGCGTACCAACATAACAAGGGCGAAGCGGACATACATGCTAGTAGAAATACAGACGATGAACTTGAAATACGCAGTGTTTTGTGTGGTTCTCTTCACATCAAATACTGTATACCTAATACATTTGTACTAGTAGTAGTGCACCGATACTTTTATCTCACGCCTACCTGCCCGAACGAAGCACATCTAGCGCTACAATATACTGGTCCTGTCTGTCAATCAAAATTAGCAGTTCAACTAAGGAGGTTCAATCAATATTAGACGGTGAATACAAGTCCGTCAAAATTTTGCATTTTTACGTTTTTGCTGTGCATTTCTGAGTTTGCATTGACGTACGCGAGGCTATAGTGTCGGTATATGACCATGTTACTAATACAATTACCTTTGTTACGAAATGTGACTAAAATGTTAGCTTAGGGGAAACGGTAGCATGTCCAGGTGTAGCAGCGGGTGGTTTTGATCCACCGACCTCTGGGTTATGGGCCCAGCACGCTTCCACTGCGCCACGCTGCTCGTGTCAGGACACACCACACTTATTGTTCAAAACTTCTTATATGAAAGATGAAGCCTTGTTATTGGGTCCTTAGTGCTATAAAATGCAAGACATATGTATGGATTCAAAATGATAACTGCGCAAAAATATGCAGAGGGTTCCACACAAAGGTTTTTGTGCATATTGATTTTTTTTTCCTGTCAACTTTATTTCTTGTGCAAATCATATTTCCGATCTTATTTTTGAACTGGTTCTCCTAGCTACGGTCCTTATACACTTTTTCAGTTCCACAGCATGTTTGTAGTCGCCATACACAAACAGTGTCTGAGCTGTGTGTACGTCCGCCATCTTGGATAACGTTGGTAACGATGATTGGCAGGTGCATGGTACGACACGGATGTAGGTGTGGGTCTTTAGAATTGATATCATTGGAGAAACTATTGTTGTTAACGTTGTTTTTTCTTTGTCGTCACGTCACCGACAGTGACATGTCATCAATCACGCACGCCCTCCCTCGGGAATTCCTGCATTCACTTCATCTGGAAAAGGATATCCGAGTTCACTCAACTATAGCATAGGGTCATGGACGGGTAGAATAAAGGTGCAGAGATACTTTATTGCAAGGCACTGTGTTGTGTTGTGTTGTGTACTGTATTGTATTATGTTGTATTGTACTGCACTGCAGTGTATGTCAGTATCAGAGTCGTATCACAACATAGTACAGGTTTTCTGTTGACTGCCTTGTCTTCAGTAAGGTAATACCAACAAGGTATCAGAAGTAACCATCATGCACAGTACCATAGAAACATCATGTTCATGTTCATGACCTAAAGGCTGATCATCAATATCATGACAGCCTCGTCCGCGTTCAGTGTGCCCTATGCAAGTTCATATCCGGTTATGCTGTTGAAGATGTCGATGCTAACACGTTTGGCCTTGAGAGGGCCCCTATGATTACCAAGGAGATAATACGTCCATGAACCCTCGGTTCTTCCCAGCTGTAAGCGATTTCAATCGTCCCTTACCCCTTACCCCAGACTGACACTTGTAACGAAGTAGGTATTTACTGGGACTTGAGAGAGCATTAATGATGGGAATTTGATCACAAGTTGTCTACCCAGAGACCAATATCTCAGTCGAATGCCTTTTTTGCTTGACATTTAAATTTTTCTCCATGGGATACACGACAATGAGCGAGGTCAATGCGCACGATACGGATTCAATGTCTGTCAAACTTCGCAACCATTTATTCTTCCAGAATCCGTTTTTAGGCTGTTATGATCGATTTCTGTCAAAGATCAAGTACGCTGTGACAACTAGTAGAGTTTGACGCTGAATTTACGAGCCAACATGAAAGGTTTTTATGAACCCCATTCGTCCGTTGATGAACACACACACATAACCCACACGTCCCAACAGACTACTAGTACTGACTATGTTAGTAACCCCTACTTCAGGCTCACAAGTTGTACCTAGACCGTCAACGCCGCCACCAGTTGAACAAACACATTAACATCGGCATTGCCTGAAGGTAGTATCACACGTATGACAGAGGCACTTACCTGCCACGCCTTACCTGTATCAACTTGTCCATGTTCCCATGGCAGTGGGACGATGTTCCACTGAATAATGGCTACCAATGTCTTCAGTAATGACTGCAAAAGGCCCCTAAAAGTTTATACATACTGTACATATAGACAAGACTAAAGAAACTATTCAGTACTACTCTTGAATTTACGAAGCCAGCAAATGTTCTTTGAATCTTGTCCATGATGAATAGTCTCGTTTACCAGACGACCTTCAAGGATATGTATTACAACCTTCCCCTGAAGGCCGAGATTGGGCCAGTGGCGCGGAACTCCGTCTGGCGGCGAGGCTTTTTGGCGGCCTGGCTTCCTTGTTGAGCTGAGGAGGCCGGTTGTCACAGAAAATGGCAGCAAGGAAAACGTAACGACTTGGCCTCCCCTAACATCTGCTCGGAGATTATGCCGAATCTAGTCATGACTGATTGGCGGTGACCTCGACTTGTTTACAACTCGCTGCATTGTAACATGGCGCCCGGGGTCAAACTCCAATAGAGCGGGCCGTATTGGTACGCAACGCTATACCACATCAGACCAAGGAGATTAAACTACCATCATTTACTCAAATGAACCGAATTTTCAGCGCTGACATTGTTCGTTCAATTTTGCTTTCTTGGTCAGGGGAACAGTCTTGCTTTGCTTTCACATACCGAAATCTACTACTACTAAGGATCATAGGAAAACAGCAAATGGAACATACAAGAATAAACTCAGTGGACTGAAAACTCCTAACTGCTGATGAATCTACCCGGAGAAGTTGGTCGGTTTATTGTGGAACGATTTCGGGCCGAAGAATGAGACTTTCTTTCCTCTCTGTCGGGCTATGAAAGATACAGGATTGTGAATTCTGGCGACGAACTACTTCCGGAAAATTATTTTGCGTGAATCAAAACGTTTATGCTGTCTATGTTAATTACTCACAGTCATTGGATAAGATTTAAACTCTCTTTGTACTGATATTTTGATATAAATCTCGTGTTCGTTGGCTGTTCCATGATAGCAACCTTGCATTACATACCTACTACTCTGTATAGCCCACTGTAAACTAACCTACAAGTGACATGTGGGAACAGCGCCAAAAAGGCCTGTGTGTATGCTTGAACAGACAGCAATATGGGCCGAGTAAAATACGTGTTTATCAAAATATTCTGTTGCCCAACATTGCTGTTCACACTCTTTGAAAGAATTGAGCTGACTGCCACAGTTACCTGGATAATGCTACCAGTTTCCATGATATTCCAGTATTGATATATCTTAGAGTATGCTGTGTCAACCCTACAGTTGTCAAGTAAGCTAACTCAGCCAGGCCTCTAACTAATTCAGTTGTCGTACATTGCGTATGCTAAATGAGTGCAAGGACATTCATTCACTCGGTGAGAATTGAATCAGCAGCTAGGATTGGTTTCCATCGACTCAATTTGAAAATTGGTTAGAAACTCCATTATTTCAAACCGGCGACACTTGATGAAGTCGCGGAATATCGTTTAATAGAATTTGAAGTAAATAGCCTCGATTATTGCACCCTGGAAGGGTTGAATAAGGAGTCAACACCCGCCTACCAAACATTTGCAATATTCTGTAGTTTCAAGGAGTCAACATCTACTTAACATCCATATTTTTGCTTTCAAATTCAGCCAAAATGCTGTTGTGGTAACGAAATGACCCAATCTAACGCATCTGTATCTACTAGAGCTGTTGAAAACCGTTAGATTTTTCTGCCTGTTGATCTTTACTTTGGCCTTCGCCTCAAATCTCTACCTTGACCCGCACAAAATATAATATTGTACATGTTGGCAAGTTGACCAGGCTTGTAAACCAAAGTACAGAGCAAGGAAATGTTTTAAAATACCTACAAAATATAGTACCATTTGTACAAGGTGTTTAACATACACGAAGCATTCACGGGGGTATCTTTTTTGGCAAATTCTTCTCCTCAAGTTCCATGTACATTTTATGGTATTTCTTTTCCAAAGACTAAAATTTTGTGATGATGACAAGAGTAACCCGTAACGGACGAAGAATGAAATGGCTCGCCATCCTTTATGATTATCAACAACGCTGACCAAGCAATTACATACTGCATTCTTCAAAGAACCTCGTGAAAATAAGATTAGGCAGATCTTCAGCTGCAGATAATATTTGAAAATCGCTAGCGGTCTAAAAGTGTGGTTTATTCGCTGCACATAGTTGTAAACTGGAGCTTACGGAATTCGATGTTCATGTTGCCATTACGTGACGTCAAAAATTTTGAACCAAAGAAAAGAGAGAAACTCATTCTTGATTCAATCCAATGTTCAATGGTATCTATCAGCGTTTGACAAGTCTTCTGAAATTCGATGTTTAGATATGTACATTTGTATTAATATTCAAATCCGTGTCACGATCATGTCTGGTTTCTCCGAGATATAGTTTATTCTTTGTTTCTTTTGAATCGTCTCGCACTTTATCTGAATGTTTTTGAAATGTACATGCAGGCGTGCTCAGCAAGTCACATAAGTAGAAGGATAATCAGGTCTCACCCAGCGAACCGAAAATTGTGTACATATGTGCATGTCAGCAAATCTAGATCGATCTATGGCGACAAATGATTTCTTGGGTATCTTGGAGTTACATCTATGCCGGTACCGCACTTATTCGGAATGATAGTTTGTAGGTTGCTCTCTGTGCCATCATACCAACAAACTTCTAAAACGTAAAAAGAAAAGATACACATTGCATGTCTGGAAGTTTTAGCATTCTTTTCCAGTCCTTGTTCTTCCCAAATCTTTTCTAATCTCGCGTATTTCCCTGCCTACTAGTTGTGCGTTTATTTTTATTGAAACGTCTACCTATTCCTTTCTACGAGGTGAATTCATCTTTTGAATAGCTAACGTTTTAAAACAGGTTGTAGAGACGTAAAGGGGGGGGGGGGGGGGTAGATGTCCATCGACGACTTTTTGGCCGGTGCATCAGCCGCTGTCACACGCACAGGAGAAGGACTGACATCACATCTTGCGCGCGAAACAGAGGCGAATGCCACCGACCAACTGCGCATGTATGCCGACACCACTCCGGCTGGACATGGCGCGCCACTGGAATCTGTAGCACGTCGGCCGGAAGCCAGCAGCACAATGGCGGGAAGGAGGGAGGGGGGGAGGGCCGGGCGAACATCGGATTCTTACAAGTCCTTCGACTAGATACGTCCTAACTAGACATAAAATCGAAGATTTATAAGTTGATCTTTTCTTCCTCTTAAAGTCAAGCTTTGGTACAAGAGGGAACTTATTATTCGGTCTTGATACGGAAACTTGCAATGTGATATTTCGTTGCATGTATCAAGGTATGTATGTTCACAGTGGCATGGCGCCATTGAAGAAGGGTAGACCGTGACACCGTTATACTGTGTGCCTTGTGTATCAGCCTTTCAGATTTTGCCACTGAACCTCAATCATCAAACTTGTTTCAACAAGACCAACACATTCATAAAATAGACTTGTTCAGTAAAATGTCTGTGGCGACAAATTTTACATAGAATTAAGCGTTTTTACTTGAGTAGTCCTCAATGTTCTTCATATAATTTTCCCACAACTTTACATCAGACAATGTCAGTATTTTTTAGTTAGAATATCACCCTTGCATGTGCATACATACATGAATATGTAATGTTAAAAGCAATGGACCAAATTCCATTCGTCCCGGAGTTCGTCCACAAAATATCAAAACCTTGCGAGATTACGCCTTTCCAAACATTCTGACAGAACAGCCAGTTGAACTGTAAAAACTGTTAATGGACTCTATGATATTACTGTACAGCCTCTAGATCGCATAATTTAGTAAAAAAAAAGAGAAGAATGCTGTAATATGGTAGCGAGTAGCAATTGTGACATAGGATACTACAAGGTTTGAATAAAAATCCCCTGCTTGCTCCAGCTCAAGAATATGTTCATGGGATCCACCGCTAAACAATTTATATTTTCACTAGATTTTGAGCACAAGATAAAATTCTTTTATACAAATTTTCTGCTTTCCACTTATACCAGTGAAGTAGCTGCCGCGCTCATACATCACTGTACGAAAATACAGACCAAATGAATATGTTTCACTACAGATATCTTAAAAGATGTACAAGAATTCTCCAAGGCCACGATCATAACCCCTTTCAAAAGATCCCTACTCTTTCTTGCATATCAAAAAAGCATATGTCTCGTCGCTCTACATATATTCTTGAAAAGCTGTTTTTGTGCTCCTTTTCTAGCCTGCCGAAATGTTTTTTTTTTTTCAAGCGATGGTAAAACACTTTTTGTATTTCACCCATTGGCCTTCCTTGCCTTATCTAAGAAAATTCTAAAATTTCGTAGACCATGCAGCAAATGAATAGTCACAGCATAACTGCATAACGTTACGTTATACAACGTAGGCTTCATTCGCGTTTTTTTACGGAAAGGAATATACTCTTATGACCGTAAAAATAAGGATAGTGTAGGGGACAAAAATCCAAGATGGCGCCCATTGCTCTTGACAGGTGGTGGAATAACCGACCATTTGTTCGTCCTCGTTTGCATAGAAGCCAGACATTCCCAGTTCATGTCGCATTTACGTCGCTTGTTGACTACCGACTTCTATACAATACATTTATAACGTTCCTCCTATGACAAAACCAGTTAAAACTCTTTCACCTGCAGCTGGCAGAAGAAACTATCTCATGCTATGCAGAAAAGATACACTGTATATGCTAGTCACTTACCTTGGCTTAGTGGGCTTCTTTCATTACTTTTTCATGCACTTCTCTCTCAGAGATATACATTAAGAATAGAACGGGTACGGTGAATTTTGGGGGTTAGTTTTGGATTGATATTTCGTTTTATTTCGTTTCTTAAGCACGCATAACCTTAAAGAAAATGGCGGGACTACCGCCAGTACATCCGATTTAGAACCATTAAAGTCTGATAATGATCAGTATTTCTTCCAGACAAATAGTAAGTTTTGTCTATAATTACATAGAATTAGCGCTTTTTTGCTTTCCTGCTCGTTAAAATATGGAGTTTGATTATTAAAAACGTCTAAACATGGTCTCAACATTAACGATGTACTTAAATCTTACAAAAATAGACAATGGTCCTCTGATATTCCCCACAAGTCTGTGTACAGTATGGCGCTCCTTTTGCTGGAAGCACATGCCCAACCACGTGGCGTTAACTGCGCTCAGTTTTGCTTCTTTACACAATGACAAACGCCGCGATACAGAATCCCCACTTTACGCCGGAATATTAGCGAGAGTTTTAGCTAAAAAGCGAAGGAAAAGAGTAAAAAATTTACCCGCCAAGTGCCCCTCTGTTGGCCGGCCGAGGACGCAAGAGGCCGCCGTTTCTGTCAGGTGTCGGATTACCAAGATGGATGACTTTGGCCTTGACCCCACCACGTGGGACCTCTGCCCCGGAATTCTACGCCCAAAATTTCGCTTTTCGCTCAAGTTTTTACCTTAGCAAAGCTATTCCCTTCCCTCTGTATAGCTGCGCCATTTTGTGTCCCAGTGTCTCGAAACTAGGCCACGATAACCCCGATTGACTCCCGTGCGTATATAAGATGTTCCTTACTGTTGTTGAGGAAAATTTGCCACAGTTCCCTTCCACACATCAGAATCGACTGCAGTATTAATCAGACGTCCCCTAACAACTGCACGGTCACCCACAGTGGAGAAATTCTGGCGAAAATCGCGAAGGCAGCAGACGGAAAGAAAATCCTTCCACCACTGTCACCAGAACTGGGGCACGCTATCCTCGCACGACCCGGGGCGTCCCTGAATCTAGTTCACGGACCTGTCGGAGGCGGTTCCAAGCAGTTTCTGCGTAAGTCTGGGTACCTACTCGTGGTGGGCGCTCTCCCGCGGTTTTACAAGCTTCTTGGGGAGACAAAGGGTGGTGGTGGTGACCCAACGGGCCTCGCTTCTGAAACGGCACACGTTTAGCACGTCACGCACGTCCCGATCTGAGAATTATGGGTAAATTGTGTGGCGCGTCAGATCAAGTTCAACCTGTGCATCAGAACGAGGCCGGTAAACCAACTTGTACGTCACCAGCCTCTGACGTCATGGCATGTGACTGGTGATTCGACGGTCATTCCTAACAAAACTATCTAAAAATTTTTATACTCGTCTGTCACGCATTCAATTTCAAAGCGTACGATATTGGTAGTATTTTGTACACGTGGTATGAGCAAATGCTGCAGCTCGTTCAAATTTAACATACAAGGGTAAATTTTGCCGTTAAATATTTCGAAATGGCCCGGTCATGTTTTTTTTATTCACAAACTACCCTCCGACCAAATCTTGCATCATTTCCCCTTGAAATTGAACATTACAGACAATGCCAAGATGTTTGTTATTTCTTAATAGGGAAACTGCCCCTGTCTCCACACAGGGGAGGAACAACAAAAATAAACCGCCAAGGACAAACTTCGGAAAAATAATTCACGATTTCTTTCTACAGGGGCCCTGTTCAATACTGGTATATAAGTGAGAGTAAACAAACAGTGTGATCTGGAAACATCATGATCTGTTAAGCTTGATGTCTTTCTTACAAGATAAGTTAGAGGAGTCTAAGATTATCTTAAGCTTAAAATGAAGGGGAGAATGTACGAATCAATTTTTTTTACAAATGTAAAGAAGAAACATGCTTAATCTCAAACTTAAAAGAAGGGCCTTTCGAGATTGAACTAATAGGCAGAGAAGGATGCTTAAGTGATTGACATTGGACGACGAAGGAGTGGTAAAGTATTGCCAATCACATCTGTCAGTCCGCTCTTGTGAAAATTATCTTCGGGAAGTCGAGTACGCAATGAGAAGCACACTAGCTCGCTTCTATCTATTGCAACCGCGCCCCCTGGCGAAAGTTCTGTGCGTGTAGTGTAGTTGCCAAATTGCTCAGGGAGTTGACGCTGACGCATTGGAATTTTATCGACGTTGGAAGAAAGTCCAACTTTAGACTTTTCTGTCCAAGTCGCGCCCGGTTAGCTCAGTCGGTAGAGCATGGGACTCTTAATCCCAGGGTCGTGGGTTCGAGCCCCACATCGGGCGAATTGCCCAGCGCGGCAGGTGTATTTTTTTGGCTGAGTGTGCGTACGCGTCAGCTGGTCTGGTATCACTCCAAGATTTAATCCTTATCTCATTGCAAATCTAAGAGGCTACTATCCTATTTTGCTACAATTGCACGGTCTTTATGTTTTATCACAATCATAACTTGGAAGACCGGTGAAGTCTGGCAAGGCGATAAATCGTGCTCTCCATATAAAAACTGCTAAAATTTGAAGATGTAACACTGGTGCACAAGCCACACCACTGTCCAACATTTTGGCATTTAAGCGATCACTTGTAAGAGCTACATTTATCAGATTCAATATTCACTACAGTTCTGACTTTCCTTGCTCATGGTCCACGTTTTGTGGGTGCGCCTCCTGTACATGCTTCATCAATATTGATAGTGAAATGATACAGTTTTTTATCATTACTATTTCATGTTTATAATGTATGATATTGTATTGGACTGTATTTCATGTTTATATTGTTTGATATTGTATGATGTATTGTTTTATTGTAGTGTTTGATAGAACAACTTGTGGAGGTGTCAATGCACCTGTTTTGCCCTTCCTTCGTATACTTGTTGTAACCTGTAAATTCAAATAAATAAATAAATGTAACCCGACGATGAAAACAGACCTGAAATTCTTGATATGAAATTCTAGTCAATAAGATAAGTCATGCATATAAGAAAATAAATAGTGCCGCAAACAAGGTTCGCGGGAGCATGAGTTCCCCATACCCCACGTGTGAGCCACGGCAGAAACTTTGCCCTCCAGTGACCCCGGTAGGCACGTAGCGATCACGTGATCTTTTGGCGGGAATTTCGGCGCGGTAAAAGTGCCTGGGGAGGGGGGCAGTTTTCTTTGTTCGGCAGAAAATTGGAGAAATCTCGTTCGATCTATGGAAGAGTTGAAGTTTCAAGACGGTAAATAAAGACAGGTCTATGTAAGGATAGAATAATCTGATGTTCGCTAACTGAAAACGCAATTTTCCTGCTGTTAATAATGTTAACTTTGTTACTAAATATTTACGTTTGTTTTGAAGGAACCCGATCTGGCGTCCGTCCAAAGGAGGGCTGTTGGCAGGTAACGTTATGCACAATGCAGCTACGTGCAGCAAAAGGGGCTGATGTAAAGGGAGCCAGTAAAGTTGTTCCTCTTTAGTACTCTAACTTGCATTTGGCTTTACGATGGGTTTTCGAGCACAGACTTGGTACATAATTTTTAAACGATATAATTATCAAGGTGTCGACACCGGTATGTACGCCCGGTTAGCTCAGTCGGTAGAGCATGGGACTCTTAATCCCAGGGTCGTGGGTTCGAACCAACCTGAAGCTGGCCGCCTGTTGAGCCGCCCATTCGAGCCCCCGTTTCAGCCCCCGTTTCGTGACTACACCGAGTATAGCAGCTGATTCAGATGCCGATTCGAAAACACGAAAATTCTCTAGATTCCCCCCAGAGCTCAAACACAAATAAGGAATTGTTGCAAATGGTCTGTCATAACTTATGAAATATAAATTCAAACAGAGATGATATCAGAAAGTACCAATTAAACGATAAAGTGCAAATTAAAGAATTGCAAGCGACACCTAGGGACAATATCATCAGCGGAAGCTGGCCGCCGATACAGTCGCAGGTCTAGCCTGCGAAATCCTACATTTTCACGAAACAAACGTAGCACGTATATTTCTGTAGTACATTTAAGATTGCTTCAGATCCAAATATGGGAAAATGGGAAACAAGCCTGCTTATTTTAATTCGCCGATTCAAGTTCAGATTCGTAGCCTAGGAATCAGCCGCCGATTTGTGGTGAACTACATATATACAAAAAAACGGTCTATCTGGTAATGAACTGTACGTGGCCCGTGAACTTGAAAAACTGTTGATATCAGCTAATCACATATAGTGTCCAATAAATGTATTGGATTTGTCGGGCCGAATGTAATTAAGGTGCCACGGCCTCACTCATTAAAATCTTGAAGCCGGCCGCCGATTCAACTGCAGATTGGTAGCCTGGGAATCAGCCGCCGATTCGTGGTGAACTACATACATATAGATAAACGGTCTATCTGCTAATGAACTGTACGTGGCCCGTGAACCTGAAAAACTGTTGATGACAGCTAATCACCTATAGTGTGCAATGAATGTATTGGATTTGACGGTCCGGATTTAATGAAGGTGCCACGGCCTCACTAATAGTAAGGTGTTAAATTTGACGGGCCGGATTTTAATAATGCACTACAGCGGTACTAATTGACACAAGTAAGGGTGTTAAATTTCCCGCTTCCATTGAATAGTTACGGGAAAAGGTCTGTCTGCAATAGAACTAAACTATACGTGGTCCGTGAACTTGAAAAACTGATCATGATAGCTAATCACCTTTAGTGTCCAATGAATGTATTGGATTTGACGGGCTGGATTAAATTACGGTGCCACGGCCTAACTAATTAAAATCCTGAAGCTGGCCGCCGATTCAACTGCAGATTGGTAGCCTAGGAATCAGCCGCCGATTCGTGGTGGACTACATACTAGTACATACATGTTTGTACAGATAAACAGTCTATCTGCTAATGAACTGTACGTGGCCCGTGAACCTAAAAAAACTGTTGATGGTAGCTAATCACATATAGTGTCCAATGAATGTATTGGATTTGTCGGGCCGGCCAGCTACAGCAAAATAATTAAATCCGGCCCGTGAAATCTAACACCCTACGTAGATACCCTAAATGCCTAGCTGTCATCAACAGTTTTTCAGGTTCACGGGCCACGTACAGTTCATCAGCATATAGACCGTTTATCTGTATGTATGTAGTTCTCCACGAATCGGCGGCTGATTCCTAGGCTACGAATCTTCAGTTGAATCGGCGGCCAGCTTCAGGATTTTAATTAGTTAGGCCGTGGCACCGTAATTTAATCCAGCCCGTCAAATCCAATACATTCATTGGACACTAAAGGTGATTAGCTATCATGATCGGTTTTTCAAGTTCACGGGCCACGTATAGTTTAGTTGTATTGCAGACAGACCTTTTCCCGTAACTATCAGTCAATGAAAGCGGGAAGTTTAACATCCTTACTTGTCTCAATTAGTACCGCTGTAGTGCATTATTAAAATCCGGCCCGTCAAATTTAACACCTTACGTAGATACCCTAAATGCCTAGCTCTCATCAACAGTTTTTCAGGTTCACGGGCCACGTACAGTTCAATAGCAGATAGACCGTTTATCTGTATGTATGAAGTTCACCACGAATCGGCGGCTGATTCCCAGGCTACCAATCTGCAGTTGAATCGGCGGCCAGCTTCAAGATTTTAATAAGTGAGGTCGTGGCACCTTAACTAAATCCGGACCGTCAAATCCAACACATTCATTGCACACTATAGGTGATTAGCTGTCATCAACAGTTTTTCAGGTTCACGGGCCACGTACAGTTCATTAGCAGATAGACCGTTTATTTGTATGTATGTAGTTCACCACGAATCGGCGGCTGATTCCCAGGCTACCAATCTGCAGTTGAATCGGAGGCCAGCTTCAGGATTTTAATCAGTGAGGCCGTGG
Organism: Branchiostoma floridae x Branchiostoma japonicum; assembly: GCA_013266295.2. Lineage (NCBI taxonomy): Eukaryota > Metazoa > Chordata > Leptocardii > Amphioxiformes > Branchiostomatidae > Branchiostoma > Branchiostoma floridae x Branchiostoma japonicum. Next base: position 10,073,306 of record CM023824.1, read on the forward strand.
CACCTTTAAATCCGGCCCGACAAATCCAATACATTCATTGGACACTATAGGTGATTAGCTGTCATCAACAGTTTTTCAAGTTCACGGGCCACGTACAGTTCATTAGCAGATAGACCGTTTATCTGCATGTATGTGTGTAGTTCACCACGAATCGGCGGATGATTCCTAGGCTACGAATCTGAACTTGAATCGGCGAATTAAAATAAGCAGGCTTGTTTCTCTTTTTTAGTAGACGATTTGGGTCTGAAGCAATCTTAAATGTACTACAGAAATGTACGTGCTACGTTTGTTTCGTGAAAATGTAGGATTTCGCAGGCTAGACCTGCGACTGTATCGGCGGCCAGCTTCCGCTGATGATATTGTCCCTAGGTGTCGCTTGCAATTCTTTAATTTGCACTTTATCGTTTAATTGGTACTTTCTGATATCATCTCTGTTTGAATTTATATTTCATAAGTTATGACAGACCATTTGCAACAATTCCTTATTTGTGTTTGAGCTTTGGGGGGAATCTAGAGAATTTTCGTGTTTTCGAATCGGCATCTGAATCAGCTGCTATACTCGGTGTAGTCACGAAACGGGGGCTGAAACGGGGGCTCGAATGGGCGGCTCAACAGGCGGCCAGCTTCAGGTTGGTGGGTTCGAGCCCCACATTGGGCGAAATATATTTTTCTCTCTCCAATACATTTATGATTTTTGCAATGCTTTAAAAGAAACAACACAAACATGTGCATATCTAATCCTATCATATGCTGATATAGGATTATATCAAGGCATTAAAAAGGCATATCGACCAAGCTGCAGCTGGCAAGCAGTTGATGATACTCACACTTGTGTTTTCATTGACATTCTACACACACACATAGCAAGGCAAGTGTACTCATCCTATAATGGTCCGAATGATGACGATACTTGTTTATTTATTCATTAAAAACAAACAGTTGCAGCACAAATTGCTGAATTGTAGTTTATTTGTACAATGGTGTTTTTTTTTTTTTACAATAATCTCACTCGTTGATAAAAATCTGACAATCATAGCACGAAGGACACCACATTTTCTGGAGAAAATTTATGAAATAGAGAGTTCCGTGTACACAATGTATTAGTATTGGAACAGTATCAAGGACAAATACGCCCCTTCATCCTCCATCTATTTTCTATATTGTGTGAAACGTCGCCTGTCGTTAAGCCGCTATTGCCAGATTGGCGCAAATTGAGTAGAAAGCAACGTTTGGAATTATTTTCTGATTGAAACCTTTTAACGCTGTCTTTGTAGGTTTGATTGGTCTACAAAATTTCTTTGTCTGATTTTCTACTGAAAACAAAATAATTAGATTTATTGTTTTTGTTCTTCCTAATTGCGATTACAGATTGCAGTCTTTGATATGGTACTTTCTCAGTCTCCGGTTATTTGACTTTCACGTATTGAACGGTGTCGTACATTTTTCGACAATGTATGCTTCACCCACGAGAAAGACATCTGCGTGCCTTTTACATTACTCAAAGCAATAACTCGTGATTGGTTTAGTACTAACAAACCACAGTTTACTCTTCAATATTGTAGCTATTAATAGCTGTCAGACATTTTGCCCAAACAAAGCTCGAGCACGCAACGTTTGAATGACAACTTCTGGCGAGCTGGACAGGTACTGCAGTGTTATGTCTGTGCAAGGGAAGGATCACGACAGATTATTTATCACAGGTGTGTGCTGAAAGTATACATAGTGGATGTGCACGTGAATTCACCCCACCTTTTCTTATACATAAGCCCCCTTTGGTGTTCTGTAGCCCACCATGAACGGAAAACACACGTGTATCGTTTTGATATTTCAACAATTTGCACATAGTGAGTTTAGTGCTAACCCTACGTACAAGAAACGGACCCTACATTTGTAAACGATCGGTGAATATGTGTTGAAATGTTTTATCGTGTCAAGGGGCCATGAAAAGTCTCCTCCTGACCTTCTTTATTTCTTCATGTAAACTGCTTTAATGATATTGTTATGATTTTTGTTCACACACCCGTCCTCCCCACGATCCCTCCAATTGACATATTTGTGTGTGTGTGTGTGTGTGTGTGTGTGTGTTCAGGTAAGAACATGTGAGCATAATTTTTAATCGACAGATGCTCCCACGTGGTCCGTCACTTCATCGGTCTATCAGTGAATGAGACTGCGAGTAGCTGTCCCTTTTTTATCTAAACATCGGCCAGCACTCGCTATAATTACATTACTGTAAAGATGACACACGGAGTAAATTGTCTCCCTTGCATGGTACGTCACGATACGTTAATATATACCCCGGATGAGAGAGAAGAGTCTGTCATATTTTCCTCTTTACCTAACGTTATATTTTGGCTGATACGGCAGACATCTCAGTGTATTTTTTCAAGCCAGAACAATATAGAGTATATTTTTTTGCGGTCACGCAAATATGACACAAGTACACAATATACACTTTTCCCAGTGTTTTCTGTAGACTGGGGCTCCTTAAAAACAACTCAACAGATTTGAAAAGGGCTACACAGCTGTTTAAAATTTCAATACGCAAATAAATGAATAAAATAACTAGATAAAAAGAAAACGGCATTTTATTTATAGTCCTTCCAGGTAATTTTAAAATACGCCCTTGGATATTGTGAAAGCTGGTGTGTGAAAGAGTGAAACAAAAAGTAACATTCTACGTTGGTTTCACAAACATATTACCATTTGATTTTTTTTGCGAGTCATGATATTTGCCGGTGACAGTATGTGAATAGAAACAAGACGCCATAGGCGACAATTCTCCGTGAAATTTTATAATTTGCAGATTGAGAGGTGGTATTGGCACTGGCATGCCTGCAGACGACGTATAAAATTGCATGCCGATTGAACAAAGGGGACCGTGGGTTTTAGCTGCAAACACGGAAAAACGGGTACCGCTCAAGTCAATGTTAACTCCAGGACTGTCTACAGGGAACACTCGCATATTAGCGCGACTGGCCATATACCGCGACTGGCCAAGCCCAGACCCTGCAATTAGTAACAGTTGCACATCAATCCGGCCGAAAGCATTGCGTAACACAGGCTACTTCTTCCTATATTCAGCGCCGTGTTTCGAGAGAATAATACCGGGAAACGATTACTTTTCTTGTTTTGAACGCATAAACATAGATGTACGCTAATCTAGTATACCTGCCATGGCCAGATTATCTAAAGATGTGTGTATTCTGTGTACAATCTACAGAAATGTACATCAGGTCCAATCATCCGATTTTCACGTTTCAGTTTTTTGGACTCGGTCATCGGTATTAACATTAAATTTTTCCTAATGTTGACCTCTGACCACCCCACATATCCGTCCCCATCAGCCCCGCCCCGACTTACTACCGGTGACATAAACGGACGACAACATTTCAACGACATGGGGATGTTTCGAAAATAACCATTATTCCAATATCAAAACAGCTACGGTAAAAATAAAAAGACGTGCATCATCCCGGACATAATGCAACACCACATGCGAAATTACACAGAAATGCGACGTACGGAAGAATGCGTTTTGGCTGCGAACATCTTCCAAAAAACTTGGCATCTCTTAACCATGGGCAAAAACATCTGGAACCACTTATAAAAACCACCCCGTATCTGCATGAAGTTCCACCACCCCCACTGCTATTCCAAACAACGGACCATTCCAATTCGCCTCGTAATTGTAGGGGTGCGTTTGCAATATTACATTGACCGCGAAAGCAGCAACGGCAAAAATACACATTCGTGCATCAACACGGGCATGCCCGCAGACGGCGTATAAAATTGCGTGCCGATTACACAAAGAGAACCCAGTGTTTTGACTGCGAACATGAAAAATCAGCCGATTACAACACTCCGTCCGGAGGTCCTGACCTCCTTCACGGAGTAATAAGTTTCAATTGTGACTTATTGGCTTACAGTTTACAACAGTATTTATGTCAACAGAATCGAATTTGATCAAGTCTCGATCGAGTCTTAATAGATCTAGATGTTGTAGATTGTTAATGTACTGGTACGAGGAGAGAACTGTCTTATGGCAGTGTGATTAATTTGGTATTGTTTGTAAACGGAGACAGTCGACAGAGACACGCCTCCAAGGTATATTCTAACCAGGGTAATAACCAGGGTAACTCATCTTGATTGAACATACATCGCCTTTTGCTTCTTTTGTAAAGAATTTTTCTGTCTGTTTAGCTTTTTAATCACGCATTTATGACTCTTTTCTATAACTTCATTTTCTTTATAAGGAGAGGCAAAATTTCTTAGTAGACAGTTATGTGTAGTTTGTGACATTTGTTGCGGATTTAGTAAGGAAATTAAATTCTGCAGAGCGGACGTACTTCTGATATTGCCCAACTCCCGGACGTAACCCCGCGGGATTATGATCGGGGCGGCGGTTTTTGTGCCTGAAGCGCAGGTCCCAGACGTATCAAATCGTAATCACCAGTTGGTTAATTTTCCTGCTTTTCATTTGCTGGGCTGGGGAAGCCGATTATACAGATTATATTGTGTAAACAACCGCCACACTTTGAAACTGATATCGACGAGGTGGGTACCTCCAGTACAGCGATTGAGTTTAGTTTTTGTGTGTGTGTGTGTGTGTGTGTGTGTGTGTGTGTGTGTGTGTGTGTGTGTGTGTGTGTGTGTGTGTGTGTGTGTGTGTGTGTGTGTGTGTGTGTGTGTGTGTGTGTGTGTGTGTGTGTGTGTGTGTGTGTGTGTGTGTGTGTGTGTGTGTGTGTGTGTGTGTGTGTGTGTGTGTGTCTCTCTCTCTCTCTTTCTCCCTGTGTGTGTGTGTGTGTGTGTGTGTGTGCATGTGTGTGAGTGTTTTGTGTGTGTGTGTGTGTGTCTGTGTGTGTGTGTGTATGTATGTGTGTGTGTGTGTGTGTGTGTGCGTGTGTGTGTGTGCGTGCGTGCGTGTGTTTGTGTTTGTGTGTGTGTTTCATATCTTTGTTTACTTTTAACACAAACCAACCCCCATTCTTACCCATTCCTCCCTACACTGTACCTGTCTAGGTTTCAACAAATCTTTCCATCTTGAGGGACAAATTAGTTTTTCTTTACGATTTCACTCTTACTTTGCACAGTAGACAGCAGCTAGAAGTATTATTATGCCTAACGCTATCATTTTTCCATATATTTCTCACCATATTTAAAGGCGAAATTCCCAGAAAGGCCCATTATTTTCCTAATACAATGTACCTGTAGTTGATATAAAAATTGATATCAAATTTACTTGTTCCACTATTAACGACATAAATACTGTAGAAAGAAATTTTGCTTCAAGTAAGATGTTATTACATGTCTATAACCAAATACTTAACTGTGATAAGTGATTTGATACATCAAATGGTAGAGAATTAGTTTTTATCCAGTAGTTTTGGTTTCTTCATTTCAAGATAAATAAGTCTGAGATTTCAATCAACTATTTCTTTCAGTCTTCCCGCAAAACAATTACGCTACACAGTTCCCAGGGATGCCTGAAATAAACTTCTCTTTGATAAACGGTACACATAACGTGTTATGATTATACTTAAAATTCCTTGCTAAATAATCGGGTACCATGTATGGTAGACACTGGGTGTGCATATTGGTCAGTTACAAATATTGCGTATTTTCTCGCAACATTACAGAAAACATTTTTTGTCTCGTCCATGAAATTTTCAGTTCGAAGATGGCTATTGTAGCGAAGGTTTTCTTTGTGGATGAAGCGATCGGCAACTTCTGACATTTTTCTTACTTAGGGTTAAGCCAGCATGCTAGCAACTCCAATGGATCTTTACAAATCAAATTGTCGTCTGGTTTCGACATAATTGTGTCCAATTCTTGTGGTCATATCTTGTTTTGTTCTACGCGCTTATTAGCCACACACGAACATGACGATGTCAGCACGGCTAGTATCGCCTCGTCTGGCCCCTTGGACCCCGGTTAGGACGACAGATTCCTTCGGGGCAAGGTTCACCCTCCCCCAAGGAAATTCCTGCCCAACTACGCTGAGAAGTGACGTGGCTACTGCACACCATCCATTTCAAACGCCGAAAGGCATATGAATAAAAGTTACGTTTGAAAAATTTAGCTAGCAAGTCTGCAAATAACTTATAATATATATTGAAAACAGCACAAATCATGCTGCCACAATATCTCCAAAGGTACATGGACTATATTGATATTCTCTCCGACTTGTGCTGCAATGTTAGTATATGCAATGACGTTAAAAATATCACTAACATGCATAAAGTTCTCACATTGAACATTTATTGTCCTCTTCCCAAAAGAAAATACACGTCCGTACTTGTTTCTTGGTGCAATGAGTTGTCATCAGACATCCATTTACTCACTGTCAACCATACACTACTGATGTGTAACATAATCTTCAACGTTGCAAGGTTGAATCAACACTCCTTGTTATTTTCTACAGGTGCGAAAAATGGAACAGATTTTAAACATAGTAATATACACAACTTCATTAGAATTTATCATACAACAGGGAGTAATCGGCAAAGCGACATCATTAATTGTAGTTAGCTCTCATTAATTTCTATGATTAGCGATAGTATTGTTTTGCTTTTCCACAAATTAAGTGACATTTTGGTGAAGCTACCTCCTCAAAAAATAAGTGTCCGAAATTTTGAGCGATCATGATCAATTTAAATTCTTTACGATGCGACGCAAGTAATATTCCCAATGTTTTGGTCAAACGATGAGGAGTCTACATATCAACAATAAGCAGAGAATTAGGTAAATGTCACCCTCCGTTAACTTAATGGATTTTTTAGGTAACGTTAACACCAATTGCGTCTTCATGCATCATAATGAAAAAATATATGTTTCAAACGTGTATAACAACAAAATGTTCTGATGTTAAACTACTTTGCTGTATAGGAGAATGCATGTTAATGTAAGTCACGGCCAAATATCAGTTGTTGAATGTTGATATCAGATCATGGGGGAGTGGACTGGAAATCGAGTGAATTGTTCTGCTTTCAAGCTCCAAGAACACGGAGAAAAATGTTTCTTGTTGCACTTGAATTTTCTGAAAGCACGCTTGTTTTCACTTTCGGAGAAAGAAAAATGTTGAGTGCCAGATTACTTGAAGATGGATAAAAGCCAAAGATCATACAAAATAAACAAAAGTCAAGCAGTGAATCACAGCACAATACATATATAAAGAAATTTCCGCTTTTTCTTTTTTTTTCTTGAGCATATTAATATTCAGTCCTCTTTTTCTTCCTTTTCTGACTCAGCCGGTGATGTTTCTTGTGCTTGGCAAGTGGCGTTCTCGGCAGGTTTTTTAGGGAAGGCCATGAACGGTGCTGGGTAGCCCACTGCCTTGGGGATGTTGAGCAGCAGGGGGTTGCCTTGAGTCGGGAAGAGGTGCGGGTACAGACCTAGCAGGGGGTAAGGCGGTAAGTGCCCCAGGGGGTCGAACCGTGAGAAGGGTCCGTAGTGGAGACGTTCTCGGGACCCGTCGGGAAAGTCCGGGTCGCCCATGTCGTGTAGGTGCTTCTCCCGCTTCCGCCATTTTGCTCGGCGGTTTTGGAACCAGACCTGTGGTATGATGGGAAACAGATTATCGGACATTAGACAAACCTTGTATAACTTGAACGTCATCTGTTCCCACATGTGTACAAGCAAGAAGAAGTTGATTATTCTCAGTTAAACATTAGCTTAGTACAACAACTTTGTCAACTATGTATGTTTAACCAAGGAGGTTGAAGTGGAGATGTATACTTTCCTATAGTTGTTTGCTATATGTACGATAGACAATCTGTACCGAGCCATTCATTGTAGGATTGTCTGTTTATGATGTCACAAATTAAAAGTAAGGAAATATGATTTATCTTTAATTCTACAAAAATCTGATGCAAGGCAGGGAGCACATTGAAGGGCCTGTCTAGTGGCTCAATTCACGGTGCCATAAATGTTTGAAACAAAATTATGATGAAGTTTTTTTCTTAGCTGTCAAACTTTCTTTCACTAACTCGATTATTAAGTTAAACCGTAATGACAACGTTTAGCCTAACCTGCACACGTGATTCCGGCAGGTTCACCCTCATGGCCAGTTCTTCGCGCATGAAAATGTCAGGGTAGTGCGTCTGGCGGAAGGCTCTCTCCAACTCTTGCAGTTGTCTGGTTGAGAAAGTAGTCCGGTTCCTTTTCGGCTTCTCGCTCGTCGCAGGTTTGGTTGATTTCTTGTCGTCTTCGCTCGTCTCTTTTCCTAGCAGCAAAGATATTTGTAGTAAGTACACATGAAGTGTTCAAGGTTTCAGATACAGCAGGGCCGAATGGATTTTTAAAAGACCTGTACATGCTCCTTGAATTATTTTATCATTAGGGGTTTGGCCGATACTTGGACGATGATGTTTTCTGTATACGCAAAATATAATGACAACAATGTCAAAGTGAGCTCACTGAAATAAATAAAATGGTTCTAGATCTCTCTACATATACAGGGACTTTATGTCAAATCTGTGCATACCATTCAATGCCTCGATAGCATACAATGACATAACACAATGCGCATGCTTTGACAAAGATACAGTACATTCTCTCCACTGAAAACGGTACTCTTGTACTAAGTAAACAAATGGTATTCAACTTTGCATGATGCTGGCGAAGAAAAAAATGGAAAAAACAAGTCATAACCTTTCAGTTGCATTGTGTAAGAACACTTCGGACGGATTTGCAAGATGCAATGCTACAAAATATGAATACCGAACTCCAAATAGGAGACAACTAGAAAGAACGCGCTGTATCCACAACCAGCATACCAGCTGCTCTTTCCTCACTGTAGTTCTTACAGAATTCATAAGTTGTCAGACAGGGAGAAATGTGCGGGGGAGGGCCCGTGTGTGAATAGCCTTCAGCGTCAGTTGGCATTCTTCAATCAGGTCTACTTCCCATGTTTGTGTTTGTGCTCGTATAGGTGAACGATTTTTATGGCACAAATCAGTTTCATAAGGGGATCTAAAATTCTACTGTTATACATCAATATACGCAAATATAAAGAAATGCGGTGATATTTGTAAGGTTAACGTTGTATATTCAAACAAATTTGTACTTGAGATAGAACATGAAACATGTTCCTTCGTCTTTACATTCCAGTGAGGTTTGATGCACCGTTACTGCACTTCGGATACAACCTGGGCATTAGAGACGCCGACTTCCGATAAAACTTCCGACTTTGTACTGCGTATACCAATATATGTACCTACTACGCTACTGCATGTAGTTACTCAAAGTTTTCCCTTCTCTAAACTTGCCCACTGACTGGGCCAAGTCACATACCTACAGGCAGCTGGGAATCATTTCGCGGGAGAAAAATAATCAAGTAAAATGAATCCACTTCAGTTCATTCGCTCCTACAAAATATATCTATGAAATAAAACCAAGAAACAAGGCAAGAGATAGCAGGCTTCACCCCCTTCTTGTAGGTCAGAAACACTCAAAAACGGACAGACAGAAAAGAAGGCCAAAAACAATGCTATTCGCTCCCTTGTGGATGAAGTCAAAACTTTGGTAAGAATATGAAAACTTCAGGGACACATTAGCGTCGCGCGATATACTCATTGCTTGTAAGTTGCAAAGTGGTGTTAAATTATGTCTTTATGATATGCCTATCAGCTTTTTACTTCGATTCAAAAGTACAATTTCGGCCTAGCGAGAAAACAACCTGACATTTTCTTTCTTACTCTAAACTTCAACATTACATAGACTAAAATTTGGATCAGATTCAGCACCCGTATACATTTACCCTACTAGTACTAGTGCTAGCACATCCACATAAAAACAACGCACAACTTTTGCTATGTATGTATGCGAGTAAGTGCTGTGCAAAAAGAAGAAAGTACAAGTTTTTTCTTGCATGAATGAAACATCTCATGATCACCCAGTATTTATATTTGTTTCTGAATAAGGACCCCCGCTAACTGCCCAGTCATATATTGCGGCATCTAGGCCGCACACTGGTCACTGGATCCTATATGTGACGTTTGCGACGCAAAACAAGCACATGTAGTTACTTCCCTGGCTGTACACTTGTTTGGTGCCACATTCCTAAAACCAGTCAGAAAAATCAGTTTCCTGCTTTTGTCTCGTTAGTTTCTCGTTACACTGTTTTGCGAGATTCAGCGTGTGATGCACTTGGAGAACCGCAGAGAAACGTAACGCATATACTTATTTTACATGAACCATTTTAAGACTTATGCCAACGAATGACTCCAGATAGTTCGCATTGAACGTCGAGAAATGCCGGCCACGGATTTGGCCAGTTTAGACCCTATTCGACGTAAGGGTGAAAATCATGGCGACATAGAAGCCACGTTCAGTACTTTTCAATTATCGATACACACAATAACTAAAATACAATGTTTGTTTTTTGTTTGTTTGTTTGCAAGTGTACCAAAGTAATGAAGGATGTATTAGCGCAAATGAAGCATTTTGTGGGAAAAACACTTTTGAATGGTACGCTAAATATATATATTCCAGATCTTCGACAACTTTGTACTGACCTGTGTGATTCAAAAGAAAACAGTATACTACATGTAGTATGTTAGTCCCCGACAGTTTCCGTTGGGGCCGAAAAAAAAATAGCAGAAATTGCCAGGGGAGCCTTGAGGGTCACGAATATCCTTCCCTCTCTCTCTGTCAGGCGAACTCCAGCGGCAAATATTTTAGTCTATTTGGTCCGTTTCTACTACTGTGCAATCACCAAAATTATCTGATGGAGACTAGGTCATAGTAAAGGAAGGAGAAGAGGACTGAAAATAAAAAGACTACGAAAAGCGAGCGCGCGGTTTGAAACTTATGTTGCCACACTGCGGCTCCCATACCTGCTTCCTTCCGCATGTCCTCCTGCTGGCTGTCATTCCTGGTCCCGTCTCTCATCTTATCAGCTGACGACTGAGCCTCTATCCCGAGAAGACTTCGGATGGAAAACTTATGCCGAAAATTTGCCAGCGCGTCCTCGGGAGTATTCTCCGTGCTGCCGTCATCGCAGTCGTCGGGCATTTCTTCGGCGATGGGTGAGTCCTGCCCCCGAAGGATTTCGTCCCCCTCTCCGCTGACGGGTCCAGCGGTCTCAGGGTCGCACGGGCTGCCGGTCACCTCTGACATACTGATGCTTGTGTGTGGCTAATAGGTGGGGAGAACAACAAGCGATAAGCCCGCAAGAATTGGCTACAAATTACGGAGAAACTGGACGACAATTTGATTTGTGAAGGTTGCTAGCACTGCGGCTTAACCTTCGGAAGGGGGGAGGAATTTCAAAAGTTGCCGAATGCCGTAAAGACGAATGCGTAAATAATCGAACTAAGCTGCTTTCTTTGGCAAATTAAGAAATGAGACAGGATCCGTTCTACCGCGCAGCGACGTGGAAAACGAGGCAATAATTTGACACTTTACCTCACACAGTGAAGCCGAGAAAACGAAGCTTTTGTTTGGAATGAAATGAAATAAACAGATCTACTGGCTTTCTTTTATTAAATCTACATATAGGTTACTCCATGATTATGCATGGTATGTAAGGGATAATAAGACGTCATATCTACTTTGTACCGACCGGAATGGCATTTAAGGCACTTCTGTATGGGCAGGTGGTTTTAATTGTTTTGTTTGGAAAACTGGAAAACATTCGTTTCTTCTTGTGCCGTGTTGGAACACGTTATTCCTACATTTGTGACACATCAAGATTAAAAATAATTGGGATTCGTGGAAAGCGTAAACGGTGCCGTGTGTGCGACCAAATTGTACGCTGTTGCCTTTCCCAAAGTGTAAAACTTGTCGTTTTTTCAGCTATGTGGTGGACCAGACAAAAGCTTGACATTACAACAAAACTGACGTAGTAGTCCAGTCAAAAATAAGAATGGACAAGGTGAGAAAACTAGTTTAGTAAAGAAAACGACCCTACCAATTGCAACCCCGTGATGTTCTAAGACAAGCGACGTCTCGGCATCGGTTTCAAAGTGTGGTGGTTGTTTGCACAACACTAATATGTGGCTTATCCGCTTTACCCAGCCCAGCAAATGAAAAGCAGGAAAATTAACCAACTGGTGATTACGATTTGATACGTCTGGGACCTGCGCTTCAGGCACAAAAACCGCCGCCCCGATCATAATCCCGCGGGGTTACGTCCGGGAGTTGGGCAATATCAGAAGTACGTCCGCTCTGCAGAATTTAATTTCCTTACTAAATCCGCAACAAATGTCACAAACTACGCATGATTGTCTGGTAACCAAACTACTTTCGGTCTCCTTTGTTAAAAAAATAGATTCCACGTTATTTTGACATTTGAAGTTGTTAGATGGCGTAGTGCGGGGGGTAGCGGGTGGGAGCACACGCCATCATCAGACAATAGAACATCGAGTAAGACGTAATAATAAAGGACTAAAAACGGATATTACAAAATTCGACTACGGACTGGAGGTACTGTGAGAATACTTTTTGTATAAAACTTGAACGATCAATAGGAACACTTAAAAAAGAATTTATATTCCTAATTTTCTGGCAAATTATACAAAAAGAGAAATTTAAAAAACAACCTTATTGGCTTTTTTTCATGTCTTCTGTTTTAATTTGTTTGAAATACGTACCTAAGTAACCATATTAAAAGTCGCAATCAGCGTATTTTCTTGAAACAAGGCTATAGTTAAGTGAAAACGTAAGGAGTAAGCTACAACAAGAGCGGTCCACAATTCAAAAGAAAATGTTAATCTTGCTTACAGTCTAGTCGCCTGGATGAGACGATCATGTAGGGATCAGCACAGTTCTTTGAACGTTTGTGAAATGGCTTATGTCTAAGATCTAAGAAGTGATGGTGATAAAACAACAAAAACAACAACAACAACATGGGAACAAAGGTGATGTTTCGGCACTCGGCGCCGTAAACATATGGGGTTTTGGGAAGTTGAATATCTAGAGCTAGAGGGGCATTAGCTGAGGTGAAGTCTGGACAACAACCACTGACACTGGTTGTTAAGTGATGTCTTCTTAAACCGTAGCTACAGGATCGTGACGGGTTCAATTGTTTGCACAGATGCATTCCATTTATGCTTATATATATTATCCATTTATGTTTATAGAAATAGTGACAACATCCACACCACAGTCACTACCATCTAATGTGAAAACAGCTAAAATGACAAAAATTAACAGGGCAGGGGAATGCAATATCGTTGAACATTTCATGTCACGAAAGTGAGAATTTGAAATCTACATTTTGTCCTATATCATGTCCCAAACAATATTACAAGCCATACACGCAAATGAAAACGGACTTGAGAGATTTCAAACCTTCCTACACCGACAGAGACACATCCAATGCAAGCGTCAGTGTGACTGTCGAATAACAACACAAATATGGTAAACATTGAGTAAACATTAAATTATTAGCCTTTGTACCACAAATGATTTATGAATTTTTGTCCCCTAACATCATTCCGATGACATTCAAGAAATAAGGAAGGAAAAAAGAAGAAGCGAGAAAGCACCAAGGAAAACTGCATGTGCTCTACTATTGGGCCCTGTGATTAAACTATGAGTATCATGATATTAAAAGCGAAATACTTTTTCTTGCTGTTCAATTTACCGACCAAAACTCTGAGTTATAAACGAAGTCACATCTAAATATCTACTCATGACGTTGAGTGATGCTTTTCCAAACCAAAGCAATCACGTTAACGTTATAACAATAAAGTTGATTTTTGCCAAGCTTTGGACACATACATATGTTCCCACCAATTCAACGGGGCTAAGGCATTATATCCAAGAGAAAAATATGTGATGACTCTTACCTTGTTCTTGATTTCTTAAAGAAAAGGTTAGGTAGTAAATCTAAGTTGGAAAGTATGAATATAAAGAAAATACAGCACCTGTTTTGAGATGATCTTCTGTCTCATCCGGGGCATGAAGAATGATATCGCTGGAGACAATTTAATTCCTGGGTCATCTTTTTAGTAATGCAATTACCACGAGAATGGAATCCGCAGATAGAAGATGATAGCTTGGCTGCTGACAGACCAATTGGGGGTATGAGCACGTGCAGGTGTCAGTCAATTTGGCCGAAGTTGTTTACCGCCGTTCTCTAAGTTGTTTACCGCAGAGCTTGCTAAACGAGTGCCTGTAAAGAAGTCGTCCGAAACTAGTCACTGCCAAGAAAAAATATTTAAAAGACGACTTTTCACTAAACTACACTGAAAAGTTTCAATTTCCAAACGACTTTTACTTTTTAATGTCTTCATCATACTCAAAAAGAACCCAGAGTTCGAAGAACTTATACCTGGATATTTATTTGGAGTTTCTCGTATCACGGCCGTGTTTAATCGTAGTTCATTAATTATGTAAATAATGTTTTGACTAACATTACACCGGCATTAGAAGCATGTAAAACCTACATCCACCACGTCCGTTAGCTAACTAAAAAGGTAGATAACAGAAATGGATACAAGCCCCTTTAAAATCAAACAAAAGACTCAACATTGAGGTTTCAAGAATCAGATTTCCAGATTTTGATTCGAGCGGTACTGACGACCATTTACTCGTTATGAACCTAATGTGCCTGCAGATGTTTGACTGTGTTCACCATAAGTCTCATGATATAATGATTGAACCCTGTACCAAATATAAACACTGGTTGCGGATTGTGTCGATGACACCTGTCAGATTGCCCATCTACCTGTCTAGGCCAGTGCTCGGGCCCATTGCGCATAGGCTGGTCGCAATGTAAATTTAAATTACATGGTATAAACGTTATGTGTGATCCTGGGTGTACTGGGAATAATGTCCTGTGTCGTGGAAAAATCATTTCAAAAATAATACCATGGCAAGTCCTGACATACAGTTTTAATTATTACAGATATATTTTATGAGACTTGTCCAATTTACAGTGTCTCATTTCCAATCAAATATACCACCAAAGATATTAGTGTCCTTCAGACATGGATGAAGTGCCAGGACAAAGCATGAAGGCAAGATGGATACGTCAATATTTGCATTTTGCTGCAAACTCTAACAATTGGAAAGGTTGACAACACAATGTTTAGTCTGGCTGTGTATATGGGTGGATACAGGTGTTGTCCACTTCATGATCAGGGGGTGCACATTGTTTTTCAAGTCTTTCATCTCTTCATTACTTGCCTCCCCCCCCATAATTAGTAACCAAATTTTTATTGTATGAACTTCGCACATTTAATCCACGGTCATTGGATGCACTGTTTTCATTTCTCATAGAAATTGATTAATTACTTTGATTTCTTTGATATACTGGAGATACCTGAAGTATGACAAGGATGCTTGCTACAATCTGTAAACCATGGGGATGGAGGTGTACTTTGTTTAGTCATTGGCCTGTAGAGGATCTTGACTCTTCTTTTAAGTCTGTCTATCGGACTCTATCCAATCTCGAGGTTTTCAATGTAGCCACCCATAGTCATAAACCTAAATTCACTGGATTTAAACAATACAACACAAAACAGATTTCCCCAAACACCATAGATTTATTGAAGCTCTAAAACCAGGCACAAACTACATGTAGGCTGAAGTAGAACATGAAATGAATATGCAGTGATCTTACAAGTCTGGAGTGATATAAGAGCAAAGTTCACTATCTTAAAATGTGATTAAAAATTGCTTGTTTTCTTACATACTTGACAATAAGAACACCAAGTCTTTGTAAGAGACAGTCTGTGTAATCATGTTCCTATGCCGAAGTTATTTATTATGTGATGTCATCATCACAACACATGGTTTCTTATCCCCTCTCACATAGATTTTCTAAAACATTTTCCTGTTCTTCTCCCATAATCATCTTCACTCATATACTTCTTCATGGTAAGCCATCTACTGTGTACATGTGTATCCTGTGGTGAGATTCAACTGTCACTGTCAGTGGTATTCAAAACTCATGTACATGTTCTTCCTTCAATTCAGAGTAAACTACACAGTAACTGTTAAACATTCTCCCTGCTGCCAAAGCCCATAACCAATACAAATTTGGTGCCAAATGGCTACCTTAGCAGGCTGAAGGTTAAAACACTATGGCAAAAGTATGTCCAAGACCTGTGATTGAAAAATCAGCATTTCCATTTCCAGGTATACTGCATGTTAGTGACAGTGAAATTCGCCACAGGATACTGTACTAAAAAGCTACTAGTGCCTACTACTATGAGAACAGTGAAATGTTCTCATGCTTGCATTGATGGCATTGCAAAAACGTTTACTTTTAAAAAACAGAGTACTAGATCTATAAGCAGCAGTGAGTTAACTATGCAAAATAATACTTCTGAATATTTGTGGAGTATGAAAAGGCTAGATTTTATGCACAATGATCAAGACTAACAATGAGCTGTTACACTCACTTTACATCAAATGTAGTAAGTATAAAAAGAGCAGATATTTCATCTTTAAACCCATATACTTCTCCCTACAGCAGCATGACATTTGTAAAAAAAATGCAGAATTACATTGACATGCACTCATTAATAATTAAAATCCACCTACCCAAATTATGGGTTAATTTCATACCCTTCAGATGTCAAAACTACAGTTTTGGATTTTTTTAAGTAACAGAAAGTATCAATTCTTCGTACATTACACTCTCATGTCAGTAACTTTTCGCCAGTAGTTCTGGACTGACAAAAGAACCACCATACATTTACGTGGCTGTAGCGAAGCCAACCTTATTCCCCCCCATGTCAAACTGAGTGTAAAACTTCCCGATGAACACATCTCCCAGAATCCACAAGGGCCCACTTGGAACGTTGATCCCCAGAAAACCACTCAGGCACACCGTTTGGCCACCCTGAGTCACCTAGGGTACAGACAATTCAACAAACATTCAAATAACACACACAACAGCTCCTTTGGTATTCTAAAGCTCCTTTGCTGTTCTAAATAGCTGAAAAAATTTATATTAAGTACTGTGTACTACTAATATGTTCTGCATTTCATACCTTGAGTACATGTAGAGTAAATGAATTTTTTTCTGTATGGATTGAATCTTATGACTGATCGGGTGCTTTATATACATTCTTAACTTTCTTTTAAAATGTCATAGAGATATTTCTACTGTAGAAATACTCCTTGAGCCTCCCTCTCCCTCAAATGCACAAATACAGTTTGATATACGAAAAGAATCGCAAAAATTGGCTATACCAAGGAGGATTGATTAAACCTCCTTGGCTATACATACATGCCAACTCTTGTTTTCAAATTCTGAAAAGGCTATTATTTAAGAAGGCAAAATTAACATTTGGGCAAAAGCACAGACAAGTAAAGTACAAAGACATTTGTATCACACAGAAGGATTGTGGAGTTACGACTGTTACAACTCTGGGTTGCTACACCCTTGTGGTGTTAACGTGAGCAGTGGGGGCAAAGCCAACTCTGTTGTTGCCCATATCAAACAGCGTGTAGTACGGCCCTATGAACACGTCTCCCAGAATCCACAGGGGCCCGGCCGGCACGTCGATGCCCAGGAAACCGCTGACACAGACGGTCTGTCCCATAGTTGTCACCTGGGGGTAGCATGATTGTGATGGTGATTGGCTATTGATTCGGATTGGTTCACATCATTGAAGATTTGTCCTAACTAGATAGATTAAATAGATAAAATCGACATACAATTGCCAGATGAGGCAACTCTGGCAAGTTCTTATAGAATTCAAAATGTCAAAAAGCAAAATCACATAGCAATCAATGGTATTACATTGACCCCTCATACTGCAATGAGTAGTGGTGACCTAACCTGCTTGGACCAGAGAAATCAGTCAGCAACAGGGATGGGAAGAGACTTTCACCAGGCTAAACTAAAAAAAACTCCATGGATATTTCTGACAACCTGACTCCTTGGAGGTAATGCTGACATACCTGTAGGACGTAGTCCTTCCCTTGCAGTTCAAAGGCCTTCCCGCCCAGCATGAAGGAGATGGGAGGGAGAGACGAGATCTGACTGCAGTCCACCATGTACTGTGATAAAAGCACATTTTAACATCAACAAGAATCGAAGGTTTCATACCTCGGTGAAATATGAATTTCTTATTTTCTTCATAATTGTGAATTTCTCTTTCAACCTCTCTATGCATTTTCCCAATGCCATCCAGCCAACAGACTACTAGGTCAACTACCTGCTGGCCAGTAACTAGCTTCAGGGACCTAACTTCCTGTGTCTGACCTTTTGTGGTCTGTAGTTAGGTAATACCTACCATCCATGTGCTATGCAAACACACAAGCAAACACACACAAAAATACAACCAAAACAATACCCTGTTTTCACAAAGGGAATAGGAGTAAAAATATAGAACAAAAATCAAGGGATATTAAAAAATAATGTTATGGGGTAAGTGTGTGTGTGGAGTTCCAGGGTGGGCACAAGTTTTGCTCAAATGTATTAACCACTCAACAGTTTTGCATGTACCCTGAGTGTCTGATTGTACACAAACACACATGTACACAAAAACAGGCTTGTTCCATCAAATTTCATTCAAAAGCCTAGCTCAAAATAGATAGAGAAAGTAATGGTATGGTTGTCAATCAGTCATGCTTAAATCAATGGCCATTACCATATTTCCTAGTTAGGCTGATTTTTTAAAGACTGCATTCTATAATCTATCAGACACAACAATGCTGTCAAACCAAAATTGAAGATGGCTTCTCTTTCCCTGTTACAAGACTTACCTCTCCACCAGGAAGGGGGGTGGCTCCGATTTGTTTGTTGAGAGCCTGGACCTCAGTGGTGGGCCCAGCGATGAGAGAAGTGCCTGTGTCAGCGATGGCAGCACAGCCTCCCTTACAGTAGTCAGTCGCCTTCCCATTGATCATGATCCTGAGCAAGACAAACGGGTTTCTATGTTAACTGTCTGTTATGTTTTGATCCTTGACTTGAGTCACTGTAGTGGAGCTGTTCAGTCAAAAACTGGGATGACTCCTGAATCTGACTCCTAGTGGAGTAATAATGCTGTATATACAAGTCTAGGAGGATAATTGAAAAACAAAACAGGTGACTAGTAAAAAAAATGCCTCAAAGCCTTACATCTAAAATGGGAAAAAAAGGTTCACCTGGCAAAATTTACACTGATATGCTTCCACTCTTACTCTTTTTTCAGGTTGGTTCCTGTTGCATTGTTTATGATTGCCAGTAAAATAAAAAGCAGTAAACAAGAAAAATACTCAAAACAAAGCAAAGTAAAGAAATGGTTAAATGGAGAGAAGAAGTAATAATAGAACTTTTTAATTTATATGTTTGATAATAAAAACAATAGTGCATGGTAGTCTAACATTCATACACCCTAGGTAGTAATATCCAAGAAAAAATCTATTACTGTAAATGCAGAAACTTTCCTAGTGGTTTCATTTCCGTTGTTTTTGCAGTGACCTCTTCACCAACAGACCACAAACTACAATTACGACTGTACTACAGAATTGTTTTAACTCTAAAACACTGCAAAACCTTCCTTAAGGACTGTAAAATTAGATGCATCTACAGTATACATGATGTATCAGTTTGAAATTTAAAAGTTAAAGCGACCTCCTTTATTGTCCCCTCCCCAAGCTAAGCCTACCCATCCATCTTGAATTGCCAGTAGCCAGGCTTGGTGACGTCCAGGAAGGTAAAGTCTCCGGTGTAGTACTTGGGGTCAGTCCCGCCCAACAGCAGCTCCCCACCTGTGGTGCCAGAGGGATCCCTGCAAGGCATGGTGGGAAATTCATTACTCACAACTTTACTGACACATGGATATTGTGTGACTTGCATGCATATTCAGAGTACTTTCAGTAACCTAGATTTTGTAGCCCTTCTTTTTGAACAAAATATGGTAACTAGCTGGAAAATAGTGACCAGAAAATTCACACACAGTAGTTGAATACTATGAAAGTACAAATCACCCTTTGATGTGTTCATTGGTGTTGTAACTTATATGTACCTTTTGTGATACTGATATTCTTGGTTGTCAAGTGATCAAAGCCTTGTCATTCTGCATTCAAATGACACAGTACAAGGTCATGCTGATCATGATGAAATGCAAAACATTCCCACCTGTTCAGGTAGAAAGAGAAAACCGGTTTGTCGACCAGTTTCTGCTGGACCATGTTGTAGAAGGGCGGAACGACGCCGTCTACTGAGATGGTGTCGTACCCCATCCCGAGGATACCGTCAAACTTAGCCGCAACGAACGTTATACCAGGCTGGGTCACTGCCTCCGCAAATGTCTGGTTCTGAACTTTCAGACCCCCGATCTGTGGTGGTGATATTATTTGGGGGTTAGAGATGTTCCATCGACAAAAAACATTGTTACAAAACCAAGGGAAAAAAATTTGTCCAAAGTCTTTCAAAAAAGAGCTAAGAACTGATGAAGGAACAAAAAAGTAATGTAGACATGTCATCTGTTACTCACAGTGACTGTATCCTCACTCAGAAAGCCAGTCAGGCTGCCAGACCCGTACCGGATGGCAAAGTCTGTGCCATTCTTCATGTAGGTGCTGGACTGGGTGCTGTCATACTTGTTGTGGAGCACTGTGGGAAAATGGATAGATCCTGACCCACCATGAGAAACTCTCACCCCACATGACAAAGAAATATAGAAATACATGCTTTTCTTTAATATACTGAGCATATGTGATTATCACAGATAGCCTGTACCCTAAACAACTACAGGTGTAACTTGCATTTACATCATTATAAGAATTTTACTACTTCTATATGTATGTGCAGACTTGCATATTGTGGTCAGCTGCTTGTTTTCTTTTTGAGAAGTAAATTCATGCCAACTTGTACTGTAGAGTTGGTCATTTTCAAGATACTGAAAAACAACCAAGGCAGTACATGTACATGTATATTCACTCAAACTTTAAGAAAGTATATGATCTCTAAATACAGTGTGCTCTTCCATAACGGTTGGACCGTCCAAACTTACAGCAAGCGATGTCAGACAGTTTACACTTCTTGGACGGCACCCACAGGTTGGAGGAACCGGTGTCAAACACCACCTGGAAATTCTGGGCTGGAGTGCCGATGGAGATGGGGCCATAGTACTGTGCCTGTGTGGGGAGGGGGGTAGTTATTTTATCATTTGTGTAAATGTATGTGTATGCAATACTGCTAGCCCTTCATACTGCTAGCCCTTCATACTGCTAGCATCCAAAGTTATCTGAACATAGCACTGAAATATTGCACTTCTTTTTTTCTGCTTAAACATGCTGCTTTCTGCTTCTTTCAGGAGACAATATGTATAAAAAAGTAAAATCCTATCCCCAAACTTACATCCAAGTAGTTGGTGAGCGGCTCAGGGGCATCCTTGATGTTGTAGTACTTCCCACTGTAGTCTTTGTCAAGGATTTGGTCGTACGTGATGCCAACATCAGCCAGCTGACGACGAACAGTTTTCATCTTGGTCAGAGGGATTCTGTAGATGAAAAAATCGCTTGCTTAGGATACACAATCATTCTAAAAAGGTGAAAAAAAAGGAAAAATGCTAGATCTTTCAAGCCCAAGAGGGGCACTGTGCTATTCTTGCTATTCTAGCACAGTCCCTGGGCTTTTATATATTAACTGGTATGATACACCAAAGGCTGGTCATACTGACTTTACAGATAAAGATTCTCATATCATTTGTCAACTCGCCAAACTCCAAAACTAGACTAGTTTCGCGTGCCGCCTTGGGTCGTGTTTTGCACCTAGCACCATTAAAAATACATTTCTTGGGAGATCCCTGCTGCGTAGTTAGAATGGGAAATCAGGACACTCAAGGGGCATTCTGTGCCAGTTAATCATTGCTTTTGCTGAACTTTGCTACCATCCATATCTTAAACCCATAAACAAATTCAAACGCCTGATAGTGCTATTCTCACCCCACTTGTCACATTCAACAAACTCCAAAGATCACTAGACATTGTCCAAATGTCAGAAGATATAACGTTACCTGTATTGGACTTTGAAACAGTCCCCGCAATTTTACAAATTGGTATCTCCAAGCTACTTTACAAACTAGATAAGATGGAACAACCTATTTCAACAAAGGGGTGTGCAGGATACAAGGTGTTTTCCTCGTGCTGTACTGTAACCCTGGACAGCCCCGCCCCCCATGTTTGTACAAAGTGTACCAAAACGTTTGACCTTGCAGAGGTCTCACGTGGTTACCATGAGGGGTGTGTGGCAACGTTAACACCAGGTGACCTGCTGAAACCTACTTGCTCAGCCTTATTGTCTTTGATAATTGATATGTACAAATTGCGTGTGCTGTCTACCCAACACTGGTGTACTACATACAGTATAAGTATAATCCAATGCCTTTGTATTGGGTGTTGATAGACAACTAGAAATTCATGTTAGGGCAGCCTGGCTAATCATCTCATACAAATACAATCTACAGCAACAGAGAACTAACTTAAACATTCCTCTATCAGTTGTGCTAAGCAAATTTGTCCTTCTAGATTTGGGAACAAGAATATACTAAAAATATATTGCATGTTTTTTTCAACAGGTAAGCAAATCTGCCCTTTTAAGATTTGGGAACAGAAAGATACTAATAACAGGTTTGAAATTTGCTGATTCTGCAGCATCAGAGGGTGTCCGCTCCTTTTTCACTCCTCAGCAATGTCAGCAGAAAAGACAAGTCACATGACCCCACCAGGTCAAATTTTATTTGTTCAAGACAAGTTAAAGGGGTGTCATGAGTACCTGGATGGCACAGTTTGGCACCAGTGTAATACATTGCTTCCATGCACTGAGAATTATAAGAACCAGCAACCTTTATTAACAGGAACAAGACGTTGTTTTTTTTCTGTTTGTTCCTTCTATTTTTACTAGGTTAGTTGTTAAGCATTCTATCAGTTCTACCTGCAAGTTTTGCATGCAACACAAAATTAAGAAAATACAAGTAGCCTCCAGTTTCCATTGAGGGAGTGGGAATAGAACCCATGAGCTCATGGTTTCTGGCAGTGGCAGGTGACCATGAGTCATATTCACCCTGGGGGAAAACAAAGTTTAACCAAGGAGCTTCTACTTGGTTTATCAATCCCCATGCAGGTCACATGATGGTAGGGTGGAACATGTTGTCTTACACAGGGATGGGCAGATAGCAAAGATGATTGCAGGGTTGGATGATAGGGCTGTGCATACAGACTCTAAGTACATACATGGCGGTACAATTAATTCAAGACACTCCTATTAAAACGAGTTTAATATCTGCTGTGTTCAAAAATACTACTTATAAAGAGTTTTGTGAAATAACAGATTTTTGTGCGTGTCTTTTCATTTCGATGAAACATTTACTACTCTCAAGGACATCGTCCTTGCTACTCTTGACCCTATCTCAGTTTGAATGCCAGTGCATGCAAATCCAGCTTTGTATGGTTACTCGTCCTCAAAGTTAACGTTGCAAATTTTAACCGTCAGACATTAAAATAGGATAGATAATTTGTGTCGGGAACAAAGAGGTTTCTGATAGCCGCAGGCGCTGCAGGCACAAACATACAAGCATGTAGAAAATGTTCTTCCTGCTCAACCATAAACCACCTCTAACGGAAAATCAACGTCCCTATACGGATTATGATAGGGTCTATCATCAGACCAATTAATGCGCTCGGGTGCACAAATTTGGATCCTGAATAAACGACAAACAATCCAAGCGTCTTCATGCAAATAAAGCACTGTGAATCTGTGATCAACGATGATCACAGTGACGCATGATTGAAAATGTTGATTTCTCACCTGTGCAGGGCGCTCGCGAACGCCACAAGGGCAAACAGGACGGCTAGGACCTTCATCGTGCCGGGGACTCTGGCTTTAGGTACAACACTGATCGGGAACAGGACAAGAACAGGCCGAGTTGTTCTGAACGGGAGGACGGCGAGGTGATGTCCCTGGTGAGTCACACCTACAGCTGAGTATCATGTGATGTCAGGTGAAAGGTCAAATTTGGCATAGACCATTCTTTTTATAGGGGTTAAATGATAGTGCAAAATTAATTTATTATTTTACTATGGATAAACTGATCAAAAGTTTTACTTCAAAAACAAGTAACGTTACATCAGAGAGATGAAACACGAACCGCTTAACACTTCGACGTAGAAAACAGCCTAATCAAATAAATGAAGTCAGAATCAGGCCGTTGAATGGGGGACATCTACCGATTTGGAAAAGAATTGCACCATGGCCCATCTATCGAAAGACGCTCACGGTGCCAACACGGAAGTGGTTGGCAGAGGCAGGCTACACCTGAGGGGCAGAAACATTCACACGTGCGAGCCGAACTAGTAGCGTCATGGCGGACTGGCCTAGCCAAGATCCCCAGGTACGAGACTAGTGCATCTATTTTGCTATAAATAGCTGAGAAGCACAAAAATGCGGCGATATTCACCTGAAGAAGGGGCGTGTCCAGGAACCCCCCTCCCACCTTCATATGTGTGTGGCCAGAACCATGTCCTTATCATTTCCATTGTTGATGGAGAGAATGAAATAGAATTTGCCACCTCAGCTATCAATGTCTCTGCCTCAGGTAAATATGTTCAACAATGAACACATAAGTTATGAATATGAACACATGAGAATCTTTTCTACCTTCAGTTCAGAACCATTTCTTTGGTTTTGAGCTCAAAATAAGGGGAAAAACGTGCTGCTATACCGTATATATATATTGAGTTAGGCAATGTAATAGAGACTATAACAACTGCGCAGACCAAATGAAAGATGGTATCGTTCCTCTACAATAAGTAAGGAACACAAAATAAGTACCTTACTTCAGGTCCAGGTTTGAGTTCAAAGTTCAGGGGGCAAGTTATTGTGCCTTCTTGGCTGCACTGGCAGCGTGGCACTGTTGTGCGTGTTCACCCTCCCGAACTTCCCATATTCTTTGCACTCATTCTGCTGCTATACCATTAGGAGGAACCTCATTGGTTATACTGTAGGGTACTACATGTAGTAGGATATGTGACGATCATGTTGCATTCCTTGGGAATATTGGCATTATTGTGAATGAAAATTTCTGTTTTATTCCAGGCAACTGCAACTGCATCTGTTGCAGGTGATGATGACTGGGGGGATGACTTCGGGGGGTTTGAAGCTGCAGAACCGATCCAACCAGCCATGGCACAACCAGTACAGCAGGGCATCACAGCAACGCCCTCTATATGGGCACAGCTCAGCACAGGTACTGCAGGAATGCACATCATATTATATCAACCACTTGAATTAAAGATGAAAAGAAAGTACAAAGTAAATCTATTGCCTCCCTAGCTCAGCAGTACACATCCATATAATTTGTTCCCAGTTATCAATTTCATATTAATTTGAAGCACATCTGTCTCTCAGAAACATCATTAGGCAAATAAAACCCAAATTCATAGTCTGACAATTTTTTTCTTCTAGGTGCAGTTCCACCGGTCTCCCCTGGGGGCACTACTAATCAATCCCCTGGTGGTGTAAACACTGATCCAGCTCAGGGCATGCCATTCCATGATGGGGGTAGTCAAACACCTGAAAGTCAGGTATCATATGTTGCCTGAATTGTACATGATTAACATATTTTAAATGAGTACATTGTGCTAACCCTTCAAAATGTTATGCATAAATGATCAGCGATAAAGACATCCACATCAAATTTACATGGTGGCCAATGGAATGAATATGACCAGCAATCAATCTGAAAATGATTGTTGATTTAATTCTTTGTAAATTCATGTCATATTTCTGCAGTGTCATTACCATGGTAACATATGACATACTGTAACTCTGTAACTAGAGGAGCAAGGGGCCTTCACCTGGCCTAAACTCCATGATGTATTATGAAGTTTTTTCCCCTTTTATTTCACTCAGAGGTCAAGAACTATATCAGGCACCTCTCAAGCTTCATCAGAGGCAGAGCCCAGTGCAACAGCCAATCAGATACCTTTTCCCACTGACTTCAGCCAATTAGATGCACCTGCTGAAGTTACACCAGCCACTAAAGCTGTGCCACAATCTGCTGCTAGCCAATCAGGCACTGAGCCAGCAATCCCACAACCCAACCAAGTGTCAGTAGACTCTGGGGTTAACCAATCCAATGAAAGCATTCCTACTTCTTCAACCAATGAGAGCTCAGCAACACCTGACCAAAGTCAACAGGGAGATGCAGCCAACCCAGAGCCTGTTTCCATGGCAATACTGGAAGAAAACAAGGAATTAAAAGATCAAGTGCAAACGCTACATGACAATCTGTCCATAGCAGAGAAAGAAAAACTTGCAATACAACAGGCAAGTATAATTTATTCTATTTTGTATGCACATTTCCAGTTGCAACTGAATAAAATTTCAGATAGAATATTGGGGCAGTATTTACAAAAGATGAGTGATGTTTTTAGAATGATCAATATATTTGTCATTATCCTTTCAACAATAACCAAATGTCTATCACCTGGTGCCTATAGTCATTGCTTCAAACAACATTATGAGCCTCTTTATGCTGATGCATGGATCAATCTGCATGTTGTCCATATTTAGGACCTTGAAGATCTGTTACAGAAACAGCAGGCCATTGAACAGCAGCTGTCTGACCAGACATTACTGTCTGAACAGCAGAAGGAAAAGTACCAACGACTACAGGTACACTTAGCTGCATTTCTTCTAGTGCAAAAGTTGTATTGGAAAATGTAACATTTTGTGATTTCACTGGCTAATGTATTGTACATGTTTTACTTTATGTACAGAAGAATGTCTAAAAGTCCCATATTTTCTAGGAAAAACATTTGCAAGAACTGGCAGATATCAGGAAGGCTGGTCATGAGGCTTTGGCTGTTATTGTTGAAGAGTACAAGGTTTGTTTGTCATTTCCATTGCACTTAGGGATCCTATGGCCTTTAAGTTGTGATACAGGAAGTGGCTATAACTTTGCCTTGGCCGGAGACAAACCAATAGGCAAAACACGTGCTAATCTAATTCAGTCAGGAAGGATAGTAAGAATTTTTTTTTCTTTCCACTTGTGAATACATGTGTATACAAATTCTTTATCCTGGAAGCACCAAAAATCTACTTGCAACAGTCACCAAACTATTGGTTTCTCCATTGATATGTAAAGTACATGTAGACATGTAGTACATCATGATTATGATTTGTTCCTGTTTTTTTAAGACGCAAGGGCAGCATTGAAAGGGGTCCTTATGTTGTAAATGTAGGAAGCAGACGTTTTAACACGATTTCCCTATCCATACAAATTGTATCCAACTGTACAGCATCCTGTTAACCGTCTGTCTGCAGGAGCTGTGTAAGACTGCAGTGCTGCAGCAGCAGGAACTGTGTGAGAAACAGCTGCAGGCATCCCTCACTAAGGAGACAGAGAGATGCGAGGAGCTCTTACAGAAACAGGTGGACCAAACTAGCTTCAGTACTGCACAGATCCAACCCATATTTAAGATTTCTTATCTGCACATTGTATACAGTTAGTCAGCCAGTATCTTTCTTGTTATACATTAAAGGAACACTTCTTTCAGGAGGATGATGTTATTTTCCAATAGATAATTCATCAATGAATACATAATTAGCCAACTTTTTGCAAATAGGTACATGTACTTTAAAAGTTCCACAAACAGGTACTTTATCAAAAACTGTGGAGTACAGTACTATACATTTTTACTTCCTAAAATAAGTATCTATCGGAAAATAACTGGGCCTCCTCTGGACTTAAGTGCTGCAGAGAGTGTAAAGCTTAAGTAGCCATACATGGGGGAACTTTAAGTAGCTGTACATGAGGAAACCTTTTGACCCAGTATGCCACTTACTTTAAGTATGAGACATGCATAATGAACACACACTCTGGGGTCTACAGGTGATAAACAACAGGGAGAGAAAGGAAAAAAAAAGGGTCAAGTAGGAAATACAATAAGCAAAGTATTGTTCTCTAGCTGTTAGAAAGTACAAAGGAAACAGCAAGTTAACATATGATATGCAACAGTGAATTGAGACTGGCAATATCTGCCCCCTAGCATGATCGCCTGGTACAACAGTTAGAAGAGGAGAGGACACAGACAGAGGAGAAAGTCCAGGCAGCCATCAAAGAGCAGCAACAGAAGGACCAGGTAAAGGCTCTGACATTCTATCAACTTTTAATTAGTAATACAACATTTTTGATGTTGGAATACTTTAAGAACTTCAAGGGCTTTTCAGAAATGTTGATGATGCTTGATTATGTTTTAATTGTCATCCTTCCAGGAGGAGTTTGAGAAGGTGTTGGCCCAAGAACGAGAAAAGAGTCAACAGGCCATACAGGAGGCAGTGAAGGTAACTACTGAACCCAGGTTCTACCTGACACACGGCCCAACTCTTTTTTGTTGTTGTATGTAATACTGTGCAAGGATAAATGTCTACGGACATGTATGTTATTGCATTTGTTAGTACTGAAATCATGTAACCTGTATCTTATTTTGTCCGACTATGATCTCTTCCTTCAATGAAAAATGGCCATGAACAAACAAAGGCTCAAACAAACAAATAAACTTGAGGAACTTTTAGTGTTTTGCAGTTTTGATTTTACTGCCTGTGTTTCCACAGGTTGAGCAGGAAGCTGGGAGAGAGGCCCTCCAGGAAGCCCTGCAGAAGGAGAGGGGGAAAACTAGGGAGCTGCTGGAGGAACAGAGGGTGGGAAACAATCAATCAAAGTTACAACTTTATCACTACTCTCCTTAACATCCATAAACTCACACATTACAGAAAAGTGGGTGTGGGAGTCTTCCCCTGTCTTCAAAAAAGAAGCCAAACCCAGTAGTTTTTAGGAGTTACGGTAGTTTTCATTTATTGTGCCTAGTTATGTGCAATCATGTATTACTTGCTTGTGCTTATACATGTATCAAATGTTCCTTTTGTATTTGCAATTAGCCCTCGGGCATGAATTTGCAATAAACAATTTTTATTATTACATGTACATTTATTTGATTAATTGATTGAGGGATTAATTATATAAATAATGTTATTGTCAACACCTGTAAAATCTTGCCAGATTGGACCCCATTTTTACAAACCCTAAACACATTCCAATTCCATTCAACTTTACACCTAAACACAAAATCGTACCCTATACAAGCTTGCCATGCCAACTACCTCTGTATAGAAATGAGATTAGAATAATTATTGTATAAACAGGCAGATGTAAAAAAACAAATGACAAGAGCTCATCTAAGTTGTTGCCATCCTTACCAGGTGGAACTTCAGGGCCTGGTTCAACAGGAGAGGGACAGGGGCAGGCAGGCTGTGGAGGAGGCAGCCAGGGAGGAGAGGAAAAGGTCCAAGGTACAGTAACTGGGATCAATTATCCACATTGATACAGGAGACCGACTGGTTGACGGTTGACACTGCAGCACATTCCCCAGGAGCAATGTTCAAGAATTTGTACTAATGTCGTTGATACTGTGTTTAAGTAGAATTGTTTAAAGCATTCTTTTGCTGGCCATCCTACAACCAGCTGGACAGAGATGCCCTGGCGAGTATTTCTGGCCGGCAGGTTGTAGAATAGCCAGCAAAAGAATGCTTTAAACATTTCTACTAAACACAGTATCAAAAAGCCTGCACAGGAGGCTAGTCTTAGTTTTCCTGGACTTCTGCTTAGGCTGTGTTTGTTTCCGTAGGATTTGGCAGCAGCTGTTATGGAGGAGGAGAGACAGCGTGGCCGGGAAGCAGTAAGCCGGGCAGTAGAACAGGCACAGCAGGAGATGAAACTGTACAGCACAGAACAGAAAAAGGTACAACATGCACAAACTTCACTTTTCATTTCAAAATGCACTTTGATGTCCAGGTTTCATACCATGTTTGTTCATATATGTGTATTATAGAAAATGAAGTTCACAATTTTTGATTTATCCATTGTTAAGAATGTTTGAAACATTCAAACTCAGCCATGGAATAAAAACTACCAATCAAATTTGTCTAGATCAACTCTTGAAACCTTGGACATCAAGCATCATCAGAGTAGTTATCAATTACAATGTGGAAAATTTCACTCACCATACCATAATCTAAGATACTTTTAGTAAGAACTTTTTGAGTTTTTACTGTCATTGTTTCTTGTTGTGCTACTCACTCACTCACTATTATCAAACAATTGTATTTTCCTAAATTATAAACTTTTAGCTTGGATGGGGTTTTTGATCCTGAGGCTAAGGTTATCTGATCTCTGCAGGCTGACCAGGCTGTGCGTCAACGCTCGCTGGCGGGGGTTGAACTGTTTCTGTCGGGCGCCTTACAGCAAATCAGAACCCTGATGGAGGACGGCCCACCTAGAGAGACTACCACCAAGGAACAAGACTCAACATAGCCAGATGCTCTGTCTGTCAATTCTATTCATACATATCAAAAGTTTCAAAACTTGAGGAGGCTTTGTAATTTTCTGATACATGTAGCTGCGTATTGTGTAGTTGTGGAATTAGATGAAATATATTTGCACAAGATTATCTTAATAATGTATTATTACGATGTTAGCATCCATAATGCTATAATTGGTTATCTTTAGTTTGCTTGTCAGTTGCTTGTCAGTTGAGATCATAGCACTACTGCATACTTCAAAATCCAGCGTGCCTTCAAGGATCATTCTTATATGTTACAACATAATTGTGTTTCTTTAAATTATGAAAAAAATCATATAAACATAAGATAGAATAGACTCAGATTCAGGAGCATTATAATCACTCCATTGTAGTATAGGTATTCCTTGTAGTATCGGTAGAAAAAGTGTTAGTTACAAAGTATTGGATGTAGCAAACAAAGCACATTTTAGAATCTTACACCAAATCTTACCAAGGA
This sequence comes from Branchiostoma floridae x Branchiostoma japonicum, assembly GCA_013266295.2. NCBI lineage: Eukaryota > Metazoa > Chordata > Leptocardii > Amphioxiformes > Branchiostomatidae > Branchiostoma > Branchiostoma floridae x Branchiostoma japonicum. Next base: position 10,104,060 of record CM023824.1, read on the forward strand.
GGTTCCTTGATCTTGTTAAACAGGTTCTTTAACTAACCTTAGTAAGTAATTTTTAGCGAAGATTCAAGCGTCAAACATACAGCATAATAATTTTGGATCTTACAAAGCGACAGAGCGGTATTGGGCTATCCTTATAAGATAGCAATAAAGTAAAGTAACCAGATAGGGTCAATTACTCGCTCTGAAATTTTTTCACTATTTTTCATTTCATCAGAAGAAAAACGAAGAAAAAACAAAGACCTCGATGATTAAAAAAAAATATTATAGGAAGAAGTAAAAATGGTTCTAGATCCTATATGTTGACCATGCAATTAGAGAGAGGCTGAAGGCAAGCTGAACACTAGCTCCTGGAAGAGGCACTCATAGAGAAGAGGAAATTAATTTTCGGATTGGACAGTTTCCGAGAGCGGACACAGGATGCAGCAGTGATTCTGACGCCACATACTGTACAGTTGAATCAATGTAAGTACGATGCTAAGTTTGGCCACACCAATTTAATTTGTTGGTTCTCAGATTCGCCTCACGATATATTCGAGGACGCATTTGGAAGCACATGGAGGACGAAGTGCAGGAGCGGCCGCGGGGAAGACCACGACTATTATCATCATCCGAAGAAAGAAAGAGAAACAAGATGTGAGTAGCACCGGGAATCGAACCCGGGTCGCCAGCTTCCGATAGGAAGACCATATTAAACCGCTAGGCCAACAGGTCCAGACACATTGGAGGGGGTTAAAATAGTGGCACTTGAACCCCACTGTTTGAATCTTCGCCAGAGATAAAGAAAAAAGAAACTAGACAGAAATATCTTAATATAACGGTTATTAACAGGTTTGCGTGTTTGTTTGATATGGAGAGTTGTAGAGGTATGGCAAGCAGGATGACATTCAGGTACTACTGAGGTAGCAGAATCGTTTTCCGTCGACAACTTTCGGCAAGGTTCGGCCACGTGACGTCATGACTTAAGCGAATATCTAAACCAAGATCCTGGTGTTTTCTGGCATTTGGAAGCACATGGAGGACGAAGTGCCGAAGCGGCCGCGGGGAAGACCTCGACTCTTATCCTAGCCTCAGCAACGAAGAAAAGAAAGAAAAAAAGCTACTGAAGACTAGAGTCTTTCTGGGAGATCAGTTCGAAAAAATTATGGCGAGACGTACGGAAAAACGATGCTGGACAGTGGACTAGCAAAATTGCTTCTTTATAAACATAATTGTTTGGCAATAGTCCATTATCGGACGAACTAAGGTCTTATATGCACGGGCTTTAATATGAGGATTTGAGACATTGATATTTCGTTTCAGGAAGTTAAGTGTGTTGGTTGATTTTGTAGACAGTTGTTCAAGAACAATCTTTCTAGCATCAAGCATTTGCCTTAATTGTCAAGTCTGTTTCTACATTAGCAACACTGAATCATGGCAACCCAAAGGAGGCTTTGTGCCACCTGAAATAAAATCACCTCTAAATGGTTCTGGTTGTGTGCAGTTCTGTGATCTGGTCACTAGAGGACAGTTTGCTCATTTACTGCATTTCACCAGAGAAATCGCTTCATGGTTTCAGTTGTGCTTCCATAAGCATCTACTGACTGTACTTTAATTCATTATTCAGTGATACAGAAACACGTTTGGATATTATTTTCTATGTCAATTTTAGAGGCTAAGTGTTAATTTCTGTCCTTTCTTGCTGCCATTAGAAGACTTTGGAAGTGTTATCTGTCGTGTGCTTTCATAATATCTTAATGACTACTAGTCATTAATTTAATACTGCCAGCAATCTAGCAATCATACATGTAGATCTTGAAGGATATATTGACATCTGAGCTCTACTATCAACATATGACCCATAAGGCGAGCTTCACTAGTTTGGTAGGGAATAGTAAAATAATGTTCTTGGGACACAACCTTCCAGATAATGCAACACCAGGCAAGGAGTAGTAGAGTCCATTCAGGCCATAGGAAAGGTTGCTGCGGAAAAAATGTCATAAATTTTCTTTAGGTTGTGTCACAGGAACTATATTTTCCAATAAGGATTCATTCAGAATAAACATTGCAACTTACACACAAGCACACACACGCACTTTTCAAAAATGAACTTGAAGCAGAAGTAGGAGGCTACTTTTTCCCTTTTTATTTCAAGACATTTCTAGGAATGAGTGTTTATGCTACCAGGGCTGAGGCAGTAGATGACTCACTGAAAAACAGAAGTAAAAATCTGTTAGTTAAGAACAGCATTACGTACTAAAATTGGTATCTAAACAAGGGCATTTTAGACAGAAAGCTGACCAAATATTCAGATTCTACTAAAAAGAATGTACAATTGTAAGTTAAATGTCTTATACAAATAACCATGACTATGTAGTAACAAGTTGAAACAAGGTAGACCTTTGTAAGTCCTAATATGTCTTCATGCCTAATATTACACAATTCTTTATCACAGGCAGTCCTCCTACATAAAACTAGGAAAAATGTACATGACTTACTACTTCCAGTTTGGTGGCAGCACCAGCTTGGTCTTGTAGTAACGTGCCAACCGGTGGATACGGCTCTCCACAAGGATAAGGCGGAACTTGGCGTCTTTGTCCTGGACATAAAGGCGTGTAATTTGTAGGAGTAATAAGAAATGTTGCCTTTCTTACTACAAGCACTCAGCAATCATAGTAGTACACATACTGTGTATTTACTATAACTTAAGGGGCCAGTACATTAAACACAATTTAGTTCACTCTATTTCTACACATAATGTTACTGTTAGTATCAGCACCAAATGCCTGTCATAATCCAAAACATATTCCATCAGAACTGCTTAAAAAGGACAGATGTTGCGACAGAACACACAAATCTGCCTCTTTCCTTGGGGAAACTTTGGTAAGTAATGTAGTGATGTTGAAAAAAGGCCGGAGGTACTACAACAACCAAGGCCCAACCAAACACCACCGCAACCCTTCCTCTTCCTCCTTGCATTCACACTATCACATTGAAGGGTGGTAGCATGCCAAAAAAGGAGGGCTACATGCAGTATTCATGCCACAGTTATCATCGTTGTTTTTGGTGGGATGCAGCATTTCTTACAGATCAGCTTTCAACTTTCAAAAAAGGATCCTAACACACTGTGACAGAATATATCTGTCTGATCATCCTGTGTTTTTTTAGCTATAATTCTATAACCTTCACATCCCATGGACCTCCAAAACCTTTATAACACATGATGCTACAAAACTACATGCAAAGCAAACAAGTGTCAGGCTGACAAGCATGGTAAATGGGCAGCTGCAAATGTTTCTTATGTCCAAACTTTTTTTTGCCAGACATCATCACAAACTCATGCCCAAGGGCAAGTTGCAAGGTAACATGGAGATACGGCAACATAAAAAAGACATTAAAAAAAAAAGAAGTCGTCTGGATCTCTATGTACTTTACTGGGGGGGGGGGGGGGGTACTTCTTTGGAGACAGTTGCTAATGAATAGTCCAACATTTTTAATGATAAGTGTATTAAGTGGGTTTTGTGATCTTAGTTAAAAAAGAACAGACACCCGGCCCACCTTCCTGTTCCTCTCCAGATGTTTGCGGATGGAGACGGCCTTCTTGATGAGGAAGTACAGGTCCTCGGGGAGGTCGGGTGCCAGGCCCTTGGACTTCAGGATACGCAGGATCTTGTTTCCCGTCACGAACCTGACCTGAGCCACTCCGTGGGAATCACGGAGGATCACACCTGGGAAGGGACAACAATCAGGTTCAAGGTGTGGCTAATACATGTTCAGTCCACATGATTGTTGCAGAATTAAACTGTTAATCCTGAAACTTTCACTTCAGTTTTCATGGTGTCCTCTCCACAGTGAATTTGTAACACTGTGAATATGTTTTCCCTGTACGACTACTGTACTACAGAAGTGTTTTAACCGCAAATTTACAACACCGTGAAACATTTCTTCATTCAGAACTTGTGTTCCCCTGACACTGGGTTAGTTCCGAATTCTGTGAAAAGGGTGTACACCACTTATGAACAGGGCATAACAAAATGAACAGGGTGTAACAAAATGAAATGAACAGGGTGTAACAAATGAACAGCAAGAAGTGGCATGTGTCGTTACCTATCTGTGAGGGTGTGAGGCCCTTCTTGGCCAGCTTGTAGATCTGGTCTTTCACATCGTCTGCAGACAGCTTCAGCCACTGGGGGTGAGAAACATCATAGGAACGCATGAACTCAACTGATATTCATAGTTTCCTGTATCATTTCTTCTGTCATTTGCATAATTCACATGTACTGAAAAAAAAGGTTCTCTGGCAACTTGTCTATTATGCTATTTTTGAAACTCTACTTTCTGAATGCGGTGTTATAAAAAAAAAGCAATGCCAATGGGAGGAAAATCACTTTTCATTCTTTGATATGATAACTTTTATAAGAACAAGTGGTATTAGCTATTGCTGATGTCAGACAATGATCATGAAGTATGTTGCATACAATGCTCATATCAAAGTTATGTGCACTAGTAGCAGTACTCATTTGGGTCCAGCTTACCGTGGGCACACTACGGCGGTACGGGAGGGCTGAGGAGGAAATACCCTTTCTGTGGAAAAAAAAAGCACATAGAGTTTTCAACTGTACTTTCAATAGGGTACTTTTGTATATAATTTAGCTAGGGCCTTACTGTATTTTTCACCTTTTCCTTGAGAATACCTTGAGAATACTGTATTTTTCACCTTTTCTGTGATGGTTTGTGTGTGTTGAAGAGGGGGTGTCTGTGTCAGGTTCACTTATAACTCGACTGGTTAGTAATTACAGCAGTGAAACAAATCATTTTGTATCAACCAAAAATATATTTTTGACAAAAAAATATTTGTAGACAGAATATAAAGAATGAACAAAGTTAACAAGTTGGTCAAGTCTACCTTTGTGTTCTTCATGTGGTTCAATTAAATGGCTGTCCTAAACGTCACTTAAAACAGTGTACATTTTGTAGTGTTACACCTCAACGTGTTAGAAACTGGGTTTGTGCAAAAATACATAGTCGGGCCGCAAGATGGCACATGGCGAAAATTTGCCATCGGCATGACGATAACATGACAGTCTAAAACAGCCATATCCTCCACATCTTACGACTTACCTACGCCTCAATGGCTTCTTAAAGTATTAAAGATACAAATGAACGTATATTCAGCTCCCTGTTCATGATTTGTCGACCAGATATAGGCAACATTTTTGGCTTACCCAGGCGCGTGCATACGACCCATGATGGCGGCTGGTAGAAAGAGGACGTCACGTGGTCAGATTTTCCCACCGTGCTTTTCGGTTAGCAGGAGCATGACCTCGTGCGAAATAGATGCAAAGTGCATCACGGCTGGTTAGTCAATCAGAAGTTCAAAAGTTTACCTAACCTGCAAGAAAGGCCACACCAAGTCAATTTCATGGTTCCCTGATTTTGCAAAAAATTGATAAACCGAGTGGGCGAACTGAAAATAATAAAAAGTAACAGGCATCTTCTGATAGACCAAAATGCTTGAACATTCCATGGATCCAGGACTTTCTTCAACTAATAGTTAACGTTAACTGCTGGTCAAAAATGGCAGAATATGAGAATTTGGAGGTCGATTCAATAGTTCAATCAAATGAGAAAAAGATAAACAGGGAAGCCCCATGGCCAAAAGAGTGCGAAAGAAATTGCATTGACTTTCAATCTAAATTTTCAGACAATGCGTTCATCTTTAGTTAGCCTCAAGCTCAGTTATTGCTAGCCTTCTTTTTTTTTAATTCGCAGACTTGTGGGGCGGTGTTAATTCTTTTTTTTTCGTCGAGCGACGCGAGTTTTGCCGCGGAGGGACGGTTTTGCTAGCCTCCTTCGCAGTCTTGTGAGCGGCGTTATTTTTTTTCGGCGACCGACGCGAGTTATGTCGCGAAAGGACGGTTTGCAGCCGAGGGAGTTTGCCGGCGAGAAAGGTTTGGGCCTAGTCTCTACCAGACAAACTACACTGGCCATAATAGGGAGATATTTGCAAGGGGAGTTATTTTTGGCCGACTTGGGGGAAATTAACCCTCCCTCCGACCGACTCTACTCGGCCCAGCTATTCCCTTCTTTTGCCGAATTCTACGATCCGTACCCCCGTAGGAAGGCCTGGTGGAGGCTAGTTTGGGCCGGCGAAACCTCTCTCCCCGGCAAACTCCCTCGGCTGCAAAACCGTCCCTCCGCGATCCGCGGCATAACTGGCATCGCTTGCCGACAAAAAAAAATTAACGCCGCCCCACATGTCTGCGAAGAAGGCTAAGTTATGGCTAAGTTTTGTTACATCTTCCGATCACCATAATTCCTCTCTATTGCTCTCTTTGTTCTTCATTGGAAAGGGTACAGTCAGACAGCTTCTTCAAGTTAGCAGAGGGAACAACAAGAGGCCACAAACTCAAGTTGAAGGTACCATTGGCGAAGTCAAGGAGTAGACAACATGTATTCAGTGTGAGGGTCATCAAGGACTGGAATTCGCTGCCATTGAGTGTAATATCCAGTGAAACAGTCAACCAGTTTAAAACAAGATTGGATCGACACTGGGAGCATCTGAAGTACGAAGAGAGCGTCTAGATCAGTCCACAACAGGCAGGAAGAAGCCTTACTTGACTGAAGACGGTATCAAGGTATCAAGGTATGAATCTGATAACCATGATAGACCCCCCATGATTAAAAAGCTTTACGGCCCCATTCCGTTCTTGTCAAGCACAGGTGCAGTTGGAATATTTTCCGCCAGGTTACGCTCTATCAACTTTCACCCATCGAACGTTTGAGCGGACCAATCATAGCGGACCAGGTGATCACATGATCACCCTGTCTCCTCTACAATCGAGGTGCAGAGCTACTGTAACATGCAACTGGTCGGCATTTCTCCTATATTTTGTATCATTTCAAAACTTTTACAGCAAGACAGACAAGTACAGAGAGACAATAAGGTAAGCGGGCTGTCATGTTATGTAAAGCTGTGAAAATGAAGTGTTTTTCGTGGCGATTTTTTGGCAGAGTTGTCTGAAGGCGAAGTTGACTGACCGGTGGGTTATCGCGCGGTGTTCTGTACACCGGTTAGGTTATATAAATTTGGCCAGAACACGACCCTTGACCGGCAAGTATCTGCCTTAAAATCTGAACACGGTTTATTTTGCGGCTTGCTGTGTGTGTTTTAGTGGCGAGGCAGCAGTACCGACTTCGTCGGCAAGATCGAGAACCGTGCTCGTAAGGCACGCCCCCCTCCCACTACCCACATGGCCTGTATAATCTGCAGGGCGTGGCCATATAATTTTATGTTTGCCATAAATTATTTTCGGTGACCTCATTTTGCTACCATTTTGTTATTGGCTTTTGTTATTTTCACAGTCCAGATCGATTCGAATTCAACTGTGCTGTTGCAAACTTTCACTGTTAATGTTATAACTAGCAAACTTCATAGCAAAAATAATTTATTTATTGTGGTTTAATAACGTTAATGTTACATGTTCTCGATTTGAACCTCCTTGATGTACTTCAGCAATAATACAAACATTGAATTCGTCCAAATAAAATCATGAGGGTGAGACTAATCTAGATATGGCTTATCTTACTTTCCTAATGTTTAACTCATTTTTCTTTCAAGGAAACTTATGTGTACTAGTATCTAATTTGGGAGGCAGGGCCTAATGCTAGTTATAATTCATTGCTCAACTTCAATGCAAGAACATGATTTATACCTGAACAACTCAATTCTGAGTTGATGATAAGACAGATTCTTGTAGAAGGGCTTGAAACTCATTTTAGGGAATACAGGATCTGCCTGTCAACAGCCATTGTTGCCAATCTACTTTGTACAGTAATATTAAATAAAGCACAAGACACATTTTGTATGATAAGCCTACAATGGCAGGTATGGACAATGCACACCTGGCACATTCCTTTTGATTTTCAAATGAAAATGTTTTGGTAGATGAATAGTATACGACATAGAAATTTTTCGTCTACTTTTGTTATCTTTTTCTTGACTTTTTCTTTTTTCTCTGTGTGTCTGCATTGTCATGGTGCTCCTGGTGTCTAACTTTTTTCACTACAAGTTTTACTACTTAAAAACAACCTTTGGAAGAAAATCCATGGAAGTTCATAGCAGCCATTTTACACTTCTGCTCTGGTGCCCTTAACATGTCATTCATTGGTCACGTAATTCTGTATTGACATTGTGCTGCATGTGCCATCAAAGAAGGTGTATACACTATACAGTTACATTTATGATGTTCCTATTGACTAACAGAAACTCCTGCAAATCTTGTAACTGTCATCCTTATTTTTACTTTGTACAAGTTATATTACCGTCAGTGACCGGTCACCAAGCACAAAGGTGACACAGAATGAAGTGTTACTCTAGTACAGGCCATGTGTACTCAGTCGCCAGGAAACCGGTGAACAAACATGATCAGATTTCCCTATCAGTTCTCTGGTTGGCTTACATTGAAACGATGTCGGTATGTCATACAATAGGCTGACCAGGGAAGGAGTGGCTATAGTACCACACCCACAGACACATAATATGCCTATACTTATTTTACTCAACTCACAACTTGTTGAAACGATCCCAGTTACAGACACTGGTTTTGCATGAGACATGTTTGATAGCAAGTTAACAATGACTACATGGCTATGAATTAGTGACTTGAATATCTCCTGGGAGTTCAGTATAAGAGCTGTTATCAATTTGTGAATAAAGTGCCTTATAATATAGTCTATACCAGTGTTGGTTGCTACCAAGATACATACTAGTAATACATAATGACATGAGAGCTACATGTAATACATCTTGGATGTCATTATCTGAATACTGAATCTGATTTTTAGTATGTCTGAATGCTTGTGCAGTTAAGGCCACTCATGAGACATGTCTGTTCTGGCAAGTTAATCATGAACTTTTACCGGTAATACATTTACTATTAGTATTATTTCTAAAATGTGGAAGAAGAGTCTTGCTGATCAAAATGCCCTATACCTAGATCCTGAACTTATAGCTTGACCAAGGACACAGTATACAGTCTGGATGTTTCATGCCTGCCCTCCCTATATAGTAGTTGCTCTAGAATACTCCATTGCAATTGCACACATTGTGTGGGCCCTAGGTTCATGACCTGGTCACCAGACGGAATTTGCCTGTAAGCAATTCAAACAGGTTAGGTTACTAGGTTATGTCTTCACAGCCTATACCTACTGTAGAACTGCCCAAAATGATTCATAGGCCTGTTAATTTCAGGCTAGTGATTTTGTGGTGAAATGTTTTTTGCTTTTTTTAACCCAAAGAACCTCTCTTTTGTATACAAGTATAGTGATATCTTTCTGGCCAGTAATGCAGGCTATGCCGGGACCCATATAGAACGAACAGTTGAACAGGACCCAGAAAAAGCATGTCAACAATTTACCAGTAAGGCACCAGTTAATGTTGATCCTATTCTGCATTAAATGGAAACTTCTTCTGCCTTCTGATACAACATGTGGTCTATCTATGGCATTCTAAAAACAGAAGCCTGTGACAGTGACTTAGAAGTTACATTCTGGATAGCTGCTCAACAAGGTGTTATGGTGGCAACATGTACATATGCTTGGTGACCTTTCACAAGTTGTCAGGCAATTGTATATGCTTACAAGTAGCAGCTGTAAGAATTTTTTGCAACTCTTGTTTTACATTCGCAGTTGAAGCAATTCTGTAGTATAGTTCTAATATATACTTCTATTATTATTAGTTATACAAGGAAGACATACATGTACATGCTGTATTTGCAGTGTCATGAATTCGTGGTGGAGAGGTCACCACGAAAACTGTGAAAATAAAACCACCGCGAAGGTTTCTGTATTTATACTATGTGTTGATCGATTTGAGGTTACGGAACATTATAGAATTTATACTAGATGTAGATAAATCATGGTGTAATTGCCGACTCAGATACAGTGCAGCACTGCAGCTTCATTAATTATTCATTCTAATGTCTCTGTTTTTGTTCTGTAGAGACACTGGCCATGACAAGATGACATCAGTGTCCTCACCACCATCGTAAATAAACCATTCGTCGCACCAGGACCACCTGTTAGCACCTGTTACAACACCTGTCCGGACACCTGTTAACAATACCTGTCTACAAAAGGGAACTCAAACTTAATGACAATCGTGTGCAGTAAACATAACCTGTAAAGCAATATTTTTATAAACATTTATTGAAAGCTATATAAATATCTAAGAGAGACTCTATAGAATTAATAAAATTTCACTTGCAAGTGAAGGAATAAGTATATCGTAATACAATCAAAATGGCCTCTGCTATCGCCGACTTTTACAAGGACAAGAATGTTTTCGTTACTGGGGCGACGGGATTCCTTGGGAAGGTCCTTGTTGAAAAGCTGCTACGTTCCTGCCCAGAAGTGGAGGGAATTTATCTGTTGATCAGGCCAAGAGGAGACCAGACTGCCCAAGAGAGGCTGAACAAGATTATAGACTGTAAGGTAGGTCTACCTTGAACTGGGTTATGTCAAAATGGTCTTGTAGTTATACACATTGAACATTGAGATAGTATTAATGTGTTTGTGTGGCACAGGTGTCAAGAACTAGGTCCAAAATGACATTCTGAAGGTAAAGAGTAAGAAATAACACTTCCCAATGACTACATCAGCGATGCATTAAAATGGCCTGTCCCTACATTATAGCTCATGAGACTATACCACTGGACAGGTACAGCATGTTTTCTTGAATTTGTAATAATCTTTTGTAGTTCTGCAACACACAGCACATTTGTTTGATATTTAATTTGTGTGTGTGTGTTTGTTTTTTTTACAGCTCTTTGACAAAGTTCGTCACGAACAGCCATCCTTCCACCGCAAGCTGCACGCCATCCCCGGTGATATGTGTGAACCCGCCTTAGGCATCAGCCAGTCAGATGAAGACATGCTGGTGTCGAAGATCCACATCGTCTTCCACTCTGCAGCAACAGTTAGATTTGATGACCCCCTGAAGTAAGCTGAATACATGTGCCGTCCTCCAATGAATATGCTTGTTGTATAACCCACCAGTGATCAGAACTGTGTACTCATTATTGTCCAAAGAGCCCATTGGCCCAAATATACCTCCTTGAGAAAAGATTTGCACATCAACAGTGCATGCCCCAATCCTTCCCTTATTCCCATATACAATTGTTTGGCTTCAAAATTATTTCCTGAAAGAGACAGTCATTAGCATTTAATGTGTGCAGAATCAAATTGAGGCCCAAAAGAAACTAGGGTGTGCCCCATCAGTAGCACATACATGTATGCATATTGGTCTTGCCTGTACTATCTTTCCACTCCTACTGTATCTGTACCAACTAAATTAGCATCTGTGTAAAATTTGCATGTGGTTGGAATCCAAAGTGGTGTTTGTAGATGTGATATGTTACAAATGAGTGATGCTTTTTAATCCCCCTTCAGACCCTCCATGCAGCTGAATGTTATAGGGACACAGTACGTCGTCGCCTTGTGCCACAAACTCAAACACCTTCAGGTGAGGGCAAACATCCTTTAGTACTGACCATCGGTTTTCCAAGTTAATCCAGTTGACAGTTTTGTTTTAAAGTAGCGCTAAAGTCAGGAAATGGTTCTCAGTTTCCAATGGATAACAATTTTAGATAAGGAATAACTGTAGGATGTAAAAAAATGCATGCTACTTCCTCTCAATTGTTTTATGTTACTCTTAGATATTTTTTCAACAATTGGCATGCATGCTCAATCATCTCCATGTATAGCCAAGGGAATGAATGGATAGGGTCTGCATAGGGGTAGTGGTGCAAATATCATTTTACAAAACACACGTCACACGAGTGCAAAAAGTCTGATGTATTCATTGATAGATTATCTATTGGAAAATAAAGCCCTCTTCCAGACTTAAGTGATTCTTTAGGCCACACCAATTTATTTAGTTGCTTCTCGGAATCGCCGCTCCTATTTTTTGCATTTTGAAAAAAAAAAAAAAATCCGGAGTAGAAAAGTCGCAGACCTCCCCAGACGTAGACGATGGTGCAAAGCAATGGCACAGCACTAGCTTCACGCTACACGGCTTTCTGAATTTAGGGAGTTTCTTCCCTATTTTTCTGGACCATAATTTTTGCTACACATATATCAGCACCTAGTGTATGAGGTTCCCTATCAAAAAAGCCAGGAAATTAGCGGAAACACCCAAATTTAGCGAGATAAACAAGGTCAGGAAACACCGCCCTCCCTCCCTCCCACCCTGCGTGTAGGCACGTTTGATAGACGGGTGTAAACAAATCTGCAATCCCAGGACAACTGCCAATTTTACGCGCCAATCAGCCAACTTGGTGAAGTATACATGCTTTAATGTTCTCCAAACTTGTCCATGTAAAATCTAATCCGCTGTGGAGAATCTTGTTGTAGAAGTTTACGGAGTCCGACCACTTCCTTTTATAACTCCATGGTCCGACACAGACGACATCAAAGCAGGCCTCGGTCATTGACCGGAAGAGTTCATTTCAAGGGACAACTTCTGAAATATCATTATATATCTAACCATTCAATGTTTGTTGATATGGATTGAAGTGGAAGATGTAAGTATTATAATGGAGCTTTGTCATGTTAATACTGTACAAAGTCATATCTCTATTTATTTGATATGCGTTTGAAGTATTTCAAAGAAACTTTTCCCCTACACACAGAATAGACTCGCCCGTACGCGTGTTACTGGAATTGCCACAGAAGGCAATTTTACCGGGTTTTTCCTCAGAATGTCCCTGATTTTACCGGTAATATAGATATAGGCACTATAGCTCCTTATATATAATTCTACCGTTCAATTTACAATTTACCAAAACCATCGGCATGGGCGAAAGCACAGCGTGTATACAAACCAAACCTGTGTTGGCTGCCGATGAACTTATGTTACACCATTGACAGATGAAAGAAACCCTTTGATCATGAACTGTGCCAAATCTTGTGCTGATTTTGATGTTGCAAATTATCATAACATTTTCTAAAACATATACACAATGTATTCCTGCATCTCATTTTTTAAATATTTATAAACATCCATGTCAATTTAGATTTATAATCATTTGAAAATAATTCCAAAATATTACCCCCCAAAAAAGCAACCCAACACTGCAGTGACTAAAATGGAATGTGCCTCTGAGTCTGTTATGAGTTACATCATTTATCATGACCCTTCATGTCAATTCTAAAATAAATTTACTTTAAAACAAAGCTGTAACAAAGATGAAAAACTTTATCCCTACTTAAAAAAAATGAGCAAATTGGCCGTCAAAATGCTGAGGAAATGGTGTTTCACAGGGTTAAAAATTTCACTGCACTACATTTGTAGGTCTCCCTATGCTGTGAAAAAAATCCTGGTGAGAACCCTGAAAGGAATCAATGCACAATACTTTGCCATGAAAAGCTGACAACTTGTATACAGTGTAATGCTGCTTTTCTGTATTTTATGTAAGCCCTATATCTCCACCCAAAACTTTTGGGGGAATTTTATTTTTATTTTTTTTTCGCCCTGTCGCTCCAATTTTTTTCTGAAAAAATCCGAGAAGCAACAAATTAAATTGGTGTGGCCTTAAGTTAAGTTCAAGTCTGAAACCTTTCTTATTGATACTGAAAAGTGATAAATCTCCTGCTATGAGGGTATAAGCTTAAGCAAGCACTAGAAATCCTGCTACTGGATCCTTCATTTTAGGATCTGAATCCACCTGATACTATAGCAGTGATGTTGCCACTGTTATTGCCCCAAACTCAAGTGAGTGTATTGTTACTACAGGCTTTTGTGCATGTGTCAACTGCCTACGCCAACTGTGACAGGGCTTACATCGAAGAGGTTATCTACCCTCCCCCTGTGCAGCCTCAGAAGCTGATTGATGCCCTGGAGTAAGTACAGAGACTGTATAATGATGAAGAGTATAGTGGAGCTGGTTTCCTTCAAATCCTGTCTGTATGCTGCTGTGCTAATCCGGTAATGTGAAATTATATAGTGGCGTTCCTTCGAGAAGAGGGCTTGCCTGCATAACAGCATCCTGTAGCTATAGTGGTACTGTAAATGCATTTACTTTTTGATGGTTTTATTTCGCGGTACAAGGGAAAAGTAGGTTTTCGCAGTTTGAAGTTCACTGTTGAAACAATTCTGTAGTACAATAGAAATACAAAACATTCACACAGTTTTGCTTTAAGAGGATGCCACGAAAATTGTGAAAATAAAACCACCTCGAGAGTAAAGAGATTTACAGTATTTTACCACAACTGTGAGTTTGAATGTTCCACACCACTGTTTCTGCAGGTGGATGGATGACTCCATGGTGACTAAGTTGACTCCAGATTTGATAGGTAAAAGACCCAACACCTACACCTTCACCAAGGCCTGTGCGGAGTACCTACTGACACAGGAGGCAGCTGACCTGCCACTGGCCATCGTCAGGCCTTCTATCATCGGTGCCTCCTGGAGAGAACCTCTGGTGGTACGTACACCAAATCGGGGGAGGGGTCGAGTCTTGGTGTGGGTATAAAGGCAAATCAAACGTTATTAGCGTATGATTGCTGACTTACCACACACTGTCTAACGATAGTGTCAGTTAAAACAGCACCGTCGATTAAGACTTAGAATGCATAAAATTTATGGAATGAAACAGTTGTATATGTATTGGAGGAAGGAGAAAAAATTGTGAAGGTATCTTGAATTTCTGATATTACAGACATGAAGTACTATTGTGTATTAATTGACTAAAATTTGGGAGAAAGCTCACCAGTACTACATTCTTAGTACCACAGAGTGATCAAATTTGATATATCGATATGGAGAATGGTTCATATTTATTTGATTAGAAATATCTCAGCTGTTAAGATCCTTTCCTGTGTAGACTAAATTTGTATCTCAGTCAATAATGATATTTTGGGATTCCTGTATAGGGCTGGTGTGACAACTTCAATGGACCTAGTGGGCTATTTGTGGCAGTGAGTATGCTTTTGATCAGTTGAAATTTACCTTGCTTGTTTTGCAGCCTCCAACCTATTCGATAGCCTTTTTGTAGAATTTTGTATTGATTTGCTCTGCTGTATTATCTACCTTTTTTTTACTTTGACCTGCAGGCTGGAAAGGGCTTGCTGCGGACCATGCGGGGAGAGTACAACGCCTATGCCGATATCATACCAGTCGATCTGCCTGCCAACCTGATGATTGCTGTAGCCTGGGACACGGCTGTCTCAAGGTGTGGTTCTGACCGTCTCTACCGTTTTCTGCCTGAAGAAAAATGACCCCTGGAATGACTTTGGTGAAAGGAAAAACGCCATGTTGGGATAAGATGTCCCAACAGTCACAGGTTTCTACATGTAATGGGAGTCATCTGTCTTCAAATTTGTATCGAATGTGAACAGAAAAAGTTACCGAACTTTCGTTCATTTTTGTTTAGGTCCAAACTTAAAATAATGGACCCAAAGATGAAATTTGCTGTGTCTGTTTTCCAGGCCAGAGAACATCCCTGTGTACAATTCCACATCAGGGGGTGTCAACCCCTTTAGATGGGGAGAGATCGGTAAGTACTGTCACACATCTTGGTGAAGACAGTCAAGTGTTTAAATAAGAATACTGGTACGCTATATATGATTGACATCCAGCATCATAATCTCTGCATTTTATGTATTTTAACTTTATCTCCCACACAGAGGGCATGCTGTTGAGCATCTTCAAGAAATACCCTCTTGACAAGCCTTTCAGGAGACCCAACTGTGCGCTTGCCAGTAACAGGTCAGTTTGTTTTTAACTATTGTCATCCTGCAATCCAGTTTTTAGTGGCAATAGTATTGGAACCAGTAACTAAAATAGTCGAAGACATAATGTGAAGTTGATTTTTTTTCTTGACTGACACAAATGGGGAAAAGATTGTACAAAAACTTGCTTTTGGTGAGATTGTATTCAGAACAAAAATCTTGTGACGATGTTCAAAGAAATCTAAGGAAACGGTCCCCCTTCCCTAGCCAGGTGCCATCCTGAAAAATGTTTAGGGAGCGAGTATGGGAGCCCCAGTAGACAAATAGGATGGCACCCAGGATATGCCTTCCCCTGCTACCATTGCCCATACATAGTGACATCCTTTTCTCAGAAGCACTTGTTTCTGTCCTGCTGTAGGATTGTGTTTGATAAACTGTGCCGTGTTTTCTCTAGCTTCATGTATCAGTACTGGCAAATCGTCAGCCACAAGGGACCCGCTTACCTGTATGATATCTGGCTCAGGATGATCGGACAGAAACCCAGGTCAGTATGATGTGTTTTTCCTCTGTGTTGAAGATAGAAACTTGTCAATCCTCGTAACCATTAGGAATCTACTAAATGTACATCCAGCCGTGTTCAGTGTTTGTTTTGGTTTCTAACTGTCCTTTGCAAAAGGCAACCACACAGCATTGTATTGATTGCAGAGCACATAATTTGGTCACTAGTAATTTACCTGACAGCAAAGAAGACGGATTGTTTGCTTTTATTGCAGGGTTGTGAAGATGTATAACAAGTTAGAGAAGGCCCTCCAGAGCATGGAGTACTTCACATTGCACCACTGGGAGTGGAGCCATGCTAACGTAGATGCACTCATGGCCAAGATGGGGGAGGAAGACAAGAAGGTACCTCACCCAGTGTTTCAAATAATCAGGACATATGCACATGATTTTTAACTGGAGCTCTACACCTTATCTTTAACTGTGGGTGCACCAGTACACCTTAATATCTGTTTTGGGTTATGTATGTAAAGGTACTATGTTGGACACTAGTACACACCATATTTTTAATATTAAAATATCAGAAAGATTATAATAGCTCTGTTGTATTACTTGTTTCAAATTTTGAAGTTAGCTGTAGATTTCCAACTTGGTGAGGTTTCGTCGCGATGGTTTTTTATGTGGTGGGTTGCTGGCCCAACGCACAAACCCGCCTGAATTTGTAGACTGCCCATCATGGACTGAGGCGGTGCAGGTGCTATTAGCCAGTAGCAGCTTCCCTTGCCTGCCATGGTTGAACCTGCCAGAAGCAGAGGCAGCCTCACAGGGCTAAGCCAATTGCTCACCAGGTGGTGTCGCAAACCCAGGGTCATTGTATGGCGAGGCACTACGCTCCCTGACCTGGAGCAAGCGAGGATGAGTGAGTGAGTGACTGTAGATTTTGGGTTTATCACAGTTTTGCAAAGTGTTGTCAGGATTGCTTACATTGTACTTAATTTTCTGTCGCACACCAAACGTTTTTGTGCACCTGAATTTTCAGGGTAGGTGCACCAGTGCACTTATTTTCAAAAATAAATTTGGGAGCCTTCACCTCAGCATACAATCTGTTGTCACCAGTCAGCAACAAGGATTTGCCATCGCTAGCTACCCGTTCAAAAGAAGTTGTATGTGTGTTTTTTGGGGGGGGGGGCATGGATGCAGACATCATCCCTGCAATCAAATCCATGTGGGCTATCAGACAGTTTGTACTGATGGCATTTCTTACACTTCGCAGATCTTCAAGTTTGACTGCCGTGGCCTCCACTGGGCGACCTATATGGAGAACTACGTCCTGGGCACCAAGAAGTACGTGCTGAAGGAAGACATGGACCAGCTCCCTCTAGCAAAGGCACATCTCAATAAGTAAGTCGTACATGTGATACATCATACAGCCATCAACTTCTGGCCATTTCGTTTCAATTTTTTTTACTGGACTGGAGCCAGCTTTTTCTGCACACAGCTTGTGGTTGTGTTCACCAATTCTTTCAGTTTGCAAACCCTGCATGTACATCATCCCTATCCCTCCCCTTAACAATGTATTCAGCGAAAAATGTACAATTCTTGCCTCCCTGCTCTTTACCTGGTATGGCATTATCTTTAATTGTGCCATAACAGGAACATGTTGATATTTGTTAAACATTTGGGTAGACAAAGCAAAAGACGGCAAGATATTTTTCCCGAGAGGCCTTCTGTAGAAAACAAAACAGATTCAGTGAGAGCATTTTTCATTGCTTATTTTGTTGACATCTTCAAAAAGTTTAGGTAAACAGGAATTTTTAGGATGGATCATAAAGCTGCAGGTTCCATGTTTGAGGAGAGTCACACCTCGAGCGTGTTTAAGAAATCCGCCACACTTGTTGAAAAGAGAATGGGCCCTGTGTGAGTGTTTCAAACCTTACAGTTTGGTCTCCATACAGGTTGAGATCTTAAAAGGTTGATAGTCACCTGTTATGTCTATCCTCCCACAGATATGATAAATCTCAGTAAATAGATGAATGAATAAATATGTAGATAAATAAATACATTCATGAGCAGGTCACTTTTTAAGCCATGATTTTGAACCTGCCCACAGGCTCCGTAACATCCGCTGGGGCTTCAACACCATCCTGATCGTGCTGTTCTGGCGTGTGTTGATCGCACGGACGAAGATCGCCCGCAACATCTGGCACCTGGTCGTCAGCCTCTGCTTCAAGTTCCTCCATTACTTACGCATCTCCAGCACACAGGGCCCCTAAGAAGTAAAAAAGGTCACAGATAAGGAGGGGTCAATGTTCAAAGGTCAATGCCAACTACAACTGCCTTACATTGTCATATTCAGAATATGGACATGGCGTCACATTACTGGATATCTTTTCTTTATTGTAGCTCCTCTTGATACAATATCAACTACGTGAAGGTGAAAGATGTTAAAATTTGATCCAAAATTTACAAAATATCATGATTAGCAGACGTTAAATTGTGTTTGATAATATTAGGGTATTCTCTAGTAGTTTACTTTCCATAATCTTTTCAGATAGCTAAAAGCAAATTGAAGTTAGTCTTTGTTGTTTCAGCTCTTTGTGTTGTGTCAACAAAGTGTATGTTGAAAAAAAAAATTAATTTTGATACATTTTTTTTTACAAGAAGCCTTAGACAAGAAGCTGGGCTTTTTTTGCATTGGTGACATAATGACAGTAGGAATTATGAAACAAGTTTAGGGTTTTCTTTTAAAAAGGGGATAGAATATAATGGATAGAGGTAACAATCTCCTAAGGCAGCCATACAATGTCAGGTTGCCAAAGAATGTATGAAAGACAGAATGACAATTACCTGTTCTGTTCTACAAGATTTAGATGAGCAGGTGTATTATGCTGATTGGCAGTTTCACTGGTTCACCATAATCTTGTCAAGACCACTATTCCAACCTCAATATGCAGCCTGGGGGTACATGTAATTTAGCTTTACTCTCACCTGTGTAAAGACTATTGCCTACAAGCACAATATTACATGGTACCCATACTATATAAACCAGTTCAGTATGATATGTGGAGGGTTGGATTACTTTGATAACACCCTAATGTAGCTTTAGAGCTGATGCAACATTTTTGTTTGAATTGTGCTTTTCTAATGAATTTTGTATCTCATGCAATTTAAGGCCACTGAGTCTCTATGCAACTCACCACATGGAAACATAGAGCAGTAGGCTGTAGATAGGAAGCCACTATTGTACATATTACGGAGGAATGGTTTCTGACAAACACTATTACTTTTCATTCCAGTGTCTCCTGATAACTAGTAATGTCACTCACTTTAATTAGTCTCTACCAGACTAACTACACAGGCCATAATAGGGAGATATTTGCCATGGGAGTTTGGCCGCCTTGTGGTTTGACTAGCTTCGGAGGGGGAAATTAACCCTCCCGCGGACCGTATCTACTGGCCAGCTATTCCCTTCTTTTGCCGAATTCTACGATCCATACCCCCGTAGGAAGGCCTAGTGTAGGCTACACTTTAATGCAGTACACCAAGAATGTCTTAACTACTGTGCATTAACTCCACTATTGTAATGGCGTCATGGAATCATCTAAGTTTCTTTTACCACCATTTTATTTCTCTGTCTTTCATCTTATCCCTACCATAAGGTCTGATGAACCATTGGTAACAGTGGACACATGCTGCATTTTCCTTCCACTTCTAAATTCATCCCATCCCGTGCAACTTGATGCAAGTCACTTCTTAGCTATTGAAAGTTCTCATTCCAACCTTTTTATTGGTATCTCCTCTGGCTTTTTGTAGGTCAAATTTGTGCCATCAAATCCACCCTTCAAACCTCTAGCATGAAAATAGGCAGGGTGGGGTAAGGGGTGGGGGTTATATGATGACTATAGGTAAAATCATGCAGTCCTGACAGTTATAGAAAAATTGCTTGTGCTAAGGAAATATAGGGTAACACACAACTGCCTGAGAATGCTCACTGCTTTGTGATATAATGAACTGCAATATGTCAATTGCACTGAATAAATTTTCCACCTTTGCTTTAGACTGTTTTCTTGAGTACCATTTATATCACTGCTCACATTACATACATTTTAGAAACCAGTAGATTGCTTTATTGATTTCCTCAGGTAAGAGATGCCATATCCCTAGTTTCCATCCTGATCGTGCTGTTCTGGCGTGTGTTGATCGCACGGACGAAGATCGCACAGATGAAGATTGCCCGGGAACATCTGGCACCTGGTCGTCAGCCTCTGTTTCATACAATTCTTACGCATCTAGAGGCCAAAGTTCAATGCCAATTACAACTGCCTTACATTGTCCTACCGGTATTTACATAATGGGCACAATGTCACATTAGCTTCCTAAGATACAGGAGAGTCTTAAATACATGAAGGTCAAAGATAATTAAATTTTTGCAGTTACAACCTTTCAGCCAAAATTTACAAAATATGATCAGCAAATGCATGTTAAATTGTGTTAGATAATATCATGGTATTCTCCAGTAGTTTACTTTGCATAATATTTTCAGGTAGCTTAAAGCGAATCGAAGAGTCTTTGTTGTTTGAGCTCTGTGTTGTGTTGTGTTGTGTAGTTTTCCATTTACACATCTGGTAATTGATACTAGACCAACCTGGTATTAATGGTTGTTTTGGACAACCAATACTAGACTAACCTGGTATTAATGGTTGTTTTGGACAACCAATACTAGACTAACCTGGTAATAATGGTTGTTTTGAACAACCAATACTAGACTAACCTGGTATTAATGGTTGTTTTGGACAACCAATACTAGACTAACCTGGTATTAATAGAAGTTTATTTGCAAAGTCATGCCCGAAGGCTAATTGCATTTCACAAAGTCAAAAGGTACTATATGGTACAATAATATAATAGGAAAGAGACAACTACTGTCTAGAAAAAACTTATACTTCTACATTGTACTACTACGTTTGGTATTATGAGGTTTGACTTCTTTGAAGGCAGTGGATAATGAATAGTCCCACGTTTTGTATAATGAGTGGGTTTTGTGATCTTAGTAGAAACGTAGTCTTTTGGTGATCTTTAAAAAGAAGAAAGGATGGGGAAATTGTGGTAACTGTTTGAAATAATCTGTTTCTGTGTGTCTCATAGTGAGAACACTGGCTAATAAAATGTGTTTCATTTTCCACAGCATTCATTGGGCAACATTTACATAATCTCTCGTGCACAGGTAGTTTTCTATAGCGACCCCTTTCTATCTCTAGTGGGTGCGCACTTATTCTAATCTTACATATGGCAGATCGCACATCAAACTCATTATGGTATAGGTATTTTTCCATTGAGTATTCAGATTTGATGGTTTTGTAAAATCTTAGCTTACCGTTATCTTCAGACAATTGGTGAAAAAACGTTTGAACATACATGTCAGTCAGTCTTCTCTTCAACAATGTGCATATACCTTATTAATGGTTGTTTTGGACAACCAATACTAGACAAACCTGGTATTAATGGTTGTTTTGGACAACCAATACTAGACAAACCTGGTATGAATGGTTGTTTTGGACAACCAATACTAGACTAAGCTGGTATGAATGGTTGCTCAGAAGTGTCCGATAGGATGAAGTAACTGAGAAGCACCTGTCGGCAGGTGTCCGTTTGCCCTGGTCCTGGGCCAGATCAGGTGCTTGGGATCGATCGGGCGACTGTCCTTCCATTATGTAGAAACTTGTAACACTGTCCACGCCGTAGCTCTGTAAAGAGTTTGATAGCTGCTAAGGTTTCCTATATATATATTTGATTTCAGAAAAAGGAAATGGGCATAGAAAATATAGATACATGAAATAGGAATAGATCGCTAGGTAGAATTGGAGAAACAAAAAAAATGTGTAGCGTTGATGCTGCATCTAATTTCCTTCTTATTAGATCCCAATGGTTTCTAAGAATGATGTCCGTTTTTCAAAATTTGAGACTTTACACTGCAATGAAACTCCATTAAGCTTTCGTACCAACCAGAGATGGTACATGTGACGTCATCGTAGGTCCTTGCGTTGGTTCCAGGATGTGCACCCTTCCCGGCTTTGTTTAGTAAATTTTAGTGGACAATAAACAGTAACTTCTAAGAAGGAGTCTCCAAAAAGACAAATTAGCTTGTAATTACACATTGAATACAAAACAATAGCACTATCTCATCAACTGGCAGGTGTAATTTTTGTTCGTCATAAACCCACGTCATAATTTGGGCGCGGGGACCTAGCGATATGTACCTGAATAGGTTGAAACAATACTTGTGGCTCTCTGGGAGTAAGGAAATCAATTACAATGAAAGAAGGTGCTAAATCGGTTTCGGACCACACCAGGCAAATATCAAGGAGATATTTTGCTGACTACAAGACAGAATCAAATTGGCATGACAGTATCTAATACGCCACTAGTTTGCCGGCGAAAAAATACCGGTACAAAAAAGAAAGACCCCCTAAAAACACGTCAAAAATAAGACGATTCGCCAAAGGTTTTGCCTGGAGAGTAGGCAAAAACTTCTGCGCCGATGACGCACTCTTCCATCATGCTTTGCGCGTATTCCCTCAAAGAAAATAACTGAGCGAGGAATTCAAACACTACATACAGATTCGGGTCAGTGATGAGGAAGCAAAGGAACAGTTCGTGCCTAATCAGGCGTGACTGCTCACGGTGTGGAGATGCGGACAGTGTCCAGTGACGTACTCTGCTGTTTCTACCACAAATACCGATACACGATATAGATGACGTCTCTTTCATGCATGATTCGGTTCCTTTGCGTGCATGCGCCTATCTCTCGACCAGTCTCAGAAGTGTCCGGTAGGACGAAGTACACGTAACTGAGAAGCACCTGTCAGTTTGCCCTGGTCCTGGGCCAGATCAGGTGCTTGGGATCGATCGGGCGACTTTCCTTCCATTAGATACTTGAAGCATGATACCAAGGAGGTTATACGGATGATACCTAGCTGCTAAGGCTTCTTTTGTATATTTGATTTCAGAAATAAGAAATAGGCATTATAGATACATGAACTAGCTAGATCGCTGGGTAGAATTGGAGAAAAAATGTGTTGATGTGTTGATGCGTTGATGCTGCATCTAATTTCCTTCTTATTAGATCCCAATGGTTTCTAAGAATGCTGTCCTTTTTTTCCAAATTTGAGACTTTACACTGAAACTCCACCAAAAGCTTTCGTGCCAACCAGAGATGGTACATGGGACGTCACCGTATGTCCTTGCGTTGGTTCCAGGAACTGCACCTGATTGGTCACCTTTTACTTTGTTTAGTAAATTTTTCTGTCTGAACAATAAACAGTAACTTCTAAGAAGGAGTCTCCAATGCAGAAGTATAGTGCAGTCGTGTCTGGATTTTTCTGGTCTTCACTGTCAAAGTCTTTCAATTCACAGTCACTTCCAATATGTACTTACAACAGAAGTAGGTCACACAGGTTACCTGCAGTGATCGTCCCATCACTAATTTCTTGGGTGGAGACTCTCGCTGAATATGAATGCGTCGTTATACAATAAAAAGACAAATTAGCTTGCAATTAGCTTGTACGTAATTACACATTGAATACAAAACAATAGCACTATCTCATCAGCTGGCAGGTGTAATTTTTGTTCGTCACAAACCCACGTCATAATTTGGGCGCGGGGATCTAGCGATGTACCCGAATAGGTTGAAACAATACTTCTGGCTCTTTGGGAGTAAGGAAATCAATTGCAATGAAAGAAGGTGCTAAATCGGTTTCGGACCACTCCAGGCAAATACCAAGCAGATCTTTTGCTGGCTACAAGTTTAGCTGGCGAAAAAATACCGGTACAAAAAAAGAAAGACCCCCTAAAAACGCGTCAAAAATAAAACGAGTCGCCAAAAGTTTTGCCTGGAGAGTAGGCAAAAACTTCTGCGTCGATGACGTATCTCTTCCATCATGCCTTGCGCGTAAGATCTCAAAGAAAAAACAGCGACGAATTCAAACACGAACACGACATACAGATTCGGGTCAGTGATGAGGAAGCAAAGGAACAGTTCGTGCCTAATCAGGCGTGACTGCTCACGATGTGGAGATGCGGACAGTGTCCAGTGACGTACTCTGCTGTTTCTACCACAAATACCGATACACGATATAGATTTGATTTGATTTGATTTATAACGTCTCTTTCGTGCATTTTGTACAACATTTGGTTCCTTAAAGGGGGGCAAAACTAAATTTTTTTTAGTCCACTGCAGTATGATAAATATACCACAAAGTACAATTCGTACTTGTTTTACATTAGTCCATGACAGATTAGCGTTGTTACACCATTTCAAACTCGCACCTTTAATCTAATTTAATCACTGAGGTCTCACGTCCTTTGACCCTTGTGACGTCAGGCCGCAGCCACCACGCATCTCACAGCACTAAGTATCCTTGAAGCTGATATCTCAGTAGCCAAGACCATATTTAAGGACTGAACAACCCAAGCATGACCAATACTAAGAACCCACCGGAGCCTGTTGGATACTGTCTGGCCTTTTAAATATGGTCTTGGCTACTGAGATATCAGCTTCAAGGATACTTAGTGCTGTGAGATGCGTGGTGGCTGCGGCCTGACGTCACAAGGGTCAAAGGACGTGAGACCTCAGTGATTAAATTAGATTAAAGGTGCGAGTTTGAAATGGTGTAACAACGCTAATCTGTCATGGACTAATGTAAAACAAGTACGAATTGTACTTTGTGGTATATTTATCATACTGCAGTGGACTAAAAAAAATTTAGTTTTGCCCCCCTTTAAGCTTGGCGTGCGCGAAACTCTTGACCAGTCTCAGAGGTGTCCGATAGCTGAGAAGCATCTGTCGGCAGGTGTCCGTTTTCCCTGGTCCTGGGTCAGATCAGGTGGTTGAGATCAATCGGGTGTCTTTAAATTTCCTTCCATTATATAGAAACCTGTAATACTGTCCTCACAGTAGCTTTGTAAAGAGCTTGATAGCTGCTGAGGCTTGTGATACATAAGATTTTAAAAATAAGAAATAAGCATTCATGTAAAACATAGATACATGCACTAGGGATAGATCGCTGGAGGGACGAAGACCGGGTACCGTGTAGAGTAGATGCTGCATCTAATTTCCTTCCTACTAGAGCCCAATGGATGAAAAATAATGTCCCTTTTTTTTCAAAATTTGAGACTTTACGCTGAAACCCCACAAACGCTTCCGTGCCAACCAGAGACGGTACATGTGACGTCACCGTAGGTCCTTGCGTTGGTTCCAGGATCTGCACCTGATTGGTCACCCTTCCCGGTTTTGTTTAGTAAATTTTAGTGGACAATAAACAGTAACTTCTAAGAAGGAGTCTCCAATGCAGTGGTCTAATGCAGTCATGACTGGCTATTCTTCATTGAATTTTTATAGTCCTCACTGTCGAAGTCTTCCTGTTCACAGTCACTTCCGTTTTACTTACAGAAGTGGGCCACACAGGTTACCTGCAGCAAGGAGCTTTCATCACCGTGCCTGCAGTGCATGAGCGCCCCCCCCCCCAAAAAAAATCACTAATTTCTTGGGCGGAGACTCTCGCTGAATATGAATGCGTCGTTATACAATGAAATTCAAAAGGCCAATTAGCTTAATTAGCTTGCAATTACAGTTAGATACAAAACAATAGCGCTATCTTATCAGCTGGAAGGTGTGATGTTTTAGTTCGTCACAAACCCACGTCATAATTGGGACACGGGGATCTAGGGATGCACCTGAATAGGCTAAAACAATACTTGTGGCTCTCTGCGGGCTTTCCCCGAAGAGACTTTTGGGCCTGCATTTCTGGCTATGTTGATGACGTCAAAGGCGGGGGAAGTAGTCTCCGTGACATTCCCTACGTCATGATTCGTGTTAATGGTTGGACAATGGGTGCTGGGCTTATAAAAATGGGTGCACGGTGCAGGGGAGCTTCAGAAGACAGGTGTATCGGAAGAGAAGCCATCAAGATCTTGAGACGACATCTCCTACATCGAATCTGCATTGGACATCATGAAAGCAAGGTAAGTTTTTGTCTCCTTTCATAGTGATTGGCTGTGATCTTTTTTCGAAATCTCCCGGAGCTGTCTAAGCTCTGTATGCTACATTTCAACAGCATGGCTTATCCACAAAAGTTGATCCACAAAAGTTGAAAAAAAGACGGTAGTGTTCTTTAATGACAGTGTATCGACAAGGTTGGAACGTCGTATCTGTATCTGTATAACCGCTTGCCTCTCACTCTTCTTTGAAATGGGAAACTTAACGTTATCCAAATTGCGTTTCAATTTATTGATTTTTTTTCATTTACTGTTACTCTTTTTGTGTTACAATCTTATTTTTGCACACTATTCAAATGATACGTACACTTTTGAAAGCACGCATGTTATGGTACAGCACGTGCGATCACAATAGACAAACCTATTAACGCTGGAATTATAGCTTGAAGGCTTTTTCTAGCAGACAGCGACATGGGGGTGGAGCAAACCAATTCATAGCTGGATGAACGTTAACTTGATTATCGTTGGGCTGAGTGAAAATAACAGGTGCAACTAACGAAGTGACTACAATGTTCCACCTGCGTAAAGAGCGCCTTAGGAGTTAACGTTCTGAATCAAGTAGTCTAGAGAATCAGTGCTATTAACTTGCGGAACTTCAGCCAATCGAACCAGTCAGTTCGTTCTGTTGCTTTCTAGACTACAGTGACCTCGCAGCCTACAGTGAACACGTATCCATTTTAATAAACGCGATATCAACGAAAACAACAACAACTGACGTCTGACAACATGTCGTTTCCCTGCAGTCTGTTCCAGATTCTACTGCTTATAGTTGCCATGACACCATGGACGGCTGTCGACGGCCGGAGTCCTACGGACGAAGAGCTACAACAGGCGATTGAGTTGGCCAAGGCAGAGTTGGAACAAAGGACGAAAGCCTTCTTTGGAGGTAAGAACAAACTCTTAGATCTGGCCAGCACACACACACCGGGGGGAGGGTGGGGAAGCACGGATCGTAGTACATGTAAAAGGTGAAAACATTACGTATTTTCTGCGCATAGATATTCCACTCCATTCGTCAAGATTTTAAAAAAACAATGGCTTACTAACGTTACTGTCGGAACCGATTGTGTTCCTGAATATATACCAAGTGTGTTTTTTTTACCGTTGAAGGTGACACTCTCCCAGTGGAGACTGGGGCACAACACAAACTCAGAGTTGTGCACAGTTCCACCCCCATGTCCGTGGAGCTTAGCCAGTGTGCCTGGGTCCTGGAGGATGTGGCAGAGCATTTCATGAGCAGGTAAATAAGATTGGTCATGTCTTCAAGTTCAAAGCAATTGACCATATTTGCAAACTGTTTGTATGTATTTTGCTTTTATCGTGATGGTATGTACAGCATCTGACAAGAGTTGTTGTTCCTGTTGTTTCTTTCAGCCAGTATAATATGAGTTTTGAGGCGCTAACCAGGGTCGCCTCTACAAACTTGACGAGTATATGTGACGTCACATCGATGAAAGCAATCACCTGCGACCCACCAGCTGTCCCAGAGTTCCGCTCGGCAGACGGCCGTTGCAACAACAGGGATCATCCCCTATGGGGAAGTGCAGAACAGCCCCAGAAGAGACTGCTCCCGTCAGAGTACAGCGATGGTATGTGAATGTGTTTGTACTGGACTTTTCATCGGCAGAACAATACATCAGTATATATCAGTACACACACACACACACACACACACACACACACACACACACACACACACACACACACACACACACACATATATATATATATATATATATATATATATAAACACATGTGTATATAGACAGAGATATATATACACGTGTGTGTATAGATAGAGAGAGAGAGAGAGAGATGAATATGTCTGCAATGATTTGTCACTGCAACTTTCATCAATATTAACTTCATCATCACTTGCAGAATAACTTGTATTTCCATCTCTCATGGTAAATATACGGTACACAAAGACATGTGTACATTCCTCTATGGATCAGGATGCCAGTAGATGATAAAAGATAAAGGAAAACGAATACAATGTACAGATAACTCTAATACCGTGAAAAAAAACAGTTTCTAACATTTGATATCTTCATCATGTGTTCTTAGGATTCAAGCTACCCCGTGTGACTGCCCGGAATGGCGCCCCCCTCCCCAGCGCTAGGCTAGTCAGTTCCACCCTGCACGAAGACTTCAGGAAAGCCAGCTCCGTCAACACGTACATGGTCATGCAGTTCGGCCAGTTCCTGGACCATGACGTCACACTAACTCCGAACTTCCAAGAAGAAGGTAAGAAATCCTTATCATCCTCAGTTTGAAAAAAAAACAGCGAAAAATTCACAACACAATAAAATAATGTATGTACAACATGTACTTAAAATGTATCTTATTTGCTCAGAAACGGAGTATGACATTGCAAAGTACAAAATTAAAAGCCGTGAATTCAATGCGATAACTCACTAAGAGGATACCGGGGATATATCATGCATATATATCAAGACTGCACATTTACCTCAAAGATGACTATTGTGACGTTCTGCCTTTTCTAGGTCTGGTGTGTGAATGCGACTCCCATGACGACCGTTGCTTCAACATTCCCGTTCCCACCGACGACGAGGACTTCACCAGTGCGACGTGCATACCGTTCGCCCGCTCGCGATCCAGTCCGAACGAAGGGTGCCGCATGGGTCCGCGGCAACAGGTCAACCAGATCACCGCCTTCATAGACGCCTCCAACGTCTACGGCTCTTCTGAAGAGGAGACGGAAGCTCTTAGAGATATGGAGAAGCATGAGGGTAAGACAACCGTTTTATCCACTTCACTATCACTTTACGGCAGCTGTGATTTAAATTTGGTCTCTTCAAAAACCGGTACGTACAGAAATCAGAATGGAAAGCAAAGGCCTACCTATAGCTAGAGCCTGTCATGGAAGTAATTTTCTTATCAACCTATGGAACACTGAGGACAGATCTAGAATCAGCGTTGACCGCCAGTGCATTACAGATCAGTACTACAGTAGGACAGTCAGAAAAAGTTAACAGGCATATTAATCTCTTACTGTTTTGTAACTTGTATAGACTTTCGGTTTGATGTTTCATCCCCGTTTTTCTTTTCCAGTAATGAGTGGCCCTAATCTTGCCTTGGGCCGTCCCACGCAGCAGTCCAGCATAGCGTTCGGCGGCGTCCCGGAACGCGCGGTGGACGGCAACACCGACAGCGTGTACAGCTCCAGGTCCTGCACACACACACTGAATACCATCGACAACTGGTGGTACGTCGATCTGGGAAGCTCACACTACATCGACGAGGTCGTAATCTTCAATCGACTGGACTGCTGCTCGGATCGACTGAACTCCTTCCGGCTTCACGTGGGGGACTCTCCTGTGGTGGCGTCCAACCCGACGTGTGGCGGGGACCACGTGGTGACCAGGGGACAGGAAACTATCACCGTGGACTGTGGCGGTCGCCAGGGCCGATATGTTGGAGTCTTCCTGCCGACCAGGCAGCCCCTCACACTTTGTGAGGTACAGGTATATGAAGGTACGGATCTGACTCACTGTATTCCCTTGACTTCAGCAAGTATAACTAACTTCACAAAGCACGGCATATTTTGCACCATAGAGCACGTGACACATAGGGCCACTGCCCTCTTCCCTGCAACATTTCATACTTTCACTTGACTTTCCTGCGTACCCAACATTCGTGGTCTCCTTTCAATAGCAAAGAGCATATTGGAACTAACGTTAGTGATAGTTATTTCTTTTCTTAAGCCTTTCAACCATGTCACTTCTTGAGCACACAGGTATAGAACTTACATTAGTGCAATATCCGCGACTCCATTTCAACCTGTAAACAGAGCGGAGAAATGTAAACTGTGGCTATTTCAAATCAAGCTGTATTCTTCATATATTTCCTTTTTCCCTCCAATCAGCCGAAGGGATATGTCCTCTAGGTTACACCAGACACCGTCGAAGCTGTTTCAAGGCTACCCAAACGGCAAAGGACTTCGACTCGGCGGCGGCAAGCTGTGCGGAAGATGGCGGGATCCTCGCCACGCCCAAAGACAACGACACCAACACGTTCCTGGTCCATCTGAAGAACCAGGTCTCCACAGAAGTCCCCTTCTGGTTCGGCCTGAGCGACAAAAACGTCGAGGGAGAATGGCGGTGGGAGGATGGGACACTGCTTCAAGATGGTACGGGCTTTCATGAGATGATTTCAAATGTACTATATCATTTCAATGTAAGTAAAAACTGTCTAGTGCATAATACCACAGGCAGTGAAATGATAGACATAATTATTAAGAGAGAGGCTAAGTTAAGTTAACTTCTCGTGCTTTGGAACCAATAGTGATATCTCTCTCCACATCCCTCAAAACATGAAGCTATACATTGTGCTTCGATGAAGGTTAGACATCCAGGTAATAAGATACTACCGAGATAACAGTTCCTTAAGCAACTTTTCAAAATCTATCCAGTTGCATGAGTAACGTCAGTCGGTATGACGCTACTAGTATATTATGACCTACTAAGTTTGAACGTTACGTTTGTCATTTACAGGTGACTTCACGAACTGGCTCCCGGGAGAGCCAGAGATTTCCGGGAGGGAGGATTGCGTGAACTTCCTGGCAGGGACGGGCTCCGAGTGGAACGACGTGCCCTGCCGGAGACGCCGAGGATACATCTGCCAAGTCGACATTATTTCAAAGTCTCGTAAGTCATGATATCCCTGTAAATATATAGCAATATATATATATAGTTACAGCAGCAAAAACCTTAGCCAAAAAAAGTAAGAGGAAAGGAAAAATAAAGTTTTCCTTCACGAACGTTAACACCAGTGTCCGAATTTGAACAGAAATGCAATAACGTTCTGTTCACCACTGTGGACAGCTCATTTTTGCCTTGTTCTGTGGTGTGAAGCGTATTGGTGGGACCAGTAAACGAAGTAGCCCCATGTTTCTCTCCACAGCCCGTGGTCTACTCAAGTCCCGACCTAACCCTGCCGACTCGGACAAGAAGGAGCTGCTACCGGGCGCCATGGCGGAGGAGTTTGAGATGGGGTGTCCTGAGCACGAGCCGCACGGGGAAGAGACCTGTTCTCAGGCCGGGGATGTCCGCGTGAACGAACAGCCCGGTCTGACGTCCATGCACACCGTCTTCCTCCGCGAGCACAACCGGATAGCCAGGCAGCTCTCAACCCTCAACCAGTTCTGGAACGACGACCGCGTCTTCTTAGAAACCAGGAAGATCGTCGGCGCGCTGATGCAGAAGATCGTGTACGGAGAGGACCTTCCGAACGTTCTCGGTCCGGATGCCATGGCCAGGTTTAACCTGTCTCTGACCGAGGATGGCTTCTACCATGGGTATGACGAAAACGCGAACCCAACCATCTCTAACTCGTTCTCCACAGCAGCCTACCGTTTCGGCCACAGTCTTGTAGACGATCAGTTTACACGAGCTACTCCAAACTATACTCCAGGCACCAAATGTCCAATCCAGCTGGCCCTCAGCTTCTTCAACCCGTCCCCCATCTTCGACAATGACCAAGGCGGCCCCGATTCTATCATCCGTGGTCTGACAAGCCAGCCTTCCGCGCAGTTCGACCGTTTCATGGTGAGCGATCTGACCAAGCAGCTGTTCGCGGATCCTCCAGGGTCGGTGGGGCTGGACCTGGCCGCCCTGAACATCCAGCGAGGGCGGGACCACGGCCTTCCCGGGTACAACGCCTGGAGGGTGAGATGCGGGCTGCCGAGGGCGCACAGCTTCGAGGACCTGGAAGCAGAAATCCCCGACTGGGTGACCAGACATCGGCTATCTAGCGTGTACACGTGAGTAGTGAAAATATCATACTGCATACTTCTGTGTTTGTGACAGTCTACTGACTGAGTTACACGTTTCCATTACTTTCCTATACAACATCATCATCTCCTTTTATTCCTCTAACGTCACGTTGTATGTCCTTTGTTCCATACAGTGACGTAGACGACATCGACCTGTTTGCTGGGGGTCTTGCGGAGAAGTCCGTGCCGGGTGGAGTGGTCGGCCCCACCTTCGCCTGTCTGATCGGCACACAGTTCCGGGAACTGAGGATGGGTGACCGCTTCTGGTTCGAGAACAGCGGACAGTTCACCCAAGGTAATTTCAATTCTGGTCTAATTTCCTCACTTAGTCCAAGAGACAAATGTCTATCATAGACCAAATTCAATGCTCTGTGTAGCTGCCGCTTTTTTAAACTATGACATTGTAGCCTATAGATTCTAACAGCCTTCCTAGGCAGTCCCGTGGCTGCAGTCATGTACTGCTAGCTTTTGTTAAAATTTCAAATGGGAAGACAGTTAGACATAGAGGTTTTACAGATATATTATAATACATTTGTTGTGTCTTTTCTAAGTTCCAGTTACTCTGTTTGTAAATCTATATTTTCGTTCTGTGTACTTTCTACTAGACCAACTTGCGGAGATAAAGAGCACGACGCTGGCCCGTATTCTGTGCGACAACACGGACGACACCACACACATGCAGCCCGACGTCTTCAAACTCCCCCGCTCTGGGAACGAGAGGGTGGCGTGCTCGGCTCTGCACCAGATAGATCTGACCAAGTGGCAGGCGTAACCATACCGATGATACAGTTAATAAGTACGTAGTGCCTGTTTGTCCTTCGGAATGCTGTACACGTCTTTAGTTAACGAGACAAATTTGTTGATTCCAATGATGTTTTACAGTGTATTTCCATCTTTACGTTTTACCAGTGGTGCACAAAATATGTATTTTGCAACATAGTCTATGTGTCATCATCATCTACCGGTGCTATGAATCGTGATATAATGTACAAAATATACATTTAATGTATTCTTCAGAGAGGATTCTACATTGAGACATTCTGCTGGTTTGAAAAAGAGTAACTTTTTAACGACAATGTAGGGGTAGAGGATAACACGTAATGATAAATTGGATATATGTGAAGTCACACAGGCTGTGAGGTGATATGATCAGCTGTGATTATTGCTAACTATATCTATTAAACAGAAAACTATGATTTTGTGTCAAATTCTAGTACACAATGACTTCTAGTGGAACAATGTCAGACTGCTATAGCTAAAGATGATGTTTCTGAAACCTTTTTGTTCTTCCTATAGTGGCATTGTACTAGTTGTAGGGATATATGAAGTCTTAAAAAAGCTTCTAATAAAATACAAGAGTGAATCATCTGTATGTTTGCTGAACCTTCTTTTTTGAGCAACAACAAAGAATATTACATATTAAATGCAACTCTTTTCTTCCTATATAACTCTAATACAAGGTCTATATTCTCTTGTTTGCCTGTGTTTACACAATCTTTTGCTGGCTGGGGGTGGGGGTGGCAATGGGCGGGCCAGCTGCTAGGAGCACGGTTTATTCAGGCCATGTTCTCTGTCATCTGCTGTCATCTGTTCTCCTCCTGATGATGTGTACCATCCAGCACATCTGTACTACTGACACACTGTACTCTGACAGTGAGACTACAGGTACTACAGCAGATCACCACGTCTCTCCCATCTCCAACTTCATCCTCACAAACTGAGTAGTCATCACCACAGCGACAAGGGTACGAGTACACACCTTGATCTGGAATATGTAACAGGCAGATAACAGGTTACAGTTTTAACACGTGTTCCATACACAGGTTAAAGAAACCTTAAGTTATGAGCATAATGGCAGTTGGGCAAGCTATCAGTCAACGTTTGAAGTGACCAGCCTTCTTTCTTTGAGAGTTGCATTGTATGGTGGCGGTCTTTTTCAACTGAGGTAGAGCCTATAAGAGAGGCTAGAGTAAATTAACAGGGATGACATCCAAGGAATTGCAATCAGTACTGCAATCAGTTTATTGTGATGGAATAGTTGGGCTATGGACAAGTGATTTTGTCTTGTGAATCTCATACTAAATGGTGGATTCTGATGTATCTCACTATTCTGATGAAATTTATTGGGACTATGTATGGTACAAGAAGTTCTGCCAGAAGGAAGAACAGAAAATACATACATGTTGCAAAGTATGCCACAAAATCTTGCTCATAAAAAGAAGAAAAGTACCCTACCTTCATCATAATCCATGTCTGCTATTGTGATCTCTTCATCCACCGGAAACTCCTGGCTGACAGTTTTCTCTGTGGACAAACATTTATGGCTGTTACAAAGGCATACCTCTAGATGGTGGTCTCTAACCAATTCTTACTCAAACAAACAGAGGGTAAGTCTCTTTTATAAATGTCAATTCAAAAGAGGGGTGCCAAATCTCTCCAACCTTTACATTTGATTTAAGCACTACTGGTACACAGCTACAATTTCAGAAGGTCTCTTTTTTCCAACTATGCCACTTTAAATTGGATATTCACACCTGGATATTCATATTGCATTTTTCAGCATAAACAACTTGTTTTCAAATTACATAAAAAATGGGTTTCTGTCAGTAGGAAGATGTCACATAACTGTACCATTAAGTCTAGCATCATACTCCCTCCTCAGAGTAGGATCACCCAAAGTCTTCCAGGCCTTGTCCACGGCCACAAACATGTCCCGTGCTGCTGCCTGATCCTCAGGAGACTGGTGCCGGTCTATCTTGTCTGGATGATACTGCAAGCAACAATGCATTATCTTAGTATCCTGTCCATAATGTCAGTAACAGATATAACGTTAAATGTTTTCTGGAAAATTGTATAATACTAGTAATGGACATGATGTACCAAGCCAGTTACTCAAGCAACTGGATAGATTTTGAAAACGGTCAGACGTTGCTGTTCGGGATGTTCTGGGGTGGGAGGGGGGCACGTACCTTCAGAACGAGCCGTTGATAACTCTGCTTCAGCTCCTCATGTGAAGCCCCCTTTTGTACTTGTAGAAGGGAATACAGGTCCGGGACCTGTTCTGTAAAACCTGTCCCCATTATATCAAGGATAAACGTGTGGAACGGTTACAAAAGCGATTTCTACACGGTCAATCACAAACATAGACCACAAGGACCTCCATATTGGACGACACGACTACCGACAAGGGGGGATAAAATATTTTCCTTTAAACGATTGCAATCGAATCGTACAATAAGCAAGGGATACTAGCATGGTTCAATAATCCGCATAAACAAATGTTAATAGCTATATATTTTCTATACATGTAGATGATATTTCCCTTTGTAAAAGGTAGGTATTATACCATCTGACAGACAAACCCTTGTGGTGAATGGTAGAGTCCCATAAGTAATTGCGCAATCGTTGTCCCAGAGGGAGGCTCGTGTTTCCTGAAACTAAATGCAAAGCAAACACCGGATTTCCGACCGTTCAAAATTTTAAAAGTGATCAAAGCTTGTTTCTAGTAAGTTTCATATCAGGATTCTTTTTTTTCTGTAAGAAAAAGTAATTATTTTTTCAGCAGGATTAAGAAAAGATATCAAATTTCAAAATACTCTTTGGCTGACATGTTGTTAATTTTTCCGTTCAGTTATCGTAATATTACAATCTACTTACAGGACATTAACGTTTCAAAAATATGATGACCCAGAAGGAGGACCTATATGCACAATTGCTAAATGGTGATTGCTTAGAATCTTCAGTTTACGGTTTCTTTATAGATTGTTTGATATATCAGTGTCGCGGTTTTCCTGATTTATCCGCAAATCTTTCTGGTCGGTGTACCTGTGGTAAACATGTAAAAAAAAAACACTGGTCTAAAATCCTAAAATGATCCTTTGATGTGAAATACGGTATTCCCTTCTCCGTGCCCGAAGCGAGGGGTGGCTTCTGTCACGTCTGAACCAACAGTCGCCTGTTGTTGTTTTGTCCACTTGCGTGCAGGCATGTCAGGCACGGAGGTTTGTTTTCAGTCTTCGGCCCTGGAGGCCAAAAATGGTAGGGCGAGAATAACCCGTGAGGGAAGATGGGGGTATTCCAGGACAAAGAGACACATCAAAATGTGATATTGTATGACTAAAACATATCACATCTTC
Organism: Branchiostoma floridae x Branchiostoma japonicum; assembly: GCA_013266295.2. Lineage (NCBI taxonomy): Eukaryota > Metazoa > Chordata > Leptocardii > Amphioxiformes > Branchiostomatidae > Branchiostoma > Branchiostoma floridae x Branchiostoma japonicum. Next base: position 10,140,252 of record CM023824.1, read on the forward strand.
CCAGATTGTGAGGCGGTTCTTTCCTATATTAAATGTGAAGTACTCCTCGAATTCTGAACTTTTGATACGTCTCCGGAGTGGAAATCCGAGTTCTTACAGAAAGCCCCATACACACCCTCCTGACAGACGACAGTTGCCGCCCAGCTTTGATTGAGCACGCATGGTGTAAAGAGAAGCTGCGTCAGAACAGAAGCCCACATCACTGTTCTGCAGAGAAAAACAGTGAATTCTAATCTTTCCGGAGTACACAAAAACAAGGTAGGTGTCATTCGTTTGTTACTTGGCATCCATGCATGCATTGTGAGACATTATATCGCTGAGTGGTCCCTAGCTTGGTTCAGTTTTCACATTCCCAGGGATATCTGTGGAATTTCGTCCGTAATCTCTGACCTCGATATCACGTGACAGCTGTCACCTTGCCTTGAGAGAGAGCTAGTCACAAAGTTGTGAATGATCTACATGATAGGAAACATAGCTTCTTTGATATTGACTGTGCAACGGTAGCCCCGTTTTCCCTTGGCCCCAGGACAGCATACTAGAAGATAGGTACAAGATTGGTCATGCCAGATGTCATGTCCAGTGCAGGGGACAGTCCAAATTTGTTCATGTTTGGTGTTAGACTGCCGTCGATCGGGGTGTGCTTTTTCATGTTAACTTATGGATCGTCCCTTTATATGGTAGTTACCAATCCATATACGTAACTCAACGGTAGCTGGTATGAAAAAAATTGAATGAAATGACGTTCTTTCTTTTTACCCCATCGTGAATACATTGCTTGCCCTAGTTCTTTTAAAAAGTCGCATGTGTTGGTTAGTTGACCGAAGAGCTCGTATTTATTGACTGTTGTTTGTCGGGTCAGTGAGTGCCTGTCATGTGAGCTGGCTTCTGGGTTTACGCACGCTGTCAGGTGTAACCGGACAGTCCGCAGCGTTAGCTAACCCCACCCTCGCTCTTACAGGTCTGATCTATGGGCGGTACCTAATGTAGGATATGTCATTGTGGAATATTGTCTGTCAATTTTCAATCTCGCTGATTCATGAGACATGAACTTTGCATCGACAACATACAGCGATGACTCAAATAGCATACTTCATGGTGCTTTCTGGTACTCCCAACACACTGTAAGGTTCTTGTCACTCGCAAAAAGAAAAGGGGGAAGGGTAGACAAAATTGTTCCAAAGAAAACATGCAATATTTCTAAAAGCTGCATTTCTCACCTCCTTTGTGCAGAACATGGCATACTTTCAAGCTCTCTTCGACCGGATATGTGGAGATCTCCAGCGGTCCACACAGGAAATGTCGTCAGACTTTCTGCAGCTTTCGACCAATCAGCAACGAGTGTCGTATGCCCTGAGCATCCCCAGCGTTCACGACTACATCAAGGTCAAACCCATGTTCAAGGGCAAGTCTGCCATGGAGGCAACAAAGCTTCGAGAATTCGGGAACAAGATGTTTGGCCAAAAGGACTACGAGTCGGCTTTACAGATGTACAGCGAAAGCGTGCTCAAGGCACCGTTTAATCCAAATGTCAATTATTCGTATGGTCATGGTAACATGAACGGGAACAGTGAGGAGCGTGCGCAGCGTGACAAAAATGATGTCACGGCGGACGATAGGAATGAATTTTCCCTTGCTTTAGCCAACAGGTCAGCTGTGCTCTTTAGTCTTGGGAAATACGAGCTCAGCTTGAATGACATTGACCTAGCCCTGTGCCACGGCTACCCAAAGGAGTTGAAATACAAGTTGCACGAAAGAAAAGGACGATGTCTTTGGAATCTTGGAAGAGACAAAGAAGCCCTACAGAGTTTTATAACAGCTAAGGAGCACGTGACAAAGTCTCAGCTAAACAGCAAGAAACGAAAATCGTGGAAAGCGACGGTTGATAAACAAATAGCAGAATTACAGAGATCGCCATCGTCTGCTGAGGCACCTACTGCTTCAACCACTGATATCCCTTCTTTGAGTTACGGGACAAACAGCACGTTTTCTTCCCTCTCTACCGCTGTAGAAATAAGGTGAGGAGAATATTTTATACAAGAGATATGACGATATTTGTTTATCACGTCCGGGTATACGTTTGTTTTGTTTTGGGTGGCTGAGATGTTTGTGTCTCTAGATCTGCTCTGTCCAGACAGAGTATGTTGACAGCACGAGGGTGACAGGCTGAATGACAGAAGGTGAAAGGTCTCAGAACTAGAGGCTGACATCGGGGGAATTCAGGAAGCCGCGGACTGCATACTCCCCGAAAGTCTGAAATCTCCTAATTCTTGTTGTCATTTTGTTCGTTAATCAGGAGGTGTCTGTACAAAGTCTGTACAAAAGCTACTGTGTGATACTGGATCAATATTCTACGTTATCAATGGACCATTCTACAATGAAGCTATCGTCATATATACCTACAGGCAGAACGAACAGAGGGGTCGCCACACCGTGGCCGCTCAGGACATCCGTGTCGGTGACGTGTTGATCGTGGAGAAGCCGTACGGATCAGTCGTCTTACCGGAGCAGAGCGACACGCACTGCGATTACTGCTGCAGGTACTAGGTGACGCACTAAATCTCCAAGCAGATGTTACGGTGGAACATCGTTAAGTTTTCTGACCGGCCGGGTTTTCTGACAGTCCTCTACTCCTGAAAAAAAACCGGTTAAAAACCTCACGATTTTCCGTTTCAACGTCTGCTTGGAGATTAGAACACCTCCTATCTCAATTTGATAAATAAGTCGCTATAAACGTCGTCAACTTCTTTGCATGGCATCCTTTGTGTTCAAGTTACTCTCATATCAATGTCTGAGGACAAAAACTATTATCAGATAGAGTCTATTGTGGCATATAAAAATGGAGTATGAATCATTACAACAACCATTGTTTGCTCTTTCTTCGCGTCGTCATCCAGAAAAGGGATGGTAATGCTTTTAAGATCACTCATATCAATATGATGTGTGATGTAATTCTGTATTGTCTTCTTATTACGATTATAGAAGGCTGTCAGCCTCGCTACCCTGTCACCAGTGCAGCAGCGCCAGATACTGTAGCCAGGAGTGCGCCGACCTGGCGTGGGCACAGTACCACAGCGTGGAGTGTCAGTACCTGGGACTCATCCATTCCGCCGGCGTAGGGGGGATGGGCCACTTAGCCTTAAGACTTGTCAACAAGACGGGATTCCGCTTTCTTCAAGAATTCGACAAGCATTTGGAAGAGAAAACTGTGAGAAAAGCAAAGGAGACAGAAAATGACGCCCAAGAGAGGAAATGTGGAAATGCAGACTTACAATACGAAGATTTTCCAGGTTTGAATGCTGAGGGAGTGTATACGAACGACTATAACAGTGTTTACCACTTGGAGAACCATTCTTCAGAACGTAAGCCGAGTGACTTGTTCCGGAGGACGGTCATGGCGATCTTTCTGTTGAGAATATTACAGAACGGCGGGTTCTTCCAGGTCCCCGGGGAGAAAGTGTCCGAAGAAGACCAGTTACTTGTAGCTTCTCATCTGCTGAGACATCTACAGATGATACCCTGTAACGCACATGAGGTAAGAAACTTTTCTGGAGAAACATTTTAAAGAAAAGTTCGGTCAAATTCAAGCAAAGTTACCCTGGAATCTTAAAAAACGTTCCTGTGTGTGTGTGTGTGTGTGTGTGTGTGTGTGTGTGTGTGTGTGTATGCGCGCGCGCACGTTTGTGTGTGATTGTGTACTTCTTGGCGCCTACTAGTATATTGTTCCATTACCAATAAGACAGCCATGGGTATTAATCACGTACCATGACTCCTGCAGGTTTCTGAGTTCGAGTTCTACCGAGGAGATCCCGACCGGTGCCGGTACCTGGAGGTGGCGTCCGCGCTCCACTGCACCATGCTGGGGATGTTTAACCACTCCTGCGACCCTGGCATCAACAGGAACTTCTACGGGGACGTGTTGGTCGCACGGGCCATCAAACCCATCGCTAAAGGGGAAGAGGTGGGTACCCGGGGGAGAAAAAGCAGTTGGTCGGAAATACAACGTCTGTGTCAGACTCGTGATACTCAAGAAGGTGTTGCTACGTGGGTTTGGAAAATTGTTAAGTTGCGTTAGAAATGTTTCATGGCTTGTGGCTTAGTGAATCACGAGAAATACAGTATGTGTAAACAAAGAGTTACAATTAAGAAACTTTAAATTTAGAAAGTGTATGTAGTTTCATCGTGTATAAAAATACGTATGCTATCTGATAGTAATACATGTGTTTTCTGTCTACTAGATAACCCTGAACTACAGCGTGCTGTACACCACTCAGTCCCGCATGGAGAGGCAGTACAAGCTTGCAGGGCAATATTTCTTCAAATGCAGGTGATTAGTATATACGCGCCCTACTCTTACAGAAGCCTCTTGCAGTTCTCACACCAAACCGATAGCAAATGCACCGATGTGCTACGCAATTGTACCTTTTTAGAAGATCGAAGACCCTACATTATATGTACCTGTGCAGTTAGCTAAGCAGAGCCGGCTTAGCTGCTCAACGTCGAGTCCACAAACAGTGAACTGATCGTCCGGCAGGATGAAAAAGACTATGATGATGATGCAGTTTGCGCTGTCCGTTGTACTGAAATACCTTTCAGATGAATGTGATCATATTGTGTAACGTATCAAGGTCCATGAGAAAGTCTGCATAGCATCATCAAGCAGCTATGAGTTACAGTATCTATCATTCTATGCCAGCTACAACACACTAAAATTATGTCTGTGTTCCACAGTTGCCAGCCGTGTGCGGAAAACTGGCCCTTGTTTTACGATATGGTGCAGGATCTGCAGCGGCTCAACAAGCTGCCAAAACTCAAGTACGTGAACACCTGTTCATCACTTATGGCCTAGCGTCTACACCACTCTTTTGGGATAAATGACAGCTTCATTTGCTATCCCATACAATACATAAAAACACCCTAAACCCGTTTGAGGGAAGCCATAGATTTTAGATCCACATTACTTTACATGTGTTTCCTTCTCGTTGTTACATTTACCTTAAATTAAGCTGATTACTATCAGAAACAATACCGAATACACTGTACTATTAGAAACACTCTCAACACAGTACGCATATGAACCCTCCCATTTTATTTTCACTTATATGGCATGTACGATAACCATGACCGATAGCCGTTTCTTCTGTGACAGATGCAGACAGTGCTTCTCTGTGTTGACGGGATCCGAGGACAAAGACGTCAACAAAGTGAAGTGCGCGGCCTGTGGAGAGGACCAAGAACTGCAGGCATTAAGAACGGAGCTTGACATCATCGTTGACGACGTGTTTACCAAGGTATTAAGGCAAAACAGTTTTCTTTTTGGTCTCATTATTATAGTGAATATAAGGCTGGTATGATATCGAAATCCATATACCAAGTGTGAAGTTGACATTTTGTATCGTCAGCTTGTCCAAAACAAGTAGCCTTCACATGTGAGTAATGCTCAACTTTCACTTAGGTCTCTTTTTCCAGACCTTCTGTATATGTGTCTTATTTATAACAGGGAATGACGTATTCTGTTTATCCGTGTAGGTGGGCGTGGTCGTGACGGGAGAGGTGGAGTCCACACTTCCGGTTCTGGAGCGCTGTCTAGAGCGGATGGAGAATATCGTTGCAAGGCCTTATGGGTATTACGATAGCTGCCAAGAAGCCATCAAGCAATGTTATGGAATAATCGGAAACTGTTACGAGAGGACAACGCCATGATAAGCAATTCTGGTGAAAACTAGTTTTTCTAATTTCAATCAGAAAACGGTTGATAACGTAAAAACCATGCAAGAAGCGAATAGCTGTTGACTATAGAGCAGTGTGTTGATTTCAAAGATTTCAAGTAGGCCTAGGTTTAAGTTGATTTCAATCAGGAACGAAATAGCATTAATATGGCTAGAGAGTCTTGAATGAGAGTTGTTGCATTGAGGAAGGTTTCAACAAAAAATTAGAAAACCAATGTTACGAATTCGAAAGGTCTTCTAATGTGCAATTTACTGTAAGTATGGCTAAATATAGATCGTATTTATCGAGTAACAGATAACAGTTACGCTGTTGAACAAAAACATAAACGATGTTTGTGTATTTTTACTCTATCTTGCAATTTTCGTTGTAAAAATGGGTTATTGAAGGAAAAACTGCTTCTTACCTTACAATAGTTGGTTAAAACCACTTGTGCTGTACTGTCGCTTTATTTTCATACCCCACATCAAAGACCTAGTGGATGTGACGTGTTTGGACCACAGACATTTTTAATTTTTCTTTTAGTCCTTTCTCGTTTCTTTCTCCCGAGTTAACCCTGAAATAAATATCGACTCAGAATGTATCGTATATTGTGTGTTTATACTGACTTGTTTCCTGTTTACTTTAAAATCACAGTTGTCACGCAAAGACTCGGCCATTTTTAACCCCGGCTGAGGTCGACAACACTCTCGCATGTGTTTTGATAGTTTGAGAAACGATAGTGCTATTGCTGCATTGCAAAGGAACTCATCGTATATTTGTTGTAGGTAAAGTGCGCTGACATATAACGGCACCTTCCTTTGATCTGGGGAGTTCCTCAAACTTTCAGAATACAACAGTGCACTCTGGCGATCTTCTAGAGCAGTGCAGCAAAAATACCACAATGCAACGGGCCAAACACTGCCATCTTGGGTGCCATCAAGCGTGAAGAGACAGAGAGGCCAAAATAGTTTCGGACCTCAAGTAGGTACTTCAGGAATAGTTTCCAACATCTGAAGTTACCATACCACACCCCCTACCATGGTCAGGCCTTGTCAGACGACTTTTAGTCGCTAGAATTAAGAAATAACCCGTCTTTGTACCCGGAAGTGATCGAACATCTACCAGCTGGTGTGTAGTAGTCGGAGTTGTGAGCCACGTTGCACACAAAACAGCCGCCAGGTTTACAGAGTTTAACTGCTGAACTCACAGCTCCAAGATGAGACGACTGAACAGGAAGCAGACGCTGAAGGTTGTGAAGGAGATGGACGCCTTCCCCAAGATTCCGGAGAGCTACGTGCAGACCAGCACTAGTGGGGCCACAGGTTAGTGGTGAAGGGGGAGGGGGGCCGTGGGTGAAGAAAGGAGGAGGGGAACCTGTGCAGCTACTTGTGTGGAACAACGTCATGTGGTCCTACTGTTGTTCACTGTAACCTCCTTTGACTCAACCTTGTTATTGCTTGATTACCACCCTAATACTATTATTGATTCATTAATAAATGAATAAAAACCCTGGGCAAATGATTTCACTAGTTCATCAAATCAAGGGCTCTGGGATAACCTCCTTGATCAAACTTTTTAAATTAATATTGAATGAATGTATCATGAATTGCAAATGAATGCTGCTACATGTCATTAACGTATACAGTCATGCTTTGTTATAGTGTCCATCCTGAGTTTTGTGTTGATCGGGATCCTGGTGCTTTCTGAACTGATCTACTACAGCGAGACCAACATGAAGTATGAGTACAACGTGGACACACAGCTGGAAAGGTCAGGAACAACTACAACATAGTCAGTGTACGAAATACTTTTTTGAGCCAGGTTGCAGCCAGGTTGCCCAGTGGCAACTTAGGATGAAAACTAGGTTGCCCATCAAAATTCCAGGTTGCCCGGAATTTTTAAATTTTAAATTTTAAATTTAAAAACTCTAAATTAAAACTCTAAATTAATACTCTACTTTAAATTTTAAAATTTAAATTTAAAAACTCTTCTACATAATGATTAACTTTGTTAGAATGCAATGTGCATTTGTACATTTCGGACACAGAGTTGTTTCCCCTTACCTGAAGTGATGAGCTCTTCCATGGGAATTCTCAATAAACAGTTCCCAATGGAACTTTTTCAACCTCCAGCATGCCACCCCAAATTGTTACTGCTTTACTATGTGATTCAACATCTTGAGGGTTAATTGTGCATCTTTTTAACAGCTTCGTTTTAACCTTTTGTGTTGACAACTAATTGTCTTTTTTTGTTTACATCATTCAAATGATAAGAAGATGGTGATACAGCCTATCATTGATTTCTATGTAAAAGATGAACATACACATAGTAAAAGCTGCCATAACAAGTTTTCTTTTTTGCCCTCTACAGCAAACTGAAAATCAACCTAGATGTCACAGTAGCTATGAAATGTGAATGTAAGTATGCAGTATTCATATTCTTATATGACTTACTTTCCATGTAGATAAAACTAAAAGAATAAAAAACAGCAGCAAATTTATAGATAGCTGCTGGTCCACGTTATATACATGTACATGTGCATACTGCATAATTTCTTGAGTATCATTCTGTTGTTGAATGTCCCTTCCAGCTTTAGGAGCTGATGTTCTGGACCTGACAGGAAACAGTATCAGTACCCAAGGATCCATTAAAGAGGACAGTGTGAGTACACTCTACATGTGTGAAGTACTGAGCTAATGTAAAATGTACCTCTTGACTAACATTCACTACTCAGAAGGAAAATTTAGGAACTATACAGTAAGACCTACAGTTCTGTCTCTAAGATATTAGAAATTGCTTATCATTAAAAATAAGAAACGAAAATAAGAAACAGAAGCTTACTAACTTTACTGCTGGTGGAAGGAAAGAAGAAAATGTCGCTTCTTGCAATTTCTTCACATTCGTTGCCTGTAATTTACAGACAGCAAAAAGGGCGTATTATTAAAGCTTTTACAGAGGCTCAGTTGTCTAAATTTCATAGATGATAGAGCAAGTTCTTTAGTACAATTTAATGTAGGTCACAATTCCATGGTTTGAAAAGCATTCTTAGATGGGCATGTATGACTGCTTTGAATTCTCTTTCCATGCACAGGTGTTTTTTGACATGACACCACAGCAGAAGCGATGGCAAAGGTGAGAACATTTTTTCGTCAATTTCAGTGAAGTCCAAAATCCACTTCGCCTGACCAATCTAAGAACAAGTATTAGTATGTCCAGAACACCACAGAAACATATGCTGACAGACTGAACCACTGTGTGTTTAGGGCTGTACAGCTTGCTTACCTTACTTGCTTGTTGTTTCAGGATGGTGCAAACAGTGAAGAGCAGTCTGGATAAAGAAAAGGCTCTTCAGCACCTGCTGTTTAAAACAGGTTTCAGCAGCAAACCTACAGCTGCACCTGTCAGGTGAGATGGTAGGGGGCACTGTCTTATGGACAGAAATATCATAGTCAGAATTGTTACAGTATCCTTTTATATACAAATTTTGCAACCTGTCATATTATATTCACAAACAGAAGGTATAACTATGAAAAAAATGAATTTCACCATTTCAATCATATCCAAACATTGTTGTTTTCCAGTTCAGGACACCAGAGAAACCAACCAGAAGCTAATGCCTGTAGGTTCCATGGAACAATAGAAGTCAACAAGGTCAGCTTTGATATTTGTGTTTTTTCCAACCATCTCTCTGTTCACAGGAAGTCATTAGAAATAATGGTTTCTGTTGTTTCTATTTAGAAATACTACATAGAGCTGTTCATGCAAATTGAAACTATGTTGTTACCTTAAGTTATCAGTAATAAACTAATACAGTAATAGTTGTTAGTTACCAGTATCCAGTTCTCACCCATTGCTGTAGAACATATATGTATGCATCGCCCCCTTCGCCATTATCAATTGATTGCCCAGTTACACCTGCCTCCTGTACAGGTGGCTGGAAACTTCCACATCACAGCGGGTCGGTCCATTCCACATCCACGGGGGCACGCTCACCTCTCAGCCGGCATCAACACTAAAGGTTAGCACATACTGGCATTTATTTAACTGGTCCAATCACTGGGACAGAAATTTATATCCCTCCATCACAGAAAAAAACTTTGTGTTTTCTTCCCAACTTGAGACATTGAACTTTTTCAAGTGGCTGAAATGGAAACTACGTTAGTTCCACTTGTCAACAATGATTGTATTAAGCTTTTATGCTGAGCTCTCATCCAGCATTTGTCCAATAAATCGCATGATGGGAACATACACTAACTTGTGCATTGTGGGATACCATAACTTAATTATATGCATGATGGGAAGAAAAATGGCAGTACTTGGCATGGAAGCTTATTATGTAGAAAACATAAGCTGTATTGATACCTGTTTTTGTGGTAATCCATTGAAGATTATCATAAATAATTAGATTAAAAAATGTTTGCTTCCTAGTTCATTTCAGTCAAAATTCTGACCGTTTTTTGTGTTTAATAGTATAATCAATCTTAATCTTAAGAATATTATGTCCTGTCACATTTGGGTTAATGTCTGTTTTCAATTTTATTGAGACCAATCACTGTATTGTTTCTTGTAATATGTTGTATTTCCTCATAATATATCATTGACAGATGCATGGTTCATACATGTACACAGCACTGTTTTTCTGCAGCTTGAGATGCAGCATCACTAATTTGCTTGGCAGCATGTCAATATTCAATGAAGTTTATACAGTTTTCTGGGAAGGGATTTTCTAAATACACTGTTGTGTTTTGTCATTCAGTATTTGATTTTTTTCAATGTATGTACTGGCACTTTATACAATATAGTAGTAGTTAGTATGTTACTATGCACTACCAGTAGGCGTAGGGTTATTAGCTATATTGAGTGTGATTTGATTGTACATGCAGAAAATATGATATAAATGTAGGACAACTGTGTTTTTCTCTCTATGCATGGTCCACCCACCAACCCTCCAAAACGTTACTACATGTAGTCTACAAGTCTCCGTCTGGAAATATGCTGGTAGTCATTACATCAGAGGAGCAACGTAAGTCAGCTGTCCACCCCTATCTGCACACAGTGGTAGAGGCCATTACCATGCGGTTCTGTGGTGTTTGGGACTAAGTCATTCTAATCTGGGGGTGTTGGATTTGTCTTTTTTTCCTGGTGATAGGATAGATAGCTAAAGTAAAGGGATTGTCATTTGTTGGGTTAGTGTTTTCAACATTCACTGTGTTTTATGCATGGGTAATAGGACCAGAAGTTCTATTTTTAATCAAAATGCAGGCTCTTTTTTATCAAAATGATCATACACTAAACAGACAGGATTAGAGCTAGCCACAAGGTTTCGTGCATGATTCTTACCAATAGCCATATTTCTGTTTTCAATTTTTATCAAGCCAGATTGTCATTTTAACTAAATACAGTCTTTTATCTTTCCACTTTTCGTTGTTTTGCCGAACTTATATGGTGACAGTCATTGTGAAAATATCTCACAATATGGGTCATGTCCTAACTAAAGTACCCTTCACAAAGATTTCCTGGCGTATTTTACACTGTCATTGAAGTTCAACCCCCCTCCCCCATGGTCCATTCTAGTCCATCCATTAGCTAAAGCCTTAGTATACCTGTAGAGTTTCACCTTAGTCTTAGGGAGGAATCAGTTACTGTATGTCTACAGCACTGTTTCTCACTTGGTTGAAGTTTACTTTGCTATTCTGACTTCATGTAAAACATTGAAGGGTGCTTTTATTAACAACAACACCTTTAACAGTTTGATATTTCACTTCTGCTTGTTCCAAACTTACCTGTGCCATTGTGTGCTGTATCATTACTGCATGCAGGTGTGGCTGAAGTGCCTACTCGCTGTTGCTCATTGCACAAATGAATGATTTAACTTTCAGTAACACTCCATGATCAACTGAACATTTTCTCCACTTAACAACTTTAAACTGCACCAATATTAATACTCTTTCAGAGTCGTGCTTCTTTGGTTTGCCTGGGTTTCTAATTTCTCATTCTTATAAATATGATAATCTTCAGCAATGTCTCCCTCTAATTTGCTGGGCAGAATATGCAGACATGTTGAATCCCCATTTTGCACCTCATCGATCATGCACATTGTGTACAAATGTAGTACATACTTCAGCCAAAAAATGATTAGGTTTTTGTTTGATGTCTCTAATTCTATATATACTTGTCTCCAGACTACAACTTTTCCCATCGTATTGACCACCTATCGTTTGGCGACCCTGTACGTGGAATCATCAATCCTTTGGATGGGGAGGAAAAGGTCACTCAAAGCAGTAAGTCAGACACCCCTTTCAAAGTAATATATATGGCACATCCCAAGTCTAATTTTCCAAGCAATTGTTTCATGAGTCCATTGAAAAAAAATTGCAATGCATACAGATATGAGGGGTTAGATTTATTATGTTTCTTGTCACAAAAACGTAAGCTTAGCATTTTACCAACATTTTGTAAAACCTAGTGCTATGGCATACAAGAGTCATGACATAAATGATGTAAAAAGTCTTTATCTGCCTGTCTGTAAAGCTGATGTGTTATGTGGAAGGATGGTTATACTGATTGACCAATGCAAATTCAAATTGTTTTAGTGCTGTATACGTTATGTATCACATGTATTTCCTATCCAAACTGTCTTTGATTACTTTACTACCCCGGTATGTAATCAGTGATGGACAGATAACCCTTTATTAGATGACTGCAGTACAGATACGTTTGTTTCCCTGTCCAGCCATGCAGATGTTCCAGTACTTTATCCAGATTGTCCCCACCAGAGTGAACACCAGACAGGCACAGGCTGACACAGGCCAGTTTGCTGTCACAGAGAGGGTAGGTCCAAACCTGGCCAATGACCATGCATGTTTATTTAGTGTCTGTGCATCAAAATTGTTCATCTAGGTTTATCAAGCTGTTTAATAAATGCAGTAAAGGATTGTCTCACTGACTTTGTAGTGGATAGCAACCCTTCCTCTGGACCAAGAGGTTGGGAGTTTGAATTCCAAGTGTTGTTGCTCACGCCACATGCACGCTTAGGACGTGATGTTAAACTGTGGTCCACTGTTGATTGTACATGTACGTGTCAAAAGGAGCTAGGGGAATTTCCCCCATACAATGAATGAACCTGTAAATATTGTACATAGCATCTGTATTCTCTGTCATGACCAGTGCAAGGTTAGCTCCTCAGTGATAAGTTCAGAATCACTTTCATGTTACTGAAATATTTGCTCTGTCCTGTTCTCAGGAAAGGGTGATCAACCATGATTCCGGGAGCCACGGTGTTGCAGGAATCTTCTTCAAGTACGACCTGACCTCCATCATGGTGAAGGTCACAGAGGAGAGACAACCCTTCAGCCAGCTGCTCATCAGGCTCTGTGGCATTGTGGGAGGCATCTTCGCCACATCAGGTAATGGGGTAACACCACGTCAAGTCTTGGGGTAACACCACATCAAAGAAGTACATCATGTTTGATATCAGGCATGAAGATCTTTTCCAGCACTGTAATTTAATATTTATATTAAATAAACAGTGACTGCTGTGTATAATTTCCTGAAACCCTCTTCCATGTGCTGTACATGTACTGTACATGTACTTTTATGCCTGTGAAGCCTGGCCAAAAATGAAGGGCTGTTGCCCACTCCATTGTGTTTTGCTTGTAGACACTTAGCTTGTAGACACTGTATCATTATCCTAAACCCAACACAACATCTTGTCCTCTTCCAGGCATGCTGCATGGTTTCATTGGTTTCCTGGTGGACACGTGGATGGCAAGGGTCAGGGGAAGGGAAGAACAGTTCTCCAACCACATGGTAAGTACAGGTGGCAGATAATTAGAGACTTTGCTTTTTTCTACTACTTAGATCATGGAATAGCTTGTCTTCCAAAGTATATTGGTACCCCCATGCATAATTCCACAAGACAGCTTTACTGTTTGTATCACATATGGCCCAAAACTGTATGTATAAAAAAATACAGAATTACAGCAGTTAAAAGGATACCTGTCATGTACATGTATGCATTTTTCCAGCCCACACCAGCCCAGCTACCGTCTCAGGACATCCCCTTACAACAGCTGGACAGGGAGTTTCCAGACCAGGAGAGCCCCCTAGCAGTTAACCTGATAAGTACAGACAGATGACAGCAGCATACATGTGTAATATACAGTCCACATAATGTGCTGGAAGATTATTTTCCTCATTTGTACCAGCAGTCAGGTTGGATATGTTTTATTCTTTTACTGCAGTCAACAACATGTTTGTGACCTATGCATTTACATAGCAGAACCTCCATGCACATTGGCTTAGTGCTCTTGAGTTGTGCAGATCTCAATCATACAAGTTATTGAATTCCATGTTTTTAAACAAAACATGATTCAATGGCTAGACGTACGGCCATCTCCAGCAGCAGTACTCTCTGTTGTATGCTGAAGAAAGGTTTTGAGACAATACATGTAGGTTGACAGTCACATTTCATCATTAAGCTTAATATGCGAAACACTTTTTTGTCAGCGAAGTTCCACTCATTTTGATTCATAAATCCTGTCTTGAGGAAACATCCTTCATAACTTTTTCTCATCATTATTTGTACATACATGCAATACTTGTTGATTACAAAAAAGCATACTTTTTAGTGTATTAAACGTGTTTATTTCAACTGTTCCATGAGACTACAAACATGACAATTAGGAAGACCATGTTACACTGTCATAGGTGTAGGTTCAGAAAAGTTTTGTTCCATGGCAAACTTCAGTGCATTTTACTGCATCATACACACATGTACTCACTGTAAACTAGAGGTCAACGATCTCATGCCTTCGTCAAAGGATGTTATCGTTATATAACTTAAGAAGGTAGAAGTGATATATTAGTCCCCCTAAATATGGAAGTTGGATCGTGAAACTACCCCTGCTGATGCAGTCTGCATTGGGCAAGAGAAAACATCTGTGCAGGATATACATGTAAGGCAACACCGCCTGCAGCTGCATGGGCTGCTTAATGACTATCCCCTCTGGGACTTTCTCCCTCTGGGACAGCCTGTAGCCCATGTGTCACAAGGAAGGTTGTGACACATGGAAGGTAACTGAATTATAGAATTGCTTCATTAATTATGCAAATTACATCATCATTTGCATACTGGTCATCTAATTATGTCAAGCATCACTTACCCTACCTATGCCCCAAATATCAGGATGATCCGTCGACCGGTTATTGAGTTATCCTACTTTAAACATTTTCATACAAATGCTCCTGCAGTTCCAGAGCAAGCCGCTAGGGGGCCCAAACTTATGTCACTTCTCCCCGAGCACAAGCCCTATCTACCATCCAAAAATCATGACCCTACCGCCTCCAGATCACCATATTTCAAAACCGGAAGTACCGCTGCAGTACCATAACGAGCCGCCAGGGGGCCCATATTCCTATCACTTCTAGACCTCATCAAGACCTACCCACCTACCAAATATGAAGACAATCCATGTAAGCCTTCTCGAGTTATACTGTTGACAGACTCACGCACACACGAACGCCCATGAAAACATACCCTTCTTGACGAAGGCAATTATTTACGTTGTAGCATATTTGTGTAGAGGAAAGGGTTGGTAATACTGGATATATATATATCTCACAATGAATAAATTATGAATGCTGCATTGTGAAAAGTATTATTGTTCTTATTCAAAGGCGTCTTATTGTTTTTGATGTGCACTTCACAGACCAAGACTTGTGTTACGTACAACGCTACCCTGGCTCATTTACTCACTATACAGATTTTTACACTGTTTAGACAATTTTTCACCTAATATTTACTGGAAGTACTCCACCAGTCTGCCTCCTGTATTTTGTATTGTACCATGCTGCATTAGTGCAGTTCTACTGTCAGAGTCTCCTCCTGTCCCTGTACTGAACCGTCTGTGGTGACAGTCTCCTGTAGTTCCTGTGGGTTCAAATGTCCTCATGAAATATATCAGACCTGAAAGTCCACTTCAACATGTTTTAAAACATTTTCATTGCAACTTGTCCAAAGCAAAGTCACAAGCATATACTATGCTAGCCTCTTACTATGTGGGAGGGGGGCAGTGTTACAGGATACTCACTTGAACAGTTGCATCCTTCTTAAATACACGTAGTTGAGCTGTCAAGGTGGCCATTAAAGAGTACAGAACTCCTGTGTGATAGAGAAGTTACAAAGTCAGGAACAGGTTTTGATGCTTCTTGTAGTAAATACTTGTATAAAACAATTTTATCAGAATTGACCCATGTTTGTAGATATGAACCGATGAAGCACCTAAAATATATCTGATGATGATTGAATGCCAAACATCGAAGCCCTGAAATACGTTTTTCAGTTGAATTCATTTTTTTTAAACAGTGTTTCAATTGTAACTCAGAGTTGAAATGATATCTGAAAAAGTTCAACTCAGAAGCATGAGTTGTTTGTCTAGCACACAAACTTGCCACTGGGTACCTTGTAAAGTGTCTGTAACACCTTTATATTGTATGTCCCACCCATGAGGATAGTCTGTTACCTGAGGTTGTGTAGACTCCCCCTATGATCCCACACAAGCGCACGGCAAGATGGCCCAGGGACTTCTCCTCCTCACTGATGTGTACACGGATACTGGACAGCTCAAATGCTATGTAAATACCTGGCAAAATATGTTAAGTCAATAGAAACATTTAGAAGACTTTTCCCTCTCCCCAATGAAGTGCAACAAAATACTTTTGACCGTACATGTACATGTAATCTCCAGATTAGTGGCAGCTGGACACTGTATAGCCAATTGCATTGAATAGTGCCTTGCCGGTTTGTTACGATTTTGCCACCGAAGGATCTGCTTGGAGATTATGTACATGTAGCATACAGATTTTGGAAACGGTGATCTTAATTGTTACAACAATGGATGTTTAAAAAGTGGTTGTCAAAGTTTGTTATACTCCCAGTTAACACAAATTTGACAAGTACCTGCTGCTCCTGACCTCACTCTCCCATAAGCAGCTTCTACAGCCTTCTCCTAGAAATGTAGAACACGGAGTTGTTATGCTCCTACATGTGTCTCCTTTGTAGCTGCCTTTGGCTTCTACTTGTCCAGAAGTAGATAAATACATGTACATATAGAATGATACACAAACATAATATACTACTATACTAATGAACATCACATACAATATGCACAATATATACATAACAATATAAGTTTAAAAACTTGTATGTACATGATCTATCAGATACTTAGTGTAAGATATACTTCTTTGCGAGAGTGTTTGATAATGTTAATGCAGATGTGCCAGACATGCTGTAGAAGTTAAGTGTCTGACCCTTTCTGTCACGGCGAACTGGTGCGTTTGGGCAGAGATCCGCCTGGTGCGCACAGTGGTGGGGACAACCTGCACTACATACTGGTACAGCATGTTCCCTGGGTACAACACAGAGAACAATGAGGCTCTTAGGTGGACTGGAGGAGAAATAGTCACTCCTGATGTATATTTCTTGACATTCGCCAACCCTCTTGCCTATTTTCTTACAAGCAATAAATTTAAGCTACTTTTTACCCCTACTGCAAAAGATGCATGTACCACCAACAACATTTCTCTACGTTTTCTACTACAACTGCCCTTCAGCGTAACTTACACCAAAGGTTTCTTTACATACTATATATACTAATACAGATACAAACTGCCCCATAGAGAAAAGTTGTCTCTGGTCATAGCGTGTGGACACTACAAACTCCCACGCACCCGTATCTGTATTTTTCTCTTCGCCGTCCAGAGGATTGAGAATGCCGGGTGTGAGGGCACCGAAAGACAACAGGTCGATACGATGGGAGAAGTTGTACGTAATGGCTGTAAATGGAGTAAAAAAAAACCACTAAATGTGAAATTTGAATAGCACTGACCAAATGCTTTTTTGCCAAACATGTTTAGAAACGTTCCAAACGCAAGCTTTTTATACTAGCAACACGATATAGATTGTCACATAGTGTTTGAATTGTTAGAAGGCATGTGCTTTGACAATTACGTAAAGATTATGAATCTTTATGTAATCTTTATGTATAGATTCATAATCTTTATGTATTTGTCAAAGATTATTAATCTATCCATATAAATTAGCTTTTGGTTAATTACACATTGTTTACAATGCAAAGAGATTACAATGTAATTGCAATTCGCAGTCAGATGAGAAGGGTTAGAACTTGTCAGCTATAGCATCTACTATGATCGTTAATGACACACTAGTCCTCCAGTTCAGTCATTGTGTGTGTTACAGATAGGTATCTTTGCTTTCTTCTTAAAAGTAACATACGCTTGTCGCTCTGTAGTAAGTCCGGTGCCAGGTAGTGGTTGTGTCCTGAACCATGCTGGACAGACCTGAAATTAGATTTAGCCAAATGAATATGGTCGTATGAATCAAAGCTGCCTATTCAATATTGCTTTGAAACTTTAATTTTTTTTATCAAGGATTTTGCAGTATTCTTCTTCATTCTACATTGGAGAAAGGAAGTAACGTAGCGTTTGAGGAAGTAACGTAGTTACCTTGACGAATTTAATCGAATTAGCAAATAATTGAGTTTCTGCAGTAACAGGTATGTGCAAAAACCTACCTTCCAGCCATGATATGAAGTGTTCCAGAAACCTGGAACGATGACAATGCAATATCGATTGTGCTGTACCAATTAATGATATTCAGATGTGGAAGGATAGGTACTTTTCTTATATTTGTGGAAATCCGTGCCGACAGTGTCATGCCATGTTTTGCAACGTGAAGCATCAGAAAGTGTGAAAAGACGATGAAGACGAAGTTTGAGTATAAATCCTCACCTTGTCAATTTCCAGCTGCCCATGAAAGCGACATGCGTCCACTTGTTTCTTGTACAAAGTTTTGTGGTCGTGCCTTGGGTTCAAGCGTGTTCATTGTGTGATATACATATACTACTTACAGGGTCTGTATTATGGGGAACTGTCGCTTTTAGTAAATAAGTCAGTTAAGTCTACTTTCAGCCATCTTGCGATTACATGAAGACTAGATATATTGATATAACAATCGTTGAATGTCGCATCTTACAGGTACGCTATTTCATTGTCTATTTAGAAAGGGATACATGTATCTCTTTAAACGTATAAAAATCATTGTTTTCCCAAGGATTCAGTACATAATCAGCTTTGAACTATGAGAGACGTACCTAATGATCGTCCGTGACGTGTCAAGTCCTGATTGGAGGATGACATCTCTCAGCGACCTCTTTGCGTTGATTGCTCTTCGCACAGATTGCAGTTTTCTAAAGGTACAAATGTATTATTTACAGCAAGGTGGATGTATTTTTGATGGCCGTAACGTAAGGATTATAGAAACCCACCTTTGTTCCTTTTTTTGTTTTTCTGTCAACTCGAAGTACGTCATCTGAGCCCGTAAGGACCAATAGTGGCCAAGGGAATTGGTGACGTCAGCACCCACATCTGAGAAAAAAAAGATTTGAGTGTTCTGGCCTCTGGGTGCAAAAAAAGTATTGTATTGTGGAAATTGCAAAATGAGACAAGAATAGGCAGCAATTTGAACTTTCCATAGGTTACAAACGACATTTTATCAATTTAAAAAGATCAAATTGAGTTAGTACATTCGCACGGCATTGCCACGGTTATGTCCACAGTGATGTTCAGCTTCCTGCAAAACAAGCAAACAAAACTATCAACATCTAAACAAAAAGAGATGTAATGTCAGATCCTCTCATGTTACCAATCTTGAAATATACATCAATTATTTTGTGCACTTCGTTGATATCTATATCAAGTAGTAATTTTTTTTGTAGACGGCAAAATACGATTTTATTCAAACAAGATGACAAAATGAAGCCCACATTTGTGCTTTTCTGTATGTCATTGATATCGCTCCAACAGGTAAGCAGTATATGAAATTAAGGCTATTCCGCAACTAGAATTTTTGCAAACTGGACACAATATATATCAAAGGTTCCGCCCCTGAGGTGTCGCCAAAGACAGTTAACTTAAAAGTTGCTACGTTTCCAACATACTGTACTTAACCATCAGTGACAACTTACTCCGATATTTCCTTGTCCACTTCATACTGATAGCGGATTTCGCTTCTCCGATAGCGTTGTACCTCTGACGTCACAAGAATGGCGATGACGGTAAAACACAAAAGAGATACTGGAGAAAGACAATGTAAGTATTGATAATTTAATAGAGCATTACGTATGATACCAATACATGGATTACTATTAGCACTAATTATGTCGATGATCAATAATGCCTTTTTTCTTGCTGATAAGTCAGTACAAAGTTGAAACACGTTGATTTGACTACTTTGACTCATCATCATTGTCATTGTCATTGTCATTGTCATTGTCATTGTCATCTTTATCAGCTTAATGTTTGCTCGAGCTGAACAATAAAAGACTATTGATAGACTAGAACTAATCTCCAAGCAGATCTTTGGGGCCAAAATCGTAACTGCCTGCCAAGATCTGTTCGCGCAGCAAGCAAAATATTACCCTTTTTCTTGATTTTAGCTCTCCAGTTCTCCAGCTTGCCAGAGGGTTACCAATTGCAATGAGCCACAGTAGAACTGATAAAAGCCTTGAAATGAGACCCCTCACCGGTGGCTCCTGTAGTGCTCTTCTCCCTGCAGTCGTCGGGAACCTTGGGGAAGGCGTCCACACGTCTGACCAACCCGACACTCTCCCGGCGTACGTGTGCCAGCCGCCGCCTCATGTTATCCCGCGGCCCGTGTCTCACGCGGCTCGCTCACGGTCACGTTCTCTTAGGGCGTCTCACATTCGTCGTAGGTTGTAGTGTTTTCAAATAGGCTGTACAGAACCAACCGCCGACAAGGTTCTAAACCATCATTTCCGGAACAATACAGCTGAGTTGTCCAGCACACATACAAGAATGCTCTCAGTTTGCGATCGTACGACGGGCCATATTATTTCTGATGCTGACGTGTAGAATCGGCCAAACTAAATGCTTATGAAAATGCGACCGCAATACCAAGCTTTTTTTCAAATTCGATACCTGTGGTTAACAATTCAATATCTTTAAATTTAAACATGAATTTTCATAGGCATAAGACTAAATGTAATGTTGTCTATAATTTCGTAATACCTTCAATTTATCTTAATTTGTCAACAACAACGAAACCTGCCGGGATAGACGAGTCCACTCAACAAGGAAAGTCCTTCTTAACGGTATTTAGAATCTACCAATGTAGTCAAAGGGGTCAACATTAGATATAAGCGCCGAATAGTAGATCTATTCGTTACTTGTCACGGTGATTAGGGCGATGACGTGTAATAACTACATGTAACTACCCGATTTTGTTGGACCAAAATATGGGATGACCCTAACTTCTAAGCTGTCAATGTAAGAATTCAGTAACAGATTGTGTTAACCCAGTTTCGATCACAACAGTCGTTTTTCGTGTCAAGTGCACTTCACTCTGTGAATCACGTGATTAACATCCGGGAAGGTAATATGGCACCTCCCAGAACTATGTACACACCCGCCAAAGAAGTGCAACATTGATCGATGGAGAAATTGTGGATAGCCTATTACATGTAGAGGTAAGCTGGTGTTTTACAAACTTAGATGAACCAAGTGAGTAAGTCAATATGCACACCGGAAACTAGCCACTCATTCTGCTGATAAGCTGGCCCCTGACCAGCTCGACTGCTAACCGTGATGTAAATGAATCAGTTTTAATTAAAGGGACATTATGTAACATTTTTGCACCAAAAATTGAAATATCTTGATTAAAAAAATCTTTGTGTGATCGTAATTTACTTCCACTTTTCAACATATTTGTGCAGTTAGCTCACATTTCTGACATTCACGGTTATCGCTTAAACAGCCCATACGAGGTGCATTCAGTATATGGTGCCTCCACAAACTACCAAAAAGTGAGCAAACATGGATGACAGCTGTGTTTCCAACTTTATACACACTTCCTGGATGGAACTTATCTGTAATGGAGTAGGGTTGATTTAACTTACTTTGTAAAGAACTGACCAGAAAATTTATTTTTTTGTATCGTCCTAATGTTACATAATACAGCTTTAACATGTGTTTTCAAAGTCCTCTGCCAAGTAATGTCACAGAAATTACGAACCCATTAAAACAGAGGGTAGAGATTCCCTGAGAATGAACAGTTGTAAGAAATATCGGCATGTATTTGTGTAACTATATGAAGACAAACAATGTAACTACAGTTTTTGGAGTGAAGATGCCTCGGGCGTATTGCCCCAGCATTACCTGCTGACCCCTGTTCATTTTCCGAAAATCGCTACCCTCTGCTTGCATAATGTCGCAGTTGCTCTCTACTGTTTATATTTAGACAATAGCTTCTTGCTGATGGATACAGTTATATGAGGTATACGTCTGTGTCACAGCATGATAAAGGACCGAAAATTCTCTGGGAATCTT
The DNA here is from genome assembly GCA_013266295.2 of Branchiostoma floridae x Branchiostoma japonicum. Lineage (NCBI taxonomy): Eukaryota > Metazoa > Chordata > Leptocardii > Amphioxiformes > Branchiostomatidae > Branchiostoma > Branchiostoma floridae x Branchiostoma japonicum. The sequence continues at coordinate 10,162,386 of CM023824.1, forward strand.
CGGCAAAATAGATACTCTATTCCACTGCAAAACGGAAGTGTTGTCCCAAAGTTTGTCTCTGACTAACATAACCGGTTTATCAGCATCCTTGCATTAAAAATACGCACGCGCTTCGAAACATTTTCTTTCAGTCCGTACATATGACGACGCCATGTAGAAGTTTTATAAATTGAAGCTGTTTTTGATATGCCATATTGTGAAATGACAGGGATAAAAGGTTGCCTTTGGGCACTTTCACTGCTTGCAGGTAAGACTTACGATTTACTGTATCTTTACGGCTTCCTTGTAATTCAGTATTGATGACCTAAATAACAGTTAAGGCTAAATAAAGAGACTCTTTATACCCAACCGAGTGTTTTATTCTGTCAACGTTTCGATGACCGCCTGCCACCTTCCTCAGGGCAATTCTGACTGATTTATATTGCAAGGTGTTACTGCTATAGATGCGTCCCCAATGCAGAGTATTTACATATCTACACGGTTACAGGCTATATTTATTCAGTGACTTACCAACCTGATGAAACTATTCACGGAGTAGTTATTACCGTTTTCTTGTACAAAATAACGCCTAAACTTCTTGCCACCCATTTGTCAGCATACATGTGTTTAATCATCGATATTGATTCATATATCTCAAGAGAAACTAGTTCTACGTTCCTTTCAAGCAATCGCCGAACCTTTCGAATTTGACCATGGCAATGTATACGTACTTCGCTTGTTTACTTGTAATTGTTATAGCCAACAGAATGCTAGTTTGAATTTACGATAGCGTCATTGTATCTTTCAGTGTGGTTGTATTTTCACCACACTTGAGTCTTTGCACATGAAACCAATTTTATATATTTTTTGAAATTTTAAAGTCAGGAACAATTAACTCTCAATTATGACCCTCTTTGTCCCAGGTATACTAGTATTTCAATGTCTATTTCTTTATTCAATTTGATTATTGCTATTGGTAATCAGTCGGCTTTGTTTTACAGGCTTTGCCGTTTCCTGTGCTGAAAACACCACTTCCCCACCCATTATTACATTGACTTCATCAAGGACATTTAACGTTACTGGTATGTGTATTGTTCTTAGATATAGTAGACAATGTATGATGAGTATTTATTACCTCTACTGATTTTTCGGCTTTTACTATCACATATCATTTTCTGTAGGTCCTACCATCACCAATGCTCATAACGTGACTGCTCGACCAAACATCACGTTCAATTCAACGACGGCAGCCTCTTTCGGTGAGCATTGTAGCTACCAAAAAGTTTTCTTTAAATTCTAGTTTTAATATTATATCAATTAGCCACAAGTCCGCTGTCTGATCGCGATACCTTTGTATGTAAAGGTGTAATAGACCGATCCCATAGCCCAACCCACCTCCGTCAAAACGTGTAGATGCATATGCAGAATTAAACATAAATATGCAAATAGTTGATGAAAATGCAGACACGTACTCTTTCATTGGTCGAAACGCTAATTGCCATTCTCTTATTGGTTGAACTGTTAATTATGATGGACAGCCAGGATCGGTCTATTGTAATTGGGCCAGAAATAAGAAAAACTGTTACATTGCGATAAACGTATGTCTGGTGCGATGGTAATTATTAAAACTGCACTGATCCCTTCATGATAAATACAACAGCCCGTCGTGTGGTGGTGAGAAGTGTGCTTTATTAGTGCTTTTGAAAATGAACTTACAAGATTTCTCAGTTTGTTGGCAAGTACGAGTAGTTTCTCCCTATTTTTACACCACGGACTGGCTGCTTTGACAACCGTGATTCCCGATCCCATAAGTAAATCTGTTTGAGATGAACTTTTCGTTTTTTTTTTTTTTTGTGGTGATTTTCAGCAGAAGGATGCTCGTGGGGTTTTTCCTGTGGCAATGGTCTATGCAGGCCGCAGTCGTGGCTGTGTGATGGAGTGAACGACTGTAGGAACTCGGCGGATGAGTCCAAATGTGGTAAGATTTGTGTAGTAAAACCAACTTCTGTAATCAATAAGCCTGGAGGAAAACAAAGAACATCATAAGTCACACTTGCACTCATTTTTTACCTCCGCGAAAGAGGTCCACATTCTACGGCGGTACGGTTTTGGGTTGCGTTTCTGTGTGCACACGGGTACCTACAACTCAAGATCCTTTTGATGGATTTCTTTGGATGCATTTGAACGGCATACGTATAACCAATGAAAGGTTATTTGCAAATTCATATGCCCGAGGGCTAATTGCAACTTGACACAATGTATGGAGTATACAAGCAGTGCATGGTGACATGTGGAACAATTGACTATTCTATGGATTGCTACGTGATACAATCTATACTTTTTGGTCAGAGTTCAGTCACAATGTATCAAATCAGGCCGTAAAATGTATCCTGGTAATGAAGACAAGTCAGACCACCGCCTAAAGTTAACGAAATGACTTTGCCTTCAACTACCAACTATTCTCTACTGGATGTATCCATAACAAGATATGACGTTTTTCATTACCAGGGAGTTTTGCATGCAAGAACTACCACTTCAGCTGCGACAATGGTAAGTGTATCCATAAAGGCCTGCAGTGTGACGGCCGTGCGGACTGCACTGATGGCTCCGACGAAAAAGGATGTTCTTACCGTAAGGTTTATTCGTTTATTTATTTGACAGATCTCCATTAGTGAGTACAATGTATACGTATACTACACTACTCTTCCTGGAGTCATAAAGTTACACATTACACTGTAAAAACATATTAACACAAAACATCACATACACTTACAAAAAACTAAAATAGGAGAATGAGGATGACAGGTCAGAGGTCAGAGTCATCATTTTTATGTACAAGTATATACATAGGTCATCGTGCTACCACCAATATTGCAAGAGTCTGTTCAACTTTCATATGTATGTGTTTTCAACCTGTCCTTGATGTGTTTATTGAAAGCTGATGGTCATAAACCTTTGCTTCACTGCCGATTTTTTGGTATTCAAGACTGATTTTCATCAATGAAAAGAATGATGAATTGGTGATGACCGAATTCTCTTTGTTGTGTTTTTTTTCATGACAAGTATTGTCATGTGGAACTAGAAATATCGAACGTTCCGTCACAAGAATTGTGGGTGGTGTGACGGCTCGGCGCGGAGAGTGGCCGTGGCAAGTACAACTCAGACGCACCAATGGGCAGGTGGGTCTCATGTAGCTAGAGCGTCATCAGCCTCCCTTAGCTGTATGACTCATGAAAAAAATATTACGTGAAAACCAAACCTTAACCTAGCTGATGGAATCACTCAGCCTTTTTTTTGGAATGACAACATCAAGTACATGTAAGTGACACCTGTATCCATATCTACATGTTCCACTCAAGGGGTTCTTTTGCGGAGGAGTACTGATAGACCCTGGTTGGGTGCTCACTGCTGCCCACTGTGTCATAGGCAATGGAATATCCAACTCTGGCATGACGTAAGAAACTTAATTTTCTCATTTATTCAATTTGTTTTGCATATCATTAATCTTATCTTATAGATATCTTTCTACGTTTCCTTAAGTTAAGATAAAAATAAGGGGCTACACAATTTAGATTTAGGATTTAGAAGAAGTCAATTTGGCACCTTGTCAATCTCAGGCCTTGGTGGAAAATTTTCCTTGTCGCGCTTGGACGACATCGAAGTGACGACCTTCATGCAGAAGGAGGAGTCCTCGTGCTGGGAGTTGAACGGGTGATCGTCCATGAGGGCTATGGGGATCAGGGCCTGGGAATCAACGACATCGCACTGCTCAAGCTCAACCGCACGGTGACGCCATCACGCCACATCAACTACGCCTGCCTGCCTGATACTGAGACGGTTTTCAACGACAACTCCTACTGCTACGTCTCTGGCTGGGGATGGATAGCGTGTATGTTACATACTGCTTAAACTGTATTTTTCTTTTATTCGTGTTTATTCAACACATGTACAAGGTACGACAAAAAAATCATGAAAATACTTGCTGTAACTAAAGTGTAGGCCGCATAGATATACTAGTATATTATTTTACTAATGCTCTGGCAAAGTCGGGGCATGTACAGTGCACTTACTTGCTTAGACGTTATGTATGTATTTAGATTTATCAACAGCTCTCCTTGAAATCCACATTATTCGTGTTATACGTGCCTTCTACGTACTCTTCACTCACTCTATTCGCTGGCTCCATTTACGTTGAGCAGAATTGGGACATCTTTAGGAACAGGCATTTCGTTTTCTATTGCCTGATATAACGATTAATTATGTCTTAGATTAGATACTAGTAACATTTTGTTTGTGAAGTGGTTACTAGTATTCTGTATCCTTCCGCACAGTCGACACACCATCGGCGACTCTACAGAGCCTGAAGGTCGGCTTGATACCAGATGAAGCGTGTGAATCGCCGCTCTCCCATGGCCGTCTGTTCAACAGAAGCATGATGGTGTGTGCTGGGTACTGGGACGCACGTGGGGACTCGTGCACAGGAGATTCAGGTAAAAATTGATTTCGAACGGGGAGCTAGGCGGGATTTGAAATTTACAACACTTCAATCGTTCTCTCATGTACACGTTTTGTTCACGTGATACTGGACTACACTGTCTGATTAAATATTCATGATCATGCTCCGGGGGCGTGATTTGGATAGCCTCCCGGTAGTTTCGAACCTAATTAATATTCACGAGTGTTAGATACAGGTGCAGAAGGAGCGCGACCCTTGAAGCTGTAGGGCGGTTGTCGGCTAAGAAAATAAAACACCTTTATATGTTCCACAAGCAACACTTTAAATGATGGTCTACTATGTAGATAACGAAAGCAAGATTCATGAAAGTATAGCACTGTGGTTACACTTATAGTAACAAAGCTATAATTGCTAATTGCATAATCGATCTTTTTCATATGCTAATTAATCTAAGATACGTTTTGAAAGTTGTATATTTGGACTAAATGATTACCTGTAGATAATTAGGTTTCCCAAAGGAAAACATTTTTACGCATTACATGAAACATAGAATGATATATGGTTTTAGGTGGGCCTTTAGTTTGTGCGTTGGATGACGGGAGATGGAGTGTTGCTGGGATAGTAAGCTGGGGCCACACGTGCTACTTTCCTAAACCTAGGAAACCTGGAGTCTACACACGGGTCCAAAACTACATCGACTGGATTGCAAGGAACACCAATGAATCGAACGGTTCGTACAGTTTTTGTAACTCTACCCGATACAACATCAATGACCATCTGAGTGAGACTCCCCCCAAGCCATACTGGTATATTAGTGCCTCTATATGTACATCTTCAACGGAATACGTAAATTCATTGCATGCGTGCAACATGGAGTACTTTGTCTGATGAATGTTGTTTATGTCATTATGTGTGTATCCACACCATAATTTACGTTGTGCCATGAACGGAGAAAGGGGTATCTTTATCAGTGGGTTTACGTACGTATACTTTGCTGCTCTCAATGCCTTTTTCGAATGTTTGTAGCATGTGTCTCAGGAGGCTTCAAATGTAACGACACCAACTACTGCGTCGCACATCGCCTGCGTTGTGACGGGAAAAGGGACTGTGCGAATGGCGACGACGAGTTCGGATGCCGTGAGTCCTAAAGATATATTTACATTTGCTTCGTCTGGGTTAGCGAAAAGAATATCGCCAAGCGTATAGTTTCAAGTCCCGAGGCAAAAGGAGCAGCACTGAGCTCGAGGATGAACGACAACGCTGTCTAGTGCATATATCTGCAGTCAAGCAAGCCAATACCAATAATTCACATTATTGACGTGATGTTTAATTTGTCGTGCCAATGTGCCGTTCTTTGTTGTTGTTGTTTTTATTACTTATTTCACGTTAGATTCTGTCCCTACATTTTCTTCTGTAGCGTGCAGTCGTTATGATTTCCGGTGCGACGACGGGCAGTGTATACCATGGTATGGAAGATGTAACCGCTATATTGACTGTCGCGACCATAGTGACGAGACAAACTGTTGTAAGTACATGAGCTCAAGGAATTTCGATTATATGCAAACAAAGACACGTCACTTATAGTCCCTTTGTGAAAATATAACAATACCAGTACTGATCAGAAATAGACTCGTCTTCTCCACCTTGTTCCCTCAGCTTGCAGTTCGTACGAATTCCGCTGTAGGAGCGGGATGTGTATGCACTTTTCGCTAAGGTGTAACGGTGACAACAACTGTGGGGACTGGAGTGACGAAACGAACTGCAGTATGTATTTTAGAGCCGCTATAGGTTTATTACTCTCCATAGCAAGATATATTGTTAGTGTACGCCTACGTTGTATGACCATACCGATAAACATTGAATTAATCATCGTCAATATATTGTCACTGGTAACAAAATCATGCATTAATTTGATGTGGCTCTAAATCGCTATATCTTATAACCTTCTTTAGATTTTACTTGAATGGTCCGTACGACTACTGTCGAAATGCCATGCAGCTTAACTATAGCCTGCATTTCGCCTTCTCAAATAAACAAACAAACAAACAGACCTGATGTGCATGTTGTGTTCCTGTGCCACTCTATTTCAGCGTGCAATCCAATGGAGTTCCGATGTGGAAACAGATGGCAGTGCATCTGGGGAACGAGACGATGTGACGGCTACAGAGACTGTACTGATGGAAGTGACGAAATGAACTGTAACAGTAAGAAGCATGCTTATTAATGGTAATAAGTAACTCTTCGACACTGCAGCTATATCAGCGACCGAAAAAGAACTTTTTTTAACCTAATTGAAGATACACATAAATGCAGCAATGTGTTCTGTTTTTACAAAAATATCTCACTCTATGACCTTGTTGCAGATCTAGAGTAGAATAGACGTCCTGCTTGAACTGCTAGCCATCACATAAGAATCCGCTATGAAAGATGTGGAAACTTTTTACTGCCTAGCATTACATGCACACGATTTTCAGTGGAAAAAAGGACAATATATCATCGATAAAAAACGAAATGTCATCAATGCCTTATTTCACTGTCTACGCCTTATTTTCAGATTATTGTGCCTCCCTGGGGCAGCACCAGTGTCCGTCCAACAGCTGCATTTCAATTGCGAGTCTTTGCGACAGCCTCAACGATTGCGGAAACTGGTCTGATGAAATGAACTGCTGTAAGGCCACAGCAAGTAATTTTTATCGATGACATCAGCGCGCGGATTGATTTGATTGTGATATCATGTTTTGTATCCTGAATTCTTGTTTATGATCTCAAAATCTGAAGATGTAGGAATCTTGTTTTTTCCCGCCTTGTTTTTTTTCGCCCTATTGCATTAATTTTGGAGTCTACAGAGGATGTCATCCATAAAATTTACTTGCTGTGGCCTAAGTAATGAACAAATACCAGCATTGACTACACTTTGCCTGGGTATCAAAACGCATAAAGTTTATGTTATTTTGTTTTCCTTGTCAGAGATGAATACATATTCATTCAATACGTCCGGCCTATGGAATTATTTTTATGAATGGTCTTGTAGATAACTAACCATGGTCTTTTGTTTTGAATCTGAAATGGAAACAACTTACATATCTAGAATCTACGGAGGTACAGTGTATTAGAAATGTGTTCTCTTTGAGTTGACAGAAAAGTGTTTTAGTATCAATTTTGCACATTTTACAGCATCAGCACACACCGTCGGCAACTGTGACTTTGATACCAACTTCTGTAGCTACAGACAAGATCCTCCAAGTGGGTTCAAATGGAGGAGAAACTCGGGAGGCACACCATCGTACATGACAGGACCTTCCGCTGACCATACCTCGGGAAAAGGTATATATACCTTCAGTACGTACACGAGGAACATACTAATTAGAAAAGCTGTCTCTATAATGAGATAAACAGATTAATGTGCTTATTGTGCCAGCTTTCAGTTGGTTCGACCGTCTGTCTGACCAAATCCGTTCCCTGTCCCAATGTAGAATTAAAGTTCAGTTTTATTACTAGTACTCTCCGTACAGGATCCTACGTCTACACCGAGGCGAGTGGATACTGGCCAACGCCAATAGTTCGCCTCACGTCCCCAGCGATCCCTGTTGGTGGTCCTGTCTGCCTGACGTGGTTTTACCACATGTTTGGATCAAGCATGGGGACTCTGAACGTGTACCTGCTTCAGACAGGACGGCCTGACACGCTTCTCTGGAAACAGTCCGGAGACCAGGGAGGCCGCTGGATTCCTGCTATGGTGGCAGTCAACTCCTCTGTAGGCAATGTCAAGGTATAACGACTTCAGGTTGACTCGAATAGGCAACGCAATAAACTGTGCCACTTATACTAAAACCTTTTATTAATATATTGGTGCATTTTTTTACAGAAAGCTGCTATAGGTGCATGTACATGTAGGGTACACGTAGATGGCAAATATTGACGGAGCAAAATTTGGTGTAGTTAAGCAGTACCTTGGAACGTAATGATTCAATAACGTGTTTCACCACAGATCACATTCGAAGCTATCAGAGGCAGAAGCTTTCAAAGCGACATTGCCATCGACGACGTTCTTCTGACACCTGGAAAATGCAGTATGTTTTCCCACTGATTATGTACGTGTAATTTTTCATCCGACTCATCCGACTGGAATCAATTAGCTACATTCCGTTTGCAAACTCTACACGATATTGTATACATATTATGTAGATGACATCTTAGGCTCACAATCACATACGACGTTTGTTACTAGTTTCTTATTATTAAGGTAAGCAAATGGCGATATTATAGGGAAAGAAAGTTGAAAGGTCTGCCAAATATATACAGTTTATTCTACATTGTTCAGATTGCAGCATGTACTTCTTCCGGTGTCGCGACGGACAGTGTATAGATCCTCATCTCCGCTGTAACGGCCGCAATGACTGCAGAGACGGAACTGACGAGACAAATTGTAGTAAGTCCCCATACCTTTTTGTTTCCGAAATGTATATACCAAAAATCAACAGATATGAGGCTGTTTAGATGTGTCTATGAAAAAGACCGTTTTTAAATGCTACCGGTGATAAGTTATATGTATAGTAAGCTGTAAACACGGATTTTGGAAAAACATGACTAAAATGTAGTGGTGATTTGTTACATTTAGTACCTTCATGACATTAATAATTTTGATATGAGCTGTGAAAGTTACTGTGCTAGTAAGCATAAAAACTCATCAAAATGGAACATTCTTCCGATTCACGTTAATGTTTCATTTTTCAGCATGCAAAGCTGGCGAGTTTCAATGCAGCAACGGCTGGCAGTGTATTGATATGTCCAGAAGATGTGATCACATCAACAACTGTGAAGACCGAAGTGACGAGATGGACTGCAGCAGTAAGACTTCAACTCGTATCGTAACAATTTCTCATGAGCTGTCTGATCTTTGTTGCCCATCATTTATCACAGTTTTTTGACATACCACACTACACAAGAATAAGTAATATCTGACAAGATAGTACATCCCTTCTATTCACATATAATTTCTAATTTCATGTACATGTAACCTTTGCGAAAGTCCTTCTCTTTTTTGTAATCATTTACAGATTCCTGGATTATACTTTATAATTCTACATTTGGAGGCTTTAGTACGTAAATTTATACTTGATATTCTGTGTTATCGTAGTTGATAGATTGGTCTAGCTAGGAAAGGAACATGCTAAACCTTTATGAAGAACTGCAATGCAAGTGATTTGTACTTAACTATTGTGCATGTATATTTTTCTCCAGACTGTCGATCGCTGGGCAGGTTTCAATGCAAAAACAAAACCTGTGCTGCATTGACTGATGTTTGTGACAGCCTAAATAACTGCGGGGATTGGACCGATGAAATGAACTGCAGTAAGTACTTAGTTATCCTTGTAGTAAATGCATGTACGGAAATGGTTTTATTGAAAATATAACTTCCACCAATGGCTGCCTTATTCTGTTTCCTCTACATAAAAATTTGATACACAATAAGAAATTTAAAAAACGCGTCCATATCAATCTAGTAGCCTGTTGCGGTAATCTTTGAAACCATTACATATAATGTGTTAATTGTGTTTTGTCAGCATCAGCACGAGCTGCAGGCAGCTGTGACTTTGACACTAATTTCTGCGGCTACAGACAAGTTCCATTTGGATACTTCAGTTGGAGGCGGCAATACGGTACCACGTCATCATATCGTACAGGACCGTCTACTGATCACACTGGAAACGGTAAGTGTTGTTGTTGTTGTTGATCAGAAACTCATTCTTAGATGGAAGGGCACCTTGGGCATCGGACACTCTTCTACAGATGTCTGCTTTGGTTTATAATGGATTGTAGATCGAGTCATACAAACTGCTTTTCTTGATTTTGTCCGTTCACCAGTCCATGCCAGTCCCGACCAACGATGAGAGCAACTAATAGGACACACTATGAGTTGTATATTGTATATTGAGCTGAGAGAAACCTAGGCGTTGAAGCGTTTCGTTGAAGTTATAAAGTTTTGAGTAATGGACAATATTTGGACGTTTTTACAGAAGGTGAGAACTTTGTATTTCGTCGAAGTAGAAGAGAAATGTAATTGAATTAACACACACCTTACGTACACATTCCAAATATCTGAGTGCAGGATCGTACGTGTACACCGAGGCGAGTGGATACTACCCGTCCGGAGCGCTAGCGAGGGTTCGTCTCACATCCCCGGTCATCTGGCTAGGCGGCCCCGTCTGCCTGACGTGGTTTTATCACATGTTTGGGGACAGTATGGGGACTCTGAACGTGTACCTGCTTCAGCACAGACAGCCGGAAATACTGCTGTGGAAACGGACGGGAAACCAAGGAGACCGCTGGCTTCCCGCTGTTGCGACTGTAAACTCATCCGCTGATTCCTTTGAGGTACATGTAGATACCAGCCCTAGCTGTTCGTAATGGGCATTCATGTGATTTACCAAAAACAGGAATTGGCCCATATGGAACAGACAAAAACTTTGCTATGAACAATCAATGAAATTTCTGTTAGATTTTTGTTAGCAGTCTTTGCAATCATGTAAAAGAAGTGCTATCATTTATCAAGGTATGGGCAATGGATTATAGCCATTATTTGAGGTACTAGTATAGTGATGATCTTTACTGCAGTGAGTTGAAAGATCTGATATGTATCTGACAACAATTTCTACTCAGATCGTTTTCGAAGGCAACAGAGGGTTCAGTTACCAAAGCGACATAGCCATCGACGACATCCTTTTCACACCCGGACATTGCAGTACGTAATGATATCATGTAAATGTGCACATTTGAAGTAAGGATGTCGATGTGTCTTGATATCCATATATACAGTATATCAGTGTATACTGTGGGGTGCATTATAACAATATGTGTGGGTTTCAGCAAAATAATTCTTATCAGGTTTCTTTCCTTTTCCTAGTTGATCTTTACTCCCTGTATCCATATGTAACTTACGTTACGTTACGTTACGTTACGTACGTTAACAATGCGTATTTTTGAGAACCAAGGTCAAGGTCGGATTCAGTGTCAAAATTACTAGTATAAAATATTGGAGACTTGGTTCTAGTCTCATTTTTAGCGTCTACGAATAATTATTAAAAAGTTCCATTCGTCGTTCCATTTTCGACGACTTGCAGATTGCAGTAAACTTCGCGGACAGTCACAGTGCAGCAATGGGAGATGCATTTGGATAAACAACATCTGTGACGGGGTGAACGACTGTGGTGATGCGACTGATGAGTTCAACTGCAGCAGTTCTCCGAGTAAGTCATAACGAGCGATGCATTGACATTTTTGCAATAACGTTTGGATAAGACCGGGGTAAAGTCGCCATGATTTGAACAGATTTTAATCAAAAGCACAAATATCAATCGATTGAAAGCTAAACCGTTTGCCGCAAAGTCTTCTCCATTCAGTTTGTTATAGGATAAATGCGTTCACTTGATTTTCATTTTACTTTTTGGTGATATATTTACGTGCAGGTATACCATGGAAGTGTGACTTTGATTCTGATTTCTGTGGATATATCCAACTCACGACATACAACGACTGGATACGGAGATCTGGCAGTACTACGTCATGGACCACAGGACCAACACGGGACCACACTTCGGGACATGGTAGCTATGAATATTTAACCATGTTATGTGGGTCATTTATAATTTGGACTCGTACTGAAAGAAATTGTACATCTAGTATTTTAGACATAAAAATGGTCATTGTACCCTTGACACTCGATCTGTACACTACCATTTTCGTAATGCTGACGTTAGTGTTACCATATTCTTAAGACTATTGGCATGGAGGAAAAAACCCTTACCCTCCATTCATAGAGCGCCAAGAGCAGCTAAGTACAAAACCTGTAGAGTTTATATACTATAAGTGCTGATTTTCAGGATTTATTCCTCATCACAGTGGTAAATAATTAAAGGTAATTACGTTACTCATTTCCGTCGCGGATCAGTGATCCTAAAGGTTTCTCTTTCTGAGTGTTTTAGACAAAAAAACTCAGTTATACCCAATATTTTTTTCTACAGGTTACTACGTCTACACAGAAGCATCTGTATCTTATCCCGGTTCAAGAAAAAACCTTATGTCTCCGTACATCCAGTCTGCTGGCCAGCATTGCCTTGTGTGGTTCTATCACATGTATGGTACAGGCATGGGAACTCTGAGCCTCTATCTATCACAACCGGGACAACCTGAGAACGTACTGTGGAGAAGGTCTGGCAACCAGGGGAACCGCTGGCTACCGGCTACGGTGTCGATAACTTCACGGTCTGGGGTTTTTCAGGTACTTGCTACTGGTCCTTCCTAACGTTAACACAGAAATATCTTCATTAGAAACAAAGTGGGAGACTGTTTTTTTTTTTTCAATATTGTGCACACGAGGGATTCCTGGAAAGAAAATTAGTTTGCACGACAGTACTTAAATATACACGTACTAATAGTTTTGAGACTTACATTATGTTGAAATCCCACAAAACCTTGCCTTTTTATCTAAATCGGATTAGTTCTTGACTTGTTCGATGGTAAGGACTGTTGTTTTCTATTTCCGCTTTACAGATCAGGTTTGAGAGCATCAGAGGAGCATCCTACACCAGTGATATTGCATTGGATGATATATCTCTGTTGTACGGGCCCTGTAGTAAGTATCTTGTCTGCCGTGATATTGAATACTAAATATAATCTGTAGAAAACTATCTTAATGCTTACGTTTATCAGTGATCTGTCCAATGATCTTCACTTCAACCTTCGTGAGCTCAGTTTACTTTACTTTTAACAGGATAATTTTATTCTAATTCCTTCATGATCATTCAGATTTTTAAACCACTCACATGTATTTACTCTATCTGATATCATTCAGTTCAATTTGATTTGTTTGTAAATATTGATGACATGTATTTTGTACAATTGTGTATTTCACTGAAACTGCGTAATTCAGCCTTTGTTACATTGTATTATTAGGCTGCAATGTTGTTTTAGCTTTGTGTGTAATTTGCGAAGAAACCCTTTATATATATACTCTACATTGCAATTTTGTTTTATTTTCCACTACTTTTCTTTGTTTCAGACTGCACACACCATGGTCTTCTCGAATGTTCAAATGGGACGTGCATAGGAACTAACCAAGTCTGCGATGGGATCACCGACTGTGATGATTCACATGACGAATTCAACTGTAGTATGTATAACACTGACAACCAAAATGCAGGACTAGTATCAAAATGTTAATGATCTCCAAATTGCTTAACATGGATTTCTTGCTTTGCGTATCATATGTTATGTGAGTTCACCCACCTATAAGATATTCCTGTGTACATATAGCTCTACCAACAAGTCGTCCCACGGTGCCGTATTGGACCAGCGCAGCTAACCATTCAGGTACTTTATAAGAGCCAAACTACATCAGTAACAAAACAATGAACTTAATTAACATATGCATCAATGAATAACCATTTTAGTATCTAATATTACTGCTGGGTACCGAAGTATTGTATTGGGCTGAGATGTGGGTCTGTGTATCTGTTTGTTCGGACAGAGTAGGTTGACAGCACGTGGGTGGGGGAAGATTGACAGGCAGAACGACAGGTGGTCAAAGGTATCTTAATCTGGCTGGGAACCAGCAGGAATATTATAGGTCGACATGGAGGAATTCAGGAAGGTGAGGATTGCATACTTCCCGGAAATATGAAATTTCTTGTTATGACTATATCTTATTGTTTACCTCTAACACCATTCTGCAGCCTGTGCCTTCTGGCAGTTCCCATGTAACAACAGACGGTGCGTATATTCCTGGTACCGATGTGACGGACACGATGACTGCGGCGACCGAAGTGATGAGACGAATTGTAGTAAGTATGTCGTTTACATTATGTTCATATTGAAAATCATTGATATAGTGACAAAACGAGGCTGAAATCATTTCAAACTACTCCGTCAAGGTCAACACTAACTTGATGTTAGCGATGTGTTTTTGTAGTAACTATATACCTGAATTAATTTCGCAGTTGTCACTATCTAAAATGTGATTCCCATTGAAACTGCATGATGAATGTACTAACTGTGATAACAATTTAATCTTTTTTATTAGAAAATCACCGATCACTGAAACAGTTAAAAGTTTTAACAATGTTTACTTTGCGTTTTGTTGATGTGGAGATCAAACAACAGTTAGTCCGTATCAGAACTATCCAGTGAATCAAACAGGAGCCAAGTCGTTGGGATCATCGAACACAGGTATACCATGTCATTTTCCATAATGATAATATAATAGTAATATAATAATGCCATTCAGATTCTTATTACACGCGGTCATAGGAAATGGGTTTATTACAAATAAGATATCATTTTATTTGTTGAAAAAATTATGCATACCTTGTACCTCTACAAGAGTTGTACATCATTAGTAGATGCATATTAAAAGGCGAAGTGTCACAGGTTGTCTCTTGATCATGTTCCCATATATACAGCATGTAGATACTGGGAAGTACCCTGTAGGAACGGACGGTGCATACATCCCTGGTATACGTGTAATGGATATGATGACTGCGGTGACCAAAGTGATGAAACAAACTGCAGTAAGTATGCCATCAGAGCTTTTGAAAGAAAGAAGAAACTATTCGTCGATTTGATTCGTCGATTCGATAAGGAACGTATTTCATCCAGAACTTTTAAAATCTGTTAATGTCAATCTTAAGATACTACTCAAAATTGCCTTTAAGAACCTGTGTGACATATAACATATGATAGGCAATATTACGCAAAGATGTGGCACCACTCAACGTCTGGCGTGTTGTTCTTTGTGTGCAGCTCGACCAACATCTATTCCAGCGCTTCCGAAATGGTCCACCGCAGCACAGAACCGAGGGTCTCAGACCACCAATCCCATGACATATAACAAAACTTCATCGTTGGTGACAGCGAATAGCAATGGTACTGTGCGGATCTCGACATCTCAAAGAGCACTCAACATGACGGGTAGCGCCATAACTAACTACACAGCGTCACCAACAACAACCAAAAGTGTTGCACCTCATTCGACTCCACTGCATTCAAGTGGGCTCATTTCTAAAGCTACGTACATATTCAGCAACGCAACGGCACAACCAACTGGATGGGGCTCGGCATCTTTCAGAACGGAATACACCACTCACACTGTGCCGCCATATGTCTCATCGACATTAACTTCCAAGCAAGCATATACAACTGGTAAAACTACATGTCTTTTCTCGTAACGAAAGATACCCAATTCTACTTGTCTTGTACTTTCTTTCACATCAGCAACCATGTGTTCTTTCACTAACTTCCCTATTCCCATTCTAGCCCAGCCAAATGTAATCCCTATTCAACTAAAGCTCGACCAAGAAACATTCACAAGCGACTTAAGAAACAAGAGTTCGGCAAAGTACCATCAACTTGCAAACTACGTTGCCTCTGAGGTACACATATTTTCCAATATGGTAGGGAACATTCTAAAAATCTAAGAAAACAGTAAGTAATGAAATAAGAGGTGTCTATTTCAATGCATTTATTTCCCTTGTCATCATAGAAATGATGAAGAACAGACTCTCCGTTAAATTTTGATCAACTCCTACAACACTTACCTAATAGACTAATTAACTGTTTGTGCATTTCAGGTGTCCAAGGCGTTCAGAGATGATCCCGACTTTTTACGGGTTGATGTGGTTGGGTTTAGGTAAGTCCGCCGGAAGTTAAAATCTCACTATCTATTCTTCATTTGCTGAACACAACAAGCAACACGAATCGGTGACTCTTGGAAAAGTGACTCTGTATTCTACTATTCTTTTTTTTTTTTATTTCCTTATTCGGCTTCCCTATCATTTTGTATTGTGTATTTTCATTTAACATAACGATATACAGTTTTGTTCCCGCTTTGTTTTTGTTATTTAAGTCCAGGAAGTGTCATTGCTGACATTGAAGCCGTCTTTAAGAGCAGACTAGCTGTGACTGACAGCCTGCGTGCAGTATCCCTTTTGCAGGAATACGTCACCAAAAACGGAGGAAAAATCGGTAACATTGAAGCATCAGAGGTGTCATATGCACCGCCAGGTAGGATTACCTGATGATTGAGCTGTATATACATGTCTGCATGCATAGTCGACAAGCGGACACCCATGTATCACCTGCTACTGTAAATATTTAGCTTTCCTGACACATAAAATATCGCACGAGTTTGTCTTGTCGATGAGTTTCGTTCTGTTTCTTTCTTTATATCTGGAGCCTTACATATAGATATGGCTTCGGTTTTAGTCATAAGTTTCTATATAGCTGGGGCACATTATTGCACATTTCTGTCCTAGTCATGATATTGTCTGCACAGTCATGTACATATGCCAATTTGGCTTGTCGAGATGTATTATAATGAGTTATTGTGTACATATTTGTCCCCAACTAAAGCCTACCAAAGAAGAGCAGGCCCAAACGGTCAAAGCTGAGAAATATTAACATGAATAGACGGATCCCAAAGCCCCACCCACCTCCGTCAGAACGTACACATGCAGAATAAAAACATAAAGGTACTAATATTTGACAGACACGTAGCCACTCTTTCATTGGTCAAACTGCTAATTTCCATTCTCTCTTTGGTTGAACGGCTAATTGTGATGGACAGTCAGGATCTTTCTATTACAGGTGACAACGGTACAACACCGTGCCAGTGTCAGGCTGACGTCAGGTGTGTAGGATACAGAGGGGCCTGCTATGCCTTTTGCAGCACGAACCCCGCCTACTGCAGTACGGGTGGCACCTGCAAGGAGAACATGACTGCCACGATCGTTTGCGAGTATGTACTTGATCAAAAACGCTACATGAATTTATACTGAATAAAGTAAACAATCACATTGGTATTTCACAAATCACTCTTATAGAAGTTATGCTTGCTGAGCTGTTGAATACCTTTGCCTTGTACCCATCTATATTTTTCCCTATGACAGATGCGTTTCCAGTATTATCATGGAATACTCCGGGGAGAGGTGTGGCAAAGCAGGTAAATACTGAAAAGAAATTCGTTTGCTTTGACTATCAGCAATGAAAAGAAATTTTTAGACGTAGTTATGCTGGGAACTGCCAGTTTCTTTGAAGTATACTTTTCTGTGTTCTGTACTATCCAAAATTCCACATAGTCACATTATACCAATAGACGCATATATTTGACATCATCTTTAAAAAAATGAGTGGCAATGCATCTGATTTCATGTCTTTCTTTCCAGTTATTAGACCCGTTGCTGCCGTTTTGTTGACCGTACCAGTTTTTCTTGGACTTTTGCTTCTGATCTATCTTGTTCAACGACGAAGAAGACAAGTTCGTTCCTTCAACCTTTCAACTTAAATAGGTTAAACTTTATTTATTTTGGTTATTATTTAAGCAAGAACAACCTAGGCTTTTTTTAGCTTCTTTATAGATTACAATTCTAGAATAAATCCAAAAAATACTACTAAATGTTGAGGTTTTATTATCATTTCCATTACATAACGCAGATCAATACATTTCTACTACATATCCATGTCTTCTTATGTGTTTATGTCTAAACATGCAGTTGGTATTTTTATACTTGTTAGAGCAGTAAAGGACATTTGTGTTTCAAGTTATTTCAATAAACTATACAACGTAGTTATTATCATCATCGCTAACTAGATTATTTGTGCCATACGTCAACAGTATATTCCATGATCTTAATCACACTTTGCCTTTCTTCGATGTTTCTGAATGAGTCCAATATACAAGTATTCTATAGCATTTATCTTGATTCAGTTGACTCAAAAAATTAAGCTTTACGTCTTATATGTATTCATATTTAACATTTCTAATAATGACAACCCTGTATGCATCAATAGCTCAAGCGTCCTCATAGTTGATGGTTTATTCCTCATAATGTCATCAACCACCTTTTGATCTGATTCGTTCTCCAGAGGAATACCAGCAATCATTAACTCTTCAAGAACGTGGTTACTCCTAATGGCTTCTGACAGTTCCATCAAGGCGGACCTGCTGCAGGGGGAGGTACAATTCCAAATGTGTAGATGGAAAGACTTCAGAATTCGGTTCTCACGAATGAACTGGGCAATAGAAATCAACAAAGTGGATGCATCATGTGCTTGCTCGGGAAGGATTGCTTTAGCTGGTTGTACAAGGGTAACGGAATGAAGGGACTGGTGATTTTTGATCACATCCAACATGTCGTGAAAGTCCTGATATCCTTGTGTGACATTGTAAAATGATAATAATGACACGTCCAAGGTAAATGAATGAAGAGAGGTTTGACTCTGAAGCAGTCGCGATATTGCATCACAGTAGGAAGTTGCAGTTGCCGAAAAAACGGAAATGCTAATTGCGTTGACATTTCTCTTTTTCCTCAAATCTTCAAGTATGCCAGAAAGTGTAATATAATTTATATGACTGAAGCCTATCGCTCGCGCTGCATGAACTGTAATTTTTACTTTTTTCAAGCTGTCATCAGAGAAAAACTCACTCAAAGGTGACCTCAGAACTGTGTTGTCGGCTGTTGAGAGAAGCGGTATAGACCAACCAAACATTTTGACGGACTCAACAACTGTTGTCCTTTTCAGAACACTTCTGATGCGTACTAAAATATCCCTGGGTATACCGAGTGCACCATGAATAGATGCTAGAACCAAAGACCGAAACGTTTTTTGCAGAGTATCATCTGAACTCTCCTGTAGGAACTGAACAACAGCAATAAATCCTTCTGTCCATTCAACAGTCAGATAGTCAAAATCAAGAACTACTTCTTCAGGCATAGCAGGAGCCACGATACCAGCCAGTTTAACGCCAACATTCGTAGCACCCAGACAGGTGAGACAGCGACGGACAAGACTTTTTGATCTCTTTAAGTACACGTCGTTCATTGTTGTCGTCACATTTTCATCGATGGCATCGTTAAAACCTTCGAGCAACGGTCTAGCCTGGTCACCAGATAAGCCACACAAGAAAATAAGAATCCCTTCTAAATCTTCCCTTTGCACGATTGTCTCCAGTATTTCTGTAGTTAAAGCGCCTTCTTTGTACAACATTTCATGGATATAGTAAGCAGCCATGAATTCCTGGAGCGTCGGGTGGAGAAAAGCTACGTATGTATATCCGCTAGTTCTGGAGTCGGTTTCTCCTTGGACCGTCATTCCTAGAGATAACATTTCTGTTCTGTTCTTCTCCCCTCCCATATCATCAATGTCAAAATGAAACCTGTTTGTCTCTGATCCCTCCCATGCCAGCCTTCCCTGAGACAGCAACAGCATTTCTATATTAGCTGGAAAAGACTTTCCGTCACATTTTATGTCAAATTTGTCACAGTATCGCCTTGTTATACTTTTTACCATTTCTCCATATAGTTCAGTTTTGGTTTTGGGTAGTCCCTGTCTGTTGTCTTCCCACAATACACAGATCAGCACTGTATTCAGTGGATTTTCTGTGATTTTTTCCAGGTATTTATTCTTTGAAACTATTGCAGAGAGTTCATTGGCAGACATGGAATCATTAATAAAATACTTTTGGAAGATTTCGTCTTTTTGATCTTGTTTAAAACCGACAATTTTGTAAAATGCATCAGAATCTTTCAAGACTTCGCGAAGTCGTAAGGGTCGAGAAGTTACTAATACCGTGCTACCATAGAATATTTTCCCTTTAATCAACTGCAGAATTTCTGACTCCTTTTGATATTTCATATTTAGCTCATCAAAACCATCCAGTATGAAACACACTTTACCCTGATGATGCTTGATGTACTCCTTCAATTCTTCTTTACCGATGTCTAGATTATCCCCTAGAAGTTGGTCATAAATTGAATCCATGACACTCCCTTTAAAGCGACGTAACTCTAAAAGAAATATCAATGTGAAGCCAGTGATCCTATCTACTACCCAATCTATCACCACCTTTCTACATAAAGTTGACTTTCCCCCTCCTGGTTCTCCTTCAACCATTATCCTATTTGGTTTACCTTTGTGTGATTTTTCATGTGAGTTAAATAGTTCACTTGTTGTAACAACTTCTGCCGGTGTATTGAAAAGCCCCCTGTCGCTTTCTCTTTGCATTTGCAGGTTGATATATCCATCAGCAAGTCCCAGACGAAGTCCCGGTTTCCATGGCAATGGCTGGATATATGAGTAGCGTCTGACGTAGAGTGTTTTCAGGAAGGACACCGTCTCTGAGATGCCTGGATCCTCTACAAAGAACACAATGTAATGTGTAATGTGTAATGTGTAATGTGTATATATGTGTAAATGCACTGTAAATATGCCTAGGTGCATGCCATCTTCATGGAAAATACACAAATGTATATCGACGATTTATGCTAATAAAATGAATGTCACTAAAAGTACAAAAACTTAGATAACACGAACCTATATCATTATCACCTAACAGGTTAGCAAAGGTGTCTTTATTTCACTTCTAATATGAACTTAAGCTTTTTAAAGCATGTCACCGCACCAAGCAACCGATGCGTCCTATCGTGTACATTTGTTATTCTTCAAATTTAGAGATGCTGAATTAACTAGCTGACATTTTATAATGACCGGATTTTCTTGATCTTGCTTTGCTCTCTCTGTCTTTGTTTGTTTTCATTTTTGTTGCTTTTTTCTTTGATAATATCAATTTCTTCCTAGAACACTGCCGTAAAGAAGTATTGAGTGCAGATAGGCGAAATACACAATTATTGAAGTGAAACAATTTTCTACCTTTCGTAAAGTGCAAAATGACTGCAATGACGACTGCGATGACGGCAACCATGGCCAAGACACCATATCCTACAGATAATGAGAATAATGGAGAAAACGTCACTGTACGAAAAATACAGTTCCAGCCTAGATGTAGTTTATCTGCAAAAAAAAAATACAGATAGCATTAATACCTACAAAGCACATATGCAGTAGCGACGGATAAATATAACAGACATACCTTTGTTGCAACGTTTTGGTGCCTTCTGCAATTTGCTGATGATATTCTCTGCAACATTTTGTATGATTGTGTCCTCAACGATTCCCGTTTGACTGTCACAAGTGACGGGAAGGGCCCTTGTACCTTTCAAAGTCGGCGAGTAATTTCTCACCAGCGTATCAAAATCTCTAAAGTCATGATCAAGCCAGATCGGAAAAAATTTCTGTGACCCATATTTCTGTAGGGCCAGCTCGAATTCTCTTTTAGGCCAGTACTTGTGTTCACAAAGGAGGTTTCTACTCAAAACTATGACAACCAGCTGTAAGTTGGGGTTAGCTAGGGCTGACTCAATAGATTGTTTGATCTCAACACCCGCTTGGATGCTGAATTTGTCATAAAAGATGTCGCCAAGTTGAAGACCGTTTGCTACCAAAGCCTTGTGCAGAGGTTCTACAAATCTGTCCTTGTCTTCTCCAGCGTGGCAGAGGAACACAGATGGGCCTGGGGAAATATCGACAATATCGTATGTGTCCCGGCACCCGAAATCAGCCATGCTGCCTGGGTGGCCGCTGTATTGCTTCGTTGCAATTGAATTAAAACTAGAAAGGCCGACATTTGCTCCGGAGCAAATACAGCATATTTCAGCCATTTCCTTCCCATTTTAAAGTCCCATTTTACATGCACAATTTGAAAGCGGTGTATGCCAGCAAGGTGAATAACGTTCTGTTTGCATGTGCCCAAGGATCCCCCATACCAAATATCAGGTAATTTGGTTTCAATATCAGGTCATGGGAGCCAAAAATGTACATTTTTGGTCTGAAAATAGCAAAAAAGTCCCATATTACACAATTTTAAGTTGTGCATGCCAACAGTGTGAATAACATTCTTTGCGCATGTGCCCAATGATCCCCCATGCCAAATTCTAGGTCATTTGCTTTTAAAATCAGGACACAGGAGCCCAAAATGTACATTTTTTGTCTGAAAATAGCGAAAAGGCCCATTTTCACAATTTTAAAGTAACATATGATAAAAGTATGATTTATGGTCTGTGAGCATGTGCCCAAGGCACCTATATACTAAATTTCAGATCATTTAGTTTTAATATTCGGGCACAAGAGCCAAAAATGTACATTTTTGTCCGAAAATAGCGAAAAGGCGCTATTTTACACAATTTTAAAGAGATGTATGTCAAAAGCGTAAATGACGTTCTGTGGGCATGTGTCCAAGGTATCCCCATACCGAATTTCAGGTCATTTGATTTTAATATTAGCGTACAGAAGCCAAAAATGTACATTTTTGTCCAAAAATAGCAAAAAAGCCCTATTTTAGACAATTTTAAATTAGTGTATGTCAAAAGCGTAAATGGCAATCTATGCGCATGAGTCCAAGGTATCCCCATACCAAATTTCAGGTCATTTGGTTTTAATATTAGGGCACAGGAGCCAAAAATGTACATTTTTTGCCTAAAAATAGGAAAAAAGCCCTATTTTACACAATTTTAAATTGGTGTATGTCAAAAGCGTAAATGATATTGTGTGGGCATGTGTTCAAGGTGTCCGCATACCAAATTTTGGGTCATTCGGATTTAATACCAGGGCTACAGGTCCCAAAATGTACATTTATTGCCTGAAAATGACCAAAAAACCCAAATAAAACAATTTTCAAGGCCTGTATCAAGAAAATGAAAAAAACGTCTGGGGGTATTTGGTCACTCTACGATCATGCCAAATTTCAGGTCATTTGGCTGAAAAATGACAGAGTTGAATCCATTTAAAGAAATGACAGGAGAAGAAGGAGAAGAAGAAACATGAGGGAATACAATACATTTCATCCATACCTATGGTATGGCTGAAATATAATAAAATAAAATCGTATCGAAACTCTTGTCATTGTCATTCGAATAACGAGAGCAAACTAGGGCTAGGGAGTATTCACATCTTTACAACTAAGATATCAATTCATAGCACAATATAATTGGTAGTTTACCTGTTTTAGACGATGCCTGTCCCATGATGGTTTATGGTTCGAGTTCGTGCCGCTACGTATACACGTCGATAAGCGTTTCCTACTCAGCCTATATATAATGTAAGTATGTAAATCAGCATGTGCGTTGAAGCAAGCCCTGCGTTTCAGGAAACACATTCCTAAAAGAGATCCAGTCGTTTCACTTGATCGACTATCTAGATTGCCGCGTGATTTAGATATCATAGTAATATACATGTATGTCGAAAGGTCACAAAACATGCCAGGTTATTGCATCTGTTGCATTTTTACTACCATGTTACTCACTCAGGTTAGTAAACCTTAGTTGGAGTTCGGACGGCGATTTTAGAGTGAAATTCAATCTAAATTAACCTGCCATAGTTGTCGAAGTTGTCGCGAAAGTGTTTGCACTTACTACAGTCAACACCAGACGACGTCTAGCCCTTCTGCTTGTGCTTACTTCACCTCGCCGGATCTTGGCACAATCAACGATGTTCCTCTCTTTGCATAACAAATGAGAATGTGCATTAACCTTTTGCTTTCTTGGCTCTCTTCACTGACAACGATAGGAACTGCTCTCACACTGGTATTGTGAACATAACTGACCTTTGTACTTTGTACTTCTTGTTTATACGGAATGTACATGTAGTTGCTACGGGCCCAGCCACGGCCTGGACAATGGAGACCATGAATGGTGTCGGCTCCAATTTCGTGTCCAAACAAACACCTCGCCAGTAGAACTCACACCCGTGTACATTATGCACCATGTACGTGCGTTTCACCTTGACATGAGTAGTTCTGTCGGCACTTGCTCTAAAGTGAAAGCTGTGCTCGTTCAATAATGAAGCATGTATGACTGAAACATGGGAAACTAACGAGTAGTGTACAAAATTTCAAAAGATCACCTGTTGACAGTGCTTTAGGCAATTATCACTTGTCAGTTCAAAAGCATATGTGCCAAAGAGTGGTACTGCATCACGATATTATAATAAACTCCAATCGAGTTCATTTATTAGCTGTGAAGTACAATATGGCCAATCTAGCCATGATAATGGAGGAAAGGCTAGCAAACAGTGCATATGTCAACTCTTGTTTGTACCAAAATTTCCATAGGCTCAAAAATGATCCCTGATAGGAACCCTCTAGCGGCTTCTTTTAAAACCGCAGCAATTGTAGTTACTTCGTCTAGTAGAACCATACGCATACCTCCTTCCAGTGATCTGGTTGTTACGTGTTCTTGGCAAAAGTCAGTACCTATTACAAGGGAGTAGCTCTGATATTATCTTTCCAGTACATATTGAACAATCAAAACACAATTGGCTTGATACCCCTTGCTCTGAACACATTAATCAACAACTTTTTAACTGATCTATATGTTGTTGTGCACTATTTAGTAACCTTGTAATCCAGCTACGATCACTGGATTCCTCAAATTTGACATTTCATGAACGCTGAGTTAAACTGTAGCTAAGCTGATATGGTAGAGAAAAAATGCTATCCATACATTCAAAAGTGACACGGGCGAGGATAAATTTCGTTTAACAGCGTCAAATGCTATCAAACGCGTGGTGCCCTCGAAGCTTCCGCTAGGCGGCGTTCAGTAACAGGTGCGGTGCACCTCCATGAAGCGAGCCCACAGGTTCTCCCAGGCTCCTGCAGCACTGCTGCACCCCACCTCTCCAAGTAAGGCTATCAGAACAGGCTTCATCAGCTGGTGTTGGATTGAAAAAACTTGTAGATTTACATATGAAGATGAAGAAAATCATTCCAAGCGTTACGCAATGAAATCAAATGGAAACGGGACGCAGAAAATACTCGGAAAGAATGGACATGTGAGGCAGAACTCAAACGAAATGTTAATACTCACGTCGATGTTCTCATGGGTCACGCCCACGCCCTTGTGCAGGAGCCCCACCTTCTGGACGGCGGCGTCCCCGGTACTGTCCAGGCCTTTGATGAAGTCATCCAATACCTGCATCACCTTAAGTACGAGATGTACATTAACGTCAAACGCCATGTTAGCATCTCCGAACCATATGATCATGCTATTTCAACCTATTCACAGTACACATAAATACGATGACATTGTTATTTTTCAGTACAGAGTACAAATTTATGACCATATGACCAGTTTTAATAAAACAGAAAAAGCTGAGTATTTTTGCATGTACGTTACTATGAGGGATACAATTTTAGAAATTCTGCTATGACACTGTAACTTGTTTCCTGTCCTTATCCAAAAGGAATCAGACGTTGATTGACGTCCAGGTAATAGCTAGCTACGTTGTCGCTGATTAAGGCCGAGATACAGATGTGGCGACCCAACCGTTTACAGTTGTACTTTGGCCTCATCTTATCAAACTCAACGCCAAGCTCATTAATTTCGTGCTAAAAGACGCCCTGATTGAAAGGATGTTGATATTGGGCTTTTCTATAATACTTGGTGAAGCAGGTGTTCAATAATGTAGTACCTTTCGTGACACAGATTTACAAGTAGTACCCAATTGCAAGTGTATGGAATTACTGCAGTGAAGCGCATAGGAAATCTAGAGTTAGAAACATCACAGTAAGGGTAATGAATACAACAGACCTTCCCGCCGTGATCACGGACATCGGGATGGCCGGCCAGCTTGTCGTACGGAATATCACGGAACTTCGGGAACATGGCCTTAGTGGAGTCGGTCTTCAAGAGGCTAAACATCGACAAATAAAGAAAAAATCATATTGGTGCATTTGAGGTGACAACCGCTATGTGTATTTCTGTGAAATTGCAAACCAGTGTCCTGTAGACATAGATTCTTTAAGGTTTCTCCTGCGCGTCAGTGACCCATGGGGTAGATAAAAACATGTAAATACATACTGCAACACGTAAATACATACTGCAAGCTGTACTACAGTTAATCTCTAAGCCCTGGCTATAGGAGAAGTTGGTCAAATGTTCCAAACGATGTAAAACAATCTGCTGTCCATTTTTCTTCTTCTTGGGCGATCAATTTGTTACATGGATTACTGTACTGCACATTTGCTTGCCCTCCTACATCTATTGCCATGATTTCCAAAGATTTCCAAAGATAATTATAACAGCAAATTTCGTTCACAATTAAGTCAAACTAACCGTATGCGTTAGAGAACATCTGCATAGCTGTACACTTACAGTAAGAAAACTTTTTCCCCGGCGTCTTGGAACGTGGGACCAGACATCTTGGCCCAGGACTCCAGCACTGCACTCTTGTCTTCGGACGTGAGACCCATCGTACTTTTCAGCTGGAGGAAAACATGGTCAATGTGCATTTGACATTAATAAAAACATGGAAATAAATTTTCAGTATATCTTTATAAGAATCAAAAAACGTGCAATAGATCACGAATAGTAGTTTTTATGTCATATTGTAAAAAAGCAACATATATTTGAAACTTTCCTACCTTGTTCGTTGTCGGCAAAGAATGGTTTTGGACCGCTCTCTTCTACTAGTCTTGCTGCAGTGTCCCGGGCCACAGCATGCCGAGGCTTTTTATCGGGCCCAAAATCTAGCCTCGAAACAGACATCTGGAGACTTGGAAGAAGTGACCTTTCGTCTCCTTTGGATCTCTCGTTTGGTGACTTTTACAACGAATGTTGGAAAAACTGATATTTACAAATGATACAGAGAGGAGAGTCATAATTGCAATAGAAACCGAAATGATAAAGTCAGTGATTTAAGGTACACGATCTGTAACCTTGCAATGTCTGCTTCTAGGCTAGTCTGAAACGTGCTTAACTGTCTGGCATCATAGTCACGTGATAGTTAACTTATCCAAGTTCGAATAAAGAACACATATTGGTGAATGACTGGACGAGTTCCTTTGTTTACAGAACGTGGTAGATCCAAATAGATGCTTGCTTTCAAATAATGATCCCGCCAACATGTTTCCATTGTTACAATATCATTCATTGGCTCAGCGCCCTCATGACCTCACAGTACTAGTGTCTGATCATTCTTCAATATCCTCAAGAACTGAAAAACGCTCCACAGGTTTTTCACCTCTATAACACCCTTTGACCTAAAGCACAGTAATAGCTAGCTATATCTACGTGTCCAGAGTCATGCACGCAACAATCATACCTAGTCACTGTGTACTTTAGCGGGTGTAGCCTTCTGATCTTACAAGCATGATAAATGTCTCTAGCTGAGCTGCAAGTGTATTTCCTTAATGTATATCTCTCATTACATTAGCGTTAGTTTGAAATACTTTCTTTTGAGTTTTTTTTATATTACTACATTGAGATCAACAGGAATTCATACAACTCCTTATTCATTTCCCTCTACAAGTTACACAATGTCGTCACTTAGAAAGAGGCATGTAAATATGTAAAATCTTTTTCACGGTGATTATATCATGTATTCATAGATCTTACAAAAGACCCTGTAATTTCATTTTCGATAAAGAACTCTGCATGTACCAGCATTTTTGTTTTAACGCTGCATGAGTAAAAAAAAAAACAGTAGAATAATGTCAAGTCAGAACATTTAATCTGTCCAATCTCTTTATCGATATTTTTAGACGACAGATTTATCTTACCTGCATCTTAGCAATGTTTGCAATAAGCTTGTTAAATACCCATTGTTCCATATCTGTTTCTCTATTGTGCTAAGCCTGTAGAACTAAGGTAACAGCGATAACGGAGCCAAACGGCCGTTTTATTACCATTTAGTGCTGATGGTGGGATAGTAATGACTTTTGTGTAAACATGCCAATTATAATCTGTCGCAATAAAAGGTCTCCAGAGTGTTGGCCAGATCTTTATATGGCCTAGAGGGCTAACTTGTAATAAGTTGCACAAATAGATGCATACCTTCCTAAAAACCCTAAATTAGGGTTCCCAAAAATCCCTAAATTTTGGTTCCCGCAAATCCTATATTAGGGTTCCCGCAAACCCTAAATTAAGGTTCTCGAAAAAAACAAATTTGGGTTCTCGATAAGCCTACATTTGGGTCACGAAAACCCTAAATCAGGGTCGGTACCCTAAATTATCGGACCCTTAGTAGGCTTGGCTTTCTATGTTGAAATACAAATTTAGCCTTGGTGCTTTTCAACAACATTTCAATATCTGACACAGTAGACATGCGACCCCTAGCACAACCCAGTGGAACTGGATGTCTGCGATACGCTGTGTGAATCTTTGTGCTACTGTCCCGTCGTCGGTCATTCTCGTATTATTCCCGAATACGTACGAGCATGCCATACCTAATGAGACAGATTCCGAAATATGGGCGACATAGAGTTTTTACATTATATTTTTGTTGCAATTATTTACTACTAGTTGGTTTTCTCCTAACAGATTTGGTACGAAACAATGACGTCCCTTATTGAAGCACAAACCTGACCTTGTCTTTTATTGAGAATCGTTAACGCCGGCTGCTTGCTGTACTCCGTAGATGGGATTTCGTCAAGCATTTTGTGAATAACTGTTGGCACGATCCCCTCCGGAAGCATTTTAAGGGCGGTCTCAATGTAGGTCCCACCGCAAAAGTCTCGACTTTCCATATGCCGACCGTATACTCCATGGGAAATATCCCGTGCCGCTACGCCAGCCGTTGAGGCTTTTTTCATCGCCATCACTGAAAACAGCAGTCATTTACGTCCAGAGATGTCCGGACAGCGAGCTACTCGCTTTATACTTCTGGTCTGTGCGGTTTTCGGCGGGATTTCAAAAAGGTGAGTGCCGCAAAAATAACTAACCGGTCAGTTCGGATAGCGCGATGTAGGTGCTCCCAGCTGCACATACAGAATGATGTAAGTGACGTGACGTGTACGTACAGCAGAAAGGTCAGACAAGCTTTCCTTTTTGTAAAGCCAGACAACGTTTTTATACCTTTGCAGGATGAAACTATATAGGCTTGACTCTCGTTTAGGAGAAGATAATATTACTTGTCTAAACATGAACTTGGAAGGTCATGTCGCGCGCCAAGATTGAACTTGCAAACATGAGGATGAACTTGATAACAGCGATATGGCAGGAAACTTGAATGCCAAACGCCTAAAATCACATGGAACTTTAGTCTTTACATATGCATGGTTTCCAGTGCTATAAGGAGAGGCTACACTGGATACGTCACGAATTGTTACTGGGTTGTCTTTGCATTGCTATTATTGCTAAGGCTATGGGGACTAGTGTTGATATGTTTAATCTTCAAAAGCAGGAAAGGTCTCAAGAAATATAGGCTAACATGAGCAATTTCTCTAGAAATAAATGCTTATGGGACGGCGCTTTGAATAGAATTTCGATTATGTTTTACTTGTTCACAGGAAAAACATACGCATGATCTTCCTCTTCTCTTCTTCGTGCAAGTATTTCGTTGGAAGGTCATCGTAACGCACAGTGTGTTCACAGAAAACACTCCAGGCGTTTGGGTAAAGTTGGGATCAGACTCGTGCGTTGCCAATAGCAGCCCGGCCTCTATCCTTTCAGATGTGCGTTTCTCTATAGCTGACGTTTCTCGCACCCATGTTGCATACTCACGATGTGTTAGCACTGACTACAGGTACATATGCATGTGTTCTCTTCTTACTGGTACATGTGCCTTATCTTCTTACTGGTACATGTGTTTTATCTTCTTACTGGTACATGTGTACTTACTAACAAAATGTGAAGGTGGAAAGGGCACCATACATCAGTCAAGGTGAAACTGTAATCATGCAATTTGTGGAAAGGGCGTGGTAGTTTAAGAGGTTATTGTAATCAAGCCAACATAATTAGCAATTTAAATTGCGTTACGAGATTGGATTGAAAGAGCGGCTTCTCGAAAAGTGACACAGATATACAGATGATTCTGGAAAAGGCAAATTTTTATTTCCTAAATACACATTTTGTAGGAATTTCGTCCAGTTGCCATTTTGCATAATGGTGTTACAAAATAGCAGATAACACAAGAGAAGTCATTGTGACTGGTACATTTCACACCACCTCGATCATCTGTCATTGGTCAATCTTGGTTGGCACGATATGATCTGTCAGCGGTATGCACGTGTTCGAAAACTATATACTATTAGGTACAAAGATAGTTCTAGAAAATGAAACTTATTTGATTTCATAAACGTACATTCTAGGAATTTCTCCCTCCTTGTCAATGCACACATACCGAGAACGTGCATCCTATGGCCCGTGTGTGGCCGAAAGTGATACATGAATTTCCATTGTGCCATCTGGATTACCATCTTACCAAACAAGCTGAGGCAAACTGTTGTTAAGGCGGTAAGAAAATCGACGAAAGGGGTTTTATGAGATTTCATAGGAACTTTTAACACACTTGCGTTAGAAGCGACGTCAGAGACGTACATCCCACATTACAGGTCTATCACGTAAAATACAATCATGGGGCTATCTTCACCTGCCTCTTAACTTTATTGTCGCTGCTCTAGTCCCAACCAGCGACGCTTTGTGACGCGGTCACATCCTTCGCAGGTCGGCTACGATTTTGATGCCATAGAAGTTTCAGACAGGCAAGGATCTAAAACAGTCTTTTCTCCGTAAGACAGCAGGACACATGCACGGCTATCCCAAGAATGCGATCCTACGACGATCAGTGCACGATGTATGTGACCGGGCCGTATCAGGCATTCAGCCCTCGCAACGCCTGATGAGCCAGCCTATCAAACTGAGTGATTTATTTGGGACGGATTTCTGGGTCAATGACATAATAGTGGAGATGGAGTACTGTAATCGCTGCATCTTTCACCTATTGCCCATGCCACTAGGTCAATTCTGGTCACCGCGTTAATTTCTTTCTGGCTCGGGATATGAAATCAAGCGCCCACGAACTTGTCCTTAGCATTGGACTGCACTTTTTCAACTTGGATTGGAAAAACTCATAAATACGTTAAAGATAGAGCTGCATATGCATAATCGCTACAGTGACATAATTACAATGAATTGTCGTGGTCACTGTTAATTTGACCGGCTCAAGTCAGAATCAGAAAAGTTTTGCGAAGTTGCTCGTGTTGGCCATGATATCATTGTCATTGATATATGTCTGGTGGTGTGTTACGCCGAAGGGCGGTTTACTGGCTATACAGATACAGATATATCGATGTATTCTCTCACACACAGCGTTCGGGCACAGGAAGACGAGGACGCTGCAAATGGCAGAGAGGAGGCGACAGAAACACAGCCCGTCAAACTCACCGCCTTGTTCCGGGGCTATGACCCGCTCATCCGCCCGAACTTCCACGGTGAGAACACGGGAATTTGTCTGTTTGCTTGTTCGCTTATTCATTAGTGAATACTTAACCACTTGAATACATCACTATTCTTCCTGGAACCCTACCACATCACTACAGACAATACACAATGTTCTCTATACCTTAAAACACGCGCACATACTCTCACAATACAATGTTACCTGTATGTAGCATCCATGGTACGAATATGTTCTTAACATCTAGGAAAAGGATATACAAGTGATATCTTTATCATTGCAATCCCTATTTGCCTTTGACAATGGAATCATTGAAAAGGTGGCAACCGTTACTCTACGTCCAGTGCTGAGCCGAGGGCCATTGTATTGTGATGGGAGGGGCATATATAAACCAGTATCTTTTAGCGTTCATACCCACACCCCCGACAACGCTGCCAGTAGACCTGCCCGCTAACATCTCAAACAGACCAAACATACGACCTGTTGTTTTACCGGTTCGCCCACCAGCGATATCCAATGTGAGAAACTGATTCTGCATTCTGCGCAGCGAGCTAGAAGTGCAAATGACGCATTCTCTTCCGGCCTAATCTTTGGCTCTTTGGAAACCGGTCCGAGAAACCTGCAAAAGATGCAAACTGGTCGTGACTTTGATAGATACCGATGACCCCTAGTCCTGGAGGGGTCAAGGGAATGGATAGGTCAAACCAAGGCAAGAAACTTTATTTCTTGTTTCTTCAAACCCTTCAAATGTGTTGGTCAGTTTATTCAAAGCGCCATCTCAGGGTAGGGGGCGTACGATGGGCACATATTCCATCCTACTCTCCAAAAAAAGTATTACAGAAAATAAGAAGAAAAACGACTGATGAGTAAGCAAGCGGTGGTGTGCATCGTGGCAAGAATTGTATCATAACTTTCACATACGTGTTAACACGTTAATCCTCGTCTCATAATTTTCTCGTCATCCTATTAAAAAGTACAAACATAATTTTCTAAAAAAAATTTTCACCTTAACTTTCCTCGGGACTTTGACGTATGAAACATGCATAGTGTTAATCATCCATCCGTCAACATCAAATTACTCCAACATCCGCTCTGTCATCCATCTTGAACCCATTTCTGTCAACCCTTCATCACGTGACCATCACGTGACCGTTTGATCTTGAAGGGCAGCCCGTCGGGTACGGAAATAGGGCACAGTTTGCATACTGGACGTCAGGACAATTACTACATGGCCGTGTTGGGATCTAAGGGCGGGATGTATAGAAATCAGTTACTTGCTCTGAATTAGATAACTACACACTGCAAAATTTGAACAAAATATTATTTGAGGTTAAGACTATCGATATATAAATGATTACGTCCACGTTCCTGAAATAAAGCATTTATCGGGTAGTTAAAACATCACGACCTGGTACAGTTGAACGGTTTGGGCTGTATTAACTAAGTATGTTTGAAACAACTTGCTGCGCTACATATATATATGTTCTCCTTGCTGTACGGGTTAGTTATCAAATGTATGATTTAAACCTTTTAAACCTTTGAACAAATAAAGTTGAAAGTTGAAAGTTGATCCTTTCTGTTTTGAAACCAGTGTCTCTGTTAGTAGGGTATAAAACATTGTTAAAGGATTGTTATTACTGTTGAGTGTTGTCTCTCCTTCCAGGCAAACCCGTTGCCGTACAGATGAGCATGACCATCGCCAGCATTGACCAAGTGTCGGAGGTAGACATGGTGAGTTTTACCCAGTCAACAGCGCTTTATTCAGATTTCCTACGTGTGTATGTCCCTTTATTCTAAGTTTTGAAGTCGCAAGTACAAGATGAGAGATCTTCGTGTGTTATTTTCTTGGTAATAGGAAATGCCCCCCCCCCCCCACCTCGTACCCAGGCAGTATATTTTGCCCCGTTCCCACATGATGGCTTTGCTTATGTCAGACGTACATGTTACTCTCCGTGACCTTGCCCGGTACGTCTCGCTAATCATCCTTTCAGCAGTCCGTTCTAATTTGGTGCTCCCCTGGGTCATACGGGCGCAACATGTCATGCATACCAATACCTTGTACGGGGTTCCCCAGAGAAACATTTTAATACTCTCGTGTGGCCAGATATCCACAGCATTATATCAACATATCCCTTAAAGTCTGCTAGCGGCTGTTATTTTACTCTTGTAAACCGAAAAGAATAAATCGTCGAGATGGCGTTGATCAAGATCAATATTAAAACATAAGAATGTTAAAATTTCAAACTTTCATTCCAATGAGGTTGAGTACTTACATTCAGGGGGATTTGGCACTAAAAGGTGCTCTAATCCCCTACCATAAATATTACAGGAATGTTGAGTCACACCAAAAAGGGCAAAGGGTACAAAGGTCAAAATAACGTTAGCGTTGTAGAAAAGTTTAAGTCTCAAAGTGCACCTCCTTAAACAATGTAATCAAACTTTTTTTTTCTGTTTAGAAGAAAAATTAAGTTTTTGTGCCTGTTATATGTCAGTGTGATCACTAAACAGACTCAGTTGTTTGGATTTTTATCGATTGTAATTTTTCTAATTTGATTAATGTTTCAGTTTCAATTTTAGCAGCAGTTAATGCGTTTTCACATAGCGTGCCTGCTTTTTCTTATACTTTTATTTGCCAATATCAGAACTTTCCTTCGATACCTGTACCACTAAGATACTGATGACATGATAAATTCCATACTTGATTCTAAAAGGGAATAGGGTAGTAAATCAACGTGAAATCGGGTATGTGACAAATTCGTGAGTTGCCTTTTGAGTAGTACATCTGAATCCCAGCAATGTGGCCCAGAGCGTAATAGGTTATTTTAATACTTTTACCTTATAATATAGTCAAATATCAAATACAAAGCCGTGACACAAACACGATACATTTGGCCTGAGCGATTTTGATAAATCCATGTACGTAACCCTGACCGGACCGTACTTCCCCTGCATTACAGGACTACACGGTGACAGTTTTGATGCGCCAGTATTGGAATGACCCGCGCCTGAAGTTCCCTGGGAACAGGAGCATGAGTCTGGATCCCAGGCTGGTGAAGAAGCTGTGGGTACCCGACACGTTCCTGGAGAACTCCAAGTCTTCCTACCTGCACGTCGTCACGGTGGACAACGCGCTCATCAGACTCTTCCCGGACGGGTCGATTTTGTACGGGATGAGGTAAGGGTGCATTGTGCAGATACCACAACCCTTACGTGACAGTAAACTACTGCTGTTGTATGTTATGCAGATTCTGGTATCTGTTGTGCAGATATTCTGTTGTTGTTGTTTTTTTGACAAATTGAAATTTGTGTACACCCTTTGTACACCACATGTACAAATAAACAAAGAAAAAATGATAAAATAAATCAATGTAACGACAGTGCCAGTGACACAACAGTAAAAGGACATTGAAGAAAATAAAACCGGGTCGCATTTCAACTCATGTGACTGACCAATAAAATCAGTCTTACAATACATTTTCAACAGATCAGATTCAAATACTGTTATAGTTGCAGGGGTGACACATGCCGACACAGTCTATCAGTATGAATAGTCACAGATCTATACATTGTATTTCTGGTACAGTTTCTTTTGTTCCTGTTTATTAATATTTGTTTGATTGTCATTGTGATTTAGAATAACCGCCAAAATGGAATGTGAGATGGACCTGAGAAAGTATCCAATGGACGAACAAAGCTGTCCCTTCATCTTGGAGAGCTGTAAGTATGATTTCAACATAAACATTCAAGCCTCGTGATACCTCTAGCTATATTTTACACTTCAAATGCGTCATGCCCATGCTGGATGACTCACTTGTATGATTACCAGTGAATATTGATACAGTCAAGTTGACATGTACAAGGCGAAGCATCATCCTACAGTAAACTACTGCAGTTGTCTGTTGTGCAGATATTCTGGTATCGATATGCTGCTAGGACACTTTTGACTTGAGTTTTGATTCATTTGTATCCCAGATGGCTACACCACGGAGGATATGACGTATGAATGGCGGGAAGGAGAGAAGTCTATTTCCGGTTTAAAGGACATCCGCTTGTCTCAGTTCACTATCTACGACTACCAAGCCTTACAGGGATATGGAGACTACGAAACCGGTCAGTTGGCGGAGCTCTTTAATTTTAAATTGAAATTGATGTTAACCAATTTAATCCTAGAAATGTGTACCTGATTGATATATTTTGATGTTCGAAAAATGCCAAGTATAGGCTGGTCCCATTATATATGTAGGTCTTCGTAATGACTGCCTACAGTGGTTCTGTCTTTTTGTTACATACTGATATCAATTGATACGAAGTTTAACTTTGTTGTTAACTTTGCATTTGGTCAGCACATTCTGCCTGATGTCTAATTATTGCAGGTATCTGCAGATGTTTATACGTCCTAGATATGATCAATATCGATGCCATTTTTCACGATTATGCTTCGTTTTGCACATGTTATTGTTTTTTTATTGAGAACAAAACGGCAAAACCATCGCAAGGGAGAACGCTGAAATGCCATCTTTGAAGACCCTTTACACATAATGATCATACGTTACCTTTACCTAGGCCGGTACCCACAGTTGCAAGTGTTGCTCCTGTTCCGGCGACAGGTGTTCTTCTTCTTCCTGCAGACCTACATCCCGGCCTGTCTGCTGGTCGTTGTCTCATGGGTGTCGTTCTTTATCAATCCGGACTCCGAGCCGGCCAGAGTGTCCCTCAGTAAGAGGCTGCTGCTAACTCATTTTAGTAGGGGACAACATCAGTAGCATATTCGCGTGACACCATTTTAATTTACAGATTTGAATTCGAAGTAAAATATGAGACTAATTCATGAGACTAAAAGATGAGACTAAAAGATGAGACTGTGAAACTACTAGTTTTCTAACAGAGATCTCTCAAAGGTGTTCGATGCTTCACCGTCATCCTCATCTTGTCACCCTTCTTCGTAGAAACACGAGTGGACGCTACATTTACACACCCAACCCTCTTCATTGTACTAAATCCCACATTTCTGCAACTTTAACCGTAGACAAAGCCGGCCTGCTGTCTGTCTTACTAACCAGCTCTCGACAGTGACGTTTGACAGATCCCGACACATCATCTTCTTGTCCATGTAGAGGAGATTCCTCAACACAGCCTGTTAGTGGTCGAAGAATTTCTTATCTACTTGATTTAACGGGCTACAGATTGGAATGGCTGAGAAGTTGCGAGCGGACAGTCGCTATGAATACACGACACAAATGAGTGGATGAATATATCTGTGACCTGAGTCACTGAAGGATGATATTGATTTTTCCAAAGTTTTCCTTCCTCACATCATTCTTTCACCATAGAGCACCGTTTGCTTCTGGTTTTCCACAGGTCACCACTGTTGTCAAATTAAACTTTTCATTCTCACTCCGCCTTTTCTCACGGTCTATCCTTCCTCCACCTTTTTTTCATACGACAGGCAAATATCCCCAGCTAATTATGCAGTTCACCCTTCGCCGCAACGTGTTCTTCTTTCTGCTCCAATCATACCTGCCCTCCATGCTCCTCGTTGTTCTGTCCTGGGTTTCCTTTTACATCGATACAAATTCAGCTCCTGCACGGGTCTCTCTAAGTAAGAAAACTGTCCTTCTGCAAGAGCCTTCCACCCATACGTACTGGACTGACTCTGAGTAACCTCTGGCAAAACGACGTTTCGCTCCTGACTTCAGTGGAAAACCTTTACATTTTATCTTGCAGATACGTCTATCAATAGCTAGACATTACATCAAATACGCTTCAATGATCATAAGTTTCCCAGATTGTCCAGTGCGTACGGGTAGAGACTCTTCCTTTCTCTCTGTCTGCACACTAACATACACTTCCACCCTCTGTCCTGTCGGCATTCCTTCCTAAGGCCGCTATCCACAACTTGCCCTGCACATCTATATGCAACGCAATGTGGTGTTCTTCATGCTACAAACCTACCTGCCGTGCATACTGATAGTCATTCTGTCTTGGGTGTCCTTCTTCATTGATAAGGACTCGACGCCGGCTAGAGTCGCTCTAGGTAATTATGTAACAACTGGCATGACCTTACTCGGATTGGTAGACGTACATGTATGGTACTCACCTTTAAAGGATGGTGTGCTGTTGGCCAGCCTTGACTAACGTTACGCTGTACATATGGCAGCTGTAGAGAGTAGACACACTGTTAGCGGCTTGTAAGTAACGTTCCTGCCTAACTACAATGTTGCTCACAGGTAGTTACTAGTTTACCTGTTAACCAAAGTACATTTAAAGGTCTGGTGTTGTTGTGTGCTCTCTGTTTCTTTCCTTTAAGTTACTTAGCTAAAGTACGAAATGTTGATAGTCAAAAGTTGATAGATTGAGTCAATGATTGGTCAACTTGCAGGAAATGAAAAAATAGAAAAAAAATTGCCTCAACGAAAAACAGAAAACAAAAGACAGGAAAACGGTATATTCATAGAATACTATTTGCATCATTCTATCTAGGTGTCACCACCGTCCTTACCATGACAACGTTGGTCTC
The DNA here is from genome assembly GCA_013266295.2 of Branchiostoma floridae x Branchiostoma japonicum. Taxonomy (NCBI): domain Eukaryota; kingdom Metazoa; phylum Chordata; class Leptocardii; order Amphioxiformes; family Branchiostomatidae; genus Branchiostoma; species Branchiostoma floridae x Branchiostoma japonicum. Next base: position 10,200,398 of record CM023824.1, read on the forward strand.
GGGAACGAGAGCTCAACTGCCGAAGATCTCGTACATCAAGGCCATTGACGTGTACCTGGTGGTCTGTTTTGTGTTCGTGTTCGCCGCTCTGCTGGAGTACGCGGCCGTCAACTACCAGTCCAGATACTACAAGACACCAAGGAAGTCAAGAAAGTCCAAAAAAGCCGAGATTGAGGAATTTCAGGTTTGTTTTATAATTTCAACTTCATGGTTGATGGTAGATTAACCGATCACATATATATTTTTTTTCAATTTGACAGTTGCTTACGTGTAGTAACAGTTTAGTCAATTCAGTTTTTATTTTTCTATACATACTGATTTTTTTTTATCACCCGGCAGCTCGAAGAGAAGAAGGCTCCCCTGGCGGTCCCAGAGAATGACGGAAGTTCGCCCCCTGCAGCAATAAATGGAACCACTAGGAGGCGCTTCCCAAGCCCAAAGGTTCTGACCAGCTTCAGAGGTGGACGTAAGATCATAGAAGATGTGAACGACATCGACAAGTTTTCCCGCGTCCTGTTCCCTGTTACATTTGGTATTTTCAATGCCATTTACTGGATTGTCTACACCCTATAGAGAGCTAGCAGTTGTTTGTACTCTCAGGCTATTGTAAGGCGTATTTGTGATATGCACTTGTCGACGTCAGTGTATGCCTTAGATCTCATAGCTGTGATCTGAATTTGTACATGTAAAATAGTCCTCTTCCACTGAAGAACTATCAACATTCAACATTAACAGCTGGAACCTACAGGATCAGAAATGACGATACACTAACTAGTAGTGTAATTTATCTCTGGCATACGTTATTTTAAGTCAATATTATGATCTTTATTGTACAGTGAGGCATGAAGCGTTAGACGTGATGTGACGAAGTTCGCGCCCATGTTGATCAATAGGAAGACAACGACGTGATTTGTGTCATTTTTCACCTGTCATTAGGACTAATAGAGAGTAACCGTGCGTGTTGTTAGGGTAGGTGTGATTAGAGTTTACTTGTGGAAAACGACGCAACTCTAGAAGCTGGCAAAAATGCTTGACCACATTCTGAAAGTAGACGACGATGTCATTAAACAATTTACCGACATTAAATGTCTCGCAGCACCCACCCTCTGTGGTCATTTTGCTGTAATGTTCAAGATATTAGTTCATTAAATTGGAGAACTCACTTATTGAGCACAACAACTCTGTATAGTACATAAAGCTATCAGTGAGCTATTAACTTTGTTTCATGGATGGCTTGGGCACACATCTTAATTTATTCTTACAGTAAGAAAAATGACATTCCCACTTATTCATTGTTCATTTGTCTAGACGGTTAGAACAATGAGACAAGGTATATTGTGAGGCTGAAAACTACAATCACACGGCTGATAATGTATATCACGGTCTTTTTTCTCTTCCTCGTCAAAATATTATTTTCAAAGGTTTATAACTGTTTCATAATAGTAAGCATTTACCCTTCCACTGTTTAAAGACCTTCGGATCATGTCGATAGTGTAATCATTAACTAGGTTAGCAACATGTTGAAATCCTATTAGCGTTAATTAACTGACCGATTGGTGGCATGTCCTGACAAAATGTCCACATTTAGATTAATACAAAATATACTGCGAATAAAGATTTATGTAATATAGTGTGTTGTCTTGAATATTTTCTATGATTCAGCTCATGTGTTTTCACTAAAGGGTGGTTTTACCGGATATACAATACATGTAGTTTTCTTGACAGACAATAGGACAACACACGGTATGTATCTCTATCATTTCATTTTATGTCAATCCATGCAGCCGTTATGTTTATGTATGTATGTATGTATGTATGTACATGTATGTATGTATGTATGTACATGTATGTATGTATGTATGTATGTATGTATGTATGTATGTATGTATGTATGTATGTATGTATGTATGTATGTACATGTATGTATGTATGTAAATGTGCATGTAAGATTTTCTCTCTATAGCCACTCCACTACTTTTATCGAGTTTAAATCAACATCAAACCACGGAGGCTATAACCTTCTTGATCAAACTAATACAAAATATCCAAACTTTGCTGATTAACTGCGGAACGAAGGTTACACGTACCACTCAAAAGTTTACTAAACTCTTAATTGACAAACAATGCCTTCCAGAAATGGTCAACAGTGGGACTAATTTTGGTGCAGGAAACCTGTTCTGGTGAGAAAAGATACAGCTGTAAAAATAGAATAAGACGTATAAGCTGCGAAGGGTCACCAGGTATAGTACTGTTTGAGTTAGAAACAAATCGTTGCCAAAATGGCGGCAGGGTTCAGTATGGTCACTCTTAGCGCCTGTGTGGCAGCCTTTGTTTGTGTCTTCGCCCCATCTATAGTGAGTTGCAGGTTTAGTCCCCTTGTTTTATACCTCGATTTGTATACGTATTCGTTATAAAGAATAATTTCTCACATAGGCATTGTCTGCATGTGTTATTCGGGAATAACGGTGCTACTATCTATTGATATTATTTATTTTTATATTATTATTATATTTTGATATTATTGTATTTATAGACGTAGAACATACAGTAGGTTATGTTCCATGGCTGCAATTATTAGGTAAAGACCATTATTACATGGGCTATAGCAAATTTTTGGTCGTTTATGATCCCGTATCCCTTTTCCTTGATAGAGGTGGGACTGGTTTTAACTTTTAAATTCTATAAATCAGGATCGTGTTTCAGATCAGAAGACCTATTCCTTGAGTAATGCCTTTAACTGTCAGAATCTATATCTTGCTGTTATTGTCCGCATGTGTCAAAACACTACTAGATGAAGGAGAACATTTTTTCAGTGTCAAACTGTGTAACATGTAGTCTTTATGTTGCTATTGTATCCAGGATGCAGCCTCGGTAGAGTTCAAGGGGCACTACAGCCTTCAGGGTAAACCTTCACATTATAATCACGTATATTCACGTAATTTAGTACACTTTTTACTGCTCACCATGCATGAAATGTTGAACATGTGTATATTACCTCCTATTGTAAAGACAGAACAGAATTTCAGTTTACTGTAAAACATCTGAACAGTGTAATTCTTCTTAAAACTTTAGATACAACACTCTGCATCGACATATTTGTAACTTAAAATTTTCAATAACAGTGCTATAGGTGGCCAAGAAATAGTCCCTTGTATTGAAAGAGTATGGGAGATGTTACCTTTAGTTCTTACAACATGACCATGCCTTGTATCAGGAGAATCATATATTTTATGTATTTAAAGGTGAAGGTGACCCCGGGCACGGATCTGGTCGGGTGGCGATGGATAACATCATCGAAGCAAACAAGGGTGAGAACTTCATGTTTATCAAACGTATGTCTGCTTAACATAGTCTTTCTCTTCAGGGGCATGAATTACTAGCATTTAAAATAAATCATTCTCCCCTTCGTATCTTTTTCTTGTGCACACACATGTATACATGTACATGTCTGTCACAGAAGTTATAACGACCATAAAACAGTGTCGAGGATAGTAATCATGACTTCTTTTCCACAGGTCTCCATCTGTTTGAGACAGACATTGAGTACTACGGACCGACGGTAATGTTCCATACAGAGTTTTGCCTCACCAAAAGTATCCGACTACTTTTGATAATCTGCCGCTATCGTAGAGTTTGAGGCCAATGAAGATAAGCGTGATTCATATTATCTAAAACGCATGAGTCCAAGTATATGCGTGCCAAATATAGAAAATAGGTGGGCAGTTTTGTTAACGCATCCAATATCACTCAAAGGAAGAGAAGTCACTCTCTCTGTAGTGCTAATGCAAAATGCAGTGCAAGAGTAAACTTTGCATGTATCGTCAATCACAGTGTTTTGCACAATGCATGTAGATCTATTAATAGAAATCTTTACTTCTGATGTTGTTGACGTAACTCTGTTACGAACATTTCTTGCCCTCTCTTTTCAGAACTCTCGTAACGCCATCATAGAATCAGCCCTGTTGTGGGATTATAAGGAGATCCCATTCGTCATCAAGCAGGGTGACTACTGTAAGTACATGTTGTGTACTTGATGATGATGATGATGATGAAGCTTGTACATGTAGCTACATTTATCTCGTAGGGTGGTATAGATATCTCGTAGGGTGGTATAGATAATACACTAGGCAAACACTTGGATTCATCCTTTGTACAATTGGTTGCTTAAGCATAAAACTGTATTTTGATTGTCAGCTGCATCTGAGGTGTCACGTATTCAAAGCGCCATGGAAGAGTTTCACCAACATACATGTGTGAGGTTTGTACAGAGAAACGGCCAGCAGGACTACCTACATATCCAGCGGCTGGACGGGTGAGATTCAACTAACCAGCTATAACCAATGTAAAAAAAGCAAACTTTTTAACGTTCTGCTGCAGTACCAAGAAAATACGCCAGGGGGTCCAAAATCTAATCATTTCTAGGTCTCATCAATACCTACCAACCTACCAAGTTTCATGACAATCCATCAAATGCTTCTTGAGTTATCGTGCTAAACCACAGACATACAGACATACAGACATACAAATATAAACGCTATTGAAAACATGACCTTCTTGGCGAAGGTAAAAGTCATTCAAGTGATTGATTGATTGATTGATTGATTGATTGATTGATTGATTGATTGATTGATTGATTGATTGATTGATTGATTGATTGATTGATTGATTGATTGATTGATTGATTGGAAAAATATATTGTATCCTATCCTATGATTTTGTAGATGCTACGCATGGATTGGTGAGAAGCATGAAGGTGCTCAGAACGTGATTCTCGGTGACGGCTGTGTGGAGAGGGGAACCATCATTCACGAGCTGATGCACGCTGTGGGCTTCTGGCACGAACATCAGCGGCCGGACAGGGACAACTGGGTCAATATTCTGTGGAATAACATCAAAGACGGTGGGCCTATCCTCAACTCTGTCTATTGGAGCTTAGAGCTGCCCTATGGTTTGAGAAAGTTATGAATTTGATAATTTTCCGATATTTTATCTACTGATATTATAGATATTAGTCCTCAGATACGGTATCGTTGAGGATCACAAATTAGGTTTTCGTGTGAGACAGGTATCTGCAAATTAGTCGTGGCAGGATGATTCAATTGTTTACTTTATATTTCTGGCAGACAAGAGAGAAGACTTTGAAAAGCACGCGGAGAGCGGTATCAGCACGCTTGGGCTGCCGTACGACTACGGTTCCATCATGCACTACAGCAGCACGGCACACAGCGTGAACGGCCAGCCAACAATCGAGGCGCTTCACCCAACCAACGGCCTGATGGGACAGAACGACGGCCTGAGTTCCGGTGACATCGAGAAGATCAACACACTCTACAGTTGTGGTGAGTATTCACAGCGCTACACCTGTCCCCGCGAACAACAGACAGGTGGCCATTTAACTCAATTTTGTATGGGGACCAATCAGAAGAGTTAGAGAAGCAGCCACGTATGCTAATGAAAGGGATCCGGAGGTATAAAAAGTTTGCCTACGGGGAGAGGAGGGTTGGGAGAAGTAGGCGAAAGGTGGAAGAGGCAGAGGGAAAGGGGTAGGACATGAGTAGAAGACCGAGAGTAAAATGTGACAGGGGGATAGGTTCTTCTTTCCTCACCCACCCACCGTTTCCTGTAAGGCTCGGGAAGAGCATTTGCGCCGCTCGCGGGACTATATCTTTGCGTTTTGCAGAGTATACAGCGACGTGATTGGTAGTGCGAGTGGCAAACGCTTGATGGTGGTGCCGAGCTGCCGTTCAGAGCCCACACAGTTCTGACTTTGTCAAGCTGGACAGTGCGTATCTTTGTGAAAGGAAACAGAGAAACCACCTTTTATTATCCCACACATTTACAGGCACCCAGAAGTGGAGGACCGATGGCCGCTGTGGCGCTCGCTTCCCGGCTCCAGGGGCGACATCTGGCGAGTGTAATCCGCACGGCCAGTTCCCGTGCTGCTCTGCGAATGGGTATTGCGGATCTGGTGCGGACTTTTGCGACTGCCCGGGGTGTGTGGACTTCACCAGGGATCTTGGTAAGCACTTGATATGCATTATGAGCTCTGAAGTTCTTGCCCATTTCATGACAAGTTACTAATTTGTTACCTCACTCATTTTTTTCCATTCTCATCTTAACAACTTATTTCTCATTATGTAACTTAACAACTCATATGAACTGTCATACTAACTATCTGTCTATGTTAGGATGCCCTACGGTTGTCCTGTACGGCTCCAACACTGTGCAGGTCTCTAAGATGACGTCCTACACCATGACGGGAGACACCCACGAGGGCAGGCCCGTCTACTTCAGCAGCGCCACCTGCGACTACATGTATTACTACAAGGGTGACAGGAACCTGGAGTGGTGGGTGGGACCGCAGGTCGGGAACAACTTCGGGAGCGTGCACGTCAGGGACTCCCACCTGTACGCTGACGAGATCATCGGGACGTTCCGTCTGTGGGACGACCAGTGGATAGAGAACCCGGATGTGAAGATCGTCTGCTCTGGTTCGTAGGACCTACCATATTTGGGGATCACATGGGAACGTCAGGTCACCTACATTTACGTGTTAATTTGAATCATTTTAGCTTTTTTTTATTAAAATCATAGAGAGACATGAAACTTGATACTGAAACGATGCACTGGTAAGATTATTCCAATAGTCGTCGTTTGCAATCTAACCGTAAGATCTCAAATTTCTTTTCATTGTCAATCCTGGTTGCCCAGAAGTATGGTCACCTTTTTGCAACATCCCGTTGAAGCTTACAATCGCGGCTAGATAAAGTCTGCATTTTCATCCTTGCTCGTTTCAGATGACGCCCCACCTGGCGTTGTAGTTCCACAATCGGTAGGGGGCGCTACAGACTGTACGAGGGTCAGTCTGCACGGCGATGCCAACTACCAACCTTCCCGCATGACGACCTACACCAGAACGAGCCAGACCAGCGGCGGCAGACCTGTCTACGTTAGCGACAGCGACAGCCGAGACTTTCTCTTCTTCTTCGAAGACTACAAGCAGTGGTGGGTAGGTCGCACGATCGGACAAAACTTCGGCTTCGCTTATGTCAACGACTGCGCCATGACACCTGACCAGATCCGGTCCCAGTGGCAGGTGTGGGACGGCAGTCAGTGGCAAGTCGTCCCGTCGATCCATGCAAGCTGTGTCGGTATGTACTTTGTGTCATATAAACATTTTTAATTGTTGTTATTAGTAGATATCTTGGAGGACATTGTGGCAGTTAGCTTAGATCTCTAGAGCTTATTTAAACGAAACGTTTACTTTGGATACGCATCTCGTGTCTATGTTTGAATGTTTACAAACAACTTTCGTGAAATCTCTACTCTGCTTTCAGGTCATGCGTAGAGCAGCAAGCTGTACAACGACTGAACAGCCAGGATTCATCTTTTGAAAAGATCCTAAACAGTCAGTGACCAATAAAAGGAAGTTTCTGATTGTGGGATTTTGTGACATTGTGGATGATTATGTCAATTACATGTGATACATGACACCACATACGTAAACCCACACACTAATGAAGACATGCCATGGAGAAGTCACGATTCACTTTATTCTGCGCTCACCAACAGTCTCGTGAAAAGAGCCCCAAAATATTTTAAAACAGCGTGCCAGCGTCGCCCGCCCTGATTGACCAACAGTACAAGCTGCTGCCTCAGCACTGGTACAGCGTGTTGATCTTCTCGATGTCCAGGTCACTGAAGCCAGTGTTCCTCCAGCCGCCCATCACTGCACCGTTCAGAGGGCGCTGATAGAATTCAGAAGTACCATACATATAAGTAACGAGTATTCAAAACTTAACAGGTACTCGTTTATGTACATTTTTGTGCTGCCTCTACTCATCTGCCCCATTTTTTTGCTTTGAAAATAGTCCTTCAATATCATCCGTTTTTCATATTTGAAAACTTTGAAGAACTACTTACGTATAGATGGGCTCCTTGTAGTCTCTTAGTACTAATAATGTCTTCACAATGTTTTTTGTCTTTCTTTCGTACAGCATTTGGCAGTAACACTGCTGAATTTTCTAGCTCGATTCCTATCATTTATCCCGTTGCAATAATGCTATCTGGCTTTGTAATTCATTTGGGCCCCCCCCCCCACCCCTGAAACCTAAGTGCCTAAAATGTTTGGACAGTACAATGTGCAACTGTGTTTGGGTGCATGAAAACATACTACAAATGCTTGTTGAGACATTGTAAGATATTTGGTACAGGTCGGTAAGAACAGTGACCTTGGCTGTAATGGTCTCCAGGCCGTTCTTGCTGAAGACGTGGCTGTCGAAGTGCATGACGGAACCATAGTCGTACGGCAGGTTCAGGGTACGGCCCTCGGTGTTCTTGTCAAAATCGTGGACGTGAGCTACAGAAAATGGTAACATCTGATTAAAATAGTTGGAACGGTTCTAGGTAGGGCCCTCTGTGGGCTACAGGACATGGTCTGGGTATAGTGTGGAATTGGTTCCTTTTAAAGTAAAACAAGGACTGTGAGGAAGGTGACAGGCGGTCACCGAACTGTCGGCTGAATGAAACACTCAGTTGCGTAAAAAGAGTCTCTTTATTCAAGGACTGTGTAGTGTGAAATATATACTATGCCTACCAGTCTTGGCCAGTCAAAAAGATATGCGTCAGGCTTCAGGTCTTCTCGCTCCTTAGACTTAAAAACATTCTACCCCGCTATCTTCTCAAATAAGCGTCCTTCCTACATATTATACGTGTACCAGCCTGGCTAAAATTCAAAATGAAGTGTATATTCAACCGAAAGAAGGAAGGGCAGAGATTTATAAAACTTATCCAAAATGTTTTTGTCTGCCGTAATAATGATGAATGTCTGACCGTCTTGTACGTTTTCCATGTTTATCTGGACCCACTGGTCTCTGTCCGGACGATTGTGTTCATAATAAAAGCCTATGGAGTGCATGAGGTGGTGGATGATCGTTCCTTTCTGTAGACAGTCATTAGCGAGAGACAGCTCCTGGCGCCCTCCCTGGCGACCAACTGCGGAATGGCACCTGGAGTAATTTCAGTGATAATCAAATATACACACAAATATATATATATATATATAAACAATGAGCTAGTCATTTATCATTCCAGTCCATAGCATAGGTTTAAATACTATTTTGCCTTTTTAGTTAACCTTGGGAAATGAGCACTGTTTATTCTAAAACAAATGCACCGAATGAGGGCAGATTGAATTCTCGACATTACTCATGTTTTGTAAACTCTTAAAAGCTTTTTTCTTTGAAAAATTGAAGTAATGAGCAGTGTTGCGCTTTTTGTTTCTGGGTTCAAACAGTGGCGTTGCTCGTACCCTCCCAGTTTGCGGATGTGGATGTAGTCTTGTTCAGTCGTACGGGGTACAAACTGGATGCAGGTCTCGCTATGGAAGTCCGCCATGGCCGCCAGTATAACCGCCGCCTCAGACCCTTCCTCCGGAGTCTGATCTGACGTAGGCTCGGCTGTGGTAGTGGTGAAATCAAACTATGAAGACATGGGCATGGGCTTGGTTCTTTGTATGACATGTTATGAAGTTATGGGCATTAAATGGACAAGAGCAATGTACAGTATAAACTGTAGAATTTACGATGTGTTTTGTGAATAACACGCAATGCTATACGCCCATAGAATGTAAAACGTTAGTAGTATTTTATCGGGTCTTCAGCTGGTTGCATGTTGTAGTAGATTACAAATCAATGAAATGTGATGCAAAAGTACACAGCACTACCTGTTGCACAGACGTTACAACTCTGCATGCAGTTCACTAACATGTAGTTAGGGTTGACGTCACATTCCCCGATCATGGCCCAGTCATAACAGGAGGCGTGGTTATCCTGGCAGGTGGATGCTGTAAGTTAAACAACATGTACAGCTTATTACACAGTACATACACAATCAGCATCAGGTAAAATGAACATTATATGAACAAATTTATATCTGTATATGTATAGTCCATGTAACCGCCCTTTGGCATAACACACCAGCTTCACAGGCATGCGGTGCGGCAGCAGATGGTTTTATTGCACTAAACGACCTCTCACGTTTGCAAACCTAGCTGCAAGCATTGTTTAAAGCTATCTAGTACTTCTATTTCTTGTTGTTTTCTGGGCTGGTATCAGGCTGTATCAGTATATGTATATGTATAGCCAGTATACGCCAAAAAACAGTTACTCAAGCAACTGGATATGATTTTCCAAAATCATATCCAGTTGCTTGAGTAACTGTTTTTTGGGGTATCTTATCACCTGGATGTCTAACCTTCACTGACGTATAGCCAGTATATCTTTATAACCCTAACCTACATTTACGTTGGGTGAAAGAGTAAGAGAGAAAACTATACTTGGTTGGCAGATGCCGCAGCTGGCTTGACAGTTGACGAGCATGTAGCTGGGGTTGATCTGACACTCTCCGGTGCTGGCCCAGTAACTACAGCTGCCGTGGTTGTCCTGACAAGTAATTCTCTCAGATACTGCACAAAAACACATCTCTTGTCTTAACAGTTTTGCCATTGACTGTACATTGTTTTGATTGTGTATGGTATTTCAGAGTTCATATGAACGTAATTATCTTGCATGCCTCTATCAAAGTAAGCAATATCATTTAGGATATTCCTTTATTTGAAAATACTTATACTGATTTATAATTCATTATGACAGAAAAATGCAATAATCGATAAAGAAGACATCATTATCAATATTATTATCATTCTAAGCACTATAGCTATATAGATGACGTGGATATATATACCCAGTTGTGCAATATCCGATCGTACCCAGGTTTATCTTAAGTTTAGCATTTGCTTCAGCTACAAAACAAATTTACTCGCGGTTACTTTGTTCACAAAGACCGCAGCTCAACCGGCAGTTGACCAACATGTAGTTTGGGTTGACGTCACATTCCCCAATGCTGGCCCAGTGCGGACAGCTCTGATGCTCGTCCTTACAGGCGCTTGCTGGAAATAAAGAAAAATTCAAACACACCATTTTCGGTAAGTCTTGTTATCCGATGCAACATTCAACAGATTAGTTATCGTCTGAATGACACAAGACAAAAAGACGCAGCGAATCACGAAGTTACATATTTATTACACGGGGGATGAATAGATTGTAGCATAACAGAATGCAGACTGAAAAGGCAAAGAGGTCCATAAAAGGTCAGTATCTACTAGAAAACTTCCAGCAGTACATCTCATGTCCTGCTTACCGTATTCAGAATTGAAGACGTAAGGAATAATTCCGGACGGCCAAAGCTGGGTATCCTCGACTGCATTTCTGCCGTGCTGAAATGAAGACAACTGTGTCATCTGTCTGAGTTAACACTGTAAGCAAGTCTACAAGCATTAACTTTAAAAAAATACTTGAATCGTATTAATTGTGTGATTAAACTCGTCGAGACAAGGTTGCCGTGAATTGTAACACAGCTCTGAATTAAGCCTCCATGTCTACACGCCCATAGAATGGGACTTGTCATCCTTTTTTTCGTTAAGATAATAAGAAAAATTCCAGTCCAGTGACCGTAGTACTCACGAGATCTGCTGCAGCAATGTCACCCTCGTTCAGCTGACCTAGGGGAAAGGTTGTCAATAGAGGAGGTGTTAACGTCTAAGAAGACAGAATAAAAGGATGTGTGTGCCAAATCAAAGGGATACCACGGTGGAACTGGTGAAAATATTACTCACTCGGCGCGCTTGTGGCTAACCCAACCAACAGAAAAGAGATTATTCCAAACATGGCTGTCCGAGACATTTTGAGAACACTGCCTCTCGTTTTCAAAGTGTATAGCTTTTCTCTCGTCAAGCAGCTGTTGTCCGAGCTATGAAAACATTCTGGTGTCCCGAGTTATACACACAATATTTTTGTGGGCGTGTCGATTGAAAAAAAATACTCAAAATGTATTGATCCATCTGCACAGTGGGTTTTACCGTGTATAATGTATCTAACTGACATGTTGATGACACCTAGCATGTGACAAATTAGCCTAATGGAAACAGATTGATCTAAACTTTTAATACTGTTTTCTACAATAAAAAACGGCTTGTCGAAGTTTGGGTTGTGCTGGGGAACCTTTAGGCTAGCGGTAAGTCCGATAGTATGTTTGCCCTAATGGCTCTGTTGGTATTCCGGACAGATTAACCACAGTACGGATGTGACCCACACTGACAACAGGACGCGTTCCTAACTATGATTGCTACCACTGGGAAAGTGACATATGTTCCGAACCTCAGATAACCACAGAAATAGCCACGGGCAAACACAAACTTTCTTCACGTCCAGCGCGGTGTATGTAGCAGCGCGAGAATGACAGTGGCCGTATCGGCGGTAAGGCGCCACGTCCTGTCCTGCCCTGACCCAGTCTCCGGCTCAGTGCCACGTGAGCCAATAACGATTCAATATCTTGGCCTTGCAGTAACATCGATATCATGCCCATTTACACAGAACCGTATATAGCGCTATTTGACCTTTAGCCTTCACTATAACAGGTTGTCTATCGTGACGTCACTGACTCATCATTCTCCTCTATGACATAAAATTCCCATGTTTGCTAGTGGAATGCTTGTTACTGTATGCAGACAGGTGGAAAGAAAGACAGCACTAGATTTCATAGCAAGAGCTGCGCCAGTGTACGGTGCTCCGTTTATTTGTCGCAATCGTACAACTTGTTGATCTTCTGTATGTCCAGAGCACTGAGCACCTCCGTATCGCCCAGTACGATGCCGTTCAAGGGAAGCTGCAAGGGGGAAGGGAACATAAATGTAGAGATGAAAGACTGAACATGTCCAACGTTTCTGCCATTAGCTGTACTTTAAAACCACACATTACTGCTGTAGAACCGCGCGATCACACCAACTGTGCATACATAGATATGATAAAAATAAACACGTATTTCATTACGTAGATGTTTCCAACTACTTTGCAACCTACCTTGGGTACGATGGTCGCCCTTCCGTTGGCGCTGAAGGCGTGGCTCTCGTAGTGCATGACAGACCCGTAGTCGTACGGCAGCCCAAGTGTGCGGGTATCGGTTTCTTTGTCGAAGTTGGACTGTTCATCTACGTTGGAAACAATGGAGTCAATGTTGATCAAAGTGTCATCAAATAGACTTCCACAACATAACTACTATCAGTGTTGTTTTCGAAGGTCAGACTTTCAAAGGACAAGCGTATAGCAATGCGTATCCTGCCTTCTGTTACAATGTAGTCCTGAAGTCTGTTCACATGACAGTGGATTTTACAATGACATGTGGAGTAAACCATTCAGTACAGCCTAGAAGAAGAAATCGAAGATTTCAGACTTCCGGGATGTATATGCGATCCTTGGCTTCCTGAATTCCCTCAGGTCGACCAATAATTCCTGCTGGCTCCCGGCCAGATTCCTAGACCACATTTCCAGTTTCTGACCTTTTGACCTCCTGTCATTCTGGCTGTCAATCTCCTACCCACGTTTTGTCAACCTACCATGTCCGGACAAACAGATATATAAACCCCACACCTCAGCTACTCAAAACAATTAATACTTCCGTCCCCGGAATTGAAGTAAAAAAAGGCACCTGGGTCAACGTTGTTCAGCATGATCGTGACGTAGTCATCTCTGTCCGGCCGCTGATGTTCGTGCCAGAAGCCCACAGCGTGCATCAGCTCGTGCAGGATCGTTCCCTTCCACATACACCCATCCCCGAGAGACAGCTCCTGCATCCCGCCGCTCACACCAATATCCGACCAGCAACTGGGGAAAAGAAATAGACTCGCTAATGGTAACTGGGAGAAGCAATTTCCAAACGTTATAGACTTCTTTTAAACGACAACCAAAGCGATGATCAATGCTACTCCAGTTTCAATCTTGTGTCGGGGAATGGAACTTTCATCTCTTGCATGTCTTGCGTGACAAAGTATTTGTTAGTGATTTGGATGTTCAAATACCGCCTGCTAAACCGCAGTTCATCCTCAATTCTACAACTGTGTTTACCTGTCAGAATAACAAAACATAAAACACCAGAGATGACGTAATCTTTACCCATCAAGTCGTTTGATATGGACGTAGTCCGGCTCGTTGGTTCGGGGCACAAACCGGATACAGGCGGTCACCTGGTTGAACTCTTCAATGGCGGCTTGAATCTTCCCGACCTCTGACCCAAGGGGTGCAGTCAGAATCGTGCCTGTAAAATAAACATGATATAAAACTTGTCTTGTATCTCACCATGCCCTGATAATTTTTGTGCTTCTTCGGATATAATGATTTTTTTAAAATCATCCGACAGAATTGTCTTTTGTATCGCCAGAAAGCTTGTCGTGTACACACTTCCGCAATATATTTAGGTACATGTATGGACATATATATTGTCACCTCCAACAATACCGCCTCCACCGACGTCAGGTGCTGTAATTTGGGACGGAAAAAGAACAATTTTGAATGAACGTTATGCAATCTCTTAGCATGAGCCGTAACGAAAAGAATACGAGTATACGGATAAGTGAGCAGGTTTTTTCAGCTAAGTATTTATCGCAAAACAGCGACATACACAGGTTACCTGGTTCGAAGGCGAAGGAACTGCCCCAAGCGTCGTAACTGAAAAAGGGGTAGAAAGATGGCATATTTAAGCCCTATATCAGCTATATCATGAATCGTGACAAAGGCAAAATATATCTGCAGCACACGCTGAAAGATCCTCCACTTACCTCATGGATTGAACGCCGTTCTGAGTGGACGCCTGGTAGGAGCTCTGTCCCGGCCACCTGTAGACAGTCACCCGGCCTCCTGAATTGGTCAGTCTGCCGTCATGGATGGCGGCGCGACAAACGCCCGAATCCTGGCATGCAAAGAATAGCATCTGTTCAATGTTCTTCCCATACTTCTCATAGAAATGTATCTATCATTGACAACGCACAAAAGCTAAAGCTAATAGTTCATATTGGCAGCAGTACTCACGTCCGTGTACACGCCAGTTCCATAGACATCAGCGCCATGTGTACACCCAGAAGGACAATTGACGCTGTAAAATGTCCAACAATCTAGTAGTTTTACAACTGCTTTGGGAAAAATGTTACAGCAAAGAAAAGTCTATTTTTACTTCGTAGTCAAAACAAGAATCAAAGATTTCAAACTTTCGAGAAGTTAACTAAGATGTAGTTTGCGTTAATGAATTACATCATAGAATGCATTATTACTCAGGCATACTATCATATTTTGAAAGTTATTCCGCTATTACACCGTGATTTATGTTTCATACATTCCTGGCGGCCACATCCTTGAATCCAGGACATACCGGGTCAAACCCCTGTCAATCAAGTGAAAGCCAATCTCTGCCCACTCACTTTAGAACCCAAACATACAAACGTAGCATAAATTCGCGCCACCCAAAACGTCTGACATGTATATTTCAGGTAATTATTCATGTAAATTGGTCTTACGTAAAACTGTCTACGTCGTCGGCCATCTTGGTGGAGTCAGTGTGGCAGGTAACGGAATCTAAATAAAAAAAAGAGAAAAAAAAGAGAAAAAAACGTGAAATAAGCTTGCGTTACTAATGTTACGCCAGAAAGCTTCTCTTGAACACACTTCCTCAGTATATTTAGGTACATGTATGCTCATATATATATCGTCACCTCCATCGATCAGCTGGCCTCCACCGACGTCACTTTCTGTAATGTGAGACAGAAAAAGACAATTTTTACACATGGAGAATGAAAAGACTTGTGGTTAATCAATTTATTCACACAGGTCGTAAATGAAAGTATATGAATATACGAATAAGTGAGCAGGTTTTAACGCAAAATTAATAGCGACATACACAAGTTACCTGGTTCGAAGGAGAAGGAACTGCTCCAAGAGCCGTAACTGAAAAAGGGTAAAAAGATGTCATATTTAAGACTTACACAAGATTTACATCAGCTATATCATGAATCATTTCTGAGTCAAAAACATCTGCAACATATTTTGAAAGATCCTCCACTTACCTCATGGATTGAACGCCGTTCTGAGTGGACGCCTGGTAGGAGCTCTGTCCCGGCCACCTGTAGACAGTCACCCGGCCTCCTGAATTGGTCAGTCTGCCGTCATGGATGGCGGCGCGACAAACGCCCGAATCCTGGCACAGAATAGAGTCTGTTTAGTGCCCTTCCATGTACTTCCCATAATAAGAAATGTATCTATCGTTGACAACTATAAGTATGACGCACAAAGTTAGTTGATATCGTTCAGCAGTACTCACGTCCGTGTACACGCCAGATCCCCAGACATCAGCGCCATGTGAACACCCAGAAGGACAATTGACGCTGTAAAATTTCAAACAACCTAGAAGTTTCACAACTGATTTGGGAGAAATGTTAGAGCAAGGAAAAGTCTATATATTTTTACCTCGTAGTGAAAACAAGAGATTTAAAACTCCCGAGAAGTAGCTATAGTTTACGTTAATGAATTTTACATCATAGAATGCAAATTCAATGCATTATTACTCACACTATATACTATTATGAAATTATTCTGCTATCACGCCACGTTTTATGTTTCCTACATTCCTGACGACCACATCCTTGAACCCAGGGCATACCGGGTCAAACCCCTGTCAATCAAGTGAAACCCAATCTTCGCCGTCTCATTTTGGAACCCAAACCGATCATAAATTAGCGCCACCCAAAACAATACTTCCGTCCCGAACGTAATAACGTCTCTTCGTACATGTCAGGTCAGTAATCTTGTAAATGGGTCTTACGTAAAGCTGTCGCCGGTCATCTGGGTGGAGTCAGTGTAGCAGTCCGCGGTATCTAAACAAAAAACCAAAACGCGCATTTTCTGTCAGCAATGCAACTTTATTTAGTGCTTGCTAGTGTCAAAAAAGTTTTCAAGCAAAGAAAAACAAAGTAAAACCAGAGTGTGAGAAGAGTGGAGCAAATCTTACAAGCTCTCTGTGCAGGTTTCCGTGCTCCGTTTGATGATCCTGTAGAAGAAAGAAATGTGACACTTTGACGTACATGTACTGTATCCCACGTTTATACTGGGTATTAAAAATGAAGATTTACACGTGAGTCTCTTCACCGCACGCGAGGTTGGCACGTTCCGTGTATTTCTCCATGTCAAACGGGGTTGGCACGCTCGAAACTACTTTAGGGCGACCCTGCTTTATGGTGTCCTACTTTAGGGTGCTAGGGAGTGGAATACACAAACGTGTCAACCTCGCGTGCAGTGAAGACACTCACGTCATGTAAATCTTTACGTATCCTAGATGTCCAAAAGACTAATTTAAAGTTTAGCAAAGATTAATTCAAAGGACGATGAACAATGAAATAAAAGTAACGAAAGTTGCATTTATGGTAGGTGACAATTTTACCGCCATTGCAGTGGCATTGCATCGCACAGCCGCTATGGTAGAACTAGAAGATATTGGTTTACAGAAAGCGTTTCCGTACGCAACAATTGCAGAGGGACACATAAGAATGGTGGCAGCATGACGTATAACGTTATCGTTGTGGTCATTTAACCTATAAAAGCTAAACGTTGGTAAACGTTTTCGCATAGAGATTATAGTAAAACACATGAACACTAGAGGATAAGAAATATAATTTTCTCCGTACCGGAGCGGCTACAGAGGCCACAGCTCTGTGCACATTCGTCCAGCATGTAGTCCGGATTGGCGTCACATTCACCGATGGAGGCCCAATTAGCACAGTCGCTGTTAGTGTCACGACAGGTAGTACCTAGAGAGGGTGAGCTTACATGAACATTAAAGAGGCATCTACGTATTACTAAATAAGATGATCCACCCTAGATGTGCGATGTTTTGATGACGTTTTGACATAACGAACTTACTAAACTCGCTTCCAATGACGAAGGGAATCACTCCATTTGGCCAACGCCATCCGTCAATGATAATATTCCGGGAGTCCTGAAATATGAGTAAAGTTTCCATATACATGTATGTTGAAATCATCTTCATGAAAAAAATCCGTGATTTAGTTTCCACGACAAACTAGAACAGATTATCACATAGCCATACAGATGCGTAGCGCCTAGTTTATTGGATCGCCATTGTATTGTTAATAACTAATATTAGAAATATTTGTTTTGACATTATATTACATAACTGCACATGACTACGTTAGGATAGCATTACAACAGGGTGCAACATAGTGTATTACATGTACTTGGATTCGCCCGACCACGCACGTAATAATAATAATAATGAATCACTCCTATGAATATCTTTAATATTATATGTGAGTTACTCACACTGTGTACATTGGTAATGTCGCCCGAGTACAGGTGCAGGCCTGTGGGCAAGATCAGTGGAAACTATATATAAGCGATCTGCATTTAAGTTAAATTCGACCTCAGTTTTAAAAAGTGTGGTTTTACGAAAAACGTCCTTGTTTTTTAGTGTTATACTGCATGAAATTATTATTAATAAATATTAGTATATCCTTAATATATCATTAACAACACAAAATTAATTGAAAATGCAAACACATACATCGACGAACATCACAGGACGGAAACACCAAAGTCAACAATGGCGGCTCCTGTGTACCGCTTACCCTTGTTTGCTTCCAAGATAGCCTTCGTAGCAGTCTGCCGTTTCGGCGACCTCCGGAGGCTGTCGGCTGTGTGCAAATGTCAGAGCCAACTGTTAATCAGTTTTCCGTAGCTATGTAGGGAACTAAGATAACCTATAGACTTACATTATTGTAGATAGTACATGTACTATATGGATATTTCTCACATATGTATGTAAAAAGTGAGAAGTTGCCGACAAAGGCATGTGTTTATTTGTTTATTTGGGTTCATCACAACGTGAAAGGGAGGGCAAAACAGGTGCATACGTACCTTTACAAGTTGCCCCCCCCCCACACACACACAAAACAACAACAACTTATGATCATTAACATTGCCATTTATGTTCTACATGCTGATACATGGAATAGTTTAAGAAAATACCCACTATGTATCGTCGGTACAACGGTGCACACCGGAAAACCTTTTTACAATGAAAGTATTATCCACATAACACCCACAAGAATGGCATTAAAAAAACAAGATAACTCGAGAATAACGTTTTAACAACAATGTGTTGGGATTCCTATAGTCAAAGCACTGTTATTTGCATTGAAAGTCCACATCCGATTATACTACTTAGCTGTGAACAAGCCTTACAATCTGATGTTCTTTAAAGTATCTCCTTCGTTCTCAACCTACAATTCGGTGAAGAACAAACTTAAAGTAAACTAACCTGGCGCGCCCGCTGCCAGTCCGACCACAAACACCAGAAGTACCCCAAACACAGCCGATGCATACATGTTGAGACGATTAACTATCTTAACTTCCCAACACATTTATACACTTCTACGTAAGTTGTTCTTTTGGGCGTTCACTGAAAAGTTATTAAAGTAAATAGTTCATTTGTCTGTGTAATCTCTTCCTGTTACTTGCCGTCACAACTCAATCAAGAAGAAAACTGAACAAACACTGAAAACTTTATCACGAAAAGATTCCACATACTCCGTGGAGCACGAGCTCAATCATCAAATGGCGTACTTTTTTTATTTATAACATTTAATGACAAGACATGGTGACGGCAAACTCAAGTCTTTCAACTTATTTTATGCCACCAACGCACCAACGCAGAGGACAAATACAGGACAGTGTAAAGTACATTTCTCAAGGGCACAAGATCGGTGGCATGGCAGGACTCGAACCCGGGACCTCTTGGTTCTGAGTCGAGCACTCTGTCGATGCGCCACACGACCCCACACTTGGCATACTCAAACCTCTGTCGAAATACGTCCTGTTATGAATGGCAACTTAAACTGAAACAAGGAACATTTTGAAAACATTGGCTAATGTTTCAAATAGTATGATCAGCAGACTTGCCGTTTATATCAGCTGTATGTGAATGTGGGTCACTTGTATTGACCAATTAAAAAAAAGAAAGACCTTACGCCGTAGGCAAAGAGGAGCTAGCTAGTTGTATTAGACAATTAGCTATCATAAGTGATAAGGTCAGCAAATTTACATTTGTATTCTCATTAAATTTGACGATTTTAATTGCACATTTCTTGCCTTACGGGACGTTTGCTGTCTGCTGTTATTCACCTCATGCCTATTGTTGATGAGCCAATAAATATGTCTTCAAATGACAGGCTACACGCCATGGTATGGTATGACATTCCATTCTTCGTGTCAAAGGGTTTTTATATCATCCGCCGTGTATGGGGTAAACTTGATCCGTTTTTATTTTTTTGTAGAAGACACCAAAATATATCTTCTTATTAGTAAGCAGTAACTAAAATAGATAAACATTTTGAAAATACATTAGCTTTTGAAAGGTGGGGTGAACCTTGAAAGGCATTTTACTCCTGCCAAGTGTCTTTCTGATTACCATGCATCAATCCAACGTGCAGGTCAGATTAGGTGACAGTGGCACGGCGCCACCTCCGGGTGGTACCACTTCCGAACCACGTGACTTCCAGGCATGACTGACTACATCTGGTGTTTCCCAAGATTATGATTTTTGCTGACGTCATTTATGTAAAACGTGATGAGTGTGTGATACGAGGAATTCTTTCAAGGCACGAAAGGATCAGGTAACTGTACGACCCCCTTGTTCTGACTACTGATGTCATTTATTGATTACTAAGGGATTTCATGGGGTGCGCGTCTGCTTTTGCGCAGAACCACGTAGAGAGGTTTGACCTATACACCTTCCCGATAAGGGGTCCATGATCGATATCGTAAGGTCTGTGTGTGTGTGTGTGTGTGTGTGTGTGTGTGTGTGTGTGTGTGTGTGTGTGTGTGTGTGTGTTATACTTGAAAGCCATGCTATTCCCACTTTCCTGACTGCTCTACACTAGCTAACATTATGAGTGATTATCGCTATACGTAGGTGACAGGAAAAAAGCACAACAGTGAGTACCATGGCAGGCCAGCTGCATCTGAGCAAAGATGGCCATTTATTTTGTGCAATCGTACAACTTGTTGATCTTCTGCTTATCCAGGGGACTGAGATTTTTGACAGTTCCAAGGACGATGCCGTTCAACGGAAGCTACAGGAATGGATGCACAGAATATAAGATTGTAATTGGCTGTTTTTATCATCAGTTTAAAGATTATTTGGAATTACTAGTTTGGTATAGCACTGACATTGAATGGTATTTAGTAAAATGGTCAAATTAGATACGAATATTATAACCCACTTCATGGTAGAGTAGGCAGATAGTATACTTTGCTGGAGCAAGTGCGTAAGATTTCATAATACATCCCATCCGTAGAGTTCGCCTGCAGTAACTGTTGCTTCATATAACAATGAAATAACGTAAATCTTATCTTCATCTTACCAACCTACCTTGGGTACGATGGTCTCCCTTCCGTTGATGCTGTTGAGGTGAGTCCCGTAGTGCATGACAGATCCATAGTCGTAGCTCAGACCCAGGGTGCGGGAGTTAGACCTCTTTTCGAAATCAGCATAGCGATCTGAAGGAAATAAAACGACAAGAATGCGCAACATTAACTACTTTGGTGTTCGTTAATGATAATCGGTGGATTCCGATTTCACATTCATGTGAGAAATAAAACAAGGGAACAGAAACAGCCATTCAAAACGTCAAAACGACTTCCTGCCATTCGATAGTAATGTAAATTCTGAAGTTTATTTACTTGAGGTAAAAAAAAGATGTGAAAAAATTTGGACTTAAAAGGAAAGAATGCACGCACGTTCGTCTGCGTTTAGTATGCAACCCTTGAATCTGTTGGGAAGTCAGTAGGTATTTTAGGAAGCCAAGGTGTCTGCATGACCTTTAGACCCACATGGTGTCAACCCACTCCGGACAAACAGATACGCAAACCCACAGCTCGGCCACCCAAAACAATTCTTCCGTACCCGGTATTGAAGTAAAAATAAGAACCTGGGTTAACGTTTTCCAAGTGGACCGTGACGTAGTCATCCCTGTCCGGCCGCTGATGTTCGTGCCAGAAGCCCACAGCGTGCATCAGCTCGTGCACGACCGTTCCCTTCCACATACAGCTATCCCCGATAGACAACTCCTGCATCCCGCCAATACGACCGACGCTCGAGTAGCAACTGGAAGAGATTATCATCATGAGTTATATACTGTTTTATGAAATAAAATCGCAATTGTAGATTTAACTACATAGATATATGTCACTTATCTCTTGCGTGGCCAGTAACCATTGAGTATCAATCAAATATCATAGTTATCATATCGGCACATTACTGATCTATGGACTCTTAACATGGATCGCGTATAAAGGACATCATCTTTACCCTGATAGCTTTTTAATGAAGATGTAGTCCTCTTCGCTCTCTCGGGGCTTAAACCGGAGGCATGTCTGTCGGTTGAAGTGTCTAATGGCTCTCTGGATAGAACCAAGCTCCGTTCCGGCAGGTGCAGTTACAATAGCTTTTAAATCTAGATCTGTAGATCAAACAAGACGTAACGCTTAGCTTGGAACACTGCTCCCTGCTGTCCCGTTCGCCAATGCACGTTCCTGTCTCGCAAACGGTCGTTGCCATTTTAAACGGTCGATGCTATGTCACTTAAGCCTAGGTCACAATTCAAAACCGGGGCCCGGCGGGCTGTGTTTTTTTTTTTTTGCACTATCGGACGGGACCCAGACGGGACCCGGTCGGCCAAAGTCTTACAGAAAGTAGTAGCTATATATCAAGACCTATTTTCCTCATTGCACGAGCTGAAGATTTTGTAACATGTTAGTTAGGATAGAGAGAGTAGCAGAATAAGTTGCCACGTACCGGATTGAGAGCGGCTACAGATGCCACAGCTCTGCGCACATTCGGACAGCATGTAAGCAGGGTTGGCGTCACATTCGCCCACGTTCGCCCAACCCACACAGTTGTCTTCCTTGTCAATGCAGTCAGCGCCTGGAAGGAGAAACCTTTCATGTACATTTGTAATACTGAGAATTTCATTAAGTATCTATCTTTATGAAAGAACTTATTTATCCTAATCGTACTTTGACAAAATGCCTTACGGTGTCTCAGTAAGAAACCTGGACTTACTAAAGTCATTGCTAATGACGTAAGGAATCACTCCATTCGGCCAACGTGGTGCATCTTGGATGGCGTTACGAGAGTCCTGAAACAGTTGAGTAACATGGATAACTAGGATAGATTATTATATGCATACTTACAGCATCTACGTCAAATGATCACTATGCCATTTACATTAATAAATGTATATGTGTACGAATTCTCTGCGATCGATATCAGTCCTCTAATGCTTACGTCACAACTGCACCGGTGCCTGCACGGAGAGTAGCGCTGGGCCAGACTCTGAAGTCTGGAGTCGGACACAGGCTGTCGTGGTCGTAATTAAGACCCCGTTTGCTATTATATAATTATTAATAAAATAAAATCCTTAGCGGTAACCCACAGTGATGCCAGCCTGTAGGGGTCCTGTGTGGGCAGTGGGGAAAGTCGTTCTGTGCAGCTGATAAGTAAAGTAATAAATGGCCCGGTGGACTGTCGGACACCGGGAGGGTGTTATCACGATTCTTAAGGTCCATTTTTGTCACCGGGACCCGAGTTGATTTTTTGAACTCCCAGTTTAAAAAATCCAGCCGTGTGTGTGTGTGTGTGTGTGCATGAGTGTGTTTGTGCGTGAGTGCGTGCATGCGTTCTTGTGTTACTTACAGGATCAACACCGGCAATGTCCCCTGAATACAGGTTCAATTCTGTGGGTCGGGAAAGATAATCAGACACTACAAGGCAGTGTAAAACACAAGCCATGGAAAGAATGCAAGCCATGGAATGTCGATGAAGTGTTCTCTTCTATGGGTCTACACGACAGCCTTTTACATTCATCACAAAGTCTCTGTAACCATGCTTGCCAATCATGAGATATTCCTTGTGAAATTGATATTGACCCCGCATTGGCCCGTAAACTTTCAAGCTCTCTGCCATAATTGCAGTGCCTGGGGACAGATAATCCACAACGGCGTCTCAACATTTGAGAAGGGCCAGGAAAGCTCGCCAACAAAAGGACTAACTGCACCAGTTAGACTTGCCATTCTCTGGGGAGTGGCTGTCAGCATTTCTTAAAGCAAGAAATATCAAAACAAAGCAACATATCTGCAAACGTGGAGAGATGTTAGAACCTCCAAATTAGGACTTGACCTCCTTTAAAGCTTACATACCCTTGTTGGATTCCAATATGGCCTCGGTGAAAGACTTTGCCTTCGGCGACCTCCGAGGGTTGCCGGCTATATGCAAAATACAGATTGAACCAACTGCAGATTAGCTCCTACTATGCCATATTGCAAAGTTCTGTCAACAATATGTACATAATGATACGTTGCTAGCTGAATAAATATCCTTTGAATATCTTTAGCAATGTGTAAACGCGTAAATGTAACATCAGGTACATGTACATTGTACTATGTAGACATGGCTTACCTAACGTCATACATGCGACTAAACTTCTTTTCAGCAGAAAGTGTTTTTTCATGTTTAACATCTGAATACTTTGCATCTGTGAGCCATATGTTTGAACTATATAGCTATGTACACTGCTGTAGCACGTCTGCTCCAAAAGCATACCAACCTGGCGCACTCGCCACCAGACCGACCCCGAACACCAGAAGTACCGCAGACGCTGTCGATGCACGCATGTTGAGACGATTACAAAGCTGAGTCAGGTCTCCTTTATTACGAGGTACCCCCGCACATTTATTACAGATAACCTTTATTGTTTATACACGTCCATGGTCATGCGTAAGCTGTTTTGATAGGCGCTCACCAAAGTTTGATATAAATAGTTTGTTTGCACATCTCTTCCAAGTGTGAGAGTGGGTCTATATTTATCTTTTGTTTACGCGTCTATTATCAACCTGATCAAAACTATATACCTGGATGCTAAAAGGAGACTTTTAAAAATTCTGTATCATTGAATTCTATTCCATGATACAAAGAAGTAATATTGGTAATCATAACTGTACGTAACTACAAGATAAGTGGAAACAACAACTCGTCGATCTTCTGCAGATCAAGGGAACTGAAGTCTTGCGCAGCTGCCAGCACGATGCCGTTCAACGGAAGCTGCGGGTGGAGCGCGCACGGCATAGAAGATTGTATATAAATGGGCTCATTGTTTTCATCATGCAAACTAATACTAAATTTAATTCTAAAAAGCACAAAACACTAGTCATTACTGAAGCTATAACAGTGATCTCTGCTCCATTTATTTGCCAGCCAATAACGGCTGTAAATGTGTTTATTCCTTTATTTGCCATTATAGCAGTTGTACAGCGTGTTGACCTTCTGCAGATCCTGAGAACGGAAGTCTTGAGCAGCTCCCAACACGATGCCATTTGTGGAATGCTGCAGAAGGGGGAGGGGGGTAAAAATCTTTTTAAACAGGAAACTCTTGTGTCTTGATAGTACAAAGCCAGAGAATGTACCCACTGACACGACGAAGTGTATGACTTGATTAAGATGGTATCAGCCATTCTGTTAGTTAAAGATCCCAAAGTTACAAAAGAAGGTAACACACTGCGTACTGTTACAACCACAGTCTTGTAGTGGACGTGAAGCCTGCCCTGGGTACGATCATATATCACCCGTTCATACTGAAGGCGTGACTCTTGTAGTGCATGATGGACATGTAACAGATTAAGTTTTAACTTTTCATATTATCGCTTTTCCACACACACACACACACACAGAGAGAGACCTGTACTTGAAAGCCGTGTTAGCTAGCATATTGTGAGTGTAAATGAGAAAAAGACACACAAAACAGGGTGAGTATCATAGCAGGCCATGCCAGCTAGCTGCATCTGAGCACAAGCGGCCGTTTATTTAACAATCATACAACTTGTTGATCTTGCGCACATCCAGGGAACTGAGGTCTTCTGTATCTCCAAGGACGATTCCATTCAACGGAAGCTACAGGTGGGGATGCACAGAATATAAGGTTGTAATGGGCTGTTTTTGTCATCATTTTAAAATAAAATTACTGTTTTGGTATGGCGTCATAACATTTATCATTGATATTGAAGGGCATTTGGTAAAATAGTCAACATAGATAAATATGTTAGACCATACTCGATGGTAGACAGGTGATACAATTAGATATAATTGACTTAAATTTATTTTACGAGAGCAAGTGCGTAAGATTCCATAATACATCCCATCCGTAGATTCGTCTGTACTATCTGTTTGTTTGTTTGTTTGTTTGTTTGTTTGTTTGTTTGTTTGTTTGTTTGTTTGTTTGTTTAATATCACATGACATAACGTAGACCTTGTCTTGATCTCTAACCTACCTTGGGTACGATGGTCTTCCTTCCGTTTATGCTGAAGGCGTGGGTCTCGTAGTGCATGATGGATCCATAGTCGTACGACAGGCCCAGCTTGCGGGAGTCAGACAGCTTGTCGAAGGCGTGATGGTATTCTGAAGGAAAACAAAACGACAAGAATGCCCAACATGAACTACTTTGGTGTTCGTTAATGATAACAAGTTGCATGAAAGACTTTTTTGGGTGGATTCCGATTGCACATTCATTCACTGGAAATAAAACAAGGGAACAAAACAGCCATTCAAAACGTAAAAACAATCTCCAGCAATTCGGTAGTAATATAGATTCCGAAGTTTCACTACTCGATATAGAAAGATGTGAAAACGTTTGGACTTAAAATGAAAGAATACACGCACGTTCTTCTGCGTTTTGAAGGCGGATTTCGACGTAATCATCCCTGTCCGGCCGCTGATGTTCGTGCCAGAAGCCCACAACGTGCATCAGCTCGTGCAGGATCGTTCCTTTTCCCAGGCAATTGGTACCAAGAGACAACTCTTGCATCCCGCCTCTCTTGCCGACTTGCGAGTTGCAACTGGAAAAGATTATTATGTGTCATGGACTGGTTTATGGAATAAAAATGCAACATCTTGTCGTTGGATTAACTAAATTGACATATGATAGCTAGTGTCATTTGTGGCTTGCGTGATCACAAACCGTAATCATTGGGTATCAATCAAATATCATTGTTATCATATGCACATTACTGATCTATGGACTCTTAATACATACAAGAGGATCGCGTCATAGAGGACATCATCTTTACCCTGAAAGCTTTTTGATTTTGACATAGTCCCCTTCGCTGGCCCGGGGCTTAAAATGGATGCATGTCTGCTGGTTGAACTCTTTAATGGCTCTCTGGATCCGACCAACCTCCGATCCGGCAGGTGCAGTTACAATAGCTTTTGGATCCAGATCTGTAGATAAAAAAAGACGTAACCCTTAGCTTGGAACTTAATATATGCATATCCTGGTCCCTGCTGCCCTTTTCGCCTTGCACGTGAGCGAATCAAAACTTTCCTAAAGGACAAAAGTGTAGAAAACCCCGTGGGAAAAGCAACATTTCGATTCCAAATGTACGACAGTATCGTGAAAAATGGTAAAGAAACTAGTGAAAAAGAAAGTGCCCTAGTTCGGATTCGAACCTAGGTCAAAAATCCTAAAACATCACGGTGTGATACAGCGTGCTAAAATACTTTAAATGCGCCTCTGTGCGACGTGGCATCGACCGTTTCTAATGGCAACGAGACGGAAATCAACCTCGCTGATACTCGAGGAGACACAAAAGTCGTAGTTATCTTGGCAGATTTTTGCTGTAATTCAGAATAAAACTTTTTCCTTCATTGCATTTGCATTGCGCCCAAAAGTACAAAAAAGACGAAGAACACTGGACTAACATATTTGTAACATGGTATTTCAGACTTTTGTTACTCTAAGCGTATTTTGAAATTACGCACAGGAAAGGTTACAACAACTGTACTTATAGGTAGTCTAGGCAATATATCAAGATCTATTTCTGCATATAGCACGAGCTGAGGTTTTGTAACATGTTAGTTGGGATAGAGAGAGTAGCAGAATAAGTTGCCACGTACCGGATTCGGAGCGGCTACAGAGGCCACAGCTTTCCGCACATTCAAACAGCATGTAACCTGGGTTGGCGTCACATTCACCCACGTTCGCCCAACCGGCACAGTTGCCATTGTTGTCAGAACAGGAAGTGCCTGAAGGAAGAAACCTTTCATATACATTTGGAATACTGAGCATGATGTGATCAAGTGTCTGTCTTTATGGAAGAACAATAGTTACCCTAATTATACTTGGACAAAATGCCTTACGGTGTCTCAGTAAGAAACGTAGACTTACTAAAGTCATTGCTAATGACGTAAGGAATCACTCCATTCGGCCAACGTTGTGCATCAGGAATGGCGTTACGAGAATCCTGAATGAAACAGTTGAGTTAATGCTTTAGATAAGCTAACTTTCTCTGGTAACATGGACAACTCGGATAGATTAGTGTTATACTTACAGCATCTACGTTAAAATGATCACTATGGCATGGACATTAATAAATGTATACGTTTACAAATACTGATGCAATCTATATCAGTTCTTGTCCCCTATCAGTCCCCTATAACCAGAACGTTACGAATAATCAATATGGCTGAACCTGTACAACAGCTGACTCTGGTCTCATGATATACTAGTAGGTACTAAAGGTGAAGGTGATCATTAACCATTATATAAAGTTTCACCCTCAAATATTGTATTGGCGTGTTACTTACAGGATCAACACCGGCAATGTCGCCTGAATACAGGTTCAATCCTGTGGGTCGGGAAAGATAATCAGACCTATATAACTCACTACAAGGCAATATAAAACACTAGCTATATAGCCATGGAAATAATGAAAGTCATAGAACGTTGATAAAGCGTGCTCCTCTATAGATCTACGGCAGCCTTGATCACAAAGTCTCTGTAACCATGTTTGCCAATCATGAGATATTACGTAAAGCATATGCATGTAGTATCAAAGAAACGCATTCGAGGTTATCAAAAGCAACATATCTGCAAAGGTGGAGACATGTTAGAACCTCCAAATTAGGACTTGACCTCCTGTAAGGCTTACATACCCTTGTTGGATTCCAAGATGGCCTCGGTGAAAGACTTTGCCTTCGGCGACCTCCAGGGGTTGCCGGCTGTATGCAAAATACAGAACCAACTGCAGATTAGCTCTTAGTATGTCATATTGCAAAGGTTGCAAAGGTTTGTCAGCAATATGTACCTTGTGATAAGTTGCTAGCTGAATAAATATCCTTTGAATATCTTTAGCAATGTGTAAGCGTATTTTTAAGACATGTATGGAGACATGGCTTACCTAACGTCATACATGCGACTAAACTTTTTCTGCAGAAAATGTTTTTCAACATCTGAATACTCTGCATGCTGTGAGCCATATGTTTGAACTATAGCCATATACACTGCTGTAACTCTAGCACGCCTGTTACCAACCTGGCGCACTCGCCGCCAGTCCGACCCCAAACACCAGAAGTACCGCAGAAACTGTCGATGCACGCATGTTGAGACGATTAACAAGCTGAGCCAGGTCTGCGTTATTACGAGGTACCCCAGCACATTTATACACATGCATGAACATACGTAAGCTGTTCTGATAGGCGCTCACCAAAGGTTGACATAAATAGCTTATTTGCCTATCTCTTTAATTGTCAGTGTGGGTCTATATTTATCTTTTGCTGGTACGTCTATTGTCAACCTGATCAAAACTATACCAGGAAGCTAATATTTGGAGACATTTTTTTAAATGCTGTGTCATTGAATTCTGTTCCATGATGCAAGGAAGCAATATTGGTAATCATAACTGTACGTAACGACAAGATAAGTGGAAATAAGAACAGAACACTGAGTATCATAGCAGGCCAGCTGCACGTTCGCACGTTTATTTGTTGCATTCGTACAACTTGTTGATCTTCTGCAGATCCAGGGAACTGAAGTCTTGCGCAGATCCCAGGACGATGCCGTTCAACGGAAGCTGCGGGGGGAGGACGCATAAAATAGAAGATAAATGAGCTTATTCTTGTCATGTAAACTACTCGTGCCAGTACATGTAGTATAGCATAAGAAGATCTAATATTGATATTGAATGATATGATTCCATCTTCAAAGCGCGTCTGCAGTATCTATGGTCCACTATCACAAGAAATAACGTGAATCTTTTCAACCTACCTTGGGTTCGATGGTCGCCCTTCCGTTGGTGCTGAAAGCGTGGCTCTCGTAGTGCATGATGGATCCATAGTCGTACGACAGGCCCAGGGTGCGGGAAGTAGACAGCTTGTCAAAGGCGTGACGGTGCTCTGAAGGAAAACAAAACGACAGTAAAAAAAACACTCCGGTGTTCGCTAATGATGACAAGTTTAATGAAGGAACTGGGTGGATTCCGATTACAGACTCATGCGAGAAATGAAACATGAGAACAGAAACAGCCACTCAAAATGTCAAAACGACCTTCCTGCAATTCTATAGTAATGTAGACTCTGGGGTTTCTTCACTTGAGATAAGACCATGTGATAAGGTTTGGAATAAAAAAAAAGAATGTTCGCACGTGTTTCTGCGTTTTCACGGTGGATCGTGACGTAGGTATCCCTGTCCGGCCGCTGATGTTCGTGCCAGAAGCCCACAGCGTGCATCAGCTCGTGCAGGATCGTTCCTTTTCCGAGACATCCGTTACCGAGAGACAGCTCCTGCATCCCGCCGGCAACACCGACCTGCGAGTTGCAACTGGAAGAGATGATTATCATGAGTCATGCACTAGTTCATGAAGTCAAAACGCAACATCTTGTCTTTGTAAACATCATCTTAGTAGCTGATTCTACTGTGTACAGGAGGAGCAATGGGTTTTCTCCCTAAAAACTGTAACAACAACCATATCACGTTGGTGAAAATCCATCCTAGTACCAATTCACACCCTCCTGCGCCTTGGCTACATTTTGATGCATTTCGCGTGGTACGGCAAACTCATATCTTGGTATGTGTGCTGTATGAACGTGGTTATGCACATTGCTGATCTATAGAGTTTTGAAGTAGAATCTTCGCGCCATAGAGGACATAACCTTTACCCGGTAAGCCTTTTGATGTGGACGTAGTCCCGTTCGTTGGTTCGCGGCACAAACCGGACGCACGTCCGCTGGTTGTACTCCAGAATGGCGGACTGGATCCGACCAACCTCCGATCCGGCAGGTGCAGTTAGAATCGTTGCACCTGCAGATCAAACAAGACGTAACCATTAGCTTGGAACTTACCCTTTTCCCTGCTGCCTTACCTACTACCCAATACACATTTGGTGCCAAACGGCTACCTTAGTATGGGCTGAAGGCTAAGATACTCTTTCGGTACTTAGAGACATTTAAAATCTAGCAATAAAGTATTACATTGCTGTTGCTGAGTTTTCATGTTAATCTTTCGCAATGCTGTTCAAAAGTTTTTATGAGTCGTCTTTACTTCTATATCTTTTATTTACATAGATTGGAACCTCAGCTTTTAAGAAGCATTGAAATATTTATGCTTCTAAATATATGTTGCTGATGTTTTTTCAATCTAAAAGAAATGCATTTTGCCATTATATGATATGTTGACAAGGGAAATAACGAATATCCGTGTAATTGAAGCCCTAAAGTGGGCTGTAACTCATATTCATAACGTGAGACGTTACCTCCATTGTCACCTCCGTTGTTACCTCCATCGGTGCCACCATCACAGGTGTTGCAGCTCAGCTGACAGTTCACCAGCATGTAGTTGGGGTTGGCGGCACACTCACCAATGCTGGCCCAAAGGCCACAATTCTGGTTGTTATCCGTACACCCTTGAGATAGAATATAACCAGTCAAATCATATCCAGTACAGCTTTTCCTTTACTGTCAATTTTCAACTCAGAGCTGTGGGTTTGTATGTCTGTTTGTCCGAG
This sequence comes from Branchiostoma floridae x Branchiostoma japonicum, assembly GCA_013266295.2. Taxonomy (NCBI): domain Eukaryota; kingdom Metazoa; phylum Chordata; class Leptocardii; order Amphioxiformes; family Branchiostomatidae; genus Branchiostoma; species Branchiostoma floridae x Branchiostoma japonicum. Next base: position 10,232,180 of record CM023824.1, read on the forward strand.
CAGATTAGGTTGATAGTACTTGGGTGGCCGGGAAGATTGACAGGCAGAATGCCAGGAGATCAAACGGTCAGGCACAGGAAATGGGGTGAAGTTGAAGGTCACAAAAAAAACCAAAATACTTGCCAGAAGTCTGAAATCTGCGGTTTTATGTCGTTGCTTTGCGATGTGGATAACATTTAGGATTTTATTTTTATTCAGTCTACCCGATAGCATACATCATCTGCATCTGACAAACGGGTAAAAGCGACTGTTCTCTATAATGCGAAACTCCATCTCAGTACCTGTCGTACACACGCTACAGCTCAGCTGGCAGTAGTTCAGCATGTAGTTGGGGTTGGCCTGACACTCGCCGATACTGGCCCAGTAGGCACAGGAGTCGTGGTTGTCTTGACAGCTTCTTGCTGTAATATAGAGTATAAAAAAAACTCAATTTTTTTATCTATGCTGGTTACCGACACCTCAGCATATAGCAGCTTGATGAGCATTGACATTGCGACCCAAAGTTGTGAAAAAAGACGATCGGAACAGCGAAATAAAGGTTTAGGCTAGGGAACAAATTTTGTTAGAATTGTGACATTTTATAATTTAGACTTCTGTTACTCGTTTAACGTTAATTAGGATATAGAGGGAGTAGCAGAATTATTTATTACCGGAGCGGCTACAGAGACCACAGCTCTGCGCACATTCGGACAGCATGTAACCGGGGTTGGCGTCACATTCGCCGGAGGCCGCCCAACCGGCACAGTTGCCATTGGTGTCAAAGCAGGAAGTGCCTGGAGGGAGAAATATTTGAATAATCAAACTAGTGTCTGTCTTCATGAAATAACGCAGAGATTCTATAATAGTTTGATGTGAATGCTTTACGGCCCATCAATAAGAAACGTAGGCTTACTGAATTCATTGCCAATGACGTAAGGAATCACTCCATTCGGCCAACGTCGTCCATCAGTGATGGCATTGCGAGAGTCCTGAAACAGTTGAGTTAATGCTTCATGAATTCAGAATAACTATATTTCTCCGGTAACACAAACATAGAATAGATTATTGCATACATACTTAAAGCATCTACTTTAATTGATCACTATAGCATTGACATTAATGACATGTAGACACGTACAAATACCCTGTGATCTATATCGGTCCCTCTGACTAGAATATTACAAATGATCAATATGACTGAACCTGTACAACAGCTGATTCTCGTCTCACGATGTATTTTTAGGTTGTAATATATAGTGAACGTCTTGTATTGCTTAAGCCCCACCCTTAAATATTGTATGTGTGTGTTACTTACAGGATCAACACCGGTAATGTCACCTGAATACAGGTTCAATCCTGTGGGTCGGGAAAGATAATCAGACCTATATGATTCACTACAGGGCAATCTAAAACACTAGGCATGGAGAGAATGAAAACCACAGAATGTTGATAGTACAGCGTGCTCCTCTATAGATCTACACGACTGCATGATGTTTGACAATCATGACTCCGATATTTCTTAAAAACGAATTCAATACTATTAGAAACAACATATCTGCAAAAGTTAAGACACGCTAGATCCGTCAAAAATAGGACTTAATCTCCCTTAAGGTTTACATAGTTTACCCTTGTTTGCTTCCAAGATGGCCTTGGTGACAGACTCTGCCTCCGGCGACCTCCGAGGGCTGACGGCTGTATGCATAATACAATACCAACTGCATATTAGCTCTTAGTATGTCATGTTGCGAAGGGTTACCTAGTTGTCAGCAATGTTTGTTTTTTCTTGCATATTTGTACCATATGCTAGGTTACCGCCTGAAAGAACATCCTTAGAATATCTTTAAAAATGTGCATGCATATCTTTTTAAGGTGAGTGAACGTAACGACAGTTATGTCGATATCTGATATGGCATTCCGTTTGACGTCAAACAAGCTTCTAAACTTTTTTATTTTAAACATCTTTAAAATATGGCAATTGAAGAATCCGTACCTATAAGCCATATGTTAAGGTTTTGACTATAGGCATATACACTTCTGTAACGCTAGCACATCTGTTAAAAAAATTATACCAACCTGGCGCACTCGCCGCCAGTCCGACCCCAAACACCAGAAGTACCGCAGACACTGTCGATGCACGCATGTTGAGACGATTAGAAAACCGAGTCAGGCCTCGTTACGTACCCCTGTACATTTATACACATGGTCGTACGTAAGTTGTTCCGATAGGCGTTCACCAAAAGGTGTCAATATTAGATACATTTAGTTCATTTGCTTGGGTAATCTCTTCCAATCACCGTCACACTTCAAACATAGTGAAACTATACAAACACTTCCAATCATCTGTATTCAGACAAGATTCCTCGTGCACCTTGACGACGACACTTAACAAGTAAAACTTTGGCCATACCATAATGCAATCTGTCGTGAAACTGCACTTGAAAGTACCACACTATTCAGCAACATTTGTCCCCTATCAGCTAGTAGACAATATGATAGTCCTAGTATCCCCAGCAGGGTGTGGGTAGCTCAGGTTGACTTCCCAAAGTTTCTGCTACATTGTTCGTTGCCAAGAAGTTGGTGTAGACTTATTTCGATAATACGATGTTTGCTCAATATTACATATGATAAGAAAGGAAACCAGAAGGCAGACATGTTCTCAACGTGCCAATTAACTAACAACTGCAGATAAGATATAGATGTTGCGCCTTAAAGTAGGCATGTGGAATGTCAAGTCTATTCAGCAAACATAACATTGCCTTTCCTGTATATTGATATCTTGTCTGTCTCTCTACAGAAAGTTTTTTTTTTATTCAGAAATTGTAACATGACAATACAAAGTGTGCACTAGGCAGCAAGTATGCTGATAGCGTGCACACCTAACACATGATACTCATTTACACCTGAGTCAAGTGAGGAAAGTCGTTTAAAGTGCCTTTCCCAAGGGCACAAGGTCGGTGGCATGTCAGGACTCGAACCCGGGACCTCTTGGTTCCGAGTCGAGTACTCTGTCGTTGCGCCACACGACCCACATTAAGAAAGTTTTAATAAAAACAATTGAGTATGTTGCACATTCAGTGGGAGACTGAAGTCTGTAAATGCTTCAACTCTTCAACATTAGTATAAGAGGAGGAGTGATGATAATCATGATGATGTTGTAGTATGATAGAAATATGTAAATCTAATTGTAAAAAGTACAAAACACTAAATGTGATTACTGGATTCTCCATTTATTTGCCAGCCAATAACGGCTGTAAAACGTGTTTATTTCTTTATTTGCCATTATAGCAGTTGTACAGCGAGTTGAGCTTCTGCAGATCCAGAGAACTGAAGTCTTGAGCAGCTCCCAACACGATGCCATTTGTGGAATGCTGCAGAAAGGGGGAGGGGTGTAAAAAACTTTTTAAACAGAAAACGTTTGCGTGTTGATAGCGCGAAGACAGAGTATATACATGCTGACATGACGAAGTGTATGACTTGATTTATGCAAAAGGTAAATAAGACACATGGACGTTAAAGGAGGCGACATACAAATTACTGTTATGATCACATTCTTGAAACAGGCAGGTAAAGTTGAAGATACACTCATGTTTGTATTGTAGGTTTATCCTATCTTTCATTCACATGGACAGCCTGGGTGCCATCCGATTTACTACCGGGCCCCTTGTACTTGCTGGCCCGAACAAAAATCGGATGGAACCTGGGCTATCACATGGTGTCGTTTCCATTTGCAAACCGCTTACCAAGATATAAAATGTGTAGGTGTTGGGTCATTATGTGTTATACGTCATAGTAATGAAAATGAAGCCTACCCTGGGAACGATCACCTGCCTCCCGTTCATGCTGAAGGCGTGGCTCTCGTAGTGCATGATGGAACCATAGTCGTACGGCAGGTTCAGGGTGCGGGTCTCCGAGTGTTTGTCGAAGGCGTGCCAGGAATCTGAGTTATAAACGAAAACGTCTGCTGTATCATTTATCATTTTTCAATTTAATTATCAACATAAACACCATCTGTGCTCTCTGTGTTCTGATGGCAAGTAAACTGGTTGTGAGTGAATCAATAGAAAAGTTCGGTTTCTGTCATCGTGTAGTTGAATGAAGTGCTGGAGGATAGCATCAACGTCTACCAACATTCAGCATTCTACAACTGCTCAGCAATGCAGTCCCCTACTCTACGAGCCATGTTCTCTGACTGAAGTAGTGACGACACAGCGCGCTAATTTTAAAACAGACGACACAATGACCCCGGATTCTATAGAAGAAAAAAGGGAAGTGCAGACCTTGGGGTACGTTTTCCAGGTAGATATAGACCCAGTCATCTCTGTCCGGGCGCGAGTGCTCGTGCCAGAAGCCAGCAGCGTGCATCAGCTCGTGCATGATGGTCGCCTTTCCGAGACAGCCGTCACCGAGAGACACTTCCTGGGCCCCGCCCTGAACACCCACATAGGCATGGCAACTACGGAAAAATAGACATCATATGATATAGAAAGACCTTAAAATTGAAATGTCTCGATTGTCCGATTTCATTATTACCGTCGCCAAGAAGGTTATGTTTTCCTGTGTGTGTGTGTGTGTGTGTGTGTGTGTGTGTGTGTGTGTGTGTGTGTGTGTGTGTGTGTGTGTGTGTGTGTGTGTGTGTGTGTGTGTGTCAACAGCATAACTCGAGAAGGCTTAGATGGATTATCTTGATATTCGGTAGATGGGTAGGTATTGATGAGAGCTCCAAATGATTAGATTTTGGGGCCCCTGGCGGCTTGTTATGGTACTGCAGTGGACTTCCGATTTTGATATCTCGTGATCTGGACATGCTAGGGTCATGATTTTTTATCCTATATCCAAGCCCCAAGCCCTATCGACAATCCCCAATCCCTATCCCTAGTCCCCAATCCCTATCCTAAAACCCCAATCCCTATCCCCAATCCCCTATCCCCAATCCCCAATCCCTATCCCCTATCCCCGATCCCTATCCTTATCCCCAATCTCCAATCCCTATCCCCAATCCCAAATCCCCTATCCCTCTATTTCTATCCCCTTTCCTATTCCTATTCGTCTATATCCCTCTATCCCCTATTCCAATCAGGACCTCATTTGTATAATTTATGAGGAAATCTTTGTTTAAAATAACACTGATATAATTCATGCAAATGAAGATCTTATTTGCATAATCAATGAGACAGTGAAACATTTGTAATTTGTCAATCATAAAGGTTAACAATATTTTGCGAAGGTCGTGGAACCCTAGTTACCAGATAACTTCGATATATTGCCTCGTCGCAACCGTCTTGCCATCAGTATATCGAGAAGGGACTGATACTAGTATGAAAAATACCCTGTACTCTTCCTGATGTGGATGTAGTTCTGTTCGTTAGTTCGGGGTACAAAGCGGATGCAGGTTCGCCCGTGGAACTCTTCCATAGCGGCTTGAATCCGACCAACCTCCGACCCGGCTGAGGCAGTTTGAACTGTCGTGCCTGCAGATTGAGAAGGGTCTTGTTGCATCTGGTTTGATACTCATGATGTACTTAGTTGGAATCAACTTTTTACCTCCGTGTACGGAGGTTTTGTTTTAGGCCATATGCATGTCTGTTTGCTTGTGTGTCCGTCGTTATTCCATATGCTAGACACGTCGGAGATACTGTTAGGAAGGTAGGTGAAAAAGTGCTGGAAAGGTCCCGGAAAAGGTATCTCAATTTCTGTCTTCAGTTCCCTACTCTTCAGTTCCCTGCTAATATATGCATAATGCGAGAAATTCACAATAGGAACTTCATGAAAACTGACGGAACTATGAAATCTTCGTTTTCATGATTTAGTAGAGAGATCTTGCTGAGGAGCTTCTGTATATTTACACTAGCTCTTAATACGTATATGAACAGATCGTTACCCCCGTTGTTGTTGTTGTTGTTCGTTCCCCCACCACACAGGTTGCAGCTCAGCTGGCAGTTCTGGTGCATGTAGGCGGCGCTGTTGGTACACTCGCCAACGCTGGCCCAGTACCCACAATGCTCGTGGTTGTCCGTACAAGCTATGAATAATATAAAATCAAGCAAGTTCAATGAGGCATGGATTTGGTTCTGATTATTCAAGCATCTTAAATGTAAGTCCATGCCTACCTGAAATATATGCTGACCTGAGTATATTAAGTATGATCGTGGTGAAACAAATTCTCAACCTTTACAATACATCTTATTATATGTGTTTAATACATTGTTATTAGGCTGCTTTTGACACTTTTGCATCTCTATTGCTTATAACTCTCTTGGTATCCAATCTACCCTTTCTAATCGTATCTTTAGCTTTAACTTTATTTATTTATCAAAAAACAGCATCGCAGGAATGCAGCCTGAATTGTGTTGTAGTTTACAATATGTACAGCTGTGTAAAAAAATTTGATCATTTTAGCATTAACAGATTGACAGTATCATGTGATCATTCATCTTTATATATTGACGGTCACTCATAATATCCGATAGTGGTATAAATGTACATTAGAAAGGAAGTAAGACAAGTTAAAATACAAATACTCTGCAGAGGTAAGAGTTTGAAAATCAATTTTACAACTGTTGCTGCTACATGATTCGGAGAGATCTGGGAATTTTAATTTTTAGTCTTTAATCTTAATTTTTAGTCTTTTAAAAAAGACTGTCTGTGTCGTAGCCTGACTAAAATCGCGCTCCTGGCGGCCGCCCGCCCCGCAGGTTGCCAATTCGGGTGGGGGTCATTATACTCCCGGCCGAGAGCTTGTGTAAACACAGGGTAGTCATGACAAAAAAGGACCCGCATCATACAGTTGATAAGAAAGTCCACCTCACCTCCCCCACCACCGCCGCCGCCGCACAGTCCGCAGCTCAGCTGACAGTTGGCATTCATGTAGTCGGGGCTGTTCTGACACTCCCCAACACTTTGCCAGTAGGAGCACCACTCATTGTTGTCTGCACATCTTGCTATGATTCAACAGTTTATAGTTATTGATTAGATATTCGAACAGCATTTCTGGGTGATAATACATGTATTTTACACATCGGTCTGAGTGGTGTATCATCGTCACTACTAGTATAAATATTTTTGTATCAGTAAAAAGCACATCATAGGATTTGTAATAAATACATGAGTACTAAGTATACATATCATTTCAAAATAAATCTATAGTAGCCGGCAGTGGTCGTGTAAGCAAGCATACTAGAATTTCTAGGTGCCGTGGCCATAAGTTATTTAATCTCCAAGGATCCGGCTCATTCTCGTGATTGTTTTACACTTTTTAGGACTCTTTTCTACTATTGTATTTTTTGTACCATATGCTAGGTTACCGCGCCTGAAAGAACATCCTTTGAATATCTTTAAAATGTGCATACATATCTTTTTTAAGGCGAGTGAACGTAAGACCAGTTATGTCGATATCTGATATGGATTTCCGTTTTGACGTCATACATACGGTTAGGAAGAGGCGAATCGTTAAACTCCGTTAAAAATACAACACTAGAAAAGATATGCTAAATGTTGAAATTAAGAGACGTAATACTGAGAATAAGCCGATCCTTTCATCTGCATGGAGCTTATCACCACCCAGTATAAGGACCAAGAAAAATGAGCTATTGCGTACCGGTACCCGAGCGGCGACACATGCCACAGCTCTGCGGACAGCTGCCCTGCATGTAGCTGGGGCTGTTGGTGCATTCTCCCACGGAGGCCCAATAACCACAGTTACCGTCAGTGTCAAAACAGGAAGTGCCTAAAGAGAAAAAAAAATTAATCATTGAGATTTTCAAATAACCTCAGATTATATCAATACATTAAAATAACATTTCAATGGTGTAGAACACGGCGTGATCATAAGGGACTTACTGTATTCACTACCGATGACGTAGGGAATCACTCCATTTGGCCAGCGCTGTGCATCTTGGATGGCGTTACGGGAGTTCTGCAATAGATCATGATCAAAGGAAATTCAAAATATGGGCCTGAAAACACTATATGTATCCTATGCAGATTGAATGCGCCTGCTTTACTAGGAGGCAACACCTGTAGTCGCCCGGCGTAGTTATGTGATCTGAACATCGATTAAAACAGAAACCAAATGAGTGATGTAATTAACTGATGCCTGCCAAAAGCAACGCTTTTCAATACGATGTTTCTGTTCCAATTATGTACGTCTCAGTGACAATGTTGCATGTGACGTGGAGTCATTTTTCAAACATAAGTAACTGCGCATGATTTTTCTGTACAGTGTATTAGACTTGTTACTCACCGGATCCAGACCATCGATGTCTCCTTGGTACAGGTGCAACCCTGTGTATTGATCAAGATGATCACAGAGATGATGTCAACATCTAATGCAACTGAACTATAAGAAACTAACTGTGGAAGAGATCGGAAAAGTAACAGAGAATTTCCTGCTGTGGCAAGACTTCCTTTCAATTCAAAGCCATGTTTGTCAAGTACGTTGTATCGCAACGAATGTCTATCACAACTTGTAGTGTTTAACATTGAATTGTCACCCTTGTTAATGTTGGGCGTCATCAAAGAAACTATATACTTAGAAACTAAACGGCATCGATCCACTAAACTAAACATCTGCCGCCTGTAAGGCTTACCCTTGTTTGCCTCCAGGATGGCCTTGGTGGCCGTCTCCGGTTCCGGCGGTGTCCGGCGGCCGTCGGCTGTGTAAAGGGAACAGAACATACAGAACATACGGCTTCATTTGTAACATGTGTCAAAGATACACACATACACAAAGCATTACAATATGGATGTAAAAAAAATTGTCGATAACGTACCTTACGTTATCGACAAAGATTGCATCGGTACCAATCGGACGGTCAGAAAAGAACGCACGCATGGTGTGTTGGTTGGAGGGACGCGGTAGTATGAATAATTTCAGGATCAGGAATAGTAATCGTATTGCCTAATGTGACGAAAAGTGCCGACTATATGTACATCCTCACACCAAGATGACTCATTTAACGAGAAACAAACGCTGTCACAGATCGGAACCAAATAATTCAGCACGGAGCTGTCTGTGTGAACTAAACAGCTGCACACCTGGCACCTACCATCTCTCAGGTTTATACAATCTACAGAAAGTAGAATATTGGATTTTGTGATATCCTCAACATAAGAAACGAAAAAAAAAACATTATGATGTCTACTGAAGTAATCATAACTTGGAAAAATACAAGTTTACTTTTGCAGATTCGAATTTTTTATGGAAGTACTAAAATTTATACCGTAATGTAAAAATATGGATGGAGATTGTTTACACCTAGGGCGTCAGAATAAAGCATTACACATTTGAAAATTGCCATCCCGAATTTGCTGGAATGAATACGCCAGATTCCGACATTTACAAAATGTTCCACTGTTAGTATACTAACCTGGCGCGCTCGCCACCAGTCCGGCCCCGAACACCAGAAGTACCGCAGAGACAGGCAAAACGTACATATTGAGACAACTGGCACGTAGGACTGGGTCTCAATTATCACAGAGTGCGCGCCTGTACTTATACACACCTTCATGATTCGATTCGTTCTTAAGAACATCTACTGAAAAGTCAACAAAGGTGAGTATAAATAGTTCGTTAGTGATCGATATCTGATGCTCAGCGTCACAACTCAAGCACAAAGAAAAGTGATCAAACACTTATAGAGTCACTCTAGGACACAATGTCAGAAGAGCTTGGGTTAGGAAGATTAATCTGCTAATGGAGCCATGTGACTTCTTTGTGTGAATAACATCATCTGGTAATTCCCATAACCGTAAGTTTCAAGGGATTAAGCTTCTAAGGGATATATATATATATATATCCCTCTCTCTCTCTCTCTCTCTCTGTCTGTGTGTGTGTGTGTGTGTGTGTGTGTGTGTGTGTGTGTGTGTGTGTATGTGTGTGCGTGCGTGCGTGCGCGTGCATGCGTGCGTGCGTGCGTGCGTGCGTGCGTGTGTGTGTGTGTGTGTGTGTGTGTGTGTGTGTGTATGTGTGTGCGTGCGTGCGTGCGCGTGCATGCGTGCGTGCGTGCGTGCGTGCGTGCGTGTGTGTGTGTGTGTGTGTGTGTGTGTGTGTGTCTTTTCATTTTATTCCTGTCATCTGTCCTATGGAGAGTGTTAGGGAAGAGTTTCATCTCTAATGTAAACCATAATCACGACAGAACAGGTGATTCGTGCGGCAGGTATGTTTATTGACGTGTTGTTGAGCAGCCGTACAGCGTGTTGACCTTCTGCACGTCCAGATCGTTCAGACCCGCGTCAGTCCACCAGCCCAGCACCACGCCGTCCAACGCACGCTGTGTGGACATATCGTGAAAATACACATCAGAAATATTGTGTTTCAGATGTCTAGAGGTGTCAGCCATTCACAGAATGACCATGCCCACTTGATGCCGGCTATTTCTACAAAGAACCCAAAATGATCCGGTTTAATTTTTTGTTTCCATTTCTCGGGCATATGCATTATCTCTACTTACAAACCTGAATGAACTCAATTTTCATATCAAAACTATAAAAATGCATGCAGATATAGCTGAGCACGTGAGCTGCTGAAGAGGACGCTGACATAATCGTAAACAAAAAGCCAATCCAATGTTACTCAAATGACGCGTCTTTACAAACTTCGAACAAATGTACGCGCACAACGTCTGTGAACAAATCAATAGAGTCAACAACTCTTCAGCAACGTAATTGTAGCTAAACTTCTTTTACCGATTGCTTGCAATCAATGAATTGGGGTTCTGCCACATGCTTTATCTATTTCCTGAAAATTCAACTAATGAGTCAACTGACCTTGGCAGAAATGGTCTCCATGCCGTTGACACTGAAGGCGTGGCTGTCGTAGTGCATGACGGAACTGTAGTCATACGGCAGGCCGAGCGTACGGGACTCCTGATGCTTGTCAAAGGCGTGCCACTGATCTGGAACCAACCAATCGGAAGGGTTCATAGTGATAGTGTTCGTATTTTGAAGATTCAAGATGATCTCAGCAAAGACTAATTATAAGCTACTGTTACTCGAATACATATTCGTCCTCCGCAACTTTCATTGGGAGATGGCCGTGCCATGCATAAAGACACATTACTGTTTGGTTTTTATGTTTGGTCCAATGCTGAATGAGAACACGCTTGTCGAATGATCTAGCTCGTGGTTTGTAAAGTATGATGAAGTAGTGGTCCAGTGAAAATAAAAACATCATCTATACGTCTTAGATGTAATTTTGTGGGTTTTTTTATGGGGGGGGTCCTCCCTCGAGATCTCTGTCGCCCTCACCTCGGTCTGCGTTGTGAAGGTGGATGGTGACCCACTCGTCCCTGTCCGGACGGGAGTGCTCGTGCCAGAAGCCCACGGCGTGCATCAGCTCGTGGACGATCGTACCGCTCCTCAGACAGTCTACGTGCAGGGACAGGTCCTGCAGACCACCTATGCGGCCGACCTGGGAATGACAGCTGAGCATCGCGTGGAAAAACGCAAGGTCAGAGGACCATAACACTGTCCTTGTCATTATATCCTGACAGCTGTATTGCCTATCTGACACACTGAAGTACAGCATGACCTTCTATGTGATTTTTCACATGTCAAAAAGAGTATCAACTGCGAACATGGAGTAAGGCACTACACAACATGGGTCATATTAGAGTTGCAAAATTTCAAAAAGATAAGATTGCCTATTTTGTCGCTTGCAGACGCCGGTCACTCGAGCTCGCTACTATTGTTTACGTTGCAAATGCACAGGCCGCGTAACAGGCATATGTAAGAATGTCAATCACTCATTTTCGTAAAAATTGATCGATGGGGAATGGATTAGAAATGATCAATCCCATAATATAAAGTTTTGGCACATGCTTGTCCCCGTACCCGTCTAGTTTCCTGATGAGAACGTAGTCCTGGTCGTTTGGAGTCCTCGGGACGAAGTGGACACAGGTCCGGGTGTTGAACTCCTTAATACCGTCCATGATCAGCCCTGCTTCTGAACCACGCGCTGACGAGCAACAATGAAGAAAATCTAGTAAAGTAACTACAATTTACACATTGTAGTTACACAAGAGGTGATGACTCCGACCAGATCACAGAGTTCAGTGCTGTGATACAGTTTTTCTGGTACTAGTGGGTTTAAAAACGAATCATGAAAGTGTACGTGTACATTTCCATTACAGAGCTAGTGACTGGTGTACTCCAAAAGATCGTAACGTATCTCGATTGAAAAACAAATGCAGCGAAGATATCGACGGTTTGACGCTCACCAATGGGGACATGGCAGATCCCACAGCTCCAAGGACAGGAGTTGGTCATGAACTCCTGGTACTGTGGGTTGGTGCACTCCCCCTCCCCCGCCCAGTACGCACAGTTCACATCCGTGTCGTTACAGGTCTCGTACGCAGGATCTGTGTGGTCAGAGACGTACACCAATGTGCTACAGTCTAATTACCAATGTGATCCATTCTATCTGTTACTAGGTCTAGCTTCTTAACTATCTTAACTAGCAAGAGACATATACTACTTTATCTATGGTTCAAAAACAACCCAGAAAAACGTATTGGAACTGCATTCGTACATTACCACCATGTTTCCATTTCCAAAATCTTGATACATCACAGTGGACAAGCTGTAACCTATGAAGTTTTACAATTTTTTCACAGTTTGTTTGTTTGTAAAGACAAACTGCAAGTTGATATATTCTAGAGTGACCGGGATGAACAATGATCCAGTACCTGCCTGACACACCCCACAGCTCAGACGACATTTAGTGTTCATGTAGATGGGTGTGGTCACACATTCCCCGATACCAGCCCAGTAGGCACAGTGCTCGTGTTCATCAGCGCAGTCTGCCCCTACAGAGTTTTCAAAAAATGTTTGGTTTATCTTTCGATTAAAAAACAGCAAATATCGCTAGATATGTTGTATTACGTGTTGAACAATTTTAATCCATTCTTTCTCTCTTGTATGTTATACATGTAACATGCAATGTACATTGTTCAGGGAGAACTTGAACATTGATAATGGCGGAGCTGGATTCAAAAGTATTAAAAAAAGGCAATTTACTATTTTAGGGATAGTTGAAGCCTTTCGACCTCGTCTTCCTTCTCTTATAATACCAAGTATAGATTGGTTTATCATTGTATCGGAATGAGATAAACGGAACTACAAAGTGCATATACATTTATATTCACTTTGTATAGTTATATGCACTTTGTACATGTATGTACATGTATACTTTGATGTACATTTAAAAGCCAGAAAGTACAACACACGGTGACACACTTACTGTACTCGCTACTGATGACGTATGGGATGACTCCTCCCGGCCAGATCTCAGAGTTCAAAATCGCATTCCGAGAGTTCTGGGGATGAAATACAGACTGAGACTTATTCTTTGCGCAAAAACTATTCTCAAGGGTCACTCATTCAAGGCCGATGACCAATGATGACTAAAACCCGAACCTAACATAAACTACTATTTACTCAATCTGTAATATTTTGCGAGCTACGTTTGTAGTCTCCAAACACCTGGCCTTGACAGTGTCTTTCGTTGTTTTCTGGGTGTAGATCGTTTGGCAGTTTATCTCTATGGAACATAGGTCTATATCTGTTTGTCTCCCTGACTTTCTTTAACCTTTAGCACGCTACAGTAGCCATTTGGCTACCAATTCTCTATTGGTTAGGCAGCAGGGAGAATGTTAAAAACGTACTTTTCCAACTTGCCAAGCTCTGTTTATCTTAAGTGGAACGTAGGGACTGTTAGCAAAAGCTGTTTAAATACTCACGGGGTCCACGCCGACAATGTCGCCCTGGAACAGGTTTAGGCCTGCACAACAGAGCGTCCAAAACTGTCTTCGTGATATTTTATAGCCAGTTGTCGGCTTTTATTTGGCAGGTTTAGATCGTTATTTAATGTAGCTAGGGTTAGGGCACCAGGGGCGGTTAGGGTTAGGGATTTTAACTTTCAAACAGGAATAACTCTACAACGACACAACATTATTGTCCGATGATGACAGGTACACATCGCATCTACAACTAAATTCTCATTATTAATTTCACGTTTCTCTGCTTAGGAAGGACACATACAAAATTGTATATGATACATATGTGCACAGTGATGATACAAATATGGAATACGAACGACCGAAGGGTTAATTTCATACTTCATATGGTCTAATGCTCCAGATATGTCATCTCAATCAACTACCAGTTGAAATCAGAGACAACTACGGCTTCGCCATACATGTAGTATCTGTTGGAAATAATCTTGTACCCTTGGGAAAGGCACTTTACACGACTTTCCTCACTAGAATCCATCGGCTGATAAAATGTTGAGGCACAGTTAATTGTAGAATGTTGGATAAAAGTTAGTATGACAGATAACGGCCTAAACGTCTGACAGAACGCTAGATTAGCGCCGCGGATTTGACCCCTTACCTTGGTTGTGACGTAAGATGACTTCCATGCCCATCTCCGGCCCCGCCCCCCGCGGTGGGCTTCTCTGCGCTGTGAATATGGGGGGGGGGGGAGTTTTAAAATGCAGATTTGCGGTAAATGAATACTTTAAACTCATTTGGATGCCTTTACCTTCGTCGCACAACCACGACGAAAACCTTTTTTTAAACGACAGAAGAAAGAAACAGGCGACTACGGGTGCAAGTCTACAAGTGGAGCCAAGACGTGCGGTCATGCCTACTAATATATATTTATATTCAGTATATATATATGTATATACTGCTTTGAATATATATTCACTTATGATTTTTGAAATAATTCTTAACATTGAATATCTTTTCATCGACAGTTGGAAAGACACGTCCGCTTTATAATATCAGGTCATTTTTCACTCCCACGTTTTACATGTGATATGAACTTCATACACAGCCAATGGTCTGCCATGTAGAAAACTGCGACCAACAGATCAATGGATTGATTTCAATCCCTAGTTTTTGGACGTTTACAATGGCACAAAACGGAAAGGTCTACTTACAGGGTAAGCTTGTTACAGCATCATTGCAGACGCAGAAAACCACAGCGATAAGCAGAGAGACATGCATTGTGCAGTGTCCCGTACAATACTACACACGAGTCCCGTCCAGCAGAAATGATGCCTGACCTTCACACACTTTCTCGTGCATGCTGTATCTATGGTGCATTCTAGTGTGCATCTTGTTTCTTATCATGTTCAAAATAGATTTAAGATGTATTGCTTATGTCCATATAAACACTTAATCATATCAATTCAAATCAAAAAGCCAATGAGAAAAATATCAATGAAAAACAAGGAATAGCCTATATCATATATATATTTGCAATGTTTTAGACCAAGAAAAGTACTGTAGATTTTTGACACAAAACAGGGTTTTGTTAAACAGTTCTTTCGTGCCCCAAGAGTCTTCCGTCATCACTGATAAGCTGACTATTTCAGTCCTACTACAATCATGTAGTTTCCTACACTAATAGTTACCACCACCAGACACCTGGCAGTTTCACAGGCCTATCTAGTGATAGATATCGCTCCGAACTGAGGCACATGTACAGTAACTACAATTTATATTTCACAATGACATTTACCCTTCTTATTAGCTAATTTGCTATACCATTCATGTGCATTTACAAAAGAATGAATATGAAGTTTAGCCAATGAAAGCCAGCAATTTCAGCTCAGTAAGAATCATTAATTTACTGTTCACATAATGCTATGAAATATGGCTGATCTACAGACACTTTAGAACACCATTGATTAAGGCATACTTAAGTGTTAACTATGTATGTTTGTGACACATTTGTATTAAAATCAGGAACATGACATATCTGCATGTGGGTTGTTGACTACAATGTACATTTCAAACAATCCAAGTGCAGTTCAAAACACAACTGATAGAGGTCTCTTCTGCACTGATGTTTGGTGCCTTGTATTGTAACATGTGGCTTGAATTATACATGTATGTGCTAATGTATCACTTAAGTATTAGGTTGAAGAAGATAAGTACTTACAATTTTTCACCATTGTTACCTCCGGGGAAGGAGGTATCCTTCCGCGGAAGGGTAGGGCGACTGGTCGGCATTTTCATGTTCGCAGCTATATCTCGCGGTTGGGTGGGCGGATTTTTGTGGGACTCTGTATACGTTTTGCTGTTAGGCTGCAGTTGTGGCACGTTCCTTTTTTTTCGTTGTATATGTGTTTTCGGGCGTGGAAATGAAACCTTTTGGAGGCCCCTGGACACCCCTTTTTGTCTGAAAATGGTTATGCATAAATTACTTGGCTGTTGTCAAGGTATAGCCGGGTGCGTCCATTTTTATCAGGCGTCTGACAGAGGGGTGTGTCAGGTTCCGATAAAAAGAAATTAGGTTTTAGTCAGATCGTAGGCGCGGGACGGGGTCGGAGATTAGTTGTTTCAGATGTAGGCGATCAGATGCAACTTGGCGCAGTTGACGGCAGTGGTTAGCTACTGTATTACACGTTATATTTAACGTTTCATTTTACTGTTCTGGTTGTCATTTTGTGTTTCGTTCCGTGTTCCTTGCGGCTTTCGTGTGTTTGTGTGTGTGTCTGTAAACAGTATAACTCGAGAAGGCTTAAATGGATTGTCTTCATATTTGGTAGGTCGGTAGGTCTTGATGAGACCTCGAAGTGATAGGAATATGGGCCCCCTGGCAGCTCGTTATGGTACTGCAGCGGAACTTCCGGTTTTGATATATGGTGATCTGGACAAGCTAGGGTCATAATTTTTGTATGGTAGGTAGCTCTTGTGCTCGGGAAGAAGTGACATAAGTTTGGGCCCCCTAGCGGCTTGCTCTGAAACTGCAGGGGCATTTGTATGAAAATGTTTAAAGTACGATAACTCAATAACCGGTCGACGGATCGTGATATTTGGTGTGTAGGTAGCTTAAGTGATGCTTGACATAATTAGATGACAATTAAGGTAGCTAACGGTAGCTAACGGTAGCTAACGGTAGCTAACGGTAGCTAACGGTAGCTAACGGTAGCTAACGGTAGCTAACGGTAGCTAACGGTAGCTAACGGTTACCGTTAGCTAACGGTAGCTAACGGTAGCTAACGGTAGCTAACGGTAGCTAACGGTAGCTAACGGTAGCTAACGGTAGCTAACGGTAGCTAACGGTAGCTAACGGCAGCTAACGGCAGCTAACGGCAGCTAACGGCAGCTAACGGCAGCTAACGGCAGCTAACGGCAGCTAACGGCAGCTAACGGCAGCTAACGGCAGCTAACGGCAGCTAACGGCAGCTAACGGTAGCTAACGGTAGCTAACGGTTCAATGTGGTACTCAATGATCCACTGTGTAATGGCAACGTAGTGCCTACTACTGAAAGATCCCATTCCTATCTTTCCACTGCCTATTACCTCCCGAAGCCTATTCAGATATCCATTTTGCACCTCAACGACTGAGGAAAAGACACACCGTCTCGCTGGGAATCGAACCCCCGATCTCTGGATCTCCCGTCAGTTACCACAACCACTCTTTTTGTCATGATAATCATAAATTTATTAATAACCTCCATGTAAGGGACACCGACCTTATTCCTGGGTATAGTTTTACGTACCTTAGCGAAGCTCATGGGTCGACGTCGTGGCTTGATCATTGCGTCTGCTCCGATACTATGTCTGCTAGTATCTCAGAAATGTGTGTTCTGTATGATATTGCCCCATCAGATCATTTCCCTCTCTGGGTTTCATTCGACTGGACATCGGCTCCTGTGTTTACAAACACAGCTGGTGACGGAATTTTACCCCCAAAGAGATTCAATTGGGAACGTGCATCCCCCTCTGACTTGGCACGGTGCCCTCTTATCTGAAATCCAATTGCCAATCAACGCTCTTTTATGTCTAAATCCTAACTGTAAGAACAATGACCACAGAACTTCTCTTGACAATTTTATCTCTGCTATTAAAAGTCGGAGCTCTTGAAAGTGCAGCTACGACATCCCTCCCCACAGGAAAATGTGGCACCTCCCACGCTTTGTGGCTCCCAAAATGGGGCCATTTGGGACCTAATGAGATCAACTCGGGCAAAATTTAAACTAGCTTTATTAGAGAGTGTCGACGTGCGGAGGCCCTGCACAGGGCAGATGCGCTCGCCTCTAGTCTGCATAAAGGGGGTAAAGTCGGCTTCTGGTCTACGCTGCGGTCTCAAAATGGCTCCAAGCCAAACCTCCCATGTAACATCGACGGCCACAGCGGTGCGTCTGATATCACTAGCATGTGGAGGCGTTACTACGACTCTCTTCTGAACTCTGTTGCTCCCAATGACTGTAAACAATCTGTAGATGACACAATCTATTCTGAGGTCAGCTATGACCCGGGAATGTCGGCACCTGCACCTGAGGTATGCGCAGCAATCAACAGACTTCAGAACGGGAAGTCCTGTGATTCTGGCGTTCTTTCAGCTGAGCATCTAAAGCATGCGGGACCTCGGCTTACCATTTTGTTCTCTCTTTTGTTTTCCGCTATGCTAGTGCGTTAAGGGTAACTCTCATTCCAATAATCGAGAAACAAAACCTGAATCCTTCCCTTAAGAATAATTATCGTCCTATTGCTATTTCCAGCCCCATTTTCAAATTATTTGAATCCCTTCTCCTCAGTCGCCTTTCATCGCACCTTCTCTAATTACACTGTTTTGCAACACTGTTGTGACACTTTGATCATAATACAGTAAGCAAAATTTCTTGTAACAGTACTCATTCCCCAGTAACAGTCCAAAATCAAATAGCTAACACAGATGACAGTGAGTCTGTAAATCTGTGGCGAACCATTTCACAGTGTTCCATAGAATAAAAAGGAGTACAGAGATTCTTTTGTATTCTAGACCAAATTGATTATTTAAAAAAGTAAAGAATACACATGTTCATTTCTCTAGAACAATGTCCCTCTGACGAAGGCATGAGATCTCCGACCTCTAGTTTATGCTATTCTATGCATTTTTATTTTTCGTGTTTAAAAAGGGTTTAGGTAGGTATAGTATTCCGTTAGTTTTTTTATCGCGGTATGATGTGAGTTGAATGTTATAGACAGTCATCTGTTATATATATACACCATCATGACCGTTATATACACAACATCGTCAGTTTAGATGTAATTAGCCGTCAGCTTAGATGTAATTAGCAGTCAGTCTAGCGTCAGTCGGACGTTGCCAGTTATAGCAACAACTGTAACATAACACCGCCGTCAGACGGAGGTTTTGTGGCCATCAGTTACAAGGTTTACAACGATATGGCCTTTAAAGTTTATAGCTAGTTTTTCAAATTTAAGACAGATACCGCATATGTTGTTAACATAAGTAATATCGCTATGGTGGATTAGGCATAGTTTAGACCGTCACGTTATTAAGTATAGGTTAGAAGAAAATTATGTTCGTTGATGAAGGACGCATAACATAAACAAGCTACTCACACTACAAAATAACACAAACCGATCAACAGTTATGTTCCATATCTCACCATGCTACATCAGAAACTCTTGCATTTACTACCAGTTACAATACCAACGCCCAACCATTACCCGACACACCTTTCATTAACACTATTAACTATACATAACAAACAACATATACAAAAAGAAATTACAACAAACCCGGAGGTACAAAATCGCCGATTTTACTTGTTGTGGAATTGAAAACAATCAACTCAGTGGATTTTATATATCTTACTCTCTTTATTCAATTCATTCCCTACTGAAACAGTCTGGTACAATATACAAACAGGTGCATCATCAGAACAGTTGTTCTTGTTATCCACACTCCCTGTCCCAAACAATTGTTTTCTAATCATTTCTTGACATTACAGAGATGACAGAAATGTCTAGACAGAAATAAAGACTATGGTTTATACAATAGATGGTTATTGAAGATTTCCATACTTTTCTCTGGTTATACTGCATGCTGTCCTGAAAAACTCCCAAATAACTTAACAAGCTGCTATCCTGTGGTTGGAGATTGGTGAGAAGTGACATTGAAGAACAGTCTGGTAAAGAAACACTTCTAATTGCCAAACAGAACCAGTGTGAGTCTGTCATGGTTCCTTGAGATCAGGTTGCCTGAATCTCTGCTCCATGTTCTTGTTCTGGGCGTGTTGTTTCAGCATGTCCATTACCTCATGGTTGTACTCCTCAGGGGTGGGCTTCACTCCTGCACAAAGGCAAGAATAGTATGTAAAATTACTGATTTCTAATTGCTTAACATAGGTCATGTAAGGTTACCGACCTGGGACCCATTACTAGAGGCCATGCAATGTTACTGATGAATGATTCCTTGCCATAGGTCACGTAAGGTTACTGACCTGCATGTTTCCTATTACTAGAGGTCATGTAACATTACTGATCTCTAATTGCTTCCTATACCTTATGTAAGGTTACTGACCTGTGAGCCATTACTGAAGTTCAAGCAATGTCACTGATATATGATTTCTTGCTATAGGTCATGTAAGGTTATTAACCTATGACCCACTACCAAAGGTTATGTAAGGTTACATATATTACCTGTGACCCAGTAGTAGATCTCCCAGTCATTACTTGGCTCATTAATCAGACGATCATAAAGCTTCAGCTGTTGTTCATCAAGTTTGTTGAGGTAGCGATCTGCAAATGTACTGAGGAGATAAAATGAGATAAGTTTACTCTGATAGTGTACTCTGCATTTAAGATAGCTTGTAAAGAAAGAAAAGACATCAACACAGTCGCTGGACTCATCAGATAAATGACATCAGTTACATGTAGCCGCTGCTAAATCATTTCACCATGGCCTGCGGGTTTGAGAGCTGGAATGAATAATAGTTTTTTTTTTAAGTACTACATTGTGCCAGGTTTATAAACACAGCATGGCAGACCTACACAAACATACCTGAACAAGAGTCCATTTTCCAACATGCCCCTCTTCCTACTCTGATATAACAACCTGGCCCTCCTAGTTTCAAATGGTTCGTTCTCCTTGGGTGTATATGTTGGTATGGCAGGTTCCATGGACATGACTATGTCCAGTCTGTCCATAGGGGGGTCTGAGGGAGGCTGTGAGGAGTCTTTTCCTGAGCTGTAAGGTCGGACCATGGAGGCTGTTGGTGGCACTCTCGTGTTTGGTAACCATGACTGGAAAAAATCAGAATGTATGGTGGCATTAAAAAGTAATGCATCTAAGATTACATAGCCTCCTTGAATAACATACTTTGAAGCTCGCAGAAATCACAGCGGTCACTTGGTCCCAAATTATTTGGTCCATTTACAACGAATACAACAACTTTAAAGACTAAATGACTAAGCACTCGCTAGTTTAGCCGATCAATTACCATCGACATTTTACACACAGTAATCGCCATCTGTTTTACCTGGGAATTCGTCAATAGAAGCCGAGAAACACCGGACAACCTTCGCAAAGCGGCCGCCATGTTTTGTAACAAGTACGAGGAAACCACTCGAGTGTAGGAGGCACAATCTTACACAATTATATCAGTTCGTATGCAGATCGATACTCCTTTTAGTATGTCACATTTCATAATTCGCCATTTATAAAAATTCCGTAAATATCAATAAAAATTATCAAAGTTGTAGTATTCATGATCGAATAGTAAAATCATATTCTGTATCCCACTTGCTTGGGTGAAATGGTATCGTCCACACTGTTGACCTTTCGTAACCTGCAGGTCAGATGATCGATCACATGCCTTGCACGGTACCAGAGTTCCGGATCCACGAACTTGTCTTTCCACTTTACTAACTTACAGCTCGACTACCTGTGAAAACATGGCGTGGGGGACACTGTGGACCTTGTGCGGGGTGGCGGCGCTGCTGGTGCCGCTGGCTGTGGCGGACACTCCCGCTAACTGCACTTACGGCGACATGCTGGGGACCTGGGTGTTCAGTGTGAGCCAAGGAGGGAACGACAGGACCCTGGACTGTACGGATCCTGGTGAGACTTCCCTCCTGCCGTTCTTCCTCAATTTCAACGTTTGCAGGGCTCGAAATACCCAATGTCCACCCACATTGTCCATGCTGCAACGTGTAATTTGAAAAAAAAATTCAAAATTGCAAAAGAAAATATAAAAATTATAATAATAATATTAATAAATAACTTTAATTAAGAGAATAGACTTAAAACCTCCTTGCTTAACTAATCTTTATTTAAAACTCGTGCCCAAGGGCTAATAATTTGCACGGCAAGACACAGATACTATAACGTAACAAAGGTGAAAAATGTCTAGTCGATAGATCTGTCTGAAGTTTCAACTATTAAACATCACTTTAATAGGGGTTGACTTGTATGTACATGTAGTATATATATACATGTATATATACAAATCACAGGTATTATTTATGGGTCACATACTACTATTACTAGTTATTACAGGAAGCTATCTCGAGCCCTGAACTGTTTAACATTCAAAACACACCTTTAGTTAGAGGGCAAAGTATGTACTAGGGGGTCAAGAACTGGAAAGTACAAAGGTGGAAAAGGACTTAGGTGTTGCAGTGGATGAGCACCTCAGGTTTCATGAGAACACAGCAACAGCAGCCCAAAAGGCAAACCAGGTGTTAGGATTAGTGCGGAGAACCTTCTCAAATCTAGATGAGATGTCAGTCCCCATCCTTTTCAAATGTATGGTGAGGCCACATTTAGAATATGCTAATGTGGTTTGGGGGCCACATTTCAGTGGAGACCAAAAACTACTGGAGAAAGTGCAACACAGGGCAACGAGAATGGTACCTGCGCTACAGGACCTGCCATATAGCTCTAGGCTGGAAAAGCTGAATTTGCCATCGTTAAAGTACAGAAGGGACAGAGGGGATATGCTCCAAGTATATAAGATCATGATGGCACATGAGCGGATTGAACCAGAGAATTTCTTTCAAACCAGGCAGTGTGAGAAAACCAGAGGGCACACTTTAAAGCTTAAGGTGCCAATTGCCAAAACAACACTGAGACGCCAGTCCTTTGCAGTAAGGACTGTTCAACCTTGGAACTCCTTACCTAGTACAGTTGTGAAGGCTGAAAGTGTGAACAGTTTTAAGACGAGATTGGATGACTGTTGGAGCAAGAGAAAATTCCAAGAGTGAGGAGAGTGTGACTACTGTGAGGCTAGCAGCCTTCTACACTGAGGGTTTCTCAAGGTATTCTCAAGGTAGTTGGATGCCTTGTGTTCTTTCTGTAGGTGTGGCCCTACACAACTAACATTAGAAAAGAACAATGGGTAATAAGACACATCGAAATGTAATGCCCATCTTCCTGTCCAGGCCCAGTCACCAACAACATCACCGTGCAGTTCTCTCACTTCTCCACGGCAACCGTGATGTCATCTGGCGGCTACACGTACGACGTGAACGGATACTGGACCCTCATCTACAACCAAGGCTTCGAGTTCAGGTACTTATCAAGTATACATGAACCTACAAATTATCAATGTTCTACGGGTGCATATGCCGTTTTTTTTTTTTTCATTTTAATTAAGATTTTATGGGTTGGCTGTAGAAGTATTTAATTATTTAGCAGTGAGTATGTATTTAGTGTTAAGGCTAGAATGCTCTCCTGCAGTCAATGATCGTATCACAAACTGTGAACGAGCTAATACCCAGGCTAGATAAACAATGGGAGAACATGAAGTACAACACATCAAAGCTAGTCAAGACCGGGTTACTACAGGTTTCAAAGTATGACATATATATATATATATATATATATGGCATACAATGGCATATATATATATGGCATACAATGCAAACATTGACTTAGATTTAGAAGACTGATTTAGACTGACCGAAGCCTATTTCTTTCCTACCGAAATGATGTTGCTAATTGTTGATTTCGTCCCACACAGTGTGCTGAACAGAAAGTTCTTTGCCTTCTTTAAGTGGACGGGTGAGGGAAAGAATGTCACCAGCATGTGTAACGAGATCATGCCAGGTACTGCACAACTTCTGATCCTGTGCTGATTTTTGTTTGTTTTGCATAACCAGTAAACCAACTTTAGGCATAACAGACCAGTTTTGTATACGTACTGTGTGCCAGGTGCGTAAGATTGGACTGTACAGTTTGAACCAATCACACCGGGAAGAATCCTCACTGTTTTTGATGAGTGCATTTTTTTGGTTCCTACAGGAGTGCTGAACTCTCTCTATATATCTACAGCCATGCCTCTCATTATTCTTACAATTTACAGGTTGGTCCCATGATGTGTTGGGGAAAGACTGGGCTTGTTTCCAGGGGATGCGGATTAAGCCAGAACAGAAACCACGGCAACCCATGCCTGCTGTATACCAGTCAGAGGCCAAAGAAAGGTGAGGTCACGGAGTTGAAACATGCTGAGAACAAAAATTTAAATGCTTAAAACCTATAGAAGAAAGTTAAGTACATAAATGCGCAATGCTGTTTACATCACCTCTTCTACGAAGGCCAAAATAATGAACAAAAGAGTAGACCTGAAGTTATTGTTTCATGCCTAAAAGGACCACAATTAGAACAAACTATTTCTTCAGGCGTCTACAGCAGAACTACAAGACTAATCTGGACTTCATCGACCAGATCAACCTTGCCCAGTCCTCGTGGCAAGCTGGGGTGTACCCTGAGTACGAGAAGTTCACTCGTGAGGACCTCATCAGGAGGGCAGGTGGCAAGAAGTCAAGGTTACCACAGTAAGTAAGGGGAGGCATGCAGGATGAATGAAATGGGGGATAGACTGACAGACTAGGCTAAAAAACCTAATTCCTCTGCCAAAATCTGTTTCTTTTGAGATTTCATCAGGACCAACCCACATGCCAAATATCAAAACAATCCACCCAGACATTCTTGAGCTATCATGTTCACAGAAGGAATCGAGGACCCACAGGTGCACACACTAATGCTACCTAAAACATAACCTCCTGGCAGAGGTGACAAGTTGTGTTATATGATGTAGATAATGTCAGACATACTGTAGCTATTTCCCATCTTCAAGTGCTAAACCTCAACTGGCCTGTATGTAATAGACTGTTATTTATCCGTTATGTTCATACCTTTTCTGTCCCCAACAGCCGCCCCAGGCCTGCACCTGTTACCGAGGAAACCCGCCTTGCTGCCGCCCAGCTGCCGGATTCGTTTGATTGGAGGAAAGTGAGGGGGCTGAACTTTGTGTCACCTGTCAGGAACCAAGGTAAAGCACATGTGTTGGAGTCAGGGCAGCTGTGTAAGAGCACACTTTGGACACATGAATCCTTCAATGCTGTAGCCTGAACTGAGGATTTTGATATTTGCTTGGCTGTAAATGGCAGAATTTTATGTATTTTTCAGAAAATTACTTACAAACTAAAAAAAAGGATGTTTTCAGAATGCAAAACAGCAGTTAATTATTTAGTAACAGTATACAACCTCTTAAACACGTAAAACATACTTTAAAACCTATGAAAAGTAACCTGTGTTGTGCTGGTATCTGTCTATAGGCCAATGTGGCAGCTGTTATGCCTTTGCTTCCATGGGGATGTTTGAGGCCAGGCTGCGAGTGCTGACCAACAACACACAGCAGGTTGTGCTGTCCCCACAGGAGATTGTCAGCTGTGGCAAGTACTCACAAGGTGAGTGGAGAGACAGCTACAGCTATGGGTACTGTTCAGTAATGCACAGCAAGTTGTGCTGTCCCCACAGTAGATTTTCAGCAGTAGCAAGTAGTTACAAAGTATTATTTGCTATCCAACAACACACTGATATATTTTGGTGAATAATCATGATACCGGTACATGACAAGGTTTTGCTAGTCAAGATTAGGACAGCAAATTTAGACTGAAAGTGAATCAAAATGCTGATGTTTCTCAGACATGACATTGGCTGTGTTTCAGGCTGTGAGGGAGGGTTCCCGTATCTGATTGCTGGGAAGTACGCTGAAGACTTTGGAGTGGTGCTGGAGGATTGCTATCCTTACGAGGGGAAGGACAGCTCCTGTAAGGACACCTCCAAGTGCAGGCGGGGCTACGCTACAAACTACAGGTAAGAACAGCTCATAGACATCTCCTGTGTTTAACAGCCGAGAATGAGATGTTCTGAATTAATTATAAGACCTAATAGTACATGTATATGATAAATGCTATGATAAATTCTTCTGGCAACCTGGCCATAGTTGTGCTTGTCACTTCTTCTTTTTTCCTTAGAGCTGGGCAACAATTAATTTTGTGTTCTCCACTCATGGTCAAACTTCATGTAGAAGTTTTTGAAGACAGTTGTCATCATTTGCATAAATGTGCAACAAGTGTGTATGAAGGAAAACTTTGCGGGAATAAAAATTATCACAAGCTTTGACTAGTGCTGAAAGAGAGTTATCATCAGCATAAAATCCTCAAGCAGGAAAAGATAAAAGCTTAGCTTAATTCCCGCAAAATTTTCTTTCTTCCAGATACATTGGGGGTTTCTATGGAGGCTGCAATGAAGAGCTTATGAAACTAGAACTAGTGGCGGGAGGGCCCATTGCAGTTTCATTCGAAGTCTACAACGACTTTCTACATTACAAAGGCGGCATTTACCACTATACTGGCCTGAGCGACGCTTTTAATCCATTTGAAATCACCAATCACGTGGTCGTGGTTGTCGGTTATGGTGCCGAAGAATCAACCGGGGAAAAATACTGGATCGTGAAAAACAGCTGGGGGACCAAGTGGGGGGAGGAGGGGTTTTTCAGGATCCTGAGGGGTGGGGATGAGTGTGGGCTGGAGAGCATTGCGGTGGCTACAGACCCCATTCCCCACATGTCCTAGATCTGTGTGGTACTGTGTAGCAGGTAGAGTCACCATGTGTGCATCCCCTGAATGAGATTTTACAATGTACTGGATGTTGGTCACCACTTCTGTACTAATACACTGATAATGCTGAGTAGCAAAAAAAATGTAGTGGAGGAGCACTGTCCTATTTTGAGATATAGCTTTCATATAGTTCCCATGTGATATAGATTGTCTGCCAGATGACTTAGAAATTGTGAATATTACTGATACTGATTGTAAATTTATGTGAATATTTGATAGACAGCTCTATTTTGATTATAGCCACCACCAAAGAATGCATTCAAAGCAATTATACATTTTATTGTAATGTTTGGGAACTGGTTCCCAAGTTGCACTGATCACTAATGCACTTTTACAAAGAATATATTTGTCTCAGCAAGACCACATATTCAAATAAACAGTTGAAAATAAGTTTTTCCCTGTACTGTGTAGCTTTCATGTCTTACTCTACTTTATCATTAATTAGCCAGATTGTTGGTCCATAGACAATAGAAAACTCTAAGGACTGCAG
This sequence comes from Branchiostoma floridae x Branchiostoma japonicum, assembly GCA_013266295.2. Lineage (NCBI taxonomy): Eukaryota > Metazoa > Chordata > Leptocardii > Amphioxiformes > Branchiostomatidae > Branchiostoma > Branchiostoma floridae x Branchiostoma japonicum. The sequence continues at coordinate 10,259,360 of CM023824.1, forward strand.
GGAGGTCAATGTTCTATTGGTGTAAATATCTGTGTCTTACATGCAATACATTGTATATATGGACTACATCTTCTCTAAGATGATTCTTAGTACAGAAGTAACAGTACTCAAGTTTTGAGTTATGACAAATTGTGTGTGTGTGTGTGCCTGCGTGCATGCATTATGATTGTATTCTCAACTTAGCAACCATCTGATTATGTATGTTATGTCATTTTGAATTTCTCCCACGGTTATCCCTTAAATATAGCTACTTGCCAGTTGGGCAACCTTGTCTATATGTGTACCAGCCAAACAAACAAATGAATGCACTTCCAAACCCAGGTACGTCGGCGGGTTCTATGGCGGCTGTAACGAGGAGTTGATGCAGCTGGACCTGGTGAAGAACGGCCCGATGGCCGTGGCCTTTGAGGTCTACAACGACTTCATGCACTACAAGGGCGGCATCTACGAACACACCGGACTCCGCGACCCCTTCAACCCGTTTGAGATCACCAACCACGCGGTGCTGCTGGTGGGGTACGGGAGGGACCCGGAGACCGGCGCCAAGTTCTGGACGGTGAAGAACAGCTGGGGGGAGACCTGGGGGGAGGAGGGGTTCTTCCGCATCCGCAGGGGCACAGATGAGTGTGCCATCGAGAGCATCGCTGTAGCCACAGACCCTATCCCTCTCATGTCCTAGAGGGTTTGTGTTAATCTCCAAGCAGATCCTATGGTGACAAGACAGTATCCATTGGCCAGGGGAGTGTCCATTAGCCATTTGGTGGCTAATGGACACTCCTCTGGCCAATGCATACTGTCTGCTTGGAGATTTGGTTTGTGTTCCACTGTGTCTTAGAGCTTGTTGGTGCATGTCCATTAATGTAGACACATCTTTTCTGTTTACTACATAGGATTGGTGAAAGGACTTCCTGGTTGTTATTCATAAGATTCAGAACTAACAGTTAGTCGATAATTCACATCTCTTTAAGATAAGTCTACCACACATTAGACTTATTCATTTGGACAGTGCATTTTTTTAATTATCTCTTTACCGTGCAATCATTGCCTTGTACATTTATCAAAATTTACATTTTTGATGGAAAATTTCACTCACAAAGAGAACAAAACCAAACTGTGTAAAATATGCAAACAATTTAGCATGATGGCAGTAATTTTACACCTGATATATCATAAATTCCTTTTGCCCATAAGTTGCCTCCGCATGAAAATTACAGTCAGCATGATGTGTTTGTAAGTGGTCGATCCTGACTACATGCATGTGAAATCTAGAATCAAGTCACAGAGTGGAAATTCTTTTGTCACCAAAGAGTAAGTTAAGGGCCAACAAAGGGCCAATAAAGGGCCAACATTCCCTACCATCTAGCATCTTTGTATTCTTTATTCACCACATGTTCATGCATGTGTACATGTTCACACACACACACACACACACACATACATACACACACACACACACACACACACACACATACACACACAAACACACAAACACACACAGCCATGTCTCAAATGGTATTGCTGGGAATATGATAAGAAAGTACATTTCATCTAACGTTATCTATCTATGGACAAAAAAACAGAACTGAGTCAAAGTTGATCTTCAAAACAACGTCTTATTTTTTATTCAATGAAATCACTTCAGATTCTGTGATAGTGCTAGCATTCTTGTTATTGGAGACTTGGACATTTCCCTGATAATTTTACGTAGATTCTCGTTGGTGTACAACTTGACATACATCAAAAATTTGTTATTTTTCAACGTATTTCGAAGCAATTTAGTACACATGAAGGAGGGTATGTGGATATTGACAAGGATAACAGTGACTCGAAATTTCGCTGCATCTCTACTAAAACTACATGCAGAAGATGAAGACCAGAAGTACAATGTAGATTTACCCGATTGCAAACGTTAGGAAGACTTTTCCGAAGTACAATCTCTGTCGGTTCCGCTAGGAGGCGCTTCGGTGCTGTTAGTTGTTTGAGGCCGTCAGGTCAACTTTTGCGGCGCGGTGTAACAATCGACTTTACGTCGGGACGGTTGCTACCACCGCACCGCATATTCAACCTGCGGAGAACTGTGCTTTGGTTGCCGCTGTTGTGCTACCGTTGCGCCAACCCTGGAATGATACAAAACGTTCGGTAGATTACGGAATAATCACGTTCTCTCATTCTAATCTGGTATTCTGGAAACAAATACATGTAACTTCGAAAATTCAAGACACACTTCCAAAAAGTCAATGTAGCTCGTTAAACATTAACTAAGCTGGTGGTAGGTTAGTACGGATGTTTTGATTTGCTGTAATTACTTGTTTCAATGTCAACAGTTTGTACCGTAGTTTCAATTTCCTTGTTTATTTCATGAACAGTTACCGCCAAAACGCTAGTGTTACAAAACACAACCATTTATCTCATTGCAAAACAATCGCATGTGGTGTGTTGAAGTATCTAACAAAACTAGATTTGCATTATTTGTTCTTTAACATTTTTCTCCTACTTTGGACACTATTTTGCAGTGCGGTGGTTGTTAATGAAATGATCAGTTGTAATTGACTTGACAACTTCCCTTGTACATGTAGCTGTGACGATCCCGTGTCCTTGCCTAGCGGTGGGTGTTGATCAGGCCTAGGTGTGTGGCTGTACCCAGGTGTGCTGTGGTGCCCAGGCCAGGTGTGCGGTGGTGCCAGGTGTGCGGTGGTGTCCAGGTGTCCGGTGGTGCCAGGTGTGCGGTGGTGTCCAGGTGTCCGGTGGTGCCAGGTGTGCGGTGGTGCCAGGTGTCCGGTGGTGCCGGGTGTGTGGCGGTGCCCAGGTGTGGACTGGTGTTCCCGTGTGCACCTGTTGCGCGGGTCAGCGGTGCTGGCAGGTTGACACACATGTGGAGACTGTTACTGCAGAGGTGGACGCGAGCACTTTCCTGTGCCGACCGCCAACCTACAATGAAAAATGCAATATTACAATCAGCACAATAATAAGTAAGCACTGAATTGAAAGACGTAGACGCCAGAATATACAATTTTGTACGGTGATACACAAATGGGGAAAACTATGTATACAAAACATTACGTACCATGCAGATCTAGTTAGGCGGCCGGTTGCTGAATGGTTGTTGTTCTTCTTCGTTTCTACGACGCGTACGCGTCGTCCTCCTAGTTGCATGAGGTTTGGTATTGCGGACAGTCAGGTTGTTTGCGCGGGTTTGTGATGATTCGTCTGGTAGTTGGGGCTGCGTCGTCTTGTAGTGAGTACCGGTCTGGTCACATACCGCTGGTGATCGGTGGGTTGTAGGGTTCTGTCCCGCCGGTGTCCACGCTCATGGCTCGGTACACAGTCAGTGGGGGGAGACGACGGCGATGACATTTTTGCTTCGAGGTTGTCTCTGTCCCTGTTCGGTCACCCATGCTTGTTTGGACTGAGGGATGTTACGTAACAATTTTGAAGATGTTTGCTGCACTTTGCGTGCTTGGAATCGTTGAGGAGTCTTTTTCAGATCGATTGATCGCGCGTAGTTGATAGTGACGCCGGGTGCCTCATCGTCGCTGTCCACTTGCAAGGTCACCTCGGTGGTTCCTCTCATAATTGGGCTGTCGGTGCCGTCGCTGCGTTTTCCTTTGCTGATTTATATGCTTCTTGACGTATGGGATACTGGACGGACAACTTTCTGCACCCGGGAAGGAAGGCAACGGATGTCTCCGAGCCCGAGTGCGGCCGTTCCCGCTCGCGTCCCGCAGAACTCTTCCCCGGCCGCGGGTTCGTCGCTGTCCTCTTCAGGCCGACCGAATGCCAGGTCCCCGCCGCCGCCGCAGTCTGACGGCTGCCGCGTGGCACCTCCTACATATAGTCCTCCAGATCCGGGTGATGTCATCCTCTGTCGCATCCGCCTAGCAGGACACCTGCATCATATGATTCACACGTGGCGATACGTGGACGGATCTACCTTCCAAACCACCTGATCTCCATATCCTGCAACAATTCTGAAAACTCGGGACAAAAGAAACTCCTATTTAAAAGTTTACACGCTGAACGTAAACAAACAATTTCTCCTATTTTTACTTTTTCACAGCCAATATTCTTTCGTCGAAATAGAAGACCCTTAATGTAGCAGATGTACCACTTGATCAATTCGTCCTTCCCTGGTAGATACCAGACACATGTACATCCCAAGATTATCACCTCAAGAATAGGCTGATATTAGCATATCTTTAGGTTATATGGCAGGTCTAGCTATAGCTTTTCGCCTACGCCTTAGCAAGGCTTGAAATTTTGCCAGTAGATATGTAGTAGCCAGTGGCAATCATGGTATGTGTATACCTTTGGTATGCAGTTGTTAGTGGACATTTGTCAGTGGTAGACTCAGATACATGTATTAGGCATTCAACTGACATAGACGTGGTAGCTGTACTTCCAAACAGACACCCAGGTTCCTTTGTCTCATTTAGTGATGCTCCCCCATGCCTACAAATATTGTTTGGGGGAAAACAAGGAACAGTTGAATACAGGCCTAGTATAGTGTACATGTATGTCCATGCGTGGTTTGTAGATGGTTGGGATGCTTTGAAACAGGGTTTTGAAGTCTACGGTTGTATTTCATCCATGCATTGCCAGAAGTTGGGTAGCCGTTTTATTGCATTCTTCCAGCTGACGGACATATAAGCAAATTTGTATGAGTCGGCGATGTTTTTTTCACGATGTTTACAAAAGCTGTCTGTGTTTTTCGGATAGACAAATTTTGAATCTTTTGGTCAAAATGAATCAGAACTACGACCAATATATGAGTTGGCGGTAAAATTCTCCGCAGGGATAAATAAAGCTTCTATTTACAAGAGTATATTTTGCTGTAGGTCAAGAAGTTTTCTGCTTGCAGGAGAAGGACAAATAGATTTCCCAAAAATCTCAACATGTTTTTATTTTGTAACTGACCGATTCCATTGAACGCATGCAACTAGTGTAATGTAATGTAATGTAATGTAATGTAATGTAATGGATCATAGCTATACATTGTAGATAGATGGTATACTTATTATCCCCTTCATGCCTTCTCATCAACAGAAACGACATGCCCTCAAAGACGTGTAACGTTGACTTAGGTCCATGATATATGGACATCTATCAGCACCCTTTTTCAGCCTGAAGTAGGGTAACATGGGTCCGTACAAGAATGTCCACATTTCCTGTTGTCAAAACAAGAAGGATGCACAGATAATGGCGAAGCATGACTTTACCCGTACCTACAGGTGGGCCGCAGGAATGTCCCTCGGGCTGGGTTTTAATGAGAACACTTGGACCGGCTGGTCTCACGAACTTCGCGCCTGATATAGGAAACATCGACATCTTAAAGGGCTTCTTATCGTTGATCTAGGGATAGATTTGCCTGGAAAGTAGATCTACTTGTGTCCTAACTTGCTGGGAAGTTCAACTTTGAGAAAATGGTTGCTTTATGGGGGTTCCAACATCTACACGCCCATCCAATCCTATTGACGGATATGTCGTTGCCCTACACGTCTTTTAAGATTGTAATGAAATAAGGACGTTTTCTGCGCCTCTTTGATGGCCCCTCCTCCTTGTCAAACCTTTCCCGGCACGAGCGATCCAACACCTGTCAGCTAAAGTTTGCCTCCAGTTGGCACCCGGGGTTGAACACAACGGAGAAGTGTATACACTTAAACCATATATTCTTAAAGATATAAGTCGACTTCTTAAGAAACAATTTACAGGTAAAACTCACCCTGTTTCAGACGATAGTTTGCGTCGTAAAACGCCGCTGGGGAGTCCTTCTGCGCACGCTCTGACCTGAGGGAATGCGGAGCAGGCGGATGTCACCACGCCTGCGTGAGCACGGCATGCCGGGGCGAGTCAGAGGGCACTGCGTTACGTTGTTTGGCATAGATCTTAAGAATTGATGTGCACAAAAATCTGCTCTACTGGCTTGTGGAGAAGCATTTCGCAGTGAAAAGTGAAATAATTAACAGTATAGCAGACTGAACAGTGACAGTAGTGAGAATAGCTAGTGGTGGCATCTCAGTAGTATTTCAATAAAGGTACTCATTGACATCATTAGATGGACATGAGTATTATGAACTGTTATGAAGGGGAGGCTGCGAACTTGAACTTGAACTTAAGGCTCTCTTGGTTCATGCAAACTATTACAAAATGCGCTTATGTCATTTTTATATGGTGGAAAAGTTGCTGTATGCCTGTATCCACTTACCTACAATTAAGCCCGATCTACTTTTTGCATTGCCCTACATAAAGAAACAATTAACGAAAACACTATATTTCTTCACACCCAACCCATGGTTTGCGAACAATAAAAACATATTCTATTCCTCCAGTTTGAATATCTTGTTCCGATCCCGTTTTGCGTGCGAATACGACTAGAATTCCACAAACCTTCTACTGTTAGTGTTTACCTGAAAGTGTATGTCTTGTATCTTATGATTCGCTCGAAAAGACACGAACAAGCTGTCTACTGGTACTGCATTATGCCTCGAAAATGATCAAATGTTATCCCTACAATCCAGATACTTCTCCAACATTCCAAGACCTACCGAAATAAGTCATCAGAACCCAGCCGCAGTTCACTCATTTTTATGATATCACATATATTATTCGGAGATTAGTATTCGGAAGAATAGTATTCGGAGATCTAACGTAATACTAACGTGGCGTCAATAAATAACGTTTGCATCATTGATCTCGTTCATCCACATTTAGACTAATTGGCAATCATCTATCTGTTTTGGCACGAAATCGATGTATAAAATATTTGTCGATCATTTACAGTTACCGTCAGAATTCATGGGAAAAGGGCTAGTGATTATGAAAGGACAGAGAAAGAAAAAGACAAGACAGACAGCTAGAAAGATAGAGAGACAGAGCGAAAGAGAGTGATATAGAGTTGATATATATATTTTCAAGAACATTACGGAGCAGATAAATGAAGAGGGAGTCAGCAGGCACGGCCAAAATTGGAGTGCAGTTGAACAATTGCTCCACAGACCCGGACACAAGGAACAAAGAAGTGGACGATCCGTTAGACACCTCTGCCATCAGCTGGTGTTGTGGGTACAGGTACTGTATACACCATCAGGCTTTCAGGCAGGGTCTTTGTGGACGGACTCGGTGGCGGAACCATCAACACATGTGTCCGGCACAGACAGGCTGATATCAACACAGGTGACTGGTTGTGGTGGGGATAGGGGTTATTGTAAGAAAGACTGGGAAATTCTATTTGTGGCTGACAATGCAAACGTACTATCTCGGGCTTATTCACGTGCATGCAACAACGTTAACGTTATATATCAGAATATTATGAAATGAAGGTGAGAGCCTTACGTTGACTAAAGTTGGAAAACTCAGATCACAGCGCGGATGATGTACTAGAAAATATTTTGTTATATTTTAGTCTCTTTGACAAGAGAATAGCTGTTGTTTCGAGGCAATTGCAAGGCAGGGACAAACTGCTTACAGCAGAAACATAGCCTAAGATTCTGTCAGGAACATACTTATTTAGTCTTTCTCGAAGATACAAGAACAGATCAGAAATATCCCTACTTCTCACATGTTTGAGGGTATGGTCCACTGAAATATTTCAAAATAAAACACACTGTCAGTATCAACTATAGAATTTGACCATCATTTCCCTTTCGCCATGTAAAGTGCTTTCAGTTTATTATTTTGAAGACAGAGAAATGATAAGGTAAATGAAAAGTGAGAAAATACAACAAACTGCACGCACTTGAATAGTTGTGTATCCTGTACATCACACGACATCTAGCAGACATTGTTTAAGGCACAACTTTATTTTTCCCCCAATCATCTTGTCAGCCCTCGGTCGTAATGAGGCAGGGCATGGTATGAAACATACCGGGCATGGATATTAGGCGACTGGTGACCATGGCGCTGCAGTATTTGCATGAATCGCATAACGGCGCTTCTGCGCTTCGCATCTTTTTCTCACCATCTGATATGCCGACAAACGTTAAGAAATCATTGAGAAAGTGGCACGGGACGGTTTTCTTTTTATCAACTCAATGCTACCATAGTATGTATTGGTACCTTTTAAAATTAGATCATATTTGTCAGCAGTAACATTGTAGTTTAATTTTTGCTACGGGGACATGGAGCTGTCTTCCATGCTTTCTCAATGCGTTATGATGCCTTCGTAAAAATAAAAGCCCAGGAAGACATCGTCCCGCGCCGCCTACTTTCGTCTGTCTAAGTAGTCATAATGAACGGATATTGAAGTAATGTAGTCTGCAAAGAGTACATTGAGTACCGGAAGACAAAACCACTGGATCGCATTCTGTAAACTAACGTGTGCAAAAGGTATTGTTGAAAACAGCTAACATTTTCGCCCCCCTCCCACTTTTGGCTTTGTTCAGTCGCAGTCGTGTGAATGTGCAAGTGTTTACTTGCAGAGTCCCTGGTTGTAAAACGTAGACACTCAACTATCTTATAAGCTTGTGCGAGGTAAAATGTTCTATGCATATGTAGATGATCTCATTGGCCTATTGATCGTGTATATATATATATTACTTTAACGTTATTTGTTTTTTTACTTTTACCCCCATGTTCAAAAGTTTCAACATAACTGAGCTTGTAAAATGCATTGAATATGTCCTGAATTTATAGATCTAAAGTCGTGCTGTACTTCCACACACCCGTTGGTCACCATGGCAACAGAGGAAGATGTGGATCAGATGGAGACGTCGGAGGAGAATTTTTATGATAACCTGGATGAGATGATCTCTGGGCTGGTGAATGAGAAGCTGGAGAGCAGTGGGTGGGTGGAGGGTCTGCCACCGGAGATGGCAGACATAGAAAGGGAACTGGGCAACCTGGAAGGTGAGAAATACTAGCACGTCAGCAGAACGTATTGCACCTGCACAAAACCCAGATTTGAAAATATAGATGGGATGTCATCCTATACGTGAGCACGGCCTTTTAAACAAGACGTTCTGCCAAAGTGCTACGCACAATACATGCTGGGTTTCGTGAAGGTTGTGCCAACATGCCAGAAATACTGTGCTTTTGTTTTTGGCAATACCTCTGGGGCAAAGCCCCTTTATAAGTTCTCTTTGTTGTCACAAGCTAGATAATATAAGCCATGCTTTTTTGCTCTTAAGCTTGTTACATTTCTCTATATATTTTAAAATTATATGCCTAAGGGTATAACAAGACAGACTAAGGCGTTATACCAGCAATCGGTTTGCTGTTTTTGTTTACACCAATTATTTGTAGGTATATGCAAATTATTAGTAGGCATATATATTGGTTGGCAAATCACCCAACTACCACCTGTTTTTTGTCAACCACTCAGTGGCTGTGACGTCATGAGATTGCTCGTATGCGATTGGTTCGAACTATAGCCAATAGCTTTTCTCCCTCTCCAGATCAGCAGGCCCGTATCCAGGACGTGTTCAGGGAGTCGGAGCGTCTGCTGGTCGTGGCGGGCGACAACCTGGCATGGCAGCAGACCTGGTTCAACGAGTGGAAGCAACACAACAGGTTTGTCAAGGTCACTTTGTCACAAAAGGAATGAAAATTACACATGACATCATGACGTAACATTCCTCTGTTCCATCTGTCACTCAGTACTGTAATTCACTTTGTTTTCATGGTAGCAAAATTTCATGGTCTGAGAAAAATGGACATGTTCACAGAATTTAATCTTCACGGTGGCAGCAAGTGCAGGGAGGTCTGAAAGATGAAAGAATTTGATAACAGTAATGATAAGTTCACAGTACAGAAGTGACTGTGAAAATCGCGAACAGAAAAGTACCGTGAAAATATCAAGAATGACATTATTTCGAGCCCTGACCTGTTTGTAAACATGAGTTGTTGATGTCCCCGCAGGACTGGAAGCCCAGAAGAGATGGTAGATCTCACAGTCGAGGATGACGAGATCATGGTGGTATCAGAGGCACCAGCTACACAACAACAACAACAAGCACAACAACGACCACAAGAGAGACAAGAACGACAGTCTGAGCCATCGTCCATTCCACATACAGCACCTGAGGAGGTGACTCTTCCTGCCACACCCCAACAATCCCAGCCTAATAGTTCAGTACCAGCAGCCAATCAGGAGTCAGGAACATCCTCTGAGCAGCCAATAGCAGGTCAGAATAAGGAGCCGGTTCAAAGAGAGGCTGTAAAAGTGTCAACTGCTGTGGCTGGACCATCTTCAAAGGTTTGTTTTTATCTTGGATAGCCTAGCCACCACCTCCCATGTTACTGAATGTTTGGATGGTTGATTATTTTTGCTATGACTTGAAATGCAGCTATGCAGATATGAAAACAATTTACAAACAATATGTAGTTGCTTTTAATGTCCTGACATGTACATGTACACAGCTGCAAATGCATGTTCAGTGAAGAATATAAGAATATATAACAAAGAAAAAAGGAATTCAAGCATTTGGGCCACCCATGTGTTCTACTACCATCACATTGCAGAGGGAAAAGTCACATTTGTTTGAAATGGTTGCGGCCCACACGTCTAATAAAAAAATACTGTTTGTTGAGCACTGGTAAATTGTCAACAAACTGTATGCAATGGATGTGATTTGCATGCAACATTTACCAACAATCCAGCATTAGTTGCGTAAACTAAATGAATATACATGTAGTATTATGTAACTGCAGTGTAATGTGATGTTGCTAAAAGTTCAAACTTAGTGTTTGAATGTTGTATTCTACATTAGGAGGTGGTTCCAGGTACGTCTGACCCTGTGTCTGTAGAGCTGGCTGTAGGCATGAGGCTCATGGGGAAGAAAAAAGACGACATCTGGTACCAGGGTACCCTCATCAAGATCGTCCCTGATGAGAAGGGAATGGTGAGAAAAGTTTCACAAACAGCAAATCATATAATTTATTTAGACTTTTTTACTCCTTAGTCTGGAGTAGAAGCAAAATAATTATTGAAACTAAATAGGCTCATGCATGTGAAAGGATAGTAACATAATAACATTCCAAATCCTATTATAATTTAGCAAAACAGCAAATATTTATAACCGTACACATATGGATATGGCAAATGTAAATGACATGAATAAAGATAATGTCCTAAATTGTAATAAAATGTATGAATATGTATATACAGGTACCAGTTATTTGGAATGTGTGACATTCTCCATATCATGTGACTTTAAATGAAGCTAGACTGGTGTATATCTTACAAAAGTCCATTCTTCTATAGAATAATTCAAGAATAAGCGGTGACTTTCATTCCATACAGATTAAGTACAAGGTGAAGTACGATGTAAAAGGGAAAGGCCTGCTGTCGGGAAATCATATCGCGTTCTCCGAGACTGTGGGACAGGGAGTGCTCCGTGCTGGCAGCAGGATTGTGGGTAGGTTGCTAAAAAAAGAACATCAATGACAATGATAATACGTCTATGACAGGTAGACAGGCTTGTAGATATTGACATTTGTATGTTGTACATTGCAGAGTTTCAGCCCAAATGTAATTTTCAAAACAACAAGGTACCAACTGCTGGAAAAAGTTTAGGCTATAATTACAAAGGGTCATTAAAAATGTTTATTTTCCTTCAATGGCATTGTGATACTTTTTGATTAGTTTCAAAAAGGGTCCAAATATATGGTAGAATCACTTCAGTCATAACAGGTATCAATTTGAACTCACTGTGTTTTGTTCCTTGATTTGATGTGTTTTTTGTTACATTTGACTTCTCCTGTATTACAGGTCAATATGTTGATGAGGAGGGGGACTCTGTCCAGTACCTGTACGCTGGGATTGTGGCCGAGCTCCCATCCAAGGCAAACCGATCCCGATATCTCATCTTCTTCGATGACGGCTTTGCAACCTATCTCAGAAGGAACCAAATACACCAGGTAGGGGGTAGTGTGATTCAATTACACCCAAAGGAACCTACAGCCTAATAAGCCCTCTTGGAACTTGACAGGAAAGTGTAACAATAAATTGTAAAAGAAAGTTTACAATATACCTCAAAGGTTCAACCTTGTTGATATGAAGAACCTTGTGCAGTATTCATGTGAATTGCTAGGTGGTACATTATACACATCTCTTACGCTGTAGGTGTGCAAGCCTAGTGCGAACGCTTGGGAGGACGTCCACCCCAACTCCAGGGAGTTCATCAAAGAATACTTGCAGGGATACCCTGAGGTCAGTATTTTCCAACAGAGAGCAATGGACTGAAATAACAACAGCAACACTGTTGATTATAATCCTGCCAAACGTTGTACCCTTAGTTTTCAAAGCTTAGATCTTAGTTCCTGTCCCCCCTTAGTTAGAGTGACTCTCTATGAGTTGCAACATATTCAAATATTCCTAGACACACCAGAACACACTGCTTTTGTGTTTTATACTTTCAGATGTGTAAATAGTTTAAGTAACTGAAAAAAAAGAGATTTGTATATAATAGGACTTGACATTGCAGGCCAATATGCCATTTTCTTCTCTTGCTAGTAAACTGTGCCAGAATCAAAATGATCAAATTGTAGAGTGGATCTAAGCTGTAAAAAATGCTTGAATTATGCAGGATTTATGTGTAATATAAGTCCTTTGCTGGTATGCATGCATATCAGTTGACCATTGATTTTGTTTATGATGATATCCATGAGGATGTGGACTCCTTGAATCGACCAATACAGCTACAAAATACTGACAGAATGTCATGTTTTCTGTAGCGAGCCATGGTCAAGGTTAAGGTGGGGCAGAAGATCCGTACGGAGTGGAACGGTCAGTGGTGGGACGCGCGGGTCGACTCGGTGGACGGGAGCCTGGTGAAGATGTATTACCCCACAGACAAGCGCTCGGAGTGGATCTATCGAGGGTCCACAAGGCTTTGGCCGCTTTACGAAGCTTTCGTAAGTCAATTCGATTCATCAACACCAAACCACCTTTATTTTCTCTCCACAAATGTGATTCCTATTTTAGTAGTATTGTAGTTTAGTATGATTATACATTGTACTGCTGTGGCGGTCCCTGGCACCGGTTGGCAGCAGTCAGCTAGCCTTCATACTGCATTTCCACGTGGTTCTGTCTGCACATTTTGATGTCCTTAACACACTCCATCCAAGATTTCCTCAGTCTGACACAACCTTTGATAAACACTTTCAAGCAAAACATTGCAGTTGTAATCAGAATTTGCTATGTCTACTGTATTGTATAGTGACCAGGTGTGTGTTTTGCATGATGCAGCATACCATAGGATTTAAACATAGTACATGTTCCATGCCAGCAAGCCCCTGTCTTACATACGGTACATCCACAGGCCCATCAGGAGCTGGCTCAGACCGGGGGATCCAAATCCATCCGCAGCCACACCATGGGGAAAACACGCGGCCCTCACATCGAGTACACACGTGCTGAGGACGAAGGTCGGTACTCTTCATTTGTTTTGGGTAGTTTTCACCGTAGGAAAGGCATAAGTTCCAACGATTACTTCAATTTTTGTACGCTAAAGCAGTCCACACTTCTGTGGATTTGTCCTCAGTTTCATATACTTCTTACAGAACCATAGTGCATCAGTTGCTTTGGAATCTGGGAGTTATTTTCACTTTGTCTTGGAAAATAATGAAATGAGAGTGTGTCAAATAGAATTTCTGAATATCTCTAAATACAAGCTGTTTTTATGTTGATTTCAGAAACCAAAAGCAAGACAACAGGTGCAGCAGAGACTGGGCAGAAGAAGGCAGCCTCAACATCGGCCCCTAGTGCCAGTCAGTCCAAACCCCCCTCCTGTAGCAGCTCCTCCAGTACCATAGACTCCAGCAGCCTTTCCTTCGAGAAACTGCTGACAGAGGACATTGAAAAACTGCAAGCCGGTTCCAAACTGGTTCCCTCGAGGAGCAGCGAGTTGCAGAACAGTGGTGGTGGAATGGGGAGGCCTGTTGCCAACAGGGAGGCCTGGTTACAGATTGCTGGGACCGCTCCAAAAAAGACGACAACTAGTCAGCAGTTGAACACCACTGTAAAAGAGACAGTTATCACCAGCCAGCAGTCAAAAACCACAGGGAAACAAACAGTGACCAGTCAACAGTCAAACACTGTAGTGAAACAGACCGTAGCAACCACAGTAAAACAAACAGTGACCACCACCCAACCCTCAGTCACAACCTATCCTCAGAGACCAAGCAGGCCTTTGAAGAAACAGGTGGCAAGAAAAAGTACTGGCCCAAAGTCAAAAAGGCCATTTCTTGACCATTTTACCGGTAGTACATCAGGCAGCAGAAAGGACATGGCCAGTATCCTCCAGAAAAGGCTGATGGAGGAGGGAGGTGGGTTTAGAAGTCTTTGCCTCTAGCAGAATTTGGTCCATTTTCTTTTCTTGTATGTTTGTATGTACATGTACCACAATTTGTTGTAAAAAGCACTCCAAAGTCACCAAATATGTCCTTGTGTGATGTCATACCCATTGCTTGGTTCAATGTTTTGCAGATTCTAACAGCCGTTCTAGCGATGACAGCATTGTGGACATCACCATTGAGACCGACCCTACGGAGGTTCCCACCCCTAAAATAGTGAAGTTCTGTCCACATGAGTGTACTCCAGCATGTGTCAGTCATGTCCGGCCAGCCAACCCTGACCAGTACAGGGGAAGGGGACCATCGCCACACACCAACCCACTCAAAGTACCCATCTTGTACCAATGGGAGAGGTAGGGCAGGAATTTGGACATCTTTTGGTCATGGCCACACCTCTTCCTGGTCTCTTCCTGGTTCCTTAGACTAAGTTATTTTTCTGTAGAGCAACATTAGTGAAGTATCATGAATTTTTTGCCTCTGTAATTGTTTTTCAAAAATCTGGTCCACTGCCTGAAAGTCAGTGTAATGTATTGTAACATTTAACAATAGATAAATAGATATATCAAATCTTATTTGATTCCCCATTGGCCTAATTAACATGAAACAGAGGAAGCACATTCCAGGTACTTTTTAGACTGATAAGTCTAATTTCAAGCTCTATTGCTGGTACAGTACACTGAAGTGACAGATGAGTTTTGCACTCTTTTCTCTGATGCACCTGTGTTTAATCTTACATCTGAATGTACACTGTCTCATCTATTCCTAGGTACATCGGTAAGAAGCGCCCGGGTGGCACTCGAGATGTGTCCTACCGGACCCCGTGTGCTCGCATGGTGCGGAACATACGGGACATCTCGCGGTATCTGACGCAGACCAACACAGACTACCTGTCCATCGACCAGTTCTGTTTCGACCCTTACGTCATGCTGGACAACATGAGGCCGGAGAAATACTACGTCAAGATTCCCGACATCTCTAATGGCAATGAAGATGTTCCCATTTCTGTTAGTAGTTTTTTTAAAGTTGTGAACTTTATCTTACTGTGTTATATCTAAGAGGTGGAAACTGTATTGTATAGAAGGGTGTTCATCTTGATATGGCAGGTTGGGAGGTGGCAGGAGCAAAAATAGAGGAAAAAATTGGAACAAGAAAGTTGCGAAGTGCAGTTATTGAAGAATCATTATCCTTCCTTGTCTGAGAGCATTTTAGGAAGCTTCATTGTCACTGTGTAGCCTAATTCTAAAAGCTTTACCCAGGAAGTGACAGTTTCAATATCAACCAAAAATAGGTCAATCAAGGTGCATTAAGATCAAATCAAAAGCTTTATTGATTACAATGTATAAAACGAAGAATTGATGCTTTTCTTGATCTACACAATGTGTATAAAGAAAGACAAAGGCAGCTTACACTTATCATTGTTTTTCAGTGTGTTAATGAAATCAACAACGAACATCCGGACAATGTTGGTTACACCAAACAGCGTCTCCCTACACCAGGGGTGGAGCTGAACCTGGACCCTGACTACCTGGTGTCATGTGACTGCACTGACAATTGTCAAGTCTGTGTTCTTTTTTTCTTTTTATAAATCATTGTTTTTATTAATTTTCACAAACACAAGATAAACATTGCGAAAACTAATACTGAAAGGACATGTGAAACACCAAAAAACAGATAAGTAAAACCAGAAAACAATGAGAATAACGGTTAACATTATAAGGTCTGTGTTCTTATAAATTATGTATTAGCTTGGGACACTTATGACTTACTGATGACCATGTATCTTGTGATACCAAGACGTATTCAATAAGGAGGTCCACAAATAAGACTGCGCTTGTGCAGTGTGATGAATAAAGGGTTAATGCACCGCCCCGAGGTGTATATGGTGAGATAATCCCTGGTCAGGTGCGATAACCACCGAATAAACCACCAAGTGAGCGTAGTGAACGAGGTGGTTTATTCGGTGGTTATCGCACCTGACCAGGGATTATCTCACCATATACACCGAGGATAAGGCGGGGCATTAACGTTATTATCATATAGCCTATCAGGGTTCTCCCCAGACGAAGGAACAACGGGGCTGCGCCGGTATACTCCTAGCTCAGCGCCGGTATACTGCTTTCCAAATTTAGGGTGTTTCATCCCTGTTTTTCCGGATAATTTTGCCAAAATTTGTGAAAATTCGCTCATTTCAGGGCTGAGTGGCGTCTATTTTCCCGTCGGCATTGTCTGTGAAAACTTGTGAATGGGCGATAATCGCGTCAACAATGACCATTTCGCACATCGCTACAAGGGAATCGCTGTCATTAGTGGAACATCGGACGCCCCGCTGGCGTTTTAAAATCATGTAAACAACGCTAATTGCCTGATTTCCTTGTGAATCAAAGCCCACGGCTCAGAAATTAAGTTTATTGGCTACTACTAGTATGTTTACGGACGAACTGTGGAAAAATCCCCTTACCAAGCACGTGGCGGCCGCGAGACATTCTGTCAAATTCGGCGAAGCGGGTGAAAAATGACTCGTGCAATACAGCGATATTACCCATGAAAACAACGTACGAGGCTTTATTTTCCTCTAGAGTGTTTTTTTAAGTCACAAAACCTCTACAAATACCGAAATTTGTCCACAAATACGGCCTCGAGCTACCGACGAGAAGCCTCCCTGCATGACCCCGAAAAAGTTCAAAGTGAACCGGTCGGCTACCAATCAGCGTCGACCTTACTACCGCCGGTGACGTCAGTGACGTCACCGGCGGTAATATAGGTCGACGCTGATTGGTTCGGGTGTTCGTTGGATTTTAATAACCTCTGCGTGGGTG
Organism: Branchiostoma floridae x Branchiostoma japonicum; assembly: GCA_013266295.2. Lineage (NCBI taxonomy): Eukaryota > Metazoa > Chordata > Leptocardii > Amphioxiformes > Branchiostomatidae > Branchiostoma > Branchiostoma floridae x Branchiostoma japonicum. The sequence goes on from CM023824.1 coordinate 10,276,465, forward strand.
TGTTATGGTGTCATAAACAATGGCAAACGGGGACCTCTGATTGGTCAACGCTACCCGGCTATATGATAATTATAGGTAATATGTCAAAGGAGAAGGTGGCCCAAGATGTAAACAAACATGTATAAAGCATGGTCTCAGGTGTTTTGTTTACCTTTAGGGGACCTTCACCTTTGACACTGGGCATGTGCACTGGTATATGTGCACCTCCTTATATAATACTGTACACTTCATTGGACTCTAGGTTTGGATGTAAAAGTTTTGTCATAGTTTGTATGTACATGACTGTTATAGTTCTGTGACTGTGATCATCTTATATTGTTGCTTTGTGTGGCTGCAGAACAAGAAGACCTGTGCCTGTCACCAGCTGACCATCCAGGCATACCGGTCCCGCATTGGAGGCCAGGAAGACCCCGATGCAGGGTATAATTACCGCAGACTCACCGAGCAGCTACCTACAGGGTACAGACTTACTTGTAGTGTGTGTAGTCCAGTGGTTAGTGACTTCATGGATAATGTAATTTTCCATCTTAACGTGTCACTTTTTGACTTGTATGCTCCCTTGTTATTCCCAGGATCTATGAGTGCAACTCCAGGTGTAAGTGTAGCAAACAGTGCTATAACAGGGTGGCTCAGAATGGCATAGGACTCAGGCTACAGGTCTTCCGCACATCCAAACGGTAAGATAGCTCTAATATGCAAGCTATATTATATTACTTTTATGGACTATTCGGCAACACTGAGTCTCAATTTTTGTGTTTTTGTGTCGGAGAAAAGTTTAATCATTTTCCATACTGTTATGTACCATCACAGTATATTACATGATGTTCAACAATGACAAATGTCAGAAAGGAAAAGAACAGAAAACAAAATGTTTTTATCCATAACGTGCCAGCTGAATTTTTCTATCTTCACAAACCAGGGGATGGGGAATCCGCTGTTTGGACGACATCCCCCAGGGGGCGTTCATCTGTATCTACGCCGGGCAGCTGCTGACCGAGGACACAGCCAACAAGGGGGGGCACATGTTTGGGGACGAGTACCTGGCGGAGTTGGATCACATCGGTAATTATAGTCATAGTCACATTTATTCATTCCAGGTATGGAAGTATTGTTTTCAGGAGCCTGTTTTCAGTGTGTCTGTGTGTCTGTTTGCTTGTGTGTCCATAGGTATTTGAATAAGGTAGAAAGGCAGGAAGTAAGGGAGAAATAGTGTAACTGTAAACTGACAGGAAGGTCGCATTGGGGTCAAAATAGTCCCCCTGCTGGCTGGAAGAGTACAACAGTCACCTCATTTTATGTCTTCAGTTTCCTGCTATTTTCATGTCTGTTGCCTTATGGAAGCCAGTGGGAAAATGCATGTACAGAGTCAAAGATAAATTTACAGTTATGAATAAAACAAGAAATTCACAACAAATACATTGTACTTCATGGAGGTTTCTTGTTTTTGTTGAATCGCTCAGCAACATCTGCTGTCTGTAATAACAACTGTTTACTGCAATATGCCTGGTACTGGTAATGTGATTGAATCTACATATTCCCATTGTTACCATTTGGATTTGCCTTGGTCCTTGCAATGTTTCTGTTCTGTAACTCCAACAGAGGTGGCAGAAAAGTTTAAGGAAGGCTATGAGAGCGATGTTCCAGACAGCAGTGGGAGCGACATGAATGACTCTGACTCAGACTCAGACAACAGGTAAGGAAAGAGATAAGGGAAAGGTGAGGTAAGCCAAACTTCAAAATGTAACTTACAGTGACATTGTGTTGAAACAGTAATATGTATTCATTGTCAACCTTTGGCAGCATTGAAAAAGGGACTTCTAGGCACTTTAACAGTGATATACCTGGTATGCATAACACTTTACCATTGTAAATCATATGGTTAATCAGGAAAAGCATGTTTGGGAAGTGGTTAAATATACACAGTAACAGTCTTTCCTTGCACTACAAATTAATATTAAGTCTACTTTTCCTGTGGCAGTAACTCTGAAGAGGAACCCTCCATCAGCTCCTCCACCTCCCCTGAACCAGACCTGGATAACAGCAGCGATGAGGACTACAAACCTGACATCTCAGACAAACCAGGAGACACCGGCGGGGCCGTCAAACTCATCCTGCGCCGAGAGTCTCGTGGGTCAACGTCCGGCAGGTCAGGGAAAACTACAGAGCAGTGGTGAGGGATTCAGTGGCAATTAAAAGTGTCTTCCTCTAACCTTTTGCGTCTCAAGCGTTTCATGTTCAGGACATGATGCGCTGCCCCTGCATTTTCCTGTCTGTGCACATCTTGGTGTCTGTGTTTTTTATTCTTCTGAAGACAAAAACCTCATCTGAAGATAAAATACTTTTTAACAGTTAGACCTTGGCCCCTTGGAGATTAGAATTTGAATTTCCTGGAAATTAGATCTTGAAATTATTATTGTTTTCCACCATTTTTAGGTCTGTAAAACCTCAGAAGTGTGACACAGACAAGAAAGTAGAGTCCTGGATAGAGAAAAACCTCTCTGAAAAGAAATCAGGTGACACAGGTAGCCAATCAGAGAGTAGGTCCTCTTCTGGTAGGGAAACTCCCAAGCAGATGCACCAATCCCAGGACAGCAAGCCTGGCCCATCACAGCCAGACAAAGGAGACCTTGGCCAATCAGAGGGCACAAATCCAACCAAGAAGGATTCGTCTGGGCAAGAACAGGAGAGGCACAATATTTTTGATATTATGGAGTTTTCTGAATCAAAAGATGGATCTAACAATACTCCAGAGCACGGCAGTGAAGGACAAAAGAAGGGAGACATGTATCGCTCCTTCCAAGATGCCTTAAAAGATATGAACGTCTCTATAGAAGTGTCGCCTAAAAAAGCACCAGGACAGCTGGGTGCTTTGGGAGCAAGTAAAGAGTCTGAAAAAGATGATGGGACAGCACCTCCAGTGACAGAAGAGAAGGACACTGTTGAGGAGAAAGCAGAAAGAAGAGAGGGTGACATCCAAGACAAGACAGGAAAGACAGAGGGGGAAGAAAAGGAGAAGAAAGGTATTGTAAAGCTCTTACATATTTGAAATGAAGAATAGTTTTCATAAAAATCCATATGTTTGGTTGACAACAGTTTAGATTAAACAGTTTCAAGCCTAGTAAGGATTGGTGAAGAGGCCTGTGAAAATAAACCCTCCGAAAAATGTAAGCAAAAGGACATAGGAACTTCAAGATACATTTAAGAATGCATTGTCAGAAAATTACTGCAAACTGTTGATTTACAGAACTGTCTTATATACATTGACTTTTGCATAATGTACTAGTACTTGGTGATAAAAACTGCTTTTGTTCCTCAACCAGGCAAAGACAGCAATTCCCCAGTGAGGCACTATGGGTACCGTGTGGATGGAGAACGCATCATTGGTCTGAAGAGGAAACACAGGAAGAAGGTTGTTGTGAAAGGTAAGTTGTTGTGTTAAACCCTGGGAGAATCTATATAATATAAGAAGCCTAGGACCAGATGGGGCCCATTACTGGGCCGATACCAGGTATCGGAATCCCCGGGTTTAATACTATGCTACAATTCATATAAATGCAGTGATGTCCCCATGTCATGGTATGTATTTGTGTCATACATGTATCTTTATAATGTAATAATATTATGGATTATTGTATTCCTTTGTTTCAGCGTCCTCCTCCAGTGAGTCGGAAGAGTCCAAACCCAAGCCAGCGGGTGGGGAGTGCGAGCTGATGATCATCGGCGCAACATCGCTCGCCGTGGACAGTGGAGATGAAACATCAGACAGCGAGAAATGCTCAGACAAGGGGAGGAAGAAAAAGGAGAAAGACCAACTTGAAGGTCAGTTTTCAGTCTGTTAGTTAAAATAAAATGTGTTCCAGCTATGTAGAAAAAAAGATTGGATTGGAAGATTGGAAAGAAAGGATTGAATTGTGATGTCATTTCATGGCATTTCAAAGACTCAAAAACATTGCAAAGTCCATATCAATTTTGTTACTTGCCTCTTGGAACTGCTTGCAGAAGTTTGCCAAAATAAAAGTCACTTTATTAACTAAATGGCTGTGATTGACTGTGCCTGTATCTGTATCTGTATAGCCGGTATAACCCCCCTTCGGCGTAACACACCAGCTTTGCGGGCACGTGGCATGGACTGTGGTTCACACAATTTAGTTTTAGTGTTAATCATGTACATTGTATATCTATAAACTTTAAAGTGATAAAATGGAAATATTTAAATTCCTTCCTTGTTAATTGTTTATGACATCTGACACGTGCACAGTGCCAGCCCCAGATGACACCCAGCAGCCAGTTGCAGTACTGCAGGCCTCACCTGACAAAAGCACCCGGAGGTATTTTGGGGAGGAACATTGTTATGTCATGGATGCCAAGGTCATTGGCAACTGCGGCAGATACCTCAACGTAAGTACACATCTGATTCAAATTGGACAGAAATCATGAACTGTGATTGTACTGCATGATAATTGCTCTTGTATAGTTCTGTGTGTACATTTGCATGACTGGCTGTTTATAGCTTTCTACCTGCATATTTTTGTACACAAAGTAAGTTGCCTGTATGGTGCTTCCTTTGTAGACCCAGTAACATGATGCCTTAATTTCTGTGTTCTTTACAGCATAGCTGTTCACCCAACCTGTTCGTACAGAACGTGTTCGTGGACACACATGACCTTCGCTTTCCCTGGGTCGCCTTTTTCTCCAGCAAGTAAGTCACTTTTGACGGGCAAATTTCTGCCTGAGAATATCTTCATGAGTACATAAACAAACAAGGTTTGCCACTTTTTTTATCAATCCTTCTTGCGTGTAGATCATATGCTGCACAGATTAAGAGGCAATGATTTTAAGTACTTTCTCATATGGATGAAAATATTGCTGCAGGTAAACAACACCATTACTGTTACAGGACAAGGAAAAAGTTGAGGGCTAGTTCAGAACTTTCTTGTATGTATTCCCAGGCGCATCCGGGGAGGTACAGAGCTGACCTGGGACTACAACTATGAAGTAGGTAGTGTTCCAGACAAGGTGCTGTACTGCTACTGTGGGTCGGAGGAGTGTCGAGGCAGGCTGCTGTGAAAAGGGTCCAGTTGTAACCGGTGCAATTCACATGTTCGTGCCCATTGTTTTAGAAAGAAGCCACTTTCTTTGTTATCATCACTTTAGATTAACTTCAAGCACACTATTGAGTAAACAAAGTTCAAGCAGCTGAATAGGTCACTACCATTGTGTGCCACAGGGTAGATTCTTTGTCCCACTTCTGCATATTTGAACTGGTTCTGGGTCCAAAACTTCATTCATGGTCCAAAAACAGGTTAAAAACATTAGCTTTCAAAGTAGCTGTGTATTGTTTCAAACAAAAGGATATTTTTTTCAAGCTCCAATACTGTTATAATTATAAGCCCGACATAGTTCTTATCAACATTTTACGTAACATTTTTTTCTAATGTAAACATATTGTTTTTATATGTAACTAAAACTAGTTGTAAATGGTTAACAGTGATCTTACCTTATCTTAAAAGCTCATCTGTGTTGGTAGAAGAAATTGGACTTACCCAAATTTTCAACTTGCTCATTACTTGACAAAGACTGGAGTTGCACAGTCAAAAATTTGGGTAAGTCCAATTTCTTGTGTTGGAAAATACAGTTCAAACTTGTTTCATAATTATCTTACCTGCATTATATCTATTTTATACTATTGTCATTTAAGATTTGTTGCATTGTTTTTTGAGCTGCTAAATAAAGACATGGTTATACTGTTGAATATTGTTCCTGTGTCACATCTGGATCTGGAACCTCACTGGTTCCTTGTTATAATACCTTCATTGTGTTACCATGCCTTGTTTTCCATGTTACCTTTACTTTTGGTTGGATCTTGTAACATTTTCCATAGTTACCCATCTAGTGGGAAAAGGTTAGACATTTTGTATTGGACTTTATGAGTTCCAAGAAAGATACTAAAAGTAAGACCATAAACAGGTATCAGTCAGTGTCATGTGGTTTCCAGTTATTACCGTGAACATGGCATGAATGTATATTATCTTGACAGTTCATCTGTGTTGATAGAGGTCATTATGAAGCAAGTTTAAACTGTAATTTCCAACACAAGGAATTGGACTTTTCGACTGTACGAGTCCAGTCTGTGTATCTCTCATTCCTGACAAAGACTGGAGTTGTACAGTCAAAAATTTGGGTAAGTCCAATTTCTTGTGTTGGAAATTACAGTTTAAATATAAACTTGCTTCATAATGAATGTATATTAATTTAGGTCCTTCATAAGTTGTCAACATCTAGGTAGCTAACCATGTTAGAAACCCCATCCTCTCCACTCAGATATAGCCTCACAATCGCAGATTTTTCAGGTACACCTTCAAGAGCAGGCCATAAGTTCATCTGCACTGGCATTGGACACCCAGTCTTACAATATTGTAAAGGAAGATCATCTTCACAGCAGAAAAAAAATCTGCATTGAGGATCATCTATATAATATGGGTGCCGTGGGTCCATTTTTAGATTTGTGAATATTGTACATATCATTGTCCATTTCAAGGACATTCAGAGTATTTTCAGCAGCTCACAGTTTTGAGATTTATCATATGATCTAAAAAGAGGAGGTAACCAGATTAATCTGTCCACCAATCAGGGTACTTGATTTTGGAATGTACCATTTTTTGGGACCACATTTTGCTATTATTATAGTTTTATACATGTCTCTTTATATTGTTGATGACAACTTTGTACTTTCTGTACAGAAACTGTGTTGGACCAAAATGTATCGAAATAATAAACTCTTTCCAATTCAAAGATTTTATGTCATCTCATTTGTAATTAGGTTTGGAAGTTGGATGGATGAATGGATATGGTGGGAGATAGATATACTCTTTAAGCAGAGGTTGAATGGGGAGATGGTTACTTCTATTAGCCTCTACCAGGCACCATGGATCACTGCAAAAAATAGTAGAAATTGACCAAAATAAAGGGAATAGTATACCAGGGGAGCTAGTCGACCAGAGAGGGTTCAATATACGACCCACGGATATTGGACCATCTCATAACTTCTATACCATATTGACTAAATTATTAGAAAGTGAGGCATTACCACTGCTGCATGGAGAGTAGGTGGCTGGGCCATGGGGGAGGGGGGGGGGGGGGAGAAGAATAGTCAGTATCACCAAACAGTTGAAATATCAAGTACATGTAGTACTAGTATGCTTGGACCTGAGCCCTATGAAATAAAATATATCATTGAGTTTTTCATGTAAATCGTCTAGTATACTGGGGACAACCACCTCATAAAGTAATATGTAATGTAATAGAAGAGCAAATGATGTAATTTTCCCTTGAGAGTAAAAATCGTTGTGATTCATCCGTTCTTGTTATGACTCAAACGCCGTCGCCAAAACTCCCGCCTTTTGGTGGCCATTTGAATAGGAAATCAGATCCCAACTTAGCAACTTTGTCCTATGGTCTGATGTTGCAAACAAACGGAAGACAAGGCCAGGGAACCAGGACCGCCATTGGTCAGTTTTATAATTAGATTTGGAACCCAGTCCTTTAAACCAATCATATTGCAGCATCTTGTAGGTTGCACTCGCTGATTGGTTGACTAATCGAGAAAATACCATCGAGATGGTGACGTCAGGTATGCTAAGTAGGTCGGGGGAAGTGTGTCCATTGCGAGCAGACATGTTGCAAAGAAGGCTGGACTGAGGAATTCGGGCTCTGTGAGCCGTTTTTAGGGGGTACACTTGTATGTTATTCCAAAATCGTACTGCCAAAAGAAGGGGGAAGCGCAGGGAGAGAACAGGAAACCTCGGAACGGGATATTAAGAACGGAACTGGCGGAAAAAGGAGTGACTTTTCTCGCGCGGAAACCACCATCTTGCTGGGTCGGACCGTCGAGGGGCTATTGTCCTCACACTCAACAGTCCTGCAAATATCAGCTTTCCTGGGCACACAAATAATGCCCGAGCTCTGGACCGCCTCTGGAAGGTAAGATCTGTGCTCTATGTTCCCTTTGGACATCATAGATTGCATGGTAAGTTTGTTGAAGGTTGAATCGGAGGTTCAGAAAAATCGGGAAAACTTGGGCTGATGACAGAAGTTGTTTGTGAGGCTTCCCAGAGAGCGTGTTGTTTTGCACAGAACGGCAGCATTGCGCAAGACTAGTACCGATCGACTCCTCACCTGATCCCCATAACTTCATCTGTCGCATAATAGAGAATCCACTGGCAGAATGTTGCCACAGTATGTGCCGTCTGCTCTGGCATATTGTACAATCTGGGGCCTCCAAGTCATAGGGAGAAAATATGCGTTACTGAATGTGGGAGGGGGGCAGGAATGACGCACACATTTTGCAGATGGCCTACTTTTTTTTCCTCCTTTAGATTCCGCCCTGCTGTCTGCCTACACACATACAGATTATCATTTACACATAGTGTATGGGATCGGCCAGTGTCTGTTTGTCTATGGAACTGACAAGTTGTCATGGTATATTCGCGATGAACAAATTGGTGAAGTCATCCTGACCTGACTGTCACAGGGCCAGACAGCTTGCTGCAGGAAAGGAATTTGGCTTGCATTGTCGCCTACCACGATCGCTTCCTGGCGTTTGGAAATCAACAAAAATAACTGCAACTGAAATTGACTTAAAAGACATCAATAACAGGGATTTGGTCAGGATTTGACTAAATTGTACAGTCTGTTTGTATGGAGTTCCAGATGTGAGTACAGTCACGCATAAGTTGGATTATGTCACCCCTATTTTTGGACCTCCCAGTTCTATAATTATTTCCTATCTTTTACGATCACACCAGACTAGAGTCAAAGTCAGCGAGTGACATCAGCCTGTCTGTCCATTTAATCAGTTTTGAGTTATAATGGGATTCAAATGTCCTAGGGCAGTCCGTTTTTTGTTTTGAATTTGGAGAGGAAAATTGGAAAACGAAAAATGCACAAGGGATATCAGCACCAACTATCAGTACACAAAGGACTTGGAATATATAACTGCTTACACATTATCACTGTGCGAATCATCAGCCCAGCAAAAAAAAATCACACCAAGATTAGACATTTTAATCTGTTTGGTACTCGTTTAGTTTTAGTCTAGGAAAATGTAAAATTTTGTAGAGGGGCTGAGGGGGACATAATTTGCGCAAAATCATTCCAAACCAATATTACTTCGACTTGGAAATGATGTTTTTATTGAATTATGCTAAGATGCGAAAGGAAAATTACTGGATTTAGTATGTCTGGGAAGCCACCATTGTTAATGTATTAGCTATTGTTTGATAATAGGATTTTCAATGTACCACTACAGTCTGATTGTGCAGGTAATTGTAAGGCAGTAGTGGTAGTAGCGGTCAGTGATGTCACACTGTAGGGTGATGGAACACTGGCTTGATTGTAAAGACTACATGGTAGTCAGCCTTCCAGAGACAAGACATGAGCTGAATAGTCGTTTCGCAATTTTCGGCGATCAGAAGAATGTCAGCTGTGATTAGTACATGTGATGAGAAGGGATGGTTCAAGCTTTCGCCGCTGACACTATGATAGAAGACCTCATCTTCGACCCATGGAGTAGTCTAATAACAGTGTCTTCATGCTGCTGTGCTACTCATTTGCCCTCTCATAAGGAGGTTGGATGGGGTGTAATATCATTCTAGCTTACTGAAGTTGTGATCATGCAATCCAATTGAAAATCAGACACCAAAGGAAACCTGAATTTGTGTATGTTGGGGGGTTGATTATAACATTTGGGTTTCCTAAGGATAGATTTAGTAATGAAAAGATTTGTCTACTTCAGAACAGAACAGAACATCCATTTTCAGTAGCATAAATACTGTATGACTCTTTTCTTATGAAAAAATATTGATATATATATGATGAGGACCCTATTCTTGAATGGACTCTGCCACATCCAATTTTAAGATTGCCATGATTTATGTAAAGTGTCCATTTTAGTGCAGATTGAAGCAGATATCTTTTGTGTGTGTGAATATTTATGACAGGGTAGTGGGGTTCCTTTGCAGCTGTTCCAGGGAAGCTTTTGGTGTAAATGAGCTGCCACTCAAGTCTGTTGTCTCCATAGGGGTAGTGCAGGGGGAAGCCCCAAATACAGACAACAGGGCTGCATTGAGTTCTAAAAAATCCTCCGACAAATTGGGTACTGCAAAATTTGTCCATGCGATTCAACCCCTCCTATTTTGGAAGGTATTAATACTTTTTGGTTCATGTGCTTATAGTTATAATCTTAGAATTACATTTATGTCAGCATTTTCTTGACTGATGTATACACATAGTTCAATTAGTTGTGAAGTGCAGATTTTCTTTTTTATCAAACGACATGAAAAGTCAGTCATTGTTCAGCATTAGGGAGCAGACAATGTTTCTTATTACTAGTAATATTACCCCTCCCTGGGAGGTGCCCCTCCTGGTGTTAATGTGTGACAAACAACCTAACCTTTCACACATATAACCTAACCTTTCCAGTATTGTCTTCAGGCAATATTACTAGTACCTTGCATATGGGAGTGTCTTCTTACAAAGAAAAAAGTAAACTCTAGAATTAAGATTCATTTTCGCTGTTTGAATGACATACACACAGGAGAATTTCATTATGTATTGTAAGTCAGTTGGATTAACTTGGAACTAAGCTATTTGCACTTTCTATATCAATGTTATTTCCACGTCATGTCTGCTAAAGCAGCTTATTTCATACCATCAATGCTTTTGTTATGATGATTATTGTACAGCTGCATTTTTACTTTGTTGAGTTGTTAGAGCAAAGGTTATAATGAAACTGAGGAAGAATTATTCTATAGCTGTGAGCCTGTGACTCAAAGTTTTTCAACTTCCCAGCTGTAGTGACTGCTGTTATATTCTGTTATGCTGACCAACAGTCTGGTAGGGTGCAAAGGTCAGAACATGTGGTATTGTGAACTGTGAATGATTGTAAACATGATATTTGTGGCTTACATCATGAAGAGTTTTGGTTTGGGAATACCAGATCACAACAGCTGTTGAATACTATTGAATATAGCCTCAGTAGGTGTTTCAATAGTAATAATAGTAAGTGTCATTTGTACCAGAGTCATAGATAGTTGGAGTACCCAGAGTCCCAGAGTTACTCAGTAATTGACAGGATAGGGAATGGCACAGAAATGTTGGCTAGTACATGTTGACGACTACAAGTCCAATTCAGTTGTACGCTTTTTGTTTGCATAATGAGAAGGGTTCAAGGGGCAAATCAGTAAAAATGTGACCTGAGCTTTTCACGGAATAATCATCAAATTTCACGGAAAAGTTTTGTTATAGATTTTACTGACAAAAATTGTTGTTGGTAAAAAGAGGGTTGATTTGTGTCCTGATAAAAATCTCGAGAAAGGCAATTCATATCTTTTTTATGAACGTTTTGATTTCGCATAGATATCCTCCTGTACTAGTTTTTATATCAGGTATATTTTCTGCCGTGACATTGTGAAGTTTTGAAGTAACCCCTCAGGCTTTTCTTGGAAAACTTGCCTGAAAACAATTTTCTCTTTAGATAAAAAACATAAATCAAGAAGATGGGAATGAATGGGTATGCATAAAGTCCCAGAACGAATTGACAATTTTGTCATTACTTCCTTCATTGTGTGTGTGTAATAAGGACGATTACAGAAAATTTGCCTAACAGAAATAGAAAGACGAATGTCGACTACCCGAGGCCTTCAATGCTTTCAAACAGGCAGATGGGAACATAATTTGCCACTTTGTTAAATGGGCAAAAAAATGGGCTCTATTTGTGGATGATTGTTTGGATTATCGTGGCAGAAATGACAATTTCTCTGGCATTATTCATATACATTGCCCTTCGTCTTTCACGTAGCTGGTAAAGATGGTAATTATTTTAACATGAACCTGGGAGAAATTATGAAAGCAAATCAGGGTGTTGAACAGTTTCATAACTTCGAATTTTGAATTGAAGATTAATAATATTGTTATCATCACATGGCATTGTTATGAGTAGATGGACAACAACATGATTATTCTTTGGACTGTACCACCCAATTGACCCAATGCTACATGCTAGGGGGTAGTGCTATTGGTGAATAAATGCGCTAATACATTCAATAAGTGTACCTTGTGGAAGAGTTGTTGCATAAAAAGGCTGTCCTTGGAAGAGACATTGAAACAAGCTTAAGTTAAGGTTGAATATTGGATGGATCGGATTGGTCATCCCTGTAATGAAGTCCATTGGTTTCAGAATCAGATTGATCTAGAATCAAATTCTTTCATCATTATGAAATATGTATTGTAGATCAGAAATGTTACCATGTTGAATATTTTTACTCCCGTTTGATATTGAAAAAGTGGCATGTGTAATTTTTATCTGCTTCTACATACACACGTATAAGAACAATTTGACTTACTTCTTTCAGCAATGGAATTTTTAATCACCTTGGATATTTTGGAAAAATTTTACCGACATCCCTTGATCTTTGTGAATGGAATAGTCGCAAATGCATGAAGCGGTTTGATATGTCAGCTGCATATGCTGATCTGCACGTAGCCGGCAGTGTGATGTGATAGTTCCCATACCGCACGTAGCTTTCATGCCCAGATATTCCCAAAGGCCTTTGTACTATGTTTTTATCCCTTAGAAATATGACAATATTTTGTTGCCATGCCTACTGGTGTATGAAATACGGGTAAATGAGATTGTTTGGTAAGTGTGTCGACTTTGATGTGTCCAGATTTGGCGGCAGTTTTGCTCAAGATTGATGAAAATTGAATTGCCCATTCTTAATGATAATAATGCGTATCAGATTGAAAAAATGGCATTTGTCCAGGACTCTAGGTACAGTAATGTCCTGTCAATTTACCCAACATTTATCACTGCCAAAATTAAGCCCTGTCAAATTAACTTATTTTGCAGTATTTTGTAAAAGGATTACCCACATAGACACCAAGAAATCTCTGAAGAGATTATCAATAATATTGTCAGTTTGTTGGTGCCATTAGGTAAAGCAAAGTTTAAAAAAAACTTCTTCCAAAAAAAGTGGTTTTTTTCCCCATATTGTTTGCAGTCAAAGGAAGTGGTTGTTTTTCATAGAAAAGGGGAACCCAGACAAAGGATATTGTCTGAATTGTGGAATGTTTTAGGACAATGGCCAAAGTCATGTTACACACATTATAGCACAGATGATTGCCTTCATTGTATATTTGTCGGAACATGAATTATGGTGATAAAATAAAAGGGGGCTGCACTGCAGCCATATGTCCTGTATAACGGATATCATCAATAGTGCTCCGGAAAGAAAATATTTGGTGGCATGAGCCGCAGGGAAGGCATTTATAAACTATCATGGAATGGCCTTATCACTTTGTTTGGATGAACATATAGATTTCCTATATCACCAAGCCCAAATAAAGCTGTGTCCTAGATTGTTAGGATACTCAGCGGCTGTTAACTCAAAAAGCTCTGTAGCCTTGTTGACAACAACAGTGCAGAATGTATGTACCTAATTTCTTCTGGTACAGCCAGGAGCGAAAAGGCCGCCTGTTAGCCTTAGTTCATTTCTGGCAGATTGTTGGCAGGTTACTGACCTAACTGGCATGTCCCAGAATGTAGACTAATAGGCCCTGCCTCAGTATGTTCGATGTTAATTTGTTGTACGACTTGTTCCCTGAAGGTAGTAGGATTTTGTATTTCTCCTTGTGAGGTATTTTGGAAGCAAGGGCTAAAGGCCATAATCTGGTTGGTGAGCGGATCTGTCAAGCCCCTCAATCAGGGGGACATTGACCCCACCCATTCTCTGTCCCAGGATCCAGCATTTTGTCATAGGATAAATTCTTGCTGCAATACAATAAACCAGCAGGCAGATCCTGTTACAGTTATGTGAGGCCACTAAAGGAATTGAAGGTATCTAGAATCTGATGTAGGGAATAGAAGTTTATGGAAATGTTATTATAAAAGTACAGTAATACAGTAGAAGCCGCTTATTTGGAAAGCCAATTTGTCAGCGCATTTTTTCCAATTACCCGGCCTTTCCAAATACGAGAGGCTCAAACCAAAGAAGCTCCTTGCTCAAACTGACTTCATTTGACACTACGGCAGTACGAGGGTGGGGGGTGGACACGGCATCAAACTACACAAAGAATACAAACACGGCTCATATGTAAAAAGCGGACTTTATTTAGATAAGTAAATTTATACTTGTATTTTTTTTCGTTTACGTATTTTGTTGTTTTCTACTGACTGGAAGAACGCTGCGATGTGCTATAATTTGGCTCAACTCTACTCGAACGAATAAACACTGACTGACTGAGTGACTGCTACGTTTGATAGGTACAAAACAAGCAACGAATACATGCACGATCATCAGCCTGTACATACTTTTACATCACAAAAGTAGCAAAAAATAAAGTTTGATCTACGGAAAACTTCAATCAAGTAGCGTACAGAGTGTACCGACGTACAGTACACGCTCGTCACGAACATGACGAAAGTCGCGACTAGTCGTCGATAACATTCACAAAGGATCGCTACGTTGTTGCCTTCATAAATTTCAGAAACGCCGGCTAGCACATGAAAAGTATCGTAACTAAAGCAACAATAAACTGTTCATTTCAATGTTAGTGACTTTTTAGCTTACGATGTCCGGAGGTTACATGGAAATTTGCAAAAGTTGACGGGATCTGTCACAAAAGCTTTCAAATAAGAAAACAAAGATGGCGGACGTGGCGTGGGCAGCGGTATCCCATCATTCCATGCGCCATGTTTTCGCGGCACATTTGGTGTGTTGACGCGGCGATAGCGAACGTGTCGCAGTCGAAACAAATTCAGAATAATGAGACAGCACACAGGTAAAGACGCAGTTTTAATGAGTAACATTGAGTTGTATGAGAAATGAAACGTTCTTGGAATAAATTGGGTAAAAAAAAACACGCATTTGGCGGCTATGAACCGGCACGCGCATCTGTTTATGTAGTGCCGATGTGCGCACGACGGCCGGACCGCTCTATCAACGTAAATTTCAATAGAAACCGCCCTTCTTTGCGGCTCAAAACAGACAACTTCGTTCTTTTTGGTGGCTTAATGTCTTTATACAGGAAGTTGTCGGCTCATTCCTGCCGTTTTTGGTGATTTGGTTGGCATATTTTGGGTTCAATATGTCTTGCAACTTGACAATTTTCTTTCCAAATAGCCGGCATTGGCTTTTCAAATAAGGGGTACAATAAACAACAGTGTTAATGGAAAACGGTTTGGGTTTTCACAATTCTTTTCAATTGGCAGGCTTTTTCTTAAAAACGTTTTTCAAATAAGTGGCTTCCACTGTAATAGGTATAAGTGTGCAGTTGTTGATAGGTTTTCCAAGCTCAAAATACTTTCAGAAAAAATTGTAGGTAAAGATATAAACAATCATGAATGTGCAATTGTGCAAACTGAAAAAAAAATATAACACTCAGTACTATGAATTATTAGGTAGCCAAGCAATAAAGCCAAGATCTCCAGTAGATTGCAAAGATTTGTAACTCATAATTCTTGTTAAATCTGCCATCAGATTACATTTTGATGAGACAATGCTTATCAGCCAATCAAAGACTCTAATTTGATAATATAGGCTTCTTCAGGTCTAGAAAATCGCAGTAAGGAAGGTACAGTTATTCTGGTGTTTTCAGAAAGATTTTACAAATTACAGCCAAAATTCTTTAGAACTCCCATTATTGTGTTAACAAGAAAAAAGTATTTTGAGCCCTGTTTTGTTTACGACAGAATTTGATTTTAGAACTACTTCTTCAAGGAAATATTTCCTCCTACAGGAGCTTTTGAAGTTTGAAGAGGATAATCCCTGATTGTACATACCTAAACACCCCTTTTAGTCACAGGAGCTCTGTAATAACATGGTAGTAAAGGTGATCTTATATATATATATATATATATATATATATATATATGAAGACATTAGAGACTAGACTCTTTGTACAATCAGGTTAGTGACCAGGAGTCCGTTTTGATCTGGTGCGCAAGTGTACTTCATTAGCCGTGTACTTTGGAGAATATGTCGTTAGGATTACAGTTTACTTGTTGCCTTATGTTACATGTTACATGTAAGTCATCTTGTCCAAGGGCTTTGCATTTGTCTGTTTCATAATGAATATGAGAATATGGGTTGAGTAACCATGGTAACTGTCATTCTTTTCTCTTGTAGGAATGTCCTCACAGGGAGTGTACCATCTTGGTTCTCATCACTCCAGTGCCTTCAGCAGTTGTAAGAAACTACGAGTCGACCGTCATGACCATGGGATCCCCATTAGCACCGCTACCATCACGGCGTCGATAGCCCCCCTCCAGACCCTAAATGCCAATTTGCGGAACGCAAATGTGGCGGCCGTCAGCGCTAACAATGCCAGCACGCTCCACGCCAACCAGAACTTTGTGCGAGCCTCCACCATCAAGCTTCTGGACACCTACCAGAAGTGTGGCCTCAAACGGAAGAGCGAAGAGCTGGACAACGTAACTCACCTCGACACCTCACATCACAACGCCAGTGGCAATACCGTAACCACGACCACCACGAATTCCTCAAAGAATAGCTCCTCGAACAATGAGGGTGACTACAACTTGGTGCAACATGAAGTGATTTGTTCCCTGACCAATCGGTATGAAGTGCTGGAGTTCCTAGGACGCGGGACGTTCGGGCAGGTGGTAAAATGTTGGAAGCGGGGAACAAACGAGATTGTTGCGATCAAGATCCTGAAGAATCACCCGTCGTATGCACGGCAGGGGCAGATCGAGGTTAGTATCCTGGCGAGGTTGAGTGCGGAGAATGCGGACGAGTTCAACTTTGTGCGGGCGTACGAGTGCTTCCAGCACAAGAACCACACATGCCTGGTCTTCGAGATGCTGGAACAGAACCTGTACGACTTCCTCAAACAGAGCAAGTTCAGCCCGATGCCGCTCAAGTACATCCGTCCTGTTCTGCAGCAAGTTCTCACTGCCCTCCTCAAACTCAAGAGCCTGGGTCTCATCCACGCAGACCTGAAGCCGGAGAACATCATGTTGGTGGACCCTGTGCGGCAGCCATACAGAGTCAAGGTCATCGATTTTGGCTCGGCCAGTCACGTTTCCAAGGCGGTGTGTTCCACGTATCTGCAGTCCAGATACTACAGGTGAGACATGTTATTACACTTTCGCAAAAGAGATGAAAGATACTATGTGTAAAGCAATCTGCCCTAGCTGCCTCTAATCTCCTATGGTGATAGGATGTAGGTTTGATGCAGGGAGCTGATAGCTTGTTTGCTTCTATCACCTGCGTCATCACACTCTCTCTGGCACGCAGCGGCACCATACTCTTGAGAGCGGTGGGGTCCAGAGAAGTAAACTAAGTTTGAATTTTACTTACCAAAGCCCATCATTTGTCATGTTTAACAATGTAGTAATTTGATACAAGATGTAAATACATACTCATTTGTACCAGACATTCTAAAATGTTTTATTTTTGTGTCAGAAAAAAAATCCCAAGGAAGTACCATTAGGCCTAGACTGGCCCTTTTATATGAAGAATGTTGTTATGATAATTGATGCAGTGCTCCTGGTTACCTTTTTGCCAGTGCTATAAAGGTGGTGTTTGAAAAACATTCTTCATAAAGTTCAAGGGGGTGTGCCCTTTGTCCTGGGTGATATGTAGCTCAAGGGCAATAATGTGGAGATGCCTCTAGCAAAGGCCAACTACCTCACCCCTTCTAGCATGCCTGTTAGTGCTGTTACACCCCTCTAGATCAGTGACATCATTCCTTCACCAAATGATGTAACCTTTACAACTGTCGTATTCTAAAGCTGCTAGAAAGCTTCTAGGGGACCCATACTCTAACCATTTCTTCATTTTGCCAACTCCTACCAACAGACCAAATAGCATAAAGATCCATCCTCAACATTTCAAATTCCATGTATGCTGTTCACAGACACACTGACCTGAAAATATATAACCTTCTCGGAGAAGGTAGTAAATAATGGGGACCAAAACATGACATGCATGCTGTTTGTTCTTCCAAGTGTGAGCAGGGTTCGATCTGAGCCTTTCTGCCCATGTCCTTCAGCGTGAATGGGTTACAGAGTAGGCATGTGGCAGGGTAAATATCCTGGAAGTAGGCTGATATGATACAGGCGCTCCGCTGGGTTACTATGTGACCTTGCTTTATATAGTCCCTGGTATGCCTGTTGCTTATTTTTAAACAGTGGTTCTAGGAAAAGGTTGGACCCTTAGTAGCAAGTTCATGGAAATTTTCTTGTTTAAACATTGTCAGCTTGCACTCATGGTAAACACAATATTTCTGTTTTCTACATCAGTTTTAAAGGCACAGTTCTATAAATTATAATCATGTTGATGTCAATTCCAGTATGCAGTTAGTAGTTCCAGTCATTATTTGTTGTGCAAATGATACCAATTCCTGCTGTAGAAGGTGATTGTTTACTAGTAATGTAAAGAACAACATTATTTTACAGAAATGGGAACTTAAATTATATTCCTCCTACAAATATATTGCTGCTCAGCTCCTTTTCATGAAAGTTTTTTAACTTCTTGCTTTACAAAAGTGCTCCTTTGAATGCAGAGGAAAAATAATTAGAAGCATGTTGGCTTATGTACGCTGCTGTGCCCCTCGGAACTTTAAAAAAAAATCTTGGTCGTTTTTGCAAACAAAACCCCACATACACATGATACAGTCAAGCAGTAATGTCAAGCCCCAGTTTTGGACCCAGGTCTCACAGGAGCCGACGGTGTTTGTTTTGGCATCATTATTACTTCCCTGTATTCCAAGAAATCCGCTCACCAGCTACTCAACTCTTGAGTAGGGAACATCGTTCTGTCTCAACCACGATTTGGGTGTGGGGAACTTCTGTCCTGGCTGTTGCAAATTCATGGCAGGGAAATTCCAGTGCTTTTTTGTGTCACCTCAGTAGGAAGACTGCCTGGACAATTCTGTAAAAATAATAAACTGAAAACAATAATATGACAAATGTTGAGAAAAGCACTTCTGATGAGTCAATGGCATTTATATGAAGAAAAAAATAAAACTGGTGTTGTATTTCTAGGATGATGGATCCATAATCCATTCATATTTTAGACAGGCTCTGCTTCAATTTACATATTTATGTCACAAACCAGTTTGTAAACAGTCTTGTTGGAATTTTGAACCAGGCATTTGTTTTGACAAAGATGTAGGAACTAGTTGGTTCCCACCAAGATGCTAAAAGCTGCAATACATCAGACTTTAAATAGGTCAATAGCTTACATGGGAGGAATTGTACGTCCCCCTGACTGTAATAGTACTGTAATCCCTGGGTCCTCTCTCTTGTACATAATCAGGCCATGGTAATTAGTTCTTCCCCTGTCATTAGTGCAGGCTCATCCTGGGAATTGAAACCCTTTTTCACCCCTTTGATTGAGACCCTGTAGGTTTGTTTGGTCCGACTTTTCTCTCTAACTGGTTTCATGGCATGTCTGGCTGCGCATTTTAATTTTTAGATTTACACTTGCAGGACCACGAATCTGCTTTCCAAGAATTCTTGCTTTTCCTTTTACTTCCCAAATCAGCCGAGTAGGACCCTGGAAATAATGTGTGCCAAACAAAGAACTTGGTTTCGGTCAAAACATGCATCCAACACTGCACCCTAGTTTTGGCAGAAATTGACAAAATCTGGAAATAAAAACAGGGAAAACAATGATCTGTGTTATGCTTATCCTGAAGAAGATAGTGCTTATGGTGTTAAAACTGGTCGGCATCCCCAATTAGCTTCTGCGGCATTCATAACCACGGTAATCAAATCAGGTTTAATTGTTACAGTACTGAACAGTGCCAGATGGTGTCTGAATACACATTGTTGAAGTGGGATATGGGAGGGGCTTGTAGGCAGGTGCAGACCTGGTCGTCTATTCAACATGTGCCAAGCTGAGAGAGCCCCTTTCAACACAAGCACTTCATTACCTCCAGTGGTACTGTTCAGGCGTGTTGAATCAAAAGTGTGTACACTTCTGTGAAACGGAAGCTGCTTATTTTTGCCTTGAATGTTTCTGTCGATGTAAGTTGCCAAGAATGCTGCTGCTGGAGAATTACGGCTGGTAACACCATGAAGTGCAAAATTGGCAGGAACGCTACATAGATAGACTTTAATTTGGACCAATTTGGTTCGGTGGCTCTCTGATATTCACAGGGAAAAAGGTCAAGACAAAGATTATCTGATGGGCTAATACCCCCATCATGAAGACAGAGGTAACCTAGATGCCATTCCAGTTAGTTTTCCACTGCTCCCATACTCCCTACTAAAGGTAGTTGGTGGGGAATAGATGCCATGATTTGTTAGACTGAGGTTTGTTATTTTTGTTAGGAGAATTACATACAGTTACCAAACACAGGACGTTTTGAGAGTAATTCTAATACAGACATGTTTTGAATGTGGTTCAGAATCAAAGACTTTCAGGATATTAACCTTCTCCCTGCTGCTTAATAACCTGTAACCAATAAAGAAGTTGTAGCCAAAGGGCTACTTCAGTATGATAACGGTTAAGAGACTAGAACTGGGCTAAGTAAATATATCCCCTGCTCCAGTGTTTACCGTGGTGTGAAGAAAAGGCGATTTCCTCTGCTGATACTAGAATAACTGTAGTCAGCAAGTCTCCAGTCCGGATTACCAACTAGGTGCGCATACTGCGTACTTCCAATCATCTCCGCAATGAAAATTTAATTCGTGTTCGCCGAAGTGTGAATACGTGAATGAAAATTCATGTTGACACCATCCACACCCACCAGACAAGTCGCTTATTTCATTTTCACACGGTAACAAGCAACATCCCTGGCAACAGTCCTTCTGATGGGTTTGGTCAAGAATGGTTGATGCCATTTCATACATTATTTTTACTAACAACAACTTTCAAATAGGTAAATTGTATATATTAGTAAAAACGGGAGAAAACATACATCATCTTTTAAAATGTTCCAAGAGCACAGTGTTTACATGTCATACGTCCAGAATGTGTTTTAGTGCATGTGTGACCGTTTGCTGTTCCTATGTTCTTGCAGAGCCCCTGAGATCATCCTGGGTCTGCCGTTCTGTGAGGCCATCGACATGTGGTCCCTGGGCTGTGTGATAGCAGAGCTGTTCCTGGGCTGGCCACTCTACCCCGGGTCCTGTGAATATGACCAGGTGCCTCCAAAGTTTTTGTTTAAAATGTCAGACTCTTGTGCAAATGTTAATCATAACAAGAAGTTACTCGTGCAAATGTTCTGTTTTGTTTCTCTGACACTCACTTGTGCTTGCAATGTGCTCCCAGCTGGACTGTTTACAACAGTTGTAAAGGACAAAAATTCGCCTAACTTTCCACAAGTAGAATATTTAACACTTATTCATGTTTTCCTGTTTAGATCCGGTACATCTCGCAGACACAAGGCCTCCCACCAGAGCATATGTTGAACGCAGCAACAAAGACGTCACGGTTTTTCATGCGCCAGGACACAGAAGTCAACTATCCATTGTGGAGACTAAAGGTTTGTTCCTTTTACTTTTAGATTGTTTCCCAATGAGAACATAGTCTAATGCTTTCTTCAGGCAGTTTGATTTACACATGACATCTTTAGCGATTGTACAAGTATGTAGTACCAGTGACCTGTTGGTTGGGTAGCATTTGAAAAATGAACTATAATTTATGCCGCTCACAACCACCATGTTTCTTGGCTTAGCTGCAATTTACAATGAAACAGAATACAAATCAAGGTCAAACTGGGGTAGTGGAAACATGACCTTTGTAGATTTTACCTTGTCAGGATATATAGTGGCATGAGAGACAAGGAGATATCTATGTTTACAGGGAGGAAGGAAGATTGATGGGGAGGGGGGCATTGACTTAGCATCAAAGTCATCCGTTTAAACAGTAATACTGCTGTCAAGAATGCTTATCTCTACTTCTTTGTGTTTCCTATCAAGGTAATTGACTAATTCACAAATCACTTAGCCACGTAATACCAGTGGCATATTGTTCAAGCATCAGTCATTGATGCCAAGTAAAGCCTGGTTTAGGGATGCCAAACGATATTGATAGATATGCGCCAACTTGTTTACTAAATACACATACACATTACATTCAGGCATGAAATATGATGGCAATAAAACTGACCATCATTAAACCTTAAATAGAATCCATTGTGTTGTACATGATATTTTACAGTGGGAACAGTTTATTAAATCTTTATTCATCAGTCAAGAATCAGCCATGTTATGCAGTGGATACATGCAAATAGGCATACATTGTAGGTCAGTGTTCCCAGGCGTAGCTTTGTGAGAACAATGGAAAATTTGGGGATTTCTGTATTGAGGTTTGTAGAGAATGTTGCAGTGAGCACAACTGGCTCTCTTTACATGCTGAACTCTGTACTGACTTGGTACGTCACCACGTATCTGCAGTAACTGATACATGTACCGTGAATGCCAAAATGACATTTGCTGTGGCCGCAAGGCACAATTTTCGGGGATTTCCAGGAACATGCAAGTCTTAGGTTGAGTGAATGGGTCATTTAGACTTCCAAGCCTTTTTATTGCGGAGGCGCTGTAGCGTTCTACAGATCTGACCCATCATGCTCTAATGCACAGAAACCATCAACATAAGTAGCCATTTGTGCCAGGATGAACTGAAGTGGGCAGAGGTTTTGTACCAAAGGTCAGATTAAATATGCAGTTTTATTTTCAGATTAGAGAGCAGAGTATACAGCAATTTTGTTTCTTGCCATTATATTAGTGCATTTTCTCCAGGTTATTGCCAGGAGTAGTCCCACTGTGGCTTTATTTTAATTCCAAAGAAGTGATTGACGTCATGAAGTGCCTGAGATGTCTATTAATCACCCGTGAAGACGCTCTCAGAGACACTGGATCCTGCCTGCGTGCAGTGACCAGGTGGTAATGCCACTCCAATGTCTGCGAGAGACCGCCTGCCATTCCTCGTGCTTCTCTCAGGAGTATTTTGCAGCAGTGTGAAGAGCGAACATGCTGTGCTTTAATGGATCTGCAAAGGGCCCTTTACAAATCACCCGCTATATTTGGGCAGAAATCCTGTGCTTTCCGCTCTCCCCGTGGGCTTGTGTACGTCATGGGTGCCCTCACCTTTAATGGAACCTGTTTTTGAAAGTTGGAAAGGGTTTGATGGGTTCCAGACTAAAGTGGAAGGGAAAGTTTGATACCAAAGATTTCATATTGTAATGTAAACTTCTAAGCCAAAAGCTACAGATAATAGTATCAGATAGCTTGGGACATTGTTTTGCTGTGACACACTAGAATTATTCTAGTGTAGCAGTCGTGATTTATGCTTCTCCGGGAAGACTTATATCATGTTTACCGTATCTCATCAAAGATAAGTGTACCTTTTCCTTTTATGCTGAGATGAAACAGAGATTTGTTATTCACGTTTATGAGACATGCACAGATAATTTTATTATTCTTTCTCATTGATCATAGCTAATCATGTGGTCTGTTGTGCAGGGTAGCAGCTAAATTGCTTATTACAAAGGCTATAAGTGAAACCTGATAAGATGTGCATACATGTAATGGGGAATTAGCATCTAGCGTTATTACCAATACATCAGCATTATTCTCATTTACTGGCAAACATCACAGAATACAAATGTTGACTGAGCTTTGCATTTTAGAGAGGTCGAAGCTGCATTATACGTGGACATAATTAAGTGTAGCAGCTAAAAAAACCAAATAGATGACACTGTGAAATTGGCACCTTTTTACCAACATTCATAATGTAAGAGTCCATGTATGATGTATAGTTAGACCTGTACAAGTGTCCACCTCTGTACAAGTGTCCACCTCTACGTAAGGACTACCTGGCCAATGTGACCACTTTTTGTGGTCCCTTAGATAATTTTTCCCATCGACATAAGCAGTAAGAATCCTGTCTATAGTGACTCCTTGGCCAGATTTGACTGTATGCCCCAACTTGCTACCACTAGCAGCAATATGACAACCCAACTCTGGAAGGAAAGCGATGGCTGGCTTATGCACCCTCTAAAGTGCTGCGCACAACATAAGGTTAACCTATGATTTCTCTGCCTGCAGACCCCAGAGGAGCATGAGTCGGAGTACAGCATCAAGTCGAAGGAAGCGAGAAAGTACATCTTCAACTGCCTGGATGACATGGCACAGGTGGGCTATGGAATCCAAAAGAATGACTCTTCTAGACGTTCCAGAACTTGGCAGGTAATTGGAAGGAGGATGGGCTCCCTACTGTGGCATTTCCGCTGGCTTGCTATTGTTGAGATATCAATTTGCTCTCTCAGTTATGTCACAGTTATTTGTCAAACTGTTTTTCATGTTTTGCTTTGCAAGAATTTTTGCAGTAAATGCAAGTCAGAAATGCTCTGATGGTAAAGATGGTACACAATTTGCACCTTTGTCCTAAAAATGTTGCATACACAATTAGCAAAAATGTCAAATACACAAATATTTTAGGTGAGAATTCCTCAAAATTCAACACACAGTACACTGTCTTTGAAATTGAAATTCTGTGTGTCGCAGGGAGTGCATGTCTAACCATGAACCCTGTGGAACGAAGTGCACTCTTGCATTGACAGATGTCCTGCAAAAGTTCATGCAAAAATAAATTATGAAAGAATATAGGGCACTGAAAAATTCATTTCTGATTAAAATTTATGACACTCTGGTGTCTTAAAAGACAATGTGTCTGAGAAGACACCATTTTGTTATGAAGGCTTTGGGCAAATCCATCCATTTTTTTGAAACATTAGAACAAGTTGTCAATGCCAAATAAAACACAGCACCTCTGCATGCACATTTTACTCTTGCTTGTGGTTCCTGTCCTTGCCAAGTGAGGAATACAACATAAGAATGTGTAAATACACAGACACATGAATATAGAGCACGGTCATGATGATGTATTGTCTGAAATGAACTTGAAAGCACAGAATTGTGGTGTCGGAACTGGAAGTGCCAAAGATAAGTTACCGGTATGCGCTTACCAGTGCTGCTTGAAATCTCAAGTTTCATTTATAATGTGTTTTACTTGCTGCTGAGATTTAATGGTACTTTTCTGTGTAATGGAGTTGTCTTAGATTTTCCATGATGATACGTACTTAAGATGTTGTCTGTTACATCAGGATTTATCACAGACATGGCCATAAATTTACACATACATGTATTTTTGAACTTGAACATGTTACACCCATAGGCATCACAAAAAATTAAATTCTTTTGATGCTCAACTGTTAACGTTATATCACTCAATTTGTACATTTGCTTGCAGGTGAATGTTCCAAGTGAATTAGAAGGAAGTGAGCTGCTAGCTGAGAAGGCAGATAGGTAAGGATGGTTTCATATGCAGAAGCCCCACCTAGCAATTTGTGACAAAACTGCAGCTCTTCAAACCAAATTGCTTGCATGAAATCAAATATCTATTGAAGAATATATCTGAATTAAAAGTAATAAGTCGATACCAGATTTTCTCTTATAAGCTTATATAAGGTGATGAGCTCAGACTTAAAGATATGGTTAACATACATGTACTTATGGATAAGTCAAGGACCAGTTGTAAAGCCTGAATCACAATATGTTAGATTCTATTTTAATCATGTTCTTCTAAACATCTCTCCCACAGACGAGAGTTTGTGGATTTATTGAAGAGAATGCTACAGATTGACCAAGACAAGCGCATCACGCCAGGGGAGGCCCTCAACCACCCGTTTGTGACCCTGGGGCATCTCGTGGATTATGCGCACTGCAATGTGTAAGTAGAGCTGACTCTCCACCACCCTGTCCACCCCCACTTTGAAATGGTAGTTACCACATTTTGACACAATCCAGACAAAGTTGATAATATTCCTAACTGTATGACTAATGACTGCATCCGTTATTTCATAGATGTACAAAATCATTGTCAGCTTTGTTTCTTTTCATGATGACATTTTGGCGGAGTTTGTTTAATTTGGGAAAACATTTCTTGTGTAAAGAATGAAATATAATCCGGATGTTCACTGATCAGTTTATTTCTCCCCAGTGTGAAGGAGGCTGTAAGGAACTTGGAAGTATGTCGGCGCCCGTTCAACTTGAACCAGACACCTGCTCTGTTCTCCACTGCCCTGGATCCAACACCAACCAACAACCTCACCGTGACCTTCAACAACCAACTCAATGCAATGAGTCAGGTAGGACCATAACCTTGAACACATTTAATGTACTTTCCCTTCATGTGTTTGGTAGCGTCCTTTAAAAAATGTAAAGCCATAGCCAGGCTCCTGATAAAGCTTTTCAGGTTGGTCTGACAGATTGCCCAGACTTGTGACTATTGGAAATCAGCACAAAACAGTATCTGACCCTTTATGACATAAATGCATCTGGCACTTCTGATGCAACTGGAGGTGGCACATGAAAAGTGTGTCATTTTTTGTGGTTAGGTTTAAAGTGTTTGAATGGCTGTTGCTTCTATGTATTACAATGATAGCATGTTTATCAAAGATTTGAGTTTCATCCACTAACATGTTAGTACATCTGTTTGATCCCAACTAGGCCCATGGAGCTCTAGCACCGCATGCGCCTCAGGTGACCCAGGCTGCACCCGACTTGTCGCTGCTGAACTACCAGCTGCAGCCGGGGCCGTGTTTCCCGTACCAGCCGCCACAGGTCCAACAGCGACTGGCACAGCAGGCGGCGCGAACCAACGGGCAGTTCGCAGCGACAAGAACCGACCCATTCCAGCAGTCACTCTGTGTCAACTCCTTCATTGGAGTGCCTGGGTACCAAGGTAATTCACCTTTCTTTTCTATGCAGATAATCGTAGCTTTACCTTGTCACACATTTGTAGTGACATGAAATCCTCTCTTTTACTTGGCTAGGCAATATTGGTGACAAAATCTTCAACAAGATGAAGGTGGTCACCATAACTGAAAGAAGAAGAAGGTTTGATTTGAGGGTCACTTTTCCATATACAGGGATAACGAAAAAGAATTGTCCTGACTGTACAATGAGTGTTGAATTATAACAACACCCAAAGACCTGATCCTGACTTGTGTTATCCTGAATTGTTGCAGGTCTGCAGTCATCACCATCAAAGCATGTTGGATACAACATGCGGGTGGATAACCCTGTTGCCATGGTTACACAAGCCCCACCCACCCAACTTCAGCTGCAGCCACAGTTACTGACACAGGTGAGCATGACATAGTGATTGTAATGATTATATTAGGTAAAAAGAAACTTCAGCATAGCGAAATTCATTTTCCAAATTATCTTTTCATACTATTCAAAAGGTACTTAATCACATATTGATTGTATACATTCTATTCATAACTGCACTGTGAACTTGAAGCTCTATCTGTAGTTGCCTTGTGTAAAAAGCATCCTGTTTTCCTCAGAATTCCACACTCCAGGCACGGCACACTCCGGTGATGGCTCAGCTCCAACCAGGGCCACAGGTGGCCAATCAGCAACAGTTTGTGCCTGTAACATTAGCAGCCGGCACAGCAGGCACGGGCTGGTCCCAGACTGCTGCACGTGCCCAGAATGGAACCCTGTTGTTGAGAGTAAGTACTAAGAAAATGTGTTAAATAAAGTTGATCTTTTCCCTCATCTTTTGGTCTTGTGTAAAAACTTCATAGTAGAAAGGTACTGGCTGCAAACTTCTGATGTCAGTCGTGGTGATTTTGTCTCTTCCATATTGTGAAATTTGTGTCTGCAAGTGTTAGTCCCGTTGCAACAGTACCTGTCAAGGTTTTTCTTGCTCTGTTGTCATCAGCCTGCTCCCGCTCCCTCACAGACATGGCCGGCCAACAGGCAGGTGCTGATAGCGCCATGGCAACAGCTGCAGAGTGTCGCCACTCAGGCACCACCTGCCATGCAGCCTCAGCAGACGGTCATACAGGAAGCCATAGCAACCAATCAGCCAATCACAGACAACTGGAGGTAAGCCACAGATTCCTGTCTACCAATCTCTGAATCATGAGAATTGAACTGAAATCAACCAATCACATTAAATCATTGTTAATGTCGTCAGCCAATCAGAAAACCGGGATGTAGATAGCTAACCAGCTAATTACAACTGACCATCTATGATGGAGGAATAAAAATGCAAGGTCAAATAGTGCACAAGCAGACAACCATCCAGGGGGCTACAAATTTTGCTTTCAAGGTTGCCCCTTCTTTACCTCTGCACACCATGTGCCATCAGGCTCCCTTTTCTCAGGCTTCTTCTTACAGTGTTGATTTTCTCTTACTTCAGACACTCCCTTGTGGCGGCACCAGTACAGGAAGGTGGGCTGATCCCAGCAGAACCGAGCGTGCTGATTGGAGACGGGAGACTGTATGACCATCTGGTGGATGTGAGCATCTCTTTGTGTTCTTGATACAAATGTGCAGATTTACTTGAACTTTGAATATAGTGGAACTGTGTCATCAATATCTTCGTAAGGAGTAACTCTTCTCCTTCACATCCATTATAGCAACGTCAGTTGTCGGCGCATAGAAACCCTGCCAGCCAGTTCAATCCAGTGGTGACACAGTCTTTCCTGACCAACGTCCCCATGCCGCAGACCAGTAACGTCTGGAACCTCGGCATTCTACCAGCCAATCAGGTGATGAACCACCAAAAGAGGCATGGGAGAAGTGGCCAGAACAGAAGGTATCAGTACAATCTTGCCTTCGTGTTTCCTTTTTAACACTGCTAACTGCTGAAATTAGCTTTACCTCTTGGTTTTTTTAGTGTTAACTAGTCACACCAACCAACTGTTGATATTTATTGCAAGTTCTAAAAACAAACTTCTTTTGTTGTGGAATATATAGACAAGCTACGACGCAGAGTCAACGGGCGTCCCCGCCTGCCAGGAAACATGGCAAGCACAGCCCACCAGTCACACAAGGGCTGAGCGCAACTGTTACCATGGCAACCTCCAATGCCCCCACCCTGCTGCGGGCGACATCACCCATCAGATTCCGGGAAGCCACGCACACCAAAATGGAGGCTTCATCGTCGCCATACAACAAGCAGCGGCAGCCAATCGTAATCCCAGACAGTCCTAGTCCTGCGCCGGATCGACCAATCAGCGTGATCACCATCAGTAGTGATAGCGAGGATGAAAGGAACAGCCCCCAAGGGTGAGCATGATTTTTTCTTTTATGAAAGATTTTTCTTGAGGTCTACCCTTTGTATACAGTTTCATTTACAGATTCTGATGTAGAATTCATTGTAGAAGGCAGTATACAGAAGCTGTCTTATTTGCAGTTACATGTATTTATTGTTAAAACCCTGCCTTTCACCATCTTTATCCAGATGTAAGGACAGGAAGTGTGAGGCGTGCAGTAACAGTGGGTGTAACAGCATGACCCAGTCCTGCTCGCTGAGTGGCTCCAGTGTCCTGAGCGCCAGTCCTGACGGCTCCAGCTCTAGTAGCCTGAGCGTCAGCCCTGTTAAGGACGACCATGCCACTGACAGGTAGGAAACTTGGAACTTGTTGTTATGCCATTAATAAATGTCTCTTTTGAAATTTGTATGCTTCTACTGTGTTTCCTAGACCCTTTGGTGTCTACTATGGAAGATGTTTCCAAATACTCCATCAGACTGCAAAAAAGTTTCATGGAATAAGGATGGCTGGTTCCTGATATAATTTCAGTATAAATGTTATGTATTGGTAATGAATATTGTGTTGACTGGTTTTCCAGTGACACAAAACAGCCAATGTAATTGTGACTGCTTTACAGTGATACCATTTTATTTCGGTCTCATGATTTCTTGTGATACATTGTGTACAGGCGGAGGGACCAAGTCATCAGTTGTGTGACAGTCCCAGATTCCCCAGACTCAGATTCAAGTCGGAACATGAGCCCAGAGAATCTTGGGACGAGCCACATCAGCCAGATGAGCGTGGACTTGGCAGCCAACCTGCGGCGGCACAGCAGCACGCACACCATCGTCGTAACCCCCAACAACAGCAGGCCCGTCAGCCAGAACCTGGGCTTCGGAAGTTTGGAAGACTTGAACAGAAACCGGCTTGCAGAAGATGCTGCCCCAAAGTCTCACTCTCCAAATATGGCATCGCCGCTCGAGGTGGAGCCACCAATCAGAGTGAACTCTTCTACAAGGAAAAACCTGGAACCGCTTCTCAGCCAAGGCGTGATGGGCAAACATAACAGTATGCAGGGCGTGAAGCCGAAGACTGAAGCATCAGCCCACGCAGCAGAGTACGGCATGCAGGAAGAGATGGATTCCAAGGAGACTTTGAGAGAGGTGAAGGTGGTGGGAAGGGCAGAGACCATGGGAAACCACAGGCCAGGTAGAACTGTGAAGAACGCAACGGTGCATCCCCAACCACAAGGTAGCTCATCAATTCTATGTTTTAGCTGAGCTTCAGTGTTTCACATTTGGAGTAACAAATGAAAATCTGATTTCTGTTGTGTACTGTATTCTGTCATTGATACTGAAGTGAATGTAATTGTCTTTACCAACAGTGCACCGCTCCCCCAAGAAAAACCTCATGGGAAACCTCCCAGCGCAGCCGCAGTTCCGTGGACGTCCCAACGTGGTCAATGTGTTGCCACAACAGCAGCCACTCAATCTCACGCAGGTAGGATACCCTCCCAGTTTGCCTATTCTGCCATTTACTTTACAGTCTCATATGATGTTCATTTCATAGAGCTGTACGTTGTGTTTACACACTTGTACAGTTGTAACTTAAAGCCACAGATCTCTTGTTCTCTTCCTTTCTTTCTGCTGTCAGAAACTGATGCCATTGTATATTATCCTGCATCATCTTCAGATATACGTTTTAAAACACTGGTAACTGGTTTTTTTCCTCAGGTGTCTCCCATGCAGACCCAAGGACAGCCTGTTCTCCTGGCGGCCCAGAAC
This sequence comes from Branchiostoma floridae x Branchiostoma japonicum, assembly GCA_013266295.2. NCBI lineage: Eukaryota > Metazoa > Chordata > Leptocardii > Amphioxiformes > Branchiostomatidae > Branchiostoma > Branchiostoma floridae x Branchiostoma japonicum. Next base: position 10,307,340 of record CM023824.1, read on the forward strand.
AACGCCCGACAACAGCCCTACCTGCCTCAGCAGGTGCCGTTTGCAGCACAGGGCAGCCCAACCCACCGGCAGATCCTCACATCCCAGCTGCAGCCCTCACAAGCACACATTCCTATCTTCCCCCAGCCCCTGGGGGTACGCTCCCCTGGGGCAGCGCTTCCCCCGCTGGCCCATCAGAGCCCGCGGCATTCTCTAGCAGCGCACCTTCCCGTCAACCCTACCCTACTGGCCTCCACCGGGCAGCACCTCGTGGGGCAGAGTCAGTTCCAAGCAATAAATCGTCCAACCTACATCGCCGTGACGACGGCCGGGCCCATGCTCTCCACCGCCTACAACCTCAGCCCCACCCGCTCACGGCAGTACCAGTACATCTACCAGCCATGACAGCCAGAGCGGCATCAGCCCTTGGCAAGGGACGTTTCTTTGGCTATGGTGCCGGGTGGCCTGCCTTGTTGGTATGCATGTGCATGCCTCGGCTTGTTCGTTGTACGTTCATTTGTATTTGTCATGTTTTAACCTTTCAAGGAATGGTAACAAGTGATGATATATGTGAGATGGTCACTATTGTAAAGGTGAAGGGTAAGGGATCAGAGGGCAAAGGTTAATCTGCAGAGGTCATGAGAGCAGGTGGAAGGAAGGATATGATAATGATAATTTGGAACATAGTACGGTGAATTTCAATGCGAAAGAAAGTTACAATGTATTGTGTAACAATGCTAGCAACCAGTACCTACCCGTGACAGTTGGATATGAATTTTATGCAAAAGTTGTATGTATTGGATGAAAAAAGAAATTTTTTCATGATTGCCTCCAAAGTTTCCTTGTACAGAGGTGTTTGCTTTGAAAGACTAGACTGCTGAGGCATGATCAAGATGTATAAAGAATGTGTAAGTGTTGTTTGAAGTAGATATGGGACTAACCTGAAGACCTGAAGCCATCAACTTTTGTATGTATAATAGCACCGAGAAAAATTGGATATTTGTGCTTGATTGCCAAACCACAGTATTATAGGACTGTAGATGTTTAATAGAGGAAATTTAACCAAGTATGCAGGCTTTTATGCAAAGAGCAAGATTTGAATGTCAATTGGAGTTTTAAGTGTGTGAATTTTATGGAATGGTATTGAGAAAATTTTAAAATGTACTGGATCTGTGTTTTTACCTTGTGTACACTTGAAATTACTATAAGGGCACCAATCTCATCACATCTGAAAGTGCCACTCTTCACTTTGCAAGTGCATTGGGATTGGACCATTCTCATTTTGGGGGGTAATGGATGGGGAGTGGTCATGAATTCACAATCCCCTCCATTCCCACCCCCACAGCATCTTGGAGTGGGCCATATTGTATTTTTAGGTGTGGAGAAGGGGTGGGAAGTGGCCACATTCCATGAAACCCACCCCTGTACTCATTGATGGTAGAATCTAAATATTGTAATACCTAGTATCTGTCTGCTGGGATGTACCAACATGACATGACAGGGTGAGAAGGATCAGTGTTATGTTAGTTTTTTAATACACTAATCTCTGCTGGCTATAGTATAGCATATATACTAGGATGTTGTGAGTGTTTTCTGGAAATTTTATGGATTTTTACTGACTTTTGAGGGGCCAGTGAGTATTGCATGGTATATCAAACACTAGGCTTCGTTTAATCTGGCTTTTATTCTATCGTATGGTACAGATATTTATCTATACAATGTGGAATCTGGTGGTCTTGTGAATTGTAGTATACAGAGATGTAACATAGTAATAGGCTCATATATCGGTGCTGCTATAGCAAACTAGATATGTAGAATTGTCTCACCCCCCTGTTGCTGGGGTGGTATGTCCCAGGTATTCTGCAATACAGGTATGTAGGCACATAACAGACCATACCACACTGCTATGTGGCACGTAGATGGTAGAATAAGTTTGATTGTTTCACCAAATAGATGTTTTGCGTTTCCAACTATTTGAACTTGAAGTGCATATATTAGATGTTAACTATAGTTAGGTGTGCTCTATTTTATGGTGGTAACAATATTTACCCCTTACCACTATTAAGCATTTGTGTCAGTTGAGTGGAACACATGTTTTAATCTCTTACATGTATTTGCACTTCTGCACTTGAGTTTTTAACTGCACTCCCCTAGAATAGGAATGGTTTGGTCTATGGTGCTTTAACCATAAGCTTAGGGGACCAAACCAAGAATTGTATGAGGGGAGTCAGTATGCCACAGGAGCACAATTTACTGTATTCAGGTTTTATTGATGTGAAAATGAACATATGCACAGCTCATTTGTACCTAAGCATTTAATGCTCGTGACTTCAGGGGTATTGTATGATGTGCACACTGCCTTATATCTCTACATGTGTAATCATTAGGGTCAGGCCAAGGGTAAAGGTCAAAAGTAAAGGTCAACTGGGATTGGCAGTTGACAGGTGTGTTTTGAATCAAGGACTGCAATGCCTTAAGATAAGAAATTAAGAGTAATTATGAATGAAATATAATTTTTTGGTGACGTTTTTTGTGAAGACTACCTACGAAAATTTATAGTAAATTGACCAATTTCCAATATTGTATTAACAAGCTACACAAATGAATAACAAAACCATAATGTTTTGGTTAGTTAATCTGAAAATTTATGCCAGAGCTTAATTAAGAAATGCATACTGTGCTTGAATGACATCCCAAATGTCCCACTGATTCTCAACTGTCCAAATGGCTGGGCAGGAACCATGTGCATAACGGAATCATTGAAATTGTGCCAAACCTACTTGAGGAATGTTTGAATTTGGACAGTTCCTTTGTCCTTTGATAAGAGCCACTCCCAGTTGATGTAGGAATGATGTGAAGGCAGTTGGCTGACCCTTCTAAGCAATATACACGTATCTTTAGCAACAGAAGTTTTCAGGGAGTGACGTTTATAGCTTTCTACTTGTCGTAGGTCAGACATAATGTACATCTGTGCTTGCCAACTTAACCAATGTGTAGATTGAGAACTGTAGTCAAACTTAATGTTGCCTAGAAATTAGTGTATGGATACGAGTAAACCGGGTTTATTTACCTGATATAGCATTTTAAGCATCACAAGTATCAACTCCATGGATTGACTTCATTTCCAGCTCTGGTTGATAGTGAGAACCAACATGTCACATGTAGCTGGCTGTAACCTTCTCAGTAGACTAATGTACCCTCGACAGCTGCCAAACTTCCCAATGTCAAAGTGTTCAGTTCCTCAAGAAAAAAAGTTATTTCAGTGTTCTGTGTAGGTTTTGAAGGAGATTATCTTGGCTAGATTCTACCTCGTAAATGTGAAGTCATGTGTATGAAGATCTACATGTACCTGATGTAGCCCCCCTCCCACTTTGCTGCTTGCTGATTTGTAATGAACACAGGTTTTCCTGTGGTGCTTGGGCTTGTGTCAGATCACACAAGCAGCTGCTATCAGAGAGATGTCAACTGTATGCACACTAACTAACATTTGGTTGAGCTGTCAATCAAGGCTGGTGGGGGGTGACCATGGACACATTGTAAGATGTTACTGATGTAGTGTTAACTGTTGTGGCAGTAGTACGTTTTTGGCCAAAGACATGGAAGTGTAAATTGTGGTAGACTTTGGTATTGACAGTGTCTCCAATATACAATTGATATCGTTGTGGTGTTCCTATACATGGCAGCTTGTGATGCTTGGACATGTTGATTCCTCCAAAATGTGTGCTGTTTTGTGTGTGTCCCATTGGGAAGGATTCCATTGTTTACTTGTTAGGTGTTTGTTGTTTACTTACTGTGATTTATTAGCAAGACATCATTGCTAGTCTTACCAGAATAGCAAAGATACTGCAGAGCATTATTGCTATTAATTATAGCGTATAGGCTAAGAAGTAAAAATGACGTAGACTACGTATGAAGATAGACTATGGATTGAGTTTAAATATAGTCCTTTAATCTTGGTGTTTCTCGGTGTATCTGAAGTGACAACTGAACAATGTTGCATCCATGTGACAACAACTAGCAATAGAGGTCTGTAAAGAACCCGGTAACCAGCCGGGAATAGGTTAGTAGCGAAGGACTTGCTGCATTTTGCTATTAACAATTATGCACTTGTGGTATCTTTATACCCAGCCCTCAATGCCTTGTGAACAGTGTCTCTGTCAGCAATATGATCCATTCTGTACTCCCCTGCTTGACTTCAAATCACAAAAATAACCTCACTGGTTGGCCAGGAACAAGGCATAGACAAAGCTATGTTGATGTTTCTTGAGGCACCCCCATGTTCTTCAAGTGCGCTATTCCAATGACCAAATAGCCAACCAGTACAACCACATTGTGGATCATCCCATTGTGGATGTATGGGGTGTCAGGGTGGATCATGCTGTCTAACAGAGACATTGGTTGTGAATTTTCCCTGTAACAATGCGGTGAATAGCCTACCATTTGTACATGCGACTGTGTCTAACTCTGTACAATTATCTAATCGTGTGCAATACGAGTATTTTACCGTAGAAGAGACTTTGTGCGAGATGACGTGAACTATTTTACTCTGGCGGATTAATACGTTTTTGAAGGAAGTGCTGTAGAAATAGTGTACAGTTTGGTGATACGGGAAGATTATTAATAAAGCAATTCACATTGCATGATAATCTTTGTTGCAGTGTAGTTTTTGCAGTTCTTACTATTGTGTCACTGTATGATACATGTAGCTCATGGCAGGTGACAGTTCATACTTTAATAGGACATATGTATTTTATCAACAGTAGCAAAAGAGACAAGATAACAAGGAGTTTACATACAAGTATCCTCTTTGTCTCAAATTTTAACCTGCTTTGCCCAAACCTGATACCAAGGAGGTTAAAATCCATATTTCAAATCTTGAAGTACCAATATCAATCAGCCGATACATGTACTCAGATATGATACTATTTATACTAGTGAAGTATTGGTCCCATTCAAACCAGGAGCCAGCATCACAGGACTGTCAAGCTACAGCTCGCATCAGCGACAATTCAAATGTGAAAACTCCACAAACAGCTTGTAAAATGCATGGGCTCTCTTTTTATCCTCAATCTGTTTGTGGGATACTTGCTGTTTTCATCTCAGACACAAGGTGGCCCTTTTGACATGCCATGATCGTTTTTCGCTGCGATGAAACTTAACGTTACGTGACGGTGCGGAATTTCTTGTTCTTGCTTCCAGTTTGATGATAAGATAACGTTACCAGAAAATCCTTCGTGTTTTGGTGTCACAAAACGAATAGAACTTCCTTGAAAAAACAAACAAGGTCCTTGGTCATTGTGGTTTGGTTTGCCCCACTCAGGTCAGTAGGCGGAGCTATTACCAAACAAGGTGAAGTAGGCGGAGTTATAAGATTTTAAACCTAATATGGTTATATAGGCGGAGCTAGTTCCATAAAAGGTAAAGTAGGCGGAGCTTACTCTGAAACGTTAGCCCACCATCTGCCTGTATGTTTGTGAATGGCGGCGTTACGGGAGAAGGCAGGAATGCTGACGGCTGTGTTTGCCCCTGTCTCCCGGTGAACCACGCTAAACAACCACGCCTCTACTGAGTCACAACCTCCAACCTCCAACGTACAAGTACACGGCTCAAGATGGCGCCGTGGTGTGAGTTAAGCGCATAGAGAGACGTAGCGTCAAAAAGGTGTGATGTTGAAGAAAACGACCGCTATCTGAGAGACGCCGGTCAGCCTTTTGAAGATTCCTTGAACGTTTTTGCCATCTGAGAAGTTTAAAAATGGTTCCCTATCTACGTGGATTGCCTCACGTCTTTCTCATCTTGTGGATATTCGGCTGGGCCGGTGGACAGAGCACTATTTCCTCAGGTAATGTAGAAAATGTATTATTTCTCAAGGGGGTGGGGGGCGAACAGTCTGTCGTGGCGTCTGTGGTTTATTAGCGTGTACACGACTCGGGACCAGCCCGAAGTGTTCGTGTACTCAAATCCCCCGGGGACGGGCTTTCTGGCAGTCTTTGAAATGGATAAACCATAACCTTTAGAAGACAGCCGCCTAGGGCTTTCCAACGAGCCCCAGAGGATATTATGATGATCTCATTCAAACTAGAAAGTATTGTATTTGAAAGGAAAGGAAAGACAAGGTTGTTTGTTTGTGGCCGAGGACACACCTGATTCTGCTGATATTGTGCACCAGCTGTCGTGAGCTATTGTAACATGTACTGATCTGATATAAACATGGAAAAAATAAATTACGATAAAAGGATTTGTTTGGTTTAACAAAGTGAGCAAAATATCATTGTACCGTACCTGGGATTGAAAATGAACATAAGAAGTAACTTCCTTTTATTACACTTTTACTGGTACTATATACCACCTGTTTAAGCCTTGGTAATTACAGATTTAGGGAGGATTTAGTGTAATTACTGGTACATATAGTTTTTATACTGTAGGCTTGATGGAAGCAGGGTCTTGTAGCTCTCTTGTGGCGTATTTCCCTTGTTCATTTCCAGTGAAAAACCTTTTTATCATCATTCGTCACCAATTTTAGCAGTCAAACATTCCAGCGTCCAAGACTCTGATTCCTTAAGCTACTAGTACTCTGGGTTTGTTTGTACCGTATTTACTTGGGATTACACAGATAGATTTGAATGAAGGGCAAGCCCTTCTAAAATGCTAGACTAATTAAGGTAACAGCTAGGGTACCTATGAGTTCTGTAACGGCAGCACAGCTAACACTGTGTTACTAACAGTTACATTGATTTTAGCTGTGCAGGTCCTTGCTTTGTATGTCATAGATAAGGCATCTGTAGCTTTGACAAAGTAGTGTGCATACGTTGGATTTTTATTGATTCATTTAACCGTTACGTTAGACCTGTAAGCTCTGTCGGTTAAGTTAGGCATAGCTTGAGCACCGTTCTGTTGCCATGACACGGTTTACAACACCCTTTGTGCAGTGTGCAAATTGTCTGTAAGATAATGCCCCAAGTGCACGCACAAATTTGCCCAAATTTGAATTTGATGGGTTAAGCAAAGAAACGACCTTGACTGAACTGACATCTTTAGTCAATAAATCTATGATGTTACAGATGTTACAACCAATCCTGTCTGGAAACTGAAGTCTTTATTGATTATTGACAGTCTTGTTAGAAGAGTGGTTGTGTACTGTCCTCATTAACAATGTCTATGTACCCTCTATGTATTTACTTATTCATTCATTCCAAAACTGGATGACCAATTTAACTTTGACAATGATCTTCAACTTGTTCAAGATAAATGTTTAGCCTCCTATGCAGACCTTCTACTTACTAGTAGTAGTACATTGCAGGTGGCTGGCAGTTTTCTATTAGTCAGCACCAGACTAACAATGCTGGCTGAAAGACACAGTACAGTTACAGAACTAGAATTTGGCCAAGTAGGGAGACTAATTTGCCAGGGGAGCCCTATTTCTGCCAAATTACTATCCATAACCCCATAGGAAGGCGTGTTGGAGGCTAGTTTTCTATTTTTGTCTGATTTGCACTGTACTTTAATTGCTTGCTTGTTCTCATAGGCTGCAAACTGGATTGGTAGTCACCAACCCATTGGCCATATTAGACCACACAATCAGAAAACAGCTAGTGAAAATCAGCAAAAAAAGCCATTGATAGGAAACCACCAGCCACCCATAAATTCTGCTCAGGAGCTAGGAGATAAAATGCAAAAGAAAATGCATAGGCAAAGGCGTATCCCAGATACTCTTGCCAAGTGTTGGCGTATAGCAGAATTCAAATGTTCCTGTGAAAGTAAAAACTTGATGATTGTGTAGCTAGCAGTTTAATCAAAGGGGCAGTCACAAAATTTCTCACCATTAGGTCCCGAGGGTAACCTGGCTAACACCAACAAAGACTTTTCCATGCTAATGATGTTTGTGTACCAGCAGGTAATTCACTTATGTGAGGAAACTCAATAGGCAGGATTTCAGCTTTTGTCCAAACTCAACAAGGGGAAAATGAGTTCTTATGTCTCCTCCAAAATTAGAGGAGCAGGTGTAAGCAACAATGCATCACAGGCTTTCTGGGCAACAGTCAGTAGTGAAACTTCATGTACCTTGCTTTATGTATAATCAACACATGCATTATATTCTTCAACATCAACTTGTGTGAACTATTATGTATGAAAAAGGAGTGAGGCCTGAAAATACTCCTTTCATAGATCTACATGTAGCTAATTATACTGCTACATGTATATCTGAAATAGAAAAATGAACATAGACACCTGTCTTCATTTGTCTAGCTACCCCAGTCCTCAAAAAGTAAGACCATTTTGGAAAACTGTATTTCCTGAATATAGAGTCAGCTGAAAAACATATTAATTTCTAGTACGAAACATTCATTTTAGCAGTCTGTCCCACAGAGACAGTATGGCTATGTCCTTATTATCTAAGAAGTTCAGCTGTACTTAATCCCAAAAGAGCAGAAAGGTGTGGGATAGGTAGTTGTTGCATGCTAGAGTCAAATCAGTCTGTACAGCCCCTATATCTCCTTCAGACATCACTACTTCACCATAAATTATTCATACTCTGATGTATATTGCCTCTCGTCCTCTCATACTGATGTCAATAGATGTTTGAGGTAGAACCGTTTCGGTCATTTGACATCAGTTCATGCGTCAACTGATTTAGCCTTTATTGTAGTGTGCTGAGGCTGAATGGGTTTTAATGAAAATTGATATTTGAGAGATTAGGATACAGGATGACTATGAGAAATATATGAAGAGTTGGGCCTTTATGCAAATTGTGTGCTGAAGATAATTCTAAGTGACATACTCCTCAAATTGCCTCATCAATTAATACTGTTACTTAGGAGCATTTTCATTGATACATTGAGGATTTTTATTCGTAGTCTAGCTTATCCTCATTTTACCAGTCAATATTTTCCTGGTTGTATTTTTCTAGTAGCCTGAATAAAGAAAGCAGAAGTGGTATGGAGTCCCTTTTGTACCCAAGACAAGCAGGTTAGTTTGTACTGGCAGCTGGCTGTGAAGGACCCAGTCAACCAGAACTGCGTTCTTTAAAAACCCTCGTTGCTAAGGAACTTCACGCTCGTGGAGATTCAACAAGACCTGCATTATGACGCATTGCCAGTGTCTGTGAAAGAGATATTGGCTGGTATACATGTAGAATACAATTACTAGAGTAAGTAACTTTAGTAAGCCATCTTTAATTTGAATATTTCAAGACAAATGTGTTTCTACTAAATTGTAAAATACAATATACATGTAGGTCTGTTTTGTGAAAGTTTATTCTGGACCACAACTAACAATATGCCAAAATTCAAGCTGGCTATGCAATTTGGTTGAATTTTTTTGTTTTGTTTGTTTATTAGTCCTTAAATACGGATATGCCAATCTTGAACAAACATTTATGAGTCATTGGTGGGAGTGACGTGACCTGTTATATATAAAGTACAAGGTACACATTGTACCAGTCACCTGATGTCACTATCAGTACACTTGACATGTGCAAACACCATTGTCCTTAAATTCACAGTCTTTCGATCCCTGCCAACCAGGGTTATGAAGAACATGCAAATCAGCTATTTTGGAAGCAAACACAAGTAACACAACCTGTGCAGCGTGCTTCAGAAATTATCTTCATTCTCTAAAATGTAAATGTGGGTGATACTGTATTGCAATCATTACATTGTGTATCAATATGTAATGATGCACAAGAATATGCACAAGAATGTTTTTTTAAGCAGTAGAAAATCAATTTTTTATTCTTAAGTTCCAAATCTTGTCATTCGTAATTATAACTCTTATGCTTCCCATCCATTAACTAAAAAAATTAGAGTCCATTCCGCGTTACCGTGCGGGTGTTTGCTCCCATTGTTTTGAAATGTTTGTAACTATTTCTAATAGAATTTCATAGTTTGCAAACTTTTCGAAATTGGTTTTAACTTTGTAAACAGTTTTCCGAAATCAGAAAACATTCGAAACATTCTAGAAGCCATGGACGATGTTCCGAAAGAATTCTAATAAAAGACTTCGCGGGAATACCATTTTTTCGAAATTTTTCGAAATGTTTGTAATTGCCTAAATGATCTGTGAAATCGGTAATCCACCCTTGCCCGATTGCAGCCCAAAATACAAAGGACATAGAAAGGACGGGGGGCATCCCGTGGCGATCGTAATCCGCCCGACTGCCGCTCTCCGCGACCAGCGGTAATGTAAACAAACATATAACTAGTTATATACCGTATTTCTTCTATTAAAGGACGCAGATTTGTATCGTATCGAAGGACCAGACATCGAATGGTTTAATTTCTACTAGGCTATTCAAATATGAACTTGTAAAATACATTTTCAAAAATAATAAACGCTCGTGTCCCGGTATTTATCGCCTGAAATACGGCGCTGAATGTTTGTTGTGCCGCACGCACCAGTCGGCCGGCGTGTCTGCTCCCGAGGGATATGCAAATATTACATAACGTGACCGCGATACGCACCTCCGATTGGTTGATATTTCAGCCGGCAGTGCCGGCGGTAATTCACAAAGCGGACCGACGCGCGTGTAAACAGTATTCTTTGTTAAAAATATGCGCCAAAATGCTGTTTCCGCGAACACAGAACGATGTTTCAGTGAAGAGATGCACAATTCAACGAATTTTTGGGCAAAATATATATTTCTTTGCGGATTTATGGAGTCTTTTGCGTAATTTTGACGCTCAAGTTTCCGTGACGAGATCAGCGTGGGTTTGATTTCACCACGTAGTTTTACCAAGGACGCTGTTGAACGTCCTTGGTTTTACCGATCAAAACAGGACTCTCGCGGCCAAACTCCCCTGGCGTCGTATGTCTCTATTTTGGCCAATTTCTACTCCTTCCATCCGCCTCCCGAAGCCTGGTAGGAAATTTCTTCAGTAAAGATCTTGCCCCCGAAATGAAATTTCCTGTCGCCACCGCATGCGGTGGTCCGGCTTTGTGTAACGTTACATGGTCACGCACTGGCGACTTCCGCCAAAACAAAGCCACTAAAATAGACAGCGCGACTTGGCACCCTCGTTTATGGGGGCAATTGTGAAAATCTTTTGTTGCAAATAATTCGAAAATTTTCGAATACTGAGTGACTTGAATGCATAATTCAAAGATTTTAGAAATAAAGAGCTTTGTTCGTATTTACTTTTGAAATATTGCCCACATGTTGTAACAATTTTGAAAATGTTCGATTTTCTGCTGATAATTATTTGAAAGGTTTAGAATCAATGGTCTTTAATTTGAAGTAGTTCGAAAGTATTACAAACATGGAGCAAACACCCGCACGGTAACGCGGAATGGACTCTAAACATTTCTTTGATTATTTAGCACAAATTTGAATTCCACGATCGACATATGGCATCTGAGTACTTCGAATCAGTAAATGTAATTGTGAACTGAGGTGGGAATCATAAAGTCCAGAATATTGACAAGGAATAAATGGTTGCTATGAGCACATGCAAGTTATTCAGGTATAACACAGACTATAATTGATAGCTCAGACTCAGAGGCAAATATCACTGAAGAAAAGGGGATTAGGCTCATGATAAATGCTGTAATTCAAACTTAAGGGCTTAACTGTATGTTAGCCCTGCAGATATGAAAAGCTGGTGTTGAATAAAAACAGGATTCCAGGGCACCCACACTGAGTAGGCTTAAGGCTGTCCGCTATACTGGAACTTACAAACTACTAGTAGGTCATTCTACAATAAATACGGGCAGCCATGATTTGAGTACATGCAGTGTCTATTATTAGAAATTTGGGTCTTATTTTGGCAACTCAGCAGTTATCAAGAAGGACATATTTTAAACCCCCAGCTCTATTGGTAGATAAAGATGACAAGGTTTTGACATTTGTAGTTGACAGTTATGATATTTATAATCCACTATTATGTGTTGGACTTGGACTTACAAAGCATTTGCTAGCTGCTTTGCTTCTAAAACTTTCAGTAATGTCCTTCATTGAGCTTTTTCCTTAGATTATTTTGCTTGTCCAGTACTTAGCAATTTTTCGCCCATCAATTTTAAGCAACCAGATGAAATTTCTCAGATACCCTCCTACCGGTAAATCTATCCCTATATCATATGCAATTTTTCAATAGAAACTTTGGCTCAAACTCAGTATTCCTCAATCCTCACCTTTAGATTTAACAAAATACCCAGACCTGTTAAGGTATGCAATGCAGCGAGTATTGGGGACTATTTGTGAAAATGAATGTATGATATGGTTTATGCATGTCTATTTTTTTATACAGTCATACATATCGTCACAATAGCTTACGCCTGCCACGGAATTCCCTCATCAATTCTACTCCCCATTGTTACCTATAGGGGCCCCTGTTGTATTTTTTATGATACCATTGTTAAGAGCTTGCACCTTAGTCTATTGTTCTGACCCTTTTTTGTCTGCGCACCTGCGCTATTTCAGAGTATAAAACACAAAGGCTTTGGTCGAGTTTCTGTCATAACCTTAGTCTTTAGATCAAACTGTTTATAATTCATATTTGCAATAAGTTATAATTGGTCTTAAGACTCCACAGTTTTTAAGAAAGTAGGTACATGTAATGTGTAAGAATTCTTGTTATTCCCATGATGCCAAGCAATAATTTGTTTTCATTACATAATTGGTTAACCGTGCTTTTCAGAAAATTTAAAATTAGCTCTTCTGGAGACTTTTTGTCTTTTTATTATGCAAAAACAATCAGCATGGCTATATATAGTGGAGGAGCAAACATAATCTTATAAGGCTCTAAACTACTATGATTTTGTATTTTGATGATTCGAGTCAAATATTAGAAAAAGGATTTGGAGCTGTCTAGCTAGTAAGTTCCAACCACAGTTCATCCTTCTTTATCATGTAACTGCAAGCTGTTGTCAGTGTCAAACAACAATGAGTCATTATCATGCACAGGAACTATGACATTCTTAAGCTGTGTACCATGTGTTACTCTATGATTGTCTGCTTGTCATAGTCGATCGAACATAAAGATGATAGATATCCTTTCACACAAAAAGTTTATTGTCAATCTCCACATGCCATGTGTTACATGTGGTACCGTTGGTCTCGACAGTCAATCTCAATGGATGCACATTAAAATGCACGATATGTTACTTGGTATTCTTTCTTTCGTACTTATGCTTTTTAAGATGAAGTGCTTTTTTATGCCTTGGTATAGTGACTCTTCCTCAATTGGAGGGATTTGATGACTTAAACATTAGACACTGTTTACTGTTACAAATTAATAAAAATCCATGTATCAAATGTACTCCCTTATCTGAAATTGGATAACAAGACTTTCATATACATGTACAAGTTAAACTGTAACCAGTGAAATTTAGAAGATAAAGTTCCTAGAGGATTGTGAATGGCCAAAGGTGGGCAAAATATGACCAACCAGTAATGTCTGATTATGCAACATATGGCATTTGTCAACTTCATTTATAGCTAACATTATTAACAAGACATCTTTTTTTTTCTTTCTGCAGATGCTGGTGTGAGCTCAACCTTGGTGGCTGGCCCATCAAGTTCCGTTCCTGTGGCTAGTTCAACCCTGCAGCCTTCGCCAAGTAGTCTAGGTGGCGCTTCTCTTAGTTTTAGTGTGACACCAGTTGTACAGTCTTCTCCAACAGTTCAGACTACTGCAGACAGCAAAGCTGCCTCAGTATTACCCAGCAGAGCTTTACCTGCAAGTTTTCGTACAAGTGCTTTGTCACCTACATTTGTACCAACTAAAAGCAATGTAGACTTCTCAGCCATCTCATCAAGCAGTTTATACTATGCTAGTACCAAGATGGCAACAGTATCCAGTATGTCAGGCACAACACAGATGCTGGACCCATCACCAACATCAGTTTTAAAAATATCACCAGTAACCGCTACGCCATCTTTGTCATCAGAGGTAGATCTGAAACAAACAATGACAAGTGTGTTGCCAAGTTTGACTTTGAGTGGTAGTATGTCATCACCCAGAACTCTAACCATTGTGCCATCCTCTCCATCAGAAATGTCCACACAATCACCACTGACATCAGCCATGAGTACGAATGCTACCGTGAGCCCACAGGATACGGTAAGCCCGAGTGTGGCGTTGGTTGTTTCACAAAGTGTGGATTTAACTGCAGTGCCGTCCAGCGATGTTGAGTTGAGCTCTAGTTTGGAGCCAACAAAGACTTTTGCAAGTTTAAGCAGTGTGTTGAGCTTTTCACCATCAGTTGTGTTATCAACAGCTTCTGCTAACGCAAGTTTAAGTGTGCCGTTGTCTGTGTTTGAGAGTGTTCAACCATCAAGCAGTTTTGTGTCCGACTCTGTAAGTACACCTACAGCAACAGCAGTAGCAGTGCCGGACAGTGCTGCCTACTTAAGCTCTAACAGTTTTGCAGTGACTTCTTCTAGTGACACACCAGTGCAGTCAGCACAGATAACACCAACTCCTACTTCTGTTCTGATCACTGTGTCCACTTCATCACTGAAGGAGACAACAGTACAGACAAGTCAAGGTGCATCGTCTTCAGTAACTGACACTAACATTACCAGTTCCATGCCAAGTGCGACATCAATACAGTCAACAAAAAGTTTGCTGGATACTTCGATTTTCGCCAGTGTTTCCCCCACTTTGGAACTAAGCAGTGTGGCAGTACAAACTACTAAGATGCTATCCCTCTCAATGTCCTTGCCATCTGAGATAACACCAAGTTCAACAATATCAGACTCGAGTGATTTTGTCATGCCTACTACAATCGTAACAAGTCCATCCATGAGCACAACAGCAAGATCAACAGAAGTGGCCACTCCAGTTTCAATGAGTGCAGGTACATCTACATCCATTTCGAAGTCATACAACCTAACCAGCACACCTGCAGCAGATGTACTGAATATCTCCTTGACACCCTCAAGCTCGTTTGCAGTAATCTCAACGTCAGGATTGATATCAAATGGAACCACTGTGGCACCATCTTCAGATATCACAAGCCCAACTGTGTCTGAGTCTCTTTTAACTCTTTCAAGCCTGCCCATCAACACAACAGGAATTCCTGATGTTCTGATGACACCAACATTTGCTGTCACCTCATCTCCTGGGGAAACTGCAAGTGAAACAAGTTCAGCTCCAGCTACAAATCTGTCAGCATCGGTTACACCTGTCCCAAGCCCATCATACATTCCAACCAGTGAAGCAACAACAGAAATACCTTTCTTGACCTCATTTGCTCTGAGTGAATTAGCCCCAAGTGAAACAAGTGTAGTGAATCCATCCTACATCAGCTTTACAGAAAGTTTAATGTTGAGCCTCTCAGAGCTGTCAGTGCTAGAGACCGAGAGCTTGTATCAAACTCCAGCCCCATCCCCAGCCGTTACCACAGTGAGTATGCCACCCAGTGTGCCACTAACAGAGTCTGTCGGCCTGTCCCAACATAATACAGAAGCTGTCCACTCCCTGTCCATCACAGAGAGCCAAGGCATTCCAACTGTTCCACTGTCCTCCATGTACTCATTCCCTACCCTGTCTGAAGAGAAGCTGTCCTCTTCAGTCATATCCGCAACACCAGATGCTTTGGAACTGTTGTCTGTCACAAGTCTGTCTGAACTGTTTCTACTGTCTACAACCAGAACGACAGTTAAACCCCATCTGTCTGCATCATCCCTTGTTCTTCCTACCCTACAGCCATCTGTCTTGCCACTGACAGATTTAGAGTTCCCATCCATGTCAATGACAGAAACAATTGAAAAACAATCCATTTCACCCTCACTACTACCAATATCTGGATCTGCCAGCTCTAGTTCAGCAGTCACTGCTGTTCCAACACCTCAGCTGTCCAGCTCCTATTTTGAAGCTGCTAACTCTGTGCAGCCAAGTCAACCCATTTCTGACAGTTTTGGAGTTGAACTACTAGAAACCCTATCTGTTCCAACCTTTGCAGTGTCAGACAGTGAAATGTACATGATCACATCAAAGTCAGAGATGGCTGCATCAAAAACTGATAGTATTTCACTGGCAATGGAACCCACACCTAGTTTGATTCCAAAATTGTCTATGGCTTCTGATAACAAAATCTTTGACTCCATACAACTGTCAGAGCTCTTCATCTTACAATCAACATTCGGCCCATTTGATATATCTGTAGAACCTTCCCCATCTTTACCTGCAACTCACCAGCTGTTACAGACTTTGTCAGTTCAAAGTCTGAACCTGCTCAGTCTGTATCCTCTGACAGAGCTCTCAGGAGCAGCATCGAGTGTTTCCTCGCTGCCTATCAGAAGTAGTGTAACATTGCCAGAAGCTCCACCGACATCAGAAACTGTCCCGCTGTCATCTATAAAGACCATGTCAAAGTCTCCTTCAAATGAATTTGATTCCTTTGAAACACTGTCGCTCCCGCCCCTGGAAGACATACAGACAATATCACAGACTGTCGACCTTCTAACCCTGCCCCTCCTAGTGGAAGAACCCAGCCCTACCAGTCATATGCTATCGGGCATGTTTACTGCAACGGACACTGAAGCAATAGACACTGTCTCTGTATCACTTCTGCCGTCCTTGGAGCCAGCTTTGTTGTCTTTGCCATCTCTGTCACCATTAGAGGTCATCCCAACCACTCCCTCAGTGTTTCCCATGGAGACTTTCTCCTTGCCATATCTTCAACAGTCTGAAAATGTATCAACAATTCAGGTAGCAAGTAGCCAACCGTCAGACCAATTCACTTCTTTTCCATCATCTAAAACTACAGCAACATCTACAGTGGCAAAATTGTTGCCTTCAGAAGCTGTTCTGCCAACCTCTCTGCCCCTATTAGAGACACTGCAGCTCACTGCTTTACAGGGCATGGAAACAACATTTTTGTCCAGTCACCTCATTTCGAAAAAGACATCTGTAAGTGTGACAACAGATGCAGAACTGAACAGTGCTTCGTCATCAGAAATTGACTTTTCTTTGCTTTCTCTCCCAACATTACAGCTGACGGACTTGTTTTCTGATGGCCCAGCATCATCTGAGTCTTTGTCACTACCAATTCTGGCCACAAGAACTGAAATGCTGTCTTTTGCCCTGCCAAGTCTGAATGATGAAATTTCAACCCCTTTTATTTACCAGTCTGAGACAGACTCTTCAGTCACATTGAAACCATCTACAGTGTATCCCTCATCTGCCAAACAGTCTGAGAACAACCTCACCCATACTCCATCTTTAATGGACCTAGAAACTTTGTTTCTTCCAAGTTTCCTCATGACAGATTCACTATCCGTCCCACTGGTACAGACTGTGTCATCGTCTGTCTCTGTCTCCATGGACTCATCATCTCCACCTGAACTGTCCTCCCTGCCAGAAACAGTGACATATCCTATTCTCAAAACATTGTCACCAACAAGTACAATGTCTGCAGAGATACCATTACTTCAGTCTGTCAGCCTCTCTACCTCAGGCACCCTCATCTCTGATACAGAAACCTATCCAGCATTCCTTGAAAGCCTGAGCTTCCCTTCCGTCGAAATGTTTCCTTCTGACACTATTTCGTCATCACCTACATTACCTTCCACCACAAAAGTAAGTCTAGATGAGTCCCTGTCTATGATAACCATACCAGATGTTAGTTTATACCCAGTAGATTCATTGTCCATATTTCCCGTATCAAGAACGATATTGGCTACTTCAACATTGTTAATGGTTCCGGACATTTCTTCCCCACTGTTACAGCTTCCGGAGAGCCTGCCAGCTTCAAGTGCTTTGCAATCCCTGGCAATCCCTGCATCCAGCTTACAGAGCTCTTCTGCAGTCCCCACTGTCCCAGCAACCCAGGAAGTGTCCAAGTCCGTAAATCTGCAGACAGTAACTGCATCAGAAAGCCTCCCAAATCTAGAGACTCTTTCACTTCCCTCAGAGAGCTTACAGATGGCTTCTACACCCAGTGTACAAGATTTAAGTACCCTCCCAAGTCCTGAAACATTATCTCTAGCAAGTGGTATAACCCCCTCGGAAACAGTGAGGGTGATCTCTTCACTGAGTGTTGAAAATGTGACAGCATTTCCAAGTTCAGGGTCATGGTCATTTGTCAGTGTGCAAGTGCAACCCACCAAATCTGTGCAAACGACTTTTGTACCCAGTCTTCAAGACTTCACATTGCTACCAAGTTTAGAGACGCTGTCATTGACCGAAACTTTACAAATGACAAGTTCACCATTGCAGATGTCTATTGCTTTGAACACAAGTGCTATTCTCCCGACTCAAACAATTCAGCCATCCATTTCTGAAATCTTCTCTGTCTTGCCTACTCTGTCAGTGTCAGATGTAGGCACGCCAACCCCAAGTTTTGACATTCTAGAAACTCTTAATGCAACAGAGTCAGTGCCAGACACTGCTAGTTTTCTGAGCTTGTCAGACATGCAAACTTTATTGACCCCCTCAGTTCTGGGCCTTACTGTGACTCACTCTGCTACTGAAACCCCAAGTCTACTCCTCAACATGAGTAGTGTGACACTTGCACCAAGTACTCCAGACTTTACCCTATTGTCTTTGTATGACCAAAGTAGCTTAGTGTCAGAAACAATAAGCATAAATTTCACTGAGTTTCTGCTTCCATCTGACAGTCTTGTTGACTCGATAACCCCCTCATTCTCACCAGTAGAATTGTCAGCAATCCCAAGCATGAGTACAAATGGATCAGTTGCAATTTTGCCAAGCCAAGCTATTTCCAGTGCCCCTCTGGGTAGCCCCAGCCCTGTTACTTTCTCTGAAAGTATCACATTATACACCCCCACTTCAGCAGCCTCCGAAACATTGGCTGTTTCAAGAAACATGAGCTCTAACGTAGGCACTGCAAGTGCATCGTTTAGCATGGGTTTGCCGTCCCTCTCTGCCCTGCCAACACCAAGCATGCACCCCTCAGTGATTGCCACAACACAACCAATGAGAACTGAGATGATTTCCAGCACACCGCAATCACAAGCTTCGCTGCTGCCTTCATCTGGAGCTCTGGCGACTGGAATGTCTTCACTTGGGACTATGTTGCAATATGAGACTACATCAACACAGGTATTGGATGATTTGTTTTTATCTCTGTCATCCCTGCATGTGAACGAAACCATTCCGCTCATGTTATCCCCAGGACAGGGAAGTCCATCGCTTTTCCCATCATTTCCCGAGACCCTGAACATGCTCATGGTGACATCATCCCAATCAACTGTCAATCAGCCAAGCAGTTTGCTCTCTTACCCCTCATCCAACATCGTTCCTTCCAACATGCCTTCATCTTTACCATCCATCAATCATCCATTAATGACCAAAAGACTGAACCAGAATGCCTCTGGATCTGTGCTTGCGCCATCGCTCTTGCCATCAGTGTTTGTGAATGTGAACGTGTCGTTGCATGCGCTTACTCCTATGTTGCAAAGAACTGAAGACGTTCTAATCTTCACTGAGTTCCAATCGCAAACAGTGCCAGAGGCAACCTCAGTTATAACCAATGCTGAGGTATATTCATTCCAGCTTCAGCCACATCGATCAGCTACAGAGATTGTAGGGAAGGGCAGTACATTGCAAGAGAGATTCACTACCACAATATCATCGAACCTGCCTACACTTAAGTCATACTTGGCTTACAATCCATCTCCAGTCTTAAGTACCTTCACTGTCTTACCATCATTTTTCACTACCAAATTACCAATAGTAGAGCCAACAACAACAGCGACAAAAACTGATACAATGAATACACTGTACCCATCAGAAGACATCCCATCCTCACTCACACCTCAACAACTGCTAACTTTTATGCCATATTTGCCAACATCATTTGAATCAGCTGTTGTTTCCAATATCCTTACAACAATGCCTTCACCCACAACTCCACAGACACTGTTATCAGTGAGTCTTGACATATCACACACTCCAACTCCATCTGCATACACGGAAGAAACTTTTCCACCCCTACTGACACTGTCAGCATCTCAGGAAACATTACTGTCTTACCTAACAATATCAGACACCTCAGTTACTAAAGATCTGTCTCAGATAGCAACATCATCGTCTACACCAACACTTTCACTGACTGATCT
This sequence comes from Branchiostoma floridae x Branchiostoma japonicum, assembly GCA_013266295.2. NCBI lineage: Eukaryota > Metazoa > Chordata > Leptocardii > Amphioxiformes > Branchiostomatidae > Branchiostoma > Branchiostoma floridae x Branchiostoma japonicum. The sequence continues at coordinate 10,327,345 of CM023824.1, forward strand.
ATCCAGAACATTGTCTTCATCATATCAATACCTTACACAATCAACACCTGGCTTCACCACATCCGAGTCTTTCAGCACACAGTCACTCCCTAATACCACACCAGGTAGAACAGTTGTCACTAGTTCCCTGATGTATGATCTTGAGGCAACTCATCAGCAAGTGATGGAAACTATACGAGAATTACAACCCACAGAAGCTACATTTACTCTAAGTTTAGACGATTTTTCATCCTTGGAAAAACTCAGACCATCAGAAACAAGACCCAAGATTGTATCATCTAGTATTGAATACAACCTACATCTGTCAGGGACAGAACTTCTGCCTACCAGCATACATGAAATTTACACTTCACAAATGCTGCCAAAAACATCCTCTTATTTCAAAATGCAGTTCACAGAAGCATACTTGTCAGAAGCTCCCTCCTTGATTTCTTCAGAAACATCATTGTCACATCTGCCAGCATTACTTTCATCCATCCCAACAACACTGGAGAACACTTTGACAGATCAATCATTTTTCCTGTATGAAATATTTCCTTTTGAGTCCCTTTCCTCTGCTGATCAACCTCAAACACTGCAGACTACAGGACAAATCACCTCCAAGCAAAATCGCCCCATAGAACCATCTACCAGTGAGTTTACATCTGTACCATCAGGACTACTGCAACTAAAAGTCCAACCTACAGAATCATTTCTACCTCTTGCCACACAGCAGTCGCTAGCGCTACTTTCACCAGAAATACTTTCACTGTCTGCTCTGGAAACATCTCCAATGTACCTCACAACAACTATGACAGGCACCACTTCCAGGCAGCCTTTTGATACTGTGTCGTTTCAACTGGTATCAGATTTACCTCAAACACTCAAACTGTCAGAGACAGAACTGTCGACCTTGGATGGACAGAGAACACTTTCTCCTGTCCCCACAGGAGCACCAAGTGCCATTTCATCTGCTTTCCTACAAGTGCCATCATCAAACATTGAAATAACAGCCACTGTCTTGCCAGAACCAATGGTAACCTCTACAATGTTGCTACCTCCTCTAAGATCCAAAACTAGACACTCAGTGACCACACATCAACATAGTCTGTCTCCAATATCTTCATTACCAGTCCATCTGTCATCATCCGAGCTTCCATCAATGTCTGTTCATGTGCCGCCCTCTCCGCTTGCATCCTTGTTGTCTGTAAAGCTGTCTGCTAGCTCTGTACCGCAGCCTGTGTTGTCTGTAGCTCCTCTCTCAGCTGAAACTACTGCTTCTTTCCCAACTGGACCATCTCTGCGTGTGTCGTCTCCCTCGAGCTTGTCTCAGCTGGAACTCCTGCCATCCTCATCCCTGCAAGTAAGTGTCTTGCTGTGTTTCTGTCATCTTGCACCTCATATTTCACACAAGACATGAACATAGCACACACGACTGTACTAAAATGTTGTTGCTTTATTTTTCAGATGATTTAATTTGTCAATTTCTAAATCATTACAGGTGTTTGAGCCTGTGTCCTTGCAAACTTTGGACCTCAGCACGTCATATGCGCTTTCTAAATCAAGTATGGCTGCTGACATGACATCGACATCCCAGCTCATCAGTTCACCATCAGTAACCCTGGAACCAAGTGGATCTTCAAGAACATCAGTACCTGTTCAGCTGTCACCAACTCTCCAATCCAGCAGCTCAAGTTCCATTTCCATAAGTGACGACTCTGAGGGGTCAGGGTCCGACCTCCCCTTTCCTTCACAAACAGTCCCAATGTTGACCCAAACTGCATCAGCGACGTCATTACAACTGAGCCCAAGCCCATCATACAGTGTTGACTCTTTCAGTACCACTGGACCATCATCAGTCATTTCAAAATCTTCCCTGCAGCTCACTACGATGCCATCGTTCAATCCCACTCTGGCATCGAGTTCCCCCACTCCGACGACTGCCGACACCTTGGGATCATCAGTCCCTTCTGCCACTGCAACCCAAGCTGTTGCCATGAGAACATCCTTGCAGCCTAGCCCTAGTCAATCGTACATCATTGATTCATTCAGCCCCTCTGGATCTCCATCATCAGAACCACTCAGTTTGACGCCATCGCGTACTCCTGATCTTGTGTCGTTTACGTTGCCACTACTATCAACAGTGTCTGTACCAGTTCAGGAGTCCTCATCAATATTTGATGGGTCGGGGGATGGACCAGCAACAACAGACTTGATCTTCAGCTCATCACCCAGTTCACTGATGTCAAGCCAGACACCTTCCATCAGCCTGGATTTCGTCACCCCATCTATACCACTGGGCACAACTATCCAGCCTACAGCAAGTGTCTCAGCACCAACAACTGTCCAGCCTACAGCAAATGCCTCAGTGCCGTCAACTGTCCAGCCTACAACAAGTGTCTCAGCACCAACAACTGTCCAGCCTACAGCAAATGTCTCGGCGTCAACAACTGTCCAGCCTACAGCAAGTGTCTCAGTGCCAACAACTGTCCAGCCTACAGCAAATGTGACAGCACCAAGTGATACATCAGTCATGACCAGTTTCACACTGGATGCTGTATTATCCTCCATTGAGCCAACACAAACACCAGAAGGGTCAGGGGACATGGAGACATCACAATTCCTCCAGCTGGAATCAACCCCCACCCTTGGTTCCATCCCAGCATCAATTTCAACAGCTTCCTCTAGGTTCAGCATACCAGTGACAGCTTTCAGCAGTATTCCACACATTTTCCCAACTCCAAGCTTCAGTATGGATTTCCCTGCTTCAACAGCCCTTTTTGAATCGACACTACAGTTCGAGGGTTCTGGGATGTCTATTTCTGAAGCCTTCTCAGAAGCCATGTCATTTACACTTGCTACAAGTTTTGATTCCATGACTTCAACGCCAACAATACCACCAGTGATGAGTTCTTCATCTCAAGTTGGAACTCCCACACCAGTGCTGTCTCCTTCACAACAGACGGTCACGCCATCTTCATCTGTGGAAGAAGTTTCCTTACCTCCATTCTCAGTGATGTCCAGTACGTTCCTGCAGTTCACATCCCATGTACTTCTACCTTTACCGAGTTTTACTGTAGACCTGCTACCCTCCATGAGTACTAAAGCAGCCAGCAGCTCAGTAGAGTCTGTTCTCGTCAGCTCCACTACAAGGGTGACGTCGTCTGCCTCTAGTGCAGTGTCACAGCAAAGCATCATGGAAGTCTCATCCAGCTCAGTTCAACCTACGTCATCAATCACAGCATTCCAACCAGCGACCCCTACACCAGCTCTACCCACTACTTCACTAATCTCACCCTTGGAGTCATCAGGAAGCGCTGTGACCAGTTCTGTTGTACCAACAGCATCGCTTGTGGCGTCTTCATCATTGCTGTCGTCCACTGCAGTTGTGCCAGCTTTGACGCAAATCCCAAGTATGATAGCACCATCTTCAACAGCAGTTGTGGTCAGCTCTTCAGCAGTGGTGGTCAGCTCATCAGCAGTTGTTACAACGCAAGGCCCAACCACTCAGGCACCAACAACACCGGCACCAACAACACAGGCACCAACAACACAGGCACCAACAACACAGGCACCAACAACACAGGCACCAACAACACAGGCACCAACAACACAGGCACCAACAACACCATCTCCAACAACTAGAGGTCCTGCAGCTACAACGTTCAACTATGTCACAGCTAATCTATCCGTGGAACTGGTGTCAAACTGGGTCGTTACAGGTAAGGGTTAATCATTGTATCTCATTTCCTAACAACTGTAATACAAGTCGAATTACTTCATAAACATGTCATAGAATAGACTAGAATTTGTACAGTATCATTCAATTTTGTAATTATGATCTGTTACTCCCAATAGTATACAGCTTGAGCTTTTTATAAGATTGATCAGATGTTCTTTTTGATAATTAATTTTTTTATCTCTCTTCTCAGTCCTGGTTATCCCAGACACCGTTATCATCACAACAGAACAGTTCTACTTCACCATGGAGATCAACCTGGCTCGGGCCTTTGCTAAGGCAAGGCAGCGAAAGGCTGGGTTGGACGTAGCACGAAACCCCATCCTCAGGAGAAAACGAGCAGCAACATTTGAAAACGTCACTTGTCAGGTCAGTGAGGATGACACTTGCATTTATTCTTCTGCTTCTTTAGATTCCTTAATGCTTACGTTGAAATACTATTAAAAAAATGCCTCTCACAAAGCATGGCTGAATGATTCATGATTGATTCAATTATTCTTTATATATGTTTTCAGGTAATAAATGCCACACGAGACAACAGCACAGGTAGAAACGACCATGTTTCATTGACGTACTATGTGATGTACGAGGGTAGGGCGGTCCCTGCCTCACAGGCCGTGGCAGACTTGGGGCTGCTACATGAGCAGGAGCTGGCCCTGCAGCTGGGGTATTTCGTCGCTCAAACTGAAGGTAATAAACACAAATTATGTTAATGATTGTGCTTTATTTCTGGTCTAGTTTAGATAGTTTTGCCCCTTTGGGGGGAAAAAATTATAAGACCTCAGCTTTATAATTGATTGTGTTGTTAGTTAGAGCTGATGACAAGACTTTGAAATCTCTCCTACAGAATACGAGCCCGTCGCTGCTCCATCTGCCCCTATGTACTGGATCATAGCAGCTGTGCTGGGGCCCATTTTCATCATCATCATCATCATCATCTGGCTGGTGTGCTGCTGTAAACGCACCAAGCGTACAGAGATGGCACCAGACACGGTCGGCGAACTACAAAAGAAGGGAACACCACGGGTAGGTGTCATCTAGACGTGACAAAGAAGTCAGGTTACCTCATTTTAAGAATAGAAAAGAAGCAGACAAGGTGATCACGTGAAGGGAAAGCAGTCATCCTCAACTGAGCTGAAGCATGCTGCTATTAGTGCAGTGCTGCTTTGAAACGGCTCTTCCATTTCAATGCTTTTAGTTTTAGTTTTTTTTTCTCCATTGACCAGATTGAACTGCTCTTAAAATTTTCTTCAAAGACAAGTTAAGATTTGATGTATTATACTGGTACATGTACATGTACTAGACTACATTTGAAGTCTTCTAGCCTATTGTCTGTCTGTTTTCCTGTGTAGATAGTAGCCAGTATAGATATTAAGTAACATGAGTGTTTCCGTACCAGGGTGTTGCCCCAGCTGAAATGGAGAAGAAGGTGATGACCGACACCCTCATCCCTCCCGGCTCCTACGTGGTGAAGGTACCAACAGAGTCACGTGATGCCCCGCCCCTCCCCGCCCGGCGCGGGCACCCTGCTCCTCAACCCAGACGGTCTGCCAAGCCTAAAGACAGACGACAGAAGTCCTCCAAACGTAGATCAAAAAGGTTTGGGCAGTGCTAATGTATATTTTGGGAACATCTAAATATGAATGTATTTTATGCTAGACAGTTTCATGTTTTGTAGCAATTTTGCTTGTAGATATGGATTTAAATATTGTTATAAAGTGTGAAAAATGTCAACACACTGCCATAGTGATATTTCAATGATTTGCTAGCTAAGATACTTTCCTTCAACTTATGTTCTGACCTTTTGAAATGTCTCTTTTAGAAGATCAACAGAAGAATCAGAGGACAGTTCCTTCACAAGTGTTACAGAACGGAGCAGCAAGCCCAGGTCTAAGAGAGCTCCAGAATCCATGTTAGAATCGGACACTGGGGGTACGTCAACACCTCGCGCTCGGGCCTTGTTTTCTTTCATAACCCTCAAACTTTCCAAACTGTATGGCACCCTTAAAGTGCCAACATTTAATGTAGAAAAATAGAAACTCAGCAAGTATATTGAAAGTATTGCAGAAGTTCATGACTGTAACCTGGGAGCCATCTGATTTGCTACGGGGTCCTTACACCATGTACACTCGCTGGCCGAAATAATCATAGGCTGCACATCGCAAATTGGATGGCACCCAGGCTACATGACTGATTTTTGGATGATAATCTTTGCATGGAATAGTTGTTATGATCTATGACTGAACTTTGCATGGAAGCATTGTTATTGAAGTTGATACAAAATATAACAATTTCATTACATCTGGCTAATGAATGCCTTTGATTCCTCCGTATAGATGACTTCCCGTCAGACGCAGGCTCCAAGGCAGGGCTGTTTGAGCACGTGGCCAAACTCTCAGCTGTGATCGAGCCAACGCCCCAGAAGCCGGCGTCCCGTGCCTTCCACTCCTCGGTCCACCCCATCAAGTTCCCGCCCCTCCGCACGCCCCTGGTCACCGACAGGCTCAGGGAGTCCATCAAGGAAAACCAACAGGTCTGCTTACAGTTTGTATTTCTTTGAGAGTGAATGTGTCACTTACGTGTTTTCAGCAGGAATTCTGTGGTATCTTGTCTATTGGATCCTTCAAAAGAACTATGTCATATCCTGATGAAATAAACTTGATAACAATTAAATCTTTATTTCCTCATAACATGCTATGGGACATCGTAATCATATGAAAACTAGGTACTGTTCCACTTATATAATATATATACGATATGTAAGAAACTGTGCATTATCTGTTCTAAATATACATGTATTCTCTTTGCACCCACCACTCCAGCTGTCCCAGTCCATGCGACAGAAGGCGGATATCGAACATTGGCGCAACAAACAGCTCCAGAGGGAACGGTCCCTACGCAGGAAGCCGTCCTCCCCAAGGGGAGGGTACGAGCACACAGCGGTGGGAGATACCAAGGACCAGCGCCGTGCATACAGGAGGGCACAGCAGCAGATAGACTCAGTCCTGGAGCCAAGCAGCCAGATACCTGCAGTACTGGAGCCACCCAGAAGGTGGGGCTTACACCAAGTTTATGTGCATGTAGTTTGGCTTTAGTATAGAACATCTAGCTGACTTGTTTTAGCATACTCACTGAAAACTGGTTGCTCATCATTATATTTGTTAACTTTGTAAATTGTACTATTTGTTACAGTAGTTCTTTGTTATGATTACTGTACAAAGTCATAGTTTCTTTTTAGCTGTCCTGTAAGTGTTAGGGACACCAACAGAACATTTTACAAATTTGTATTTATCAGGAGGAGGATGAAGCGGCCCCACAAGAGGCACGGCAGCCATGACATCCAGGGGGTGACCTCGCCCCACGACCCTGAGCTCGCAATGCAGTTTGGGCAGCCACAAGGGGTCTACAGGCCTATAAACGGTGTGCCACCACTAGGGCCTCAGCCACCAATGCCTGTGAGTTGTTAGAGATTTATTTGTGCGTTAAGCTCATAATGGTGAACACTGCTATTTATACTTGTACAGTCCACAACCCAAGCTGTCTCCAGAGAACAGACTCTATGTTGCCCAATGTCCAGGCATGATAGCTAATACTGGCAACAGGTAGAAGTTGTTTTTTCTGGAGTACCTTAATTGACAGATATCAATAGGACTTGAGTCATGATGAGTGCATGACCTTTACATTCAGATATTAATAAAGGCAAGTCAGCTCAGCTAGACCTCCAATTTTAACATTTGTATGCAATGTACTTCCAGGTTGATTCAGAAGGGCGATCGGTAGAGGACGAGTCGTACACTGAGAGTGACCCTGAGACCATGCCGATTAGTCAGGCACGGGAGCGAATCCACCAGCTCCTGGACGAGGCCTTCTCGCTCATCTCACCCAGCGTCCCGCCACGCAACACCGTGGCCCCCGCTCCTAATGTCACAACAGTGCAGCCCGTCCAGAGCGCGCCGTCTATGGCGACACCACAGTACATGCAGCCTGCCGGGAACGGGCAGGTTCCCAATGGGATGGGCGGGGTTCCCCCTGCTTACATGACAGTAAGTAACAGCCAAAATTTAACTTAATACTTTTCATGTTTAAAATATTGCATATTTAAGATCAAATTAAAGAAATCCCCAGTGCTCATGAGTTATGTACTTTTCTATCCAGCCCCAGGCAGCCTACCCCCAGGACCTCCGCACCCCCCAGGGCCCTGTCCCTCCCCCCGCTCACGGCCGAGCCTCCACCGCAGGCCCACGGGCACGGAGGAGATTCAACGGGCAGTCAGCCTCCAGCTCCGACAGGTGGGTGGGGTGACACTGTTTACTTACAATTACATAATGATTACATTAAATGTACATGTGCATGTACATTGTAGCCTTGTAGGAAGGTGATGTGGGACTCTTGTAGCCAAAAACTGATGGGTCATATGCCAATGCTTGGTTTTCTGGTAGCATAACACTGACAATACATCATATGTCCATCATATGTTGCTTCCTTGTTTGTTTATTTATTTACCACTTCAGCTATGAGAGACATATGGCCAGATCTGCCCAACTAGTCCATGACCATTTCAAAGGCCTAACCCTGGGGACTGAAACAATACACAAAGTACAACAAAACATAATAACATTGGTTCCTTGGATTGTAGTCTGTCATACAGTACATCAATGTTCCTGGAAGTGTCATACCTGACTTTTGTAGTAATTCCCATTCCAGGGAGCCAACCAGTGAGCAGCCGCTGTTCACCCGACAGCCCACGGTGGTGTTCAGCCCTGACCAGTACCAGCAGGCAGCGGCAGGGAGGGCGCCGGCACCCGACCCACGGGGTGAGGACATGTCAGCTTCTCTTTGCTTAAATACTGGGTTACCTGGTCTAGTAATGTGACTGTATGGATATTTTGTGCAGCACAAGTACACGTAACTCCATTTAGTAAAAATGTACTGCTGTTCAGAAGTAATCAAAACTTGCTGGATGTAAATGTTCAAATGTGTAACAAATACTAGCAGTAGGAAATTTTGGCTATATTATTGTAGCTAGAAGATTCAATAAGAAGTAGTAGAGATGAAATACTTCTTCATGTGTACTTGGATTTCCTTGTCTGACTCTAATTAGTACAAATGACCAAAATAAGTGAAAGCATGTACTAACTTGCACACTCTTTGTTGTCCTTTCCTCAGCACGAACATCCCAGGCTGCCCCTGCCAGCGTAAACATGGGCACCCCACAGCAGCCCCTGTTTGTGACCCCTGTGCAGCAGAAGCCGGATGGGTCAGGCGGTATCCTGTGGAGTCTGTACAACGCTGAGGACGAGGTAGCCAAAATGTCACAATCCAGAGAACCGGTACGTCTCCAGTGATGTGTTACTGTACTTTATATGCAGTAAATTAGATACAGCCTTATGTCATTTGATGTGACCATATTTTAATATGAGCTTGGCATATGAGAATATCAGAAAAAAATAGGGCCTGTTTTTCCACAAAGATATTGATGTGTATCATGGCTACTCCCAGTTTAATTTTGCAATAAGTTGTGAGAAATTAGTTTTACTGTACTTGGCAGCCTTGTATCCATAACAGTGATCTGTGCCCAAGTGCAAGTTTTCTGACAAGAATTTCAATTGTTGGTGTTCACTTTCTTGTCGCAGACACCGATCTCCCCAGATGATATTGGTCCATTAGAGTTCAGGTTACGCAATACGGTAGGCAGTCGTGGATGGTCCCTCATTGTACAACTGGTGAAAGATGCACACAAAAATAACACAGTCCAGTTTCAGTGTTTTGTCATATGGTGTTATAATTATTAAATGGTTTGGGGTACCATATATATCAGGGTTATGCCTTTTTTGTTGTCACAGAAATATTAGTATTCCACTAAATTAACAGCAAAATTTTCATAACAACATTAACACACATGATTTACAGGTGGTGCATGAAAGGTATTGAGTATCCAATGTTATACAACACTAGTGCAGTCACACACAATGTTATACATGAATGATATCAACCCAAGCTCTTTAACTTACACCATTTTCCCCACTTTAGCTAAGAAACATGATGCACCTAAACTGAATTTCACTGATCTGAAGTTCCAAGGTATTTAAATCGCTTTGTACAAATACAAGATCTCTAAATGTGTCTTTTTTCCTACAGGCAAGTCTCCCCGGCGGTCTGGATGCCTCCCCCCTCCTGTCCCGTCTCCAGTCCACCCCCATGACCCGTACATCCTCCCTCCCCAGTGTCACCCCTCCCCATCTCACCCCCTCCCAGACAACCACCTTCCCTGCACCCTCTCCAATTGGCCAATCAGGATATGGCAGTCCCTTTATCGGCCAACCAGGACCCAGCCCTGGCAGCCATCCAGGCATGAGAACTCCTGGCCAATCAGCATTCACCCCTGTGAGAAGTTCACCAGGCTCTGACCAATCAGGAGCAGGATCCAACCCTCCCAGCCAATTAGACGACAGCAGGTTGAGACCAGGACAGGATCCAGATGCGGATGAGGTTGACATCATGAGTGGCATCCGTACAGGGGATTCTGCACAGCCACTCATACAGGCCATCAAGGAAGAACTAAAACGACTTTCTGGGAAAACACCTGTAACAACTTTGTAACTCAAAAGTTACATTCATAAAGAAGTGATTAGTGCTGGCTGCAATGATGATGAAAAGTTTTGTAGAGGTGAAATACATGAAATATGTAATGATAGCTATATTCTTGTATTTTGTACATATTTGAAGGATGTAAAATGTTTCATTATAAAGATTGTAATTAATATGTCACCACTGTTTGTGGTCTGTTTTGAGAAAGTTTAAACAGTTTGTTACTTTTTGTGTGACATCATACGATAGTTCTGTGATGTAGACATATCAACAGTGAGTAAAGAATTTATGGTAATTAAATGTGCATGTCTAATTTACAGGTAACTTTTTTTGCTTTGAATTATAATTTATAGACCAGTATTGTGATCCTTTGCATTCCTGCTAGTTTATTTTTAATGTAAATTATTAAGGAAAGCATGCATAATCATAGACATTGTATACTTCCAGATTATATGTATGACAAAAGAATTATTTTTAAAATATGTTATTCTGTTATGAAGAATTATTTCAAAACCTTGCATTAAGATTAATTTTAAAGTAGAACCAGTGAAAAAGAAGACAAACTATCAATGTTGCTACTCACTACTTTTACGGTATATATTTAGATACCCGTGTGCACGTAAAGTTACACATTTTTGCTGACAATGACAACAGTATTGGGATGTTTGCAGTCATAGTACAATGGTATCATGCACTCAAGTGTTTTTCAGAGTGCCTGTTTGACAATTGGCAACTGTGAGACACCGTCCTACCAGTGTGCCAGAAATGCCATATGGCGGATGGACTTGTACTTAATACATTTGTACATGTATGTTCAGTTGTGCCCATTGTCACACCCATGTTTTATTGCCTCCTCTCATATATTTATGGCATGTATTATTATGTTATGGCTAATTTATAAAAGACTTCATCTCCATAGTGCCTCTCAACTAGTCATAAAGGCACAAAGTGGTGCTTTTTGTAGCGTTATATGCTACCAGTGGACCAAGTGATGTGTGTTACATGTATTTGAGTATGCTAGCTAGAAAGCCTTGCTTGCTGCTTTTGCTCTTACTAGTGAGATAGTGATATATATTCATGTTGTTCTGTTGAGGAAGGTTTTCTAGTTGCATGAGAACCTTCAAGAATATTTTGATGTACAGTAGTGTACATAAATTACAAAAGTATAGTTGATAGTGTGTCAGTTTGCTTTGAAAATGTCAAAAAGAATCCGTCAGAAGAGAGAACCAGTTGTTGAAAGATGGAGATATTTTTGTAAAATTTGTGGTAATGTACTTCCCATATATGTCAGACGATTAAATCGTGCTATTCAATAATGCTTGTCTATTGCCTGGTCTGTACGTTGTTCATTGAGTGATTTTACATGTAGAGGGTATGAAGAAGACAGGTCTAGACACCTGTAATAATAATCTGACTATTCCTGAAATGAAGTACAAAAACAGGAGAAAAGGATACGATTCATACAATAAATCTGGGATCGTTTTGATCAGTTCCAAGAAGGGTCAGTTTCATAGCCTTCAGTTGATTTGGAAAGTGACATCTGTTGCACACAAATGCTGACCACTCAAGAGCGCCCCTTAGCGAGGTTTATCCAAAGCGCACCACAGAGTCACACGTGTACGTGTTTGTACTCACGGAACCGTGATCGATCTGTGTGCGGTATTGTACAAATATACCGCGTTGGGCAACGATTCGATGTGTTGATATTGGAGAGTGTATACAGGTAAGCCCTTAGGGAAGTCGTAGGAATTTGATATTCATTGAAATCTACAGGCATTCAGCTGGAAACTTATTTTGGGAGAAGGGGGAGGGGGGCAGACAGCTGAGTTTTATTACTTTCAGAGGACGTTTTTATCTGTTGCTTGTTAGATTTTATAGAATGTAACGTTATACTATTACTACGTGTCCAAATTATGTTGCTAACGGCAGTAACGTGCTGTTTTTTCTAGAACTGGTAGGAAAGCATGTCATACTAAAACTAATATTGAGCACACACAAAGGGGAGGTTTGTGACATCCATGCATGATTGATGCCTGATACAATATGTATTCACATTCGTGCCAAAATGATATCTGTTCTTACGTTTCATTACGAAAATTCATTTCAATTTTTTTTCTGGAACTGTTTCTGATATTCCTCAGCACTGATCAGTTCAATAATACAAACTTGGAACCTGTAGAGTGCAAAGCCCTGAGCTCCAGAGAAGATGGTGGCGTCAACAGCAGCAGTTAGGAGTGCCTTCCTGTGGTGCGTGTCTGTCATCTACCTGCTGGCCTTTTCATCGTTGTACGTACAGATACCAGGTGCGTTCCTCCATGTGCTGAAGCGGTGTGTTTTAAAGATTCACAGAGAAGATTTTCTTATCTCATCTACATATCAAGTTACCTGGTGTATTCAATAAAAGACTTTGACGACACCAAAGTTTGACATGTCCTGGCCAGCAATCTTACATACATGTGACTGTGTGTTCATGAGAAAAGAAATTGACCCTCCTTGTATTATAGTTTCAGAACCAGGTGTGTTCCGTACCATACATGCATTTAATACAGATAATCTGATGTACTTATTTTATGTTTAATATAACGATTGTGAGCATATCAAGATGGTTAAAGCTCATGTTCACACTAAGATTTCTACTTGTTTGAAACCTACTATCAGCATTAAAAGTCCTGTTATACTTTCACATAAAGGACAGACATTCACACTGAAAATATTTGGAATATTCCATCATTGTTTTCTCTTTATTTCAGGCTTATATGGCAGTACAGGGCTCCTACCAGCTGACAGACTACTGAAACTTGGTAAGTCAGTGTGTGGAATTGGCAGTTTCTTCATATTTTTACACCACTTTTGACTTTTGAAGTGACCTTACTACAATACCGTACTCTCTATCCATTGATTGTCCTATTGCTCATAAAGTATACTTAACTGTTCGTATCATTAACATACATGTACATATTAAAAAGGTAATACCTCTGACATCACATTGTAGTTAATGTTATAATATATACATATGCACCCAGACGGTAAGACGCCCCACGAGCGTTTCTCGGAGCGCCCCACTCTCCTGTGGCTCACGCCGGCCCTCGGACTGACCACGGAACAAGGCATGGACCTGCTGTGTCTGGCTGGCATGCTGATCTCTCTCGTTGCCATGGTAACCGAGGTCATGCGAGATGTTCCTGCTTTCCTGATGTTGTGGATCCTGTATTTTTCACTATATCAGGTAGGGGGAGTCGGGAATATATGTGTTTAAATGGTACTTGTATCAGCTCTGCTTTGTATCAAGTGCCTGTCTTGGCTATTCAGAATAGTATTCTTTATGTAAAGTAAGTACTAGTATTTGCTATAGACTTTCATGTACATGTAGCACTCTTCAGAGAAAATGCAACGCTTTCTGCTTGCTACATAAAAGTCCATGCATGTACATTTTCTTGCTCGCCCCTTTAGGTTGGGCAGACGTTCCTGTGGTTCCAGTGGGACATCCTGCTGTTGGAGACAGGGTTTCTCGCTGTGCTGGCTGCACCGCTCAACCCCATGAAGTGGCTGCCCCCCTCCCCCCTGCCTCACGACAACGTGGCCCTGTGGCTGGTGCGCTGGCTGCTCTTCAGACTTATGTTCGCATCAGGAGTCGTCAAACTCACCAGCATGTGTCCCACCTGGTGGGGACTTACAGGTGAGGACAGGTGTGTCTCAGGTGTGTTTAACCAGCATGTGTGTCTCAGGTATGTCAAACTTACCAGCAGATGTCCCACCTGGTAGAAACTTACAAGTGTGTTCAGGTGTGTTAAACTCACTAGCATGTGTGTGTGTCAGGTGTCAAAATCACCAGTATGTGTCTTTCAGGTGTGTCAAATTTGCCACCAGGTGCTTAGGGTATAGTTGGTACAATCTAGGCTAGGCTACAGTTGGTACAGTCCTAAATAACAGACATGTCTCTCCCTTACAACAATATCTTGAATATACATGTATACACCCTGTCCCCAGCTCTGAACTACCACTATGAGTCCCAGTGCATCCCCACACCACTAGCCTGGTTTGCCCACCAGCTGCCGGAGTGGTTCCAGAAGCTGTCCGTCGTGGCGACCTACATTATCGAGATCCCCATCCCACTGCTGTTCTTTGTACCAGTCCGGTCTGTCCGCATTTTCTCCTTCTATGCCCAGGTGAGAGAAGTGTTCTAATGATTGATGACCATTAATGGCCTTCACGATTGAATCTAGCTGCAAGTCACTAGTAACAATCCTTCTTTCATTGGCTGAAACTATATTGCTGTCAACCATAGCACTTTGGGAAAAGGATTTTCATCCTCTGATAATTACCGTACTGTACCTCTAGGTATGGAGGTATTGTTTTAGGGGTGTGTGTGCGTGTGTGTGTGTGTGTTGGCTTGAATGCAGTAAGAGAGGTAGGAAGGTTTTGGGAGATCTGGTCACTGCAAATGACCTTTAGATCAAATTGAGAGGCTTTGATGAAAAAAAATAAAGATTGTAAATTTTGTTTTTACAGGTTTTGCTTCAGGTCCTGATCATCCTGTCCGGAAATTACAACTTCTTCAACCTTCTGACATTAACATTGTGTCTGCCCTTGCTGGATGACAAACACCTGTCCTACCTGTTCCCATGGTTACGGGTGAACCAAGGTGGGAAAATATTACCTTGTCACATTAAACCTACAACCTACAGAAGAAGAAGACACCTTGCTTGAATTGATGGCAGAATTCTTTGTTGGAATTCACATTACCAGTGCTTTGAGAACACTATATAGTGTAAATGCACACGTGATTTGAAAGACAGTTTAAAAGATTGATTATGATATGTCCAGTGTCTCAGGATTTGTCAACATAACTGTTCTAATGAAATATGATAACATATATACTACCAGTGTTTCTTTCCGGATTCCAGAAACGAACACATCTGGATGTACAGAGAGAACCCCCTGGCAGAGATGCAGGACTGTTCTGACCCGTGTGACAGAAATTCTGGTGTACACAGGACTGTTCTACTGGACATGTGTGCTCTTCAAACTCAGACTGACTGGCTTCACTGTACAGTCAAAAGTCGGTAAGATATGTTAACGTGTCAAACAAGAAATCAGAGATTTCAGACTTCCGGAAAGCATGCAATCCTCGGCTTCCTGAATTCTCCTGTTACCTTCTAATTCCTGCTGGCTTCCAGCCAGATTCTGAGACTTGGACCTCGTGTTATTCTGCATGTCAATCTTCCCCCAACCACATGCTGTCAACCTATAGCTACTCTGTCGAGACAGATACACAAACCTACAGCTCAGCCACCCAAAACAATACTTCCATACACAGAGGTAAAAATGGTAGGCAGTTTAAGTGATAAATGAGTTTATCAGCCATCTTTCAGTGGAAATATAGTCTAGATTGCTGTGTGCAGAATGACACATTTGTAACTAGTACTTGTGTCCATGTCTGTGTAGGTTTCACATCAGACCAGTTCCACAGTACCCTAACCAGGGTCATGCCAATCACCATTTGGCTTGGAGTTGGATCATTGACTTATCACATTGGAGCAGCCTTAGTAAGGTTAGTACCAGTATGTGGTTTATTGACAGGGAAATTGTAGGATAAGAAAAAGTGAGAAAAAGTAATTTTCAGACCAAACATTGTAGTTTGTTTTTATTCAAAATGGTTGGTAACAAATGACACTGGCAACATGCATATAGAGAAAAATAGGCTCCAAATGCCTACTTGATTTTAATATCATTGTCTGATTGAATTTGTTGAAGGTACATGTAGTACATGTATAGTACTTTCCTCACTTTGCTCAATAATATTGCAATACTGTATCCAAAAGATCATCCTGGTCTAACATTTACAACCCTAAAGAATGTACATGTACTTTTTAAAATAGCAAAATACATGATTAAGGACCCTGATAAATTATTTGTGTTGTCTCTTTGCATTGAAGGTCCTTTACTTCTGAAGAAAGCATAAGAAGAAAAGTGTTCACCTGTATCAGGTGCTTTCTGTTCTCAGCTGCAGCTGTATTTATGTTCACTATCAGTCTGGTGAGTACCTGCACAGATGGAACCAACACACAACAACAGTAACATGGTTTCTGCATAGACCACTCCTGCACACATTTGTACATTTACTATATCAAACTGTTGCAAGAAGTTAGTCTTACAGTACTTCATGAAGCTGGTATTCCCCTCACAGCATCTAATTAAGAAATGTTACCTAGCACACATAATTTTTGTTTCTGTAAAATTTGCAATGATGTGGAAGAAAGAAATGACAGAGCCTCTCCAAACATTTAAGATGATCATTGGTTTTAAAGAGCTGTTGCCATTATTATTGAAAATCAAGAATGAGCAATATATGTTTGCAAACTGTAGCAGATTTACCAATCATAAGTTTCTTTTTCAGTAATATTATATGATATTGATTGGCTGTCAAACCAAAATGATATAGTTTTACCCAGAAAGACTGATAAATGTGTTGATTGGTCAGATTAAGATTTTCCCTGTACCTTTTCAGGTGCCCCACACAGTGATAGACTGGCAGTCCAACAACAACCTGTGGCCTATAGTGAAACAATGGAACCAGAGGGTAGACAAATTTCAACTGGTCAACTCATATGGGCTCTTCAGACGGTGAGATCACTTATCAGTACCTACATGTAATTCTATAATATTAAAGTTAAACATGTAATTATGAATGAAATGTTTTTAAAAAACTTTTCTATGGTCACTTCCTACTAGTAGTTATTAGCATTAAGAACTACCTGTACATGTATTTGATAAAGGTTTTTGATTACAGTCAAACCTGTACAAGTGAACACTGCTACATAAGGATCACATGGCCGATGTGACCACTTTTTTGGTGGTCCCTTAGATATTTTATCTCATTGACACAAGTGTTAAGAATCCTGTCTATAGTGACCCCCTGTCCACATAGACTAGATTTTTATTGGTCCTCTAAGTGTAAATGTTCATTGATTTTTTCTACACTGGGTGCATAGACTATCCCCCTATCTTGACAATGTTCTGTTAACTTATGTGCCTTTTGTTTCCCCTACAGAATGACAGGGGTGGGAGGGCGGCCTGAGGTTATTGTGGAAGGCAGTAACTCCCTACAGCTGGGGTGGAAGGTACACGTCATTTCTGAACAGTAATTGTGACCTGAGTTTACTGATATTTACAATTATAGATGTCTTCAAGGCTTATGACCCAAAAAATTCCTGCATGAAGCTTCTCAGTCAGACATTTCTTGCATCCAAAACCATATTATTAAGGGGTGTACCTGACTTGAAAGGAAAAGACAAGACACAGTGTGTTTGCTATCTTTCTATATTGAAAAATTCTTGTTAAGTATCATTGTTTTGTACATTAAGCTGTGTACTGGTATGTTCACTTTGTCTCTAGGAGTATGACTTTTTATACAAGCCTGGAAATGTGAAGATGGCCCCACCTGTTGTAGGTAAGGACTTCTTTAAATTGTATTAAAAAAATAGATGGAAGTGAAGGTATTTACCTTAGCATCCATCAGATTGTGCTATGTTGACATGAAGTAAATTTGCTGACATTTTGAGTGAACTGTTAACATATTATGACATGTGATCACTGCACCAGTCCCCTGTCCATGTACATTTTGTATGTCTGTATTTACCTCAGCCCCCCACCAGCCCAGACTAGACTGGCAGCTGTGGTTTGCAGCCCTGGGCAGCTACGGACACAACCCCTGGTTTGTCAACATGGTCCACAGGCTGCTGCATGGAGACAAGCATGTTCTCGCTCTCATGGACTCCGACCCCTTCAACGGAAAACCACCCAAGTACATCCGGGCTACCCTGTACCACTATCACTTCACCGAGTGGAGCAAAAATAGGTATGGTTTTTCTTTTGAAGAGGTATTATTGCTTTATATACCATATAAAATGAAGAAATCCAACAGACAAGTAGTAAAAAGCCCTTACATGAAACTGTTGTTACCATAAAGCCCCTTAATACAAACATGAAGAAAATCAGGATCACACACACACACCATCCTACCCCTCCAACCTGAGATCCTATTGTACCACTGTGGATTTGTTGTTGTGTTTATTAATGTGTACTAAACAAAACTGGCACATTGTATTGAGTGAGACATACAAATGTGAGATATCCCTTTTTTGCCATTTCTCCAGTTCTGCATGGTGGAGGCGAGAGCGGCAATACGAGTATCTCCCCCCGCTACAGAAGGACGACCCTTCACTGCTGAAGTTCCTCGCACACCACAACCTTATTATGGTTAGTAAAGTCTTCAGGGCAATGAAAAAGATTCAATTACTTCTTGATTTGCACAGTGGTTGGTTGTTTCCTTGGTATCTTATACTCTGGTGTAAAATGGCTGTAGGCCTAGGTGCATATGAGCATTAAGGGACCAGTGACAGTGAAGCTACTCAGGGAGCTTTTTCTCTTGTCACTGATGATTACATTGATTCACATCAAGTTCAGGGCAGCATGCATTGTGCAGGCACATTCCTGTCTCTTACTGGTGCAGAGGTTACAAAACACACTGGCATTATTGTATATTACTTGGTAATAGAATAGTTTATCTTTTATATTCCAGGAAGGAAAAACCTCTTCCAAAACACCCAAGGGCATGCTGGGATGGATGCTGCAGTGGTTACGAGGCATGCTGGGAAGCATGTCAGGGGTCATGTTACAGGTGACCCTGGTGGTGACAGGGCTGGTGGTCAGCTGGGTGCAGCCCATCATGGCCAAGGTTGTGTAATGGAGGCAGGGAGCTTCATTTTTCAGCATAGAGAACTTTCATGTGTGGTGAAATGCCCTGTCAACAACCATCATGTCCTGTTTTGACATACATGTAGCTGTCAACATTGTAATATTCCAGCTACACATACTGTATATATAAACTTAACCACGACTCTCCAGATCAAACCTTTTTTAAAGTTATAACTTAAGTATGGATTGGCATAATGCGTATGTAGTTAGATTCAACATATAAAAATCCAGTAAGGGATGGACCTGGAAGGATTAAGGATGATACAACACAGTAACTATGTATCAAATTTTATTTCTGAATCAGCAGAACTTCTAGTATTTGGCATACTCATTACATACAACACTGTCAGAGCAGTGTAGGGCTTAATAGCTCTTAATTAACATCATACAAAGTTTATCTCTTAATTAACATCATACAAAATTTATATATTTTTCTTCTACAAAATAGTCAGTCTGAGATTCTGTATTTACAACATAAAAATGTACACTATACAACCTCAGCTCATCACTAATTGACTTAGCATTGTCTAAATCCCTGTTGGTCCTCAGAGCATATACACTGTAAGCAGCAAGATGCAGCACAAGAGCATTTAAGAGTCTTACGGCAATACTGGTACTGTGGATTTGTGTTCAGTTGTGCAATGAAAATAGCTGTCAAAATATCAAAGAAGTGCTGTGTGACAACTAATGGTAGTAGTAGTAGACTGGTTTCTTTGCACAATCATGATAAAAGCATGTTAGCAGCCCAATTTGGTTACATACTGCTCAGTTTGCCACCAAAGCATACTTTGACTGGAACAAAGAACACACAAAGGTAAAATACATGTCTAAAATACATTATACTAGAGTAAAAAATGTACATTTGTCATGATTTTGTATCAAACCAGAAAAAAAGAAAACCTAAGTCCTGAGAATTTTGGAGAGTAAGAACAAAGCATAGGCACTTTAAAAAAAAGTAAAGTTAAAGCATCATGGTTAATAGACAAATTATAAACAATCCTGTTTTTTATTAACTTTACAGGTATTTCAGGTACCACCACCGTGTCATATAAAATCCACAGTGGATCATAAACAAACCACTGGCGATCAAAAATATAAAACATTTGATTTTGAACCAGCAATTTCAGTCACTGTGTCATGATGTAAACTGCCTTCTACAGCTGCATGTTTTACAGGGTGGTCTTATTAGGACAAAAGAACAGGTATTTTATTGGGTTTTCAATAGTACTAATTGATATGTTTAAATTCTGGCATCACCAGTTCAACGCACCTCCTCATTACAACTGTCCCTGAGGGAACAACTGAGGAACTAGTGTAACAACATCAGGGTCACTTGTTCTGATAGTGAGTCTACTGCCATTGTTGTAAACATACAAGCAATGAGTCTGCCCAAAGAAAAAACCGTTGAGATGCACTTCTGACAGGTGCTGCATGTTTGAGAATATGATTAGCAGCAATTTCTTAATGTGAGGGGCGAGGTCTCCTACATCCATTTTTAAGTACTTCAGTTGACAAAGGTGGAGTAGCTTCTCACCAATAGCAATAGCACCATTGTCACCAATGATACAATCACCAGTGATCCAATTATTACTCAAGTCCAACCACTCCAGCTGCTGTAAGTGTGATATGTGAGCAGCCAAAGCTCTGGCTCCTGTGGATGTGATTATGTTATCAGACAAATCTAGATGTTTGAGCCTTGGTAAGTAACAGAACATCTTAGCCAGTTGTGTCACCTCCTCATCCCCAATGCAAGACCTTCCCAGCTTGAGTTCCTCCACATCTGCCTGTTGCACACGGTGTCCTACAGGCAGGACTGCAGCAAGAGCCTGGATGTTCTCAGTAATGTTACCAGCACACGTCAGATCTAATGTTATCCTGTGTGGATTCTCTCCTTCTTCTGTCCGTACTGAATACAACACCTTGTCATGATAGACAAGCTCCACTCTGTACACCTGAGAGAACACCTGATCAACTAATGAGACAGATTCAGAATCACAGGTCCTGATAGTGAGTCTATTGCCCTGGTTATTGTAGACTCCTAAAAGGTACATGTACACATAAGGAGAGGGTATAGTGTTGATCATGAGATGTACTTCTGAAAGGTGTACCATGTTAGAGAGTGTGAGAAACAGAGATTTTCTCGTGTCAGCAGACACACCATTTGTAGATAAGTTGAGATATTTCAGCTTTTCACACTGGGGTAACATTTCATTCAAAGCTGTGACACCAACCTCACCAATATTATTGCCACTCAAATCGAACCACTCCAGCTGCTGTAGGTGTGACATGTGAGCAGCCAAAGCTCTGGCACCTGTCGATGTGATATTGTTACGAGACAACTCTAGATGTTTGAGTTTTTGTATAAAACATAAGTTGTCAGCCAATGCTGTGACACCATCATCACCAATGGAATTATTGCTCAAATCTAACCACTCCAGCTGCTGTAGGTGTGACATGTGAGCAGCCAAAGCTCTGGCACCTGTCGATGTGATATTGTTACGAGACAACTCTAGATGTTTGAGTTTTTGTATAAAACATAAGTTGTCAGCCAATGCTGTGACACCATCATCACCAATGGAATTATTGCTCAAATCTAACCACTCCAGCTGCTGTAAGTGTGACATGTGAGCAGCCAAAGCTCTGACTCCTAAGGATGTGATTATGTTACAAGACAAATCTAGATGCTTGAGCCTTGGTAAGTAACAGAACATCTTAGCCAGTAGTGTCACCTCCTCATCCCCAATGTAAAACCTTCCCAGCTTGAGTTCCTCCACATCTGCCTGTTGCACACGGTGTCCTACAGGCAGGACTGCAGCAAGAGCCCGGATGTTCCCAGTAATGTCACCAGCACATGTCAGATCTAATGTCATCCTGTGTGGATTCTCTCCTTCTTCTGTCTGTACTGAATACAACACTTTGCCCTGACAGCTGAGCTCCACTCTGTACACCTGAGAGAACACCTGATCAACTATCTGAACATCAGCATCACAGGTCCTGATATTGAGTCTATTGCCCTGGTTATTGTAGACTCCTAAAAGGTACATATAAGAACAGAGTGTACTGCTAATATGTACTTCTGAAAGGTGTTCCATGTTAGAGAGTGTAAGAAACAGAGATTCTGTCATGTCGGCAGACAAGTGATTTGTAGTTGTTAAGTTTAGATATTTCAGCTTTTCAAGTTGGGGTAACATTTCATTCATAGCAGTGACACCATCATCACCAATGGAATTACGGCTCAAATCTAGCCACTCCAGCTGCTGTAGGTGTGACATGCGGGCAGCCAAAGCTCTGAAACCTAAGGGTGTGATTATGTTACAAGACAAATCTAGATGTTTGATCCTTGGAAAGTAACAGAACATCTCAGCCAGTAGTCTCACCCCCTCATCCCCAACACAAAACCTTCCCAGCTTGAGTTCCTCTACATCTGCCTGCTGCACAAGGTGTCCTACAGGCAGGACTGCAGCAAGAGCCCTGATGTTCTCAGTAATGTCACCAGCACATGTCAGATCTAATGTTATCCTGTGTGGATTCTCCCCTTCTTCTGCCTGTACTGAATACAACACCTTGTCATGATAGACAAGCTCCACTCTGTACACCTGAGAGAACACCTGATCAACTAATGAGACAGATTCAGAATCACCGGTCCTGATGGTTAATTTACTGCCCTGGATATTGTATACTCCTAAAAGATACGCATAAGAAGACATCTCAGTGCTGAGATTTACCTCTGAAAGGTGCTTCATGTTAAAGAATGTGAGAAACAGAGATTTTCTCCTGTCAGCAGACACACCATATGTAGTTAAATTCAGATATTTCAGCTTTTCAAGCTGGGGTAACATTTCATTCATAGCTGTGACACCATCCTCACCAATGTAATTACCATCCAAATCTAACCACTCCAGCTGCTGTAGGTGTGACATGTGGGCAGCCACACCTGTAGCACCTGTGGATGTGATCCCAATATCAGACAAGTCTAGATGTTTGAGCCTTGGAAAGTAACAGAACATCCCAGCCAGTAGTGTCACCTTCTCATCCCCAATGTAAAACCTTCCCAGCTTGAGTTCCTCCACATCTGCCTGCTGCACACGGTGTCCTACAGGCAGGACTGCAGAAAGAGCCCAGATGTTCTCAGTAATGTTACCAGCACATGTCAGATCTAATGTCATCCTGTGTGGATTCTCTCCTTCTTCTGTCTGTACTGAATACAACACTTTGCCCTGACAGCTGAGCTCCACTCTGTACACCTGAGAGAACACCTGATCAACTATCTGAACATCAGCATCACTGGTCCTGATAGTGAGTCTATTGCCCTGGTTACTGTAGACTCCTAAAAGGTACACATGTACATAAGGAGAGAGTGTATTGCTGAGATGTACGTCTGAAAGGTGTTCCATGTTAGAGAGTGTGAGAAACAGAGATTTTCTCGTGTCAGCAGACACACCATATGTAGTTAAATTCAGATATTTCAGCTTTTCAAGCTGGGGTAACATTTCATTCATAGCTGTGACACCATCCTCACCAATGTAATTACCATCCAAATCTAACCACTCCAGCTGCTGTAGGTGTGACATGTGGGCAGCCACACCTGTAGCACCTGTGGATGTGATCCCAATATCAGACAAGTCTAGATGTTTGAGCCTTGGAAAGTAACAGAACATCCCAGCCAGTAGTGTCACCTTCTCATCCCCAATGTAAAACCTTCCCAGCTTGAGTTCCTCCACATCTGCCTGCTGCATATGGTGTCCTACAGGCAGGACTGTAGCAAGAGCCCGGATGTTCTCAGTAATGTTACCAGCACATGTCAGATCTAATGTCATCCTGTGTGGATTCTCCCCTTCCTCTCTCTGTACTGAATACAACACCTTGCCCTTGTGACTTATTAGCTCCACTCTGTAGATCTGAGAGGAAAGCTGACTTACTAGTGTAACAACATCTGCGTCCCAAGTCTTGACAATGAGCCTGCTACCCCTGCTGTTGCTGACATCAAGGAAGAATTTGTAGGGAGATGACTGGGAGCCAAGAATTAATTGTGGTATGTTGTCCATGTCTGCAATGGCCTGACACAGATTTGTCAGTTCATCCGTTCCAATGTTGTTTTTTCTTAGATCTACAACTTCTAGCTCTTTCAGGCTTGACAGATGATGTGCAACAATGTTTGCTCCCTCACCAGTTATACCTGTTTGTGACAGGTTCAGATGTTTTAACTTCTGGAGACATGGAAAATGTTCACTAAGAGTAGCAAAAGAATCATTGGTAATTCTACATTTAGACAAAACAAGATGCTGTGTATTTGGTATGAAAGACAAGAAGTCACATATTTGTGACATGCCAGAGGGAGACAAAGTGGTATTTTGAAGACTTAAATGCTTCAATGAAGGCACAAACTGTAGCAGTGAGAGGATGCTGCTAAGGTCAGAAATCGAATAATCATTGAGTGCAAGATTGTTGAGGTAAAGCTTTTCAATGTGGCATGGTGTCTGGGACACCAGAACTGAGCTGCTATCTAACAATGATTTGTAGTGTGGGTACAGGAAAACAGATCTGTGTCTGGACTTTATGAGGGACAATAAAGACTGTGCCTCTGCTTTGTTCTTTTTGGACTTAAACAGCAACTTGTACATCTCAGCTTCATTGGAAATTTCACATTTCAACGAGAATGTTTCCTTCAGATGTGCCAGTGCCAGCTTTCCTAAGTAACTCATACTTGGCCATGATGTTAAATCAATCACATTTCCTGGAAAAATCTGTGATGTGTGATTTTCAAATCTATCAACCTGCCCTGTCTCTGCCATACATATGGCAACTTTCTGGCTAACACAGAAATCTGTTGTATCCATGGAAAATAAGATTCTGGATAGCTGATAAGAGAACAGATCTACCTGCTCTTTTTGTCCCATATGACCTGCAACAAAGTATGCCATAGTGTCCAGCTTTGAGGAACTGTCAAAACATTGTCTCAAAAATTCATTGGCTCTAATAGTCTCGCCTGCTTCGTGAATTGTCCCTGCCACCCATATAGCCATCATGTACTGCCGTATGCACTCATGCTTAAATCTGTAGTATGAAGCAAGAGAAGTGGACCCTGTCAGTGTGTCATCAGAAGCTGGCTCTAGCCAGACCTGCACATACTTAAACTGATCATCAGTAAAACAAGACTGTAGACTCTCATGTGACAACAACTTACACACACCTCCAGCATGTAGCTTGAAGAGCAATTTCCCAAATTGATACTGAATGTCTTCTTCCATGCCGTAGTATGCTTCTACATCAAGATTTCCTTTGATACAGTATTCTTGACCAAGTTTTGTGACAACATAAGACACAAACTGTGTAAGCCTAGCTGGAAGGGTACCCTTATCATTCCAGTAATGACATAAATGTTCATGGTAGAACTCATCTTTGATGAGGTGCATCACCAACATGTTGAAGCGGAACTGCTCCTCCAGTGAAGCTATCCTCTCAGGCACAACATGTGTCTTCATGGCTTCCTGCCAACGCTTGATGTCAGCAGGGGTCAACATGAAGCCCAGGTCATCAGTGGCCACCTCAGCCTGTTCTGTGTCACTTGTTGATACACCTAAGGTAAGAGGAGAGCTTCTTATTAATCTGTCGAAACTTATAACAAGTATACATACATAGAGGTTTATCATGTTGATGAAGACTAAGTTGACAATAAAGCAGATATTGTCAGTCACACACACATTAGTGAAGAAATATCAGATGCAAAGGGTGACATAATTTTAGAGAAACACCCCATGCATGCTGACCTGAAGTATGAACGACTTGCAAGACAATTCTCTATCCAAGATATACTCCAAAATATCATATAACATTCATTTACTCACTATCAGAATATGACTTGAAATGCAATTTATTAAGTACAAAATATCTTTACCATGATCACCAATTGTATTGTTTTCTTCTGAATATACAGGTGAAGATACCTGTTTGTTCTACCATCTCCACATCATCATCTTCCTCTGTCATTTTCTTCTTCTTCATTCCCTTTCCTGTGGTCTGCTGAGGGTCAGGGACAGTACGCTTCCCCATCTTCAATGGTTTCATCTTCAACAGCTTTGATTCTATGAAGGGTACCTTCATAGAATCATCTGTGTTTGCACGACCATGAGTGAAAATAAACATTCTCAACCAGTTGACAGCATACACAGAAAAGGGTGGAACCAAACCAAATCTTTTGATACACCATTTCATTATGTATATCACAGACTTCATATTAATTTTGTAATTATCCGAGCCAACTATTTACTTTTTATTAGTCACCCATGCAGAACATAGAAATTATTATTTTGTGATGCAAGGCTTTGGAGTACAGAATTATTTCAGCCTCATCACACTTTCTTTAGCTCACCTCCATCAGAATCACTATCACTGTCTGAGGATGCTTCACTGTCATCTGAGGTCTTCTTGCTTGCCCCATGTTCATCTTGGTCAGACATGTCTCCAATATCTAGCTTTTCTACAAATCAAAACACAGAAACCTTATACATGTAGACACAATATAGTACTCTTTTCACAGAAATAATGAAGAAAATATTATTTTCATTGTGTTGGCTCAGAACTACTAAACTCCTAAATTTTAGCATGTGACTTCACAGGAAATCTGGTATGTTCTAATGCTGAGGTCACATTTCCAAACCGGGGCCTGGCCGGGCAGTCTTATGGAACGAAAAGTATGATATAAAAGACAGCAAAGCACACAAAAAGTTGAAAAAATAACAATGGGAACTATTTGCGTATATTCTTGATATAAATTGTTGATATTTCGTTAATCGAAACAGCCCGGCCGGGCCCCGGTTTGGAAATGTGACCTCAGCATAACATACAATCAGACTTAACTTTTGATATAATACAAATTTGATATTGTGAAATCAGCAATCAGAAAAGACTACAAATGCACCTGCTGTCCTATGGAATCCTGCCACCCTAAGCTGATACATGAGTGCTTGTAGAGTTGCCCTCCCTCCCTCCCTGTCCCTCCAGCTGTACAGCAGCCTCCAGCATTGCTCGTACGGCTGGTCAGGTGATCCTGACTTAATGCTGTCCACATCAGACTGTGTGAAGCTCATGGCAATGGCCAGCCGCTCCCAGTCAGACCAAAGGTCTTTGCACACTATCTCAAAGACTGTGTCAAGGTCTGATAGAAAATGTGTCAATACCATGATTATAATGTTGAACATCAGTAAGATTATTGACATAAATTAAGGCAATTTTAGCTCACCCGTTCTCATGCGTTACTTTACCAAAACATACATTGTATGCATAAAGCTGATGGAGAAGAGTGGATACAATTTCCTACTCATAGTAGCGAGATGAAGAAGAGACATAGATCTAACCTAACTCAAAATCCATTGGTTCCTCTTTGACAGTGATGTGTGTGTCTATGTCCATTGGCTCTCCTTCTAGTGGTATTGAGGAGAGTGCTGATAAGGGGGCTGCCTGACAGTCATCAGAAGGGGGGTGATCTTCATCAGGGGAATGACAATCTGCAAAGGAAAACATTTTTAATTATTGAGCCTTAATTTTACATTTAACATTTATTAAACATGGACCAGCATTAATCATATGCTTGTTTATACTACAAATACACATACATTGTAATTTATACAAATACAAATAATATAGGAACTTCAACTGACCTGCATGGAAGAAGTTCCAGGCTTTGTGTAGATCTGTCTGGTCTATCTCCACGCAGACGTACAGCTCTGTCCCTCCACAGGCTGTTATCATCTGCTCATCCACGTACTCTTGTGTAAGCAGTTCTGTCAGGGCTCCCTCCCTACAGCAATCCACAAACTCCTGCACACTACTCCATCGGTAGAACGTGAGGAGGCACCACACACTACCTTCCCACAAATCCTTGATAGAACCTTTTAGTTCTTTGAACCTAAGCATTGCAGAGCCAAACCTTTCCTGATCATTTAGCACTTCCTCTGTGAAGATGATGTCAGCCTTCTTGTTGAGCCAGTCACTCCACTTTTCTTTGATGGACAGTTTAACTTTCACATCTGATAAATAAAGATCAGACTGTAAGACTGAAACTCTTTTTTGTAATATGTACTTACTTCTTTGTCATGGAGTGTCATACATTTGTATTTCTTTGTCATATTTTACCAGGAAGTCTGATTTCTGTAGTCTATTGATTTGATTGTCTTGGGTTTGCTGTATAATGTAAATAAATACAAGTACAAGGATGAACAACAAATTCAAAGACTTCTGAGAGAAAACCTTCCATTTAGGAAATAAAGATTAAAAATTTTTCTCGGCCAAAGATGAAATGGATGCATATGCATTACTACATGTAGTTAAACCAATTAAACCGTGGTCAACTTGCGGCTTGGTAAGACCTGTGCAATGCTCCACCAAGTTACTTTCCTCAACTTAGACACTATTATAGATGAACTACATCATGCCTTCATTCAACAATGTGCATGCTTTGTAGGGTCAATCATAAGGTAACATGTAGAAACATTGAATTTTTCCCTCATAAAATCTCCTAATTGCAAAGCATTGTTTTTCTAATTAAAGCAGCAATCATTTATCCTCACTACAAGCCTGGTACAATCTTCTGATTGGCATTATTCTTCAATGTTAATTCATGATTATATGGTACCTGCACCATTCCGTAGTTTGACCTTAGTGTCCCTGACAGCCTTGACCAGTCTCTCTATGGTGACCTCCTGACCTCGGGTCTCCCTCCACAGTTTCAGCCCTGCCTCGCAAGCGGCTTCTGGGGTCTCCTTGTTCTGTAGAGTCTCCAGCTCCTGTTCAGACATACCCAGGTGACGGAGGAGGGTTCTCCACTCATCACTGATGATGCTGGCCACCACTATCTCCATAGCTGCATCTATGTCTGCAGAAGTCATGAAAAATTCAAGGTAATGTCAATCAAGTTGTCAGAGTGAGTTGGAAGGACTGATAGGCTGTTTCATGCTTGCCCACTGACTTTCAAACAAACATATCATAACATAGCGTAGTTGACAACAATACTGTGTAATAATTAATACTAATGAAGCCATACAAAATATGTAGTAAAAATGAGTTGTCATATTTGATAAATGTATAAATCAAGTATTTGCATTTTGTGCATGAAAAATGTTTATCTTGTTAGTTACATGATTTACAATATTTACATGTACACTGTATGTATATATAGTTCTTACCTATGTCTAGCAGTCTTGATGGGCTCATAGAAGGGCTGTCTGGCTTTCTGTTGGTGTATTGTCTCTTCCCCACTTGCTGATGTTGATTCCCAGATACCTCATGAGCAGACCTGGAAGTTCCTGCCTGACTGGGGGTTTCCTTTTCAACTGGAATCTGAAAATGGTCAACACCAATGCTTGGGTCTAAATTCTGATGGCCACTGTGGCTCACAGAAGGGCAATCTTCACCTTGCATCCTCTGTGGGAAGTTCTGATCATCACTAGCACCGCCCTCCATAGACAGAGACCTGTTGAATCCTGCTGACTGAACTGAACTCTGTTCATTGAATCCCTGTAAGGTAGATGTGCTGGGTCCTGGTTGAGTGAAGTCCTGTCCAACACTCATCGCTTCAGATGACACTATAGCTGTAGTTTTCTGGGCATCAAATTGATCATACCCCATGGACTCAATAGTGTCACAAAGCACTGATGATGACCTACTGGAAGGGGACAGGATGGGTCCTGTCTGTTCGGAACCTTGAGACATATCAGGTGACTCAGCAACAAAACCACCAAATTTTGGAGTCATGGAGCTCCCTGCATCACCAGTGTGTGAATCTTCAGACTCAGCAACATTTTCTTGCACAATTGAGCATGATACCATGGACATGAGTTCTGAAGCAATTGCATTAGTTTCTTCTGATATCTTTGAAGTCTGTACACAGTGGGCCCTGATTTGCTTCAGTGTTGGACAATACTGGCCAACTAGATAACTGAACTCCCTGAATGAATCCTGATTGTCATCAAGCCAGATAGGGTACAGTCTCTTGTTGTGTCTGAGAGCGGTTTCTAGCTCCAGTTTTGGCCAGTATTTGTGATTCAGCAAACTCTTGCTAGCTACAATCACGACAACCTCCATACTGTCACTACCTAAGGCAGCATAATCCTGTCCCTTATAACCTCACCAGTACTGATGGACAGTTCATCATAGAAAATGTCTTCTTGAGGGAAACCCTTATCCTGAAGGGTTTGGACAAGAGGCCTGACGAAGGATTCCTTGTCTTCTGCATGCACGATGAAGACACGCTCACCTGAAATTGTAAATAGAAAAAAAATTGTCCCTGGTACACATCTTTATGTATTGCAAGATCTACACATGTAACAGCACAATGTCAGGTGTAATCAGTACATACTGCAATGTACACTTTATTTTTATTCTAGTAAGGGAGATGTAACTGTGACTAACATGCTTTTTTGCAAGTAATCTATGAATAAAGCTATTTTCCTAATGTATTTCTACCACATTCTTGCTGAACAACCAGTAACATTTTAGTGAAATAAATGAAACACATAATGTCATAAGCAAGTAATTTCAACATATTTGGGGTCAAAATGTTTCATCTTCAAATTTATGGAGAAGTGCTTCCTACAAAATGATGAAAAAGCATCTGGCACTTAACCAAGTTCAAAGTAAGTACTACATCACCTTTCCTTCTTGTTGGTCTTCTGACAGTTGGCTGGTCACATCTGCTGACAGCATGGCTGTTCTGATCACGTGGCCTTGAATGCTGAGAACTTCCTGGGTCAACATCATTTTGTTCTGTCCTTTCGACATTGTTACTAAGTTTCCTGGCCAATCCACCATGCCCAGTCCTCTCCAGTGCCTGACAGAATGACTGGAATGCCCTGCCACCTTTAGACGGCAATATGGCCAGTAGTTTGCGAATTTGATTCGGCCCATCCTTTTCTTGTACTTGCTGTTCATCTTGCTCAGTGATTATGTTGTCCTGTACCAGATAGTCTAGTATGGTGGGAATGTGTTTTATTCCATGTACCAGCTGTACACGGTAGTCTCTTAAGGCACGCAAGTGCTGAGTATTCATTACGGATGTGCCAGTACATGTATGTCCAAGGCACAAAAGAAGCTCCAGGTATTTGTACTGAAATATCAGTAACGTTACATCTTTTCAACCTGCACGTAAAAAAGAATCATAATTTTCAGCAAGGATCCTTATTTACCGTTACTTCTTCTTCTTCCCTTAATGTCCATCTGCCGTTACTTCATTTATAGCTATTAGGGTAAAACAGGTATTGATCTTTAACATTTACAACATGGAAAGGCAAAAAAAATCACACCAAATGCAATAAATATTAAGATAAAGTAGCTAAAAATTTAGTAAAATTTGTCCCAACACAAAGTCGACCAGGGGAATCCCCTATTAAACTGTGGAAAGTCCCCACCCAGCATTTCCTCATTTTATGCTCTCTGGCGTTAGGCTGCCTACTCCTTAGGTGCTCCATTACATTCTCTGTCATCTGCTATAAAAGAAGCCGCTGCAATACACCTAACTCGTAACATCATAGACCTATCATACCTTCAAGTTTTTACAAAGGCGTGCCTAGAACCAAGGAGGTCTCCGTATAACCTCCTTGCTAGAACCGAAACTTTGAAACTTTACTTACCGTCGCCATTTTGCTACGAATAGTCCATACAATAAGGGGGGTGGTTATTTTGAAAATACCGACTGGCGCACGACAGAAATAAATAATGTTACATGTTGTGTTGTTAGTTCTATACGGTGATGAGTCCAAGTTGATACTAGTACATGTCACTCACTCATGTCCCTGGTGGCATATAAGGTAAATATATGTTCGACATACAGTAATTGGCTATTGCCCCTATACTATCAATGGTAGAGGCCAGAGAACCATAGTAGCATTGAATTTGAAGTAGAATACACTAGTCTTTTGTTCTTACACCTATTTCAATCAATAATTTCTGCACACCACTATTGCATCTCAATCCATCTTATCGCCTCAAAATAATATCCAGAAAGGAACTTTGTGTTTCAAGACACCATGCTCATAACATGATAAACTTTTATTTCTTGAAACTTATTTATCAAACCTTGCAGTCACCATGTTGCCATCTGAGTTCCCCTTCTTTCTCTCCCTCCCTCCCTCCCTCAATTAATCTTTCTCTCCCTCCCTCCCTCCCTCAATTAATCAATGAGTCAATCAATCAATCAATCAATCAGTCTTTATTACCCCTCCAATTTTGTTGGCTGCAAGTACCACAAGAAAATGTTACATATGTTTTCTGCTTAAAACTTAATAAAAGATACTGTACTTACATCCAATCCACTAATAGCAAGGCTTTAATTAAAACTGAACATTGTCAAAGTAAAATTTTTATAAAAAACTTCAACATAAAATGCCCACTTTATTTACCATTGGCACAATAAACATCCAGCATTTGAAAAGCTTAAGAAAATTAAAGAGGACACATCCTCTAAATTAATCTCTAAAAATATCATCATCAAGTGCGCACTGCGCATAGCCTGTTCAATGGAACCAAGTAGCAATTACAAATTACAATGACAAAGTCATTCCTGGAAAAAAGAATACTTTCAGTTATACACATCTGTCCATCAAATGGTCCTCACTGTTTTAAATCACCTGGTAACAATTTATTCCGTGGCTGGATAAGACAATGATATATGATGAGTACATAAATGAATTGTATGTCCATCATTGTTAACACAATCACATAACATCTACACCATCAATTAGCTTCAGCAAAAGGGGAAGATTCTACTCTTCCAGTCCCTTGTAGATGTACTCTGTGGCCTCTGGAAAGTTGCAGTCCTTAGCAACCTCGTAAGGTGTTTTTCCCTCCTTGTTTCTCTGACTGGGGTCGGCACCGCTCTCCACTAAGATCTGTACGATGTGTGTCTCGTCCCACCCCGCGTAGGCGCATTTGGCAGCCAGGTGAAGAGGGGTGTCCCCATTCGCGTTCCTCGCGTTCAGGCTGCAGCCCTTTCCGATCAGCTCTTGGACAGCTTCGTCTGCGTTTCTGCGTGCTGCGGCATGCAGCGCTGTATCCCCCACAGCATTGCTGGTGTTGACGTCCACCCCTTGTTGTAGCAGCATCCGTACGAGGTCCTTGGCATCCCTTCGTGCTGCCATATGCAAGAGGGAGTCGTCTGTGTCACTCATAATCTGCAGGTCTGCATTGGAGTCAAGCAATGTTTGGAAGGCATCACTGGCCTGTGTCAGCATAGTCAACAACAATGATGTCTCCCCTTCTTCGTTCTTTGCATTGATGTTGATGCCATGGCTGATAAGGGCCTTGAAAACTTCAGTGTTAGCGTTTTCCCGTGCAGCAACATGGAGGGCTGTGTTTCCCTTCGCATCGACTGAGTTCACTTCTGCACCAGCGTCCACTAAAAGTGAGATTGTTTCTGCAGAGTTCGAACCAGATGCAACGTGCAGGGGTGTATGTTCTTGCCCATCCTTGGCATTCACGTCTGCTCCTGCTGCCAGCAGAGTTTTCACCAACGGGGCAGGTTGTCTTGATTTGGCGGCCCAGTGTAAAGGAGTCAGTCCCATGTCATCAGGTACGTTGGGATCAACTTTGTAATCTCGAACCAATGTTTCTACAGCTGAAACGCGGTCGAACAGAATTGCTCGGATCAGCGGAGTGGCTTCGTTCTTGTTCTGGGCATTCACATCGGCCCCTGCTTCCTTCAACATTGGCAGTAGCTTGTCAGCGTGATCGGAGCGCATGGCCCAATGCAGGGGAGTTCGGCCGTTGTTGTCAGCCAGGTTTGGGTCAGCGCCATACTCCTTCAGAAGC
Source organism: Branchiostoma floridae x Branchiostoma japonicum (assembly GCA_013266295.2). Lineage (NCBI taxonomy): Eukaryota > Metazoa > Chordata > Leptocardii > Amphioxiformes > Branchiostomatidae > Branchiostoma > Branchiostoma floridae x Branchiostoma japonicum. The sequence goes on from CM023824.1 coordinate 10,361,207, forward strand.
ACCTCCACTGTTAGCACCGGCCCGGCGTCTTGGATAGCTGCCACCAGCGGCGTGTACCCCCACATGTCCTGCGCGTTGACAGTCGCCCCGTACTTGAGCAGGATCCGCAGGCGCTTCTGTTCGTGGACACGGCGGACAGCGTGGTGCAAGGGCGACTGTTGACAGCAGTCTGCCAAGTGGACATCTGCCCCAAGGTCTCTCAGAAGCGCCTCTACTACTGGGACCTGTGGAAAAATCAAACACAGAACTCCATAAAACATGGCTAGCCCAATTTGCAATTTAGTTTCCAGATTTTTGTTGACACATTTACATTTTTCCCATGACAAAACTCCATTAAAAAAAAGCCCAATACAACTTAAAGAGTACCATCCTCTACATTACTTGTGGCCCTTTATGAACGTGTAAATATGCAAGATGTGTCATCATGCAGCTCACATGAGTCACACACAGGTCACCAGACTTATACATCCAGCCAACAGTGGGGCAAATAAGGCAAACGTGACACGCTGACAAACAGATTTACAGAATTGACTGCTCCATGGTTAGGGACTCTTCACTTATGTTTCCTACAGTTGGACTGTACCAAGGAGCTTCTGATCAAACCTTCTTAACTATGCATAAGCAAATATGTGTATTGCCACCAACTTTTCTTTTTCCATCATTTGCAACACAAAGTTTATGAATTATTGTACTAATTTTGAGAGAGAGGAGCTGTGATAACACTCAATGTGAGGATGGGATATACAGTAATTCTCCAAGCAGATGCTGGGAGCTAAAATCATTGCGTTTTCCTGGGCTGTGCTAGGAAGGGAACTACGAAAACTTATTTTACCTCCCAACATCTGCTTGGAGATTACGGCTGCTGGTCTATCATGCAAGCTACGTTCAAACACTCAAACTCCCAGGGCAAACTCCCTTGCTGACTGTTTGCTTTGTACAACATTAACAATATCACGCCCACAAAACTCAGCCCTTAGGTTGACCCAAGGAGGTCCTGTTCAACCACTTTGGTTGACCACAGCTGTCATGTCACCCAGTAACGGAACGGATACGGTACTCAATGACACCGCCCACCTGGTCGTGCACGATAGCGCGTATCAGCGGCGTGAAGCCGTTCCTGTCCCGGCAGAGCAGGTTAACCTTGGCCCCAGCCGCCACCAGCTCCCTGACGATCTCCTCATGCCCCAGCTCGGCGGCGGTGCACAGGAAGGAGTCTTCCCACTCTAGGGAGGCGAGGTCACCCTCCCCATGCCGCGTCACCTTTCTGTGCAGGTCCACTTCAGGTTGTGTACACAGTCCCCTCACCTTCTCCGCGTCACCTTGCAGAATCGCCGCCAGCAGGGCCTGTTCCTTTTCCGTTACACCCTGAGGCGTAGTTTCTACAGGATCTAACCACGACATTTGTAACGAACAGATGTCGTTTCTCGCTCAAGTTCATCAAAATGTCCGCACGGCTGATCTGGATGCCGATCTTGCCCTTCCACATGCAGCGGCGGAAAATTCCACACTGTGGATGACGCAATATGCCTCTGAAGGCTATGAAAGAGGTTCTGACGTCACGACGTACAAATTTTGATAGGGTATCTCAGTGCAGCAACCAAATCACCTTTTAGGATTTACGGTACAAATAAGACAGTCATATCTCATAATCATAAGAAATTTACAGATGGCGGCCATTATGCTGTGTTACAAATTATATACCCAGTGTCTCAGAAACCCCTATTATGACCCTCGTTTCCGTAACCTTTGACTCAGCATGATGTTTCCACGGCAATTGTTATTCATATACATGGTTTCCATGGAGGACCGGGTTATTCCACTAACCATTTGTTCAAGGGAATAGCAACTGTCTATTTCTTGGTGAATTGATGCCTGGTGATAATTACGATATCATGAGCATCGATTGACTGTGTCGCGCCACTGCATTATGCATTGCTTTTGTATTGAACATATAGAAGTTTTCAAATAAGAAAAAAACTGTGGGGTTTATTCCGTGTGATCAAACTTTCAAAGTTTTTTTCACTATTACCACATTTTTGTGGGGCTGGGAAAATTAATCACACATTTTTCTTCGTCTTTCGCATTTATAAACACTCACGCAAGCCTTGAGGATCTATACTTCTTTTATTCCGACAAAATTGCTTCACAAAACAAATCGTTAATCCAAAGTACAATTTACCTGTTGTTATACACCCCGAACGGGTTAATGCAGGAGAATAACCATGTTCTTGTTCGCGGTATAAACATGTCAGTTTTACGTCATGTTAGTAACTCCCAGTTACGTATCATATCAATATTACAACGAATTTCAAGTGATGGTGATGATTGCTAAAGATCTCGGAGTGTGCTGATCGTCACCAGGAGAATCATCAGCTATAAGAGAGAAAAATAATGATTTTAAAATCATGCAATTATGGGTATTGGTTAGATACGGCAGTATAATTCAACTAATTACGTCTGGTTAACGTTGTTGTTGTTTTTTTTCTCTACAACGACAGAACAGGCACGTGATTTGTCCAAATTGTTTGTTCTTTTACTCCAAGCTGAGGATATTTTCAAAGTTCTTCGTGATATGAAGCAAATGAAAGAAATGTACGCACGAACCTCAATAAGACTGACCACAGTTGCCACTATCCCCAGCTCTTTAGCATGATCGAAAAACACGTTTTGGACGGTGTCTTGGCATCCCTGAAGAACGAAAATGAATCAAAATGAGTCATCCGTTACCAAAATGGAAGTATAGCTATTTTTTCAGGTCGACATCATATGATACTTGCATTAAACCGTCTTTTCACCTGGCAAAAAGTGCCGCACACAAGTTGATGACTGAGAAAGTTTGATTATTTGAAGAAGACGACATGTATAAACCTTTTCATTCAGGAACTGATTGGGCACGTCAAACTGACATTGGTGTGCTTGTCCCGTGTCGTCATCCATAATGCAGCAGCTCTGCGGCACCTGAGCACTGGGGCGGACTTCTGTCTGATTCGCGTACCACATGCTCCTCCTCCAGGCAAGGTAACCGGACGTTCTGTTACCGACTCCACAGCACTGCAGCTGGGGGAGAAGATCGAAGATATCTGTAATATTCTCAGCGGTCGAACTAACGGGATGGAGCGTATACATATGCACGTGTCTGTAAAACTGTTGATGCTATTTTTCGGGTGCCGTTGAATGATATTGATAGTACATGTACAATGGTCCCAGTCCCACCTTCTCCTGTGTTCTGTCCCAGGCAAAAGTCACACCCCCTTCTCCTGGCTGTCCGTATCGCAGCTCCAGAGACATTCTTAGACTGTCGGCTAGTGTGTCATCAACCTGCTCCAGAGAGTAAAGTATGGATACCGGATATAAAAACACATTGTCTTTATCAGCCAGTTTTCCACATTTCAGCGAGACAATGCTACTATGCAGCAGAATGAAATAGACGAGGTTAGAATGTAGCAGGCGTTTATAAGTATATCTGCAAGGACCAAGTTGCGAAAGAAGGCAAATTCCTTACCTCGTTCTTTGATATGAATAGTACGATTCCCGAAGCCAGTCCCAGGAAGGTGGTGACAACAAGAAGACCTAGGAACTGTTGAGAGGGATGGATCGGACCGTATTAAAAGTTCGAAAGAGCACGTTTGGTTCGCAACAACGTGCATTACGTATACTGTGGGCCAAAATCTCGAAGGGGATTGAAGATGACATTACTTATGGGAATAGATATAAGTTCAGGCGTTTAAATATCACAAAGCCCTGCTCTGTCTCGGGTCTTTTATACTCCTCACCGGTTTCTTGCAGTCGCTCCTTGCATAGATGAGACAAATACAGACGTCCACCATGCATGTAGCCAGGGCACTGCCGCCAGCCGCCATCATAACGGACACACCCAGACTGTACAGCGGGCTGGCAAGCAGGGGCGCGAAGAAGAACTTGTACTGAAGAGTCCAGACCCCATATCCGACCAAAACACACGAGCCGATCTGCAGTGGAATAAAAGCTAATAAAAAATCGGTATTGCGGACAATATGATTACCAGGTGACAAATATTTCAGTCCTTCGTTGATATTGAAGTGGAGAAAGGAATAGAACATACATAAACGGAGCATAACCGCCGCCCAGGAAACTTTACTATCGTCCACCCCACATCTGCTTGGAGATTAGCTCTACATCTGGCCAGCTCCCCTCCCGTGGGGCAGGGATTAGCGCACCCACCGAGCGCCCGTCCCATAGATAATCGACCGTGAAATCTGTCATCAGCACGGGAGGGGGGATGATAATTCCCCTTCCTTCCGAAAACCAAAACTATTGACAGAAACAACGCTTAGAAGTAGACTAAGACTATGTACGTAGACTATAAGTAGAAAGCTCAATTAAACCGTTAACGTCCAAATCTGGTCATATCGCCGATATCAGTTTCACCCATTTGCATATTGCTTCAGCTTCCTAACTTTATCGGAATTTCGAAAAAAAGGTAAAAGTCTCACTTTTCCTTCTGGGCATGAGATGTCATGAAAATTGTGAGTCTTGAACAATTTTTTTTAAAGGCAGATATATGGTCCATTTATAGTTTTTTTTTCTTATCCATCTTTTTTAGCCCCACACCAGACATGCCAGAAATTGTATTAAATAGGCCCTCCGTCCCCTCCGGAAACCCTAATTGGTTCCGCGTGACAACCATGTGAGACTGCACTCGTCATGCACAAGATCACACAAGCTTGATGGGCATGGGACAAACTTTCAACTTCCACAAACCAGAATGGTAGGCCTTATATAAGATCAAAGTTCTTTTGACAGTTTGCTTGAGAAAAGCTTTCGGGTAACATGTAGAGAACCTTCCCTGCTATGGTGACAATATGCTGCACAGCTACATGTGTGGCATTTAAAAGTGTAAAAAGTTTGGCTCCTCACCAATATCAGGAAGAAGCATCCCACCACAGAGCGGTTCTTCTTGTGCTCGTCCTGCACAGATATGTCGGTGTACCCGTCAAAATAAGAAGAACGCAGCATTCTGACCCCTTTTCGGTGAAAAATAATGTTTGTTGGTGGGTCCCGACGTGAATTCGGCTAGTTCAGCATGATTCTGTGCTGCGTAGCTTACCCGATGAGCAGTTTTTGCATGCGCATCCAGCAGGTTTTGTGCAACAGCGTCCTCTGTCGTTTTCGATATGCATGACAACTGAGATCACTCATGCGTGAGTCATGGCTCATAAAGGTCTAGAGTTAGGTTTTTGACTAGCCAATCGCCCGGTATCTTGTGCCTGGGGGGAAAAGGAAATGTATTGAACTGTGCAGGTTTCTTCGTACTTCAATTGTTGTTGTTGTTGTTGTTGTTGTTGTTGTCGTTGTTTAGTAGCCTAAAAAACATTCATATCTCTCTTTTAAATGAGAGTGGTAAAAGTAAACAGTTAGATCATTTTCGTTGAGGTCAATACAGCTAGAAGGATGATACGACAGCCATAAAGTCAATATAATTGTCGTCCTTTTATTCATGGAAGCAACAACTTCAATACATCCTCTTGTCTGCTTCGTCACAACAACATATCTAAAGTCCGTAAAAACGAGAACATGGAGTGACACACACGTTTTCTACTATACTATGGCATGATTCTACCACAACTGCGAATTCTGGGATAGTGCCACCTATAGGATAACCAGGCTAACATGTCTTTATTGACCTTGATCATGTTTATCATGACTACATTTCGACGTTTTCAGTCAGCCCACGGTGACGATTTCCTGGCAGCAAATGCTGCAATAGCCTGGAGTCCAGTCTTGTTAGCTTTAGTCCCACCAGGTAGCGCAAACTAAAGCTATACATATCAACACTGGTTCCGGACTACAGGCTAGTCAACTACAGAATTCCTTGTGCCACTCCTAGACTGCTATACCACAGACGTGCCTCCTGTGTTTACACCTATGTGTGGAGCGAACAGATTTCCTTTCGACAGCAGGTGAACAGGTTCCAGTTGTTCAAAACCATCAGGAAGATGTTCGATTCGGTTGCCTGTAAAACTGAGGATCTTCAAGCTTTTCAACTGGGAAATATTGCCCGGAAGGCGCGTCATTTTATTACCGTTTATGGCAAACGTGTGGAGATTTCTGAGGTTCAGGATGCCGTCAGAAAGTTCTTCGATTGCATTGTAGCATAACATCAGACAACGGAGCTCTGTCAAGTTCCACAGTGTCTCGGGTAGGGTGACGAGAAGGTTTCCTCTCAAAAGTAAGACTTTCATGTTCTTGAATTTGTCGACATCGCCTGGGATTTCATCTATGTTGTTATTGTCCAACAGGAGGGCCACAAGCTTGGTCAACTGGAGCAGTACTCTGGGGAATGTTATTAAGTTATTGTTCCTGAGATTCAGAAGACGTAGTTTTGTGAGATGTTTCAGTTCTTCTGGCAATTCCTGTAGGTGGTTGTTGGCGATATAGAGTTCTTCTAGATTTATCAGTTTCCCCATTTGTTTTGGAAGACGTTCTATGGCATTCTTGTCGAGATCCAGAACCTTCAGACTTGCCAGGCGGTCGATTTTAGCGGGTAGGTCACGGATGATGTTGTTGTCCAAGCAGAGTATCTCCAAATCACGAACCGAGAGGACAAACTTGGGGAAAAACTTGAACTTGTCCTTGTGGTCCTCCTTCGGGTCCATGGACAGTAGTAACGCCTTTAACCCGTTACAGTCCGGGGGATAGAAAAGTACTGTCACTAAACGCTGGCCGATCATATCGGCGTGTGTAATGGGGGTAATTTGTGAGACCCATTTGACATACGATATTTGTGAGGAAACATTGCGCTTTTCCTTGTTCCTGTTTGATTGTTTATGATGAAGACAATACGATCTCGTTGACTGGAGGGATGATATGGTGACGGCAAAGTTGACTGATGGTTCACAGGTCTTGCAGTGGTCGTCATCCGTCTTCTGCGTACCTTCCACAGTAACGTCACCACTTTCGTTAGCTAATTTTGGTTCGTCTTTCTCCTCGGATAGTTCAGGTGGCATGATCCTGATGATTTCTTCCGTGGTGGACTCCTGGCGAGCGTAGAACGTGCCGTGTGGAAAGGTGTACTCCACGTCATCTATCCGCGTGGCTCTGATCTCCTCGTCAACATCTATGTTGGTTCTCGCCCAGCAGGAGTCCCTCGGGAAGACTACCGGCGGGACAGCATCCCCAGACCGCGCTGTACCGCTAGACAGACGGGTTAGCAAGGGTTTGTGTTCCAACTGCATTATCTGTAAATGAAAGAAGTATTGTCAGACATGTATTTTTGACATTCACATAGACAACACTATACTCACTACCAAAGAAGATCCATGTATAACGTTATACGCTTTCGTCCAGTACGTACATCATCCCTAGCCTCATCTCTAGTTGGTGACAGGTAGTAGTTTAGGCAAACCCCCCAAATACCCCCCCCCCCTCCTTGATATTACCAGCACTGGGGAAGACAAGTGTTAGACAGCCTGTGTCGACATGTTGAGAAATCGCGAGAGATAAAGAAAATCATTTCTGTAGTGTGGTCACAGCTCTAGCTCTTTTATTATCAAAACATTCAGTCATAGACACACCATACGTTATTTATAAACGTCCTTTACAATTCTAACTACTAGTACCCATTTTATGCGAAGCGATCTAACAGCAAAGCCCCTCTATGTTAAGGCGGTTAAAACCAGTTTGGGGCCGCAGGTGCGGGGAGACGAGTCATCGATAATGGCTAATCTAACGGTAATGTAGAAACGCCTCCCTTCTAATGCCTGCGTATCCTACATACATGTAGATCACACTGATCTGCATAATACCAATTGGTTGACATTGTCTTAGGTTATTTCAGCCAACAAAACAAACAGCTAAAATGCATTTTGAACAGAAATGTGAACATGATAAATACCGTAATTTTTTCAAACTTCTCTATACTCTGGTCACGTTTTCGTCCTTGAGTTGTCACAATCCAACCAAACAAAATATACACCTCAGCGATTTGAAACAAAAAGTGAGCAAATGACGAACAACACGTAGGCACGTCAGAACAATACGTGCACAATAAAAGCATTAATATATACCATAAAAGAAATTTCATCATTATAATGGAGTTGCAAAAATAGTGAAATCGGTTTTTCTACGGTAGTGTTCAAATGCAAATATCGATAATGAACTTCCCGTACCTTCTCTGTTGACTAGTATTTCTACACGAATGGCTCTGTTCCTCCTTTCTTGTAGTTACAGATGACTTTCGGAGTGCCTGTTACAATGTGCTGCTAATCGTACATTTAGATCCCCGTGTGTTCCTTCCTCGTCCTCCACCACTATATGAGTGACACCCTCCTTGGACGCAAGTTCATTCAAGCAGATAATTACGTCACTCGTTGCCAGGTAACGGGGATTGAAAATTACATAGCGTAATGGAAAAATCCATGAATGAGCATGAATGGGCGGGAACTCTCTGAACTTGGCTATTCGAGCCACTAATGCTATTAATGGCATTGGTAGGAGAAGTCCAAGGACAAATCGTTAAACGCGTCCAATTATACATTAAAACATGTATTTCATTATCTCGACAAGGCGGTGTTTTGTCCAGTCAAGGAGGTTCAAATACCCTTAGTGAGCTCGAGTCGTATCTAACAACCATCAAATGACGTCTGTGTTGCTGTGACGATCAGGTTTTGTTCTCAATTAGCAAAACAACATTGACATGTAAGAAGACATTCGTTCGTGAAGTGTGAAAGCTAAGTTTGGACAGGGTCATTTCAAGCAGACACAGTGCACACCTTTCAGTTACCGAAGCACTCTCTGTGCTTTCTCGTTGGTATTTCTTACAATAAGGAATGCTTTTCAATGATGTTTAATTGTTTTCAATCACAACCTAACGTCTTCGAATTCGAATATCAATTTGAATGGGAAAATCACCAATTGGATTTGGTGAGAATATAGCCAATCCCTAAGTTTACTGCGCCCCTTTCTGAGTGTATCTTACCGCGTAGGTGGCGTAGCATTCAATATACGATACCCTATTACTCAGAGGCTAACGTGTCATGGCACAGTCATTGAATGATGGTGATGAGAAGGATATGAGTTTTCAAACATTCACGTATTAAAGACTACTGCAGTGAGTCAATTGGGGCGATGACTAGCTATAGTATCATTTACAAAGTACACCTGGTCGACTGACTTTAATGTAGTCTTCCAAGAATACTTTATTTCCTGGCTATACTTTATGGAGATTGCATCTCAGACAGTTAAATACACAGGCTTGTAACGATCCCGACTTCTTCATGTCGGGAGGGTAATGAACCATGCCGCTGAATGGCGTCTTCTGTAGAAAGAGTTGGACGTGGCTTTAGAAATGACCGTCGTCCCTTGTGCCGTTTTCTACAGCCAAATTTTACAATCAATCGTTATTTCAAGTGAAGAACGTCCCAAAATACTCCATTGTCCCAGAGTAGCAGCCATTTGCGCCTGTACGCTCAGAAATTGATTACTCCTTACTCGAGCGGATATATGAAGCATAATCCCCACTGACGTCATAACGGTTATCTGGTGCGCAGCAGCTTGGAGATATTTAGCATTGGGCTGATTCAATTATAGATAATAGATTAGAGATAAATTAAACCAATGGTTTTCACTATCGAGTGAAAATTGTGACTACTTTGGAAACAGTGTTTCCAGAGATCTTTGTAAAATCGACGATTTGTGTCTGTACTACATCACCGTTAGGAAGCATCACTATTGATTTTGTAGAACGTGCTTTCATTGCGAAAAGCAGGAGCTCCATGGCAATACAGAGCGATCGATAGCAAATACACAGAGAACGTCTTGTAGAAAATATTTATTTTCAACACGCGAGATACAGAATTGGTTCCAAACAGCATTATATACAGATAGAACCAGTTTCAGAATGACAAAGATCCACTCCATTGAAATCCGTAACACGGCAGATTTTAACTGACCTGTAGATGATTCTTCCTGTAGTTCGGTTTATTACGTTTCCGTTATTCGAATCATACTGATTTTGTTTCAAACCTGAGTAGCCAAATGACTGGTATAGACATATCATAAAAGAATCCTATTCCCAACTGATAATTATAAGTAATAGATTAAATGAGAATGAAAATTTTCATCTGTAGTATAAGTACAAAAATGAATACCAGTTCAAACTAATTCTATCAACAGTATTACCGATTGATGGTTACCTGATGAACAAATTTCCGAATAGCATAACCAAAAAGTGCGCAAATTAATAACGGTACTATTTTCTAGCAGCCATACACAAGCTACCATGTTTTTTTTTCATTGTTTAGAACACTGATCATGCAAATTATGTACATGTATCTAAAAAAAGATTTTTAAGAACAAAAATCCACCAGAGAAGACTATTTACACCACTTGTTGATCACATGTTCAGATAATTATATACGAGAAGCGCTCGGATAATTACATACTTTGAATGCTCAGATAATTAGAAACGAGAAACCCAGCGAAATAAAAGTTTTCTGAAATGTTAGTATGATTATTTTCCCATCATCTCATAAAGTTAATTTACATAGGACATCATAGTGTAACCATTGAAACATTTCAGGACAGAAGTCTTTCTTACTTCCAGCAAAATAATAGGTCTAATTTAACTCTAAAGGGTGCTAATATTTTGAATATGTTTTGCTATAAAAACATACATGCTAGAATTGGCACCCCTTTCCCCCTTTTCACTCCAACTAACAACGAAGGTATAAATACAGGATTACATTTTCGTGTTATTCTTGCACCCACAATTCCCAAATGATACCAATTTGTACCTAATAGGACAAAAACACCCAGGATCATAGCAGCGATCCTTTCTTCATCCATGTTTGTTTCGAAATATCATTTTACCCCACCCACGTGTTCCAGCATGAATATGTGAGTAAAAAGTGTTCTCTTTATGCCCTTGTGTAGGTGAATCGCTGAATCCACGTTGAAAATGCCACAAAACAGATTCCTGTCACGTCAGGACCTACGTTCACTTTTACAATTTTCTCTGTGCCTTCAGGGCCTGAAACAATCTTTCCTGGAAGTCCAGATAGAGTACTTCCCCTTTTCCGGGAACTCTGTAGACGAAGCCCTTTTTGTCCATGAGGCAAAGTCCCTTTCCGTTCATGACGAACTTCCCGACATCCAACTCCCCTACTGTGTAGTGCGCCTGCGCCCACGCCAACCATGTCCGAACGTCGTCACGAGACCAACTGCGTGGGTCTGCAGAAACAAGACTTCTATTTAATATCATTCAAAAATGATACATACGCAGCTTGTTTTGCTGTTGAAACATGTACAGCCATCACAAACGGAGTCATATTTATGACGAAACGTAATCAGTTAAGTAAACAAAAACACAACAACAAATCGGAGGTTTCACTTTTGGTTTTCTTGATCTTCAAGCTCACCCCATTTCCCGTGTCCAACCTTTTGACCGCTTGTCATTCTGCCTGTCAATCTTCCCCCCACGTGCTGTCAACACACTCTCAAGTTCATCCCATTACCTGTGTCTGACTGCTTGGCCTCTCATTCTGCTTGTCAATACTTCCCCACCCACGTGCTGTCAACCTACTCTGTCCGGACACAAACTCACAACTCAGCCACCCAAAACAAGACTTCTGTACCCGGAAGTAAAGACATTGTCGGTAACAGTTACAAAAGAAGCAAGATCTTCGTACCGTTTGGAACTTTGCAAAGGGCATCACCGCTCTCGACGTCATCACTTTGCGACCACTTAGGTTCTTTCTTGATCCTCATCCGGGGCTTTCTCTTCGTTTTTGGCTCCATATCGTCCTCAGAAGAAGACGTGTTTGGCTCCGAACTCACGGTTCCAATGCTGGAGAAGCGACGCCTACAGAAGCGGAAAAGAATGACAACGTTCATAATGATGACATCGTCAACGTTATAATAACAATGAAGCTATTACCTTCGCCAGAAGGCTGGATAGAGGCTAAATGAAACGATGTCATTTTTGTGTTGCGTCGGCCCAGTCAAGAAAAGTACATTGCATTTCCAAGGACATTATACAAGTATTTCTTATAACTATTGACATGGGGGTATCCTACACCAGACGGATAGTTAACATCACCTCTAGAACGCTAAAGCTTATCATGAGTGTGAGTTGACTTAAAACTTGAAAGGCTCTCTTGGAAATGTAGTGGCTTGGGGCGATAGAAATCATGGACAACTTGGCGAAACAACGCAACAGTTTACAACATACACATCTTTCTCAGACATGATAACCAAGACAAATCACGAAGGCATGAACATAACACTCAAACTCTTGAGCACATGGCACCCGCGATATATGAAACGAGACTGTACCGAAATCGATACCGCGTGTCCACTAGCCATAAAGATTGATATTAACTATTATACTGAGACATTTACTGGCCGTCGTCGCTATAACAACTTTCATTAGGTGAAAAGGCTTTCCTACATAGCCGGTCTACGATGTTCCTTTGAGGGTAACACGGAGGAATTTGAATAAAACCCACAAATACAACGGACTTACCCTTTGGTTTCACTTTCCGACTATTCCTGATAAAGTCGTTACTCACTACAGACGGCGTGTCTGGGTGTTACCCACGCAAACTTTGGCCTGGACAAAGTCCCTTGTGCTACATTCTGGTAGGTATAACTGGTGCAGAAGTGAACTTTGAACATACATGTTTGCCGTTTGGCGGCTGAGAACCTTCCTAGCAACCAATGTAGCATAGCGCCTAGAGCACCATACATTATCATACCAAGGAGGTTCAAAAAATCCTTTTTGAACCTCCTTGATCATACCAGGCTACCAGCACCCTCAAGTTGAAGCTTAGCTAGCTTGCGTCTGACGGTAGTTTTGACAAACAACCACCTTCTTCTGAAAATAGTAGATTTCTGGGCGTGGATTATGTTCCAATAAATAGACCAGTATCAATCGAACCATAGTTGAATAATAAAAGGGGACATTACCTCATTTCATCAGCGGACAAATATATGTCTCTGAATTGTGCTCTTGTAGGTGCTACTAAAAGAGCACCTACAAGATCTAGCTGATTCAGTTTTTATGTTGATGGAAACAAAAATTCCCGTACGAAACTCATATTGAAAACAGACACGAAGACTGTGAAAGTTCTAGAAAGTTCGCTGGGTGACGAGGAAACTTTCCCCTTATCCTGCTAACGCCAACAATGCCTTTTGAAACTGTATAGGGGCCCAGGACTACACCCTAGAGTTAAAACCTGACGCCATACTTCCACGGGGCGTCCACATCCCCATGCCTGTGTGGTACGCATCGGCAGTATGAAGTACTGCGCCTGCGCGAGCCCACAGTTTCTGTTGGATGTTTATTCAACGTTGGATCAGAATTCTGTGCGTTGCATAAGATTTTTTTCTGACACAACATTTAAAAACTACAGACGGGATACCACCCTTAAATACGTGAAGACGACCTTAAACGATACGTTATGTAGAAGCGCAATGCACATTGTGTTCCGGATTTCGCGCAGGCGCAGAACGTTCTGACGACGTGTTCACAACGACAGGTGAACAGTAGAGCTGTCAATGAGAGGTCTCGTGACCAGAAACTGACAAAGAGTCTTTATCTTGATCAACATACGTTTACTAAGACAGTCATTTGCCGGAGGCTACAGAAATAAAATTTGACCCTCATTTTCCATTCAGCTGTGTCCAATTTTAAAGAGCATTTATATTGGCCAATAAAGATTCCTAATTTTCAAAGATTAACTGACCCTGCCATAAGACATATTGGGTTAATCCACGATCTATTTAAAGCGGTACAACTTCACCTTATTTACACGGTGGAAGGTGGTATGTTGTTCCTGCAGGTGGTTCCTGACAGAACTTCGTAGCTACTTGTAGATTTCCCCACCATGCCATGACAAGGCTGTGCATGCCATGTCCATGTCAACTGTGACAAACTATATATAGGATGCCGCATTTATGAGTGGCATGCAACGTCTCTAAAATGCCGTTGCAGGTGTAAAATACCAACAAACTACACACAATGTACCTACACAGAAAATCCCGTGTACGTGGGCGCGGGCCCCTGGTGACCTGAAGACTCTCCCTGCTCTACCGGCTCCCCGTACCTCGCCCCGGGCTGCACTGTGCGTCACCGGGCGGACGGTCGTTTCCCCTGACGTTATTTCAAGCGGGGGATCGAAGCGGGGATTTTGTCTATGCCGTCAAAACCCCGAGACAAGTTTAACCTAGACAATCAACAGGGCTGTGGGATTACTGGTAGCTTCTGTAAATAGCTGGGATAGACAAAGGAAGCATAAACAGTGTAACCCCCATTTCCTTACAACTGGTGCCTAAAAGGACCGTAACTGTTTTATATATGAGATGGCATCGTTAAGTCCATATATGCCTGACTTAAAGTATGCGTAAACAAATCAATATTTTACGAGCCATAGACGATACAAGTCGCGACCAAAAAAACTTAGCATGAAGAGTCTCAGCAACTTGAAATCGTACCATTTTTCACGGTGACTTGAAAGAGTCATCATTTACCCTTCTGTTTTTTTTTTCAAGACGTGTCGGCTTGAGTCGCTTTCGACCGAAAAATGGTTTTCGTCCCGATCAACTTCAGAAAGCCTGGACAATGTCATCCTTATATATTATAGATCGCAACATAAAGACAAGTCTACGGTACCCGTTTGTGGACTGCTAGTGAATACTGGTTAGGGACATGAATTCTACTTGATGTTGAAGGACCCTTCTAAAAGCTAGATCCGTTTCATATGGATTGAAATGTGGTACGGTTTCATATTAGGTCTCAGGCCAAGGTGCTGTGTATTTTAACAATGCGTGAGACCAGGTGATGAAACACAATGGCACAGGAAACCCGAGAAAATGAGTCGTGACAAAAAAGTTTACCAAAATCGCACCCCTCTCCTCATGGATTCATCCTGTTCTGCCTTTAACCAAAACAAGTAGGTGACCTGGTGCCGATATTCCCTTCCACCTGCCGCATGTTACAAACTATCACACAGCGTACATGTTTTCCCCTGTACTCGTTACACTCCAGTACTCAAGAGTCGTAAAAACCCTACGGATAAGATGGACCTTTTCATAAAGTTCCGCATTCTCTAGAGCTGCTCACTAGGCAGAAAACATCAACATACCAAAGTAAAACATTCCTTATACGCTCGCTATCACACTGTCATGTTTCAAAACTTATTGCCATCGGCCCCATTGAGAGAAATGAACCGCCCCTGCCCTGCTTCAGGTTTTCATGGAAAAGCCCTTACCAAATTAATGCACTGACGAAGGTAGACTATTCTGGTCACTAAATTCCTCTTTCACTTTCTGGCTGAAGTGACGTCATGTGTCTCCCAACAACATGGACGCAAAACTGATACTGCAAAGAATTAACCTGCATCCAAGAAAACTAGTAGAACCCAGGTTACTTTTATCGCATGCCATAATCAAGCGCTGCCGGTAGTTCAACAGGCCGCTAGTAAGCCATTTTGCAACCCGCATGTAACGTTACATGTATTTTGAAAATACACGCTCTCAGTACTAATATGTACAGTATTTCGATACGAACAATCTGTTATTGAGGGAATAACATATAACGTTACTTGTTTAAAGTATTGAAGATACATGTGCATAGGGTTGTCTGGGAGGTGAAATTGTCCTGGAGTGGCAAGGTTTTGCTTTTTGCGGCTAATCTCTCAGGTGTGCAAGGTGGAACAACGCGTTGAACGCCATTAGTCAACAGTCAACCCATAACCCAGCTGCTGTAAACATCTCTTATGCAAGCAACCATGACCTTGTCTCGGGGTGCCATTCTGGTAACACACATAGTTCATGTCCGCTCGAAATTTTAAGGTTGAGTCCCTAGCTATTTTTGGTCGCAATCTACGGAAAGAAACCTCCCTTTCCCTCCCTAGCTTTTGTCGGCTAACAGTTAAGTACTTCGTTTATACGCCGCGTAAGGTGTTCAGTTCTCACCTGTGTGCTGTTGTCCTTTTTACCCGCCCCTCCCCGTCATGGCCCCGGTCGTGTAGCTGACCTCGCTCCGTGGACACGACTTTGGTCGGATCGCCCTTCATCGTGTCCAACTTTTGCTCTGGAAATGTCGTACGGCTTTGTCCTGTCCAGGCCCGTCGAAGTGGGGAATTGCCAAGTTCTAAAGATAGACGGGTGTACCATGTAACCCTCGGAACCGAGGACAAGTGACTCACGTTCGCTCACTTGTTGCTAACATGTTTATTGATTGACGGCTGGAACAGTCCACTGAGGCTTAGAGGGGCGCAATTGGTCTGGTTTTCGTGAAGTAAAATTTCGAATATGTCATAAGAGTCGCAACCAACACTTCATTCAAAATCATCTCATCCCCATTGTAACTCTCTGACATCATTAGAATCATCGAAAATCATTGCAAGTTGACGCGCCCGTGTGCTCATTCACTTGGCAAGCCATGCCGCTGTTATGAGGGGGCGGGTCTTTCGCGGGAAATACCCAGAGAGACCACTTCTGCTTCCGCGAATCGCACAACAAAAGATGTTTGCTGCTCGAGATATTGTCAGTTGTTCACTGTTTATATAGAAGTTCCTCTTTTTTCAAATAATAAACCAAAATATTGTGGTCCTTGCACTGTATCCTAAGTAAATACACGGTCTTGATTGCGGAGTCCACTTTATTTATTCTCTTTTTTTGTGTAATAACTTGAGATGCACAGCTAGCCAAGGAATCAGGCTCAGACGCATGACTCAATGTTTTTCCGAGCCCCTTTGTGTTGGAAGGCGGCGCAGTAGTAAACAGCACCTGCGACACTTCCGCTTTTCCAGGTATACAGTTTCAGAGCTAGTCTTGTGATTGTTACAGACTTGCATTGGGAGGATGGTTTTGTTACTGGTGGTGTGCGCAGTGCCGGCCGAAGATATCTTTTAAGGGTGTTAATAAGTGCCACCTCTCGTGCGGCTAGTAATATAATTGTCTTGAGAATCTTATCGTTTAAGTACATCTTGGTTCTTTTTGTAGTCAATTTCAACAACAACAACAAAATTCAGTGATAAACAACTATATGAGCAGTACTGTAGTGTAGTAATTAATCATCTTCATCAGTCATTACCCACATGGGTTCTGATCAAAGACTTGCAGTACTTGTTCCGATGGGCGAGTACATTACAAGATGGGGGTAGCTTTCAGCCCGGGTAGTTTGCTACGGGTAGTATGTCTCGTCTTTATCACTTTAAGATAAGCAATTTAGTCAATTATGAACTTGAATTGACTTCGAGAAAATGTTTTTAACAGCAATTCTCGGGTTGATATGTTTTAAATACATTTCGGCACCCTATTCATGCTTGCCTTGTTGTGGCCCAATATTCACTGATGACGTCACTCAAGATGGCGGTAAGTTTGACCACGGAGGTTCAGTCAGTGATCCCAAACTGACAAGCTTCTTCTTCTTTTAACCTAGTCTCAAACAGCCCAATTCACGTATCAAGGACCGGGGAAGGTGTCGGAGATTATGATTAGGCGGGGTTATCTCTACTGGTACCTTTGCAATGTTTGACTCTAGGTTTTCAGATATGCTGAAGAGCTGCAGTTGTATCCAAAACAGTACGTGACAATCAGAAGTTTGCTACAGTCGCCATGTGACTAGCTAAAAGCTGGTCACTCTCTCCTCGAGCTTGCCTCAGTTTTAGGCAAGACAAAGCTCCTTCCACATGAGAATTTCTGATATGGTGCTGATGTATATTTAAAGCGATTTGACTGTTTTCAGTTTTGGTTTCAACAAATTTTACTGATTTTGTATAATTCCAGTAATTTACATAATCTAACGTTAGCTTCAACCTCCTTGATGTAATAACTGAGAATCAATTATTGTTCTTAATTAAGTAAAGATAGCTAAAATTTTCTGTGACTTGTTACTGCTCCAATATTAAGTCCTCTGTACTCTAATGATTTGGATCTTTTTCTACAACTTGCTATTCATATCGATAAACATCACAAGTTGAAGAATAATGTAGCTAACTTTATTTTTACATGTGTCTTAAACTACTAAAAATAGTATAGTATATGTCAGGTTTTTTTTCAAGTTAACAAATTTCATTTATCACTGATATTAATGCTTAGAGCTATTTGATTTTCATAGTTATACGTACTTCGATACACAACAAACACACTTAACACACAAATACTAATTCATGTATCTTGTCTGGCACACTCAAACAAGTACATATATGATACTCTAGTCTTACTAGCATAATGCATAGTTGACAAATGTTGATACACAATCTAACTAAACTAAACATGCTAGCTTGTTGGGGGGTTCGTTTGGCAAAAATAAATAATACTTTCATATAGATCTGTATCAAAAGCACTACATTACATGCTCTTCAAGTCCAAATTTACATCTCGTAAAACTATAATGACTACTAACGTTATATTCTGTTTTTCAAAACTCTGACATTATATCAGGAAGACAACACAATAATTTGTATTTTGTCGTTTATACTGACTTAGTACTGTACAGTATAATACATTTACGTTCTATTGATATACATCAGACTGATTTATAACCATGTATTTCAGGATTTTTTAGTTGCTCTCTCTTCCTCTAATTTTCCATATTCCTCACGAATTAACTGCAACAAGGTATCTCTTTGCTCATTGGTTAGTGATGACATCACTCCAGGCAAGCTGTGCTCTGTGATTGGTTCCTGGCTTGGCTGCTGCCCTGTGGTTGGTTGCTGAGATGGCTGTGCCATTGGCTGATGTACACCCCCATGGGGAGGAGGTTGCGTGTATGCCCTGACTGGTGTGGAGCGCAACTGATCCAGGAAGCTGAGATTTGTTCGTTCAGGTTCATACTGTTGGAAATAAGATAACACTAGTAAGCTATGCGGTTGTCTCAATTTCTCATTTGCTGACTATTGTGCAGTATTTATGTATTATAATATGTGCACATTGTCTTGAAGTTATAACTTATATTTGCATCATCATCCTTTTCCAAAGCATTTGTATCACAAACGTTAAACTTAAAGTGCAAATTCTCAGAATACTTCTATGTATCTAGGTAAAGGTTTTGTCTCAGAACCCTTCAAAAACGTGCTATTGACCAGTAAGAAACATATATCTTTTTACTGTTTCCAGAATTTTTTGACAGTATATAGATTTAACTCAGACAATGATAGCAGTACATTGTTTTACTTACCAAGGACCCATTCAGTCCCCCAACTGTTGGTCTTGGGTAGTCATAAATGGGGTTCTGCATCGCCGCACCTGGTCCTACAAAAGAAAAGTACACCAGATACAGGTCATTGTGCTGTTGGCATTAAATTTGGCAGAGATTGTTCAAAGATGTATTCTGACTGAGTTACCGGTAAGTTGTTAAAAGGTTCGTACAATTGCTCTAACTCTATTCTACTCATCCCGTTGTGTGATTTTCATCAACGGTTTGGAAAGAAATTCTTGAAGTCTTTTCTACGAATATTAAGACCAAAGTATACCCTTAAGTCTTTACTCACCTAGATCCCCATATCTTGACATCATGACTGGTGTCTCAGGTTGCCATACCAGGTGAGAAGATGCCCTTCCTGGTTGTATTTGAGGAAGTTCTGTTCCAGGAGAAACTCTCCTGTAGGCCCTACCCATGGCAGGGTGGTGCAGTGCATGTCCATATGGATCAACAGCCGGGGTGGGCTGTGCCATTGTGGAGAAACGAGGTGCACGGGGGGTGCTAGTCCTGACAGAGGGGTGCCCACCATACACTGTGTCCACCATTGCTGGGGTATAATATGGGTCATGATAAGGAGTCCTGTCTCCAGACAAACTTATCCCCGTAGGAGGGGTGAGCAACTGTGGTACCCGCGGTTCTGAAAAGGCCTGGCGCGGTGGACGCGGTGACAGCCCTGTCGAAGTTGATTGCAGGCTGTCGTCAGGAGCGACGGCTGCCGTTTTTGGTCTCAACTTCCTTTTTGCTGTGCCCTCGCTCTTCCTGTCTCCAGTCTTTCCTGACTTCACGGTACCACGCTCTGTTTCTGTGACTGATCTTGATGTTACAGACTCTTCTACTCTGGACTCCAATGGAAAGGCTTCTTCCAAAAGACGTTGGACCTCCTCATCATCCCTCAGTTGCTGTGATGGCGACTGAGATGGTGATCGAGGTACAGGTGCCTGTTATGATAGATATGGTTATCTAAATGTAACATCATCATAGCAGGATAAGAAGAAACATTTACAGCTGCTCAATGCAATGTAATGAGGAAGATGAATATCAAATAGAAATCTGATTGCAATTTTTAATATCCATATGGTTAGATTTGTCTACTATCCAAATTTTATTGACAAATCAAATAATTTATATTAGCAAACATATATGTTTTTGAAAGGTAATGAAGAACTCACCATAGGAGATTGGATGCTCGCCATCCGTAGAAGCTGTACGTATGGGTCTCCCCCTTGCCCTAAGATGGCGGCTTCTCGTCGCGCCTGTTCAGCAATGGAGCGTGGTTGGGCTGTTATTGGAATTTCACGGCCAGTGGTGTTTGCCTGGATTGAAATACAAATCAAATTGTTATAAGAGTTATTGCATAAAGATATTCCCAGGAAATAGGGAAATTTTGATAGATCTGAATAATTTGAAAGTAAAAACATGTCCAGATCCATTTATTTACCTCATCACTTATTGGTGCAACCCTGACCAGTTTTATGTTGCTGTCTGTCCGCATGTAGTCTCCGACCTTGGGCTGGGCTGCACGCATGTTCCGACCCATTTTCTTGTCCTGAAATTCAGTGTAGACAATTTTGTGTTTTAGAATTTGAATACCGTCAAGGCTTTTAAATCAGAGATAATCATTTCCAACTGTCTAAATCCTCCATTAGAACGTAATCCGATATTCATTAAAAGCAAAGACTTACAAACTGGACTTCTCCAGGTAGCACATCAGCTGGGTGACCTGAGCCGTGACGGGAGTGTTGTGTCCGCCATCTGTTTCGCCTGGCAGCCTGCATCTTCCGGGCTACAGGTGTCATACTAGCCTGTGGGAAGTACTGGGGCTCCAGCAGTCCCTCCAGCTACAGGGGTAGAACACATGGTGAGAAACAGGAAAACATTGAGGCAAGTATACATACCCATAGTTAAGCATAAGAAAAAGACAGCAATATCAGAATGCAGCATTGCCCACATCTTGTGTGGCAATGCCAACACAAGTGCATTAAAGGTGTACATACTTGTATATTTTCCATTTTAATCTTTAGGATTTTTTGTTGTTTCATATAGAAATACCTTCAAAAAGTCCCTAATATTCTTCCTACTTAAGCTGTGAATTTAAAAGCAGACCATCTGCATTTACTATTATGTCGCCATTGATAGCAATACCTGTTTTTGTGCATCCTCCCAGACTTCCTTCACTTTCATTCTCTGCTTCTCCTGCTGAGTCAACGGCTTGGGAGGAGGCATGGGCGTGAGGGGTCCGTCTCCCCTCCCAGGAGTCTTTGCTGCCTGCTGCTGCCTCTTCTGCTTCTCCCGTTGTCGTTCCTTGTTGCGGAGATGTTCCACCTCGGCGCGGAGCTTGATGATGGTGTCAAGTGTATCCCAGTCCTCCTCCTTCTGTAGGGAGGAAATAATGAAATGATTCAATGTTGGAAAGGAATTTTGGACTTCATGCAGAACTACAGGCATATTTTCAATGTGTCTTTGGTAATTGATCATGGCAAATTTCAAGATTACTACATTATCCTATCTTATTGTATTAGCTTTCCCATCCCACATATTTCTATGTCATTAATGTGCTACATGTTAGAATGCATCCTCACCACTGCTTTCATCTTTTTCTCTCTCAGGACCTCATCCTCCTCTTCTAGCACTGCTTCCTTTCCAGCATCAACCTGGGAAAAAAAATCATATCATGATACTGTATTTTGGTAATGAATATATTTCATCAGTGATAAAAGACACATTAAGAATCATTTATCCATGCAATGAACCAACAGTTATGTGATATATTGCAAACCAGCAGTTTAGGGGTAGTAGACGAACAATATTGGCACTATCAGAAGGGATCTCACCTCATTCTCAGTAGTATACTTGGTGACGAGCGGTGTGTCCTTGAGAGGAGGGAGTGAGGACAGAGGCTGGAGTGGGTGGACCGTTGCCTTGAACCTGACTGAAGGCGTGTCCTTCTTCTTGTTCTCCCCATCCTCCAGCTTGTTCATCAGGGCCACATGTTCAAACAGGGCTGCTTCATGCTCAATCTGGAGATTTGGAGAAAAACAAACATTACTCTGAGTTCATAAAGAAAGAGGTTGCTCCTTGGATGTCTGTACCCATTGCAAAATTGTCTGTTCATCTATTCATTTTTGCTTTATATACAGTAACCAGGGAAGCTCTGCTTTTCAAATGTGCTTGCCTCCAGCAGACTTTGGTCTTTTAAACCTGGGCTAAGATTCCATCTTGAAATGTTGTAATCTGCTTAAAATGGGTTATTGGATTACATCTGCATCACCACTTGCTATTACCATTTTGCTCTGTACTCATCCATTCTGTTAGGTGATGTCAAGGAGGTTTCTAGATTTTGGCTGGATTCAGCGGTATGACTAAATACCTCAACCCCCCTCAACCCCCCTCAACCGACCGCTTCCTGGTCTAATATGGAGTGTACATGTGTTAAGAACCCTTTTTACGCTATGGATACATTGCCTATGCAATTATGAATAGGAAAAGCACTACAACTCTGACGTTTTTACCAGTTTTTTTACGGCGCGCCGTGTGCCCGTGGAACAGGGTCCGCCATCTTGTTTGTTTACGTCGAGCCGCCGGGTTTCAAATCAAAATAAGGAAAGTAAAAAAGCTTGTGCAGCACGGAAACTCAGCAGATAGGGAAACCTCTTTAAACATCATATTTCTGGTGGTGGATTAATCACTCAATACTTGAGGGCGGATATTTTGCGGGGTGTATCACGATAACCTAATACTAAACGTTAATACATTTGACTGCATTAGAAGTTATAACTGGAAAAAAACTCGCAAATACTTAGGAGTTACTTTGTGATTTTTATTTATAATCGTATAGACAATGTATCCAGAGCGTTAAAAAGGGTTCTTAGCACATGTACACTGCATATTAGCCCAGGAAGCGGTCGGTTGAGGGGGGTTGAGGGCGGTTGAGGTATTTAGGCATACCCCTGGATTCAGAGACGACCTTCCCTATACAAGGGAATGCACACCTGAACTGGCAGAGTACGTAAGCACAGCTACGTCACTGCCAACCGGATAGCATTTAAGCCAACATAAAGGTCCTTTAGATTTCATGCACCAGATGTTACAGAACAGTTTGGGGTAGCTGAAGTTGTTTTCTGAAATTCTTAGTGGAACAAACAGCTGTCAGCTCAAACAACCTGGCTCAGTTATTGTTTTAGATTGCCTTGCTACCAGGTAAAATTGACATCACCAAGACAAGTTTGATTGGTATTGGAACTGTCTATGTTTTACAACAGAACAACTTTATGTTGCTGTTGCAGACTCCAAGCTGGCCATGTACACACTGTCAGAAGGCTTATGAAAGAAATAGTGCTTTCAGTATAATCCAATAATCATATCAGGAAGGCAAAGTAAGATTAAAATATATAGGTTTCAATATTGTGCTCTCCAGTTTGCAGCTAGATTTCCAATGGACAAAAATCAATAGTTCTCCATATACTCTGATTTCTCCTTGAAGAGATCTTCAGTGGTTAACATGTTTGAAAGGATATTGTGTGTTGCTCTTAGACACACTTTGTTGATTTTTCAATCCCAGTCTAGGTGCCAGATAAACATGTGAAGTAGACTAGAATGTTTTTGAAGCCATTATGATAAAAGTAACTCTAGAGTATCCGTCACTTGTACTTGGACTCTTTGTTCTTTGGACATTTTAATCTGATTCAGATCTAAATCTCAACAACAATCAAGATATATGACATTAAGTTGTCCCAACAACTGTCATGAAAGATCAGAAATACATGAAAATTGGCCATTCTTTTTTTAGAGTGTGATGAAAGTCAACAATTAACAGTCAGAGAAAGTAGGATTTTCCCGACCACCCCCTTTAAATGTTCAGAAAGGAATAATCCCTGATTCACTGGTTAGCTCAGCCATGTGTCATTGCCACATCATCAGATACTGTCAAAGCCTAGGTGAGTCAACATATTGTGAAACTGGGCAATCTGATGCAGTTCTCATTTTTCTGCATTGTTTTAATCACACGGTTCTCAACAAGTAGACATAAATTTAGAATGCAGATTCGCAGGAAAAAGTAAAAGACTAATCCTCAAATGTGAACTTAAGGCAGATGATTTGATAGCCATTTCTGATCTACAGTCTATAGTATTCTTTACCAAATAACAGTTTGAAGGTAAAAATACCTGCTTGTTTGTGGGTGGATCGACCAGGTTAGGACAACTTAAAGGCCTCCTCTCTACAGGTCCTTCGAAAACCATGTTTCTGCCTTAGAAAAGGGTTCCGTGGATGTTTAAGACACGAGATTGGCCAATGTACAGCAAATACTGGTCTCCATTTTGTAATGTGTGCCCAAGCAGCTGAGACCAGCCATGCCTTCTGTGTCTCCAGGCAATCATAACAAAAGCACAACTAGGGCGGGGGACAGTGGGACAAGGGTCATCTCATTTATGTACAGGTGTGTATTTGTGTGTCAACATTTTTTCAACACAGCAAAGGGTGTTTGCAATGTGCACACAGATACTAGTGACTTTGCAGAAATTCACATTTTGCACAATGTTTTTTTTGCTTTTTTCAAACCTTTTGGAGACTTTTGTTTGACTTGAAATGAAATTGAGTGTAACATCTTAATGAACTGCACCCCTTAGGGCAGTTGGTATGTCCTATCCCAAGGGATTACCATGGTGTGACAGGTTGACATCCTGGAATGTTCCATTATTCTATCAAATAGGGTGAGTTTGTTTTTGCTGGTACATCAACTTCTAAAAGTTTCTCAGTTAGAAATTTCCTCATTTAGCTTTCAAGGACTTATTTTATGAAAGGTATCATGAAACTGGAATTTAAGGGCTGTACATTCAAGAATTACTCAGTTTACATGTTTTAAAGAAGTCAGTCACCTCTCTAAAGAAATTAATCTTTCCCTTTTGGGGACAATATTTTCCATGGTTGTCACCTCAGGGACTCTCCTACCAAATCAATATTTTAAACCACTTGTCAACTGTTAAGTCGGACACAATAATCTTTATCCTATTATAGCGTGAGTCATTGTATGGTGTGGACTGTGTATGGGGCATTACAGTACACCTGTGATGCTATCAAGTTTGGTATTTCTCACACATTATGCAGTCTATCATGCAAAAGTGTAATAAATGTGAACAATTTTGTTTAAAAGAATAACTTGAGTTAAATGGAGACTTTTTTGTGAACAAAAGCAGTGTGATATACACTGAAATGATCATTTTGTAAACTCCCATGAAGCCTTTTAATCTAGCAACTTCATCTTTCATGCAACAGCTGTCAAACCGATTCCCCCCACACATCTATTTCATGTCTTTTACATTGATGTTTTAAGTGCCTTCTGATGTAGCTGATTGTTAAGTTTAACGAGGCATTATGGCCTGTCCTGAAATATTAATGACAGAGGTCAGGTTTATTGTCATCTGTGCAGTGTTCTTTACCAGTCCTACACAGACATCCCATTGCTAAGTTACAAAGCAGGTTTACAAGTGGGGCTGAGACTTTGAAGCTAAATGTCAACAGCGTGATTCAGGACCCCCTCATACTGGAATTGTAATCTTTTAAGTGCACTGCAAAGCTGTATCCTGTTTGGAACAATGTGGCTACTATATATGAACCATCAGGTGCACAAAAATGCAGTTAAGAAAGCATGTTCCAACCTTTTGGTTGCATGTTTTATTTGATAGAATATGAATGGGAGATTAAAATATTTAGTTATCACCCAAGGTGAGCAGTAAACAATTTCTGAAAGTGGTTGCAGTTTTACAGCCTGTATATTTCCCACCTAGAGGAGACGGGCACTCAATAAATCTTAAATTCATGACAAGCTAGAAATAATCACCTTAGTTTCAAACTAGATTGTAGTATCTATCTATCTATCTATATATTGAAATATTAATGGCAGAGGTTGTACTATAACATTGAGTAGACAAGCCCACTCTATGATACAAAAGTTAGGCAGAATTAATTTTGTAACAAAGATGACAAGCAGACACTCACCTGATCCATACTTGCTGCTGATTTCACACTCTCGTAAGATCCAACCAGCCGCACAGGTGGGCGGACAGGAATCTCTGTCCTCCGAGGTTTCTCGTGTTCCCTCCTATGTTTCTTGGCTGGCCCACGCCACTTCTTACGCTTCTCCTTTTTGGACCGCTTTGGTTTCTCATCAACTGCTAGTGTTCTGTTGGGGGTAAAGTAGAATTGTTACCTGAAGTGTAGTGATTATTGATTGGTGAACTTGAGTGTCAACAAGTGTCCTCATGCTGTATGATTATAAAGGTGGCTGCAGTACTACTTTGATCTGACAGAGGGTGCTGTTAAACAATAACTCAAGAACCTGCTCCAGTGTACTTGATGAAGTTCAATATTAATGGTGGCACAAAAGCAATGACTCCTACATCCGTAACCACCAAATAAAGCAGGTACCCTGACCAACAATCAGATAAAAGCGTAACTTTATAGAAGACTTTCCAAACCACAGAAAAAACACAATTCTGTTTGCATGCAGTACACTTGGCACCCTGTTGAACTACTAGTATAAGGGCTACTGCCCACTTTGACTTTGTATCTATGGGAGCTAGCAAAGACACTTTGTCCAACCAGCTGTTGACAACAAGTATTTTTCTCACCTTTCTGCAGGTGGAGCATCCTTATCTGACCAGGCCTCCTTGCCAGGCTGCTTGTGCTGGGTCCCAAACTCTCGCACATCGTCCTTGTTCGGCGGGCGAGCTGGTGGGATCAGAGTTATGGAGCCCTTGGACATGTCCACCTTCAGCCCAGATTCCGTGATCCACTCTTTATCCTTCTGTTGGTGCAAACAAAACAATGTCAGTCATTGTGATCAATTTAACCATTGTACCAATGACTGCAGCCTCCACCACTGTAACAGTACATCCATATCCTTGATAGGGTAAGTTGATTGTATTAAAGCTCCTTGGTGTAAGTAACCAATCAGTGAGCAGTCCGTTGCATGCCATTAAAATCACCATAGTAGTCAGCCAATCACCACCTTTATCCCATCAACCTATCACCACCACCATTTCAAAATTATCATCCAATCACCAAGCCTGAGTACTAAAGAAGCTGCCACCACCATCCACCAATCACCATGCTGTTGGCATCACCTCTTCTGTCTCATCCCTAAGCTGATAGCTTGTCTGCCCCTGACTTGTTTGTGGCACTCCTGGCAGCTGTGCAGGTATGAGCAGGCCCACAGAACCCAGGCCTCCCTTCTGGACATATCTCTGGGATAATTTGTTTCCAAGCTCTTCAGGCTGACGTGGAAGGTGAATAACCATGGTTCAGTTAATATACTGTCTCTTGCAGATTTATCTTTATCCTTCGTCCTACATGTCCCCAGTGTGCAAATTTGGTAATGACATGAATCAAGGCATTGGGCAGTCAGAAATACAAGTAACAGTGACCAAATCAATTTACAAAATTTTTAATTTACATTTTGTGAAATAAATTGTCCCCAAATTCCTTGTTGCTTGGTCAGTTTAAATTTGACTTGGTAATATGCTAAATTTTGGGTGTAAATGTTGGACTATGGCACCACCTGTGACCATATTAGAGTACAATGTACTGTAATAAATGTATAAAGTATAATCATTGACAGACAGCTAGCTGAAAATGACATTGGATAGGACACAATACACTTCATCTTAGTATTCTGAAAGGTGGTCTGCTGACATAACTAACCTTTTTCGGCAGCACAGCAACTGCTTTGGTGGTCACAAAGTTGTACACCACTAGCAGCACGATGATGATAAAGAGCAGGGATCCGAGGACAACCCACAGGATCCACAGGAGACTTGAAGCTGAAGCCTCTTCAGGCTCCAAAGGTTGTACAGTGTAACCCTAGAGAAGGCACAATCAAATGTCATCCAAGCAGAAACATTCCTGGACTGAACTTTGGATTGGACTTGAAATGATGAGTTAGGGGCTCCATACTGAAGCCTGTGCCTGTACTCCCTTTTTTGGCCATGCCATAAAAGGTAGAGAACATTTAAAAAGTGGAATCATGCTGATTGTCATAACACACTTTTTTTTAGAGAAATTTCACAAATGTCTGACCATACTCATGATATGCATGTGGCCTATATTCATACATTTAGCTGTCATTCAAAGGTAATGGTCATAAACACACTAAAGAAGTGAAATGTACTCACTGAGATGTCTAAGGGAAACCCTACTGATGAAGAAAGGGCCCTGATTTCCGTCTGTGAAACCTGGTTAAAAGCGGCGGTGACGTCACTTGGGGGCACAACTGAGTTGTTGTTGTTACTGTCCACAACCACAAACTGGACTTGTACCCGACCGTCTTCCAGAAGTGTTACATTGGTCACCTGAAGGAAGGACACAAAGGAATATTCATTTCAGTCATTTGTTGTCAGCAATTGAAGTGTGGGGTAACCTATGAATACTTCTGATCTCATCTTGGCCCAGCACATAAAGTGCAACATGTTACTGTTGTGCACTTTATTATAAAAACACATTTTAAACAACAATTCAGGCACTGGAGCAATACACAGTCATGTATCTTAATGAGCAGAACTCACCTGAATAACAAAGTTGCTTCCTGGTGCAATACTCGGAGACTGCAGTAGGCGGCGTCTTTGACCAGGCTGGTTAGCCTGTTTGGATAAGGCAAGCCTGTACCACTCTTGGAGTAGGTTTGTCAGTACTTGAATGATATTTCCAATCTCATTCATAATCTGCTGCAAGTCATTTGTTAAGCTGAGAACAAGCACAGTCACTTGGCCTGGAACAATGGTGCTTGGATTTACCACGGTTACAACTGGCTGTTCTGTTGTCCCTGCCTCTGTTGTTGCCAACTCTGTTGTGTTTTCAGGCTTTGTTGTAAGTGCTGCTGTAGATGGCATGGGCATTGTTGTAAGTGCTGCTGTAGATGGCACAGGTGTGATGGTAGCAGCACCAGTTGTGGCTGGTATTGTAGTGTTTGAGGTGACATTTGCAGCTCCAGTAGTGGCAGATGAGACAGGTGTGGCTGCCAAAGATGTGGTCCCAGCTGTTGTGGAAATGTTGGTCAAACCAGTTGTAGCAGCAGGTGTAGTAGGTGTTAGACCTGTAATGGCTGTTGTTGCAGTGGATGCTGTACCAGTGCCAGCTGTAGTATTTGCTGTAACTGCCATTGTAGTCATGCTGACTGCAGTTGTATCATTTTCAGCTGCAGTTACAGCTGTAGAGGCACCGATGGAACTTACTGAAGACATGGGTGTTGTTGCAACAGCTGTTGTGTTGGCTGCAGCAGTTTCATTTCCAGAAACAGTTGTGGCAGGTATCACACCTGTAACAGCAGTGACATTGTCGGTCACAGCTGTGACACTTGGGCCAGTGATTGAGGTGGTGTTGACCATCATAGCAGTGGTGTTTTCAACAACCGATGTCACCGCTGGCACTGTAACACCAGTTGTGTTGCTCAAGGCTGTTGTGGCAACAGTTACAGCTGCAGTGATGTTTTCTGCAGCCGTTACATTGGCTGTTGTGATGTTGTCTGCTGCAGCTGTAGTGGGTGGCACACCCGTAGCAGCTGTTGTAGTGACTGTTATGTTTTCTACTGCTGTTATGTTGGCTGTTGTGATGTTGTCTGCTGCAGTTGTAGTGGGAGGCACAGTCACTACAACAGCTGTTGTGGTGTTTTCTGCTGCAGCAGTTGGTGGTGTCACTGCTGTTGTTGTATTATCAGCTGCAGTGACATTTTCTGTTGTAGCTGTAGCAGACACACCTGTGGTGGATGTTACGTTTTCTGCTGATAACATTCCTGTTGGCACAGTGATATTCATTGGCATGGTTGTATTGAAACCGGTGATGGTTGTGATGTTTTCTGCCATTGTTGTGACAAGTGGTGTGCTTGGTGTAGTGACATTTTCTGCTGCCATGGTGGTCCCTGTCACACTTGGGGCAGCAGTTGTGTTACCTGGCACTGTAGCGACATCTGTAATATTCATCACTGATGTTGCATTGTCTGTAGCAGGTAAGGTTGCAGCAGTGGCTGCTGTTGATGTGGCATTATCGACTGCTGCTGTCACTGTGCTCATAACAGGTGTAACTCCTGTTACGTTCACTGGAGTTGTTGTATTTTCTGTAACAAGAATGGTAACAACAGTGGTTTCTATAGATGTAGCGTTGTCTGCTGTTGTTGCCATGTCAGTCACATTAGTGGTTGTGTTATCTCCAACTGTGGTGGTAGGTGGTGTAGTTGCAACTGAAGTTACATTTTCTGGAACTGTAACATTCATGACCATTGTTGCATTCTCTGTAATAACAGTGGTTGCAACCAATGTTACATGTTCTGCAGTTGGCGTAATGTCTGTGACATTGACGATGGCAGTTGTGTTGTCTCCTGCTGCTGTGGTAGGAGATGTGGTTGTAACAGCTGTGGCATTAACTGGCATTGTCACACCTGTAACATTCACTCCTGTTGTAGCATTCTGTGTAATGACAGTAGTTGCAAGAGATGTCACATTGTCCATGGGGGTCGTTTGGTCAGTCACATTGACAGCAGCTGTGAAATTGACCTCTATGGTGGTGCCGAGTGCTGTAGTGGCATTTTCTGCCATCATAGTAACCTCTGTAACATTTACTGCTGTTGTATTCTCTGCAGCAGGGGTCACATTGACAGCAGCTGTGGTGGTGGGAAGTACTGTTGGAGCTGTTACAGCTGCAGTGGCAGTTTCTGTGACATCTGTAACATTCACAAGTACAGTTGTTGCAGCGTCTGTAACGTTGATGGTTCCAGCTGATGTGATGTTGTCCAGACTTGAGGTGGTGCCAGTCACGTTTGCCACGGGTGTTGTATTTAACAGTCCCGGTGTGGTTGTAATAGCAGTCACATTATCTGAA
Source organism: Branchiostoma floridae x Branchiostoma japonicum (assembly GCA_013266295.2). Taxonomy (NCBI): domain Eukaryota; kingdom Metazoa; phylum Chordata; class Leptocardii; order Amphioxiformes; family Branchiostomatidae; genus Branchiostoma; species Branchiostoma floridae x Branchiostoma japonicum. The sequence goes on from CM023824.1 coordinate 10,392,258, forward strand.
ACAGCAGTAAGATTTCCTGCTAGTGTGGCAGCCATTGTTGGACTTGCTGTGGTTGTGGCATTGCTCTCAGGCATGGTGGTATTGCTGAATGCTGTTGTAATGCTGGTTACGAACATTGTTGGACGGGCTGTTGTGTCGTTTGAAAAACCTGTTGTTCCATTGAGCGGTGCAAGTGTGGTGACGTTGTCAGAAGTAGCTGTAGCTCCCGCTGTTGTTACGGCAACAGTTGATGCATTCACCGCATCAGTTGTGTTTTCAGCTGTAACATTGGGAGAAGTTGTGACATTTGCAGCAGGGGTGGTTGTAACAGGGGTTACAACAACTGTTGGCATTCCAGTTATGTTTAAGGAGGATGCCACCCTCTCGGTGATGTTGTTAAATTCCTCTGAGGTGACTTGGTTGAATGTGTTGATTGCTCTCTCAGGGTCGACTATTGGGTCGCTGCTGTTCAGGTTTACAACGACAAACGATATCTCCAGCTGCCCTCCTGCTTTAACTGTCACATTGATGATCTAAAGGATGGATGGAACATATAAAAGTTAATTAACTCTTGCCATTTGTAAGACAGGCAAAGACGTGTCAAATCTGTCAAACATCTAGTAAATGATATTGCTTACAATTCTACCATGTAATACTGTCAAACTTTTTGCACACATTTTCAAGGTACACATGTACAATGTATGGCAAGTTACTGTTTGTAAAAAATACTTTATGGCACAACAAATTCTGAAATCTATTGTGATCATGATGAACTTACCTGGATGTCAAAGCTGCTTCCAGTTGCAGAAGCAGTAGTAGCAACTCCAGGTGTTGTACCTGTAGTAGCAACTCCAGGAGCAGTACCAGTCATTTGCAGTAGGCGGCGCCTCCCCGGCATTGGCTTGGCCTGTTTGGACAGCCCCAGGAAAAACCATTCCTTGAGCAGGTCCAACAAGGTTGACAGGATTGCATTGGTCACTTCTGTAATGGTCAATGCCACATTCAAAACCACATTCAACACCATGTTGGCTGGAACGTCATTTGGGTTGACCACTGTCACAACTGGCTGCACTGTTGTGGTTGTCATTTCTGCTGTAGTTGTCATTTCTCTTGTAGGTTCAACAGTGGTGTCATATTCTGTTTCTAGTATGATGGTAAAACCAGTAGTTTCTGATGTCGTAGGCGTAGCGGTAACATTGGCAAGCTCAGTTTCTGTCTCAATGGAGGTTGCCATTGTTGAAGTAGGTTCTGCTGTCGTGATGTTTTCACCCTCTGTTGTACTGATCACGGTTGTAGTGTCGTTCTCATCACTTATTATGGTTGTTAAAACTTCTGTCACTGTTGTCAGTGCTGTTACATCGGTCGTTTCTGTCTCAATGGAGGTTGCCATTGTTGAAGTAGGTTCTGTTGTCGTGATGTTTTTGCCCTCTGTTGTACTGACTACTGTTGTAGTGTCGTTCCCATCACTTATTGTCGTTAAAACTTCTGTCTCTGTTGTCAACACTGTTACATCAGTGGTTGCAGTGGAGGTTGGGAGTGTTGTCAAACTAGTTACATTGGGAGTTTCGGTGACTATTTCTGTGGTGATGTCTTCAGGCTCTGCAAATGTGGTGTCTTCGATGACTGTTACCATTTCTGTGGTCAGATCTGACTCAGTTGTCACTGTGACTGTGTTCACTTCAGTAGTGGGTATGTCAGTTGACTCAGTTGTCACTGTGACTGTGTTCATTTCAGTAGTGGGCATCTCGGTTGCTGAAAATGATGTTGTTTCTGCTTCTTGTGTAACTGCAGGCTCGGTGGTGTTGGGCACAGCTGTGGCAGGTGGTGCAGACAGACTGAAGGATGCCGTGGGGAACACAGTCGAAACATCGTCCCCTGAACCCCCAAAGTCTGAACTCTGTGAGGTCAATGACATTGTCGGTGTTGTCATAGCAACAGTTGCCATGGTGACAGATGGTACCAATGACACTGTGCTGTCTGCAGACCCAGGAGGGTCTAAGCTAAAGGACATTGTTGGTGTTGTCATGACAACAGTTGGCAAGGTGATGGATGGCAACTCACTGTCTCCAGACCCCTCCAATCCTAGACTTGATAAGGCTGATGACATTGCTGGTGTTGCCATGGGAACAGTTGCCAGGGTAACAGGTGGCATCTGCATTGCTGTACTGTCTCCAGAACCCTCAAACTCAATTGTGGATGTGAAGAGGTTTGGTACTGTTGTGGGCATGGGGACAATGTCTGTTATGTAGCTTTGCGTTGGGAAAATACTGCTGGATGACATGCCTGAGTTGAGACTGGCTGTTGGCATCACCGTGCTGATGGGGTCTATGGTAAAACTTGGAGTGGGAGGCAGGGAGGGGGTCAACTGTGTTTGGAAAGGTTTTGAACTAGTTTCCTCCAAGCTGAAAGACATACTGGGAGTCATTTCTACTTGAACTGAGGTCGGTTCAAGCAAGGTAGGTAGAATGGTAGTTGTCATGTAGACAAAGTCTTGGCTTGCCTCTGACACACTCATCCCCGAACCCTCAAAATCACTCTCGACTATCAAACTGGTAGGGGATGGACTCAGCATATATGATGCTGTTGGAGCAATGGTTGATGATTTGGGAATAAGAAACATGGATGTTGGCCGCAAGGTGTTTGGCTGGCTGGAGGTTTGAAGATTACTCTCAGTTAACGACTCCGTGGGTACTGTTGCACTAAGTGTGTTAGACCTATTTCTGACAACGCTTGTTTCAAGTGAAGTTCTTATTGACGAGGTTTGCATGGAAAGTGACGGTGTGATATTGAAAGGCCTGTCTGTTGCTGTTTGTGTTGGTTGTATTGACTGTACAAGTGACGTTGTTGCAGTTGGAAGAGATGCCACATTGTCCACATTTGCTGTAGCACCAGGAGTACTGACTGATGCCCTTTGACCTGCACATGAAGGTGAGATAACAGTTATGATAAGAAAGATGAAATCATGTTAATATGGACACAGAATATTTGGCAACTATACAATGCCAGAGAGTGTCAAATTTTCATATATTTATCTGTATTACATGCCCAAAAAAAGTTAATGTCTTAAATTATGCTTTGCACATTTGCTCAATACAAAGGTGTTCTTGTGCTGTACAGTAAATTTCTATCTGGGAGGTACAGCTTTTCCTCTTTGATTTTACTTTCTTTATTTAGATAAACATGAAGAATTGATTGAAGTACTCCTTAATTAGATTTAGTCTCTCTTTTAAAAATGGCATTTCCGGCCACCAAAGCATTTGTCCCATTACAATGTATACAGTGTGACAGAAGAACTTTTGTGTAATGTTATTCTTCCCACAGGACCCTAATAGTTAATCAGAGCTAGAGAGGGGATAAAATAACAAAAGCACTAGCTGTTGTTTTTACCACAAAATGCTGTTCCTTACTAAAATGACCATGGCTACCTAGCTCTTTTCTCCCTAACCATTTTGTGATCAAAACCACCTGTTGAGTCAAAATGAGGAAAAAATTTCATGGCAAAACGGTATGGAATGAAATTTTTAGGGTTGGAGGATTCTTACATGTTCTTTGTATTTTTCTAACAGAAGAATATTTTTGTTTAAGAAAATATGATATTCCGATTTATTTGTTATACTGCACCAGGAGTTGATGATTACAATTACATTACACTGTAACTGAGTGGGAGAGAACCTCCTCAAGAGTTAGCATTGCTTTTCAATTAAAGCTTGTGTTTGCTCAACAACCAGGTCATCAGAGAAGTTTTGCTTCCTGTGATTGTGCTCAGGCCCACTTACATCCCACTCAAGGTGTGAAGGTAGACAAAAGGCTCCAGTGTGCGCCATTCATGTGCACCGAGATGTGAAGGTATGAGTACCAGACTAATGGCTTCGGTAGAACACACAACATAGGAGACAAAGATGTGAAAGCTATGTTCTTCAAGACATTTTCCTTTCCTTTACAACACTGAAGTGTTGACAAAGAGTGTGGCTGTATCAAGAACCAATGCTAGTATTTCTCTGCCTCATACTTTGTGATACATGGAATACAATTTTGATAAAACAATTATTAGCAGTATTTTATTTTAATTCTATTATGGAATTAAAGAAAGACAAATATCACAGCTATTTTAGTCATATTGGATGAAAGTCATTTTGACTGATTACTTTTTATATTAGTGATCAAAATATTTTTTATTTTTAATTAAGATCTGTTGAAAATAGATATTTCAGGTCAATCTAAGTTTTACATTTTACAATTTTTAGATAACGTTAAACCTTGTCTTCAAAAATGTCTTAAACTATTGTAGTTGTGTGGAAGACAATTTTTTTAGCACGATGAAGAGCATCAAACATGTTTGTACATGTACCTTGTTGCCCTTATCTGTGAGAGCCCCATAGCCATGATCTAGCAGTGTACAAAATACTTTTTTGAACCAGGTAGCACAGTGTGCACCTTTGAGTTCAGCGGTACATATTTTCAGGTTGCGTGGTGCGCTACCTGAGTCAGGGAGCAACTAACGCACAAGAAAATCAGGTTGCAATTGCTAGTGTGCTAGTGGGTATTTCGAACACTGTATAGACAATACTGACTGTGTAATTCACAGAAGTCATGAGATACAATTGAAACTGTGTCCACTTCTCACAGAGGCCTCAGAAGTGTGTTTCTTTCAGGTCACCCCAGACAAGTGTTTGTTCCAGTCATTCCAACAGGTGTTTGTCTTGTTACCAGAGATACCACAGGTCAGGTGACATGAAACAGTAGACCCTGCGCTACAGTCTTGGCATTCCCTATGCTTTCAATGGAACTCATCCAGAACACCAAGGTGACTCACACTCTGTTGATGAAAACTTCCCTTCATACACCGACTTCCTTTTGTCAATTAAAACTTCCTCAAAGGAAGTATGCCCTCCTTTATAGGAATCTTTCTTTTTCATGACTTGTTGTGATTTGAACCTGACTTTTTATGGACAGTATTGTTCTTACAGGAGAGCTGCCAGGAGAAAGCAAAATATTTAGGAGGTTTAAATTCAGGCCTTTGTGTTTGACAACAAAGTACTTTGTATACACAACTCACTTGAAAGCATGTATTTTGTTGCCAATGCTGTGTACAGTATCCGGCCTTTAACATAGCTTGTAAAAGTTAATGCTGAGGCATAAAGAAAGCAAGATTGATCACTCTTATAGTTTTTCTATGATGTAGATGTCTGTGAGATATTACTTTGATGTATTGCTAGCGCAGCTACAAAATGAAAAAATTGCTTTGTACTCCTTCCCAGTTCAGTAAGTCATTACTTAAGTGGAACTACCGTATTATGTACTGCAAGAGTAAATGATAAAAGTACATGTACTGTAACAATTTTATATAATCTTTTTACATTAGCTTTGTACTGGGCAGGGGTATCACTTTTTGCATTGCCTTACCAAATGCTTAATGTGAGGTATATTTTATATAATACCTACAGGAGTTCCAAATAACTGGAGAAAAATCTGCACTTTTGAAAGTTAGAATGGAAACACAGTGATGAGAGGAAACCTTAATTGAATTTCTTTGAGAGCACATGTACTAACGCATTTACTGTTATTGAAGAAAGAGACAAGGACGCCAATCCATGTCGGCTACTTAATTTCAAACACAAGTTGCTAGGCAACCAAAAACAGTAACAACTTTTACCCACATTCTGATGGCAACAGTGAAAATGACGGAGTAACTTAACTGAATTTTTTTCTTATCGAGATTTTAAAAATTCTTAGTCCACCTTATAGCTTTGCTTTTTGACCAATCAGCAAATGTGATTTTATCAGTTGTGTTTGAAAAGACCATGCTTTACTAGGCAGGATAGTTTGGCAGAAGTGGTATTGTTATTTCTGTCCAGGCTTGGCGACAGTTCCTTTCTTTTTCTCTGCCAAGCTAGTAATTAGTCATGATTATAGGATTGTGATGGATTTGGCCTGAAGGCATGTTACAGGATGTGTCCAGCTTCTGGTTAGAGCTTTGTATGTACTGTAGGTACAGGTGGATTTGTGGAGTGGCGTCAAATTTTTAATGACCATAAGTGACACTTGAACATGGTAAAAAGGTTACTTGCTATCTAACAGGAGACCATGATTATAAAGATATTTAGAAAACCTGCTAAACTACTGGAGAATTTCTAAGTGGCTTTTGAAACCTTCCTTAATCATTGCTGTATACGGTAGTTAAAACATTTGTACATCAGTAATGGAATTCTTTAAATACAGTTCTTATAAATGGGGAAACAGAAATGACCCTTTTGAAAATGTGGGGTTGAACCTGCAAAATGGGCCCTTTCTGTTCCCCCATTTATGAGAATTATGTGTTATTTGTGATGCTCCATTTACTGTTGCCTGAGGGGAAGCTAACATTCGGTCGTTAGACAATGATGATTTCTCAGAATGGGAATTATGACCGACTTACCGAACAGTAAACAGTATAAAGCAGCCGTGGGGGGGGGGGGGGATGATTATGGCCAACTGAGAATTGCGTTTTAAACGTTTTTTTCTTCTAAATGGTTCAATCAGGGACAACTTTTCTTCCAACATGGGTTTCTGTATACTTCCCAAGAAGTATGCAATCACTATTAAAATCTGGGTTACTTTGGTATTCCTGTAATAAGTCACCTTAATGGACAAACATAAAAAATGCTGAAATCTTAAAAAGATTGTCATGCACTGATAACACATCCAAGCAAGATATATCAGTAAGTCTGCCATAGACGCTTAGAGTGAGGTTAAGTTGTATTGAAACGTACCAATCTTTTTTCGTCACACCCTGCGTGACACATCCTTCACACATTCCTTTGTAAAGACCAAGGCTTTATGAATTAATCTGATTATTCCATCTGCCCTAGTTTTGAAGATTGGTCCCATGTTAGATTAGTCATTCGACTCAGATAAGCTTGTTTCACAAGTGATTGATATGGCTGTAACCATGGTTACAATGAAGCTCAATTTGATGGGGTTTGTTCCATTTACGTAGGGGGTGTGGAAATAATGAAAAGTCAGTTCGTTTGTACATTTTTGCCACAATTATATTTCAATGATGTGTATGCTGTATTTGGGGTGGAGTGATATAGTTTGGGAATGGATGGAATCAAATAGGGACAGGTCCTTATCTATATAAGATATTTTTCATATCTTCAAATATGTGTTGTTTGGCTTATTAACAAAATATGTATTTTAAGAATCTTTTTGATATGCCTAGTGGTGCTACTATATCAATGGACAAGCCCCTTCCCACACCAGAAAACGGCTACACTAAGTAACAAGGTGCCTTACCAAAGTCAAACAAACTGTACAAACACGGACCAACTTTAGCACAAACATAGGTAAACAGGTGACCAGGCTACACATACACACCGTCACAAGGTTCTTCCACTGAAAACTATGCACACATTACAGGAGCCTGACCCAACAGAGATTGTTTGGGGACGATTTCACTACTGCACTGCCTTGTCTGGCAATTAAATCGTTAAATCTTAAAAATCAAATAAAAAGTTCGTATGTGTAGTCAATATAACTATAGGATTTTTTTCTGCCCTTACGAAAAATATCTCAACACTTGATGTAAAAGCAAAAAAGTCCGCTCGGACAATCCGGTACGTTGGTAAAAGTTGTCATAATACAAATTGTAGTTCCACATACCTGTTACTGTCGTGCTGGACATGAGAAGTATTGTGAAGAACGTCCACCATCTAACCCCGGGACCGCCTATCCACAACACCCTTCTTCTCTTTCTTGTTTCACAAGTCCTTGCCGCCATCCTCCATGGAAAAGTTACTGTCTCCGTCAGTAATCTTTCCATTTTTCTGATGTTTTTGTTAGCAGACAACTTGATCGATGCAATCCATGGTCGACTTTACTCCGCACGTCTTTGTTCCACAATTAATCAATTATCTCCTTGATTGCGTGATAATTAGGCGGAGAGCTTGTATTTCACGCTAGCAGTGCAGCCCTGCTCCTCAGTTCACTGTCGCTGCGTCTCTGATCAGCTCTGTATTCTGTAAAATGAACAAAACATCTTCGTTACTACGACGCTCTTTCAACATCTAACATTTTCATAACAAGGCTTTTCTTGTACTCTCCATGTCTTGTTGCTACTATTCGCTCCAAAACTAAAGCATTTTTCACGCTCAATGTTATTGTAATCAAAACTGGCGACAACTTTCGATTGCCTGAAATATGTTTTTCTTGCTATTCTCAAAAGCGTACAGTCTGGTTATACCTCGTCGTAAATCCGACAAATATCCTCATATACATGTGTTGCAGAAAAAGTGTACAAACACTCGTGGTAACTTACGCGCAATGCAATGTGCCCGGCATAAGTCGACTCCCTACCCCCACCGTCACGTAATATAGCAATATAAGGCACCTGACACTTGTCATTACCGCCTTACAGTCTGTCACCGCGGTCGCCTTGGGAAGTTACAAACACAAGAACACACAGCGGGCAGTACGCCCATAGTTTAAACATCCCGATATACCTTTTTATGAAGCGTTGGCATGTTTGACTTGGATTATAAATCTGTCATTGCTTTGCTGACGTTTGGTAGCCAAGTTACGGAGTTCAAACCCGTAGGGTTGCATCATTTACTGCTTAGATTTACCTCAAAGGTGTACAGGGAAAATGTCTCAACAAAAGAAGTGAAGTACATGTAACCTACTGAACTCAACACATCTTGGGTGGATATCAGTGAATATGTAAGTTACACAGTTGGTGAATATTGGTTAAAGAAAGCCAGAATCTAGATAGTTCATCACCCTTTGTCGACCGAAGTCGGGACTTATAAGTTACCAGATCCTTGTGTACAGTGCATCAGAAAATAATTTTATGACTGTAAGATTTTCGGTAACTAGTTATACCTTGCACGTATACCATTTGCTACTGTGAAAGCTTTGACAACCATTTACTGTTGAGGCGTACTGTGAACAGACTAGCCTCACCATGGCGATGTTATTTGCGTGGCTTAGCCGACCATTACACGGTTAGATGCGGTGGAATGAGAACGAGACCACCTGTTAACAGCTGTTCTCACCAGGCGGCCGCCATGTTGTTTCTATGGACGCCCAAACATGGCGACGTTATCTTTCCACGGAACCCAGCGTATGAAAAAAACAGCAGTAAACAGATTAAACCGTGGGATTGGGAGTTAAATTAACCCGGACGGCCTTCTTTGATACGGTAGTTGTAGGCTGACGCTGTTCCCATAGAAATGATGGACAAATTCTGCTTGGGGGCATATGAAGGCACGTTTCCCCGTTCCAAAACAACAGAAAACGCGATCGCTAAATGAATGAACTATATTCAGTAAAACACATTAAGATAGCACGGGCAACAAAATGAGGAGATAGATCCTTACATAAATGATGAAACCACAATGCACATACACTGTACATGACATGGGTACAATAGAGTATAAACAGTAGGTGCTTGTTAAACAATGTTGACCCTGCGTTTAGTTGAACTCAAACTGTCAAAATTGCGGTACCCTTGCGGGAATTTTGACCGCCCAAAAGACGTGTGACCACACGAGTTGCTAAATTTTCCGTTCTGTCCTGAATGACTGTAAGAACCATGTTTGTCGGTTGAATGGTATAATCGGGCTAATAACAGTCGATAAAATTGCAGACCTTGGCTTGGAAGCCACGCGACAAGCGTTACCAAACGTATTAACTACATGTACAACATGTATATATCTAAGCCAAGCAGAACTATTAATAGTTCAGAGTCCAATTATACACTGTAAAAGTGTGCCCCAATGCTAATATAAAACTACGACACTGTAATGTTGTAGACACTTAGCCCAAACACAGTGGTTTGTGACGGGAAGCGTGTTGAAGTTACCTGTAGATCTCACGTGTGGGACAGGACACAGCCCAGCGTTGTACCGGTGTCTTAATTCCTCACAAGCTTGTAACAAACGTAAGTCTCCCAGCAGGTTCACCACGGCTACGTAGACTGGCTTGTGACCATATAAAGAGCCACAAGGTGCTGGTATAAATCATACAACGCCCCGGATCAGCTAGGCGAGACAGGTGAGTTTTCTCCGCCGGGAACACCTGTTGGGCTTCCCCACTTGCCGTGCGACAACTCGCTACACTGTAACCTAGCAACAGACATGGCAGGGCGATCCCCGCGTGAAAGGGCTACAATGCCGTGCCATTGTACGGACCCCCCGACTTAGTTAATAATGGCTTAACCCGACCACGATCGTTCGCGCGATTACAAACATTGGGCATCGAAATGGAGAAGTTTGCCTTGCTGTGTATTTGTTTATGAAAACAAGGTCCATGCGGGTTATCTGGTGAATCGGTAAACTAGTCGAGCCTGTCTGAATGGAAATTTGTACACTCTATTTGCTTCGCCTGGTTCTGTGGTGTCATGTTTATGCCTGAGTTTAACTTTTGGGCTGATCTTGTTTAATTTAGAAAAAAAAAGAGTTCCCAGTCATTTCATAAATTTTTAATTTGAATCCGTAAGTAGATTTTTCTGCTGCTGGCTGTTTGTACGGTTATATTTGCTGACATTAGTGCATGTAAAACGGTCCAGCCCTCGAGCGGGGCTCATTGTATTTTGTAGCGACAGGAAACGAAGGGTTGGCCTCCTAATGACGTGTGAAAATGGCACACAGTACCTTGGGAACGAGCAACACAATGCAGGTTGTGATTGGTTATGACAACAGGACTGTGATGACGTCAGTACAATTGTTATACACATCCTGATAATGAATGATTGTCTAAACACTAATGTTGGCTTGTAAAACACCCTTGATGACATTTCTGACAGTTGTTTCAAACTACCTGTTCTGAAATTGACACCCGTCGACGTTTCTATACAGACAAACATATTTCACTTCTTTTGAGCTCATTGCAATATTAGGATTGTCAAAGTGCCGTGCCCGTGGTTCAAATATTAGTTCTAACTCCCTCAGCAAAGTTTAAGGCATAAGAAACACCACCTTTTTTTGCCGTGCTATTTTTTTCTCCAATGTCAACACCAATGAATTTGGCTTGTTGTTCAAACCCCACATATCCGCCTGGTTACACGGTTTTGTACAGTACATACCAGAACGAGTCACCCGCTTACAAGGGTCAAGCTGAGTAAAGCCTGTCCACAATGCAAGTCAACACCACATTGTCAGGTAAAATATTTTGACTCAAAGCGTTTTCTTTGGAGTCTTCTCACACAAAGTTGAAGACATGATGAAAAGAATAGTCAATGAACAAAAATGTGTTCTCTTGGCCCGTTTTCCCCATAGAGAAGTAAGTAAACACTTTCAGGCTTTATTGAAAATCTATATATTTGCAAATGTAGCCATGTACGTTCTACGTCAAAGTGTTGAGATATTTCTTAGTCTTCATTGTGTCATTGCGACGCACAGCCGCCAAACTTTTAGATAAATACTTAGTAATATGTGGCGTATATTTTCTTTGCAATTCTGTATTATACCTTGATGCTTTTCTTTTTATTAATATTGGCCCAGTATCTAAGCTGATAGTGATCAGTATACAACAAGACAACCCCCATATGTTTGTCATTCAACAAACAACACACGAACGAAGCATCTCTCCAGGTTTATGACCTGATCTTTCTTGATCTCATTTAAAGGCTAGATGGTAGTAACACAAACAAGCCGTTAACACCGGCATTAGCTGGGTTAAACCTCTGGTGGGTGAAACAGATCAACCTTGTCCAGTTGCACAAGATGGTAGTTGTTACCCGTTTTAGTATGTTTACGTTTTTTGGAACACTCTGATAATTAGGCTGTATGATGTTGAGAGTGATTTGGCTGAGCATGTTAAGTGGTTCCTAACAACAGCGTGCCCTACATGTACGTAGCAACCACTAGTATATAAGGTCCGTTTATGACTATCGTTAACATTTGAGCTGCCAAACCTACGGCTCTCCTGGATATATACAACCTTTAACCAATGACAGCCGACAGAAACTACTGTAAACAGTTTAATAACACCGCCAACTGTATTCAACATTCGGCAATAAACAGGCCAATCTATAGGGAAAGAAACTTTTTGTCCTACTGTTCTTATTCGGTCAGAAATTATCCCCCAAAATGAACATGTAACCTTTAAAGGTCTTTACCTCGCATAAAGTTTCCCTGGTACATAATATTGTAGAAAAGGATAATAAACGTGAGAAAGAAAATCGTTTTTACCCCACGATAACCTATTGTATTGTATTGTACTGTTTCTTGTATCGTTTCTCAACTATGTCCCCTTTGGGTCTACGCCACTGCCAAAGTCGACATTATCCTTATCTATAAGAACAATGCGAATTAGCAGCTGACACATTGATTGTTGAAATACATCAATATAACTGCCTAGTTTTAGATTTATAGACAAAATTATGACATAAAGTCGGCCAGTACTGTTTGTTTTCTTCGTCTAAAGTCAGAATTCCATAGTTCATGACTCTTTGTCACCAACAAGTATTTGTACATGACATGTGATGATATTTGTGTGAACTCTGACTGTTGGTCTGTACCCTGTTCACCTGTGACCTTACTGTCGTGTGCATGTCTTCACTGAATGAGGGACTGAGGGACGAACGACGGCCAGGCGATACGTTTGTGTTACATATAAAAACAAACTTGCCGTCCCAATATAGCAGCTTTGTATTAACAAAGAAACAAACTAGAGGTCAACGATCTCATGCCTTCGTCAAAAGATGTTATCGTTATATAACTTAAGAAGGTAGAAGTGATATATTAGTCCCCCTAAATATGGAAGTTGGATTGTGAAAATTACCCCTGCCGATGCAGTCTGCAATCGAGCATTGGGCAAGGGAAAAAACACATGTGCAGGCTGTAAGGCAACACCGCCTGCAGCTACATGGACTATCCCCTCTGGGACTTTCTCCCTCTGGGACAGCCTGTAGCCCATGTGTCACAATGAAGGTAGAGTATCATGGAAGGTAACTGAATTATAGAATTGCTTCATTTATTATGCAAATTAGATCATAATTTGCATAATTGTCATCTAATTATGTCAAGCATCACTTAAGCTACCTACACACCAAATATCAGGACGATCCGTCGACCGGTTATTGAGTTATCCTACTTTAAACATTTTCATACAAATGCTCCTGCAGTTCCAAAGCAAGCCGCTAGGGGGCCCAAACTTATGTCACTTCTTCCCGAGCACAAGACCTATCTACCATCCAAAAATCATGACCCTAGCTCCTCCAGATCACCATATTTCAAAACCGGAAGTACCGCTGCAGTACCATAACGAGCCGCCAGGGGGCCCATATTCCTATCACTTCTAGACCTCATCAAGACCTACCCACCTACCAAATATGAAGACAATCCATTTAAGCCTTCTCGAGTTATACTGTTGACAGACTCACGCACACACGAACGCCCATGAAAACATACCCTTCTTGACGAAGGCAACAAAGCAAACACAAAGCTGGACACTGAGCAGCCCCGCTATGCCTCCCGCCACTTGTGTGTAGTTGACAGGTGGTCCAACACACGCTGACAGGACCCGACTCTCCTTCTACCGAAATTGTAACTCAAACCACGAGCCTAATAATAACACTTCTCACTTCTCTTCTCGCACACCAGACACTGGTGTTAATTTCCAAAAACAGTCTTTTGATGAATGTAGATATTTCCGATGCTTACTCACTCGTTATATAGTCGACGATGACTCATATTTCTCTTGTGTCCCTTTTAGACGCATGTTGATAGTATGGACACAGCTTGAGGTGTGTTTTCGGGAGAACGAGCCCTTAGGGTTAAGTACGCAATTAAGATAGCTAACCCCACTCTCCCGTTCTTACGCGTACACTAACTGCGCACTCTCCCCCAATTACTGCCCGAGCCAAGACCGCGGCCAGCACCAATGCTTGTTCAGGAATTTGAGCGGACAAAGGAACACGGCTAAGCTATTTACGGTCTTTATTCAGAGGTAAGGCGATGCCAAGCGGGTGGTACGCAATGCAAAGGAGTACCCCAGGTAGCATGAACGTAACGCCAGGTAGACGCGCAACATTCACCAACAACGTCAGATAATATAACCTGACCAAACTTGAACACTTATAGTTTACGGTGCATTTTGCAAACTTCGTTACATACTAGCGAAATCTTCAGTTACACGTGCCAATTTTGATCACGTTTACAGCTTGCCGTGGCACTTCTATTGTGTGATACATGTACATGTAATCCCCACCTCTCACTAGAATTTAATCAGACTAGCTATAGAGAATTCTATCCCGCCACATGCTTCTTGTTTCAGCAACTTCTATTATTGGTACACAAGAACTTGAACGAATAGTCAATTCATTGAGCCTCGCCTGCAAATGTTGTTTATTGGTGTTTGTATCATACAGTCCTAATGTTTCAGTTTTTGTATACATAAATGGGTGGTTGATGCTCCCATATTTTATCGTTTTGTGCAAATAAAATGATAAATGATCAGTGTTTCTATAAGGGGAGAAGACGGGAGTAGTCGTGGGAAAGTTTGCCCGACTGCAAAACAAACACGTAAGTTTGTTCCGTCATGTGTTGGTGACCCGAGTTGGTCACTGTCTAGCTGTGCACATAAAATCTGACGTCATAAGCTAATGGTTTAATTAAACACTGACACGGTCGACCCTTTAAACTTTGGGTTTTCTTTCGTTCTGCTACCCATGTCACCCAGCGCCGATCTAGCCATGCCGGCATTTGAATTGAAATGCTGGAAACTAATTGGTTTTGTCAACAGAGCACACAATAAATGTATTCACAGAGTAACGTCAAACCGTATTCGTCTTGATATTTCTTGGCGTTACTTTTTTGTACTTTGTACTGGTCTTGAACTGTATAATCCCACCGCTACCACCAGTGTAATGGTGAGGAGCCTTTATATATGCTACAAATTCGAACAAGGACCATATGTGGTATATCAGACTCTTAAGGCTAGTTATCACATGGGGACAAGCTTCTATATCATCAAGTTAGCGACACGGGACATCTAATTCTCTTTTAAACGACTACTATAGAGTATTTGAAAAACCCTTTGTGGGATTATGTCGTTTTTAACGTTCATATTTTTCTAGCCATGTTTACGCACACTTGTTAGTACCTCCTGTCGAAGACGTGTTTTAGAAAGTTTCTGTGCCCTCTCGTGTTGTCTTAAAAGCTTTCAACAGGAAGCAACTTGCCAACAGGCCGTGTGCGTGTTGAAACATGGGTGCTTGAGTTGAATAGTCTGTCACCCGTCCGGAGACGCTGACCCATTTCTTAGATCAACCTGACTCTTTTGCACAAACTTAGCAACGTTCAGCAAAACACGACAGTACTTGAAATGAAAGGAAGTCCCACTTTATGGTATCACTGTAACCCATATCGCATGAAAAGTGAGTTACCAGTGACTACATTACGCTTTGACATACATGTATGACACATTTGAGTGCTGTAAGCGTTACTGCCATAATTCATGTACCATGCCATTGCCCGCAGTCATACAATGTATCGACTAATGTCAGTTCAAGTTTTGACCCTAGAGTCAAGTTCATGCACCTACCCCCCACCCCACACACGTATTCCTCACATGCCACACCCTGCCATCCCCTGGGTCTCTCTCTCCACTCCCCCTGCCCCAGGGGACATGTTAAGGTATTTCGGGCAGTCACAATGAACATGACGTTCACCTGAACTTGTGAAGTCAGTTTTACCTACCTGTTTAACTGTTCGTGCTATCCAGACGGTTGGTCCTAGGAAAATTCACCTGCCTAGTCCGTCGTGCTGTATAGTATCGCCAGTGGCAACTTGCCGGGCAAAGTTTCACCTTCCCTTTGTTGCCACCAAACAGGGTTATACCATCGTGATAGGAGAAGGGGTGAACATTCCAGCGGACGAAGAATTGCGTTCTCCCAAGTTCAGAATTGGCATATTTAGATTACATAAGCAGAAGCTCGTTCGTTTCACGGATTGCTAGAGACGTTCAAGCAATTCCTTTTGTTTCTACTGTTCTACTGTGTTTTCTATATTGTATATACACAGAGTCACCCCCTTGTTAGATGCAATGGTACCGCCCACCTGTGAAGTTAGTTGGATACTGTTACCTGTTGGCTCCATGGTAACCAAGGGGTCAAACTACCACACCTGTGGGAAACACTGCTACCTGTACAAGTCTTACTGTGTTTCACCAATGTGCTTCAATTGCCATCAGAGGCTTGCAGTTACCACGACAAGTAAAAACAAATACTGGACCCATCGGTATACCAATCTTTACGCTCGTTAAGAAAGACATTCTTTTAAAAAGAGCATGAGGTCTCTTATATTACAGTTCCCGTTTTATATGAATATTCAATTGCTTTATCTCTGGCTTTATTTGAAATTTAGATATTCATCTCATATTAAGATGGAAGATGCTCGAGCACTTAACCACGGAAATAAAAAATACCCTACAGCCGCTCAAATTTAGTTGTAAATGCAGAGTTGTGAAGACGAAAACGTTGCGCTATTATTGGTGCTTGCAGCAGTGAATTAGATAGACATGTATATGGTGTACATGTATATGGTGTACATGCAAGAGCTGTCAGTGCGTTTGAGGCCCCATTAAATGCATGAAATATTTCTCACATAGAAGAGTTTTCTACATTTCATTTTCCATGTTGCACCAGTATTATTATCTGCCAGCTACATGACATCGGGGTTTGAAGAAGATAAATTCATAGGCCGGATGCTTGCCATGAGCACAGTGACATTTCCTCGTTCTGCGTTCAACGGTAGAAGATGATGTAAATACATCATTTCATCACCAACCCGAAAACTACATATTCAAAGGGGAAGACTGGAACTGTTTATTTTCAAACCAACTAGACACCGGTATGCAGAATGTCCAATGAATGTCACTCAACGTGTGTATGGAAAGTAGCCAGACCACGTGTGTTGTTTTTCGACATGAAAAAGCGCCCTCTGGCAACTGAATAAGGCTTTGCAGAGCAATAGTGTTGCAATAATTGTGATTTTACATACCTGCATCCTGTTTTCAATGTTAAATTGAGGCTTTCATATAACTGATGCTAATAATTGTATGGTGTGAATCTGAATGATTATGTTGACAAGGAAATCCGACTGAAATCCTTGACTGATGGGAGATCGAAATGTTTCTGGATAAAGTGACTAAGAGAAGAGGGTCTATGAACAACACATGTATGAGACTCATATCATCATAACTTCTGTAGCTACTAGCATTTCAAAACATTTGGGGGTAAAACTGGAGGTCTACATCCCTAGTCTGTAGACTCCAAAGAACACAAATGAACAGTGTGAAACATCACACAGCCAAAGGATTTTTCGTGATATCTCACCGTTCTATAGGAACTAACGTTATAATCTTGCACGGTACGCAAAGTCTAGAAGACTACCATGATAGGCATTACCGTTTATATGTTTGTGAGTCTTTTCATATTTCTATTTCTACATACTGTTAAAAAATGACAGACGAGGAAGATATACATTCCGCGGTGGCTTTAACATCTCCCCTAGCTATTAGTTTACACGACTGAAAACTAGTGCACTTTGCCTGATTAATTGCACTCTTTATCAATTATTACAGCGTTTTGTTTCTGGGTACAGGCTGTACCTGGAGTGATACATTGGAACGTTACCGTGAAGACAGTATAGGTGTCTTGACAATGTTTGAATGTTTGAAATTTTAACAGATGCTTTGATTAAACCTCTTGTACAGTAATGATCGGAACAAATAAAGACTTGTCAACGTCGTTTGATGATTGTTGAGTGCAAGAAAGAGTTACAAAGTACAAAGCTGTTGTTCATTCTGGAGCTCACCGCCGTGCAGGATGGAACGTTCTGCTGCCGTTTGTCTGTTTTTCGTGATGTGCGCACCCGTTCTGGCGTCAGGTAAAACTTATCAATTAGATGTCTTTTAATTTGATAATAGACTTCTGTGGTCTTGTGCGATTTCTGAGAAGAAAGTTGGTCTGTACATTCAGACTGTAGGAAAATGGAAAACTTTGCTCCCTTTGGATCAACGAATGGCTCCACACAGCTAAAAATCCTACCGGAAGATTTGGGAAGGATCTTAATCTAAAGTAAGTTTATTTGCTAAAGTCCAAGCAGATCTTTAATTTGGGGGCAAAATATCTACGGTTTCTGGTGGCCCCTTGGGCGCCGTGTGATCAGATCTTTTAGGCCCAGTCACAACCCGCCACGGTTTTGCCCCCATGCCCAAAGATCTGCTTGGAGATCAAACATTCCCCTCGTCCTATATGTAATACCCCCGTCACACAGCAGGCAAATCGATCGGCCAACGAGTCTGTGATCTCTAAAATAGCATTTACGGCAGTAATACGCCCGGTGTTCTCTCGATCATCGCGAGATTTTTAGGGATCGGCGGGTGTCAGTTGGCCAGATGGCCAGTTACCAAGCCCCGTACAATTTAACCCTCAAACCACCCAAGGAGGAGGTTTTTGCGACGAATCTTACCGTATGAGGTCAAAACTGACCCCATAATGTTTTGCACGAATACGGTTTTTAGTGTGACTCTTTTTGCGATTTGTATGTATGTATAGTTTCATTTATCTATGCGGGATAGTTTGACATGATTAAGTGTGAATAATTTCTGCTCATTATCATAATTTAATTTAATTTCACTGGAGATCCACAGGCAGCCATGTTGATGACCTTTGACCCCAATTCCATAGGCAACTTAGTCAAGAGTCACAACTATTGAGTTTCCTGATTCAACATTGCGTTCATTCAAAGCATGAGGTCATGACAGCATAAAACATATCATCTGGAAGAAATTTCGGGGACAACAATAGACGCAGATGTCTTAAAAAATGCATAACATTTTCCTGGGGTCAAGTTTGACCCCACTGGACAAGGCATAAACTTTCTAGGATAACTCAATCAATAATGAGTCAATCTCAGTAAAAACGTATGACAACTTACAAGACATATATACAAACAAACTCATCGGAGGAATTTCGTTTTCGACAAGAAATGTCAAAATGAACTTGAACTTTATTTCGTTGCTTTTTGGCCACCTTGGACCACAGCAATACAGTTTTAAAATTACAATTTATTAAATTCACTAAATACAACAAAGCAATACATTGCATAAAACATCTGTACAAACAAATACAAAATATTAAGCATGACAAGAATATAAAACAAATTTACAATGATGTTTACTTAACTATTATTTCAAGAACTTATCTCTTGTTTCGAATGCAGTGTACAGATACTGTCCCAACTGTCTTGTAAGAGAAACAGTTGGTCCGGCTAACAAAGCTATAAATTTGTGGGGATCAGGGTTCTTTGCATAAAAATCGGGAAGTAGTCGCTTCCTTATCATGTTGTAAAAATGGCATTCAAGTACAAAGTGATATTCATCTTCCATGACCCCTTCACCACATAGTTGGCATAATCTATCCATTTTTTCTGTTTTTGTATGCCTTTTTTCTATATTCAATATATGCGCCGAGCATCTCAACCGCGCTATCGCATGTCTGTGGTAAGGATTATTAATTACTTTAAGATAATTTTCAACTACAAATCTAGTTTTCACCATGCTGTAGGTGGCCAGGCGGTGATTGGTTGTGATATCATTTTCCCAATAATCGATTGCCTGTTTTGTCAATCGCTTTTTGAGAATTCCAAGAAATCTTTCTTTATTGCCGACACTTTGTTCGAGCCATGCTTCACTTAGGCCAACACTTAGCAATAGATCACGTACTTTGCTTACCCAATCTCCCCTGCCAACCTGTTCTAATTCAAATAACATATTGTAACATTTTTTAGAGTATCTAGTGTCATTCATTTCTAACAATTTAAGCCAAAATTTGAACATTCTAATTTGTCGCATATGGCGCATATTTATATACGTCTGGGGTCAGTTTTGACCCCATACGGTGGTTTGATGTTTGAACTTTTGGCGAAAAATACGCCCGAAGTTGGAGCTCGTCGACTGTGTGACGCCATGAAGCTGTCCATGGCGAACCGTTATCACTGATAACAATCAGTGTATTCCCGGTAACCTACGTTTTCATTCTATTGTCTTTGCCCGCATGTGTCCTATTGTCCTCAGCCGGGAACCATGCCTTCGAGATCCTCCGTACCGCAAACCAAAGCTATCGGGGAATCGACTTCTTCGCCATCGAGGCGCGGCTGCCGGCCGACGGTCTGTCTGCCTCTGAAGACTGGTGCCGAGACTACCAAAACCTCTGCGCAGACTTCGGCCTCAGACCGACCGGCTGTGGGGAACAATATGCAGTCAACGGTCGTTATGCCAATCACGTGAAGTAAATATGATGTGTGAATCTTATTATGCTGCAGCGTGTGTAATTAGTAGTTTTTTTTTAATCTTGACTGAAGCAATAGCAATATCTGTCTGAATTTTTTCCTAGCACTGAAAAGTCGTTCTCTTGATTTTTGCTGTATTATTAAGAACAAGTGACTGCTTCTTATGACATCCTTTCCAGAGAAACCTGCTGTTGTCCTACCTACCAATGAAAAGGACCCAAGATATATAACCAAGATTGAACGCAGAATGTAGCATTTTACAGCTGAATATCTCACGAAGCGCTTAATTGTCGAAGAATATAAGAAAAATAATTACATTTATTTTGTATTTTTGAGCGAATAAACAATAAACAAACAAAAACAATACTTATGCTTTACGTGAGATTGACGGTCATTTAATGAACAAAAACATAATCATCATTTGTCTTCTACGTAGATCATTTTTATTGCATCGGTCGTGTTTAATTGTTTAGGTATAAAAAAAACTGTTGCTATGTTCCCAGGTGCGTGACTGAGTACAACTCCGACCCCTACATCAACAACGTGCTCGACTGTAACCCGGCCCCCCGTGTCGCTGAAGTGGCGAACTTGGCTTTCTCAGCGGGAGCTACATGGAGGAGGAGTTTCGGGTTTCACGCATGTACCACCGACAGCTGCCATCGCGAGATAGTCGAGAGTCGGAACAGTTTGTACGCCACATACGATGCCTTTCCCGGAGACAGGATTGTGTACACCGTGTGTAGAGGCTCGGCAAGTTAGTATGGTTCGTCGTGACTGTCGAGTAGAAATATATACATACATGCTATATCATATCATATCATATCATGTCATATCATATCATGTCATGTAACACCAATACCAGGGGCGCTTGAACAATGTTTCCTCGCAATACGTCGATAACCATATGTACTGACTGTCACTGGACCACGTTCATGTTTATCTCAGTACTTACTTATGATGTTTCACAGCCGCATGTACCAGCAGTCCGTGTATGAATGGAGGAACATGTCAGAACCAGGTGTTCGGGTACACCTGTAGCTGTAACCATGGTTACACTGGAAACAACTGTGAAACGGGTGAGTGTCTTACATATTCTGTAATATACAATGAAACCAATGATTCTGCCACATCTAGGCGAGTCAGATTTATTATTGTTTGTATGTTAACGTTCACATGCTGCTCGGTCACATAGTGACTCACACACTTGCCCACGCACTCACTCACTCACTCTCTCACACTCGATCACTCACACTCACGCACTGTCTCACACACTCACACTCATAGTCACATACACTCACGCCACTCTCTCTCTCTCTCTCTCTCTCTCTCTCTCTCTCTCTCTCTCTCTCATACACACACACACACACACACACAAACACACACACACTGTACTAAAATACACTCGTACACACGTCTCGCACTGAACGGATGATTCTTTTCAGCATACACACAGTGTGTGTTTGTACCTTATGAGGGATACAAGTTTGCGTTTTGAAGTTGCGTAAAAATGTTATTTCTTAGTTACAAATTTCAGACATCGACGAATGTGCAAGTAGTCCTTGTGTGAACGGAGGGAGTTGCATCGATGGAGTGAACAGCTACACGTGTCAGTGTCCACCTGGCATGACGGGAGACTGTCAGATAGGTGTGTTGGCTCTCTTGTCCAAAAATCACAGCTCAAAATGCTAAATCAAGTATCACACTGTATAAAATGAGTCCATTACAATCTTTTATGACTTAAGTGTCAGCTTGTTCTCCTCATTCCTGCGCCTTACTAATGAAAATTGTTCTTTCTCAAATGACACATTTCGTTACTAGTTGACGATTTAGGTCCTCAGTTATAGTGAGTAAGCAAAAATGTAGACAAGTGTGAGCAAAGACGAGTCTAGTATAGACGAGTGTGTAACCAAACGTGCGTAAGTAAAAATGTTATTTCTTACAAATTTCAGACATCGACGAATGTGCAAGTAGTCCTTGTGTGAACGGAGGGAGTTGCATCGATGGAGTCAACAGCTACACGTGTCAGTGTCTACCTGGCATGACGGGAGACAACTGTCAGATAGGTGTGTTGGCTCTCTTGTCCAAAAATCACAGCTCAAAATGCTAAATCAAGTATCACACTGTATAAAAATGAGTCCATTACAATCTTTTATGACTTAAGTGTCAGCTTGTTCTCCTCATTCCTGCGCCTTACTAATGAAAATTGTTCTTTCTCAAATGACACATTTCGTTACTAGTTGACGATTTAGGTCCTCAGTTATAGTGAGTAAGCAAAAATGTAGACACGTGTGAGCAGAGACGAGTCTAGTATAGACGAGTGTGTAACCAAACGTGCGTAAGTAAAAATGTTATTTCTTACAAATTTCAGACATCGACGAATGTGCAAGTAGCCCTTGTGTGAACGGAGGGAGTTGCATCGATGGACTGAACAGCTACACATGTCAGTGTCCACCTGGCATGACGGGAGACAACTGTCAGATAGGTGTGTTGGCTCTCTTGTACAAAAATTACAGCTCAAAATGCTAAAAATTAAAATCAAATATCACACTGTGAAAAATGACTTCATTACAATCTTTTATGACTAAAGTGTCAGCTTGTTCTCCTCATTCCTTTGTACTAATGAAATTTGCTCTTTCTCAAATGATACATTTCGGTATTAGTTTACGATTTAAGGTTTCCGTCCTCCAGATATAGACGAGTGTGTGAGCAACCCTTGTTCTAACGGTGGAACGTGCGTGGACAAACTGAACGGCTACTCCTGTGTCTGCCCAAAAGGTGCTGACGGTCAAAACTGCGAAGCACGTATGTACCTAGAAGATACATTGAATCACTAAATGATTTATTTAGATAGCCACAATGTCTGACTGTAACATGTTACTTCTCAGTCACATTCGGGTGTTCAGCTGTAACGTTACACTCGGAAAGACTGTGACGTTGACTCAATGTGCGAAGGTAAAATAATCTAATCCAGTGCTTGTTTGAACTGACATTATATAGGACCTTGCATTGGTTTTACATACCACAAGACAAAGTTCTGTGGGTCTTCCTCACTTGGTATATTCCAAGATGTCTATAATCGACCACATGCACTCAGTGTCAATATAGCCCATAGGCTCATAATCTCCAACTGCCGCAGATCTTTTGGTAGCCAAGACAGTATCCAATAGGCTACCGAAGCCTGCAGGAAACTGACGAAAGATATGCTTGGAGATTACGAGGCTCGCTAAGATAAACAGAATTACATGCATCCTTTGTTTAATTTTCGCAATGAACTGTGAATGTCCACACCTGTTCTAGTGCTGGATGCAAGCGGATGTTACCAGTTCTCCTCCATTGCCTCCTCCTATGATGACGCGTACCGGTCGTGTGGTGCTGAGGGAGGGTTCCTGGCGGATGTCCGCAAGGCCGAACAGCAGCATCTGATTGGTCAAAGCATCGCTGCCGGAAGTACCGTCTCCCACTGGATTGCCGGGAAGGTTCTACCGGTTACTCTCGCATACAGCGATGGATCTGGCATTTCAGGTTCGAATGTTCAGCGGTTCTGTATCAGTTTCGAAGATAACCACTTAAGGCCATTGGGCAAAGACAGTCGGTTGAGTAACTAATTGGTCTCAGACACAACAATTACATTACACATATTCTAGAAAAGTGACAAATAAACTCATAAGTTCAATTTAATAATGCAGTTTCCTACTGAGACAAAGATGCCAAATACTGTATGTAGTGTTTGTGTCAATGATTTCTTTTTTACCCGGTAGATGAGTTACAGTGGTCGTCCAGCGAGCCAGCCACACCCTGTGATCTGTGTCTGCTGTTGGACAGCTCAGACAACTATCTGGCTAAGACCACGTCATGCACGGAACTTCATAATTATGTCTGCCAGTCGGGTAAGTTTTCCATTTGAGTGCTTGAGTCTCCATGACAGCTATAAGACATACACCTAGTCCTATAATATGGAAAAGTAAATAGTCGCATAACGTCCCGCAGGTTCTGCATCTGAATTAGTCAACTTTTCAGTCAGCTTAGCTTCTGTTGTTATCATGAGAGAGGATCATTTTCGTAATTTTAATATCATTACTTACAATGTCATGCCACACATTTTGATATATGCCCTTCCATATTGGTTCAAAGAAATTCGTATTTTGTAATATGAAATGGTTGGTCTTGGCTTTTTACTGCAGAACCTAAGCCATGTGGACAGAACGTCTGCTACAACGGAGGAAACTGTACCTCCTGTTTTGATGAATCCTACAACTTCTGCGCATGCCCCGACGGTTTTGATGGGAAGTTTTGTGAGACAAGTGAGTATTTAGTTGCTTGTCGTGGTGTACACGTTCTATATACAGTCACTGTGTTAACTCCGTATCCAGCTCAATTTCATATCAAATACTTCTGTGTATGAAAAATGACCACGTTACAAATCTACAAAACACACACACACACACACACACACACAAAACAAAATACATGTACCAAGGATTTCAGCGAACAAAAAAATGTATACATCAAACAAAATCCGGTAGGAACTGTATCAATTTTTATCCCTGAAGTTGTCCGATCTTGGTGTTGTTTTGTGTGACAGATGTTGACGAGTGTGCCTCGTCTCCGTGTCAAAATGGCGGACAGTGCCTTGATGAGGTAAACTCTTTCCGCTGCTGGTGTCCTACAGGCTATAGTGGAGACCTCTGTGAAATAGGTAAGAACTATGACACTACAAAATAATGCTGCACTGTTGTTTGAATAAATCGTTTTAGATAAGTTATGAAACAGCGTCACGAATTAATACTGTTTCATGTCTTACGATGGCACTCTTAAAACCTTGATATCTTCGCAGACATTGACTGGTGTGCAAACAGTTACTGTCCTTTTGACTGGACCTGTCAGGACGAGATCACCCACTTCACGTGTCATGGTGAGAAACATTGCAACGACATGACTTACTTAAAATATTCTACAAGCTCACATAGACGCGCGCTGGCACACAATGTCACGTACACACATTGCCATAGATGGAAAGGATAGATGGATATATAGAATCAAAGGCTGCTTTTGGGAATAAAGTGTCATCATTGATCCTCATCTCTATTTATTACAGTAAAAATTAAATCAAAAGAAATATTTCCTATCACATCCAACGTTTCACATGCCTGGTAAAGTACGACATGAGAGGCATAGAATACTCAAATGAAATGACTAAGTCATTAATTCTACATGACGACCTACATTTTTATGTTTTTGTGTATAAGTGACGAAGTACCTTTAAAAGACCATTGCGTCCGAGCATATTGACACCAGCGATAATATAAAAATAGTCGTGTGACAAATATGAGTGATCTATTGAACATACATTTTTCTGTTCATTGACAACCTCTAAACTAATGATATCCCGTACACAGCACCAAGTACCGGGATACCGATGAAAGGATCCTACAGGTGCACCAGCGACTCCTGTCCGGACGGCATGCGCTGTGCGCTGGACGGACCAGGCTCGTTCTCATGCACGATCGAGTGATGACGACTGTGAAGCTCACTGGCGATTGATGGATCTGTCACAAGCGCTGAATCTATATAGTCTATATGAATTAGTCAAGGATATCTTAGTAGACATTTGATTTACATAAAGGTCGAAACACAAAAGAAATTGGTTTTACATGTACTTTAAATGCAGGAACTTTTGACGTTGGTTTTATTTTCGCGGATTTTACGGTGACCTCTTACCGCGAAATCATAACACCGCGAATATGTAATGAAGTGGAAACTTCAAATTCGATTTAAGAGATGAAAAACTATCTTTGATAGTCACAGATTGTTGGTATCTTTCAGGGCTTATAAATGTTCTTACTGAGCGTTGATATATCGTAAAGATGTATTAAAGATTGTCGATCTGTTGATTGCTTTGGTGGATCAAAATACAAGCTACATGTGCTGTTGCAGTGAAAAAAAGAGGTGCTCTTGCGTTTGCTTGATTATTGATATTTTTGTTTTGCTTTTTGGTCTTAGGACTCATAATAAATTAGAATATGGTTAATTTGACAATATCAACCCGACTTCATTATGATTCGTAGTACTGTACTTAGTACCACCTTTCAAACCTTAGAATACACGACGCCTAAACAAAAGATCAGACGTCGTCATATCAACTTGACAACTTTCGTAGTTCTTTTCATAATCCCTTTTTAGTGTATATATTGCTGATTGACCTAGTCCCTTTCTCTCGTTTTTTAAAATCAAACACTAAGTTAAGATAGCCATCAATTATGATGGTTGTCAGATAAAAAGAGACGAAAAGTGATTGACACTCTGCATACAAACGGCTAATATCTATTGATAATTTATGATGAACACGGGAACACTTCTGATATTTCACAGTTCCACACTTACATCAGTGTGGGATATTGTATTCATCAGCCAACCAACAATTTTTAGGAAGTCATAACGATCGCAGGCCAAAATCAAGTGGACAGAATAGCACGTGCACGTCCTGTGTATTTAAGGCCTTGTCACTTTGAAAGCCTTAAACTAAGAAAAACTACCCAAACTCTGACACGGAGCCCTTTGTTTTGTCTCTTGCTATCTCTAAAACCTATGGGATTCTCTTATCATCGTCATGGTGTTTGGCGGCGTTTTTCATTGACAATGCTGCGATATATTTGATGCAGGCCCTCCTCCTCAGAAGTCGTTCGATATTACATAGGTAATCAGGTCATTGGATAGGTCAAAGGTCATGTAGCAGCAGCACATGTGCAGACGTGCGTGTTTTGTTTCATGCGTTTCTCTGCGCTTGACTTGAGGATTTTAAAGGATCTGATTTTCTTCTAACATCAAAACTGGCCCAAGACTGACCCAAAACGTAAAGGAGGAACCGTGACTACACAGACCTCTGCTGTTTGTGGAGAAAAGGTATCAAATATTTTGTTTCGTGCTTGCCCCCCTCCCAACCCATGGTGTGTATAAATCGTAAAGTTTTGTCGAAGAGATAAGTTTTGAGCTCCTGACTGCTTATCTTCATTACATGCCGCTGCTCACATGTAGATTAATGGATTCTTTGCATGAGTTAAGAGATTTTTGAACTCTATTGTTTAACTGGTCACTGGTGATATCGTGTCTCCAAAATAAGTTGTTCGCTCTGTGTGTTACATATTTTGCATGTTTAACGATGGCCGGGTTTCTTTTATTTATTTGTACGATGTAACAGTCCAAGACTAAGGAGAAGCTGTGTATCAGCTGATTACACGAAATCTTACAAACGTTAATTCTTCTTTACAGTTCAGCAATCAGCACTATTGTTGTGGACATCATACTTGAGGTAGATTATCCAACTTCAAGATGGTCCTTAAGAAGGTTGACAACAGGATCCGTGTGTTGATAGAGAATGGTGTGGTACAACATCACAGAGGCCTGTTTGTCATCGTGGGAGACAAGGGAAAGGACCAGGTGTGGATTTAGTGTTACAACTTACAACTTACAAGTATCATGTACTAGCTTCCTCATAATAGTCACATAATTTGGTCACTTCAGAGATTTGTGATATTCTAACATTACACATAACTATAAGTCATATCACACAAAACTATAGGTCCTCCAACATTGAATTTTTCATGAATATCAGTCTTTATTCAGGAAACAATGTTACTGGTTTGAAGTATAATGAAAATTATTCATTGTCACAACAACTTCAAATTTGCATTGCTGTATTGGTGGACTGCCACTTGGTAATACATGTATATAACACACTAGTTTTGTAGTGATAGTGGAAAGTTCATGAGGCTTTACTAGTTATTGGTTGATGATTTTTACTTACGGCAATTCCCCAAAAGCCTTTTCACACGGATTAATGAAATGCTGATATTTAATCCTGTTGTCACCTACAGGTAGTGATCCTGCACCACATGTTGTCGAAGGCACAGGTCAAGGCACGGCCGTCTGTTTTATGGTGTTACAAGAAGGAGCTTGGATTCAGCACGTAAGTCAAGGCTCAGCTTAGAATGGCACAAATGTACAACTGCAGCTATGAATAAGTTGTACTGCTTCTCGTTGATAAAGCACAAAAAGTAGATTGGCTCTATCTACCAGCATAGAGAAAAAAATGTCTAAATGGAGGGTAGTGGGTCAGGTTTTAAAATATATACATACATTGTGTATACATAACTGATAGTTAATGACATATTACATCCCTGTAATGTTAAAAGAACTTGTTTGTGAAATAACTTGAAACGATAAATTGTATAAAGAAGTTAAACTGTTCTCTATTTTTTCTCTCCTTACAGACATCGTAAGAAGAGAATGAAGCAGCTCCAGAAGAAGATCAGGAATGGAACCCTGGATGTGAAGGAAGACGACCCATTTGAACTGTTTATAGCTGCCACAAATGTCCGCTACTGTTACTATGCCGAGACCCATAAGATTCTTGGAAACACATATGGCATGTGTGTGTTACAGGTAAATACACAACTCTTTGATGATAGTAGATACAAATTCATATGTGTTTTGGTGATACCCCTGAGGTATCATTCTTAATTTAGTATGTATAAAGAGAGAAATTAAACTTCAGGTTTTGTTGATTTCCAAGGTTGTTCAAAAATAAGTTTGTTAAGATGGATTTTTTTCCTTCTTGCAGGACTTTGAAGCTCTGACCCCCAACCTGCTGTGCAGAACCATTGAAACAGTGGAGGGTGGAGGCA
Source organism: Branchiostoma floridae x Branchiostoma japonicum (assembly GCA_013266295.2). Lineage (NCBI taxonomy): Eukaryota > Metazoa > Chordata > Leptocardii > Amphioxiformes > Branchiostomatidae > Branchiostoma > Branchiostoma floridae x Branchiostoma japonicum. The sequence continues at coordinate 10,421,194 of CM023824.1, forward strand.
TCGCCTGTCTGCTGCTGAGGAGTATGAACTCACTCCGACAGCTGTACACCATGGCTATGGTAGGTGGGCTGGAGTTTGGAAGGGGCATAGCACACATATACATGTACCATGTGCGGATTTGTGAATTATAGTGTGTCTTTGCGTATGTGTCAGTCTGTCAGATATTTTCTCTGACAGTGGAGTGACGCCCACCGAGCCTCTTCGGCTAATCTGTCTAAATGTGTGCCAAAAACACACTACGGATTTGGTGAGCCAATGGGTCAACATCTGCACATTTGCCACCAAGAACCGTTAATTTTTTTTTTTCCTGTCAGATATTGAGAGTATGGCTCACCAAATACTAAATACAAGTGGTTACATATAGCTGTTATAGTAGATGTTATAAAGGTATCATAATGGAATTACATCCCATTGAATACAAATAAATATCAGTCTCATTCTTACATCTCAGGATGTACATTCCCGGTACAGAACAGAGGCACACAGAGATGTGGTGGGGAGGTTCAATGAAAGGTGATTTTATCTTTTTACATTTGACCACTATTGAAGACAGTATGTAGACAGTATTTTAAAATTTGATGATAAGAATACCAACTTTTGATTTTTTTAATCAACCTCTGCATGTAAAAGAACCCAACACACTTATTTAAAAGAGTAAGGGTGACCTGGTGTCCTTGACTAAAAATACCAGCCATAGCAAAGAGAAATCTAAAATTTTCAAATTTTCACTTTGTGAAAAATCAAAATAAACAAATAAACAAAGCCACATTGCACTACTGTCTATGCATCATATGCCACGTCAATTGAGGATGACAATAGAAAAAGAAGCAAATCTTTTTAGTTGGCTTTTCAGTTATCTCCAACCACAGCTACATGTTGTTGAGTCAGTATGCCATGACTTGTCACAGGTTTCTGCTGTCCCTGTCGTCCTGTGAGACCTGTATGGTGATAGACGACCAGTTGAACATCCTCCCCGTCTCCTCACACATCCTCAACATCTCAGCTGTGCCATCCAGGTCAAAGGTAAGTCATAGCTCTCACTAGAGTTGTCAGTCCTCATGACTTCCCCATCCTCAAGAAATTTCCAGAAAATTTGAATTGTGAAATAAAAGAAATATTTTCCCAAAGTTTCAAACTGCCAGTATGATGGTTTTTAATGTAAATTCTTATCCTAACAAAGAAAAATGTTAGTAGTGTTGCTGTTTTCTTTCATATATGCATGTGTAATTAGCAAGAAAACTGTAATTTGCAACTACTACAAATCTACAAAAGTTTTGTTCTTTGTGAGGCTACAAGTATTACATCTACAACCATATACATATACTGTACATGAATTGTACATGTATCCGAGTCCAACCCTACCTACATGTACCAGTAATACATGTACTAGTTGTAATGGTCTACTTCAAAGTCAATGTATACATGTTATGTCTACACTTCTCCACAGGAGGACTCCCTGAGCCCAGCAGAGGTGGAACTGAAAGGCTTGAAGGAGTCCCTGCAGGACACCCAGCCTGTAGGCTCACTGGTCAACTGCTGCAAGACTCTGGACCAGGTAAGGATAGGTCTACCTCTACATGGCCACTATCACATTACTCTGTCCATTCATGTGATATTATAGCTCAAAATTATTGACTTGCCGTGGACTGGAAGTAGTCTTCTTGTTGTGACTGCTTCTTTTTCAGTAGATATTGCATGGTATTGATGAGTCTTGTTTCTCTGATAACTGAATAGGCCAAGGCTTTACTGAAGTTTATTGAGGCCATCTCGGAGAAGACACTGAGGAGCACAGTTGCCATGACAGCAGCCAGGGGACGGGGCAAGTCTGCAGCACTGGGGCTGGCCATAGCAGGGGCTGTGGCATTTAGGTAATCATGATTTGCCACCAACCTCTCATGCATGTTAGAGCTCTTGCAGTACCTGTATGTGGTGCTAGGTGTAATTTATCCATCAGTGATACAAGTATTATACAACATGTACTTTGGTACAGGCTCACGAGAAGCCATATTTCTTAACAAAGATGTTTTTTCCTCTCTATGTCAAGAATAGCCTACTGTTAGTTGCAAAAGCTGGATAAAGATTGCTGTGTAGTGAAAATGCACATTCAAGATAGAAAAGATACATGTATTTTCTGGACCCTTCTGCCATGAAACCCACACAGAAATGTAAATGTCCTGTTCTCTTTCAGCTACTCCAACATCTTTGTGACTTCTCCCAGCCCTGAGAATCTGAACACCCTATTTGAGTTTGTCTTTAAGGGATTTGATGCCCTGGACTACCAGGTTAGTGTTTTCCTCTCTTCTGTCGCCATTTGTTGAACAATTTTGCATGGAAAAAGTGGTCAGGGAAAAGTTCTTGGATATTGGTATAAAAGTTCTTACAATATTGAAAAATTCAAATTGAATAGCCTGTATTTTTATCTGACAGCAAACAGAAGCAAACAACTTGTACATGTTTGTCACTTTGTTTATAACACAGGAGAACATGCACAAGAAAACAGTTACTCAAGCAACTGGATAGATTTTGACTGTGACTGGCAAAAAGTAGTGAATGCTACTCTGACAGTTTTCAAAATGTATCCAGTTGCTTGAGTAACTGTTTTCTTGGTGTATCTCATGACCTGGATGTGTAACATTCATTGACGTATACAGGAGCACATGGACTATGAACTTGTCCAGTCAACAAATCCGGACTTCCACAAGGCTGTGGTCAGAGTCAACATCTATAGAGAACACAGACAGACTATACAGGTAAAGACATGGGTGATTTCTTTTTACTCAACTTTTGTTTTCTGTAGATCAGAGTAACCCAGTTTGGACCATCTGTATCAGTGTTCTGTACATGTACTACTTGTGTTGTTCCACCAGCATAATGAATGAAAGAACTATTGTACATTCATGCCTCAAAGGGCATGGTTCAGGTCATCTATATGTTTATGACCTAATAAACAAATATAGGAAAGTATAGACAACAACACACAAGTTAAACATAGTATATATAGTAGACAAAAGTGTTATTCATAATGACTTACTTATTTCTTTGACACATATGCATCCCCCCCCCCCCACACACACAGTACCTCCACCCCAGCGATGCCCAGAAGCTGGGGCAGGCGGAGCTGGTGGTGATTGACGAGGCCGCCGCCATCCCCCTCCCCCTGGTGAAGAGCCTCATGGGACCTTACCTGGTCTTCATGGCTTCTACTGTCAATGGGTGTGTACATTTTAGACATTTCTTATTGTTCCAAATACACCACTGTGCCTTCTGGTTGGACAAAACTCACAGTGTGGACAAAACTCATGTAAATGGAAGATACTGTTTTGAATGAATATGATGTATTGTTTGTGAGGTTTGATTTTTTTTACTGTCTTTGACAAATACATGACTCTTGTATGAATGATCTTAGCTGTATTTAATTTGTATTTGTTAAGGCAGAATAAGTTTTTAGAACATAACACAGTCGTTAAAGATTTTTCAGCTTGCAGTTTTCTTCTGCTGACAACCAGCATAGGTCAACATTGGTAGATAGTATGTTAAGTTGTTGGTATGTAATATAAAGATGGAAGGAAACAATGTTCAAATCCCCCATTCCCCCCAGATACGAGGGCACAGGAAGGTCCCTGTCCCTGAAGCTGATTCAGCAGCTCAGACAACAGAACGCGACCTTCGGTGGTAACGCAGAAGCTAAGGCAGCTGCTGCCATGGCAACCAAGACTGAGGGCAGGGCCAGTGCTACAGGTGAATCTCCATTACTCTTCTCTGCAGTCTCATCATAGATGATAAGATCAAAACAATGTTTAACGGTGCACACACCAATTCTTCCGCGACCGGGGTCCGTGGTAGTGCGCGGTAAAAAATTGACGAAAGGGTTTCGAGGGTTCAGGTTTGAGTTCACATTTCTCATAATCTGCTGCGAAATGGCATTAACTAGTAAGATGGCTGAAAAGTATAAGAAGTGGTGTGTTTTGGGTGAAATTTGCTTTTGGATCCGAGGCTTACTTCCGGGTATCCCTCCGCCTTGAATGTGGTGCGGCGATTTGACCCAGATTTACGTTTCATGCGTTCTGTGGGTGCTCTTGCTATGCCTCGCGGGACGAGGTATTGCGAAAATCTCAGTGTTAGGATTTCCTTTATACTTTTCCTGCTTATACACAAAGGTTTTCTCTTTCCGACAATATCAGTCGTTTGGGTAGCTAAATTATGGGTGATGGGTTTAATTCCAAGCGAAAATGGCCAATTTTTCGCATGATTTTTCATAGGAAAATCCTTTTCCCCCCTAAAATTTATCAAAATTTAAAAGGTTAAAGAAAGTGAAATTCTGTTGTTATTGTAGCTAGAGAGATATCCTTCATTTCCATACACAGTGTTTTTTCTTCAAAATTATTTCCTGAAAGAGACGGTCGCTAGACTTGAGGGTGTGCAGAATCGAATTGAGTCCCAAAATAAACTGGGGTGTGCCCCCTTAAACCGACCCGTCCTGCAAAAATTAGTGGCAATGAAAGCCGACAAATTGATTTTTCCCCAGTAAAGTGTGTACCCTTCATCCAACCACAGAAAAAAAAATTCGGATTTCGCAATTTTTTTAATGTATATACAATGTCATAAAATGCGCTGATTTGCCCCCCTCCCCACGTCCCCCCCCCCTGAACACGGTCATACAACCTTCAAAGTGCCTCCACTAAACACCGATGACGTCATATTTTCCAAGACGCCGTTATTTGTATCCTCCTATTCCCTGGGGAATTGGAAATCACATATGTGGGTTTGCCAGTGAGTCCTATACTGGAGAGGAGACGTTTTTAGGTGAAAAAATGTCCTCGATGACGTCACTGTCGCAATTCCCTTCCAAAGCACGTTTCAACTTCGGTATCGCACTAGAATTCAACTTTCAGACAAATAAATCACAGCAATCAGAAGATACATCCCAAGGCTTGTATATCCCATCGAGACCGACACCAAACTACACAGCCTTGTGCCAAAAGATGAACATTTATACCGTCCTAGCCGCTAGAAGGACAGAGCAGGATTCCATCCTGACCACATATCCAACATTTAGCTTCATTTCCCTGCAAAACAAAATGAATCTTGGCAGCAGAAACGCTTGGGTGAGATAGCTAGGTTTATTCTCTACCAGATATGACCAAAAAATTAAAATCTAACTGTTTCCTGCCGACGTACGGAACTAAAAACCATCTCGTTCTCACTTAAAGAGATCGGCTAGAGGTGGGCATTGTGACGTCATCAGCTAAACTACGTTCTTTGTGGTTTACACCGTTTATTGTAGTCAGAATTAGAAGAAATTGCTACTCCATCGCAAGAATACCACTCTGCCTTTCCTTTACAAGGCTATACTTGTTCATTAGACATAGTTTCATGGAGTAAAACCTCTTCAAAAGAATAAGGGCTTTGTGACGTAATTTCCATTATGTGTGTGAATGGAACGCACCCGTGGAGGCGCAAAAAGAGCCTCCCGACATGGTAACTTTCAACCACCTGTTACTCGTGAAGGAAAAGTCGCAAACAACTCAAACTTGGCAGGGTGATAGAATATGACATGGTAAATTAAAAACCAATGTTAATTAAGATCTGACGTACTTAACGGTGCACACACCAATTCTTCCGCGACCGGGGTCCGTGGTAGTGCGCGGTAAAAAATTGACGAAAGGGTTTCGAGGGTTCAGGTTTGAGTTCACATTTCTCATAATCTGCTGCGAAATGGCATTAACTAGTAAGATGGCTGAAAAGTATAAGAAGTGGTGTGTTTTGGGTGAAATTTGCTTTTGGATCCGAGGCTTACTTCCGGGTATCCCTCCGCCTTGAATGTGGTGCGGCGATTTGACCCAGATTTACGTTTCATGCGTTCTGTGGGTGCTCTTGCTATGCCTCGCGGGACGAGGTATTGCGAAAATCTCAGTGTTAGGATTTCCTTTATACTTTTCCTGCTTATACACAAAGGTTTTCTCTTTCCGACAATATCAGTCGTTTGGGTAGCTAAATTATGGGTGATGGGTTTAATTCCAAGCGAAAATGGCCAATTTTTCGCATGATTTTTCATAGGAAAATCCTTTTCCCCCCTAAAATTTATCAAAATTTAAAAGGTTAAAGAAAGTGAAATTCTGTTGTTATTGTAGCTAGAGAGATATCCTTCATTTCCATACACAGTGTTTTTTCTTCAAAATTATTTCCTGAAAGAGACGGTCGCTAGACTTGAGGGTGTGCAGAATCGAATTGAGTCCCAAAATAAACTGGGGTGTGCCCCCTTAAGGCAATCTTACAAAAAATATTGGAGCTGTTATAACTCTCTATTCACAAATTCTGCAATCAATAACAACAATATAACAATGACTATAGACTAAGGAAAGATTTGTCATATTGTTCTTTCATACTGGTGAAGTACCCATTAATTGCCTCTGTTTCAAAGTTTTAGAAAGTTTCACATTTTTGATAATTGATTGAAGAATGTGTAAGAAATGCCCACGTACCTTATTTTTCCCCGCAGGCCGGACCCTACACGAGCTGGTGTTGAACGAGTCCATCCGTTACGGCAGCGAGGATCCGGTGGAGGCCTGGCTGAACCGCCTGCTGTGTCTGGACGTGTCCAGCGTTCCCAGGGTGCACTCTGGCTGTCCCATCCCTGCCAGCTGTGACCTATATCCTCTACATGCATGTTAACAATAGCTACTGCAAAGATGGCAAGCACGTTAAAGTAAAGGAAAAGCATGTTACGCCTTGGCAGAGGTTTCAACTTTCAGAGTTTTGTGGATGATATTGTAGAAGAGATTGATGGCACATTAGAAATACAGTCAAACCTGCCTAGGCGGCCACCTCTTCAAGCCGGTCACCTAGCCATCGCAGCCGCTTTTTCTCGGTCCCAAAAATTTTCCCCATTGATGCAAGCATTAAGCGACCTGCCCAGGGCAGCCACCTGGCCAACGCGGCCGCGGCCACAACGAATTGGGTCTGCCCATGGCCCAATCCCTTTCCATGGCGGCCAGTCGACGGGGTCATAATCCTTTAAATTTTTCAAACAGTGGCGACATTGATTCTCAAACCGACCAGTTTGTCTTGGGTTTCTACTGCCGGGCGATGTTTTCGTCTATGGACAAAGATGGCCTCTGCTGGGTCATTTTGTGTCAATGGAGCAGTCTACTACGTAATATGGGTGGGAATTTCAGCACGCTGTAATTGGTCTCGACAAAATTAAAACTTTTTCGGTACGTGCCCGGAAGTGCAGTACTGTACTCTATTGTGCGTGGTTGTTATCCTTGGTTATAGTGGGTTAAATTGTGTTTTGGAAAGATTAAAGTTACTGTGCTACAGTTTGTATCATCCGTGCTGTCGATGTACTGAACTGTACACCGTAGATAGATATCGATTAAACCGTGAATACACTCACAAGGGGCTTACAGCCGGTATCCGGTCGGTAGCCTGTCAAAGCGCTCGAGAATGTTGATACCGCCGTGTGTACTCAATAAATTACAGCACAGTATGTAATTGAATTTGATCAATCGAATTTGAAAACATTGCTTCATTTGCCAGAAACTGTGAAGTTTAGGCCCCGGGAATCTAAAGATACCTGCAGTATTTGACATTGAAACACCTCGAATCGGAGACCATTAACTCTCAGTCATGTTGTGAGTCGGGAGAATCGACCCTCTTCAAGCAGGTCACCTGTCCAACGCGGCCGCTTTTCTCCGGTCCCCTGGGTGACCGGCTTGAGCAGGTTTGACTGTATAACATCTTTGGTACACTTGGTAAAGATTAGGTTGAAAGCAATATGCATATGTCAATGAAGGTTAGACATCCAGGTAATGAAAGTAACAGTTACTCAATAATAACAAGGCAATAGTTACTCAAGCAACTGGATAGATTTTCAACTGGATAGATTTTCAAAGTCTGTCCAGTTGCTTGACTAAATGTTACCTTGGCAAGATTTATTTTCTTTGTACGAGTCTCTCTATGCTTGAATGTGTCCATTCCTTAACCCCTCCCCACATACTATGTGAACAGAGACACTCTGTTCTGTTACCACAAGGCATCTGAGGCTTTCCTACAAAGGATCATGTCCATATATGTGTCTGCACATTACAAGGTATGCCGTGTATGGATTAAATGAATCTCAAATGTTCAGTAGCTTGATACAAAACAATATGGAAAGGTTGCAAAACAGGATTTTATCAACTTTGTCATGTGCTTTGGTTCCTTTATTGGAGGAAATAAATATCAATTGGCTGTTTTCTACGAGTTGATAGGACTAACACGGATAATCAGCGTAGTTTGAACACCTGTATGTTTCCAGAACACCCCTAACGACCTCCAGATGCTGTCAGATGCTCCAGCTCACCACCTGTTTGTGCTGCTGCCACCTGTGGATCCTGACCAATCAGCTCTGCCAGAAGTACTGTGTGTAGTTCAGGTAGGGTCACTTCAGTACACTGTAGCTGATTGGATACTGCTAATTGTAGTCTTTATTGATTGCCTGAATTTCTTTAGTTCAGGTACATTCACCCATAGCAACAAATATGTACATACAGACAAATAGACTAAACATATAACAATTCTAAGAAAAAGTTAGATCTTGAGTTAGAGCATACATTACTCGGCAGAGAGGTTTTCTGATTACTAAACCATCTGAAGATTATGTAACTCTGACAGAAGTCTGTTGTCAAGTACATAGAACTAGGCAGAAGTCAAACTGTGTCTCAATTGCAACATAAATGTATTCACTGTGATGTTTACAGTATATTGAAATCTCACATCCATACATACATCTATCCATTTGTCTATCTGTTCCATGTATCCATCCATCCATCTATCCCTTTATCCAGGTGTGTTTGGAGGGAGAGATCTCTAAACAGAGCATCATGTCAGGCCTGAGCCGTGGCAAGAGGGCGTCAGGTGACCTCATACCCTGGACGGTGTCCCAGCAGTTCCAGGACACAGAGTTTGCAAGTTTGTCTGGTGGCAGGGTTGTCAGAATAGCCACACATCCAGACTACCAAGGGGTAAGTGCTGTCCAGCACTTGTCTGACCATTGTGCTATAACAGTACTTCACAACAGATCTGCAAGTGTATATTGCCATGTATGATAAACAAAGAAATGAAAAGTCGAATTTGTGTTAGAACATAATGAGACCTTCGCATTCCTGAGTCTGACGTTTTGTACCCAGAAGTAAAAAGATAATTTGATAGTGTATGCAAAAGGTCATAACATTCAGACAGCTTCATAACTCCCTATGCGTGTTCCAGATGGGTTATGGGATGCGAGCCCTACAGCAGCTGGACATGTACTACCAGGGGAAGATCCCCAGTCTGTCTGAGGACACAGGCACAGCACAGGGGCTGCCTGCTGTGGACAAGGAGGTAATGTGGGAGGGTGTTCTGTTGCAGTAGGACAAAAGATTGTGTGAGCTAGACAGATTTTAGGGAAAAATGCAGAATCATGTACCCATCCATAATCCATGGAAATGAATGAGACAAGTCTATATATACATTGTATGGCTAAGTATGTCCACTAAACAATAAAGGAGAAACGGTTGTCTACATATACATAGGATTGGAGATCTGCATGTTTTTGACTTTAAAACTTGTGAACAACTTACTATTAACCACTGATGCAAATTGATAACCTTAGTTTGTTCTAGATAGGTCTTTTTTTTTCCATGTAAAACATAGTTAGGAGTGCTAGAAGTCAAATCCTGTGCAAAATTTGACATCTGTGGTGTTCTGTTCTAGACTGTGTCCCTGTTGGAGGAGAAACTCGGTCCCAGGAAGAACCTGCCGCCCCTGCTGTCCAAACTGAGCGAGAGACCAGCAGAGAGGCTGGACTACCTGGGGGTGTCCTACGGACTGACTACCCCACTGCTCAAGTAAGGCTGTTTTTTGATAACTCAAGAGTTTTTGTCATATTTTGTCACGTTAGTCTTTTACTATTTGTCTGGATTCATTTTCAACAACAAAGTTTGTCATATAAACTGGTGAATTATAAATACTGCAGTGCCTGAGTATGTACTTCAACTTGGTCTTGACAACTTTCTTTGCATGTTTTTTGTAGGTTTTGGAAGAAGGCAGGATATTCTCCAGTTTACCTGAGGCAGACTCCTGTAAGTGTCTTTACAAATGTGTTTCCTTTAGTAAAACAAAAGACATTTCTGTGACCTAGACCCTATATGTAATAGTTAGTGATAATCAGTTCAGTACCAAGGAGAGGTCCTGTTACAGATATGTAGTAGTTCGTGATACTCAGATCAGTACCAAGGAGAGGTCCTGTCACAGACAGGTTACAGCTAGTGATAATCAGTTCAGTACCAAGGAGAGGTCCTGTCACAGATATGTAGTAGTTAGTAGTTTGTGATAATCAGTTCAGTACCAAGGACAGGTCCTGTCACAGACATGTTACAGCTAGTGATAATCAGTTCAGTACCAAGGAGAGGTCCTGTCACAGATATGTAATAGCTGCAGATAGTTAGGCAATGAGAGAAAAAAAAGAGACTGGTTGATAATATTTGAAGTCACATTCATGTAGTAATTTGTCTATGTCTGGATACACACAGGTAAATGTAGGTGTATTTTTTTCTGTAAAAGTTGAAAACTGGAGATTGTTGAGTTGTAAACTTTGTTTTCATTTTAATTTTTTTCTCTCTAGAATGACCTGACCGGCGAACACTCCTGTATCATGTTGAAGAGGATACAAGAAGATGATGAGGACCAGAATACGGACTGGCTGTCTGCCTTCTGGACAGGTAATACAATAACAACACTGGTGGTCAGTACCACACTTTCCTTTTCCAGAATATTTTAAACTGAATAAGTCTCTCAAATCATCCAGGTTGTATGTCACGCTGTGATCTCCCAGAACCTAAAAGCATGGATAATGCATTTTTATAACACTTTATGCAAACATACAGTTTATGTGCTGTTCCAGTGCTTCTGTTTTAGTACATCTTTTGACAACTTCTCAAGTTTGCTTCATCTCTTCATGAATAGCATTGATATTGATGTGGCCATCTGTTCATTTTCCATTTAGATAACGATGACAACTTACAAATGTCTTCCCCCCACAGACTTCCGACGGCGTTTCCTGTCTCTGCTGTCGTACCAGTTCCGTACCTTCCAACCTTCTCTGAGCCTCAGCATTTTACAGGCTAAGAAAGATGTCAAAACTGATACATCAGGTATGGCATGGCTGTTCTTCTATATGGTGCTGGTCTAAGAAAGGACAATCCTTTTTTCTTTGATTCAATGGTGATACCTACATAATGTGCATGGCAAAGTATGAAAATGATTCCTGTTCTCTCTGTACCACATGCATCTGTGCTAATATTGACAGGTATAAAGTCATTTATACATCTTCCTCTTGTCCAGTCCTTACCCAGGGTGATCTGTATGCCCATCTGACCCAGTATGACCTGAAGAGACTGGACCTGTACTCCAGGAACATGGTGGACTACCACCTGATCATGGACCTGCTGCCTGCCCTGGCCAGGATGTACTTCCTACAGAAACTGGACATGTCTCTGTCTGTGGCACAGTCCGTAAGTTTGGTTGGGCCGGGATGTTCTCCAAGCAGAGGTTTAGGCTTCGGCTTATATTTTACATGCTTTTAGGCATTTTTGTCTGGCTTTTTTTTGTACTGATAACTTTTTTATGCCTGCCAAACAGGTGGCATATTGGATACTGCCTGACCAATTTGATACTGCCTGGCCAATTTGATACTGCCTGACCAATTTGATACTGCCTGGCCAATTTGATACTGTCTGAATCTAAATACCTTCAACTATTAATTTTTTATTTGAAAAGTTGTTTCTCACTTCTTGTTTTCATCTGTTTATCCATGCCAGGCCATCCTATTAGGGTTGGGACTTCAGCATAAGACAGTAGATGATCTGGAGAGGGAGCTGGAACTGCCAGCCTCTCAGGTGATGGGCCTGTTCAACAGACTGGTCAGGAAGATTGTACAGGTCAGTCTTATTGTCTATGTCATATGGCCCATTGTTTCCATAACTTTAGTAGTATTTGACCATATTTGTAGTTCAGAAACTTTGTAGTTTTCACCTCTATAGAAGTGAAAAGTGCCAACCAAAGTACACAGCACTGGTAACTCTGGTAATCAACCCTAATTTCAGTTCCTTTAGCAGTGTGAGCAGTGAAAGTGCTATATTTGTAAGTCAACAATGTTGTAGTTTTTCACCTCTATAGAAGTGAAAAGTGTAAACCAAAGTCCATGTACACTAGTACTGCAATGGTAACTCTCATCAATCCTAATTTCAGTTCCTGAGCAGTATTGAAGAGCAGGCAGTCGAAAGTCAACTCCTGGCACCCAAAGAAGTGGTGATGGAACCTACGGCACAGTCCCTGCAGACTGAACTAGCGGATGCAGCAAAGGAGTTTGAGGACAAGCAGAAGAAAGAACTGAAAAAACTGAAGGACCTGAACCTGGAGAAGTAAGATTTCCATATGTGAACAAGCCATTGCTGAACATACCTTTATGTTTTGTCTAAATGTTAAAGACCATGTACAGTTCTGATGATTGGTAACTTTGAAATAATTAAACCATGAGGACTATGAAATTGAAACAGTATATTCAGTAGTAGATATTTTTATGTCATTATTGTTTTCACGTTTTTGTAAAGTCTTTAAATGGTATGGTATACTTAATGGTATAGCATTAGCAAGTGTATCAGGTTTAAACAAGAGACAAAATTAACCAAAGCCCTTCTGTTGACACAGATATGTTATCAAGGGGTCTGAGACAGAGTGGGAGTCAGCACTGACCAGTGGGCTGAAGAGTGGGGTTGTCAGTGTGGCCAGGTACGTTGAAGTTTCCATACAAATACGGTCAACCTGCCCAAGAAGGTCTTCTTGGACAGGTGGCCTTGTTGGGCAAGTCACTTAATGCTTGTGCCTCTGTGAAAAAAAACTTGGGACTGGGAAAAGGTGGTTATTATGGCCAGGTGGCCAGCTTAAGAGGTGACCGCTAGGGCAGGTTTGACTGTACACAGCACCAATACTTCTGAATGACCTCGGACAAAAATTATGTTCTGTTCTGTAATTTTAGGTCACACTTTTTCAAACTTCCAATGTTTTAACCAATTTTTTCTATCAGTTGCAACAGAATTTACAACAAACTTCAAATTAGTATGTCATTTTTCATGTCACAGTGGAAAGAAGCGAAAAGAAGAGGCAGCACCCACACCAGAGTCAACAAAGAAGAAATCTAAGAAGTTCAAGAAAGATAAGAAGTTCAAAAAGACTTGATTTGTTGATTGGTTTTGTTTTAGGCCATTCTAATTTGATTATTTTCGAATCCCCTTTATCTATTTTTTTTAGACTGATGGTAATCAAAGGAACATGTACAGCTGTACTACACAATGAAGTCATGTTGACCATGTTATCCATATCAATGGTCTCAATATGCATTTTTATGCATCTTTCTATTATCAGGCATTTTAATATTAAGTTCAACAATGAGTTAACAGTATACTTTACCAGGCTTCAAGGTACATCCTTTATTGAAAGAAGTCACTTGATAACAACAGTATCTGTGTAACCTTACTGAAAACAGCTGATATCAAGATAGCTCTGTGGGCATTGGACTTCAAACCTTCCATTTTTGCTGTTCCTCAGAAATTTGGCTAACTTGTCTGAACACTGCTTTCCTGTATACAAGGTCCCACAGTATAATTAAGAGTTACTGGTTTTGTCAACCTTGCTATATACCTGGTACTTGTACAATACAGACAAGACAAAAAGATTTAACCACAGTTTGTGATTGTCAACTGTGAACATAGACATATGTTGTCTGTAAGAATCATGTTATGTATATCTTTTTAATTTGGCACTCAAAACAGGCTAGGGCAAAACTGAGGTTGGATATCACAAAACTGTTCCCATAAATGAAACTGTGAACAACTGATTGATTTACGTGTACAATACTGTACTTGCAGATTAAGATTCTGCGAACAGATTTTCTAATGTGCATTGACTTCACCAAGTGATGTTAACCTTTAAGTTTATGACCAACATATTATAAGGGTTTCTGAATCCAGACTGATCCATCTGCTTGGAGAGTAATTGGTCCTAAAATAAATATGCAAATAGACCAACCCTGGATATTGAGATTAGCAAATTAACTGATTTATAGTGACATTGACTTGGATTTTAAATTAAATTAAACATTTTTACCAAGGAGGGTAGGGCCTAACATTTAGCTCACTGAAGTAGCCATTAACTGCAGACATTGCACTGGAGACTGGGCAGTGGCTGGGTGGTCACTCTCCCCCGCATTCTTTCGTAAAAACATACAAACATACAATGTACATAGATTCATACAAATACATACATAGGTACATACATACATTAAATTAAATGTGTTCAACTGATCCCCGAGGCAAAGTGCAGATGTGTCTTCAGTATTGATTCTTGACAAAGGTAATAATGTACAAGTATTTTAATAAAAATACTGTGATTACTACTCTTCAAACAGTTTAACAGAACAGAACACCTTACTTCATTTTCCTCGGTATTGGCACTGCTGCAGATGGAAATTGCAGTATTTACTGTGGCAGTATTCCTGGCAACAACCCCTCTAGAACTTTACAAACTGAACTGTCATAAGCACACTAAACATGAACCTGTGTTAAACTGGAAGGTTGTTGAAGTTTGGCACTGACGGTAGTGAGAGTGGTTACCAGCAGGTTTTAGGTTGGTCCAGAAAACCTACAAATATGGAGAGACAATAATAATAGCAAAATGCTGAATTTCAAAACATGCAAGATAACAGTAAGTGTTGAGGGATCAGTCTAAATGTCATGATATAGCACCCTCTTGGTAAATACAACCTTACTGTAGCGAATTCTCCTAGAGCTATCGAGATGCCCTGGTCATGGGTTTATCACTCAGCGCTTACACAGTTAAGGTACAAAATTCATCTAAGTGTATCGGTATTAATGTTGAATTCCTGCTCCGCCTTACTGAAATGTCATTCAAGCTTGAAATCTGCGCATGGCTACCTTGTGGCTTTAACATAAGTTCTACAGGCCCAAACACCAAGGGAAGTACATGTATATACACAGAGGCCCTAGGGGGAACTCACTATATTGGAGCTGTTTGCCAGACTGGCTAACATGCATTGGTCTTTTCCTTTTATTCAAACCAAAATTACACCAGAGGTAGCAGTTGGGTATATAGACTCGTACAGTAATATATGCACCACAATTTCACAACTTTTCTCAGTGTGGTATTACTTGAAACAATACACAGTATCCTAGCATATGGGAGTATTACTGGAGGAAATAGAGTAGCTTGAAAAGGCAAGATACATGAACAGAACACAACAATGAACTTTCCTAAAAAGTAACCTTTTCCAGACTTAAGGTCCTGACATAAAATGCTACATGAACCTAAATGTAACCAAGCTACGTACACTAGTAGTATAACAAAGTATGCACTACCCATAAAATAGTCATGCCAACAACTGCCAATAAGTCACTGGTACATGTACACATGTCTACCTCTTAATACAAAACAGCTCTTAACTTCTTAACCCTGTGCTAATCGCATGTGCATCAGCATGCATTGACTGTAGTTCCAAAAGTAAATAATGTGTAAATTCCATACACATACACACATGTTCCACACTAAATGATAACTGTACAAGACAATATATGTATTATAGCAAAAGCATAGCTGGCCTTAATCATAACTTAATACTTAGAGTAACTCAAACCATAGAGTCCTGAAATAGGTGTTCCATCAGGTCATTTTTCATCCATGATGGCACAAAGCTCCAATGGCACTTATTGGTAAGTGTACATATGTGGTATATAATATAGGAAGCATGTAAAACTTCCTGTCATTACCAAGGCAGTCTGTGTCTACAACATTTCTAAATAATTAATAGAGAAATTACAGGGATCTGTACTACATACACATTGTACACATCATGCACAAATGATACATACATGTATTCAAAGCCTACAAGAATTACATGATAATTATAATAATCCTTTATTTTGAAATAATAATTATTAGATTAAATAAACTTTTCTTTTATAAACAAGACATGTCATGCTCATGCATAATTACATTATACTGTTTAGATTAGAGTCATTTTATCTACAAATTCTTTTCACCAGGAAGACAAGGAAGAATCATGACCACAGGTGTGTGAAAATGTTATTGCAAATATTCAAATATTTTTGTACAAAACTTTTTATCCTTTCTCATTCTGCATTTCTCTCTGCAAACTCTCTTGCCTGCTAAAATTAACACTATCAACATTGTGCAAGTTTCTTTTGGCTATTTTCACACCCACTGTCACAATTCTTTCTTATCCATCCCCAATATAGAATTGGTTATAACAGATTATAATCTTTCTACTTATTTTGATAAATTGTAACAGATATTAATAGATTTCCCTTTGTCCTCAATTGCACAAAATAGGGTTAAGAACAAAGATGTAACGTTAATGAATGAGTACAGCCCTTTTCTTTTTATTACACAAGTCTTGTATATCAAACTTGTGATAGACAAAGTCACACTACTAGGTAATCATATACTGTATATCCTCTACTAGAAGACTAAAATCCTCCCAGAATACTTACTTCTAAAATAATACATTGCTAACACAGACCACAAAATAATATTAGAGGAACATCCTAATTTATGTAAAAAGATTAAGAAATACAGACACTTAACTTTGACTGATTTCACATGACTCTGTAGCTGCCTATTTTTCACTGTCTGATACATGTACATATACATTGTATAGTAAAACAAAACATTTTGTGCTGCAAGGTTAGTTTTGTGATGTGACATTGTTATGTTGCTATTCACGTGTAGAAGCTGGTGTCTTTTATTCTCATGATGCACCAGACCATATGCATGTACGGAGATGACATCTCTAACTCTACAGTTTTTTTTTCTGGAAGGGAATCCCTTTCCCTATGTGTATGGCACAAAATGAAAGACTCCAGTTGAGACAGAAATGACTGTGAAGCTGGTATACTGGGATGAAACACAACAGTTGAAGGGCACTCATCTGTGTTGAATGTCATGGCAGCTTTTCACCTGTGTCCACCTGAGTTTCACCTGGGGAGAGGGGTTAACAGGGGACACAGTGAATGCCAAGCAAGCATGTGTCATTTACATGAAATGTAGCCCTTGATGACTTCGATTACCTGGTACTATAATACCACTATGATAACTACAAGTCAAAGTCGTAACAGAAAAAATAAATGACAAAAAAAGGCAATATTTCCCCCTTCACAGACCTTTACAACTCTAGAAGATCTGAAATACAAACCTAAGACAAAAACAAATTTTACAAATATTAAATCATAAGGCAGGTGAGTTGAGGTAACTCCACCAAAAGCTACAAATGTTTTTCTCCAAGTTTTACCAACAGACTTTCCCAACCCTAGCAGATGTATACCGACCTTACAGTGATCCTCATGACCTGCTCCGACTTCTGCTGACACTGCGGCTTGCTGATCTACTTCTGCTGCGGCTGCGACTCCTATCAGCAGACTTGGAGCGGTACTCTCTCCTAGGACCACAGGAAGCAGAGACAGCATTACAAACTGAATTCTATTCACCTTAGATTGCATGGTCTGACATGAAAAGCCTGATGACAATCTGAACATCTGGATAGGTTTACATACCATCTTTTAAATTAAAGTGGATATTTTTGGAAAACATTCCATGACCGTTATCGTCCTATATAAGACAGGCTGAAGGGACAGTAAGTGTGTACACTTCAAGCAACAAAGTCCACTGATGCTGCTCAACCATGCATTTGATTGTGCCAATCCATCATTTCTGGCATGATGCACATTCAACACACACAAATGCCTGACAAGGAGATATACTGCAAACAGGTCAGTAGGTGTTTTTTTTATCATTCATGACATTTACGAACAAAGTTAGCATGTTTTGGGGAAAACCATCTAATGGTAGAATTTTCTCCAAATTTGAAAGTACATTACAGGTTGAAGAAGTTGGCAATGTCTGCAATGATGCTGCTGAGATGACCTGTTGTACATGCGCATAAAACACAAACAGTAATCTGTACTTTTAGCAGACACGAATCTGCAATACAAAAACTATCAGTGGATTAAAACCCTGTTATTAAAAAAAACTGTGATCAGGAAAGTTAGGTGCAATGCTGCAGGCAAACCAGGCAGTTGCAGTGCCTCAATAACAACACTTGAAGGGATTAAAACCAGAATTAGATACAACAACATACAACAACATGTGCCTCATCTCTGCAGCAGGATGTTAGACCAAGGAAACAGCCCCTCTGAAAACCAATGTTATATGTCTTGATTCTACATTCCTTTGTGAACAAGCAGGCCGTGGTTGCATCAACTGTCATACCTGCTACGAGAATGCGACCGTGATCTCGACCTGCTCCGGGATCGCATGTAGGAGTCTGAGCGCCGCCTACGGTAATACGGAGAATACGAGCGGGACCGGGACCTCGAGCGGGAGTGTGTCCACGATCTTGGGGAAGATGTTAAAGATGACAAATATGGAAGGAATTATTGCTGTGGTACTGTCCCTAGTACTGGATGTTCTCATACACTTTGTGATAAGGGAGGGTGAACGGACAATTATCAATTCATGGAAAGCTGAAAACAATTGTAACTTCTAAAAAAACGCTCACCTCCTGCGTGAGGGTGACTTTGACCTTCTGGATGGTGACCTGGATCTTGACCTGCGCGACCTTCTGGAGTGGTAGTAAGGGGAGGGTGAGCGAGAACGGGAATAGCTGTACGACCTGCTCCCAAGGGAGTGAGGAAAGATATAGGAACAGCATAACACCCCATTAAAAGGACAGGCTAAGAGGCTATGTGAGGGCTGGTCAAAATACACTCATGCTGAACCAATGATCTTGCTTCCCGCTTAGTTTCCTTAAGCAAAAACTAGAGCAAACAAAGGTGGACATACACTGAACACATAATGATGGAAACTAACCTACAAATGAGTTAATAACATACATTGTAGTATACACTCATGTAAAATCTGTAGTTGAACTTTAAGTGTAGTTGTCAGTTAAGAGCATTTGTGAACTTTTTAGGCAAACAAAATTTTCTGATTAATTCGGATGACAAATGTTAGCAAAATCATGGAGAAGCAGACATGTGGGCTGATCATGAATGCCTTACCTGCGATTGCCACCGTAGCGGAAGTCCCGTGAGTCAGGACAGTCTCGTGCCCAGTGTCCTGGCCTATGACATCGGAAACACTCTTCCTCAAACTGGAACAGCAAACATTATCAACAGATGATTCCATGGAAGAGGGGAGGATCATCATTGTTAAATGATGGTGACCCTTCACAGATATCAAAGTGTACCAGATATTCAAGTGTGCCACAGAGGGGATTGTTTCTAAATTCAACAAAATTGCCTTTTAGAAAATTCTTTTCTAAAAGAATGCAGCAACACTCTTGTATCTTCTGCAATCAAAATGTATAATATTTTACAAATTGGAGATGCAGTAGATGTTTACATTTTAAAAAGTGCAGTTTTTATGTTTATAAATATTATACTAAAATGTACTGCAAAAATCAATGAACAATCACCTGATGAAAACATGTCAACTTTTCAAGCCTTATAACACTTACCCTTCCCCCTGACCCGTATCGCCTGCTGGGTCCACGTGCCCACTCCACAACGATACTGGAACCACGGATTTCCCGGCCGTTCTCGTACTTTATGGCGTCCTAACAATATACACAGGAGACAAACAGACATCGCACATGGTGCAAGATAGGCGAGGGACCGGCATATGGGACCAAGTCTGACCAAACTAACAGCTATCAATCTCAGTTTGATACATAGCAATTTACAATGTTTATAGAGCCAAATGTACATTATTCAACTCATGGATTATCATTGTAATAAGTAGCTTTCAAACATTGCAAGATTGTAGGTTCTGGAAACAGAATTTAGTACCTTTATTAGAGTCTGACAGAAAATGAAAATGTACTTTGTTGAAATCTGATTGGACAATTAGACTGTTAGAGTCATCAGACTTTATGATATCAAAGATATGTTAATGTTGTATAAGAAAACATTAAATTTAAAATTTGATATATAGCTGGATAGTCACTCTACTGGAAATGATTTGCAGGTAGGAAAATTTTGTATAGAATAAGATGAAATACATGTCTCTTGTAGCTTAAACTAGTCATGTACACAAGTCAATTAAATTGGAAAGATCATTGTACTCAGTCAGAGAAAAAAACTGCATATTCTTGTCAATACAAACTAATGTCTTAGCTACATCCACATGTACCTTCAAGATAAAGTACAGGCCTGGGAAGACATGATTTCTGATACTACAAATCGATAAAAAAAGTTCTTACATAAAGGTCGGTAAGTGCCCTTTAGAAAAAGCAACATTGGAAATGTTCCTATGGAGGAAAAAGTGTGACCAATAGACTTGTTTATAGGCACTTTTCTTATAGATTTGTTATGTTGTACTTTCCACATTTCTGTGCAGTTGTCAGTTGAAAAACAATCCAACAATCCCTACCCTTGAGTGTATACTACTTGAACAGAACAGACCCAACATTGCTTCTCCTACGTGTTTGTATCGACTCAATCAACCACTACAAGGTTCCAGTTCTTTCTTAAGTTGGGCAGGAATGTCTGTGTGTGTTTTTGGTAGGTGACCATGGAAGAAGACAAGAAACCCAACTGGGATGTATCTATGTGTACAAGAATGGCCTTGTTAAAAAATTTTTTCTTATTTTCCAGGTTTGACATAGAAGTAGAAAATAAGAGGAGAGTCCTTATACCAACTGCACTTTTCTAATCTGAGACAAAAAAAATCTAGTTCTTGCACAAGTCACCATTCTTGTAAAATAACTTTATAAAATAACTAGGATAGATAAAAACACAGGAAAGTTGAAACTACGATAATTTCTACATAATGGTCTGCCTTTAGGATTTAAAAAATGACAAAAATTTTTCTGTAAAAGCCTTGTTCAAAAATGTACTTTTGAGCAGAGTTTTTGTTTTGTTTTGTTTTCAAATAATATCATGTCTAATGGGAAATACCCCCAAAGCTCCAGAGGCAAAGCTCCCACTGTGCCTGATCACATACAAGTTCTTTACAATATAAAATTTCTAAAGACGTATATTCCTAGTATTACTGTAAACAGAGTCACAAGCAAGTCCTGGCATTAAGTACTTTAGTAATGCTGCAGAGTTTTTATGTATTTCAATAGGAAAGCTTGCAATACACCTACATACTTGTATGACCAACTTTTACTTGAGTATACAAAATGTAATTGTATCAAAAACCTTGTAGTCATACTGCCCCCTCCATATTTCACTGTAACTTATATATATATAGTATACGAAATTGTGGTAATTGCTGAAGACAGACTACACTTCCCCAGATATGATGCATGAATAATTTTGTACAAACATGCAAAATATATTTCAATTTTGTACACAGGTGGTCAAACAAAAAGCTTTAGCTTTTATCAACTCATTCCACAGGATCAAATTGCCAATAATATGCACTTATTCACTGCAGCTCAGGACTTTCTTTTGTGTGACCTTGTGAAGTAATATTATTACAGCACACCTGTGGCTTTTGATACCAATTTAAATTATCTTTCTAGGGGTTTAGTAATAATACATGTAATTTGTACCATCAACTCAAGGATAAATTTTTACGACTACACTGTGTTTCATTTTACATATGTGTAATGTGTGTGTGTGTGTGTACGTTTATATGTGATACCTAATGTCCAGTTTATGCAGATTGAAATACCGGTAAGATATTGATATATTTTGTTTCGACTGGAATTGTTCCACTGACACCTGTTGGCTCTCAGGCTGCATTTACCAAGTTCATTTTTGTGTGGGGTGGGGGGGTGTAGTCAACAGTACTGTGTTTCTGTCAATTTGTTTTACTGACTATGGGCATGAGTTACCGATTCTTTGAAAGCTACAATAATGACTAATTCTGTGGTAGCCTAATATTATTATCTATCTCTTTTTGTGCTGTAGGTGATCAGATAAAGCAGGACTTTGGTCTCTGGTGCTTAAGGGTTATGGTACTGAAGAAGTTAAAGGCCACAGTTTGGGTCCCTGTCCATAGGTCACATGATCATGATGTGTACATATAAATCCCATCACATGATCACGACAGCATCGTGCACATACTGTTGTGGGCACCAAGGAATCATGGGTAGGTAGGCGAGCAGAGTGAGACGGGCGGAATCGGGTAGCGGCCGGTCGGCACGGTTGCTCGGGCCCAACCATTCAATGGCAGGTAGGGTGGGTAGGCTATGCTATAGATTGCAAAGGAAGACGGCACTGATTCTGTTGAGAATAATTGGTTAGCACCCCTACCCTTGCTTGGTATCACCCATATTCACCCAGCGACACAACTACAAACAAAAAGCAGGCCTCAAGGCTTTGTGTGGCAGACTATTCTATATAAATTCAATATACATGTACATGTAATGCAGAAACATGATCCCTATTCTACAAATATATACCAATCTCATTAATCAACAAAACTGCTTCCCAATGTTATCATGGTTATCAGGAAAGAATGAAAAAATGTACCTAGAGTAAGCCACCATCAGACATGGCCTTAAAAACATGCATGAGCTTACACAGACAATATCACCCACACACATGTGCCAGAAAATATCATACAGCTCCAGACAAATTACAGCTTTTACAGATAATGATGAAAGAACTTTTGAAGTTTTGAATTCAGAGCAACAGTTGTATATTGTTTTCATGTGATAAAACAATTTCAGCAAAACTAGGCGTATTCAAATCAATATACACCAGCATACTATGGGATCTGATACTTTCATGTTCAATTGCATTCAACGTTGTTTTTTTTTAACATGAAAAGGGTGCCAAAAAGATTTTAAAATTATCAATACCTAATGACTTAGTAGAAAACGTAGCTAAAATCTTCCAGTTCGTTGTTTGTAAAAAATTATAAAACTGTAGCCCATGCTTTCAAATCTACATGTGCAGAAACTGTCCTTGAGCCAAATCTACATGAACAGTTTATGTCAGAAATTTAAAAATGATTTACAACAAAAAGCTGTTAAAACTAACAACTGTTGAATTCAACCCGGAAATGTTCACAATTGTTTCTTACCTCTGCATCCCTCCTATCTTCATAGTCAATAAAGGCATAAGCTGTAACAAGAAAACAATAGTTTATTACCTCATATTATGGTTAATACAAATCAATTAAAGAAAAATTCTTATGTCAAAATCGTCCCCAGATGCTTTTTGCATGCTAAAATTGTTACAAATATATCACAAGCAAATTAAGCTATATCATAAAATTATATAGATAACCGTATCCATAGTACACAGTGTTCGAAATACTTTTCTGAGCCAGGTAGCACAGTGTGCTACCTCGGGCAAAAACTAGGTAGCTCATAAGAATTTTAGGTTGCCCCCCCCCCCCCCCATTTGTCGAATTCTATGCACGAGTCGCAATACAGTACATCTTTCCTCCTTCTTCTTCAATGCCACCGTGCGCAGCCATGGCCTGTCTTCGCGCCATGTCTCTTGAAATGCGTATTTCCGGACACACTTTCTCATAGACATTGGCTCGACGGTCGACGGTGCCCTTTTCTTCCGTGCTGCCACGGCCACCTACGAGTAGTACGACTGCGTTCCTTCCGCCGCTGCTTGCACCGCGGCTGCCGGCGAATCCGCCGCTGCCTCTGACCCAGCTACTGGCAATCCTTCCGCCTCGGCTGCTGGCGTTCCTTCCGCCTCCTCTCGAGAGGTAGACCAGCGCTCGTGACTGCGCCTGTTTTAGGCGCATATGCGCCCAGAATTTCGAGAATGCGACTAGATTTGAAATCACAGGCGCACGGTGCTCCTAGAAAAAAATCAAGTTACGTAAATCATTTGTCAAAGTAAGGGCTTCCAAACCCATGTAAAGCTACAAATTTTGTGGTAACAATGACCCATTTTTCATTAGAAAATGTTCATAGAGAAGTTTCATCCGTAGTCAACTTGTTTTAATGTGCCTATAAACGCAAAAATTCATCCAAAACTCGCGGTAGTTATGGCCGAGATGTAAACAACAGCGGCCATCTTGGATTTTATTCAGAGAATATGCAACGCCCTCTAGCGACATTAGTGAGAACTGCAGAGTTACAGAGATCGGTAGAAAGCCGATAATGAAACAAATTAAATCTAGCACCGCCTTTCCGCCTCTATTTGATCTCTTGGCCAAAATTAATTACTTCTTTGCTATTGCTAAATAAAAATTGTACAGGTGAGGCTAAAAAATAGCTTTTTTTAAATTTTATACAACTGTATAAATGTTGTTTACCATGACTCTGTATTAATATATAGTAATTTTGCATGTGTTCTTCAAATCGCATGTAAAATGTATGACATGGGTTTAGGTCCAGCAGATATAGATTAGACTGAAAGTGACATACACCTCAATGGCATGTAAGAGCATTTTAAAATGAACGTTGTTGTCAATTTGGTCATTTTCCGGGGGTACATTTATTCGGGGGGGGGGGGGGGGGGGGGGGGGTATGTTTATTAGATTTTGACGTTTTTCTGGGGGGTATTTTTATTCCGGAGGGTATGTTTGATTTATTTGGGAAATGAGAGTAATATTTTTCGGCAGCTTTATAATTACGGTATCTTCTTGGTATCTCTATTTCACACACTTTTCTCATGTTCAATCAATTGCAAGGAGGTTCAATGAAGTAAATAAGAGGTTACATTTCTCTATACATGCAAATCGCAGCAAGTATTATTTTACCTTTGCCGGTATATAGTGTAGTACCCGGAACACAGTATTCAACATTTCGTGCAAAGTCCTGCAAATTACGTCAATAGGATTGTTTTTTCTGGTGGTGCGCCTAGATTTTTGCTGGTGCGCCCAAATATTTTGGGTTGGGAGCACAGTGCTCCTAAGTCAAAAAGTTAGTCTGGAGCCCTGTAGACGCAAAATTATACGAACAAAAATGTACCATGACTAGCCGGCCATGTTTACAAAATTTAGAAAACTCCAGAAACTCGAAATCGAGGCTCCATATTTCGCAGATTTCCGTTTCATTTTCGGTCGACCAATCACGTGGAGATTTCAGGAATTCGTGAAACATCGCCGTCTCTCCGGCAGATCTCGTAATTTTCCGCCAGTTGTAGTGATTGGCTGCGATTGGCTGGCCACTAATTCGAACTCTTGCACGGCCGCCGTCGGTCCCAGATCAAAGGGCTCCCGCCGTCAATAAAGATCTGGCCCTGACTGGGCTCACGTGAGCACCGCCTGGTGCCGTCTTCACAACGCTTGCATGTTGAGTTCAGCGTACATATTTTGAGGTAGCGCACCGCGCTACCTGAGTCAGGGAGCAAGTAGCGCACAAGAAAATCAGGTTGCGCGGCGCTACCGCGCTACCGGGTATTTCGAACACTGGTACATTATGCAATATCTGATGGTGAAGCTCATAAATTGTTTTTTTTTATTTTAGCTGCACAACAGGTGGACATTATTGTCAAAAATGATAAAATCAAAGATAAAAATAGTATCACACTTACCCATTGATATGCCTGTAAGGTGCAAGAAAGGTAAAGAAGACTATTATCAAGTGTTATAATGATGTAAATTTACATCACAACGTATGATTAAATTGCATATCATCCATGTTAAGAATTGAAACAGTGAAATACAGTCTAGTACTGAGTTTTCAGTACTCAAAACTCAGGGAGCAAATGTACTGTATGATGTATGGCAACTTTTAAACATTCATACATCTTAAAGTTTGTAATATCTTACACGAGTCCATTGGGTCAAATCGAAAATAAACATGTGAACTGTACTCTGGGGGCATATGGTCCCCGGTTGACTGACTGCCAAAACAAATACATTTGTACTACAGACTTGGCAACAATTTTGTAAGGGTGCTCCCTGGGCTGGCAACAACTATGTTGTACTGCTCAGATACAATATGACCTCCCAGATCCCAGGCCATTAAACGATTGACCAAATGACATTGATCCTGTTTGATTACAAAGATTAAATGTACTCATAGGTCAGCCAATGTATACTTAGTAGTTGATACTGTAAACCAAGTTATATTTCAACAATTGCAACTGCTGAATAACTTGAAAAATGTGTCTGAAAAAGTGCATTAGGAAGTGGTAGGCTTTATTTAACAAACAAGTAGTATACTCTTTCAGAAAAGTATGTATAGCATCTAAATCTGTACATGTTACACATAGTATATGTGATATACATGTATCTTTTGCTGTAAAAAATTAATATACTGATGAGAATAATTCATATAAAGAATATATAGTTATAATCATGAAGCTTAATTCCATACAAGGAATAGTAATATGCGGCATCAACTACGAGGTGCAAATTTGTAAGTTATTAGTTTTAAGCTCTATTAGATTTTTATATTGCATAAACATAGAATTCCCATGAAAGACTTGAGCAATCACTATGGAGTATGCGCATACATGGCATATCACACTTGGAAGGTTCTATTTTGGACAGGAGGTTGTCCTTAAAGCCCTCAGCCGTCCTTGCTGATCCTGCAAGATGCCTGAGGATCCTGACACCCATGCAGCAGGTGCATCCCAGGAATGTGGTGTCCAAATACATGAAGCCTGATCCTATGTTTCCCTAACGCCTGGGGTGCCTCCAGAGTCCGCTGTAAACCGAAGGGTGCTAATCTGACATGAGGGATTACAAGTCTGAAAAACCGCATTTAACCTTTGTCGAACCTTGGACTTAGAGACAGCGATAATACAAATTCAACTGGATAGCCAAATATGTAAGGCACTAGTCAGAATATGACATGCACTGAACTTGAAGTGGTATCTTGACAGTACATGTACTTCGCAGGTTTCATTTGTTATAAATCACAATTACAACAAAAGTAATTAATCACCATCAGGGAAATCACTAACTCAATCAATTAAACCATAATTAACAGTCCCTTAAGACCAGTGAATGTTTGTTTTAGTCATTCCAATCAAACAAGGGGACTTTTTGGGGGGGCCGTTTCAGTGAATGGCCTGAAGATGTATATCCCTGTCATGGCCTGTTGAATAACTAAGGTTGGTAGGATCTCAAAAAAAATTTCTACCAATTATAGGGTGAATTATGATAATAAAAAAAATAATACTATGGCAGTAAGGGTTTTGTCACTTAGGATTTTAAAAATGAAAGATTTAAGAAAAAAAGACCAGGTAAATTGCTAACTTTAGAAGACATCTAGGTCAGAATTGGGGTCACCATCTACAATGAATAAACAACCTACATCATGGTCCAGTGAAACTGGCCTGACCCAGACAGCATCAGGGATGTTATCTAAAACAAATGTCCACATATGGGTGTGGTTGTCAGATACCAAAAAGATGTACCTGTAAACTTTTAAGTAGCCCATTTCAATGCACTGCAAAAAAAGGTCAATTTATTGGCATGATCATATTATTAGAGCACTCGAAAGTGAATTTTCTTGTCTTCAGGACGAAAAGTGGTCAGTCTAACTATCTAGAAAATTTAAAGGCCATACTGTAGAAATGTGTGAAAAGTCGCACATCTCTACAGAGAACAGGTTGTCCTTGAAGGGGATCTACAGTAAATCTAGATTCATCTCTGCCAACCCAAATCTTACACC
This sequence comes from Branchiostoma floridae x Branchiostoma japonicum, assembly GCA_013266295.2. Classification (NCBI taxonomy): domain Eukaryota; kingdom Metazoa; phylum Chordata; class Leptocardii; order Amphioxiformes; family Branchiostomatidae; genus Branchiostoma; species Branchiostoma floridae x Branchiostoma japonicum. Next base: position 10,448,861 of record CM023824.1, read on the forward strand.
CTACCAGAAACACTGGCCCACCCCTGGTGCAAACCAGCTGCTTCACATTTCAACTTCAGCAAAAGCCATGGGGTCATGGAGGGAATCTGACTTTGATATGTGGCCATGACTTGAGGCAACCTCACAAGGCCACAGTTTTTCTGGGAATAGTACATTCTCGCTTGGGACTTAGGCACCTATTGACATCCGTGGTGCACTGGACAAATATTTTGCGACCCATGGACTTATTTACGGATCTGAGTAAAACAAGGACATGTGGTGTTTGCCTGGCACACTCTGCAATGTTGATTGAAACACAGCTACAAACTACAACTGTGTTCTGAAAAAGAAGGTAACACAGAACCACATATTTTCAATTTCCAAAGGGAACTTCATGAAAGAAATTAATTTACAGTAAGTAATTTACAGTAAATAAAGACCTCATCAAAATATAATGTACTATTACCCAGGTGACAGATGTCAAGGACAAGTGGTTCCGATATTTCATGCTATAAGGGATATTTAATAGTACTAAGAAATTGGCATGTTTGAACTATGATTCTCAAAAATGCACAATGGGATTCAAGTAGAGACAATATTTTTTCTGCTTTTAATTTTTCAAAGTGTAGTTTTGCTAATCACTTCACTGAGTAGATTTATCAGTTGTCTGTAAATCGTTTGTTTATCTGACAAAAACGTTTCTTCATCTGCACTTAAACGTTGAATTCCTGCAATTCGCATAGCAGTCCAAAGAGTAACCTGAGCTTTAGACACACATGTATGCTTTAAGCTGTGCAGGAGTTAAAAGCTGACATTTGGAAGCCTTTACGTTTAATTGTTGGTCTAGACAAAATCCACTGAACTTATTGCAAACAGGCCAATTGCATTTCACTCATACCTGCCTCTTGGGTTACTATGAATAAAACATGGTACAGACAAATTAGCTCCAGGCCCAATGGAAAGTAACATCAAAAGAATTTCATTACAAACACCAGGCTTTCTGCCCATGCTCATCCCATAATTTGTCATCACAATTAACTGTCTTCTAACATTACATCCTAACCCTAACATACCAAGCCATATATCTGGAAGCACCTGTCACTACCTGTTCCAATAACATCCAAGTATGTCAGATTAAATAATATAAACCTTTTTTTTTTAAAAGAAACTCAAGATATGAAGATTTGACAATTTTTTGCCACATATGCCAAAAAGATGAAATCAATACACATATCTGGATGAATGGATTGATAAGACTTTATCACAATATGGTATTGTATTGGTAGATCCCCTCCTAACCCATCCCCCACTGTCATTAGTGATCCCTCCCCCTGTCACTGGGGAATGTTTGCACACCACGCTTTCACTCCTACAACAGAATCCTACCATACTTCCTGACCCAAAAATAAATCAACATGTAAACCAAGAGACACTGAATCTTCTCAGACTGGAGTGTTTGTTACCATGTCACTTCAAAATATACAAGACTCAGGGGTCGAAATAGATTTTGGGGCCAACTTGCACTGGTGCAGATGAAAAAAAAAATACTTGCACCAGAACAAAAATAGTTGCACCCTCCAAAAATAAAACGAACACAACCAAAAGTACATGTAGTAACTTTAATAAAAACTTCATGGATTCTGGTTTTGTTCCCTTTCCAGTTCTTTATTGGGTATTTCTACAGGTAGTAACAGCGGAATAAGCAAACTTGCACCGCGGTGCATACCGGCAAAAAATTAGTTGCACGACACCAAATTTACTTGCACCAAGTTGCACACAGAGGGGTATTTCGACCCCTGAGACTGTATTATGCATGAGGTCGTGAACTAATATTATGAAGGTATGGAACAACAGGGAAGGGAGAACTTGGGTTGGTGACCATAATTTGGTGTGAAGCCAAATGCATCACTAGACACTGACACTGGTATAAACCAACCTTGGCATTATGTAATTACATAAGAACGAAACAAACAAGTAGATCTTCTTTTAACCCCGTGAAAATTCCCCGTAGGCTACTCGTGGCACGCAAGTGAGGGATAGGTTATGATATTATACATGTAGGTTATACTTTATCTTCTTCTTCTTTATCAGTACAACAAAATTTTATACAAAAAGAAACAAAACCATGACAATTAATTTCTGGGTGAACACCAGGTGCAAGCAATCAAATGTGATGTATAATTGGGCAAAAACTATAGTCCACGGGTCTCTAATTTCCACACTCAGCGTAGCAGACGATCATCATGATAAGATCTCCCTCGCATATGTTGGCGTGTTTCTGTTATGTTTACGGATTTTGCAGTGCCGGGATGATACGACTACCACGCAAAGTGGCATAAAAATTATAAACCACATGAGTTTCAGTCAGAAGTTCGATTGGAGAGAGCTGTAAAAGCTGGAAATTCACCCCACCTGTTGAACTTTATGACGAGCAAACTGTGGCTCGAACGGTTCGGTTCCAAAACGGATCACGCCCCCCACTTTCACACCGAACTACATAGGCCGAATCTCCGTAACAAAAGACCGTCTCCACTTCATAAAATGGTGAAGACATACCATACTTGATGTCGCATCTCAGAAGACGCCCGTATGCCTCAAAGATGTCTTCCAGGTCCCTGACTCGGCAGTCCTTGGATAGACGACCCACGAAAAGCTGTGCTGGCCCGCCGGACGACATGTTGGCACTGTGCGAGTGTGTTCTTTCCGAAGCGCAGTATGCTTGGACGCTGGTTAGCACTTGCGCCTTGACTAGACTGTGTATAAATAATTTAATAGAATTCCGTTGGAGGATGATTTTTGCAAAGATTGCATTTATTCATCATAGAAATAAATCGCGTGATGTTTTTGATGACAATAACTCTACACGTCATTTTTTCGCTGCATGAAGAGTTGTTTTATTTTGTGGAAAGTTGGCCAAACTGCTTGTTTGCCTTGATCGTTATCCCTATGTTTAGCCAAAGTGCTGTAAACATAGCACCGAATTCGGTAGAAGGGGCAAGTGAATTTAGAAAAGAGTGAATATTCATTGAAAAGAATGATTCTAGAATCCAAAAATATTCATAATTTTCATAATTGAAAAAATTGAATGCTACTTTACTGATAACGCGAGATATTCGTATTTTTGATTCCGAATCTAGTGCTCACTATTGGGGGTGACGTCACCAGCAGACAGCGTCAGACCTGACACGTTGGTTTTCTTACAAGCCGCAGACAAAACTGAGCAAAATGGGTAGGTTTTTACAGCGTATGTTAGGGTTTTCGTTACATCAATGTTTATCTATGTCTAAACTATAAGTTATTGATAGCTTTTTGCTGATTTCACTAAACCAAGTACGTACAAGGGCCCTTTAGATTCCTTTTTCTGAAGAGAACATTTGTGTTGGGGAGGGGGGCGCTTTACTACTGTTCTCCCAGATTTTCTCCAAACGCTGCATAATTTCTAGCTAGACTCCGTAACTGAGGTTTATAACGGTTTCCAGGAGATCCCAAAGTTTCTCAATCATGTATTTGGCAAAGAAAACACTTTTGAACTTTTTGGTAACGTTAGAAGTTAAATATGATTCCTAAGTACTGCACAAATTTTGTTTGGTCGATGCCGGAATTCCCAGCTAGCAGTGCAGTGTTATGCAGATTTTCCCCAGCCTAGCAGAAATCTCTTAGATCGTAATGTCCTTGCTTAGATACTTTGTCTTGTCCTGCATTTCTGTCTATGTCTTTAAATAAGAATAAAAAGACTTGTGCAAATTATGTCTATGTACAAATTTGTATGCCAGGAAAATCCATGAGGGCTCATTATGTGAGACCTAAAAGCATCCTTTCTTACAACTAGTCATAGTTGTAAGAAAGGATGCTTTTAGGTCTCACATAATTTGACATTGATTGTGTGTATATTTAGTAACTACATTAAACTGCCTGTGTCCATTATTTTAATAATGCTGAGTATTATGCCCTTGCCCACAGGTGGTTGGTTCTCCAGTCTATTTGCCAGCCTGTTCGGACAGCGCGAGATGCGTATCCTGATCCTCGGACTGGATGGCGCCGGCAAAACCACCATCTTGTACAGATTACAAGTTGGGGAGGTTGTTACTACCATTCCAAGTAAGGCTGGTGTACAAGCACTTCTATCATGATTTGGGCAATTATTATCTTGGTATGCTTGGTGAAAATACTGTACTAGTATATACAAATTACTATTAGTATTAGTAGTACAGCTGCAGTTTGTGCATACATGTTGTATGAGGTACTGTTATGGTTTGGTATATTGTGCCAGCAATAAAGTCAATGGTCCCTAAAGTTCAAAATATGCAGAAAGAAGTAAAGCCTGATTTTGAATTGCATACTAAGTAACTGGGCACTGTATGAAACAATTCTCTTCTTTTTGTTACAGCAATCGGCTTCAATGTAGAGACAGTTACGTACAAGAACCTAAAATTCCAAGTGTGGGACCTTGGAGGACAGACAAGCATCAGGTAATATAAAAGTACATTGTGTATATCTTATCTCATAGGATAATCAGTACAATTTATTCAGACCATTTCTCCTTGAGTTGTACACCTGTTCTATCGAAACAAACTATGTTTCAATGCCCATTCACAAGTGATTATACCATTAGAAATCATTTGGCCCCATGATAACATGTAACGTTACATGTATCTCAGTATCACAACACACACTGATACATTCCTGTATTTTGATTGTTTGTTTTTTTGTTTTTTTTTCTTTTTTACCTCTCAGACCGTACTGGCGATGTTACTATTCCAACACTGATGCCATCATCTACGTGGTAGACTCGTGTGACAAGGACAGGATGGGCATCTCCAAGTCTGAGCTGGTAGCCATGTTGGAGGTGGGTGTGATCTGGCAGGATGTGGATTTTTTATGCATCTTGTTCCTTTGATCTTCTCAATGAGTGTTGGTTGTCTTAGTCTGTGTAATGCTGTGATTTGTAGTTAGGCCTAGGAAAAAAATGTTGTGTTTCCTGTTTCAGTCCTGAAAATATTAGGGTTGGTAGGTAGGGATTATCTTTTTTTTTCTTTTTTAGACTTTGGCAATCTCTCAGTATTTTAACAAAGTAAAAATTGCATGAGGACACTTATATTTTCAATGTCAATGTTGGAAAACCGATTATACAACATTTCATCACTCAGGTGTCAGATAATGGCGCTAAAAAAGGTCGATCAGCTGGAAAAATTTATGTCCCTTGCAGGGGTCCACCCAAAAAAAGGCTAGGGTCGACAGTTTTTTCTAGGGTCGGTCGGGAAACAGGAGACACAACATTTTTTTTCCTACCCTTATCATCGACCTTCTCCCTGCTTAGGTAACCTTTTGGAACAAACAGTGTTGGGCAGCAAGTCAGTTTGCTGAGTAACCCAAAGTGTGCTGCAAGTTGAGCTTGATACTGAATGCACTTTCCTATCATTCTCAGGGATGGGATGCTGTCAATGTGGAAACTTTTGTAGTGGTTTTATTTTCACAGTTTTTGCAGCGACCTATTACTTACTGCAAAATCATAACAATGGGAACATGTGTTTTGTAGTTCTACTGTACTACAGAATTGTTTCAGCCACGAAGTTCAAACACTGTGAAAACCTCCTTTTTTTCCATCCTACCACAAAATAAACCACTGCAAAAGTAAATGAATTTACAGTGTTTCCTATGTTAACATGTATGCAGGTGTTCTGATGCCTGTCTAATGTCTATCCTTTTTTTTACAGGAGGAGGAGTTAAAGAAGGCCATCCTACTGGTCTTTGCCAACAAACAGGACATGGAGGGAGCGTTGACCCCAACAGAGGTCGCTAACCAGTTGGGCCTTGCTGCCATCAAGGACAGAAAATGGCAGATCTTCAAGACATCAGCAATCAAGGGAGAAGGGCTAGAGGAGGCTATGGAATGGTAAGGACATTGCTAAACTTGAGTGTGAAGCATAACTGGTTTAGGGGTGGTTTTAATATTTGTCTTTCAGTAATACCATACCGACTTTTTTTTTTTTTGCCGCCTGTAATATTTCTTAAGGTAGTTCGTAAAGTTTGCTTAAATATCTGTTTTCGTGCTGTGTGTGGGAGTGGGGGAGGGAGGAAGCGTTGAAGTTGGGAAAAGTGGGAGGTGGAAGAGTGGGGGAGGGGGGAAGAGTGGAAGTTGGGAAAAGTGGGAGGTGGAAGAGTGGGGAAGGGTGGAAGAGTTGAAGTTGGAAACAAGAAACACAACATTTTTTTCCTCGGCCTCATGATTATGTCTTTCTCTTCTCAGGTTGGTGGAAGCTCTGAAGGGTGCCAAGTAATACGACGGCCTTGGTTGCTATGGAAACCATTCACCATGGCAGCAGGAGTTCCAGGACACTCCAACACTGTTCTCTATTTCTCCTGAATTACCAAGGCAAAATACTTGAAACATTAGGTTATTGTCAAATCGTTATATTTGATGAAGTGAACTATGAGAGTCAGATGGTGCACAAACTGCTGTACATTATTACTCAGGCTACATCAATTGTATTTTGATACATCGTTGCAGATTAGATGCTCAAGTTGGAAACATCCAGCAGTTCTAACTGTTGATCTTATGTGCAGATCCTAGTTGTATCATGCATGTTGGGTGAAATAGGTGCAAGTTGTGTAATGGCAGTTGTAACTCTGCCTCGCTAACATACATGTAGGTATCACAACTTTGTTTCATGTCTGCTCACCTATTTCATTCCTCCTAAAATTGGTCTGGCCTTACACAGTGAACAATATGAAGGGTGTATTATATATGGATGGTTCAAAAGTTTCTTACTGTCTCCAGCAACCAGTGAATACTGACTGTCTAGAACCTTGCTTCATCATCAGATCCAAATTTGCTGTGGGATTTGTGACACAGTCTCCCTCGCTGTAGCTGGAAAATGATGTTAGTCATTAAATGTTTAAATCAGGTAGCTTGTATGCCTTTTACCTGATACTTTTTACCAGCTTTTTCTCTTTATTATTATCACACTGTATTAAATGCGTGTATTGGATATATTCAAGAGAGCAAGTTGTTTAAATACATTTCCAGATTCTTGTACTGAATATGACAATATTGAGACTTAAGAAACTGTATGTTAAGGTACATGCTGAAAGTGCCAGGTTCCAAAAACTTTCACGAAAAAAGGGACTAAAATAATAAAGAGATGTGTATATTTGGAAATAATGTACTCTTGTATTAAAAAAAGATGTAGGGTTAGAATAGGGCCTGTAGTTCTTAGCTAGTCTCTCTTTTTATTCTGCACTGGGTTAAAAGGTACATATTAAATGCTTGTGTACTTTGGTGGCAATTTTGTATTTTTTTCAATGGATGATCCAGTTATTAATTGATATTGTTCTTCCATTGTGTATGGTTTACAGTACTAGTGTGTCCTCTCACCAATGCCAATTGTGCTTTCATTTCAACATCGTCCCAAGTATATTGTATGAAATAGAGCATCACTATTACAGTGTGTATTTATATCAACCTGTATTTACTGGAATTACGATAATCACAGAGTGTAAGTACAGTCTTGGGTAAGATCATGAGCAACTAAGTGTACAAATAGTTTCAGAAATGTTTGTTTTATGAGTAGGATGTCATCCTGAGTTTACTTTTAGAATATTTTCTTTGAACATATTGTAAAAAATAGTTGTATTTCTTTTACTGCAGCTATTGTTTTCAATGTTTTGTTTTGTTGGGTGGTTCTTGTGATAAAAGTTATGTTTTAAAAAAAACAAAAACAAGAGCAATAAAGTTAATGGTGAATAAACTTTAACCTGTCTGAAAGACTGTTTCCTCATGAAGGTGACCCTAACTCACACAAGATTCTCAGCATCTCATCCTACACATGTAAGAAAAATCATGTAACTCAAAAGTTCTCTCTACATAGCTACAATGCTAGTGACAACTTCCCAGCATAAAGGTCTAAATCTCCAGCATACTGACTTACACTAGTATTCTGTAGCATGACAAACTGAGTCAATTAAACATCTGCTTGGCATTTCGCATAGACCAAGGTTCCCATTAATGTTGACATCTTTTCATGGCAAACATTAGCCCTTAATTATGATAAAGAAATAAACTTGAGATGGTTAGCGCTTCTCTATGGAAACCGTGTTGTGAAATAGTTTAGTAATACATGAATTGATGGTAAGTAAATAGTGCCAAGTTTTCATAGTTTCATGAAACATTATGGTCGTTGAGTGATGATTTTTCTTCAGCTACCTTTCATATAATTAATTTGTGAGGCTGTGATGATGTATAATGCTTCAAGTGAGGACCCAACAACACCTTGTGTTTTACTTTGGCTGCCTATTCCATAATAACGCTGCCCGTTCGTGCTCTAAGAGATTGACGGAGACCCCTCGATTATCAAGCTTAACTTCAATTCTTTGATTTCGGTTTTCTCTCACCCTTCTTCGCAGCGTATCAGTGCCCGGCACCGTTTAGTCAGTGACGTAAGCGGTTATACCAGCTTTCCATCAATTTCTTCTGCCGTTTCACGAGTTTCTTGTAAGTTTCATCCACGTGTTTTTCCAGCTCCAACAACATCAGGTTGGAGTCGGCGGTGTCCTTGTCCATTGTGCCCGAATTGTTCCAGAAGTCAAAGTCTTTCTCCCTGTACTTCTCCTGGAATCCAACCACAAAATCTCTGTCCACCCATTTGGCGACGATGAATTTCTCATAATTGACGTGGAAGACGAACTTGCTGAAAATCTCGGCGTTGTTTTCGCTGTCTTCGATGAGATGCGCGTTTGCACGGATGATTTGTTCTGCCTCCTCATCCAGAGGGTGAATGATAGTTAACAAGAACCTGCGCCATCTTGTTAACATTCTCCTACCTTGATTCTTCATTTTTTCGTCAGAATCTAGCCATTTCTCCCTGGCGACCTCCAGGTATTCTTGCAAGGTGCCGTAGTCCTTTCCCTCCTTGTAGAAATCTCCGGAAAGAACTTTGGTGTAGATCCTGCGCGTCGCTTGCCTGTTTCCGTAGAGAGGACCGTACAATTTGGAGAGCTGGTCATTCACATGTGACAGCTTGTTCCGCTGGTTTTCGAAATACATGCCCACTGCTGCCAGGATCAATGTAAAACCACCACCATAACCGAACAGGTTAAACATGAAGGTCCTCCAGGGCTTCAGCGGCTAGTAAGACAAAGGAATTATATAATTTTTTTACTGATATTTTACTTATTGATTTGCAGACATTCATGTCGTGCTATAAATCTGAGTTGAACTGGCCCAATCTTCTATCTCTATCCAAGGTCCTATGACATTTGCATTAGCATCCTTAGGTCAAAAATACATGTGCACCAGATACCAGTTCTGAAATGGCTTCTGAGAACAACATTACGAGACAAGCAATTGTTTATGTAAATTGATTACATTTCCATTTATCTGCCATGATCAAATCAACGCCTTTTACCAGATATCACAACAAACATCTTCATGGGACATTTGACGATGACAATTTACAATATTACTCAAAGAACTAGAACATCATATTGTATTGCTCTTTGTTCAATACTTCTTCAATGATCTTGTTTATGTGTATTTTCAATCTTTTCTTATCTAATTTCACTAAATCAAATATACCGTCGGTTATGCATTTTGCATTGGCAACTGACGAGGATTTACTAAAACCTTTTAACGGATTTGTCTCATTGTTTTACCATGCCTTACCTGTCTTTTTTTTACACGACCGTTACATAAATAGAACTGAATGAAACGGAAATAACGGTTGGGATGATGTAAAAAAATATGCACGAACAAATAAGGAAGTACTGCCAGATTAGAAGTATTCATTTTAGAACTCCTAACCTGATTCCATGTTTGATATACATGACTGTATCTAAGATTGTTTGTATTTAACGTTACCTTAGTAGTAGAAAATACCACACAATTTCCAGCTGTGCGTCTGGCGACCGGTTGGGAGCATTGTATGAAGTTAATGTTTGAGGTGAACATGGAGCGGTTGGTCGTAGATCTCAGACGGCTACTGGGTGCAAAGACCTCCCATCCTCGCGTGGCCGTCTGCTTAAACTGGCCCCTCAATGCTGCCATCAACTGTGCCATGCTTACTCTGTACGGTTGGAGAAAAAAATACAATCTCAGGTACTAGATCAATAGTGCACGTCATGGGCGTGTACCTGACTAGACCCGAACAAAATGGCGACCCTGCCCTATTGAATTTACAAGCAGGTACTGTGACAGGTACAACTACACGTGTGCCAGAGACTCAACATCCTCAGGCACGCGACAACTAGTCTGTAATTACAGGTACTGTATAGTGAAAGAACGTACCGATTTTGGCAAGTACTGCGTGGAAGGCACTCTCGCTTTCGACAAGGCTTGGCACTTGGCAGCAGCGTTCCACAAGAGCTCACTCGCGACCTCACCTTTCGTTTCTGTCAGTCCTTTTGTTCAAGGCGTCGGTCCGTCAAGGTGCGTGCGCAAAGCTTTAACTTGACACCAACTGATGTAATCCTGCCTGACCCTGTGGCACCAAGTTCTGACAACACAATACAAGTGTACTGTATCAAGGACACACTGAAGACAAGGAACCTTAGTAAGATGGTAATTTACCAATCAGTAAATTAATTTACCTGAGGAGTTTAAAATTACATGCCAAGAAGGGGACACCATCTACTGACTTTCTTGTTTGTATTTGCAATATAGATTTGAAAAAAAGCACTAAGGCAATGGCATAAACTTGGATGATTTCTTATATTTTTATTAAAAAGAACTCTTGGACAAAGTACAAATTTCTTTACATTTGTTGCAGTGTAGCATGAAACGAGTTTCTCTTGTCGATGCTCACAAACTTAACAAAGATGTTAAACCACATGAAGAGCCTGCACTGTTGTACATTACTTCTCAGGTAACACCAATTTTTGTATTCTATTTTGATACTTAATTGCAGATACACGTGTACATGTATTAGATACTCAAGTTAGAAACAACCAACCATTCTAGCTTTTGACCTTTTGTACAGACTCTAGATGCATGTATCATGCATTTTGACATCTATCCATTATGCACTAATTACGATAGGGACAAAAATAAAGATTCTTGGAAAGAGTTCATAACTTGTATTTGAAGACCTTTACTCTTGACGTTCATTTCCTTGGTTCGAGTCCTTTATTCAGTTGCCTTTGCTGTTAATGTTGTTAGTTTTCTCGTGCGACTCCGTTTCGTCCTTCTTTTCCTCTTCTAATATTTCCAACCCTTCCATCAGCCGCTTCTGTCGTTTCACGAGTTTCATGTAAGTTTCATTGACGTGGTTTTCCAGATCCTCGAGCATCTGGTTGAAGTCAGCGGTGTCTTCCTCCAAGATGCCTGAGTTGCTCCACAGGTCGAAGTCTCCATCGACGTAGTTCTTTCTGGAGCCGACTACGAAAAGCCTGTCTTCCCACTTGGCCACAATAAATGTCTGGTAGTTCACATGGAACACAAACTTTCGAAAGAGCTCTGCGTTCTTCTCACTGTTGTCGATGAGGTGCGCGTTGGCACGCACGATCTCTTCTGCCTGCAGGTCAAGTGGGTGGATGATATACAGTAAGAACCGGCGCCATCTTGTCAACATGCTTCGTCCTCGATTAACGGCACTAGGGTCGTCCCACCATCTTTCAAACCAGCCTTTCTTCTGCCATTCTAGTCTGGCATCCTCTAGGTATGTTTGAAGGTCATCGTATTTCTTTTTCGTTTTAATGTTCTTCGAAAGGACTTTTTCGTATGTCTTGCTCATGGCTAGTCTGTTGCCATACAGTGGGCCATATAGTTTGGCCAGCTGATCATTTACGTGTGCCAGTTGGTTCCTTTTTGCAAGGAGGTTCAATTGAAGCTCCTTGCTTCTTGTCTCCGCTCTCCTCACTCTCCAGTCTACAAACCAGCCCACAGCCCCGACCAGAACCGTTCCCGCCACTTGCGGCAAGAAGTCCCAAAAACGGTGTCGTGCCTGTGGCAAAAATTAGCACAATTTTAACACAGAAATAGTGCTTTCATATCTATATTAAACCTAGACTAAAAGACCACATTCTGGATAGAGTGCTTTTTCGTCGCCGTTCTCCACGCCAAAGTCTGTCATTTCTTCAGTCTTAGGTCGTCAAGTAGATCTCTGTCATTGGGTTACTTCAAGTAGAATATAAGTCTATCTTGACAGATTACATAGATACCTTGTGCAACAGTACTTGTGTATCAGGGAGACTGGGTGTTTTTACTGGAAAACTCTGGCAACTAGCTGGAAGAAATCAACGCCTGCTGCATTCAGTAGGGAAACAATAAACCCAGGATATCTCAACGTCTTTCACGTGGTACCTAAGCCTGATAACTACCCCGACCGCCACATGTACAGTTTAAGTCTGTGCAAATACTAGAAGTTCACCTATTATGAGGAAAGCGTAGATTCAGACGAAGAGGTGCCGTGGCTGAAACGAACTATCAAAACAGCTATTTTACTTACATGTGATCATTCAATCATACTAGTGCTGAAAACTAGGACGACCTCTGACCCCAATCTACGTCCGGACTGAAATATGGACTATGCATGAATATGAATAATGGCCTATATATATATATATATATATATGAGAGAAAGAGAGAGAGAGAGAGTCTTTTAAGTCTTGTGTATGTTCACACTTTGTATATAAATGTTGTATAATGTATGCATACATGTCATATGTAATGTATGTTTTCCATGGTCCCACTGTAAAGTGGTACTATGCTACTGAGGTGGGCCACCCTGCCTAAATAAAACAGAAATAAACCGTTGAGCAGCCATGACACGAATCTAAGCAAAGTTCGAGCGCGTGTACCATTGAATATCATGGGAAATCTAGCGGAGAAAGTACCTAGTACATATTCTGTGACATAACGAGTGTACCCTTACATAAATAATCTCTGATAAACGACATGTACAGGTATTGAGTTTCTTTCTTTTATGGTTGCTACGCCGTCGAATATATAACGAAAGTGAACATTGCATTCTGCCATGGTTAGCGTCAGTTAACATAGCAAAACTGGTCTTCAGTTTCAGTTGCAACAAACACCATGTCAAAATATACCATAGCCAGAGCTCTCACCTGTTGGAGACCGGTAGCTAAGACCGCCTCGGTGCAAAACAACCGCTCTTTGCGGTAATTTTTGGCCGTCTGCCTGACGACCGAACGTTGTAGTTCGTTACTCTCTCCGGTGAACATGGAGCGGTTTCCGGTCACAAAGTGCAGACGCCTACGATGACCCGACACCGCCCATCCTCTTGTCGTCGGCTGCCTAAACTGGCCCCTCAGCAATGTTGCCATCAACTGTGCCATGCTTACTTCTGTCCTGTTGGGGGAAAACCAGAACGTCTTAAGTTGACAATGGTCTCTGCTATATGGCCGTGTTCCTGACGATGAACATAATGGCGACCATGCCCTTTTCCTTTTTAACAGATACGACTACAGGTGTGCCAGAAAATATGAACACCCTTTCTACCACTAAATCAGTCGTCTACTAGTCTGTGATTATTGTAAAGTGAAAGAACCTACCTGTTTGTGCAGTTTCTGTGTGGAATGTGCTCCCGTTTTCGAAAAAGCTAGTCGCTTGCTGATGCACGAGCTCACACAAGTAGCGTTGGCGAGAAATGAATGCCTGGGGGCGTAGCAATATAATCTCATTGGGCGAAGTTGCTTTCGTGACCTCGCCTTTTGTTTCTGTCTGCCCTCGGTTTGACACGTGATCATGACTGCAAAAAGCTCGAATCACTGACTGGTGACTCGTGTCAGTAGTGTGGACTTTTGGACTTCAGTACAGGCACACTGTGTGTAGATCAAACAAGGGCACACTGGAGGAATGATGCCTCAGTAGGAAAAGCGCCAATTAGTAAACCAACTTCACTTCGGATAAGTTCTGACGGTGTAAAATAGATATTATTAATTTACACTGCTCAGTCATTGCTTTTGACCTTAGTCATTGAATATTATATAACTTCCAAGTTAAGGTAATCCACAAGCGTTTCTTGCTTGACCCTCTTGATTCTTTACATTGTTCAAACAGGGCCCCATTGAAAAGAAGTGCAATGCACTTAATGGGCTACCCTGTATAAAAATGACAGAAATAAATAAATAAAATAAATAAGTTTAACATTCAGAAAATTGCTTAATTTGGCAACTTGGCAGCATTTTTCTCTAGATTCAAATTTTCGTTTAGTTTTAATCTTTGTCTTCTATCTTCTACATTGAGACAGTAATGTTTTCCTCGCTGACAGAGACCATGAACTATCGAAAGGGTTTGGCTTAGTTTCACCAAGCACCAAGGAGGTTTTAGGAAGCCTCTTTGGTTTCACCACAGGTCCTGAGTCCTGACCCAAACAGGTGTGCTTTGACGGGAATGTGGCACTAGCTAGCTTTGCAGGATGACTGACATGCAAGACAAATCATTGTCATGTTGTCAGCATGCATATTTGTTCCATTTTATCCCATGCATCCCAGCGGTTCTTTCTGGCCGGTACAGAGGTCCTTTATAGGCACAAACCCCACACCTTCGACATTCCCGACTAACACCCCCCGTGACATAATGGTTAATTCGTTCAACCTTTAACCTTCCTACAAACAGGTGAGGTCAGAGGTTCCTAAGATAGAAGCGGGTTGTCTGAGATCGGATCTGTTTCTACGGATTTTCAGCTCAGATAAGAACAGAACAGCGGTACCTGGTGCAGAATGAAGACCCTGTTACTATTCTTTGCAGCACTAGTCGTGTACTTACTGTTTGGTGTTCCTGAGTTGCCTCTAGATTCGGTCAAAGGCTTCGTCAAATGTCTTCCGGTTGCGGCTCTGGGCGTCTTTGTACAGGTGAGTTTTCCGTTATGACAATGATAAGGCCAAATTGTAGACAGAGTTCTCTATAATATGTTTATTTTCACATTTGACTTCTGTGACTGTGTGTTTCTGTGGAATTTTGAGTACTTCAAGTAGTACTTTTAATATTATGTACCACAACAATAAGTCGTCATCAAGTCAGCACTGATGAGCAACTTGCGACGCGCTGTGTCTGTAACCCAAACGGTCGTACATGTACCTCGCGATGTAGGCGTAAAACATCACAACTTGTCAACTGTTTTAGTAGAATCAGCATCATGCAGCACCGCTCAACACAGCGATCTGTAGCCATACATAATTTAGCACATAGTCATGGGGCTGTGGTTCTCATTGTAAACTTAAACTAAGTTAAGCCCTGTAGTCCCGGCAGACATCGTTTTAATAGAGACGCTGCACGCCTTTTGTATTGTGTACCTTGAAATATTAGTATCTATATTAGGAATATACTCAGTGTATTCCCTTAGGAAGATACTAATATTTTAAGGTACACAATACAAAGCGCGTAGTGTAGTGTCTGAGTGGTCCCCATGCGTGTCTACAGCTAGTTTAGTAGGTAAATGCACGTGTTTGGAACAGTCAATACAAGAGAGTCACCCCAATTTTACTGAGCAGTGAAACCGGGAGAGAGTATTGTATGCGACACCTGTTTTCATAATGAAACATGTCATAAAGCCACTGTCTTTGTTTGTTTGTTTGTTTGTTTGTTTGTTTGTTTGTTTGATCACACGTCTTTTAGACGAGGGGTATTGGCTCAGTAGTGTTTAGTGGCAATGTACACACTTCTCTCTAGTCTAGTACTCCAGCTAAATCTTAACTATCTTTTTTGCCAAAGAACGTACATGCATGTTTTATCACCTGCCTTAGATCTGTCACTCTGGTCTATGCCGCCATTGGGTACTTGATTCATTCAACCATACGTTCACAGAGTTCACAGTCATCTTCTTTCTTACTTATTTCCTTTGCTGTCTCTATAAGATAGCATTTTAGTTCTTGTTTACGAAAATGTCAATGGCACAGACTGAGGGAAGACGTTTTCTTGTTGGTTTAATCTTTTTCGTTTGTTGTCCTGAAGGTGGAGCAGAAGTGTGGTCCCACTTACGCGCGCCTCCTAGCGGCCGGCTTGTTCTCCTCTGCTCTCGGTGACTACTGCATGTACTGGCACCACACGCCGGAATGGTTCTTGTATGGTAAGGCAAACTGTGACAAAATTAAAACTAATAAGAACGAACTCAACGAATGCAGTATGGCCTCTACACACATTCCTGTATACATGCTTCTTTGTATCCCTGTGGAATTTTTAATATATAGGGAGCAAAGATAATTGCCATCAAAGTTGTAGTCCAATCTGTTTCATTTAATAAATCAATATTGAATGGGTAACTTATAAGTTATAACCATCGATAGATAGGATAAATGGACTCCAATCAATCTAAATTACATCTTTTTACATTACAAATTAAAGAATAGAGATCTAAGAAATATATCTCTTGTATCCCTCCTTTAGGTGTCATTGCGTTCTCCGTCACCCATCTTCTCTATTCCTTCGCGTTCGGCCTGAGACACCTGACGATCGACCCCCTGGCGTGCGTCGCCATGGTGATAGCCTGTGTGTCGTACGGGTACCTCCTCCCGGGGTTAAAGGGCGTCCACGCACCGGTAGTCGCGATCTACGTCGTCCTGATCTCCTCCATGACGCTGTCAGCTGTCGCACGGCTACGTCAGGCGGCGACGTTACCTCGTCTGTGGGCGTGCGCAGGCGCCGTTCTGTTTGCCATTTCTGACGTCATCTTGGCTGTTGACAAGTTCCGCACCCCCCTCCCCTACCCCCGGGTCTCCAACATGGTCACGTATTTCACTGCACAGCTCCTTATAGCACTGTCCGTGATGGAAAATCGGGCGGTAAGAAGCAAGAAAAAAGACAAATAAGAATAGGACTCTGAACGACTATAACAATTCCTTGCATGTTTTGCATATGACCAATGGAAATTCAAAAGGATTGTCGTGTGTGAAATATTACCGTCAAATTCTAGTTCGAGTTTGCATCTCTTTTCCGGATAGTAATTTTGTTTAGATTTCACTGCAGTTTTAAGTGACGACGCAACATGGCGCTTTTAACACATGTACATTCAAGACGTTTTCAGAGAGCATCACAAAACAAGATATCAATGCAACTCGGATTGTTTTTCTAGAAGTGGTATTGCGTGTCATACACGGAGCGTTGTATAGGAATATCTGTCACTTTGAATCAGAAGTCTCAGTGATCTCAGTGGTCTGACGGATCTCTGCATTGGTTCGTCCTACTGTACACGTAGTAGCCTGGATGTCAGACTGTTTCCAGAGTCTACACAGGGCTAGCTCCTTCAGGACCAACATGCTCCCAAGGAACTTATGCCACAGCCCCTGAATGAGACCCTGAGCATGCTGGCTAACTAAGGGTCTAACTGGGGACTTGCCCTGGGAATAGTCTGGCATGCATGCTACGTATGTTTCTTCTCCCTTATGGTATAGCTGAAGGGATTGGTATCGCCCAGCGTGCTATGGGTCTGGCATCAAGGCTGTCCTACATGCTTCATCATATTACACTTCGCGTAAGACTCGGAGCGTGGTGAACATGAAAATAAAGACAAGCTTAATAGATCTTGTGACTTAATTTCTTCAGCCATCTTGTATCTTGTACAAAAGTAGTCGTACAAGTCTGTGTCCCGAGGCATGCAGGACGTTAGTCACGGTGCGGTGCAGACGTCACAGCGATGAGACAGTTCCCTAATTTTGTGAGAATGACTCAACGTTAGGTGATGATTATCGGCAGGACACGAACACGACCTCGTGCCAGGTCGTGCCCAAACCTGCCAGACGTAATAACCCTCAAATTAGCGCACAGTCATCCGGCTCACACTACCGGTCATTCTATCTTTAGTACAGTGTAAATCATTTTGCACTGGTAATTCATATTCGTCTAACAGGGTCGTTCATGTGTTATTTTCGCCAAGAAGGTTATGTTTTCTGCGCTGTGTGTGCGCCTGTCAAGAGCATAACTCTAGAAACCGCGGATGGATCGCAATTATATTTGGTACGGGGGTAGGTGTCGGCAAAATGACGAAATTGTTAGATTATGGACCACATAGTGGCTTTCTATGGTACTGCAGCAGAACTTCTGGTTTTGATATCTCGTGTTCTGGACATGATAGGGTCATGCTATCTGGGTGTCAGATAGCTCTTGGCCTTGTGAAGAAGTGGGATAGGTGTTAGCCCCCTAGTTTGAAATACTTTTAGCTACCGCAGACAATCTCATAACCTATTCTCTTACAATCAGTGATAGGGTGCAAGTGTCAGAAAGTGTCTAGATCGGCTGATTATGACATCGAAGTAAAGGTGTTGGAATGTTGGTTACGTAACATACTACCCATTTGTGGATTTTTGCATTTGTCTGATGCAGCTAACAAAGAAGCCCAGGAAGCAAATGAGTAATACAAAATAGTATCCGACTTTTCCGAATCAAAGGAGCACACACGTTCTACACATCTTTCGACAGCATGCACTCCCCACCCCCTGAATATCTAAAGCCCATAGCATGTCACATATGTACATAGCCAACCATGGCCTCCAGACCTTCCCAGACTATGATTGGTAGTTAGTCGTGAGCAAGACCATCTGTGGTTGGGAGTTGGTCGGGTAGGTTGCCTATTAATTAGTCTTTAAACGTCACCTGCGCCAGCCAACTATGGCTTTTGACAAATCAAACTCGGGAAAGTCACATTCTTGTTAGATTTGATCGGAGTAGCGAACTGAAGCTAGAATACGAGTGATCGGGAGCAAGCTAGTGATAAGATCCTGATTGTGACAGGGGCTTAACTTTTCCGCTCTTGGCTTGCCTCGTGAACTTCTCAAAGTTCATTCTAGTCGCGTATTTACCAGCTGCTGGACTTCTTAGACGTTTCAGTTCCAGGAAAAGTGCCACCTAGAGAGTTATGTAATGCTGACACCTATTGCTGACAGTGTTATCGGAGCTCGTGACGGGTCGAGCAGCAACATGTGTTCTGTGTCTAGTCGGCGGCGCCAAAGACTTGAGAGTCTCTGAAGTCTTCTGAGAAGGGAACCGGTACCGCGTGGGCTGGGATATCTTCCACCGAGTCAGCAAAATAGTTTAACTAACTTGATGTTGATTCGTCACTTAGTTGAGTGAAACACTGCAAGGGAAAGGATGAGTAACTAAGGATATGTATTGATGTAATCTTTATATGAATTCATCTTGACAGTCAAGTTAAATATCAAGTCTGATGAGCTTTTGAACCACATGTTACCGTGCCCATCCCATTTCACATCAGTTTTATTTGCTTGGAGGGCGGCATGTGAGATTTCGCCTGACTTGATGACATTTTTATATCATTCAAGTACTGTTATCATGGGCCATGTACTATTTCTGTACTCCAACTTTGATTTCTCCTGCGAACGGTTGTACATGTAGCTTTGAATCGCTTGTCTCAATCCTTTACTTTTGTGGTGACGTTGTAAAACCACTTCAGATGTACCCAAGCTGCACCATTACCCATTAACTAATATTAAACATGGACTTTGAGCGAAAACGCTTTATTCCCACCCAGCTTTCAAGCTTCAATCTACACGCCCTAAACCCATGTTTTGTTTCGCTCGACGCTGCGCTGTGGCCGCGTGATTTTCCCCCAGAGTCCCCATTAGGTTCTGCAGGAACTGATAAGGGACAGTTCAATACAACCGGCAGATGTTTAACGTGTTTATGTTGGCAACAACACAGAAAGTCGTGACTGAGAGATTCGGGACGACAAAGACACGCCGCTATTGTGACCATACAGTACAGGCTTATGTTGATAAAGATTTTCAGCATATCAACTCTATGTTTGGTGTATCTCTTCTTTTCAAATGAAAGAAAATTTAGCAGAGCAGTGAGTTGTACAACGATACCTAGTGGTCTCAGGACGGTATACGTTATGTGGTGAGGTGTATAGTTTAATGTGTCATCTAGTGCCTTTCACAATTGTTGAAAAGCAAAACGCATCGACTGGCCCATCGATGCAGGGATGCATTGATGTATTGTTTGTGTGAATGCCAACCCGATGCCAATGACTGTGTCCCCGTAGTAAAACTAGCTAACAGCCGCGTCTTAGAATAAGGTTTATGTCAACTAGTTGTCTTGGTTTGCACATTTATCTATGTTTTGCCTATGTATTATATTAAAAAGAAAGAAGAAATAGTCAACAGTCATACCTGCGAAACACTTTATTTTGACAAAATTTACTTAGAGTGGAGTGGATACACCTGGTTATGCGTACGATAGGCGTAAAGTATGACGCCAGCTTACCAAAACTTTAACGTTACCTGGATCAGGACGTGACCTGGCTTTGACCCTATAACATTTCCCCTGTGTGTCCTTGTTTGCCACAGAAGAGCTCAGAGGTCATTTAATGGGCTTATGCGCTTCCAACTTGAATATAAACCTTACACTTTGAATCAGTCACACAAGACTATCGGTGAATATACATTGTATCATGTCTCTGTTCTTTTGTGCACAAGGCTTCATGTAGACTTTACCCTTTGTCAGACAATATCGACAAGGAATCATCCATATTCTAGTCATGGCAGGCTCTTTCAACCTTTACTGTTGTCTCAACTTGCACGGCCGTACAGATTGACCTAAGCTTACACACATCGAGACGGGGTTATAGGCACGAAACTCTCAACCCCATCCTTCCGGTAACCCCCCCCCCCCCCACACACACACCCCCAGGAGGAAACTGCGGAGTGTACATCACTACAGGTGGAGTGGTCACGCCTCTTGTAATTAAAGATCCCCGTCTCCACTTGTTCTGAAAGGTTAATGACGTTCTCTGACGCAAATCTGGATGACTAACCCCTAGATTATGTTTGGTGAGTACGATAACAGTTAAACACACGAGATGGCTGGTAGAAAATTCTACCTGGCTTCTTAGTGACGTTAGCAAAGTGGTGACTGTGGTCTGCCTGGGCATGGCGCAATAGAAACCTTTATTGACACAACAAAGTCACAGCGACTGAAGTAAGGTCTTCTATAACAAGACAAACAGACAAACAAGTGGATACAAATGAACGTACATACAAGTATGTGGATAATTCAACATGTTGAATGAAGCTGAGACATGTTATCTACTAAACGATTGAACTATGCATGTACCTTATTATTCGTTCCTGACTACTATTTTGGCCAAATTCTACCTTTTTCTGAAAAGAAGTCTATGTTACATCCCTACTCCGCCAGTATAAGTCTCATACATTTATTCCACATTGATGTAGTAATATATATCTAATATCCAGAAAGCATTCTCATATTGATTACCTACAGGATATAGAACCACATGAAATATTTATGCCGTGGATCATCAACAATAGCCCATACCATCCCGTACCTTGCACATGGGATCCCATTGTGCATTTCTGGCACATGTCCAAGTTTTGGCGCCAATGAAACTACAGCAACAACAAGACCAACATGTCTGTCACATAGTTGGAATGACTGAACTATGTGCTCACAAGTTGTTTTGAAACGGAGCATAGCTTGTGGTGAGGGGGTATAGTAGCCTCTATCAGGCTTCGGGAAGCGGTGGGAAAGAGTATGAATTGTCCAAATAGACAGATAACACGCCAGTGGAGTTGGTCCGCGAGAGAGTACAGTTTCGTACGTGGCAAACTGTACTCTCTCGCGGACCAACTCGCCTGGCGTGTTATCTGTCTATTTGGCCAATTTCTACTCTTTCCAGCCGCTTCCCGAAGCCTGGTAGAGGCTAGGGGTATTGCGCAACGTCGTTGCACCTGTTTTTCTCCTCACTTGAGCGTAAATAAAACATGGCGGACGTGACAGTCTGGCCAAGTGGGCGGGGCCTAATGAGTTAGGTGAGGCTAGTCCGTCCGCAAGTTTCATCATGTATGGCGCCAAGTGCTGTGCACGCCTGAAGGCGGCCTATCTTCAAGAACAACGAATGCATTCATACGTCCTGAGGTGTGGCGTGGTGCTGGCATTCTGTCAAAAGTTGGCCACCCTGGACAAGCTTCAAATAACAGCTAGATTGGTCCCATACTGTCATAACAACACGAAATAATGCCCTAATATATTGAACAAGGTCGTTTGAAACTGCCACTACAATGTACAATATAATAACGTTTTCGTCAACTAAGCTTTCATGGGTTTTTCCTACCTAACGTGATGATATAGGTGTTTTCATATAAAGTCCGTCTCTTTGTTGGTTGATTATGTTCTGAATGCTCATGCCGGGGACAAGTACATGGTTCCCTGCGAGTTTTCGACACAAGTTGCGGTTGACCTTTCTCCCACGGCAGAGCCAAAACCCAGCAAATACGTGGCTAACGTATTTGCCGGGTTTTGGCTCTGCCGTAGGAGAATGCGGTTGACCAAGGAGGTTAGACCTCCTTGGGTTGACAAACGCTGACAGTACTGCATGTAGCTGTATGGCCCCTATTCCATAGCCTGGATCATATAGCACACAAGGCGATACCCGGAAGAGACGATACCAATCCCTTCAGGGACTGTGGTAAAATTTCCTTGGCATGTTGTCCCTGGAGCCGAGGTGCTGGCCTGTGTAGGCCCTGGAAAAGGTCTGGCGTCCAGGCTACCTGCTCCGTCCATGTCAGCCAAAGTTTGCTAACAGATATGTCACACCACATGTTATGCCAACTCCCCACCGACCCAAAAACCAATATCGCCTTGACCTCGGTAGTTCCTTACCACTTCCCAGAAGTCTTTATGGGAAAATAAGGCAGTTTAAGATGCCAGATGGCCATATTCACGGCCACTGCGGTTTGTTTGATTGACGAGTGTTTGTATTGTTCGGGATCCAAGATGGCGCAGATTGACCAAACGGATAGCATTACTGATGAGATAGGTTTGAGACAGGTGTATGAAGTACTGTCTCGGGTGTCAAGCAAGCCTCTAGTACAAGAAGAGCAATAGCAATATTTGTATATCTTACACAATCAAAGGCAGTATCTTGTAACTTGAACATTTGTCAGCATGAGAATATGCGCTCAGAAATTGTCCTACCATTGCGGACAATATGTTGAACTTGCAGGGGGCTCGACTTGCGCCTAGACGTTACGAATGCTGAAAACGTCAAAGTTTTGTGACAAAAGATCTGACAATAGATATTGTTGTACATATATATATTGCTAACACCGTTGTAGATTAAATTTTTCACCTGAATTAATGTCGTTCTTTCACAGCTCTATACAATAAGTGTTGGCATGTCATTATTTTTTCATCATACATGGTCTTGTTTACTTTGCTGCAACGTTAACGTTGCATGTGTCAGAATTAAAACATATTGTTATACCTCTCAAAACGTTGCCACGGAAAATTTCGTTTAAAAAATGTCTCTATGGGCCCCAGATATATATGTTCAGACGAGGCTTGCGTTCACGGTACATGGACTGGAGTCACCTGTCTGAAAAATTTTCAAGGAGGAAGTAAAAGTCCATTTGTAGTCACACAGGCATGCTATCTCTCGTGTCGCAGCTAGAAACGTTTAAAATATTGTCAAAATCACTTACGAATAGTTGACAGGTTCAGACGCTTATCACTTTCACCCCGAACTTGGGACGGGAACCCCCCTAATAAACCCACCGGGGGTGAAATAGTCGCGTCAACAGAAACTCGGGAGGAAAAATATCGTGTCGGCAGAAAATGGTTGCAGGCATTGTTTTTGTCTTGTGATGAGGAACAGAATAACATGCTACTGATCTTGACTTCGATTACGGCTCAAAAAAAAGAAGAAAATTTGTCCATATATTATAAAGCACTCCAATTACGTATCCGTGGTGCTGCTAAAATTTGTTTAAACTAAAGTGGAGCGCCACAATGTCCCTAGTGTATACACTAAAACGTAAACAAGCAGACTTATTTTCAGGACAGTTTGATTGTGTGGATCCTTCAATGTACATTGCGTAAATGTGTCTGAATTGCTATGTTTATACTTGGCTTGAGTTTATGTGTTAATGGCGCTTTCTGGCTACTACTAGGCCAGTAGTTATTCAGGTATGGCCAACTTAAGATGGCGTCTGTGCCTCTGTAAACGTGGCCATGTGCCAAGTGACAAACATCACGAATATATCTTTTACCTTCCGAGAAGAAGTGGACTAACGTTACGTTTCCAATTCTATCAAGCTATCCACCCCATCCTACTCAGGTATACAGAAACCGTTCAGGATACTTGTAGTAGTAGCCAGATACTCGTCCACGGTTTGGTTTGAAGTTCAACACTTTATGATTCTGTCAACGTTGTGACTCACCAAGTACAGTAGGGGCATCGTTACTAGATACCTTTCAACAACGCCTAGTGTTAGATGTGCAAAGGTTAGGTGCGCCTGGCTGTTGGTTGTAGTATAACCTGCTCCCGCCTGCGAAGCTGGTGTGTTACGCTAACCAGCGACTGTTGGAAGCGGGCTAAAGCTAAGGAGACTGGAGTCCAGGCTACAATATTATTATATACAGATACAGATACATACCATGTTTGTGAAACTTACTTGTATTTCTGTAAACATAAAGCAGGAACAGCAAGAAACATTTCTTCTCGAAAATTAAGGCAACACTTGTGAATCTGAAGGTTTCCAATTGGTTTTCAAGAAACTATTAGGAATCATGTACGGATTGTTATAAGATACGTATCCTTCCCCTTCGGTTGTGCAAATTGCACAGTATCAAATGGCCGATGGACCACTCTATTTGAAGTTAAGCACGAATGTGTGCATAACATTTGTTTGATATTATGTAGCTGCCCTCCTCTTACCTGCGACACTAATTTGAAATAGCCAAGCAACGTTGGGGTATGCGCTCAAAACTACCTAACTAACGTGGACGAGTTTTGTGGAAATAAACCTTTTCTGTATACGTTATTATACGTTGGTAATAAGAAAGATGTTACAAATGTGGTATTCTAATGTGTCACTATCTAGGACACGTGCGGACATTCCTGTTGTGTTAATTTTTTACTAGGGGTGTCGATGCCGTGTACATACCTGGCGCGAGGAAGGGACGGACGAACAAACATGGCGACTGACCCAAAGTGAACCTCTCAACACACATCGGTACAGGCAGGCACACAGCCGCCATGTTAACAGTTCAGTCAACATTATCAAAATTTCTCAGTGTAAAGATTTGTGACTAGCCTGGGTGTCATCCTATTTCTATACCGTGGCTCCCATACTTTATAGGGAGCGAGTATGGGAGCCCCGATTTACAAATAGGATGTCACCCAGGCTAATTTGTGACAAGTGTTTTTTTTAGAAGAATGGGGGCGCTCAAGTTCTCATGGGTTCAACCACATATTCCAAGCCAGTTACAACGATGTGAACCTAGCAGACAGGAGACAAACGTCCAGAAACATCGTTCATATCCTAGGCCTGTACCGTATAATCCATACATCAGTTCCAAACTGAAAGGTGCTTTGAATAGAAAATGTTTTGTTACTTGTTATTCCACATCGGTCTTGATAGTATGCGGCCATAAGGGCCATTAGTAGAACATGTCAAAAATCAAGGACAGTATTTTGAACCATCTTGCCCAAGGAGTTCTTTGAAACATGCAATAACGACTTGAGTTCATGGTCGAACTGAAGACCATATACAGCTTTGCTGTCACTGAGGACTGTCTTTGCAAAGGAAATACAATTGAGGATTTTAGACAATCTGACAAAAGTTTTTCTATGACAATGGTTTTCCACAACGGTGTGCTGCCGAAAGCTAGATAAGGCCAGTTGCTCGTTCACACACACACACACACACACACACACACACACACACACACACACACACACACACACACACACACACACACACACACACACACACACACACACACACACACACACACACACACACACACACACACACACACACACACACACGCGCGCGCGCAAATTACAATAACGCACACACACTATAATAACTTGATGGCCACGCTTTGCAAAGCTAAATGTACTGTACGTTGCATTTATTCCAGTAATTCGAGTAAGAAAAAAAATAACATAAAGCTGAGAAATTACAAGGAGGAAAAGTTTTGACAGTTTTGGTACTGTTGGGTAGATATTTTGTGGATTGTCCTGAATTCTTGGCCATACACAAGAATTTCCGTTTGTAACAAGATATATACATTTTTACCTTCAGTATATCCGCGTGCAGCCGACCGTAAAGGTTGTCATGTTATATAGGTGGGACGCCCAAATGTTCTCAGCCTTAGTCTGAAAGACTGTGGAAATGCACTACTTGATCTATAGAGGAAGCATAGATATCCAGCTTTAGATAATTTTCTATACCTTTCAGGGGTTGTCAGTACGTTTTATGTATATAGGTGTTTTGAAGTGGTAAGTGTGTTGAGCTCGACGGGAGGCCGACTATAGCTGGGCGGGAGTGGGAAGGGGAATCCCCCCTCGCCTTCAGGCGCGCTGCCAGCGTCTTGTGACCATTACTCGGACAGAAAAATAGCCAGAATTTTCCCCAGACTTTTTAAGCAAATTACAAAAAAAAGAGAACAATGCAAACCGCTGAGACATGAGGAATTTAAACGCTAAGTTGTAAAACTGAGAGGTTGCTGAGGTCAGGTGTATTGTGCGTAAAATAAATACACTGTAAGGTAACGACTGGAGGGGAAAACAAGCGAGCAGATTTTCCGAGAAAGCAATTAAGGTGTTATGGTTGCTTGGCTTCAGGAGGGCATGTGTAGACATGCTTAATTGTCAGGTCTAAACAAAGGTGTGGTCTGTGTCCAGCACACGGCGAGTACATGTAGGTCCTCGGCAGAGTAAGTGAAATTTTCCACAAACGTACAGTACTCAAAGTTCCGTCAGGACGCCATTTTGATATGGCGTGGTCAGCAACAACAAATGTAGCAAAGTCCTCTACGAGTATAGAGGGTATTTTTTACCTGTCCGAGCGGTGCATATTTTTGAAACCCAGCAAAGCCTACATGTAGTGAATGCAGATTTATCATTTAGCCCCGACATCACCAGTTGTATAAAGCTCCTCGCAATTCAGCCCCTGGCTCAGAGTAGCTGTAGTCTCTACCAGACTAACTACGCTGGCCATAATAGGCAGAATATTTGCCAGGGGAGTTTGGCCGCCTTGTGGTTTGAAGGGGAAATTAACCCTCCCGCGGAAGGGGAAATTAACCCTCCCGCGGACTGACTCTACTCGCCAGCTATTCCCTTCTTTTGCCGAATTCTACGATCCATACCCCCCTACATGTAGGAAGGCCTGGTGGATGCTAGAGTAGCCGGCCCACCCAATAATGGTCAAAATGATAATAACAAATACACATACACTGAGAATATGTTTTTGGAAATGTTTGTGATATTAGCATTGGGTCAGATAAAGTTGGGAACAATCACATTGACGCGATATGTCTGCTCGTACTGGTAATTCATTTGTTACAACAATAAAAACAGATGACACCGAAGGTGTCAACAGAGAAGAAGCACTGGTCAAATAAAAGTCGGAAATGTTTGTTATTCTCTTGCACTTTTAATTAGAGTTCTTCTTCACAGAACACTGCAGACACTTCTGGGAATTTTTTCCCCTGTCCCATTTTTGTTACCTTATAAGGAAATATGAAAGTAATGAAAGTGGCCTTGAAGATATTGTAGGACAAAGACATTACGGCCCAAGGCAGGAAAACTATCCTCGTACAACTTCCCTTCCTCCAGGCGGTTCTCTGTAAAACTGACCATCCATGGATGGGTCTCCGCACGACTGCCCATCCACATGGAGTATAAATGTCAGTTCTATCTAACCCCCCTTTCTGTCAATCAAAAAAAATCATTATTCTGATTAGTTGTTATGAGCTATTTGTGCGATTAAAGAAAACTAACCAAAAGAGCAACTTATTTTGTATCCAAGTTATGCTTCACAACCTCTCTCCCTCCTAGCTGTTTTCCTTCTTCACTCACTCACTCACTCACTCACTCACTCACTCACTCACTCACCCACCCACCCACTCACTCACTCACTCACTCACTCAATCGCTGATGATAATGCACTCACTCAGTCTTGCATTCACTCTCGCATTCACTCATTCAATCCTGTAGTTCTTTTTACTGACTGTAAAAGCAAGTTTGGGCTTTACTACAGATGATGTCCCTGATCTGGAATGTAATTTAATCTTTCCCGAAAAAATAATATTTAGCCTGTTGAGCGGTAATTGTGCAGTAGAGGTTTCCTTCTGTAACTACCCCGCCTCATTCCAGCTAGGGATAAAAATCATTTTCCCAGAAACTCATCAACTTGATGGCTATCCTGACCTAGGGTTTCTAATATATCTCAGTGTACAACTCACAGTGAGATATAACTACAGCCTAATATGGGAAACTGAAAATGACACAAACGTATTAAACTTAAAGCTTGTTTACACATATACAAAGCAGACAGGCGTTGCCAAGGACGCTGAATAAACTCTGGACCGCTGGAATTTATGTTGTCATCGTGGCTCTGGTAACATCCACTTGTTAAACTGCGCAAATGTCAAAAATACACAAGGAAGAACAATCTTGAACTACTGCTACAAAGTCTTGATACATCAATCTGAGTGGAATGTTTCTCATCTATAAAATACGTCCGAGGGTTCAAAAATGGGGCTAGTGGCTAGAACACACCTGCACCAAGTTTTGCATCGTCATTGCGATGTGTAGGTAGAATGACAGGTGAGCTATGGTGAGTGCGCCTAAGGTGTAAGCAGACAATTGATCTGGATCGCCTCCAAACTCTAACTGAGAAAAGCTATCGTCCTACATGAATCAGCATGAATGTGGTGTTTGTGTCCACACCAGCTTATATCACATGTGACTTCCTTGTAGGTAATCTTTAAAGTCATGTCTCTGCAAAGCTCACGCCCCTCCGATCAAAACACAGTAAAACAACAAAAGCTGTCCCAAAGCGCATGTAGCAACCCATCCCGATGGATTTATGTGGGTTTAACGAAGTGAAGATAAAGAACTCAAACATGCAGTCCTGCACGTAGCTTGAGGCATGCCTGGGCAACTGTAGCGGGTCAGTGAGAAAAAGCAAGGAGGTTGGAAAAACACATTACATGTTGGTATTGGTGTGACTTTTCACTATTCATGGAATGTCCGAGAACTATATATGTTAGTAGCTTTGTAAGCACAATACTTCATGTTCAAAAACAAACTTTCAAAAAGCCGGGTTGTCAGTTCTGTCTGCATTTCTGTTTAATGGTTTGGTAACGGTTTGGCACTTACAATGCTATGCAATGCGGATGTTTTCCAACGCCCCCTCTCTATTCCATCTATCTCTCTCCGTCCAAATGTGAAAGTAGAACTGCTCAGTCTCTGCAGTGGAATACGTCACCGCTTTCGCTCCCTTGTGGTCTTCCTGCCCCCGCCAAGTGTCGTCATCGTTCGAAACTCAGAGAAACTTGAACATAAAGAAAAGCGGAAGTGCGTGGGAAAAGGGCAGGACGTCCTAACAAAAGAAAGGGCAGGTCGGGCTAAGAGGTCATAATGTGGCATTGTTGTGTTCTCGCCATGCCAGTGATCAACCTCATTTGCATCCATGGCAACGGGATGGTATTCGGACTCATGATGATATTCACAAATTCGAACTGACGGCAGAAAACAAAAAGTTTCACAACTTGAAATTAGGATGTTCTTTTCTTAATTGTGAAGGTTGACAATAAAAGACAAGCAGCTTGGGGGGGGGGGGGAATTGGTTTGTCAAAAACAGTTTAGTACGCTGTATTCATATCTGTACATTAGGATACACCTTAACACATACGTTGTGCGATCGTCGTATGATCGCAAACTGAGATACCGTTTTTTGGGATATACATGTATCGTCGTGCAAGTGTTCTGCAAAATTCAGCTGTCTTATTACGGAAAAGGCTGTCTTAGATCCTTGTCCGCGATTGGTTCTGTCACAGCCTGCTTGCAGGCTTGAAAAGTCTATGGCATCAAAATCGTATGACGGCCTTAGACGAATGTGATGACCGCACCGCTTATACGTACTTAATTTTAATTGTTCGCATGTATACGTTTACTTGCAGGTGGACAACCAAGATTGGTTTGAAAAGTCGTGTCGGAAATCGGAAGAGATGAAAAGGTAAAGAAAGCCTACCTGCCATAGTATTTATGACGTACGAAGCCAGGAAATATCCATCACTGTTTTGAAATAAATGGTTACTTCACCCTTATTAGCTCATTACGTCGGGTTCAATTGACACGTTAACGTTGTTGCAAAAAGGACGACGTAGCAATGGGATCGGCTCAGGCAAGGTGTGGCAAAGGGCACATTTACTTTGAGATAAGGTGACATCCGGTCTGCAATAGTACCGCAGACAAAACCCCCCGGTCGGACGTTCCACCTGTCCCATTGCAACTTCCGGTGTAGTTACTCCGTGAAGGAGGTCAGGACCTCCGGACGGAGTGTTGTAATCGGCTGATTTTTCATGTTCGCAGTCAAAACACTGGGTTCTCTTTGTGTAATCGGCACGCAATTTTATACGCCGTCTGCGGGCATGCCCGTGTTGATGCACGAATGTGTATTTTTGCCGTTGCTGCTTTCGCGGTCAATGTAATATTGCAAACGCACCCCTACAATTACGAGGCGAATTGGAATGGTCCAGAAAAACGCGTTGTTTGGAATAGCAGTGGGGGGGTGGAACTTCATGCAGATACGGGGTGGTTTTTATAAGTGGTTCCAGATGTTTTTGCCACTGGTTAAGAGATGCCAAGTTTTTTGGAAGATGTTCGCAGCCAAAACGCATTCTTCCGTACGTCGCATTTCTGTGTAATTTCGCATGTGGTGTTGCATTATGTCCGGGATGATGCACGACTTTTTATTTTTACCGTAGCTGTTTTGATATTGGAGTAAATGGTTATTTTCGAAACATCCCCATGTCGTTGAAATGTTGTCGTCCGTTTATGTCACCGGTAGTACTAAGTAAGTCGGGGCGGGGCTGATGGGGACGGATATGTGGGGTGGTCAGAGGTCAACATTAGGAAAAATTTAATGTTAATACCGATGACCGAGTCCAAAAAACTGAAACGTGAAAATCGGATGATTGGACCTGATGTACATTTCTGTAGATTGTACACAGAATACACACATCTTTAGATAATCTGGCCATGGCAGGTATACTAGATTAGCGTAAATCTATGTTTATGCGTTCAAAACAAGAAAAGTAATCGTTTCCCGGTATTATTCTCTCGAAACACGGCGCTGAATATAGGAAGAAGTAGCCTGTGTTACGCAATGCTTTCGGCCGGATTGATGTGCAACTGTTACTAATTGCAGGGTCTGGGCTTGGCCAGTCGCGGTGTATGGCCAGTCGCGCTAATATGCGAGTGTTCCCTGTAGACAGTCCTGGAGTTAACGTTGACTTGAGCGGTACCCGTTTTTCCGTGTTTGCAGCTAAAACCCACGGTCCCCTTTGTTCAATCGGCATGCAATTTTATACGTCGTCTGCAGGCATGCCAGTGCCAATACCACCTCTCAATCTGCAAATTATAAAATTTCACGGAGAATTGTCGCCTATGGCGTCTTGTTCAGTTTTCCTTTTAAACAATCTCTATTTTCTGTGTTGTGTAAACCATCGCCTTTGTGCACAGGAGACATAGGCCTAGAAAGTGTAACTTTTAAACACATAAAATGAGCATTCAGTGTATCTAGTTATGTGCACATGTGCACAAGTAGACTAGCCTCTACCAGACAGGTCCTGGGTTGCCTATAACTTAGATCTGTGACTGGTTAACTCCAGCCTCTACCAGGCTTCAAAAGCGGCTGGAAAGAGTAGAAATTGGCCAAATAGACAGGTAACATGCCAGGGGAGTTGGTCTGCTATAAAAGGAGTACAGTTTGCCGCTCTGAATAGGCTAACTCCGGAGCTAACTTCATTAGACCAATTTCTATTGTTACAACGTCC
Organism: Branchiostoma floridae x Branchiostoma japonicum; assembly: GCA_013266295.2. Classification (NCBI taxonomy): domain Eukaryota; kingdom Metazoa; phylum Chordata; class Leptocardii; order Amphioxiformes; family Branchiostomatidae; genus Branchiostoma; species Branchiostoma floridae x Branchiostoma japonicum. The sequence continues at coordinate 10,480,620 of CM023824.1, forward strand.
TAAGGAGTCTGATAGAGACTAGAGGAGAGGCCAGAGGAATTCCTTAAAAATATGTTGTGTTTTTGACCTCAGGAAATGTGGATCCCACACTGATCTTCCCCCGCACCTACATACATGTGGGCATCTGGTCGCCATATACATGTATATCACAGACATCTTGAGATTGGGGAGAGTTGCGCAATCAACTGTTCCTGTTTCGTGGGGTGGGTCCCACCTATGCACCTGCATACCTTTAGTTGTACGTTTGCTGTACAATTGTGGGAAGGTTTTGCTGGTTGTCTGTAGAGCTGATATCGCTACCTGTGGGAAATGTTAAAGTTTTGTTTTGAGCGTGCATGTTTTTTTTGTTTGTTTATTTTTCAGATAGCTAAACTGCTACATCTTTTGACGATGTGTATTGTGCAGTATCAGAAGTCCTGAACATTCAGTAAGTCCTCCGCGACCACCGTGCAATTTATTGTTTCATGGAGGTGTTTTATTGCCTGGAAAGTGTCCCCCTTGCAACATTTATTTTTCTTTGGAGACATATTAAAGAATAGCGTCATAAAGTAACTATGACATGAAGTGCTGTGTCACTGTAGTGTCATCATGGAAAATTACGTTGCTCATGAAAGACGGTCACGACACGGCCGCTAGGTTGTAGCCGCCTTTGGTCTTCACTTCATTGGTTCTCAAATGAATTATCCCCGCGCTGTTTATAGAACTGACGCTCTAGCCCTGGTATCAAATATTGATGGGAGCCACGCCGTGGCTTTGTTGACCCAGCAGGCCCGACACGTGATCTTGATTTACCTGGCAGTTCGTCTTCCGCCCTGAGTAAAGAAGCCCAAACCACGGAGCGCCAAACAGACAAAAGAGCTGTAATGCTAGCGCTGGCCTTCTATTTCTCGAATTCTTTATTTTATACTTCATGTGCATGAAGTCGAACAGTTGGCTGCACGTTGCATAGAAAACTTTTGTCATGTTGCTGCCCAGTGGGGTTACATCATGTGTGTGTGCTGTGTGTGGCGCGGTTGTTTTCGTCGTACTCTAAAAATACTTCGGGGAAATTGGTGACGTTTCGCCGTGTAATTGGTTGCTAGCTATCACGTGGCCTCAGTCTTAACAAAAGTGTGCATAATTAAAACGTCACCGCTGATGTACACCAATCAGAGCGCAGAGCGGTGATGTCGAAATTTTAAGGGGGAATTCCCGTCGTCTTTTCTCAGAAGAAGCTTGTGTCGGGGGTATATAGGCTGAAATGTTTCAAAAATATCTTAAGTTTGAGCCCGGGGACTCAGTGCTGCGTCACTACCGTATGGTTGCTTGAGACCTGCAGAAGACTGAACATTCTCCGAAAAACTTGTAAGTTCCTTTTATTTTTTGTTGAAAATGTGACGTGTAGTCGTGCACAAGCATGGGGAGGGGGGCATCCGAGTAAGCAGAAGTTTTACCGAAACGAGAACATGAAAAATGTTGCGTGCGCCTTTTGTAGTTACCAGCCTCGTGCGCCCCTATTTTTCCCCCGGCTCGTGGTGTTTTTGCTACCCTGGTCGCACGGCATAGTGTTGTAAACTGAAAGGTGCAGAAAATTTATGCACCGAAAAAAAGGCCGAACATGTTACTTCTAGGTTTTGTGGCGCGTCCCGAGACACGTTCCCGAGACACGTTGCTTGCTGTCCTGTTGGGTGCGCAGTTGCAGGGCGCGGCCCCGGGTCCCACCGCGTGCTCCCGGTCACGTAGGCGGGGACGCACGCGCCCGAACACGGGCTCGCAGTGTGGGCGGGCAGCGTTCTCAGCCGGCCAGATTTGCCTCGTGGCGCAAGTTTAGGTCACACAGAACTTTTTACTTCTTCAATCCGAATATCAGGCCAGACTTGCACGCCTTTTTCTCACACGAACACCCGCCGTTTTTCAGCTGAAAATGATATGAAGAAAGACAAACACCTGTTCGTAGTGTTCCCCTGTCCAGAACCCATGTCTTTTGGCACAAATCGGCAAATCCTGTGGATACGTTTTCTCAAAATTTCTGTTGATATCGTAAGGTAGCAGTGACGACTCTAACAGGAATTCTGATTAGTTTTTTTTCCATGTTTCTTACAGTGTCTACACGTTCAAGAGTCTTGTGAACTTCACGAAGTTTCAACACATCTTTTGCAAGCTTTACACGGGAAGGTTGAACTATCATCACAGTCATGGCAGAATCACTGAAACAGGTGGGTGCAACGCTGTTTCCATACGGTAGACATTTTTGTGAGAACAAGAAGGAGTAGTGAGCTCAATTTTAGAGCCTGGGTGGGTGTACTCCAGTGGATTTCCGAAATCAGATAACAGTAAAAGCAAAACATGAAACTATGGTAATTCCCCTGTCTTGTTAAAGTCCTTGAGACTATAAGATGCTCATGATGGAACCTTAAGTGTCACTTGTTTTCTTGCAAGGAAATGGAATGCCCTGCACTGTTTCATAAAGTTCAGACGGGTAATTTTGTGCCCTTGAGAACATGAAGACAATGGTTGTTGCCTCTGGCCATGTATCTTGTGATGTTGTTAATTCATCTTAGTCTTTTAGTATAGCGTGGCATGTCACTTCAATCATGTTTTGAAAATGCATAAGACACCTTCCATCCGAGACACTAAGCCATGTCATAACAAGTGTGAAGTTGGTAGTGACCAGAGGTACCAATTTTCTTCTCTGGAGTTAAGTTTGTAAACAGGTGTTGTTTGAGTTGGCCTGAGTTCAAATTCTGCCCAAAGCAAAGTATGAGTCTGAATACTGATCAAACACAATTGCATCACCCTGTTTGGCTGCTTTACTCTCATTGGTGGCAGTATAAGCTCAAGTGATCTGATTGGTCAGCATATACGTCCATTGCATTTTGGGCAGTATCCATACCTATGTTACCATAATTGACCGTCCATCAAATAGCTTGGAGAGTGGTAGCTCCGCCCAAATGGCATGGTCTACTTTTATGTTGTTCTTCTGTCAATCAAGCCCTATGCCCCGCCCACTTGCACTCCAAATATAGAGCTTTATGTGCTCATAGGGATGTCAAAGGTGGTCTACCTGTTTATGCAAATTTTTTCTTGGAAGAAGACTTTTTGCAAAACACATTGCCACTTTGGGCTTCTTAACCGAAGCGCAGTCCGCCCAGACCCCAGATGCAGCCGAGTCTTCCTGTGAGTCACACCTGTGCTTTCTTCTGTCCGAGGGTTTTCTCCTTTTTTCGCTTTTTCGATTGTTATTTGGATTTTTATACCAACCTCTGATTTTTTTTCTTGTACAGGACTTTTTTGTACAGAATTTTTGTGGGAATTCTGCACTTTCACCGATTGTTAGTTCCTCTTTTCCAAATGTGGAGCTGCTCTCACTTTTCTTCCTTCCAACTTTTCCACTGTGTATTGGTAACATACAGAAGTAAGACTTTTCTGTTCCCTCTTTCACTGTGGCTTTGGTTACACAGTTTTGAAATGGTTTGTGCTTTTTTTATTTCTCCAGGCTATTGACGATACCACCCTCGACTTGGGTCAGTTTCTGTCCAACTTCCCCATTCCCACGCCGGCGCAGTTTGCGATTCCGCAGCCGTCAGAAGCTCTGTTCCCCCTGACACTGCCCACCTCACCGCCGAACAACATGTCCAGCACCTGGGGACACATCAAGTTGGAGCAGCCGTCCAGCTGCACGCTGCAGGGTGAGCAGGCGTCCTTCACGGAGCTGCAGACGGCACAGTCCAACTACATGTCAATCCAGAACCAGTTCAGTAAGTAGCCCTTGATTTATGTCGGTAATTTAAGGATCTTAACATTCTTGAACGATTGGCTAGCCTAGGCCTGAAGGGGCACGTGAAAGGGAGGATCATTTATCAAGAAGCAGTATTGAGTTCTGTGGAGTAGACTGGGACTTGTGCTGTTTTTTTTTCTTTTCTTTTAAATGTATTCTCACTATCGTGACAGTTTATATATGAAAAGCTCTGCACAAAGTTACATAACCGACAAGACATGGAAGGAAATCTTACCATTGTTACTTTTCCATTGCCATGTGTTTCTCTGACTACCATTTAGTAATGGTAGGGCATTAAAGCTGCAAATATTTGTTCAGTCCGCTATTTGTCCCTCATAAAACTGAACTTGGAATGTTACAACATTCAGATCTTTGTGTAAACAAGGTTCAGTTCAACTGACAAGCCCGTATTGTTACAGAGTAATTGCATCATCTCAGTGCCTAAGGTGAAATACATCAGACAATCGATTGCCTGTCTGGTGCCTGTCTGTCTGACCTTGCCTCCATTTTTCTTTCAAATCTCAAGAGTAAAAGTAATGTAAACAGCACCATAACTCTCAAGTTATGGTTGATAAGCTAAAAGGATTTAAAAGGATTCAAAGTAATCCATACACAATGCAATATTCAATACTGTCTCTCCAATTCAAAGATCGGTATGAATAGAGGGACTTAGAGTTGTCTTTCAGTCCAGGATAAAAGCAAAAGTGTCAACAATTTGCTGCAGAAAACATTGGCATTCATGTGATTGTCTCACCATCAAAGGCTTTACGGTTGATATATCATGTGTGTTGTGTTGACATAGCCATCAAGGTGTGTTTGTGGACCCTGCCCTGGGGGGGTCGGCATTCCATCGTTGTTGTGTCGCAGACTTTGGACCTTGGGTCAACTTACAAACATCACAGATCCCCAGATGGTGGTGTTGATCATACTCCTTGTTGATTTTCGGCCAATCAGACATCTTGTTGTGTCACATGTGGGAGAAGTCGCTGTTTGTGTTCCCCCTTGCAGACAATTTTTAAGAGCCACTAAAACCAGTCGGTAGGGATGAGGAACAGTAAGGCCGGAACCTAGCAAGACACAGAAAAACAGTTCCTGGAAAAAGTGCCCTGTTGTTGTTGCCTTAGCTACCTGACACTGACACATGATCCACTTGTTTTGCTCTTGGCCATTGTTTGGGATACAGTATTCATGACGCAGTGACAGGTAGTGATGTCTACATACATGTACATGAATGGTGCTGTGTAATTACATTGCATTGAAAGAGATGGTAAACAAAGGTATTTTCTGCTGTTTTGTGTGACTGACGCCCGTTTCTGTTTGTTCCTCTGCAGACTGGTGCAGCAGCCACCCCATGAACTGGTCCTACACGCAGGTGCGCGGCTTCCTCACCTGGGCAGTCGCCGAGTACGAGCTGCCGCCGCACGAGATCAACTTCGAACACTTCCGCGTCAACGGCGCCAAGCTGTGCATGATGAGTCGGGAGGAGTTCTCCCTGCTTTGCCCAAACTATGGAGACATCTTGTACCTCTCCATTGGCAAAGTGCTGGAAGAAGGTACTTGCACACTTCACTATATACTGTGTAGGATAAGGTGTAAGGTAAAGTCGGTGCTAGGGGGCAATATCATATGGCAAGCAAACCTTTATAAACATAAAATATGCAAGAATGATTTTATTCTAATCTGGTGCTATTTTCCCATGGAAAGGCACTGAAATGTAAGTAGATTGTTAAAGGTTTTCTCTCTTACAAGGAACTGTCTAGCTCAACTGCTTTACTCTTCAGCCTTTGTAACTTGCATTTAGGCTATGCAAATACTTGTTGAGTGATATCAATAATGCTAAGTCAACTTACTAACCATATTAACCAGTCATACTCACCAGCTGACCTGTTGCCTTTCGGCTTCTTGCAGCTCAGTACCTCTATGACCCAACCCCTGCCTTCTGTGAAGGCCCCAGTGACACTACTATGTCAGAGTCAGTACGTGCTATGCATGAGGAGATGATGAACATGGACTTTATCCAAGCCCCTGTGGACGGTAAGTTGATAGGTTCCTCAACATCAGCTGGCAGACAGTTGATTATTGGTTCCTATAGTGTAAAGAATATGATGATATAGATTCACCAAAGGCCCAGAGTTGCATGGTAAATTCAAGCTTGGCATGTAATATATTGTTAATTGTTCCTTTAAACTTTAAAGCTCAACTCCATTGGTTGACTTAAGAATTTGTTTTTTTTATTCTGACCGCCATTTGCTGACATAAATTCCACTTGTTGTTCTACAGACCTGCCTATGCAGGACCTGTTCCCAGACTGCGGCGGGATCACCCCTGACGACATTGACGTCAACGACAAGTTTGACGATGTCAACGTTGAGCTGGGCGACTTCCCGCCCAGCCCGACCACCACAGACGAGTCCTACTCATCCATGTCACCCGGGCGCACCTCACCGTACTACTGTGGCAGCGAATCAGGTATGTGTTCTACAGAAAACTTCAAGTACTTACAGCTGTGAGTGTTTGCCTGTTTACTTTGAACTTGCCCAGTGCATCTGACGTAGTAGTGCTAGAAGTGCACAGTATCATTCTAACCTTCGTCGTTGCCCGTGTTTTTTTAGACTATGGTAATGGTGACCAGACCCTGGGTAACCTCTTCATGCCACGCTATGAGACAAGTGACGGGGACTCCGACCACGACAGCTTCGGGTCGTCTCCAAGCAGGAGCTATCCAGATGGTGGGTATAACTTGCCATTTGTCACTTTTATTACTAAAGCTGTGCTTTTTGTCTTGTAAACACATTCATGTTTTGAAGGAATGCGTTTATTGAAGTTTTCTTTTCTTTTCTTTTGTGTCATCAGAGTTGCACATGTACGACTCGGACAAAGAAGTCAAACCCACCGTGGATTTCTCTGTGCAAAATGCACCAATCAACATGAAGATCAAGCCCGGCGGTGCTCCCGAGAGGAGGGCCCGTGGCCGCCCGAGGAAGGTGCGTCCGCCAACCGAGGAATTGCTCACCACAGGGAAGAGAGGACGCCAGCATAGTAAGTACCCAACTTGCATCATAGTGGTTCACATAGGTGCATGGATTTTTGGCATTCTGGGTTCTTGTATGTATCTGTATCTGTATCTGTATCTGTATAGCCGGTATAACCGCCCTTCGGCGTAACACACCAGCTTCGCAGGCACGCGGCGCGGCGGCAGCTGGCTATATTACACCGAACGACCTGTTACACCTAACCTTTGAACGTCTAACTCTAGACATTGTTTAAAACTATCTAGTGACGATGCCCCTACTGTACTTGGAGGCAGCGAGTTCCACTCTACGATTGTTCTAGGGAAAAATGAGTTTTTGAACACCTCAATCCTTGGTTGATAGCTCTGGTACTTGAAGGCATGACTATTTCTTGTATGCAGACATATGACTGCAGAATGACTGACCACATCTTGTTTGTGTCTGTTGTAGGCAAGGGCAACCATCTGTGGGAGTTTGTGAGGGATCTCCTGAAGAACCCATCCACCAACCCCAAGGTCATCAAGTGGGAGGACAGGCGTGACGGCATCTTCCGCTTCGTCCAGTCCGAGGCCGTCGCCAACATGTGGGGCCGCAAGAAGAACAACCCCAACATGACCTACGAGAAGCTGTCCCGTGCTATGAGGTGAGCTAATGTCTGACTATTTTGTTTGTCTGTGCCGATGTAAACAACTATGTTGTAACCCACTCTTTCACTTTTGCTTGTTAACTTTTGTTTTGTCAGAAAATATATTTTCTAGTCCTTGTGGTGGTGGTCAGAAACAATCTCTGCATGTAGTACTGCTGAAATATTTCTTCTGACTCACAAAAGCTTAGACAAATAGGGAGACATGTAGTTTGAGCATGCAACATGAAAGCAGCTGACATCATTTTCACCACACAGGTACTACTACAAACGTCAGATCCTGCAGCAGGTGCCTGAGCGCCGCCTAGTGTACAAATTTGGTCCTGCAGCTACTGGGTGGAAGGACAATGAGTAGCAGTCTTGTCATAGTGGTTCCCATGGTAACACTGCCCTTTGTTCTGATCATGCCATCCCTTGTGCTTCAGGTATTACTACAAGCGGCACATTCTGGAGCGCGTCGATGGCAAGCGCTTGGTCTATCGCTTCGGAGCCGAGGCCAAGGGGTGGAGGGAGAACGAGTAGTGTTACCATGGCAACCACCATGACTGCAAACATCCCGCAGTTACGGCGATGTTGATCTTAACAGAACGTGCCCATGGTTGCAGTTACATCCATGGCAAAAAGTCAGCCTGGCATTCCCTGGCAAAATTTAACGTGAAGCACCAAGTGTTCACTAGATTTGGTCTTATTTGTATTTTCCTAAAGCAAGTTAGTACATGGTGTGTATCTTTAACATTTTATAAGAAAATGTTTCAAAATTTCTTGTGTTTTGTTATATAGGGTTGTGGGAGACATTTTTAAAACATACATGTACTTTGTTACTCTTTGAGTTAAGATTTAATGTTTGTTTAGTAAAAGTTACAACAAGTAAGTGTTTTATAAGAAAAATAAGAAAAATAGTATTTTGAGCAAAACAATATTGTATGGTTTAAGTTTGAGTGGTCAAGTTATGGCCACAAAACCAGTGACTTTTCTAGAATTGGAGGAGTCCTAGATGTTGTATTGAAGTAGCACACAGTATCATATATTATGACAACTGTGTGTATTTGCGGGGATGGTTTTAGATAAGAAGCGTTAGTTGATGTTATCAAAGTATCCCCAAACACTGTAACATTTGAATTTATATCAAGTTGATTTGATGGTCGTATTTACTTCAGAAAAACACCATTCCAATTCCATTGTAAGAATTTGTATGCGGGATTCATTGATAACTCAATTGATATCCATGTAAATAATGTATTTATTTTATTAGTGAGAACTTTTTGTAATGCTCTCAAAGGTCTGCAGTTTCAGTTATGTATTTTTTATATATCTATCTGTTATATCAGTCATATGTATCAAACATCTTTATAATCTTTTAACAAATTAAGTGCCCAATGATAATGTATGACTAAAAATATACTGGTACATGATTTTAAGTCAAACATCAGTAATAAGAAAAAGTTTATGATTGTAACAGACTAGTGTGTGATCATTTCAACAGGAAATGTTTTCATCACACAGTGGTGTATGTATCATGGCATTTTTTATCAATAAAGGTTAAAAATGGACATTTTCTGTGTTGTCAAGTTTGTTACTTAGATGCCCAAAGTTCAGCACCTGTTCTAGCCCTGTGTCTCGTTGTCCCCATCAGCTCATCTCACTGTGTAGTGGTTAGAAAACTACTCATGATGATTTTAGAAAAAATAACAATAACAAAGTGATGTCATTCCCATCTTCAAGATTTTTGCGATCTTAGAATATCGTGACGTATCAAAGTTATTAATTCATTGTAGTCCTATGGTCCAATATATTACCAAATGTTTGAAAAATACAGTGTACGGGAAAGGCTATTTAAAGCAGCTGACCTTGAAGCTACAGTACATAATAGTACAATTTATGAGGTTACAGCGTTTTGTGTTTGTCTCCCACGTCCACGTAGCTTTCTGACAGCAGTTGTTGAGGCAAATATTAGTATGGGAACAAACTAGTACAAATGTTGTAAGTATGTAATATACACGTGTAAGGTTACCGCCATCGCAAAAAGCAGATAGTAACTATGACAGGTACATGTACTTGTCTAGATTTACGACAATAACGTTCTTTACGGGTGGACTAGAAATTATCTACATACACGAGAAGGAAGCCACACGACAATAACGTTCTTTACGGGTGGACTAGAAATTGTCTACATACACGAGAAGGAAGCCAGTTTGGACAGTATTGAATGTTTGATGAACAAGAATGTAGGGCAAAACAAAAGGTTTCCCAACAGAAAAAGAAGTAACTGTCGATAAATAAGATGCACAGCAAAATTTAAGAACAATTACCATTTTACTGTAAATGATTCATTTCAGTTCGATCGTTTAAAAAAATGAAAGGCTTGGCATATTATTCCTGGCCAATATCATGTTTCTTTCCTTGCCAGCAACTATGCTACATGCAGCTCACATGGGTACATGTAAAGTTAACTATGTAGTAGGTGCGCTACCTAGCTAAATGCAATGGTATTGCACATAATGCACGATGTATACGAGATTAACGTTTAGCAGCACAGCACAGCATCCATCCATTACCCCACTTAACATGTTACCTTGAAACAAAAACAACTCCGGTTGATCTATCATGAATGCCATGTGCGACATTCCCTGCTGTTGTTGATTTTTGTAAGTTGTATGATACGCATATAGCAAATAGCAAAACTATACGAATTCGGAAACGTGACGAGCCCTGCCATGCAGACGACAGTCAAGGCAACGGACACAACCAGGAGTTCAGCAATGACTGCAGGATCTGAGACATTCATTCATTCATTCATTCATTGATGTCAAATATGCACTTCCATGTAAATTTATATAGGCACGTGATAACTGCTCTCACCACTGTTGCAAGTAAATGTATGTAATATACAGCTGTAGTCTCAAGCGCTCTTTGACCCACTGATCGATATTGACCTTTTGCCCCTATTCTGCGCAAACCGGCCAGGGAATGCTTTACAAAACGTGCAGGTTTACATATCAACGGTATCAGTCAAACGTCATGAAGCTCATGAATCAGACCTAGTGGAATCAACAACACCTATGACAACGTAGAAGTTGCAGAATAAAAAGACAAGAAAGGACGACGAGTCCAGGTGAGTACATCGCCCCTGTAAATTCAGTACTTATTTTGTGTCACAGTCAATTTGTTAATAAGTAAAGTTAAGTGAGTCTACTGCCATGGTTTATGTGGTTATGTTGCTCTTGTTGGCAGGTTCCCTGCTTTACCAGTCCTCGCAGGATCACCACTTAGTGGTTATAACGGTCAAAATACTAATCCCCATGGCACAAACGATACGTCTCCTAGCCTTACGCAAACAAAGCCAAGCGTTAATCATTTGCCGAGCAAGAGATTATTTGTTCGTCATATAGCGGACAAAGGGAAAGAGGGAGCTTTGAATCACAGAGTCCTTATTGAAAAACTCCTCAATTGCCAATTCTCTTTTGTAAATATGAGGGGCTATATTTACACCTAGAACAGCACTTTCATTACATATAACTGTATGAAAGTTACTTTGATTTTAATAATATACGTAACATATCATTCCAGTGTCGCGATCGTGCAGGGTGTTCTTATTAAGATCGCAAACATAATGATTTCCCTTTATTTCGAGGTTGACATCATGGGACTGATCCAGGTTCTACATCCGTCCCTGGAAAAGTTAGACTACACCCAGCTGTCCGTCCAGGCATCCGTGATAGGAGGAACCATATTCTTCTTCATGGTGTTCCAAGTACTGACCCGTCTGGTGTCCAGTCGGACGGAGGTGTACAGGCGTCTGGATACAGCTGGGGACAAGGTGGGCGTTAGGAGGGGAGGGGGCGTTAGAAAAGGTCGTGGTGTGTGACCATGGTAGGCTTTTAGGCTGGGCTTTGGGCCGGGTGACTGTCAGAAAACGGGTACAGGAAGACACCACTAAACAAGCCAAAAAAGCCCAGACAGGAATGCCCAGCTATGGTGGCTACACTGTGGGGTTGTCTACAATCTGAGATCGATACAAAAAGCAAGGGGAGTTATTGGAAAAGGCAAATCTCACAAGAACATTTTCAAACCATGAATTGCAGATACAGTATCAGGACAAGCTTTGCTGAAGAATCACTAGGACATTATTTGAGATGGGAGATTCATTCCTGGTTACCCATGATTCACAGGTAGGCTGGGTCAGGGCCATTTTGGGGCTGTTCTTTGGTGCTGTCTCCACGGTGGCGGGAATATGGACCATCTTTTGGGACGACTCCGTCAGCACTGACATCGCCATGGCAACCACGCCCACTGGACGTTTTGCTGTGCTCTTCTCAGTCGGTTTCTCAATCTTCGAATTGATGCAGGTAGGAATACTGCTGATCACATTTAAATCAAATCAAAGTCAAAGTACTTGGTAATGTCCCCTGAAACAATACGTCCCTGCCTACTGAAGTAACTTGAACAGGGACGTTTTATAGTAAGTTTTTTTTTGGTATAACATGTTAATAGACCGATCCAGCCCCGCCCACATCCGTCAATGCGTAGAAATGGAAAATACAAACATGCAGATGCAGATATCTGACCGAAAATGAAGCCACTCTCTCATTGGTCGAACCACTTATTGCCATTCTCTCATCGGTTGAACTGTTAATTGGATGGACAGTCATGATTGGCATCGTTGTATGTTGTGTAGTGTAGTGTAGTGTAGTGTAGTGTAGTGTAGTGTAGTGTAGTGTAGTGTAGTGTAGTGTAGTGTAGTGTAGTGTAGTGTAGTGTAGTGTTGTGTTGTGTTGTGTTGTGTTGTGTTGTGTTGTGTTGTGTTGTGTTGTGTTGTGTTGTGTTGTGTTGTGTTGTGTTGTGTTGTGTTACCAAATGTTGGCCCGCCGCTACGAGCCTCTGGAGAGCGCTCAGCTTAGGCCGGAGTAAATTTGCGGTGTGCCCGCGGGTAATGACCTTGGTGCTGAAATGGGGGGTCCCTAATCGCTGACACGCAGGGTCGAGGCACGTTGGCCCAGTGCATATATGCCTATAACAGTACAAGTATGGCTGTAACCACACAAGTCAGGAAAATCTTATTATTATTATTATAATTATCTTGCAGACCACATCTGTTCCAAAAAAGGAAAATGAACAAGTACATCGATGTGATTACATCACTAAAATGATAACGATAATTGTTTTTTGACAGCTAGCTACGATGTCCCTCACACGCCGGGTGTTCTACCCGATCGTGTTTCTCCACCACACCTGGCTCACCGCCCTCCTGACGCAGGTACTCTGGTACGACTGTCTGTACTACCTCACCGTGGCCGGGCTCACCATGGAGATCATACTACCGTTCGACAGGATCAGCTGGCTTCTGCTCAAAGCCGGGATGAGGAACACTCGGGTTTGGGAGTGGAACCAGCTGCTTCTCATCCACACCTTCTCCTTACGGAACGTGGTGGAATGCTACATGTGGTTTCACACCTACAGGAACTGGCGCAGGATCTGGAGTGTGACGCCTCTGCCGCTGCTGTGCCTCGTGTACGGCGGGCTGGTTCTCACCACGTTTTGGATGACGCCATTTTGGTGGGTCGAGAGTATCCGGCGGTATTCTGTCACCTTCAGTGCAAGCAGGCAGCTGAACCTACGCGCTAACAACAACGCTAGTGACAAAAAGATACAATAAGACAACGTAATATAAAGATTGGATATCGCTAATACTGAAATAGATTGTGTGTTATATATGATTGATACCCCTGAAATAAATATCTAATGGATGCATGCTCGTTTTCTTTTAAACTTATGTCCTACACATGACGTGAGTTTCTGGGATGATTATGTGCGTTTGTGGGATGATTATGTGTGTGGGTCCTGATTGAAAAATTAAATTTCGTTGAAAATGTGACAGGGTATTGACTTGGGCAACCATCACTCGAATAAACAAGAAGACATGTTGAACAGGTTACTCTTTGACAATAGTCAGGAGCCCCAGTAGTGGGTACAAGAGCCATACACTGCCACAGCAGTCCGGCTTTTCCTCCTCATGCTTGTGAAGAAAGTGCTATACCGAGTTTAATCGCATAGTGACGCTGTGTACACGTCATCCTGTAAACACAAAGGTCATGGGTGACAAACGCTATCAGACCCAACAAATCACTTCCTGGTTACAAAGTACAACATCTATCTGCCGAAGCAAACCCACCAATTCCACGTGAAAGGGCCGGGCATCATCTTTAACGGTAAGGTTGTTTTCAGATTGAAAGTTGTGCTAGTTTGGAGTGGGAACGATCTGCGCGACGAATCAACATGTGTTTTAATGGTGGCCAGTATTGCACGCCCAGGCAAGCAAAACGCCGACACTTAACCATATATGATAATATGTCGAGGAATGTCCGCTTTTCTGGAGGAATGTCCGGATTTGATTCGACAGGTTGAAGATTTGCTGGTCTGTATTACCATAAATGGAAATAACGTATGTCCCGGGTAGGCACATGTAATCCATATTCTGGGGCAATGAATCATACATTGTTGACCCAGCTAATGACGTCATCCCTATATATATACATACATGTACATGTGCAGCGGTGATACCGTACTACAGCAGCAAAGGGTCTAATCTAAACGACCAAAGAGCTGGGAAAGGAGCCGGAACCACGAGAGGAAACATTCCAAACACGGTACAAAAAACTATAAAACAACATGGATGACGCAAAGAAGATGGTCGAGGCCGCCATGTCTGGAGACACACAGACGGTGCGACTTTACCTAGGTAGGAGCCACCATTTTGCGTTCGGCCTAATTGTTCTAATCTTATAGATTGTTGACCAACAGATTAATTTCATTCAGTCCTTCTGGTTCACTCCATAATTGTACAATTACACATACATAATCGCTCCATTAATACATATACTCCTTCAAATTTCAAGCATCACCAAGATGTTTTGCAGCTTAATCTATTTCAATGAGCTTCTGCCATTGATCAACATTATGGTCAATTACTTAAAGGTATTAAATTGTGGTATATTTTCCAGACAAAGGTGTAGATATCAACGCCAGTTGGAACCGCAACACGGCCCTGAGGGCCGCCTGCAGAAGGAGCAGAGTGGACACCGTCAAGTTCCTCCTGTCGTGCGGGGCAAATGTCAATCATGTAACAGGTGTGTTTTCATTGTCCATCATCCGACGGAGTGTAGGTTTCATGATAAGGGGGTGCACATATACCAGTGCTCATTCCCAGTGTCAAAGGTGGAGGCCCCCGAAAGATAAACAAAACACCCGAGACCATGCTTTATACATGTTTGTCTAAGGGGCCGTCACATTGCGCGAAAATCGATTTGCCGACGAGTCGGCGAGCTCTAAACGACATTCAAGCTGGTGTGTTACGCCGAATGGCGGTTATACCGGCTATACAGATACAGATACAGATTTACGGCAGTAGTACGCCCGATTTTTCGTCGAGCATCGCGCGAATTTTCGGGATCGACGGCGATTTTTCGGAGTCGGCCTAAGTTCGCTTACACCCGAAACGTGTTGTTTACATAATGTCTGCGTCACATTGTCGACGAGCTTCGGTCGTATTTGAGATCGACCGAGGATCGCGCGTATTTTTGGCAATATGACGGCCCCTTTGCGTCTTGAGGGCCTTCTCATTTGACATATCACCCACAATGCATCACAGTGCGCAAGCGCAGTCCTATTTGTGAACCTCCTTATACACCATTCAGTGAACTTGAAGTCATGAACTTTGAGGCTGATCCGTTGGTGAATAATACCATTGTTTACCCAACGTTGTTACAACACAACACAACACAACACAACACAACACAACACAACACAACACTTGACAAAATGTCAATCTGCCGAATTTGTGACCGTTTCTGTCACCATCTTTAGGGGTATTCTACATGACGCCATTGACGTGGTCTTTTGTTTCTCCTTTGAAAGGCTCCAGGTGGTTCAACGAGCCCACTGCGCTGATCCTAGCTGCAGAGGAAGGCCAGCTGGACATTGTCAAGTTGCTGTTGTCACATGGTGCAGACATCAACATTACCGACAGATGGCGCTATTCAGCTCTTCTTTCTGCAGCCGCCAAGGGACATGTGGCATGTCAAGAATTCCTTATCGGTTCGAATACTTCTTTCCTACATAATAGCAATTTGTCGAGTACTAGTGTTTTTATTTTATTGTTTGCTCTGTCCTGATCCGATGGTCAGATTATTTTTGAAAGAACTAATCCTTCGCTATGGTTTCAATGCTTGATTGTCCCATACGTTATCGCTGGGTAGCTGGGCGATGGGAACTTTCAGCGTGTCATCTACTGCAACACATTTAGATAACAGTGAAACATTACACAATTCTTTTGTCAGAAAACGGTGCAAACGTGGACCAGACTGGAGTTGACAACGCGTCTGCCCTCCATTGCGTCACGGGGGAGGAGTTAACCATGAAGGACGCCGATCCTTACCGCATCTCCACTCAGGTACGACCAAACACAGAAACTACATGGAAGCTCCATTTTGCCACATTACCATTTCACCTTTCACTTGTATAAGAGCTGTGCGAACAAGGGGTCCTATGGAACTGCCACCGTTTAGCATATAAGACAGTCACTCCATATACTTTCAGTCTGTGCTCACTTGTGTACACTACAGCCTCAAAGGCATCAGTCTGAATACATTTATGCATGTCTTTGTTTTCCTTTGTTTGCTCCTATTCAGGACTCTCTGCGGCTCTGTAGGTCCCTCCTGCGGGCCGGCGCCAACCCGAACACCGGGGATGGGAGCGGGCGGGGGACCCCGGTCCATGTTGCCGCTCGGGGTGACCATGTCGACCTTACAAGGCTTCTCCTAGAAGCCGGGGCAGATATGAACGCCCTGGACTCTCAGGGGAAGAAACCCGTGGACGTAGCACCGGAAGACAGTGGCACAAGAGCCTTACTGCTCAGTCCCAGCCCGCTGACGTTGTGCCAGCTGTGCCGGCTGGTCGTGTGGAAAAGTCTCGGGACAGGACGACTACATGCAATAGACAGGCTAAAGATCCCCACGGCGCATAAGACTTTCCTTCAGTTCGACTGAATTTTTTTTTTTGGTGAAAATTATTTTTAACAAAACTGAATGATTATTGAAATGTGATAAGACTGGCATATATGCAAAATAAAAGCGATTGCAGGTGTAAGTGCTCAGTTTAGTTGTACTGTCTCTGAATCACTCGAGAGAGCAGTCATCTAGCACCAAGGACAGGCATAGTTGCGTGTGAGAATGTGTTCAGCACCAAGGACAGGCATGGTTACGTATGAACAGGCACATATGCTGTGTCATTTAGTGCTTAATCCACACATTCCATGACAAGAAATTCAACAGAAAGCTTTGGAAAATTGCACACGGTGGTGTAAAATACATAGATGGACACTAATGGTATACACTTGCAAAAGCCAAGCTCACCGGAGAAGACGCGTACATTTTTGCTTTAAAACACCAGAAAACATATTTGTTCCGTACGAGCTCAAGGCCAATTGCAGCTGCGTTAACAACATATGCAGACTGCATGGAAGTCAAACTTGCACACAACATAAAACGACATGTCTTACCTGCAGTTTTCTTCAGGAATGCTAGAACACGCTTTTGCATCGTTCGCTTCGTCTGCATACAAAACTTCACATAATGGCGCATGGTCCTCAACAATACGTACAGGTTTTATCAAGCATATGCTATCATTTTCATCAAATTTATGAAGCGGAAGACTGTATAATTTGAAAACTCGAAGAAAATACAGACCACCATGGAGGAAAACCCTTTACGAGCCTCTTTTCTCCAAGGAACTCTGGGAAAAGCGGTCCTGACCTGTTGCCCTGGGACCGCAGACTATCTTTAGTCGCTAGCAAATATAGATAGACACCAAAATAAACAACTGTGAAAGGATACAACACCATTCGCGTGAACACCCAGTCGGGATTGAAGTAGATATGTGCTTAGACGTCCAATATATGAGATACTCAAATGCCAAAGGAAGGTTGTAGTATAGCTGAATACCACCGCCAGTTCGCCATCATTTCCCCACCAGGACCGAAGGTGTCCCATCCACCCAACGTCTTATTGATTTTACGCCGCTGACCTCGGCTGACCTTTTTAACAACATGATACCTCCAATACCACCAAACATGCATATGTGACTTGACACTTTCAAAATGTTGCAGTAAAAATGTATCGGATAACCAATTAAGCACTTGTCACTGAGCTCGGGAAGCAGGCAGGGCTTTCGGTCGCCTGACGCGCTTGTCAATCATGTGGTCGGTTTGCTAGCTGGCGAAAATCGCAGGGTAGAAAAAGACAACATCAAGTTCGCAAAGTAGAGTGTCTATCGATGTAAATAAATGTTAATTAATGTCTCGGTGGAAGCTGAACCAGAAACCTTCGGAAAGTGCAGAAAAGGCTCGAATGAAATGATAAAACAGCGAGAAAAGAAAGAATGCAGTTAGAGATGTGTGTAACACTGCTGTTATAAGTGGGTTATCAGCATCAAGACTGAGTGATCTCTCCCCCGCGCGCGTGCATCTCACAAAGCTTTATGAGTCTCTTATCTAACAAGAGACCACAGACATTTCCGCCATCACTGGTGACCTTAACCTCTCAGCCCACGCTATCATATGTCGGATAAGGAATTATGTTCTTAGATGATTGCTGTAACTACTAGCTCACACCATTTGAGCCCGACGTTCAGACGTTTACACTGTCACTGTGTACATCCGATGTACCACCATTTCGTTTACTTTGCAAAACAACACTAGGAGGAAACAAGGGTGGTTGGTTTACAAGCGTCCTCTGACGCCGTGGAATGAAGGGAATCAAAAAAGTATATAAATAAATGAAACTATCACTCACTGCCTCACTCACTCAAAAATTCAAAATAAACACAAGGGGATACCCACAACATTACAGTTCCTCCTTATCAAACAAAAAACATCGTAAGTGGTAACGGAACACTTACACCATGGCAGGGTAGAAACCTACACTGGAGGCCTTACAGTGACCATAAACGCTTTGGTCACAGTCAAACAGTGGAGCAGTTCGGTCATTAAAACAAAAAGCTATCCTCTAGTAGGCTGTCCTGTCCAATTGAGTTCAATATGGCCTCTCACGCAAATAGATAAATAGATCATTAGATGGCTGAAGTAGAAGTGGCAGACTCAGCGTTGGCCTTTGGATGAAGATAGCCTTGTAAAAATGATCCGACATACCAATCCAGTTATCTTTCGCCAATGCTGATTTGGCAGATGGGGAGTATTGTAATGCCAGTGACATCCTTTATGCCGAGGCCTTGTTTCGCGCTACGGGTGCCAAGCTGTCTGGATGGATCATTTGAAATTTGTTATGATCCATCGTAACAATATGCACGTAATTCCCTCTAATTGTGGCACCGATAAAAATAACACTTCAGTATCACTTCAAGTTTATGGACAGCATCCTGTCGACACTGATCAAGCCCTCTGCTCTCGTGAGGTCTCGCAGTGTCTCGCGGGGTCTGAAAAGCTGTCAGTTCCAATCCAGCGACTCATCCGTCTTCTATGGCCTTCTATTCTTTTCCCGTAAGAGCCCTGCCAACAAACACAGGACGTCAGTGAAGACCGTATCACTCCTGATTTCTCTGTCCTGATTTGTTCTAAATCGTCCTCACTGTGGGGATGACAACAGCTGCTGAAGAACGCCCGGGGCAGAGGTGGTAATAACTTGGAGTTTTTCAGCACGCGGTGTGAGAATCCCACATCTTAACTTGATAAAGTTTAACGATACCCCAGACGCCCCAAAGATCCTTCGGGAAAAGACGCCATAATTTTCCGTCAGAGTGCGTCACCTCTTAGGGCAACAGTCCAAGAAATGGTATTTGTAGCATGAGAAGGTACCCCCCTTCACTTTTAACTTGACCTGTGAGGGCCATACACATAATAAACAACGTCAATTAAATAGAACGTCATGTACTACTGGCCTAAAGAATCGACAGTTCCCAACAGTGGACATCATGGCTTTTAGCCAGGATATCCCATCATGCTCTAGGCTGCTTTTAAATTGTTCTAAACGTGATGCACGCATCATTCTGAAAATCGAAGAGTCTTTCATCAGTAGTCCCATTTTATTGGGGGGGGGGGGTTCTTTGGTAATTTCGTGAATCAATCTCTCCGCCACGCATATATATCCATCTTGTTCGAGCAATGTCCTTCAATGGTTCGAGCAACAGAACCTGAAACGCTGGACATGATGCTACACTAGCACCGTAAATTTAATCACAATCTTTATTTTCTGCATGTCGGTTCTAACTTAACATATTGTAATTCTACATCATGGATAACAACTGATACAGATGAGGACATGGGGCGGATCTTCTCCTTTGTTCCCACGTTCCCATCATGCATTGTTCTTCAGCACGTCACAACAGGACCGCTGCCAAGTTCTCGTCCGCATGGTTCCTATGGTAAGACAGGGCTGTAGGCTGTAAATTCTCTGGGCAGACACCACAAGTAGTCGATTGTCCTGTGGACTGTGGTATGGAGCCTCACAGTTTGTCTGTAGGCGTGTGTGAGGTTTGCGAAAGTTCGTCTGACATTACCGTGCGAACTTGTGAGACTGACCCATCTGGAAATGGAGATTTCTGGTTGCCCGGGCCGCGGGAATGTGCGCTTTTGCCTGTCCCTGGCCATTTGTTGGCGTTCTCGTGACAAGTCCTGACGGGTAGGGTAACTGAGAACAAACACCAGCATTGTGAGAAGGTGGCTCCCGACACACAATGTCTTAGGTTGCCCACAATGTGGGTACCAGAAGCAAGCGGGAGCACTTGTCAGTGTAAACTGAGCGGGAATGGGGGTACACAGACAAAACAGCTCGCTACATCACATTCATATGAAAATATCGGGTCTCAGGATAGCGCGCGTGTTGGTCCGTAAATAAATTGCCCCAACTAAAGTAATTTCTTCCCGCCTATCTATCAAATAAACTCCAACCCCTTTCCCTCCCCCCTCGATGTTCCACATCCTGATAGATGCGATCCGGTGTTCTGGAGTACCCCAAAGGAGCCCATGCCTTTGCGTCAGAGGTGCTGGTAATCCCCCGACTGTGCAGTCCGACACTCCGAAGTCTCCCACGAGAGCCTCGCTGCCGAGGTGGTGAAGATAAACACACATGTGGGGTCCGGCATGCGGCCATCCTGACTCGAAAGGACCGGCACATCTATCACAGTTGACCACTGACAGGGCGCTTCCCGGGGCGATACAGCCCCTGGCAGTTCAGCCAAGAGCAGGCAGGAAAGCGGACTTGTCGGGCCCAGACGGACTTCCCCCCGCGGTAGCGTTTTTGTGATGCTGCGATATCTTAGGTTACACAGTTCGGGCGCTAGCTGAGAGCCAGAAGCGAGGCTCCAGTAAGCAAGCATGCTCTGTACGGCGATCAGGAGGGAAGTGCTTCCTAGCTTAGCGGTCTTGTGCTTGTTCGGAACGCTGACCTTCGCCGATGGAGAACCCGCGGCCGGGAAAGCCGCGTCTCTCGCAGGCCGGGAATTCCAAAGGGCTACGGAGGGGGCACAGGCGGGGGAGGGGTCTGCCTTTACCGACAGTGAGAAGCAAAAGGCCATTGAAGAGACACAAAGGCTGAAGAAAGCAGTAGGCGGAAGGTCAACAGCGTCTTGGGCTGCTGAGGGACTTGGCGCTGTCCTGCCCGAGGTTGAAACTATCAATGTCAGAACTAATGATCCGGTCACGGGGGAGGGGCAGACTGCCCACGCCTCGCCCTCCCCTAGCCTGGCGGCAGAGACCTTAGCGCAGGTCCTGGCACCAGGGTCCGGCCAGTGTGCCTACACCTTCATCGTGCCAGAAACACTAGCGAAACAGACCTGTAACGCCGCGGACACGGGCATCAGGCAGCAGGACATACAGGCCATGTCCCGCCGGTGGGAGATCATGCAGACCCAGATCGCTCAGCTCCGGAGCGAACTGACCACGCGACTCCTGGAGACGGAGAGGAACGTCTTGAACAAGTCCGCGGAGTTCATGAAGAGGCTACACCGCGAGGAGAAGCCGAGCACGCCGCAGATCGCTCCACCGGACCGTAATCTGGAGATAGAAATTAGACAGCTGAAGGACAGACTGGCCGTGATAGAAGGCTTAAATAGTAATCAAGACAACTTGATAAGGAGTCTTGTACGGGACAGAGAAGAAGTCGACAAAGTACTAACTGCACACGAGACGCTCATTCAGCAGTTAAAACTCAATATGAGGCAAGAGCAAGAGAAAAACAGCAAATTCCAAATGGAAGTTCGAAACTTGGTCTATAACCAGAGTGGGACAATTCTACAGCTCTTCGAGCAAGTGAACGCGCTAAGCTCAGAAAGGACACCGGAGCGACAACCAGAGGGCGGGACTTCTACTCCGCTCAGACATGAAGACATGCAGGTGAGTTTGGTTTGTGTAGTTACAGAAGTCATCGCCACATAAGACTGGACAATTCGACACATTTGAAGAAGCTCACGCTTTTAAGTTTTATTTCTTTAATAGCGAAAGGTTTACAGAGCTATTTCACAGACTATCCGAAGCCTCTTACACGTCCTCTCCGAGGGAATGTTTCCGACTGGATACTTTTTCTTTACTCCGTGCCGCGTGGGCGTGGTTAAGGTAAGAACTGCTCGTCTCGCGTGACCTCGTAGCACTTCAGGAAAGGTGTACGAGGCAGACGGAAGCAATGTCCTGTAGCAGCGGAGAAACAGATAAATATGAGGAGAAATTCCACAACCCCTTCGTAAACGAAGACCTGTTTATGACGAAACAAAACTTTTACGGACAGAATCTTGGATGTTTGTTGTGCACGCATATCCCTGAAGGACATGGAAATATAAAGTCCAGTTTGACCGAAACCCATAGCTACGGTAAGGTAGTCGAATGTACAATGCTTATCGGAGAACGAAGCTACTCGAGCAAACTCCAGACATTTCTGGCGAATCGGCGCTAATGGGCATAGTGTCACGTACATGGGAGTCATATGTACATGTACATCTGTACTAGACAGCGGACGAACGCACGTCTTTGTCAGCCTTGTGGAGATTAAACGTCTTGAGCTGACGACGTCGACATCGGTGACTGTCTGCATTCCAATTGATACGATTTACTTTCCAAATGGTCAAGCAACAAAGCAGCCAGTCATTTAACAGTCTGTCCTGAATACGACCATTGTGAAACAAGCGTGAAGAGCGTTTGGGAAGTTGAACAACCAGGGTACATGTATCTTGCAAATGTTGTATTTTCTCCCCATACAAAGTGTTGTTGACTGTATAGATCTGTAAATGCCTTGCAGCACTCAAACAACACGAGTCTGTTGAATATCAACGTCAAGGCCAATGTGTACACAGCCTGGTGTTTTTACTTAACTTAACGGCTGCTCAACCACTCAGCCGGAGTTCAACCTCATCAACCCTGGTGTAGAAAAACACGTGGCACTCCTAACATTCCCTCTGACCTGTGAAGTATGTGTAGATAGGGTTGCTGCATTACAACATTTGAAGTTTGCGTTGTAATCACCCAATGGTTGACCCTAACATAAGGGGAGGGGAAGTCGAAGTGAACGTTTGAAACAGCGTCTGTAGATACAGCATGAGCCCTTGTTTCGGAACCACGCTTTGGGGCACCGGACCGTTTAAGCAACAGTTACCTCTGGCACACTCTTCGTCATGGATATGGCTGTCACAGAAATGACGTTAACTCGGTTAAAAAGCCCGATACGTAATGACAGTGAAGCGATGTTTACTATGGCGCGTACGATCGCGGTCTGTATGGAGCCATATACGACCAACAGTCTCTTACATCGACACATTTTTTGTACCATCAAGTTAATCAAATGCCTTTTTGAAACTATATAACATCTGAGAAACAGTTTTCTGTCATATATATTAGACAAGGAATGAGATCAAAGGATGATAATTACTGCTTTTATTAGTAGACCAATTAGAAATCTTATTGCGATACTGACAACTAATTGGCCGTTAGGTAAATGTACTGCTATCGGCTATGAGACTCCGGGATGAACATTTATATTGAAATCTGTCTATTTCATTTGTTACATGCGTACGTCTCCTTGGATAGTAGAGTCTTCCTGACCAACCCTTACAGCGTCTGCGCTCGTATGTCTGCGTCTCACGGATTTCATACAAAACGGAAGAACAGCAACTTGGTCAAAATTGTGTCCTGTAAAACTACCGTAGACAAAATTTATAATAAATAAAGGACTGGTTCCCAATGAAATAGTTCCCCAACATATCCACTCCTCATGGGAATGGCAAACAACGGAGCCTCTGATCATCAACCAGTGCGGAGAAAATCCTTAGCGTTGGATTTTTTTTTTTTTGAAGTTGGAATCCAGACGGGAACGTGAGCGACCAGACAATGTTGGCACTTTAACCGTTATTGGTCTGCGGCGTCCTTTCAGCGCCTGCAAATTTCTTTCCGACTGAATGGACAGTGAAACGTTCGGTCGTTACGGTTACAAGTCCTGCTTCAACTCAGCTTGCGCAAAAAGTCACCGCCAGACAAGTTGGGTGGGTGCCAGCCCTGCAGAATGCATGTCGGGGGTACGAGCCACGCGGGGTCTCGGTGAACACCCCGCAGCACTGACTGGGAATAAAGGTCATTTGTCCGTTGAAGTTGGCAAGAACAAGATTATCCTGATCACACTTTGCAGATTGTTAGTTTCAGATACACTTACAGACTTGGACAATAGCCCTGTTTAAAATATACGACACTGAGTGTTAGAGCGTGGAGAAAAAAGTAGGTACGGGCTCCTAGCGACTGGCTTGGCGTCTTGCAGACTAATAGGATCAATATCTAATCATTCATGTTGACCTTCAACGGAAGGTGTCTCTATTTCTCCTTGTACACACTACCAACGGCCGAAAACTTTGGCTCTCGGAGTGATGTTCGCTTGACCCCGCTGATGTACAATCACCGGTAATGTTACGACTTTGCAGACCAACCCCAGGCCCCCTGACCCTGAGAGGGAGCAATCTTATCTGCCATCTCTCACCCTGTAGGATATCACATCCCTGCCCTCTGTAAGGTTAACATTACACCAAGAGACATGCCCCCCGCCGCGCGGCCAGACCAGATCACATGTTATATAAGAAGCCATCCTTCGTGACACAAATGACCTTGGCACCATATTGGATTGGTCCGCCATTTTGTTTCAGGATGAACGTCGGGTAACGCCTGACGACACATGGTAAATCTGGGTTATGTAGGACTTTGTGCACAAGTAAGGAATATCTGGGTTAAGGTCTAGGTCCTCAGAATTTCCTTCTGCAGCCCAGATGAGCATAACCCCTGATCCTTGACCTAGATATACCAGTAGCTCAGCCGGAACCGACATCTGTTGAGCCTTTTGAACTTCAATTGAAAAGGCTTCAGGATTCCTTTCTGGTCCCTCGATCAGAGAGAATTAACGCAGCAGGACCATACATGAAAACCCCATTTGTGTACTCTTCTGCATGTGTGGAGACTATGTAATTTATGTAAGTGTGCATCGTGCTGTCCGGTTTTACCTCAAAACTAGATCTTTTACCTCAATCCTTCCCGGTGTCAAAGAGGTCGGAAATTAACCAAATGAAATTCTTACAGTTTGATTACGATTGACTGAGAGAATGCCTAACACAACAGTAGCCCATGGCAATCATAACTTGTAGTCAGCTCTTCTACCTGTCTTGTCCAACATACATGCACACATTGGTGTCATTTTCGTGTGAAACGCAGTACATGTATATGAATCATTTAAGGACAACCTCCTCGGTATCGCCGCCTCCAAGGTTGCCGCGATCCCAGGTCGAACACGATGAGTACCACATGCAGCGAAATGATTACAGACTCGAAATGAAATGAATCCAAACAGTGGTCAATAGCTATAAATAGGATATAGTAACAAGATCACGACCAGCTCCTCAGCGTGCATGTTCTGTGTCAAAGACGATGTGATGTTTGCCCAACGATACTGATATGAATCGAGGTGATTAGAATTAAATTAGACTCGGGCCCAATTGAGATCCCCATCTGTAGAGCATCAACACCCGGGGAAGAAGCATTTCACGCCCGCTGTGGTCTCCGCAAGACCAGCAGTCAACCGGGTGTCGATCACGGGTACTGAATTTCAATCAAAGCAATCGAACGTCAAAGTAAGGGCCCGGTTACATACGTTTTGCGATGGTCGTACGATCGTCGTATGGTCGCAAACTGAAGGACATTCTTGGGGCAATCGTGCATTTGTATCTGTCTTGTTAGTGGTTGTCTCAGATCCTTGTCGGGAGTTGGTTCTGTCATAGCCTGCTGGAAAATTCTACGACATCAAAATCGTACGACGTCCTAAGAGGAGTGACGAATGTGACCGCAGCTTTAGTTGTGTAGTGAGTGGCTCGGATGTGGTACAATGTTGTCCCGATCACAACTCAATCCCGACCGCTTATCTCACGTTTGTTTAATCCATGAATTTGTCATGCTTGGGTTCCGTTGATTGACGCTCCGTGGCGTCTGGGCGTGGATTCACCACCATGCACGCATGTATACACCTGTAGTTGATCAACCGTTGTCAACCTATCGACCCCTCCCCACCAGGGTGCTAAACAAGCCAATGGACGGGAGTCAGACAAGAGATGGTCCAATCTAGGCTGTGTCAGATCGACTGATCATGGGTGAATCACTGAATGCATACCTTTCAAAACAAGGCCCGCTGCGTCCTACCATATGGCTCGTATGACGTAGTAAACTTACAATATGATAGCCCAAGCCACGTGTACACCTATAACAATGGATCACTGCAACTCTCCTCTAATACGAGATAGTTAGTATATTGGCTACATTTGATGGATATTGCGGTTGGCCTCTCTCGTTTTACTTCAAAGTTAAGAATGATGCATTACACGTGTTCATGTTTTTGCAAGTGAAGTAATGCAATAATAATGGTAAGATCACAGGGTTAAGCATGTTTGCCTTTTGCTGAATCTTCAATGCCAATATATTACGAGCCCGGCCGACTTCCTGGCCTTCCTGAAGCTCGCCTTCCTGCTGGTCCAGCCGGTCCTGATGAGGCAGTGTTTATCAATGTTGCCATGTGTCTGGGTCAAGGTCTGAAATCAGATATGCAAACTCATCAATCTCATCTATCGGTACATGCTGACAGCTTAGGGGGTGGTACGGCGGAACATTGATACTTTTGGTACAGCTCTTCTTGGAATGTATCACAGACGTTTTGAAAGTGAACCCTCTTAGTCTACTACTCCCACAAACATGCTGCATTAACGACACAAGTTTCCATTGTGGTGACATGTACACTGCCTTTGACTATGTGCGTTTTGCTGTTCAGGTAATTTCTATCAGCGTTCTGGAGGAACGTATTGTTGAGAATTACCTTGTCATTAGCGTGAAAATACACAGGTCTTCATCCCCATTACATCATCATCGATAGCGACAATCTTACAGCCAGTTCATACGCCCATGGCTTCACTGTCACAGTTCCATGTCAGCTTCTTTCACTCGCAGGCGCAGGTGTGTAACCAGGTGCTCCTCAACACCTCAACAGGCTACAGACCGACCATGATTGTCCAACGAAATCACCAGTTCAGCCAATGATAGCATGGCAAGTAGCGGTTCGACCAATAATAGAATGGCAATTAGTGGTTCGACCAATGATAGCATGGCAATTAGTGGTTCGACCAATGAGAAATTGGCTGAATGTATGTCTGTCAGAAAACTGCATTTTTGTGTTTTTATTTTGCATCTCTACGTTGTGACGGAAATAGGCGGGGCTATGGGAACAGACTATTGGATATCAGGCACGTAGAATCATCATATAGTAACGAGAATGATGTCAGTTGAGTGCACAGTCGTCATGGAGTGTTTTGGTTCGATAACTAAAAGTTAGTGTTCGATCTGTAGATCTAAGAGTGACCAAAACCTTTCAGAAACATTAGTTGTCTTTTCAATGTAGTCCGCAAAGTGAGTGCTTGTCGACACCGTACATATGTACAAACCTGCTTGTGGTACAACAAATAATGGTCTTACCGCCACTGAGAGGGCAATGACTTGTTCCCAGACATCAAACATAGCCAAAGAATCCACGCACACTTTCTTCTGCCGACATGACATAGATAACTGCTGTTGAAAGCGGGGTTATGACCTTTTGCGCCAGAACGTGATAGAAGATGACATGAGTCGGAGATGGACGTCTCGGCCGGTACAGTGTGATATCACACTACACAGTCTCCACTTCCGACATCTGGTCGCCTGATAACCTACTTAACAAAATATTATCTTTGCACCTCTTTAACACAGATGTTCTATGCTATGTGAAAGAAGGGAAGAAAGGCAGACATATCATAGTTCAATCTCTCATTGAATACATGGGAAGATTGTAAGATAAATGGCAAAGAAATGTTTTGGCACATGGGTATGTATAGTTTTGTACTTAGCCATGACTAGCCAAATGGTACAGACGTATTTTTGGGTCATTTGTTGTTCTGCATACAGACAGATATGGCAGTTTCCATGTGGTCGCACGTTGTAGAAACATTAACGTTAAATGTTACATTAAAAATGCTTTGATGCGGCTGTCGGAAGATGATAACTACATACATGTAGTGGGTATTTTGGCCATGCTGCACATTTGAAGCACAGAAATGTTTCCGAGTCTGGTGGTAAGTTTTTGTTTGTTCGGATATTCCTGAATTACCTCAACATGTCGTAACCCAGGTTGTGTTGACGACCCTGGTTTATGTTGTTCATTTCTGCAGCATTTGGCGAGAAACCAGATCAACTTGAGCCGGAGGCTGAGCCTACAGCAGTCCAAACTGGAGAACCTCACCACCGAGATACGGAAGATCAATGTGGGGAGAGAGGTGGTACAGGGCAGCAGGTGGGTCACTGAAGCGTCAGCCCCTGTCACACATAGCCAGCTATGGCCGCCCGACCTTCTCCAGACCATGGTTGGGAGTTAGTCGTGAGCAAGTTCATCTGTGGTTGGGAGTTGGTCGGCGAGAATGTGTGATTCATACACCTCAGTTGTATGTACATGTATTCTGGTCTCTCATGCGTTAAACGATCGATAGAACTGAAAAATTGATACACCTTGGAGAAAAGAGTTTATAAAATTTCTATAAATACATTAGCAAAATCCACCGACTCATTTGGATAGGGTTGTGTACTTTCCTAACTTTGATCTTCTTAAGGGGTTCTTAAGAAGTAAAAAAAAATAACAAGACGTTTAAAGCAATAAAGAACGATGGTTTATTATATGGCTATGCATCCACAACACAAATTCTTTGCCAAGATGGATGCCAGCAGGAATGACTGGCAGCTCAGAATAGGCATGGAGAGCGCACTGCCGGTCTACGGTTTACGAGTTTGTGCCTGTAGCATAATACATCTATTCTGGTGGACGTTTATTACCACTCGTAACCATCCGGGAGACCAGGCCGGAGATAGATAGTTTCCTGTGCGGCACGAGGAACCGCAGGCGGAACATTCGCTGGGTAAATTACAGCTAACAGGATTACCCGTCCCGTCATTCTTCGGTATGAAAGCGGCACCTTGAACTAGACTGACCCGCCGCGCTGCTAGTGGGGATCCGTCTGTGCCTGCCGCCGGGGTCTGGGGTAGCCTCCTGCGCAGACTTCTAGCGGGGCATTGATTCTAGTCTCCATCAGACTAACAGCACGGTTTCAAAAACAGTAAAGTTTAGCCAAAAAGGGAGAATAATTGGCCAGGGGAGTTTAGCCACCGTAGAGTTCATTTGCCCGCGCCGGAGAGAGCTGTATCCGCGGAGAGAGCTGTATCGCTCGCGGCATAACTCCCTCTCAGTGCCGCATTGTAGAACCTTAAGCCTGTGTAAAAATTGCGCATCAGCGCTCCCCGCAAAAAATAAACGCCGCCGCTCCAAGAAGTCTGCGAAGGAGGCTAGGTCTGGGGCACTAATGGGAAAACTCAAGGACAGCTCGTTTATCGGTATTATCTTAAACATGCTGGCCTGTTGGTATGGTGCAATATTGATTGAAAGTAACACATCCATAACTGAAACTGCACGGGTGTCGATGGGATTGGTGCGATCACAGAAATGTGGTGAAGCGTACTTGCCGCGCTGTTAAACTTCATATGGTAACAGTTTAAAACCGGTATCAGCTCGGATAGCAGCCCGCCGACCTTCTGGCCACCCTCCATGTTATAACCCTGACCCGCACGACACTCAGCGGCGGAGCCTGAGAATACACCGGCCAATTTCTGCCGCAGTGATGAGGGGTCAGAACTACCGCATACGGCAGGGTTAATTTACCAATTATTCCCAACCCCACTCCTCCTAAAAGTTATCGTCTGGAACTCTTGTGATTCGGAGAATTTTTCATCTGGCACCGCGACCTTCACACGGTCTCTGTGACCTTCATCGTTGCTCCACTTCTCAGACGTTATCTGAGCGTTGTTGGGCGCACATGTTAGAACAAAGCTCGAGATCGGATGACCTGGTTTCTAGATTCGCTTACTGGATGTGGCGGATTAGTCGTAACAGGATTGGAACGGGGGTGGTAATCCACCAGACAGGTGGTTTGGATTGCGACCAGATCTCGAGACGACAGGACATGATGCCGCCACGTTTCCGCGCACGCGTTCTGTTTAACGACTGCACCCGATTGGAAGTTCATGTTTGGATCGTAGGTCTCCTCCGCAGCTGGTGGTGACGTCAGCCATGTTTAGTACCGTCGAGTATGGACCAATCCTGACTGTCCAACACAATTAGCAGTTCAACCAATGATAGAATGGCAATTAGCGGTTCGACCAATGAGAGAGTGGCTGCACGTTAATCAATTGTATTGTTATGTTTTAATTTGCATATCTACGTTTTTTGACGTGTATATTTAGGATGGGATTCATGTGCATTCACGTCCATTCAAATTCCATATTTTGTGAGTAACTTGATTGTCCATTTTTTCCGCAGAGAAAAAAGTATAGCAGAAATGGAAGCCAAGATTCAAACCCAGGAAAGGCTGATCGCTAACCTGACTCAGATTGTCTTCAAACTGCTAATACAAGGTACGAACGAATGGTTTCTTTCAAGGTTGCTCAGTGATATATATATGTTACATATATTGATAACGTGTTGTCATACTGGAAACAAATGCCTAATCAGAATTTATGAACTCCCGCACTTACGGCGCGGACACAGTCGTCGTAGGTTGTCGTACGATTTTGATGTCGTAGAACTTTCAAGCATGCTATGACAGAGCCTACCACCGACAATGATCTAAATAAGATAGCCTTTTCCGTAAGAAGACAGCTGACTTTTGTACAACATGTTCACGACCGAGAATGCCCCCAGTTTGCGATCGTACGACGATCGTACAACGAATGTAACCAGGCCCTAATTTCTGGGCAAACAGGTTCGGGGAGGATGCCACAGTCTCTTTCTGTGGAGTCATGGACTGTGATTCACCTATTGTTTGTGAACGGTTGGGTCTACAAGGTATAATAGATGTTCCTGAAAGACTGGCCGATGGGACGGGCAGACAGATATCGCCTGAGGAAAGCGGGGGAAGTCAGCTCCCTTCCCCACACAGTTGTGTATGTGAGAAAAGACAGTCCATCAGACAATGAGGGGTGACGTTATCTCCCCAGACAAGATAGCCACGTACCAAATACACTACCAGGCGTGGGCTACTGGGAACCAAGTTCGCCTAGCATCTGTTTTGACAAGGGGCTTTTTTTCCCAACCAAAATATTGACCTAACTTTCGTTGACATTTGTTTATTTGATTTCTAACCGTAGCAGTCCGACCGATTTCCACACGTAAGTGTTACGCGCTGACTGACGTGCGCGTTACTGTCCCGCGGGAATGCTTAGATCCCCTCCAGACGAAGACGTTTCCGTTGAGGTTGTCCGAACGCGTGAGATACCCGAGGTTTGAGATCTCTTTAGAACACCTCAAGGCACGAACTTGTCAAACATCCTTATAGAATTTCCGGGCACAACCGCCAACTACAGTCATGAAATAACAAAACAAATTGCTGAAGTGCGGAAGAGGAACCCTAGGGATGACGACAGATGGTAAGGGGACAAAATACTGGGACACAAACGTCAGGATTCCTCAAACTGTGAAACCGCTGATGGAAAGCAGCAAAGGAGACGGTGGGAAACGAGGAATAAAACAGTTTTTGTCCGAATTTAATGCCAAACAAAATGACACCTATTATCTGATAAATCCTTCCAGATACCTGAAATCGGGCGAGATCGGGATCCAAGCGTCTATCCGGTCCTCCCGGTGATTCCTGTAGTCTATCAACGTTTCCTTCCCGTAAACGATGTTGACATGGTTTTTATGTATGTGAAAAGGGGTAATATAAGAATTCATTAGATATTGGATGCGACGGTGCTTTGTGCATAATGTGTGTTTATTGCAATGGCGTGATGATAGCCTGATGCTGCAGGGCGGGGACTCGGCAGCGCTGCGCTGGGAACAAGACTCAGTGTTTGGATTCTCCGTGGAGTCGGACTGCCGGGCTCCTGTGCAGCGGTACTTTGCAGCTGTGAGACTTCGATTTGCCACATCTAGTGGTCCGTGAAAGCCTTTCATTAAAGACTCGCCATCCTGCAGACGACACTTAACCTGTGAGAAGAAGAAGACGACAGTGGCACCAAGGAGGGTCCAACTGTTGGCATGTTTCCTGTAACCCAAAACTCGTCAACCCTGTCGGCCATTTACCTATGTCCCTAAATTAGCAAGATCTTTTGACGATCCGTCCTTTTAGACGCGTTTTGTGCCAAGTCTTTGTAGTTCACGGCTTGACGGTTCCCTGATAAGTTCAAGTACGCCGACGAAGAATATGCACGTCGGATTTCAACACGACCGGCGAGTTGGAGACCAACCATTGACGGGGGCGTCCAGGGGAATTACAACTGAATCGTACTAACTCATTAACTGTCTGGTTCTCGACGGAGGAAGTCTGTGCTTTAAATCATTCCCCTTTAGTATTGCCTGGCTTGTTTAAGCTTGGCAGTCTTTGAATTCATTTGGTCAGGATGGAGAGATGTGGTGTGGGAGTTTTCAGCTACTCGCATACAGCCAGTCAGTCTTGGATGGGTAGAGTTACTTGATGAGCCACTTACGTGAATCCCGCGTCATTAAAACGTCCTCTGTTGCTTCATGTTTGTCATATCGTTTACGGAAGAAATCGTTCCTGTAGCACAGTACTGTACTTGAAAAGTGTCGACGTATCCCAACTAGGCTGATGGGTTAACAGATGAATAAATGGTTTGCACCCAAGATCGACGTTGATTGGGTCCCACAAAATACTGTATCCCTTGCCGAAGTGAAGAGTTTAGTATCCACCGATCGCAAGTAAACATGCTTTAACGATGCTTGCTTAACCTTAATGACTCTCTTCACAATTTACAAATCACTTAGGGTTAAATACGCTTTTTCTTTTAAGGCCGCAACTCAGACAACGCTCTAAATTAAGAAAGCAGCTCAGTGCAAAGCCGAAGAAATACCTTTTAAGCGGGATGTTTGTTAAGGGAATTCTAGGTTACGCTAATGGTGGGCACGGCAGCCGGGGTTGTCTGCGGGGCACATCCCTATTTGGCCGGCTGGTTTGTTTTTGCTGCGGGCTTGTATCGCTCCTGGTGGTCTAGGTCAGGTTAAGGGTCAGTTGTGATCATGAGCTGTGGTGCTGTCCTGTAGTGAACAGGTAGGATTTGTAGCCCTCCCTGGGGTTCCTCTGTAGATGGTGAGAGTCCTGGAGGGAAGACTGGGTCAAAGATGGCGGCGGATTCCCACAGGGCAGAGATGTGGAAGCTGTGCGTAGAAAATGCATCTGACAGCGGTGTGCCGTGAAAACTGCGTCATGGAAGGGGAGCTCAGGGGGGGATGGACGCCTCGCAAAGCATGACGGGTAATTTTTCCGGTCTGAACCGCAGCGGGCTCATTTGAGCTGCCAGCGCCCGCCCGGAGCGGACGTCTCCGGAGCTCGATATATACATTCAAAATGGCTGCCGCTCGATGATCGCGATCTTCTAGTACTGTTTTTATCACCAGGAACACGTTTACGGACCATCTACTTGTCCACAGAAGATGTCAGGTTCGTGTTGACTTTGTTCACGGCAAGATTGTATTAGCGTAGCAGTTTTAATCGGTATGAATAAAGGGATAAAATAGGGTAAAAAAACAACTGTCACTACAGCGATGCAGTCGATCGGAAGCTACTAAAACTTGTGTCCTACAAGGAATATTACAACCTCTACCACACGTCTCCACTTACTATTTGGTTCCAGAGGAGTAACGAAACATGTGCACAAATGTAGTTTTGTTCGTTGCTATGTTCAGATTTGCAATTTGTCGTCTTTTGCTGCGCAAAGAGGGGGAGGGGGGCGATAGTTTCCGTGAGCTATGTGTATGTTCGGGCGATAAAATTTGGGAATTTTATATTGACACGAGGCTTCGAACTTGGAAATAAACTTACCTTGAAGATGTTCACCGTGCAGTTTGAACTGTCCAGAATTTTTAACTATGTGTTTTTGTTTGTAGTTTTGTGTGATGATATTGTAAATTGTGAATACTAGTACCATTACTGTATAATACACACATGTATATATTACTTATTAGCCTTTTACAACTTTTACACTGTTCTTATGCTCCACAGGCTGGGTATTGCAGGGCTTTTGTCAGCCCTTCCTACATCTTCAGAACCTTTCACCATAGAGGACTGTTGTGGTAGCCGTCTGTGCCTCATGCTGGCTACACAAGGATGTATTTGCATGTGCCAAGGAATTATTTCTTGAGCAACCGACAGAGATGAACACTGACATAATTTATAAATATATGAACAGCTTATGATACAACGAAATGCTTTCCCAAAATGCATGAAATATTTGTGTTGGACATTAGTAAACTTAATCACGTGCACTTATTCTTGATACATCATGGTGCTTTATGTAGATCACTATATATCTTGTACAAATGTAGATGTGATGTGTGCACGGAACAATATTTGATTCCTCAGGATAAATGCATGGATACCAAAGGATCATCACTTACTAAGTTGAGCTCCCGCTTGAAGCAATCCTGAGAGACTTCTCCACAGCACTTTATCCTCCTGAGTCTATGGCCCTTCCTTTGTTACTCTTTGCTATTTTAATCCACTCTGTATTTGATGTATTGTTGCACAACTCTCTATATGTATGGCTAATGCTGCTATAATTTTATTATAATTGTCTTACCTTTGCAGAGTACAGTAAATGATGTCAATGGTTGGCATACAATATGATGAACATGATGGTGTAGTCTAGATTGTAGGTTTATTGCCCTGGTTTATTGCAAAGTGTAATGCTTATTCCTACCAATATTCAATGTCAAATAAATAAATGAGTAATCAGACTTTTACCGTATGATGCTATTTGCCTTGTGGTGATTACATTTACAGGTCTGTAAAGTATCTATCATTTTAGCTATTACTGAATGACGCTCTAACTAGTGTAAGGATTGCTGCTATGTATATGTAGAGAATTTTGACTGTTCAGACTGTAGGTTAAAATAGGCTATAGTATAGAGTACATGCATGCAAATTGTATGTGCATTTTTTACTGTTCATACCCTGTCAGGTGACAGATTCATCCACAAATCCTTACACCACAATTTACCGCTTTGCATTCAAATACTAGTAACCTACTTGTGCACTTTGTGGAATAGATTGTGGATTCATCATTGTACTAGTATTGACCTCTGATAGTAGTATGGACTCTAAAAACTACATGTAGATTGTACTTCTGTGTAGAATGCTGCTGTTCCTTTTACATTTTGTGCAATGAATAGCTTATCACTCACACACTACTAGTATGTAAAAAAAGTTGAATTAATTTATTTTGGACAAGCAGTGACTGAAGCATAACATTGCAGGAACTATATTTTTGTACACTACATTTGTATATTATAAGCAAATGGCTCCAAGACTCTTTATTCTTTTGCAATAAAAATTGTATTCTATGTAACTTTTGTAAGAACTTATGTTGGAGATTTTCTGAGATGCCTCAAATGAAATTTGTACACAGGCAGTGACTGAAGCTTTAAGTGACAGGAAGTATGTGTGTATTTTAAATAGTCAACATAGCTAAGCAGAAGGCTAGACATACAGTAGTAAACTGCCAGAGCATTATCAAGAGGACAACAATCGTCTAGGACACACTTAGTGTTTGCTGTTATGTGGATACAAGGTACTGTATATTGAAATTACATTCTTCAAATTCTTCAGTTGAAATAACAAAGTACAAATTTAGCTGGGGAGGACTTTCTTCGCAGTATCGTGGGATTTTTCTGCCAATTTTTCGTAGCATCTGAAACCACGTTTTCAATCCCTGGGTCTGCAAACCTTGACTCTCTCATATGGCCCAGTCTCTCAGCTGATGACATTCTTCAGTCTAGAAATGAAGATGAAAGTACAGTCAGGTATACAACAGAAAATTTGACAAGTAGCATGGGCAGCTAATGAATGTATAAAAACATATATCTGATCATTATGTTCAAACTGTATTAGACTAAGAGTCAATCTGAAAATCAATGTTGTGACCTAAAACCCTTTATGTTGGTAACAAACCTCAACTCTCAAGCAAAGTGTGAATCAACAACAAATTAGTTGTAAGGGTTTGAACATACTGTAGTAGTAATTCTACAAACAAGTAACAACAAAATTATTCATGCATTGGCTTGGAAAGGTATGAAGAATTTGGCAAGGGTCAGGGAATGTTTTGTTGTTATCTAACTGTGTTGTGCAACTTGTGTATGTCTGAAGTTTCGTATAAGGATGGTCAACTGTCCGCGAAAACCACGTTCTCACATCGTTCTATCAGAAGATGTGTCCATTACACAAACACAAGTATAACATTATTCACAAAACGAGTATATGTACACGTACGTACGAGTTCGTGCCCCCCCTCACCCAATCTAGCGTCCAACAAAGCGCAAATTTCCAACTAGAATTAATCATAATGAAGTCAAAATAGAATCTCCATGTAGTTCAAGTCGGGTTCTAGCAGTCCATGTAACAACTGAATCTTAGAATAACAAAGGAACCCCCGAAACAGCCATTAATTCACAGAAATGGCACGCGGCTGTGATAAACACACGCCGCCATCTTGGATTCTTGGGAAGACGCGCCTGGACCCGCTTACCTCGTCAAATTTAGCCGCTGCTAGCGGCTGAACGAAGCGAGGTCCGATGGGGTCCGCTCAAACTTTTGAGAAGTTAAAGACACAGACTAGATGTGGAGACAAAAAAATTGGCAAGAACCTAGCGGGAAAATGGAAAACTAGACCCCTGAACACACCACAAAATCGCTAAATTTGTAAAGTCTGCTATAAGCATGCAGAAAGTCGCCCAATTTACGACGTGAAAATCAGGGATTCAAGACGTACCTGAACACCGGAATCTCCCTCCAGCGACGAAAGAATGTCTCTGTACCAGCTTGGTGAATATCTGGTCTTTCAAAACGATACCAATTCCTTGGAAAATAAGCAGATTTTACAGCGTTCAAATAGCGCTCCTTACGGTGGATTTCTAAAACCCCAGCGATCTGATTGGATAATACCGTCACGTGTTACCCGTCCGTCCCCCCCTGGGGGAGCTGGAGTTTATGGCCCTCTCACCTGATGCTGAAGATACAGATGGGGACAAACTGATGAAGATGCGAATCGGTGTGTGCAAAATATGGAAGAGAATGCTGATTGAGATATACTGTATATTGGTTGAATATATACATATATACAAAGATACTATTTTGAACATCTCGCCCTACTGACAAGAGATCTGTCATTCTGCGATGTTGTACACTGGCCCTACTGCATCTCTAAAATATTAGCTCTTTTTTTAATGGATATCTATCGTAACTTAGTATTACCTGTTGTTCAACACTCTGGAATCGCGTTACCTGTAGAGAAAGCAAATCATTCTTATGTTCTAACTTGACAATGATGTACTGTATTTTGTACCTTTGTGTGTCATCATTTTCGAAAAAAAAAGCGCAGCAGACACACGTATTATAGAAAGTTTATTGCAAAATCATGCCCGAAGGCTAATTGCTTTTACAATCAAGTATACAATACAATAATGTAAGACAGACAACAACAACAACATTATATGACGGTAGCAGTAGCCCTGGACTGCCCTTACGTTACACCCCCCTCCCATTGACCAGACTGTTCCAATTGCCCGTAGCTGCCCAGAGTTGCTGGTTTCTCTCCGTCGAAACCATCAAACTTGAACGGCGATGACAAAACCCCCGCGGTACAACCTCCCGGCTTAATTGTACACAAATGTCCATCCTTGACTAAATGCATGTCTGCCTATCCATTACGCCACACGCTGAGACTGGCGTTTTTGGAGTTCTTCAGTCAGACGGGGTCAATTCTGTTTGTTATTTTAAAGCTGTGTGCTACAGTCGTATTTAGGGGGGCTGGGAGGGAAATATTTACTGAAGATCTATTAGTCACTGTCACAATCAAATACAAGTGATCCTTTGTATAATTGTGCTGACGTTTTCATTACGCGTTTGTACTTTTGCAATTTTGACCAGATAAGCTGTTAATTTACGATTGTAATATCCCAATATTTGTGTTGAGTGGCATACACAATGTGGAATTCACCAGAGTATCAGCCCCCTGCTGTTATGACGTAATGATCATAGACGCGCACGGAAGGTGTGCATTAGGGGGTGGGGCGTCAATTTGTAGTAAGTCAGACTTGACCGAAGTCTTAGCCTTGGAAAGCCTTGCCCTTCTCGCGTTCTTGGCCATGGCGTTATAGGTCAGAACAATTTTCCCATGTTGAGTGATATCTGGTTGTCTGTTTCCAATTGCGACAAGGAGCCTCGTGAGAATCATTTCGCCAAGTGCTAAACATGTAACCTTGAACCACCAAGGTCATGTTCCGCGATCTGTCAAGGGGAACGGCTAACATTTCAAGACAGCTGAAAGCGGTTAGAGCAGTTGTGCGTCGGTATGTGCCATTCAGCAGGAGTGAGACATTAAAGGTGTTTAAAGGGGACGGCTAGCGTTGGCAGGTCGTGCCGAGCCGGAAAGGTCGGTATTTCGGCGTACGGCGGCGCGGTGTAAGCGAAGACAGCCGACGTGTGGGCGTGTTCAAAACTTTCAGACATGAAAAGGCCAATCCTGTCTCTCTGATGACACGGGAGACATTGATGATGACATTGGAAGGCTCGGATAGTGATCTCACGTAAGAGTTTAGGATATAATCAAACCTCCCAATAGACTAGCTGTAAAACGTAAGACTCTCCAGAGAAATCCTCCCACATTTCGTCTCCCAAGTTTTCAAAGAAGAGGTCAAACCCTGCGAATCTAGAGTCACACACTTAATCTTCACAGGATACACTGTGTATAATACCCTCATCCCTTTTTTCAATGAAAGTTCTTGGGTAAGCCGGAACCTGCAACAACGTCCGGTAACGTCATGTGTGTTACGCCGAAGGGCGGTTATACCGGCTATACAAAAACAGATACAGATACAGGTGCTGCTCAAGATTCCACACACACATAGACAACCCCTCTGCCCTCCTCTGTAAGGAAGCGCCGTTTGATAGGAGATGCGGTAATCTCTCGTGACTAAGTTCCGGTTCGTCCTTGACCTAACTTGCAGCCAGAGTTCTCTCTCCCTCGACGGAAAGTGTCTGAAATGTTGCAGCGGATAATTGGAAGGGACGAGGAGATGGAACTTAAGTCTGAATGCCTGTCAGCTTTCCCAAGAAAATTTTGACTTGTCTGTAGACTTGGCATGGCGTGGGATACTCCTACGTATACAAATAGGGAGCAACCTCGCCAACCATTTTTTGGCCGTGAGTTTGCATAATTGCGCGACAGAAGTTGATTTTGGTGCCGTAGATAGTTCCCTGATTTTATTATTAACATTTACCCAAACTATAGCATTGGAGTAGGACTCGTACTACGCAGTGTAACAGCCGGGGCTTCCGAGAACACAAGGGGAGGCTACATGTACTAGGCCAAGTCATCTTCACTTGCAGCCCTCGGCGTCTATACCCAGACGTTTGAACAAATTAGCCATAATTACTGGTCTCAAGACTGCTGTACATTGTACCTGTAGGCTGAATACCCTGTGTAAGGATGTGGTGGCAAAACTGGAAAGATGTTGAACAGCAGAACCTTTGTTCCGTTTACACCCACTGTATAACACATCTCTCAACACATTTCTGCCGAAACATCCCACTCTCAGCGTTAATTTACTGCACAGAACTGACACGTCACCGCGTACTTGGATGGGATCCTAAAGAACCCAATGTAGGATTCATGCCTTTATCATTACCTGTGCATGTGTGACTGTTGGTCCGGTCATCCCTCTATTACACTGTAAAAGTCTGCGTTGGTGTTTTATAACTACATGTACTATCTAGCGCTTCTCTGTATACTTATATCATTGACCGAAGTTGAGAAAGTTGAAATGAACATGAAAGCGAAGAGACACATTCTTTCTCCAGAACTTGACACTCAAATTCAGAGGTTAAGAATGTTGAAGTTACCATTGCAGGTATTGAACTGCAGAAAAACGTGACCCTTGGATAAAACAGGCGAGGGCGAGTCAGGACACATGGGACAGGCACGTTTCTTTAAAGCTGTAGAATTCTGAGACGTTACAGCTACACTGAGCATCTGTAAAGACTGAACCGGAAACTGGTACAAAAGGAGGGTCTAGAGTTCGACTCTTTGCTTCCTCTATAACAAGGCTTGGGATTCATCCAACCACACACGGAATGTTGTTGGTGATTTCACCTGTCACTTCATCTTCAACAAGAGATTTCAAACCTCAGGGAAGTATCTAGAGGTTTTGTGAATTTATTGGCACAACCAAAGAGATGGTCTGACGTACTACAACGGGCCTAGGACAGAAACATTGCAAGCTGAGAGGCAGAAGCTAACTTGTTGTGACAAGCTCTATTAAAGTGGGTACCTCAGTCCCTTTTGAACATCGATTACAAAATTTCCCCTCCCTTCCTGCCACTGCCCACTGCATTCAAATACCTACGGACATACAATCAAATACACACAAACACACCGAAAACAATACATTCTGATTTCTTTCCTTGGTGTAAAAAGTCATGGTGTAGACGTGTGGACAGATCGCGTGTTGGTGCCACTCAGCCATAGCAGTTCCAGGTACGAGGTTGCACGCAAAGCATGTCGGAAAGGTCTTCCATGCTGATCACCCCCAAACGCTATAGACAGCCATTCATTAAGATAAATCAGCAGCAATAACCGTAATTGGTGCACTCCTCAATTATAACACGCTCTTATTTCATTTGGAGATAGTCTTTTTATTAGATTTGGAGAGCTACGTTACTGGTCGGGAATTTAGTTAACCCAATTGCCATTGCCGAACTCGATCTGATGTCTATCGTTGTCTGGTCCGAAGAATACCATGAAACATTACAAAAAAATATTCTTATATTTTACTATTTCATCTGATTGTTGCAGTCCATCTTTTCTCTCCAATTTCCCCATGGCCAAGTTCCTATGCGCTTTCATGACGAATTACACAATGAAGTGACCTCTACCCGGGTCGATGACCTTCGTCACTCATGACCAATAGATTCCAAGATGGCGGACAGTTGTAGCAGACAGGGCACGACCTCCCTGTTCAAACAAGAGTCGCTTCATTACACATCAGCGTCAAATGTCTCACTTCACTATTAACGTGAACTTGGAAGTGGCTCAAACATGCTAGATTAGTTTCCAAACATTCATTATACCCACTGGGCATATTCTCCAGAGTCGTTCATTTCTCGAGGGTAGAGTTACGTATACACTGACGATGTTTGTCATTAATAGTTGGTGCTCATGGTTGAATTTCATAGGAGCCCTGTCGATGTCAAAAAAAGTCAAAGGTACAAATACGGATACGCAAATAGCTTCTCAAAGAATTTTGGATGATACAAGAAAGTAGAACTTGCTTCGATATCGCAAGGGATTGAAACCTGATGTACAGAAACAGCATGATCGGAACGAACCAATATGCTGACCACTACAATTTTGACAGATTCTAGTTTTATGACAGCCACATTTTTGACGGCCATGCTTTGCGACAGCTACCGTTTTGACTGCTACCGTTTGAGACAGCAACCGTTTTGACTGCTAATGTTTGTGACAGCTACCGTTTTGACTGGTAACATTTGCGACAGCTACCGTTTTTTCGGCTAACATTTGTGACAGCAACCGTATTGACCGCTAATATTTGCGACAGCAACGTTGCCGTCTTGACTGCCGACATTTGCGACAGCAACGTTACCTTCTTGACTGCCGACATTTGCGACAGCGACCGCTTTGACAGTTACTGGACAGAGCTCCGAATCCCCACGAAGAAGGCTTGCTGCAAGAGATCTAGCTATGATCTCTCTCGAACCCTTCTGTCTGGCGTGTTGGGTATATTTTACGTTATATGTCGCCAACAACGCAGCTGTATATTTCTTCCGATCCATAAATTACTGAGACTCTATAAATGAACATTGGATGGACGCATCAGAAGTAATCACCATTCTATGATGCAGAACTCTTGTCACCACGATACAATTTGTGACGAGGGTCGAGGGAAGCCAGCACAGACCCTCGCCGCCCAAGACTCCACCAACCCGGTTGCCAAGCAGGCCTTACACATCGAATTCGATCAGTGTCGATTTCCTGTTTACGGTAGCGGAAGAAGACATAATATCCCCAAGACTTATCAGTGAGAATTGTTGTTCCTTAAAGGAACAGGTGCGACGGCTTTAGTAGTTCTTGGTGATTTGGTGATAACGGAGATGAATTAGTACAGATGTTATCTCTAATATCTGGCTTTATAAACATGCACGAATGCCATATCTTGGGATGTCAGGGGTGAAACGTATAGTATGCCTCATATTGTTGATATATATTAAACCAAATGAAAGAATTGCAAAATTGAAGAATAATTGACGAGAAACACCTGATAATGTTAGTGTAACCTCTTCACCGGACCCTAAATCAGCTCTTAGCCTCTGCACTCCCCTTTATTTCCCGTGATAGTTATATGTTATGAAAAGGGC
Source organism: Branchiostoma floridae x Branchiostoma japonicum (assembly GCA_013266295.2). Taxonomy (NCBI): domain Eukaryota; kingdom Metazoa; phylum Chordata; class Leptocardii; order Amphioxiformes; family Branchiostomatidae; genus Branchiostoma; species Branchiostoma floridae x Branchiostoma japonicum. The sequence goes on from CM023824.1 coordinate 10,523,113, forward strand.
GCATATGTCTTTGTACATGTATATGTAAGGAAGTGTGGGCATGAACCGTAGTCCTCACAGCTCATGTAAAGGTGAATGTTGCGGATTTTACTTTGGCTCACATCCTACATTTTGTACTTAGAGGAATTTTGTAAATTCAATCGGAGTCTCAATTTGGCTGCACACTCCCGGGGATTTTCCGCGGCCCATTAATCAAACTGTGGGCTTTTGTATCGTTACATTCCTACCGTCAGGAAGGATTACATGTCTGACATCTTCCACCGATCCCTGTTATTGAACCGTGCCTCGGGGAGGACTGACCTCCTTGTGATCACTTACAAACAAATCCCCCCGAAACGCTACTTTTTAAGGCGTACGTTTGCATGACATCTGTCAAAACACGGAATGTAGGGGCGGTGACAGATGTGGGCCAAGTGTGCAGCCGTGTTTAACAAATAAACACCAGAATTCTTAGGATAAATCATGTGAAAGTCTGCTAGAGCTCAAAACGGCTTAACGTAGCGCGTCCTCTGCCACCCGTGTAGAGCCAGGTCACCGAACTCTCCCAAATTGTACGCCACCCCATTTCCCGTCTGCCCCATTTTACACATCATTTAATACCTGGTCAAGGACAGAAAAGAGTGAAACAAATTGCAAGTAATCTCAAAATGGTTTCATTTTCCTTATTCACATAACATCACTCGGAGAGAAAGGGCTCGGTCTAGAAGTACCACATTCTTGCTGACGAGAATAATATCGTTAGTTGTGTGTGATCAGATTATTATGTTATGGACCAGACTATGCATGGTTTTAGATGCAAAAACGTCGGTACTTTCTTATGTGTCAATAGTTGTTAATTATGTTGCAATAATTTCTTTTAATTGGTAGTCCTTTGTTTTTTCTCACCATTCTTGTGAAAACTAATTTTTTGATTGTCTACCTGTAAAAATTTCTTCTGTTTTACACATCTCCGTCGATGCATCCCTACTGTTTATAGACGCTGTAGAAAAGTTTCCCCAAACCAGAAAATAAGTCCGCAGCCAAGCTTGGATCATAGCCTGGATGCCAGACTGTTTTCAGGGTCTATACAGGGCAGCTCATCGGCTCCAGGACCAACATGCCACCAAGGAAATTTTACCACAGCCCCCCTGATTTAGATCCTGAGCAACACCTAACACGCTGGATAAGGCGGGTTAGGGACATATTTTTGACACATTTTTCTCCCCCCAAGGGTATGTAGCTGAAGGTATCGCCTCGAGTGTTATGGGTCTGGCATCCGGGCTACCTGGATCCCCACTGTTTTGCCCTGGCGGGGGGACGTGGTGCCGTGATCCGGATGGTTTCTGGTTCAGTCGGTCAGACGTATTTGCGGAGTGCACCATAGTTCGACATTCCTCGCGGGCATCAGACTTCGCCCACGACCTTTTCCTCGCACGGCTTCCCCGACTGGCTGCCTCCAGATCCAAACTAAACTCGGTCATCACGCACGGACAACTTCTGGGGACTTTTCCGTCCATATTTAGATCGAAAAGGCATCAGTATTGATGTGTCACCTACTTATTATGAAGATGGAACACACATTTGTGAATTAAGTACATGATACAGACATGTGATGATTATGGAGACTGGAAGTCGGACAATTTGACCTCAATCGGCAAAAGAGAAATAGTCTGTTCCAGGCACCATGGAATGGGAAGGGCCACTAGAAGCGTACTAAACAGTGCTACTAAGGGACTGTCACATGTACGTCGTGCGAACGTCGTACGATCGCAAACTGCATGAGGGGACACTTGGAATAGTCGTGCATCTGTCTTGTACAATTCAGCTGTCTTGTTACTGAAAAGACTGAAAGTGGGTAAGACTAGCCAAGCCCAAGCAGACCAACTGCCGGACGAGGCTATCCTCTCCCGGAGTATGACAGTAGCAAGGTCTGGAATAACAATAAAGTCTGTATCTCCACCTGGGGATTACCCAATCCAAGAACCCAGGACCTCTGCACTTAAACTGCACTGGCACCGAGTCCCCGTTGTGGTATCAGTTGTAGTCTAAGCTTCACATCACTCGCCATTCGCACATAATGTTGATAAGATGAATGAAAAAAAATCATCCTGTCACAGTCTTAAGAGCCAAACGTCTGACCACAACAATGATCTGTAAACCATACCTTTCAATTATCGAGTACTTAAAGTCAAGTTCAATTATTCTGGTTTTGATCGTTTTCGTCTCTCTTACGAGTGGTCATGTATATGTAGCGCCCCCTCAGGCAAGGGTTTGTACTGCAGACAACCATAATCGCATCAAGCTTGACGCAGCAGTGCGTTGCCGAGAACCAGTATCATAAAGATATGTATACCCGCCACACGACAGCGTACCCCCTCAGGAAGCCAGCCAGAGAGTTCGTCATCGTAAGGTCCTGTGTTTGGCGGGGTTGGCTGTGGAGTTACATGTGGAGTAAATACAAGAATCTCTCAGCAAACTTACACCGAAAACCACTGAGAGGCACGGTCAAATGTCTGGTGCTGCTGTGAACTCCTGACGTCAATGACAACTGTACGTGGTTCGTGTGCGTGTGATTATTTACAGCGGAATCGCGGAATCTCCCCTATTAACCCTACAGTTTGCGATGTAAGATCATATGCCTATATTTTGAATACTAGGTCAGAGGTTAGACTCTGTTGAGGTTTTATACAGTTTGAGAAGACGACGGCTGCCCGTGACATTCAAAGGCCTTTAAATGACAGACACATTTTGAGAAATCGTTTTTCCCTGGACTCGTAAACGCCACGCCAAATAAACGACCTTTCTCCGGTATATGCTAACTTTTACATGCGTAGGTTGTTTAGACCATGGGGGTTTCGGTTGACGGTTTTATTGACATGCACTTTAGACATATGGATAGCCCTTCTTCGGGAATGTGTAGTAGAAAATGAACGTACTTGTCGTATTCAATCTGCAGATCCGCCGCCCGTGGACGAAAGCTATTGGACGGCCTACAAATTCCAGTATGACGACACCTGTAACAGTTGCCATGGCGACCAATACGTCAAACGTACCAAGTATGACGTCGGCAAATACGTCGGTGTCGTCCTGTGTACGCCCACGCGTTATAAGGTATTCAATATTCCCTCAGTTCTATCTATTATGACGTTATTTTTCAACCGTTACATAAAAAGTACCGCCTGTGGTGTTAAATCACCTGTGATAAACGAGCTTTTAAACTGTTCGTGAAAACTGAAACAGCCGCCCAAGTTCAGTTGTATCTGGTTTAAATTAACAGCTGAACTTTTCCTTTCCTTGAAGTATTTGGAGGTGCACACTACTTTTTGAATGTTAATCTGCCTTATGAATTTTCTTTTTTTTTAAAGTTTTTCACCAGTTTCAATGTTCCGTATCTGTAAACATAGTACCGCCCAAATATTATACTAAATTCCCCGTAGATTCATCTTTCTAAACATGAAGACAAAACAGAATGTGATGTAGAGGTTTTTTTTATTTCTGCTAGAGCCCAGGTCACACACGTCGTGTGCGTATACGATGCACCTACGATTTTTTCCGCGACGATCGTGCCGCACATCGTAGATTTCAGACGAAACGGGTGCAGTAGTTTAAAATTTAAAGTATTGCACCTGTCTCTTCTCAAAACTATGACGTACGGTGATATCGGCGCGGACAAAAATCACCGTAGGTGCAGCATACGATGTATGTTTTTTTTTTTATTGAAACATACATTGACAAGACGTGGTGGCGACACACTCAAGTTACACTTATATTCATGTCGCCACATACGATGTATGTGACCAGGGCTCTGAACTGTACCTTGAAAATGTTATTCAGATGATTTAGGTTTAATTTGTACAGAATGTGCGTATCGGGTACGAAGAAGTTCACACAAACATCTATGAACAAATCATGATTCCCCATGACCAATGATCACGGCGTCTTTCTTTCTCAGATCTTCCTGAGCGACTCGCTGACAGGTCTGTTCCGTAACGTGGCGGACAGGGTAGGGCAGGGGCAGGACCACTGCGAGTTCCTGGGCTCTGCCCGTGATGCCTCAGCCATAGACCCGTATTACTCCTACTGCAAGCAGGCTACAGGTGAGCATCCGTACAAAATAACGGCCACACATATGAGATTTCCGTGTTTGTGGTATTTAGCAGTTTCCCCTTCCGGTACAAATGTATGTCTTAACCTCGGTGCAGCACATGCACATTTCTTCATTATTCCGAATAATTGTGTTGAGTTTTGTGACGGAGAGAACATCAGGCATGCAAATCTCAAAGAATTGCCATACTGAGCTGGACTCCAATTTGACTGTAACTGTGTGCACGAACCAAACTTGTGACAAGCCCTAAAGTGGGTACCCTCAGTCACTGTGCAGTAACTGTGTAGGTGGAGCCATGCATGACTAATCACCATACCTGGTCACTTCCTTCCAACCTGTGGAAAATCTCCCTCTTCCTTCCTGTCACTCTACTGAATTCAAGTACCTACGGTCACATACAAGCAAACACACACACAAACACACAAAAGACAATACCTCCGTACCCGGAGGTACATACTACAAAGTTATGACATTCTATTACGTCTCATTCCCAGGGTTCTGGCGGCGGTACCGAGGAGAGGACCCGAAGTACGGGCCGATCGGGTACGACGGAACCGGCAAGTTCTTCGGCAGGTGGTACGAGTGCGGCATGCCCATACCATGAGACACCCTCGGCAAGACCTGGAGGTGTTTGCTATGTGGAAATGTTGGCGAGCCGTCTAGCACTGTATGGTTGCATTGGGAGGAATTATGTGGGGAAAAAACGAACAGAACTGAACAAGAAGGAGCAAAGAGATGTCACCCTCGGGAAAAGAAGGGTTATTGTTGAAATGGATTTATAGGTTGCTAACACGTCAGAGATTGGAAACCGCTGTGTATTTACACGTTCTATGGTGCTATGTTTCCATGGTTCTTCAAACATAGGTCGAAAAATGTCACTAAACATAGTGAAATAAGTTGTTACAAACGTACTTACTGTATCTGTATATAAGCTAGAAAGTATGTGCAAGCCATTTATTTACATGCTGTTTCTTGTTACTTGAAATAACGTTTAGTTTTGACGGTTTTTGCTTGTTGCTCCAGAATATAACTCTATGCAGAAATAAGCTCATGGAAACCACAGGTGACGACTAATTATATTAATACGTATCCATCACGTGATGTATCTATAGCCATCTCGTCCCCAGCTTCTAAGGACTTATCGGTACTTCCCTTTGCTCTCGTACCCAGATATCATCACCCCATTTGTGATAGGACTTGGTGTATCTGTATCTATTGACATTATACATTTATACAACCAGAGGAATAAAACTGATGAGGTGTTACCTAAACCAATGAAGGTTACATAATCCTTGTACTGGTATAAACGACTATCGCTACTTTATTTTGTATGGGCACATGCTAGCCTGGGTACCATCCTGGTTACTTTTTGTCCGCTCCGATAGTCTCTACCCACCACAGTTTTTCTCAAGAGAAAATGCGCCAACGTTCAAGGTTTTAGTTGGTACCATATATAAAGATTGCAATTTGCTACTACATTGAGAAAAATCGTCGTAAAATATATTTTACGCGTGTTCTGCGTGGCCATTTCGGGCTAGGATAAAGTCAATATGGCTGTCGGACGCCGAGGATTTTCAACCCCGACGATGCATTTTGGGATTGAAGGTCAACAAAGGATTATGATAAGTGTGAAACTGGTGAATGTAGTGTTCACAGTCAAATTTTGCTGAGATGGATAAATCCAAGATGGCGACCGATCCGACGGTACTGGCAATGACATCAAGAGGGAAGTTACGCATAGTCTGTTGCTTTCTGAATATACAGGGTTTAAAAAAATTCAACGGTCTGATACAAAATTCAAGTAGAGGGTTCTCTCGCCCCTTTAATCTACCAACATGGCGGACGCTAAATTACGTCACAATCACGTGTATGCAAAACCTTGGTGCACAAACGTCAGCCGGTGCCACTGGTAAAAGAACTTTCCTTGACCTTGTTTTTTGTGTTCTGGAATCCATCGGTTGTTTGCTATGATGTTGAGTCCGACCCGTACTCCCCAGATGTCCGGTTCATTTTGAATGGAAGGTGATTTATCATCGTTAACCAGTGCGGCACAGACAGAACGTGAGACAGAAATGTCACCTTTGACCGAGAAAGTCCTCGCTTTGACTCGTGTTAGCACCAGTAGAATAGAGCAGATGACAGAAAGTGATGATTCTATTAAACTTTGGCGCCTTTCGTGAATAAAATGCTGTCTGTGTCCCCGTATTAAAACAGTGGGACATGAGGCGACGGATAGCCGGCACACCGTTGTCATTATGATGTCCAGTGACATGTCATAATGTATAAAATATAACATAAAACATGGATTAACGTAGTGGCAGGTTGGATCCTGACATCGCCGTTGGTCAGGATATTACCTTGTTTCCTTCTCTCTGCAGGCTAATTGTTGTGAGGTCTTCAAGACAGACACAAAAGCCAGTAAAGGAATCCTGGTAGTATGGCAAAAAAAGGCTTTTTACAGGTAGAAAAAATTATGTATAGTATGGCTGATTGAAATAACATTGACCCATGCGCAAAATATTCCCTGTGAAAACAACAATACCTCAGTAAACAGGATACCTATTATTAGCCTGTATGAAATACTATCGGTGACAGGTTGAATACTGAAGCAATACGATTTGCCCTGTGGACCTCAGACTGATGGACTTTATACCAGCAGTACATAAGTAAACAAGCCGTCGACATTAATATTAGGCGAGAATACGGGTCAGTCTCCCTCCCGCTGAAAACAAGGTATGGTACAAATGATTGTTCTTTTACCTACCTGTTCTAGAAGCTAGGGTTGACAAAGACACGTTTTCCAAGCATCGTCTACTTTCAAGCAACCCTTCTCCATCCCCACGCTGACCACACCGTTGGGCATCTTTATATACAATGTAAGTAAATCATGTAAATCAAATCATTTATCAAACACGTCTACATGTTTTACTGCTATGAAAGATGGTATAATAAGCCTATACAAGCATTTAATCCAGGTAAACTGCCGATACTTTTCGGATATATAGTTCACAGATGAAGCAGTAAGGTTTGGACGTGAACAATGCTGTATGCTGTATGGTGGTGTACTTTGATTTAACGATCTGGCTGGGCTAAGGTCATATCGATGGCATGAGGCATGAATGCGATTGTTCAACACGGTACGTGCACCCCATACTTAACCGTGTAATTAATAGTTAAATGATTGCAAAATTACATAGTCATTAAAACTAACATCATCGCCATTATGTATATGTTAATTGGTACGTGACGACAATGATTTTGTTTCACTGATTATGATGTCATGTGTCATCGTGAAATGAAAGTGCTCCCAATAACCTGTGGTGTTTTACAGTATATCAACCAGTAGAAAACGTAGACAGAAGAACGTCACGGCCAAGGCAAGGGACGAGTAAGCATGGAGAGCCGCGTGCAAGTGGCGTCCTCTGGCGGGTGGAGGACGCACAGCACAGCATGGGGTATGGGGAATCCACTCAGGTGAATATCACTTCACGAGGGGTACTTGGAGTTGTTTCGTGTGTTCTTTACATGTAAGCGGGAATTTAAACAACTAACCAAAGGACGATGAGAAAAAAGAGAGATGACACCGCAGATAGAAGTCGAACTAACAATTTCTAAACTGTTCCAGTGTGCTGGGAGGGATGTTGATGCTGATGGGACTGGTGGAGTTCGGACAAGTCGGAGTCCGAGGAGGACTGATGGAAAACGTCACAGCTTTCGTGGTCAGTTTGGAAGTTGTTTAAAATGTTCTGCACATATCGCAGTGAAGGGGGCATATTCTGGTCCCAGTGTTGTATCATTATACCAGATATCTGCGCGTGCGTAATGTCACGACGTGTCAAACTTTACCATTCCTTCCTCCCAGAGTATGGCTAATGCTGTCTTTTCCATGGTGATGTCTGGGGCTCGCAAACTCTCGTGGGTAAGTCATTGTTCCTAATCAATATCCAGATCAAATTTAATGTTGTAAAAATTATGACGGCATACTTTTATTTCTGTATTCATTATTTACACAGCTCTCACATTTGATATCGTAACGGTTTGCGGTCGGTGACCAATATGAAAAGATTTTTTTTCTTTCCTCAGAACACGATTTTCCAGCTCCTGTGCGTCATGTCTTTGTTACTGGATGTCGTATTTGGAGTACTCATCTTCGTCTTACCCGTAAGAACTCATGAACCTGTTACTGGGGGACATTTTATAAGTTTACACCAGAAAAGATATCCATTGAATCGGTCCCTAGGTCAGCATCGAGGTCTGTGCGTATTCATGTGTGTGTATACGCTTGAATCTACGTCGCGAAGATAGAACCATATATACAGAAGCGCCTCCTCGCGACATATATTGGCACTGACAAAAGTACATCATGTCAAATGTCTTGACTGTTATAACATATTTTGACTATGACTCATTGCTTCTGAATTAAAATTCTTAAACATGCCTATTGTACTATTTGTTTACCTGCATTCTCCGGTGTAAATCGTAGGAAGAGAAGAAGAGCCTTCTGACGTCCTTCCCCAGAGATACCCTGGTCTTCATCGCTGTGGAGTTTATCACCAAGGCCGCCATCTTATTTTTCAGTATCAGAATAAGTCGACAACCTCAAATGGTATGCTCAAACCAGAGAAGACGACGTATATGCATAGTCTCTCTTTCTGCTCTTCTTTAACTATACGTGGTAAAGGTTATTCCGGTTTTCGGTTTGCCGGGGTACTGATGTACAGCTCAGCACGTTTCGTATAGACCGCTCCTATACTAGGCTGTAGCCTCGCCCATCTCCGCAGCTCCGTCAAAACGTAGAAATGCAAAGTAAGAACATAGCAATGCAAATATTTGACCGGTCATGCAGCCACTATGCCATTGGCCGAACCGCTAATTGCCTTGCTGCCATTGGTTGAACTTTTAATTATGATGGACAATCAGGCTCGGTCCATCTGTTGAGTCTGAAAAATGCCTACAGTGCCACCTGTTGTACAGTATTTGAAGTCCTGGATGGCACTGCAAAGTTGCTATCCTTTAATGTGTGTATATCGCAAATTCAGTCACGTATTCGTTACTTACGTACTTATAACAAGTAAACATTGTAACTTTACCAAGAAGTATTGTCGTTTCAGAAAAGGTCTATATCATCTCCCAGAATAGGCTGGGACGAACTGGAGAGATTCCAAAGATATTCTGCACCAAACGTCAACCGGACGAAAAGAGATGCGGCGTCACAGTCAACATGTGAGGAGGACCGACCGGGGAAAGAGGGTGAGAAATGTTTCGTATGAAAACGCCGCTCTATTTACGAATAGACCGATCCTATAACAAGGCCTACCTCCGTCAAAACATAGAAATGCAAAAAGAAAACATTTGAATGCAGCCACTCTCTCATTGGCCGAACCGACGATTACCATGCTACCATTAGTTGAGCTGCTAATTGTGATGGACAGTTATAGGATCGGTCTATTATTTATGGATATGTTAAAACTATGACATTAAGCCTTGTACTCCAATAACATTAAGTGATAAAGTCAAAACTGATTCTCCATCCACAGAATACGTTTTGCTGCTTACTGAGACCAGCACATCGGAAGTGACCTCAAACGGCAACCTTCACCAAGGGAACAACGACCTGTGCGCATGTGCAGATGGGGACATCTGGGTTCCGAGACAGCCAAGAAAAAAGACGCAAAGGGGCATCCAGGGGAACAGATATGGTGGGCTTAGGAAAATGCAGAAAACGCACAAGGACTATACAAGAGTGCGTTTTATAGACGATGAAGGTCAAACTGAAACAAGTGCCGTTTGATAATAGATTTTGAATAACCAGATCATGACACAACTCGCATGCTTACAAACATGCAACACAACAATAAACAAACAACCGATTGAAGGAAAGTCCAACTTTATTCCATGGATCCAAAAGAACAATTTGTCACAGTCGATAGGGCGCGCTACGTAACTTCTTCCGGCTGTTTGCACATGTTCAGCTGAACAATTGTCCCGGTGCCTTGTGGGAGTTGTCCTTCCACGCATGCTCGTACAGCAGCCCCTGATTGGATACCACAGACCATGACGCATGTACGGCCGTTACTCTCAGTCACAATGTCAACGGCAGACTTGAGTTTCAAAGCTATCCCTCCAGTGACGTCATGTGCCTGTGAAGACGTTGCTATGGAAACATGTAGTTTTCTATCTCGATCAACTTGAATCTCGGGGATGAGTTGAGCACCTGCGCATGCTAGTCGAAGGAAACATTGAGCAAAGTGAAACAAGAATTAAATGGAACAATTCACAATGTTGCACTTTTATGACAAGTATGCTTCTTTTTTTTTGTCCCTCAACCTTCATCAGACAACAAACTAATTGTAATCGTCAGCAGGGGGTAAGAACTGTACAGATAAATCTAGTATTTATAACAGCCATTAAGCCATAAGTACCATGGCTAACACGTTTAACAGTACCTGGCTGTTCGGGAGGCCTGTCATAGATCCCGGCCACATCGGTTAGAAACACGACCCGTGGGGGATGGAACACGCCACACAAGTGCTGTAACGTACGGAGAAAATCTGTGTCAGAAAACATAGCCACACAATTCATAACCGATAAAATTCAAAACCTCATCACATTACTTCCCACCTTGATGATGGTGTCCCCACTGAGGATGGTGCAGCCTCGTTTCTGATCTAGGACAGCATCGCCGTGCATGATGGGAACGAAACCCTCCAGGAGCATATCCCGGATGTTGTCAGTATCTGCCTTCACTACAGACGTGTCATCCGTAACCCATGACGACAGTGGCTGAACAGGAAAAAAGATTTTGATGAACGCAAGAAGAGGGGTAGACGATATTCCTTACTCAAATGAAAGACAAAGGCAATCATAATAAAGGCAATCATAATAAACCCTTTTTATATGCATATGTACGTGTGTTACAAATATTTGGAAATAAAACAATTTAAAAATGTCAGGGTCAACAATACTCACTGACACACCAACTGCGGGAATGCCACGGCTGACAAACTCTTCGGTTATTATATGTAAAAGCTGGAAATATAAGTTGGACATTATGTACGGTACTATCACTGTATGATAGTAAAAAAAGCTTTATAAAATGCACGTCTTTTAATAATCTTCAAATTACAATAAAAGAACATACACGAGCAACTATGAGGGCAATAGACTAATCCCATAGCCCCGCCCACCTCCAAAATAAAACATTAAAAATGCAAATATTCGACGAACATGTAGCAACTCTCTCATTGGTTATACATTTGTACCAAAAATTGCCATTCTCCCATTGGTTGAACTGCTAATTGCCATTCTCTCATTGGTTGAACTGGCAGTCAGGATCGGTCTACGACCAGGCGCAGTACAGTACGATACAGCACAACGGAGGACCAGGTGTACGTGCCGAGTGACAACCAGAACCCAAACACAACCACAATGTCTGACAGTGTTAATCTAAACCGTACCTTGGTGACAGACTGTCGTGTTCTGCAGAAGCCCAGTTTCACGGTCTGGACCTCTGCAGTGGTCTCTTTGTCACGATATCCCCACACAACGCCGTGTTCCCTTGCCTGGAAATGTCCGAAAGACCTGCGCGAAATGTAGAGATAGTCAGGCGGTATTAATATTCCAAACTGAGCTTTTACATGTAACATGTTAGTTGGCAACAGGAATACACTTTGGTATTCCCGTGACTTCATCAGAGCAGATTCACATTCACCATGTTGCATAACGTTACCTGCAAAGTTAAGGCATTTCATAATATAGGAGAGGTGTGTGCGTGTTTTATTGAAACCTTTATGACAAAACTAAGGTTCTATTTCCCTACTCGGCTAAGATAGTTATGGGAAGAAAAGTTTGAAAATCTAGGCTGTGCATTTCATACGTTAGATGAGCTAGTAGCCTACTCAAAGGCAAAAGGTTACCGCTAAGATATGTATGCGTTGCAAGTTTGTAAAGTGAATTCGAAGGTGGGAATGTTGCGCTGGTCAACGGATGTCGACTGCGAATATCCTTACATGTACATGTACCCTTGTGCAATTTGACTCGCGATGACCACGCGTAGTTGCGCCCTAATAATATTGTAACGTTAAAATGTTTTCCACGCTCAAAACAAAGACGAGCGAGTAAATGATGACGTATGTACTTATTTATCCTAACCTAGATCTCTTGCCATCGTCTCCGGAAGAGGGCAAAAACTCTAGGGACATGACTAAAGGTCATACAACAAGAAACAACACGGAAGAATGCCAAACAGTCGTCTGGTGCGCCAGGACGCGGGTCGGAGGGAAGTCTGTTTACGCAGACATGAACCATGGAAGGTGCAGAAGGTCAGACTGTCTTCCCCGTCAGAAGTCCTGGAGGAATTGGCAGCTGTTGCAACGGGAAGACATGCCAGGATTCGGACATTGACTTTCGACTTTTTTTACGGAACCCAGGTAGCAAGAGGGAAGGGAGGGAGGGTAGGTAAGACTATCTGTGGTATACGTAACGTAAAGATATGTTAGGAAAACAAAAATCTCCTAAGCCCACAATTCTCTCTGAAACGACATGTCAATGGGGAAAATGCTGATCATACAAAATGATTGGTTTGCGGAAAGTATGATCAAACCATTTGGCTAAAAATTATGATGCTTTTAAAAAAGTGCAACGGCTCCTAAGATGTATGGTGTGCGTATGCATTTGTGTGTGTGTGTGTGTGTGTGTGTGTGTGTGTGTGCGCGCGCGCGCGTAACTTATGTATTTGTGTGTGTGTGTGTGTCTGTGTGTGTGTGTGTCTGTGTGTGTGTGTGTGCGCGCGCGCGTGTGTGTGAATAGAATAGATTTTACCATTGCTATCAGTAGCCTAAGAATCATCTGCCTTTCCGTATCCTTACAAAGAAGACCCAAGACTTATCCATCCCCTCCCCTGGGTCGGTGACTACGCTGTGAATGTTCTCGGCTGTATCGGAAGTGCGTGGACCCGGGGATGCCGGGTACATGAGTGTTGACACGTCTCAGGTCATGTCAGCTGTGTTCGTCCGCGGGGCAGCACGCCGACAGAATCCCAACTATGGCAACATGGCGCCCTGCTAATCTCCAAGCAGACGTCGGGAGGGTAGATTTAACATTTTCTGGCTGCCCTGCCTTTATGAGGAGTCGCTGGTGTCAGCCCTCCTCACAAAAAGTTACGGTCTTTACTTAATATCTCTCAACATGTCCCAGAAGACTTGCGCCCTGTTATTCACATGGATAATGTTAATCATTGTATAATATGCGCTTACGCATAGGACGTTCTTTTATTCCGTCATTCATTGATGACTAAATATTCGTCTCATGTCGATGCAGATTTTCGGATATCCTTCTGACTGGAAAAGTACGTTCTCTTTTACGGGACAGATGAGTCAACTCAACAGGTGCAGCCGTCTGCTGGTCACGTGACACGCGATGACTGACACTACCCCTGAAGTAATGAACCTGAAGGTTGATTGAATCAGAATGGGCGCGTCTGATTGGTTGTTTGAAAAAAGAAGGAACATCCGCAGATGACGTCACTTCCTGTTGCGGAAGCTGGGCATAACCTGGCAGCGAGGGGCCTCAGTTGCCAGTCCAATGAACAGCGTTGCTAGGGAAGCTTCTAGACGACACTTCCACTCCAACTCGTGTACATTGAAGCGGGAGTCCACGGACCACAAGTTCCACAACTACACAAAAGTGGGACTGATTTCAGCGCTCGCCGTAGGATCTGAATAGAAAGATGGAGATCTATGGACTGAAAACGGTAAGTGAACAATCTTCTTCTTAAGTCAGTCTTTTAGATTTGGCTAGCCTGTTGCTTTTGTCCGCCTCGCGGACTACATGTAGGTCTGGCTTTAACTGTATGTCAGCATTTAATACCTACGGTGTAAAACCTTTGTCCACGTTGTCCCATTGCCTAACATGTCACAGTAACAAAGAACATGTGCAGGACATGATACGGGCAACGTCAGTTTTTAAAATCGCAAACCAATGATGCTGTACTCTAAAAGTAAGCCATTTCTAAAAATAAGATGTGTACATGTGCATGCATCACCCGATACTTTATTTTCATTGGCCATAAAGTATTCGCGGATACAGCACACAAAATGATACGGACATAGCGTTTTCTTGAACTACATACTGCATCTGGACACGCTGCCTATTGTAGACAACTTCCAATACCTAATTAGAGAAACAAGTGAATTTGATGGAATACGGAAACGAAAGAAGTTTCTGAAGAGTGAGGGAAATAGACGCATTAATTATTTGCAATCAAGGATGATTAAGCAAACACAGTCCAAATAGTCTTGGCATTGATTCCAGCCCAACTGGGAAAACACGGTGTTTACAAACAACGCATATATATATATATATATTGAATAAACAAAACTGAGTTGAACTTGTCAAACGTAATAGAAACAAACTAAATAGAATATTCAAAAAAAATTTGGAATCAATGGTCAACCATTTTAATTTACTCGTGACGTTTCAAACTGTAATCAAAACGGTATGTGAAAATGAAACACTCTACAATGGCTTCCATCTGTTACCAAGGACACTATGTAATATGCCCTTGCTGTGACTAAAGATTTTGTATTTCGAAGAATGTCAAACTATTTCAATGTACACGCTAAAATGATATTAGGTAATCAAAATTGGGAGTCTTGCTGTTAAATGAAATACGACATTTTTTATCACTAGTAACTATCTGGAAAATTCCAGACTTCTATCTCTGGGATTGTCCGATAGTGCGTGGGGCGCCGTCTCCCACATTCAGTAGACTTAGAACTAAGGAGAGCTAGTACATGATATCTATATTAGGTTGTACCACGGTGGTTCAAGCCCCTGGTATGGCACAATCCCTACGGACCACGCACGTTTTTGTCAATGGAAAAATACACGACGTCGGAAACCAAACAAGGGCAGCAGTGCCGGTGGGGATGATGTAGTAGCTGATTAGAATGGCGTAAACAAGTCCGAACGGAGGGATCACATTGTAGGGGTGCCCCGTACGTCTCAGTCATTCAGGGATAGGGAGTCATTGACAGTTTGCACGTGCTGGAAACACAGTAGCGTTTAAAGGAGACTTCAGTGGTGGCAAGTCATTTACCACAGCTTTCCTGCTAAGGACGACCTTCAAAAAGCCCCACAGTAACAATTCGCATGAAGGTTAGACATCCAGTTAACGACACTCACAGAAAATTCTTCCGGACGTTTTGAGTACATCTATCACTCCTCTACAGCGTTACACACTATACTGTGAACTAGGCAGAACTAGTCAACACCGGAAAAACGGTTGAACATGGCAAAGTCACTAACTGGTTGGGGTCCCATGGAGAGTTCATGGACTCACATAAGCACCATAAACGAAGCTGTAATTAATTTCTTCGGGTCGGCCTCAACTGTCGGAACTTCCCCATCTGCACTGGACAAAAAGTATACCTTTCACAGGCTGTCTTGTGTTTAGAGGAAGCCACACTCCTGAATTCACGTCGCGCGCTTTCACCTCCTCAGGGCAAACTTGTTACTGATCGGGCCTAGGAAAATTAATGTTGTGTTTCCGATTACGGTCCTGAAAAAAATACTACACATTAATATCATTTTTTTCCATTGCAACAGAAAAGAGGAGAACGTTTTAACGATTATGCAACATTAACGTTTACATCACTGAGGTATCAGATCGAAAATTCTGTCCCTTGCCAACGGTCGACCCCCCAAAAAGGCTAGGGTCGGCAGGTTTTTGCTAGAGTTGGTCGGGTAACCGGAAACACAACTTTTTCCCCCTATGCCTCCTCCCCCCCAAGATGAAAGAAAGCCCACCTCCCCTTGTGGGGTCCATGCGCCGTTTGACGCCCTGGATGAGTTGCCGACCCGGTAAAAATGGGTCACATTTTAGTGAAGTTGAAACATAAAGGCGACAGTGTGCGACTCAAAACATGTTTTGTATCCCAGTGTTTTACGGGGTAGTAGCTCCACCATAGTTACCACTATCAGCACTGTATTGGAATACTATCAGGCTAACATGCATGTACACATCAGTTCTTCTGGGCTGCCTTGCAAACTTTCCGAGTAAATATTTCGAGTAAAACTGATTTTATAATAGGTATGTCTAGTTGCATGGTAACAACAATCAATTTCAATTGTGACAATTGCTGAAGTGGCATCGGCATGCATTGAAATACTTTTCCATTCCAACTACGTCTATGATGGACTCCAAGTGCACAAAAATTATTAGCTGGGGTTCATAAAATCTCCTCCATACTAAACTGTTCGGCCACGTTTTCCCTACAAGCTTGTAAAATATATATTTCTATTTGGCGTTTACTTGATAGGCTAGCCTTCTCGGTACGTCACGGTGTTATCAGTGTTCACAGCGACAACACTTGTTATATTCTACCTCCGGTAGTGCGGGTCATTTGTCAAACCCTACATATAAAAGGTGCGACATACGCATTTATCGTTCACCAATGACAAATAATTTCTCTTCAGAACTGCAGGAAACCGTGTCTCAAAATGGGTAGCGTAATCACCTTCATATATTTCTTATATTTTCAACAGCACGAAAAGTCCCAAACTTCCCCCTAGCCAGTTTTCAGCAGGTGTTATAGAAGATGTTATGGCATGTGGGGGCGTTATTACACAGATTCAGCGATGTACTTTCCCATCAAAGTCTCCCCCGTGTTTCTATGAACGCCCGTACTGCATGGCTTACGCAGCAAATAAAACAGAGCGAAGATGAAAACATTTCCACGTGGGCGGTCCGTAAAGATGTAATACACAGCTTAATCTCCCCCTTTGACTGCAAAGGTTTTTAAAAATTCAACATTTCAGTCGCTAATCCATCCCGAGCAAAACAAATTTCTTCTCGGTTGAAGAAACCGCTGGCTTTGCAGCAATCTTTCCAGGGGGTAAAAAGACCAATTTTGTCCATTTGACCGGAGCCTTTGACAATAATATTGCGGCTGGTTCGGTAATTTGACTAACGCTAGCATATCGCGGTGCCCTCTCGTTAACTGGGGGCTCTTGGTCATGTAGCGCTTTGAAAGGCGCGTATTTCTTCCTGGGGGGGGGGGGGGGACAATACGCCCTTGTCATATAACTCATGTTGAGGTCTTCAGGATAAGAGTGTCTCTTGTGAGGAAAGCGGAAAACACTAAATCGGCCTTGACTTCTACTGTGAGGTCACAATCTGTTATTCCGCCGCCCACGTTGTACGGAAAGTTCACCAAGTTCGAGTTCTCACCAGTCTAGTCTAGATCTGTTTTTTTTTCTATATATATGTACAAGGACAACTGTTTACTGAAAGACGTTCGCTCCTCGTGCAACTGATGATGTCGCCCTTTCTCTCCCAGGTGGTGATGTCTGCTCTACTGACACTAGTCCTCGCCTCCACCTCCACCGGCTTCAAGCAGTTCACTACTGACGACGTGGAGGACTGTGCGGTGGATTTTAAGGGACGACTACTGCGTCGCTTCCGGGCATACTTCAAACCAAAACGGTCCCTGAAGCCCTTCAAGACGCGGCGCAATTCCTTCGGGATGGGGTTCGGGGAGGGATCGGGTGGGTGCCCGTCTGTACAGCGGCCGGCGTCGCAGTTTGTGGAGGAGCGGGACCCGTACACGGGGCAGCCGCTGGAGATCGTCAGGTGTGTGGTGTTCCTGGGCAAGATCTACGAGCAGAAGATTCACGAGGTCACGTGTCTCAGCGAGGGGCTGCCATGCAGGTAAGGACACTACTAGTATGTACATTGTAAACTATCAAAGTTTCAAACTGCACTGTACGCCTACTTTCCAGACATAGGTTTTTAATCAAGAATTATTTTTTTTCGGCCTTATCAACGATTCTATGTTTCCCTATAGTTTCTTTCATTTTTAATCGCGACAATTGTTTGGGAAACACATAGAATCGCGTAGGAAAGGCCGAAAAAAAACGACCGAAACCTCTGCTTGGTACTGTGTCCATACGAATGTGAAGATAAGTGTACTGTTCAAGCTAGTCGGTATCAGACACTTGACAAGAACAGCCAACATCAGTCTTGTCTATCACTCTGTTTGATGTCAAAGTGAGGTCCGTAACCATCTGTAGTACGATAAAGGTTAATTTCAGGGACACAAGGACCTTGAACTCTAGACTCTACCAGTGTGAACACAAGGGGTGGTGGTACTTCCTGGAACAGCCCAATCATCCCAATCATTGAGCTACAGTAGTATGCCTGTCACTTAGGAATGAAAATTGAAATGTAGGTAACGTTACATACGGTACAACCGTCTTCGTGAAGAGGGCAATAGCGTGTCCAAACTTGATAGTCCACATGGTGAGGAAAACTTACAACTTTCAATTTGACCATTTTCAGATGGAATCCACACCATTCCAGCAGCTCTGGAGACCTCAGCACATGCGCACAGCTGTCGGTTGTCAAGGACGCGGTGCTGACCAATGGCAGGCGGTTTTTCATCCGACCAATCAGAGTGAAGTCGTGCTGTCAATGCCGCGCTAAGATGTGGCCTTACGTCCTGAACATCAAACGATCCCACTATTCATGACTAGACGGCTAAATGAGAACTAAACCACTGGAGATTTCTGTCCCCATATTGGGACGAGTTTCACGCGATGTTTTAAGTTAAAACGTTGCCAGTCCATGTGTCCTTTTGAGGATCTTTGGCCGCTGCAAATGCAACAAAGTGTCTGTAAAAATCCTACGTTGACATCTCTAGTTTGAATTAACAGACGCCGAGTCCTCATGTTCGGGACGTTCTGTAATTTTTGTACGTGAAACAAAAATCAGAAGTCCAAAAACGGCACAGAAATGACGTCGAAAGTCTGATATCATCGACGTCGCCATGGTACCGAGTTCCATGAAGAACATAGAAAAATGATGATACAAAAAAATATAGTGAAAAGTTAAGTCCGTCAAACTACGTTGGTATCCTTATAAGATACGGAATCTCATCGATCAATCTGTCCTAAAATATTCGCAGCAAATGTTGACAAGCAGCCAAAGGCCTCATTAATTTTCATCATTAATTTTCATCATTAATTTTCAAGTTATATCATTATCATATGAAAAACTCCATCAGGCATTTATATATTTTTAATTTCTTGATCAAGTTTTTATTTATTTTTGCATTTATTTATCATCCTTTAATTCTTTGAATCTATGATGATCGCTTTATGTTTAAGCATATCTACATGTATGATGTGATGTACTTATTTTAGTATCATAAAACTGTATGGCCATATGAACGGAAAGCAAAGACGTGCTCGCATATCACACTATGGAGGAACATAGCGCTGTAGCGTGCCAAGAAATACAGACGAAATTATAGCTGACATCAGGACTATTTGAAACATTGGATCGAGAAGGCGCAGTAGTCGAAACCTAGAAATAGTCCTCGGGAGGCATTCGTCTGGTATGTTATGGAATAGGCGACACATGGAGCATATCGAAAGCCCGATTTAGAAGGGAAAATTCCAATTTAATGAGGATATTTCTGCGTAGCCGGGGGCACATGCCTTGAATGATCTAAAAGGGGCTCACTCTCTAGACATAGGTCATTGCAGGTCATGTTTCCAAAACAGTACATTTATAGATGTGCTGTAGGCTGGAGCTAACTCATACTAGTATCCTGGGTGCCAAGTTGGTGAAGGAGCAAATATGGGGGCACACAGGCTAGGCAACTCAGAGGCGTCGCGAAAGATCGACCCTGGCATTGTAGAGCAAAACGCTCACCACTAAGATCTAGAAGACTTACGAAAGCAAAAAAAAAAAAAAAATAAGAAAAAACTGTAAAGAAAACACAGTTGTTTCATGATATTCCTGTTGGTCGGCAAAGAAAGATTGGGCCAACACTCAGGGTGAATGAAACACCACTATCCCATTTTTGTCGAGAAACCAAAAGAACTGGCCTATCTTAAATCCTGCCATGAGTCACCAAGTCTTGACTAAGCTACCTATCAACGAGTCGGCGCATTCTGGGACACTTGTGGGGCGTGTATAATTCTTGCATGCACCGACTGTTTAAAAGCGAAGTTATGATGTGATATCTAAGGAGCCGGTCGTAAAGGCCGGTCACATACGTCGTACGATCGTCGTACGATTGCAAACTGAGGGCAATCGTGAATCTATCCTGCAAAGTTCAGTTGTCCTGTTACGGAAAAGGCGATTTTAGATCCTTGTCGGTGGTTGGTTCTGTGACAGCCTACTTGAAAATTCAACGGCATCAAAATCGTACGACGGTCTACGACAAATGTGACCACGCCGTTAGCAAGAAACCCGATTGTAGTTTGTAGGTTGTTAATATATAATGTTGTTGCAAAAATTTTAGTTTTCCTTTAGTAAACATCACGACACAACAGCAGACTAGCTCGCTTGAATCTCCATAGGGGGCTAGATAAAAGGGTAGATATAAAGGGGTCGTGGAAGGTGACTGACCTGGCCACTCAGCAACTGTACAAGATTTGTTTCACGTCTGAGAGTATGTCATAACCCGATGTGGTTATCCTATATACCCGCGACAAGAAGTGTAAGTCACCAGTATGCGGGTATGCGGGTATGCCAACATTCAATCGGGCACTTGTACGGATACGAAGAGCAGTTATTTTATGTGAAAACAGAAAAGGCACAGAAACATTAGAAGGTACAATTATGTTCAAGAAAATTGCTTCCTCTCCATTTCAAGGAGACAAGAGTTACCACCTTTGTTGTAGAGTATACGTAGATGTCCTTGTTGTTGCCATTAACGTCTAAGCAATATGATGTATCCGGACAAATTATGTGGAAATTGAGAGCCGGACGCCCTACATCGCTTTTTGATGGGTTGTGCTATGTACGATACATTGTTCAATTGTGCGGTGCATATTGGAATTATATGGCAGAGAACAATACAGACATACGCAGCTAATAAAACAGCGGAAATGACCAAGTGCAAATGGCTTGTCGTTTATTTTACAGTTTCTAAGTGGGACGAAAAAGCTATTGGATATTTTCCTTTGATGTCCCTCGTCGGAAATGGGGGGCGCGGGAAGTCATCTCACGGTAGTTGCTCCCGCCAACGCAAGTGTTGAAGGCACAAAGGTGACGATCTGTCACTATAAAGTACGCGTGGGCAGAGCTGGGGTTTTAACTTTCTGTTTGACAACATCTCATCAGTTTGGTATATGAACTGGGGTTAAAAGTTTTAGGCGTTAACGCATTTCGTCGCTTCCGAGTACCAAGATATAGAGATGTTACGAGGCTGATGTAGAAGTGAGATATACTAGTGCAAGTATACTGTACTAATATGTGAGCCTTGTTAACTTTAGTAACAGCATCGCTGGAAAGAGATATGAAGTTGAAAGTACTTTAAACAGTCCATAATATAGACTGCGTTAGAACTGTCAATTCATAAATTCTTGAAATACCCAGTCCAAAGAAATCAGGTCTGTTACGTCACCAAATTGACATAGAGTAAGAAACTTCAAGCTAACCCAGCTCCATGGACGACGATGCAGCGCCCTCTAACTTGCGAGATGATATCTGCAGCAGCTCTGATTGCGTCCAGCCGTGGTGTTTCGAGCGTGCTCTTGTCAGTGACTGCACTCCCACCCAACTTCACAATACACTCCAGACCTGATAGAAAATGTTATGTAGAGAATATATGTGGAGCATCAACGCCTCAAACTGAAGAATCCCCAGAGCCTACGTTCCAACCTCCTGAGTGACATGTCTTCTACATTTTGTACATGTTGGGCAAGGAAGTTCAATCAGACATTAAACTATCAACTGTTCCGACATGACACTGGATCGTTACGTGTAGCTCAAACAACCAGCCAATACGCACGCCATTTAAGCTACGAGCAGCCGTAATCTTATCCCTACCATGATCTAAAAATTATGTTTTCAGTCCTTCGTCTACCTGAAGATTCACAACTTACCGGTTCCTGTCCCCGCCATCACCTTTGACCTGGCGAGGATTATACTATTTCATACGGGGGGGTGCGACATGGGTGACATGAATGATAAATAAGCCTGTATGTTATAAATGTTTTGGATTTTGTTGTCTTTAGACTTTGTACGACTGTGTGCTGGAATGAAAACTACATTATCTGCTGTAAACCGTGGCAGAAAGCACACCATTGTCTCATGAACAACAATTTGTTCAAACATATCAAATTTCAGGTGCAACTAGGGGTTATCATTTCGTTGCAGATGTGTGAATGAAAACCTCTGCGCCACTAAGTGGCCTAGGACGCGAATACTTGACGGGGATGGAAAGATGCGGCCTGATTCAGAACCAGTTCAGAAGGCTTTATTCAATGCACGGCGGCCATGTACAAGAGTCGGTGGTCGGACAAAGGTCAAGCAGCTGACGTCACGATGACGTCACACCTAATTAGCATAACTCACTGGCGTGATTCATCTTTCTTTCTTTCTTTCTTTTCTACCTTCCCTCTTTCCTCTTTTTGTAAAGCTGCTGAGTGTTTTCTGCTTCTAACAAAAGAACAAACGTTGTTGGTAAACTCTATTTTGGAACAGGAATAAATTTGATACATTGTGGATGACATCTGCTACTAATGGAATACAAGTAAATGTTGTATCATTTGAGTGGAGAACAGTTGTCTTGTCTTCATTCTTATACGTTGCAAAGTTAGTTAACTGCTGGTAATACTTGTCTATATAACAAGAGTATGTGTAAACAACTGGTATAACTTTGAATTCAACAAAATGTAAGTTTTAAGTTAAACTGTTTGTACTAAATAGAGTTCTGGTGTTGTCTTAGATATTGAGTTCTTGGGTGGGATCTGGCCCAGTTAAGTTACATAGTCTTTTAGGTACTGTGGGCGGTGAGTCTGACGCTCAGAATGCCGTAGTGGTGGGTCTGGTGGATAGAGTTCTGGTAATGCTGGATGCTCAAGTTCAGGTGCTGCAGGAAGAGCAGGAGGTGGATCAGGAGCAGCAGGAGGTGGATGATGTTCCGGAGACACAGGTTGCTGGAAGTCAGGAACAGCTGGAGGTGGATCAGGGATGACAGGCGGTGGTTGCTGTTCTTCGTTGTCAGTGCTGTCATGATCTGTATCGTCGTCATATGTAGGCTGGCGGTGTTGAGGGGAGACTTGGTTGGGTACTAAGTAACAGTCACCAGGGCGAACTCGGTAGGACCTTGATCGCAGTTGGCGGCCGATGAATTTTGAGATGGATATCCAGTCTTTGTTGACAGCCGTGACCAGGTACCTGTTGCGGGCCAGGGACTTGTTTCTGTCAGAATGGAGGTAGACTAAGTCGCCAACAGTGATAGTCGGTGTAGGCTTCATCTTGGCCTTGGGAGCTTTTGATTTTGTGCTTGGGAGATGGTTGTCTAGTCGTCGTTGGTGTTGTTCTTTCAGAAGTAGTCGGTCTGAGAGTGGTATTTGTGCTCCGTTGAATTGATCCCGCTGGTAGAGAAATTCCCGGGATGATAGACCGTTGGAACGAACCTTCGTGTTGACTGCTGCTGTTACAACGGCTAGTTGGGCAGGAGACACAGGTTGGTTCAGGGGATCGACCTTGCAGAGCTCTGCTCGCAGTTCCTCAATCGCTCGCTCTGCTACTGGATTTTTGTTGATGTTTTTGTGCTCTCCAAGTTCCAGCTGGAGGTGGTTTTCAGCCAACCAAGAGTCGTTAATCAGAGCCTGGAAGCCTGGGGCTGGATCACATCGGATGATTGCAGGAGGACCGTCCAAGGGGCGAATAGGTGAACATAAGGCAATCAGTCCATCTCGGAGAGAGGTCGACTTTTCATCTGGTACGATTTGGGTGAACGTGTATGACGAGCTGCATTCCCTGACAACAAGTATGTTCTGTCTTGCTCGTTTCATGATATCAGCTGCGAATGTTGTGAAGACTGTTTTAGGTGGAGGCAGGGTGGTGAAGGTGGGAGGAACAGGTGTTTGTTGTTTGAGAGCAGCGCATTGGTCGCAGACTGTTGTGACCTTCTGGATTATGGTGTCCATGCTTAGGGCATAGAAGTATCGGGAGAAGACGGTTTTGAGTTGGTGTTGAGTGGGATGTCCCAGCTTGAGGTGGATGGCTGTGGCCAAACCGTGGACAACGTGGCGAGGTACAACAATGCGGTCTCTTGTCATTCCAAACATGTCTCTGTTGGGTACTATCAACAGACCATCGGTGGAGATAGTGGTCTTTACCAGGTAGGATTTGATGTCTTTGATATGTCTTTCCTTCCTGGACGGTGTGGTACCTTGTCGTAGGTGAGCGAATACACGGCGAAGTGACGGACAGGAGGACTGTATGGAGCGCCAAGCGCTGCGGCTGGTGTAGATCGGATTGTTTAAGTTAGACTCTGGCTTGATGGTTGATGTGTTGATGACTGGTTCTTCGCTGGTAGTGTTGACAAAGGAACATATTTGACAGTTATGTTCCGTGCATTCCAGTGGGTGGCGACTGGCGAAGTCGGTGGAAAGGTTGTGTTTTCCACTGATGTGCTTGATAGTGATGGGGAACTGGCTGATTGCTGACAAGAAGGTTGATACCCTCGGGCTATGAGAGAATTCTCCTCGGCGGAGCTTTTCAACTGCTTCAACGCACGGCTTGGAGTCTGTAAGGATGAACGCGGGTTTCGTGGTTTGAATGAAGTATGGCTTGAAATGCTTTAAAGCTGAGGAGATGGCGAGAGCTTCGAGTTCGCAGGGAAGCCATTTTCGTTGGTTCTTCTTTAGCTTGCAGCTGTAGAAGCCTGCCACTCTGGTGGTGTTCTGTCGCCTGATGAATAGTGTTCCGCCAATGCCGGTAGGTCTGACGGCGGCATCTGTGACAAGCCACAGCTCGTCCTCTGGTCTTGGAAGGACAACAGCTTGGTGTGCAGCAAGACCATGTTGAGCCTTGTGGAATGTAGATAAGGTGTCATCATTCCAATGGATCTTATCCTTTGAAGGCTGACCTGCTACCAAGTCATCGAGAGGACCCAGGAGGACAGATGTTCCAGGGATCACGCGAGAGAGGGCTTTGTAGGAGCCAATGAACGATCGCAGGGCTGTGATGGTTTGTGGTGGTGGGCATGTTGCTAAGGTGCAAAGTGTGTGTTGGGAAGCTGATATTTGCCCCTGGTCCCAGCGCCATCCTAGTATGGTCGTGCTTCTGGGACAGATGATGGTTTTGGAGGGGGAAAGACGCAAGTTGCTATTGTGTAGGGCAGCCAGGACATCTCTCCAATTGTTGAGCAGTTCATCAAACGTGTTTCCTCCACAATATAGGTCGTCTGCAATCTTTGCCACAGCTCCTCGCATCAGCAGGTGTCCCAATGTGCGGGACATGAGCTCCTCCAGTGCTGTCTCGCTACCTGGCATACCCATGGCACTTCTGCAGTAGACACGAATCCCCTTGAATGGTGTGACGATGCCACAGTACTTGCGTGAGTTTGGGTGGAGGGGTATCTGATGGTATGCAGAGGTGAGATCAGAGACTATGATGTATTTCCAGCAAGCGATCTGGCGCATGACATGGTTGACGTCAGGGAGCAAGGAAGGTTGTGGCTTGCAGTATTTGGCGACATCTGCAAAGGCTGTGACAAGGCGGTGACCCCCGTTGGGTTTGTTTACCAGGAAGGAAGGGTTCAGGTATTCTACCACAGTATCAGCAGATTCTGGTGTAGCAATTACGCCTCTTTCTTCCAGTTCGTCTAGTTTCTGCTGCAACTCCACTAGGCGGTTTCTGCCATATAGGGGCAAGCGTCCCTTTCTTTGCGGCGGTTGGGCAGGACCCATGTTGACGACTGCTCGTATGGGACCTACAGCATCATTGTACCCTGGGAAGGCAGTATCAAAGACCTTGTCGTAGGCTTGCAGGACTGATGACATTTTGTAGCGTTGGGTGGAGCTGAGGGTATTGTCAGGGTCTAATTGAACAGAGTCTGAGAAAGGTGTAGACTGATGTGTCGATGTGGATGGTTCTTCGCACATGTAGCTCTGTTGATCAGGCATGATGTCTTCAGCCGGAATGACTGGGGTAGCGTGGAAGAGGTGCATGTTTTTAGTGACATGGATAGGTGTGTTGGAGACGTTAGGTACCCGTATGAATCCAGCTACATTTTGGTAGGTACCGTGTTCGAAGGCCTCCAAGTGGTCACGTGAGAGAGAGTCATATCTGGGTTCCAGGACGACATCTTGGTAGTCGTTAATCTCAGCTGGTAGTGCTAGCTCTATGTAATCACTTGGCCATACCGTGGTAGACTTGTCTTGCATACGGAGTAGGGTGCTGCTGCTAGAGATGCGATTGATGGCAGGATGGGACCGCTGTCTTGCTGGGATATATGCAGTAGTCGATCCATCTGGCAGTCTGATGTGTTTGTGCTTGAAGTCAATGGTGAAACCATTGTGCTCCAGGAATGGGCTGCCTGCGATGATGGGTGAAGCCAAGTCCGTGACCACCAGAGCATCAAACTGCAGGGGTAGTTTATACCGGTAGAAAGTGGTTCTACATTCCCCTAGAACACCGGACATACGCCCACCATCAGCCTGGCTTGGAGTTTGGGTGCTGTTGGGGACAATCTGCAATCCCAGGCGTCTAGCCTCATCCTCACGAATCATGCTGGATTCAGCTCCAGAGTCGAGCAACATGCGTACTGAATGGCTATTATGAAAGACATCAAGGTGTGGGGATGGGCGCACTGCTACCCTGGAGATCAGTGAAGGTGATGGCTTAACATCAGCTGAGGGAAATGTTTCTGCTAACAAGATGGATGGCTCTGGGTCTATATCCTCAAAGCTGTCCTGTTGTACATCATCATCATCATCTTCCATGTCAATCTGTCTGGTACGGATTAAATATTTCTTATCTTGATCAGGGAGATGTAAACATTCACTGAGGTAGTGGTTGTAAACTGGCCTACCTGCCTGCTGACATAGGGGGCACACCTTGTTGGGAGGTCTGGAAACTGGGCGTGGTCTGGTCTGTTGTGGCCTAGAGTATTGTTTCTGACTCTGCCTGCGGTACTGCCCACGACCCTGGCTCATACGGAGGGTCTTGATGTCTTCGGTGGTGTGTAACTCGTCCAAGAGAGATTGTAACGCCAAGGAAATTTCCGGTTTTATGGAAGCTAGCGTTTTGTTACGCAGCTCCGAACCGTAGCGTTGTTTGACTAGGGCTGGTAGTTCTGGATGGAGTAACTTCAACCACAGGAGGACAATGATGTTTTCCAGGGACGGAGTGACCGCCTCTTCTTTTGTGACGGCTTCACCATGGTGAGTTATCCCCCCACCCGGGGTGAGAAGGTTGTCCTCGATAGCTGCGGTTAAGCGCTGGAATAAGTCCTCTGGACGCTCATTGGGTTCTAGTGTTATGTTCGCTATGTCCAGGAAATATCCCCCCGTGGATTGGAAACCGTAGTGCAACCTGACTGCCTGCCAGATGTCGGGTAAGGATGTGCTGGTCTTGACGATTCGATTGCGAGTAATGATCGGGCAGAAATTTGCAATTTGGCCAAGCATGAGGTCTAGAGACCTTACCTTCTGCTGTGCAGTACGACGTGTGGCCTCGGGAACACCTTCTCCATCGTTGGCGAGTCCCCTGTTTTCTACTTCCGAAGTCGCCTTCTCCCATGTGAAACCTTCCTGCAGGAAGGGGGCGAAGTTGGGATCGAGTGACAGGATATACAACAGGTTTGCACGCCAGTTTTCAAAACTGTTGATGGTTTCAGATTTCGAGAGCGGCCATTGTCGTGGTGCACGGTTCTGGGCTGCTGCCATCCTTCGTCGTTTTTGGAGCGTAGGTTGTGGTGAGATGTCGGTCGGTGGGTTATCGTAACTCCCGGCGCTGCCACCACGCCACTAAGTGGCCTAGGACGCGAATACTTGACGGGGATGGAAAGATGCGGCCTGATTCAGAACCAGTTCAGAAGGCTTTATTCAATGCACGGCGGCCATGTACAAGAGTCGGTGGTCGGACAAAGGTCAAGCAGCTGACGTCACGATGACGTCACACCTAATTAGCATAACTCACTGGCGCTGAAATTTAGTATCTATTTTGATACCTGTTCTTATAGCTTTAGGTCGATGTAATCATCATGTATGAGGTGCGATGCTGTAATATTATTCATTTCTGCTTTGAAAAAAAAAAAAAATTCTGGTTCTGAATCAACTCCAAAATGCTCATATTTTGGCCCCAACGGTTGAATAAAGTCCTTGTCTTCATAGTTGTTACAGGTTTTTCCACCTATCAATGCAGTGGTTTGATTCTAAGTTTAAAATTCATTGTTTGAATTACAAACAACCCTGGTATGTTGACTTCCTGAATCTTATTATAGCATTTGTGGCTATCATAGGAATTGCCTAGCCCTGTTCTTTTTGCCCTGTCACTTCATATTTTTCTGCAAAAAAACCCCCCAAGAACCAACAAATTAAATTGGTGTGCCCTCAGGTACAATCTTCAAACCATGACACAGGAGAGACAGCCAATTATTTACCAGTTTTTACTTTTTTTAAAGTCTGTATCAGATGAAATTCTTCATCATATACATTCAAACCTTAGCACAACATAGTCATGATACAAATGTGATATCCTTCCTTGCAAGGAATTTTTGCAATATTTCTACCTATCTACTACTCCGCAGCTTATAGCACAAAGATAGTGTTCATCTTTTAGGCAGCTGAATCATTCAAGAATTTTTACCTATGTGCTCACCAGTGGTACACATTATGTACTAATCATCATAGAGAAGTCATGCTTAATGTGAGGAATTCTATCCCAAGAGTAATCAGCATAGATTGTCATTCTTCACTGGACTATATGTTGGATGTGCTAGCAAAGCTTGCTCTATCGACATTTCCCATTGATCATATTGAAGATGATACAAAAATTGTCCAACAAATCTTGCAGGATTTATTCAGATATGTATAAGGCACGATACTTCCACATTGATTAGCTTGCCGATGTAAGTGGCAACTCTACAGGCACAGCCTCCTGTGGTTCAGACAATGCCTTTCTCCACAGCAGGGTCAGGCTTCTGGGCAGGGTCCAGGCCCAACTGCCTCATCTGTACTGCAACGTCGAACAGGTAGTCATAACATTCACACCTGGGGAAAGTCATAAAACACAAGTCAACACAAGTCTCAGTGTAAATATTTGTTATTTATCTATGTTGCTTATTAATATGTGTTCTTTACATATATGTTTTTTTCGAATTCTATCATTTTAAGCAATTAACTCAAGCATGTTTCCCTCCACCTAATCTTACATATAAAGCCAATACATGTAGGGGAAGGGAGGTTTTCATAGTGTTTTAAGCCTGTGGCTGAAACAGTTCTGTAGTACATTAGTAATACTTTGGAAATGCATATTTACAGTGTCAGGAACTTGTGGTGGAGAGGTCACCGCAAAAAAACACGAAAATAAAACCACCGTGAACATTTCAAGATTTACAGTATTTTCATTTGGGGTCCATCATGAAAAACTGTAGACTGAATCACAAATAGCTGCAGGCCAACAGTCTTCAATGGCTGCAGAGGAAAGGATATTTCTGTACTGACATGCTCTTTGCCTTCTCCCACGTGTCTCCCCACACGTACACCCCATGTCTCCGCACCAACACAGCACAGGATTCTGGGTACTCCTCCATGGCACGTGCCATACGCTCCTGTCACGGCGGAACAATGGGAAGACTGAAATACTCATCTGATAATTCTTCAATAATCATATTAAGCACAACAAAGAAATCATTGTATGTATTCTGTACTTTTCAATGTAAAGCTCACTTCAGTTGTAGAAGATGAGTGCTGTATCATGCTCAGTACTGGCAGAAGTTATACAAATGTATATGGATCTACATTTTTGCACTTCATTGACTGTATCCACAGTTTGGTTGCACTAACAGTCAGTGGCCACAAGAAAGTAAAGTTGCTACAGTCCCACACTGTGCTGTTCCCTCACCTTAAGATCCCTCTCTTCAGGTGTGTTCTCCACTATGGGTACCACCAGCTCATCAAAGTACCTGAGGATGACAAGTACACATGTATAAAAATTAAGATGTACAAGGAAAACAGCATCAATTTAAAGTCCCTGTTTAAAAATTATTTCCAACAATCACTACTGCAACCAACTGCCAATACCTTCACCATTAGCATAGATTGCATTTGAATTCGACAATAGTACATGCTGACCTGTAGTTTCCCCCTGACTTTGCCCTTCTAATGCCCTTGATCATCTCCTGATGGGTGATACGGAACTCCTTCCCAGGGTTCAACAGTGTTACCATGACAGCAGCCTTGGAGTGGGTGTGAATTACTGCTCCTGCACCTACAATAATGATAATATGATGAAAGTGAAAAATATGGCCAAGTTACCTGGTTGCCACAATCTCCCACTGTCTGGCCATGGGGCTAATGGCCCCCTCCCCCAAGGCCCTGGTTGTTTGAGCAGGCCACTAGGATTGTATACATTTTAGTCAGACTATGTCAGGATTACAAACCAACCAATAGATTTGATGCCCTCATCTAGATTTGGTACCAATTAGACTTGAAGCTGCGGTACTAACTATTTTGAAGGTTTTGAATAGATCAAGGAACAGGAGCTTAAGAGTACCTCTCATGGTATAGGCATTCATAAACAGAGGGGTACATTGGCTCTTCTTCAGTTTCTTGCTAGGGGGAGGGCAGGAGATGTCCTCTTCCTCCATAGTGGACACAAACAGGTCTTCAGGCTTAAGGTTAAGGGAAGGGAACAAAATTGTTTACTGATGTTTCAAATGCACAGGTGCAAAAAACAGTGGAAAAAGTTAAATGTTTTTTTATAGTGCAGAGGATTTGAAGTAGTAAAATTTTCAAGTAGTCATGCAGAAAAGGAGCATTGTCTAGACTAGAAGTCCCCCCAAAAATGAATACAAAAGAGGAAAGGAAGTATAACCTGTATGCGTTCCTTCTGGACCCCTGAAGGTGCGATGTAGATTTCATCTCTGCAAGAAAAGTCGATGGTGAGATGATTACGAGACTATTGAAAGTAGAAAAAGTTGAGTCTTGCCTTCAGAAATTCATCTGTCTGCTAGTACTGACTACTTTTGTGACACAGAAGAGAGATGTGATGTAAAAAAAACTTAGTCACCCAAGCTTGATGCTGATCCCCCCTCCAGTTCCAGTGACCCAGCCCAGGTCATAAAACTGTCTGAGAAGTGTGGGAATCAGGTGCCTGGGATGTTCTGGGTCATACTCACTCCAGTTTTGGGGGTGGTCACCACATTTCACACCCTGTTGGGAGACAATACATATACATATACCTAATACATATACTATATAAGCTTTACATTTGCAACTGAATGAATGAATACATGAATGAATGAGATTCGAATGAATGAAATGACAAAGGAATGAAAGTTTTTATCTTGAAAGTTCATCTGTGTTGATTTTATACCTCCATGGTTGTGTAACAGCCCAGACCTATGACGTATAGACCATGATGACGTAGTGCTCATTTAGACAGTCTCTTAGCTCATCTACATGCTCATTAGCTTAGCCAATAGTTGGTGAGAGCAACTATTAGCATAATTAGTTCCCGCTAGTTTGAAATCAGTCGAGACTTTGGATCCAGGTTAGTCACACGCATTGTAGTTAGCTCCGCACATGTAGTAGACTTAGCCACATTGTATCTTGCATCTGTGACCGGTAGAACTTATTGTATAGCTAGACCATATTGTATAAGTACTAGACCATTGATACGTATTCCCCGTACCTTGTCTTTGTCAGCCTCAAGTGCACGAATACACAACAAACCGTACAAGAGAAATCACCCGCCTCTGGTCTTCTATCTCCTTGTCTATTAGTATAAACTTAACCGTAAACCGTTAGAGATAGTTGCACCAACTCCAAAAGTTACAGTTGGTTCGAAGCAAGTTTGAACTGTAATTGAAAAACAGAATACATGCATACACACACACATATATATATATATATATATATATATATATGTACTTACCGAGAACCGCACATCTATCACATAAGCAGCTACCATAATCATTAAAGCATGGTCGACATGCTAGATAGATATGGCATTTAGAGTAGAGTAGAGTAGAGTAGATTTCTTCAGCCATTTAGAAGTGATTACACTTTCTAGGAAAAAACAGGATCAACAGACACAGTCACATGCACAGCTGTATAAAGGACTATGTAATATTCTTGATTACATGAACAGTTCACACATTACAGGTATTTTGTACTTCTTAAGAACTTGCCATACATTGTACCTGGTGCAATAAAGTTTGATTAATTGATTAACGTTAATTGATAATGGTAAAAATATTCCACTCCTTTGGTGCAGTGCCTTATATAGTAACTATATAAGAAGTACCTTGTCCTTTGAGATGGTTCCTTGCTGTTGTTGAGATGTTGCACCATTCATGACTTAGCATTGGCTTGCAACAATACTTCTACCAATCAAACATTCTCGAAAGAAGCCAAGAGTCGCTTCAGCTGGAAGCCCACACGTGTGACCTTTCACACCCGGGACAAATTTGGTTCTTGTCACGTGATTACCTGACCTGTATGTTAGAAACGTTTCTATATTAAGGAATAACCTTTGCTGCATTTACAAGCACTCCGTGTGGCATCTAAAATTTGAGAAGCATATACTTGATTGTACTACGTACTCATCTGACCCCAAATTTGTCAGGATTTGTTAGTTTTTCACTGGGAAGGTCTGTAGAACCTTCACGAGAATTTGCGAGAGTTGAGTTGGAGAGAAGGCCAACATGGCGTCCTCTGTCCTGTGGAGGACGTTAGGTCGGACCAAACTTCTACCTTCTCACAACTTAGGACGCTCCGCAGGCCACACAGAATGGTACAGGAACTTCTGGAGGACGCCCGGAGTATTTGGTGGGTAGTTTCATCGTCTGGAGTCCTTTGTTGCACATATAGAGGTTATTTTCTTGGTAGGAGGAGGGGCAAGTTTTCGTACACTCTGTCCTTTCACGCACATTCTTGCATCATCCGAGAAGTTAAACATCAATATATGTATAAGAATCATTAACCCAGAACCCGTTGTTGGCAAGGATTTAAACCAATTATACTCTGTAACTCGCATTCTCTCGAAGATCCCAAAATTTGCATAGCTGAAAGCTGGAAAAAGCTATATATTCATCATTATAATTTTCTGAACGTGTGAAATTATAGTTTTTACAATCTTATGAAAAGAAGAAAACATGAGGATGGTAGCATGGCGCTTAGTATGGAAGTAGTTGTACAGTGCATTAGATTTCTACTCTCTTCAGTTGTTACAGATGTTACTGTAAATAATTGATGGCAACTAATCTACTCTACTCTAATAATCTCTGTTTAGGTGTGGCTCCGATAAAGCTGCACATGCCGGCCCTGTCCCCTACCATGGAGGAAGGTACCATCATCTCATGGCTGAAAAAGGAAGGTTTGTCACATGATATATAAAGCATGTTATACATGTAGTTGGCTGTTATACTTAATGTACAGCATGTCACTAGCTACTACCGGTAGTTAAGCACAGACTTGCAGCCACTTAATGATTATTGGACAAAGTATGTCAGAAATTTATCTTTTAATTATCTTTTATTTTCTGGCACCGTTACTTTACTATTACATATTGTAAAATCCTGAGATTTCTGGGAGAATCCTGGGAGAGGCAGAAAGTGGGGGAGGTAGGAAGACGTGAGGACGAAGCAGGGAAAAGTGGGAGCGGCAGAAAGTGGGGGGGTAGGAAGACGTGAGGACGAAGCGGGGGGGAAAAGTGGGAGAGGCAGGAAGTGGGGGAGGTAGGAAGAATTTGTTAAATAGAATTTTCTCAAAAATTGCTTAACGACATCTACAAGTTCTAGACAGTAGACTAGTGTTTTTATGGACCTTCTTATGGATTCATGGTGGTTCTACTTTACAGGAGACCCAGTGGCAGCTGGTGATGCACTGTGTGAGATCGAGACAGACAAAGCAACTCTCACAATGGACGCTGACGATGATGGAGTCTTGGCAAAAATATTAGTAAGTTTGGTCAAACAATCTCTGAATGTAGTCATTACTTAATACTTGTGCAGTGCAGTGGTTAAGTGGGTTGTTTTTCTTGTTGTCGTCAGACTGCTGTAACTTCTTTCTGTACTAAATCATCTTTTGATAGCAGGGATTCAATGCAGACATGATATTTGTACAGGCATGACAAGTAATCATGTATGGCTTATTGGCTAGCTTTACAATGTGGGCCAGGGATTGTAGTGTTCTTCAGACTTTTATATTTCCTATTACCTTGCAATTGTCCAGACATTAACATTGTTAAACTGATTTCTCCTATAGATACCAGGGAACACAAAGAATGTTCGCATTAATGCTTTGATAGCACTGATGGTGCCTGAAGGAGAAGACTACACTCAGGTGGACATCCCCACAGAGACAGGCACTCCCTCTGCTGCAACGGACACCCCCACTGAAACCCCTGTACCTGCAGCCACAGAGGTGGCCTCATCATCATCAGATTTCACATCCATGAGACATGTGGCAGGGGGGAAAGGGTAAGGGTTAAGGGTCATGTAGAATCAGAATCGGTATTGTATGACACTATATGAAATTTTTGTTGTATGATGCTATAACTGCCCACTGTGTAGAACTACATGTAGGTCTAGGGAGGCAGGTATATGACACATGTAGCATGTTATCTCAACACATATCTTCATCTGACAAGTAACTGTTTATGGTAAGAAATCTTACAGCCCTTGTGCCTCTTTTGTGCACCTTGTTACTCTCTCAGTCATGTTTTGAAGTTGCCCCACTGACATGTACATGATCTTGTCCCTCCAGGCATGTTGACCTGTCCCCTGCAGTGAGATACTTGGTAGATTCCAACAGTCTGGACCCTGCAGCTATTGTACCCAGTGGGCCACATGGAAGACTACTGAAAGGGTGAGCTCAACATCTCATGAATTACAAGCTAGTCTATGCAGAGTCTGTTTCTCCAAGAACACTCCTGCATGTATCTGACATAGAACTGAAAGTATGTGGATTAACAAAACAACCATTTATGATACCAGCAGTTGAACTGCTTGTCTCTTGATATCTTTGAAACATTGAACAGGAAATTTAACAACCTGAAGTGACCATTGCTATACATGCAGATTTAACTTTTTTTTCAACAGGAGATAACAGTGTATATACAGTAATAGATTGTGTAATGTTCATGAATTATGTGACAATTGTAAACTGTTTTTAAAATACACTTGTAATTGTCTATTGGCTACTTCACAATCAGGTGTACCAAAAGGCGGTCATCAAAAGAAAAAGCATAAAATCGATCACTAGACACATGGCTACATATTGAAAGCAAGTGGTTTCTAACTTCCAACTACAATTTTTTTGATAGATCAAAGGTTTAAGAATGAGTAAAAACTGAACTGTCCCCGATAACACTAAAAATTGTGCATTTTTAGGTCATATTTCCGTCAATATTTTCGCCAAACATTGACTTATTTACAAAATTCTTTTTGTGACAGGTTCCTTGTTATACTAGGTTTTGGCTAATGAAAGTCTAAAACAGGTATATGTTGTGTAGCTTTTGCTATCAACTGATAACATGTCAGAAAAAAAATGAGTACACCTGATTGTGAAGTAGCCCTATATGTATATGAAAGATACATGAAAGATTTATTAGCAAAGACAAAAGGAGTAGCATTGATTTTACATATTTTTCTCCAGGGATGTGCTGAAGTTCCTTTCTGGTGACCCCAGTGCCAAAAGACAAGAGGCAGTTCCCCTTGCCACCCCCTCTCCCCCCACCCCTGTGGCTGCTCCTCCCCCACCCCCTCCCACAGGTACACACCCTGCAGTACCCCCTGCTGCAGCGGAGGAGGTAAGCACAAACAGATACTGTAAAGTAAAAATGGGCAAATACTGTTCTATGACGAGGAAAAAATTTAACACAAAAAAGTTGATAGCAAAATTGCATTAAATCTTACACCATTTCTAGCTCCTCCATAGGGTATCAGACTTGAAACCTTAAGATTATTTAGGACATTAGTTGTAGTGTTCATGTATTTGGCTAGCACTATCTTATTTCACAATGTAGTTTGTCTGGTCTTAAGACCAAATCAAGAGATCCTTTTTATGTTGTCACATAGAGATCCATTGCAAGCGTCTGTCTTTGTTGAGTCAGCAAAATAGTTTTCCTTAATATAAGGCTTTTTGTCTTTCAGGATGAGTTTGTTGACATCCCACATACAAACATGAGGAGGACAATAGCAAAAAGACTCACACAATCAAAGGTATGTGTAGCTGCTGATATTCATATCTCTTAAACCCAAGTATGACTTATGCTCACTTGTTTCCGTGTATCCAAATGTAACATCCTTTGCAAACTTGGTCTTGAGTAGTCTTCAATTATATATGAAACATATCTAACACATATAACTATAATATGTTGTTTTTTTGTTTCTTAACTGTGGTGCTGCTTGTATTTTCCAGACTACAGTACCACATGCCTACAGCAGTATAGACTGTGAGATGGACTCAGTACTGAGACTTAGGAAACAACTACAAGGTAAGTGTCAGAGATGATGAGCAATACATTTTGTAGCTTCTGTGCCATACTTAAGAAGATAAAGGTAAACACAAAGTAATCCAACAGATGTAGTATATGTAGTCACTGGCATTGATTTGACCAAACTCTTGGGTTTTATCACATCTTCTAGCTAGGTTCACATCAAGAAGTAATCACTGTTTACATTGATGCAAGTATTGATCAACTCTCCAATTCTCCCTCCTGTTCCAAGGTTCTGGTGTAAAGGTTTCTGTCAATGATTTCATCATCAAGGCTGTTGGGCAGGCGCTGAAGGTGAGTTGTATTGGGTGCAGTCTCTGTACAACTTACACCTCATGCCTTTGTTACAAATTATATTATTACAGACTTTCTGAGGTAGATTTGTGTTGTGTGGACATGATGATTTCAGTTGTAGCTGTTTGGGGCTCTAATCTTACCAGGGAGTGAATGAGACATACACGCACGTACAACAGAACTACGTATTTTAGCACGTCGGCAAAACCTACTGCGCCTGTGCAAAACCCTTTTTTTTGGTCATGTTTTTCATTGGATGTTTGGTCAACGTTGCATCAAAATTTTGCCTGTTGCAGACGATATCTTTTCCTATACAACATCTGAAAACTACAGACAGGCTGTCAACCTTATACATGTATGCTCTAATACAACCTTATATGAGACGTTCTGCCAAAGTGCTATGCAAAATACATTACGGGTTTCGTGCAGGTGCAGTACGTTCTGCCGTATATTGACTCTTGGATTTTCAAAACTAAAAATGAACAGCTCCCCCTAGGGGCCAAGTACGCATGTGCAGGAATACAATGGTGGGAAATCTGGTATATTAACAGTAGCGTCTTTTCTATTTGCTGCCAACACAGACGGTACCCAAGGTGAACGCTCAGTGGACGGGGGAGGCAGTGCAGCTCCTCTCCAATGTGGACATATCAGTTGCCGTGGCAACAGACAAAGGCTTGATTACTCCCATAGTAACAGACGTACCATCCAGGGGACTACAGAACATCTCTGAAACTGTCAAGGTAATAAACAAGCATGGTTCAGTAAAGGCTTTTGATAAACACTACCCTTGCACTCATTACTATTTAATCATGTAGTCTCAATTGAGCGAAGAGTTGTCCATAGTTTTATAGAATTTTATTTGAGAAACAGATGTGGAGATACTAGAAGAGTGATGTGTCTGTTCCGTAGTATCAGCTGAAAATGTTTGTTGCCTGATGTTATGTCCTATTTCCCAGGAGCTGGCAGGGAGAGCACGGATAGGGAAACTCAAGCCCGAGGAGTATCTGGGAGGCACATTCAGGTCTGGTCTTTTAAGGAATTGGTGCATTGTCTGAGTCAGATACTCACTGTTCTAGCCTGGTAACCATTCCCATGGGTCAGCTCAGGGGGATTTACTGGCCCCAGTCCTACTGAGGATTGGCCTTTCCTGCTGGCCTTTCTGTGATTACTGTAAAGTACATGTATTTGAAACCAACCCTGTAAAAAATTACCTGGCGTGCACTAATGGGCCTGAATGGGCGGGCAAAACTCAAGCAACATAGAGATATCAGGGAGTGCTTGACGGTATGGTTACCAGACTATCGCTGTTCCTCCTATTCCTTCTTGTTGACACAACTGTGCTTGTACTAAGTTGCAGTTGGTTTGTAATGATAGTTGGCAATCTAGCTCATTCTGGCACATGGAATGAATTTCTGTGCTATTCCCTTCATGTATGAGAACATGGCTAATGCTTTCTTCACCTCCGCAGTGTTTCAAACCTGGGGATGTTTGGCATCAGTCAGTTCAGTGCCATCATCAACCCCCCTCAGGCCTGTATCATGGCGATCGGCGGCTCACGTGTCCTGGTGGAACCCACGGAGGACGGACACAGAACAAGAACTGTCATGACTGTCACACTCTGTTCTGACTCCAGAGTAGTTGATGATGCCCTGGCCTCCACGTTTCTGGAGGACTTTAAAGAAAACTTGGAGAATCCTTACAAAGCAGCATTGTTATGATCATATTTCATATGATATTGTTATGATCAAATTCTTGTGATACTAGGTCTGTGCAATCAATGTTATTACAAGAAGCCTTGTAGAAAACACCTTTTTGCTTATGAAAATGTTTTGCAAAAAGGTACATGTAATGTGGGCATGTATGAAGGATCTTTCAGTTTCTGTCCTATTTTAATTGAAAGCTGGCTGTTATGAGAAACTTCTATGCTGATGTACTTGTCTATAGAACCAAAAGGTATTATGTTTATGAAATATAATTATTATAATATTACCAAATGAGCTTTTTGATGGTTGGAATTAAAACCACATGCAGGAAAGTTGTGCTTTATTTCTAAAACATCTGTGTTGTCAGTGTTTGCTTCCATATTTCATGTGCCATTGCAGGCAAAACCTGAAAGGTTGCCTGAGGGTCTGTCCTTGGTGCTGAAAGCACAATCATTTCAAGTGTTTCACTCGTGTACGGCTTTGTCAGCACTGAAAACCAGACAGGGAGGTGTGGGTCAGAAAAGACAGAAAATGAGGTGACCTTAAAGGCTTTGATAACCTATTTGGGAACCTTTCTTCAACCTTTGACCTAACTTCCTGTCAGTGTCCCCCGAT
Organism: Branchiostoma floridae x Branchiostoma japonicum; assembly: GCA_013266295.2. NCBI lineage: Eukaryota > Metazoa > Chordata > Leptocardii > Amphioxiformes > Branchiostomatidae > Branchiostoma > Branchiostoma floridae x Branchiostoma japonicum. Next base: position 10,562,291 of record CM023824.1, read on the forward strand.
GTGGGTGACCTTCCTGTCAATCTGCAGTTACACCATTTCCCCCTTACTTCCTGTGACTCTATTCAAGTAGGTACTGACACACAAGGAAACAAACACACCAAAAACAAAACCTCTGTACTCGGAGGCAATAACCTACATCCCATGGTTTTATTGAACTTTGGAAAACTGACATTGCAAGGTGCCCTTGCTAGTATTAGGCATTACATGCTCTGTAGGCAGTGCAAGCTTACAATATACCTCACATGAATCCAATATCACATCCAACTATGCCCCACTCCTTAAGGTTGCACTTAAAAGCTGATAAATTTAAGTTTTTAAATGGAACTTTGAAGTAATGTTCGTTTAGTAAGAAATAGTCAATAAGTGGTTGCTATCAGTCCACACGGCTCTCAAACATCCAACTACAACTTTCTTTTTTGGTTTATCTAACTTGCAAAACTATGTTGGCTTTATTTCTCTATGCCAAACTTAGTACTGGCTGCTGTCCTGTTTAACGGAAGCTGACAAAGATCTAAAAAAAGGCCAATGTGTTAAATGATAGGTGCCTTACTATTTTAGTGGGTCGTAGATTCAAAGCTTTACTAGCATACCCTCAGTGCACAGACATGTACATTACTACTACATTCTAATATAAATATATCAGTGTACCATAGAAAAAGCTGCATGGTCCAATATAGAAGTGAAATGACATCTCTATTTGGTTTTCATGTTGACCAGGATGACACAGACTTTAATTCTGGTCTCAACTGCAATAGACAATACAGTATAGAATGGCATAAACTAACCAAGCTGTTACCACATCCTACATTCCTTTAGGAAGAAACCTAGTAAAAGTCTTTACTCTGTATATATGGGCATGTAATGGATATATGTTGTGAAAAAATGACAAAACATTTAGACCATCACCTCAAAGCAAATTTCATTGGTGCCTTTACATGTGTATGTGTAATAACTACCATGTATAATACATCAATTACATCTCAGAGTTGCACTTTTGAGTGCATCACAAAAAGAGACAATAAACTCTCAAGCATAGGGAAGAAGACATATAAAAGACTAACTAAGATACATTCTCAAAATACCTCAACCCAAGCACTTTCCCACATAAAAGATTTCTACATCAAGTGCAAATCTATGCAAACATTAAAATAACAAGCTTGTTGGGACATACAAATTTAGGTTCCTTCACCAAACTCCCACCTTACTAAGAACTTTGATGCACAACTCACCTGAACATGCAATATGGGCACAATACACATTCACTGTATAAAGACCACAGTTTTCATCAAATTGATTGTAAGTTGCTCCAGATTTTTACTTTTGTCAATATCAGGCTTCACTGCCATTCTGGTCAAACATTTGACATTGGTAAATGTATCAGAGCCCACAGTGCTGCAGAATCACTACTGTACAACAATGGTGTGGATGTATACACATTTGATACATCATATAGGGAGACCAGTGTTTTTATCTGGAAAAGACCAATCAGATGTTAGAAAAGCTTTTTTTAATTGATTCAAATTTCTTGATGTCTTAAGAAAATACCAAATGTGCATAAATTTTTTTTTTCAATTTTCCATCTGATTTTCCATTGTAAAATAGTTGGAAATTTGAACTAGGATGTACTCCATGGCATCAACCAAAAAGCCATGCACAGCTAATTTCTAATGGTTGTCCCCTTTTCATTCACACAAGACTTGAAAATACTACAATAGTGTGGTTACATTCACTTCTGTACACTTTTACACAGTCTTCCCTTGCATTGATATAAAATCACGATAAAAATAACTTTTTGTATTATACAAAATAATGTTAGTGAGACTGTTGATGTTCAAATTGTTCCACATATAGAGTCTTACACCCAACAGTTATCCTCTTCCCAACACCAAGCCTAAATATTTGCAACTTGAAACAAACCTTCTACAAATTCCTTATTTCTACAAAAATAATACACTTACTGCACCATTTGCAACACTGGTATAGGGTCACATCTGACCATCTATTTTTAATTACTAGAATGCTTCAAATCTAATACCTGGTACAAGTCAGTATTAAAAGCCTAAATATTTGCCTTGGTTAATCAGAAAAGGCTCTAAATAAAGGATCTGCTTATTCACACGTGTAGTATCACCAAGTTGGCCATGTTTTCCACTCCCAATATCACTGCATAATCTCACAAAAAAGAACACAAGTAGTTGTCTCTTTCCATACTCTCGTGAAGTTCATGTACTGCATCAATTAAGAGGTATCCTATTACAAACCATCTCACAGCATTCTGTATATGAAACTTAACAACTGTACTATTGTTGACACTTGTTAAAAGTGTTAAAATTATCATTTATGATTTAAGCTTACTAGTAAATAGACTGATCCCTTTGCCCCGCTCACCTCTGTCAAAATGTAGAAACGCAAAATGAAAAGTTAACTTAAAAAGGCAAATATTTGATGGTCATGCAGCCACTCTCTCATTGGTCAAACCACTAACTGCCATGCTATCATTGGTTGAACTGTTAATTGTGATGGACAGTCAGGATCAGTCTATTTTCGGGCTCCATGTCTCAGAACCTTTCATCATTACTTTGATAACCCCAAAATGACATAAATCTAAATCACTTTTTCCAAAAATGTAGCAACAACAAGAACTACCACAAACTTCTCAGAATGTTCTGAAGAATCTGGCAACCTTTGACCTCAGGAAGTTGATAAGGGATTGTGGGAACATGGCCCTTGCTTGGGAAGCTGTATATTTGAAATAATTCACAGGTTCTGCAATCACATCTAACAGTGCCTTCACCAGCTTTTTGTCCTGTGATAACAGAAGAAGACATATGTTATAGCATTGAGGAGATAACTAAGATTTGATTTTTTAACACACCAACCAACTAACCAACCTACGAACAAAAATGATTTTCACATGATATTTCACATGAACATTTAGTCAATAACAGTAACTGGAAAAAACTGAATCGTAAAGGGCAAAAATCTGTAAGTTTGCAAATAGAAATCACAGCCTAGTACTAACCACATTGTTACAGTTATACATGTAATTTGTTCACTATGCAAAAAAACAAACAAATGTCTGCAAATGAGAATTTAAGGAAGATTTGCTTTGAGAGTGACTTCAACAGAAATTTTGCTTTAATTTTTGAAATGTACTTTAGCAACAGACAGAAGATACAGCTGTAATTAAGTTTCCTGGGCATCTGTCCTTGGTGCTGAAGGCACAATCTTTTCAAATGTTTCACTCATGTATGGCTTTGTCAGCACTGAAACAGACATATCACAACACACAAGTTCCAATAGGTCCTTAAAGTGTATTAAAAAAAGTCTCAGGACAACAAATCAATGACCTTAATGCTGATATCTGACTAATATTATGTCAAACAATTCCTCATACTGTCTAATGTTAATACCTACATGTACAAATGTATAGGAGAGTCTACCAAACACAATGTTTTGATGTTGGCAGATTGCCCTAACAGCCTTACAGATCTAGCTTGGATGCTAGCCTTTTTTAGTTTTAGTACTAGTACAAATGTATGCTCTCACCCACTTCCCTGCCCTCAACAGACAGATAGAATATGTGTGGGTCCAGTCTTTTGGCAGGAAAGCGACTGAGAGAGCGCACTAAAACTAAAAAGGCTATTACAGATCCACATGTCAGCTTTTTACCTTGACTAGTGAACTTTACTAAATAGAAGAAGACTGAGTTAAACAGATCTAGAGAGACAATGTGGCGCATGCATGGTCAGGAAACTGGTGAGAACTTGGTGGTTGGTGAGGACAAATGGAGGGACCAGCCAACGTGTCTTCTTTTTTTACCTGAAAATATCGGACATTTTTTCAATTTTTTTGGATGTGAAATTCTGACATTTTAAAGACTGATAAAAAAGAAATGGTTTCCAATAGAATACAGAGGACTCACGGCTGGTTCCTTGACAGGAAATGATGGAATGATTGTGAAATGGACAATGTACTTTTAATGACAATGGGTGTATGTATAAAATGAGGGGATGCTACTTTTGGCAAGACAGCTGTTTAAAGCAAACAATAATGGCATACAATTTAGTTTAAGTGACAGCGCTGTGAAATGGAAGGTAATGAAATGATGCTGTAACAAAAAAAAATAAAAGGAAGACTAAATGTGTAACCCACGTTTTAAAATGGTCTGAAGAATCTGGTGACTTTAGTTCGCAGCAACTTTATAAAAGAGCGTGGGAACATGGCCGTGGACTCTGCTGAGCTGTACTTGAAGTAATTCCGGGGCTGCGCTATCACTTCAAACAAGGCCTGCACCAGTTTCTTATCCTGCATCGGCAGACACACACTACAGTTAGTCCACAGCAAACGTCTGTTAGAGGTATACTGCATAATAATTGAGGTGCAAGGATGATGGAACTACTGCTCAGTCACGAGTGACTACTACTGCACAACATTGGGCCTATGAAGGGCAGTAGGGGTCTTTCTGAGTACTTAAAGTGCCAAATGCTGTATCCAGTCAGAACTTCATAACAACTTTGGCCAGTAATGATAGACACCACAAATGTCAGGGATAGAATTTGAAGTTTTTGATACTTTCTACTGGAAAGGAGCTCAGTTTCATAAGAAATGAAATAGGTGCTATGGAGACTGCTCTAATACTTCACAAGGTCGGTCAGATGTTACAGAGTATACCTCTAACAAGGCCATGACAGAGACAGTCTTACCGTTAACAAAATTAGGGACCTCTGTCTTGGATTGAGTCTACACTATAGAATAGCCATAATAGGCTGTGATATCTAAAAAGAAAGCATGCCTTCATCCCAATGTGCATGTACTTACAAATGTAGCATACATTACTGATATTGTTTATTTCAATATCTTCAGTGTCAAGTCTGAAACTATAGCAAAAAGTCACAAAGTTGGTGATTAGATTAGTTGAGACGAAACTGTTAGAGGACAAGGACTACATGTAATGTATTAATTACTTATGATTCGTCACTTCTTGTAACCCACCGGGTGTCCTATAGTTAGTGTTGTCCAACCTATTTTTGAAATAAATTTTGTGAATTGTACTTACCAGTACTACTAGTATGCAAAAGGAAAGGAGACCATCTTGTGAGTATAACATGTAGGATTAAAGGATAAAAGAATATTATCAGGCATGTAAGTAGTAAAAGCACCCACTTTAAGTATCTCCTGGTGATGGTCGGATGCATACAGCCTGCCATCTCGCACAATGTCCTCAATCAGGTCTTGATAATTTTCTGAAGGAAGTAACAAAAGTGAAGAAAAGTATGGAAATGCAGTGCAGTCAAACATGGCTGGCCAATTACCAGGCACTGCCAACTACCTCCAGTCATAAACTGCATTTACAGTCTCGTCCAATTTTCTGTAGTTAGGATCCTCTCGTCTGGAGCGGCCACCTCCAATTACCAACGAGTTTTCCTCACTTGAGTGGTTGTTGGGACCATGTTTGACTGTACTACATACTAGTATGTGACAACATGTGTACTGGCTTCCTACAATGATTATCCCTCTAAAAACAGCATTCTAGCAAGGCCATTTCATCAGAATATGGGTTATGCTTTCAGAATATCGGCTACGCTTTCCTGAAATTATCATTCTATTTGCCTGTTACAAGCTTAAGGGCTTATGTTTCTAATGAACAGTGATAGCTAGAAGATGACTACTTGGCTTACCATCATAGGTAACGTATGGCACTTGGAAACCCTTCTGGCTGTTGAGCTCATTGGACTTGAACTGAATCCACAGCTTCCGCGACCGTGAAGTGAAGGCAATCGGCCTGTCGTATGTCTGACAGGTCTCGTAGGTGGTGACAGAATATGGTGATGCTGAAAAAGAAACAATCATGGCCACTGAGGTGAAGAAGTAACATCTGTGTTTTACCCTTTGCAATTATGGCCTAGCAATGAGCAGATTGGCTGTGCAGCACATTGTTCTGTGTTGAACAGGGGGACAGTTCAGATTTCAAGGTGTCCCAGCGTCTACAGGAGCCAAGTATCCATTGTGACATTGTGTCAAAGTAGAGGGGCATTCATTTTGACAAAATTTGGAGGACCCCAACCCCTTTTATAGGTATCTTGTAACTAATGGCACGGTCACATTTTTTGTAGGTCATTTGTGCGATTTTGATATTGCACAGTTTTTCAGTAGTCTGTGACAGAACCAACTGACAACAAAGATCTAAGACACCCTTTTCAATAACAAGACAGCTGACTTTTGTACAACACATCCACGACTTTCAACACAAGAATGTCTTCAGTCTGCAACTGTATGCCGATTGTACGATGAATGTGACTGGCCCCTAATATCCGGAACCCTATCGAGATGCTACACCACATTCCCATGTAGAACTCCTACTTTCCTCACCTCCTTTCCTCATGACGAGCACATCCCCGCAGTCGTCCTTGGCGGGCAGGTAGATCTCCGGCACCACCACCAGGATCCGCCTGCCCTTGGGCGGGACGATGTGCCAGGTACACTCCACATTGGACGGGTAGTTCCCGGGGTAGTTTGGGGACTGGATGTACCCCATGAAGTCTCCAATCTCCCCACCACAGGTTCTGTCTGTGAACATGAAATGACTTGTCAATCCAAGCCGTGTTCAATGTGAACACTGGACTATTATAGTTGGAGCTACAAGTGCTACATTGTACATTGTACAATGTAGGCTCAGGTTCCTTGTTGTGACACATTAAGTCCTCAAAAATACCTCATATGCTATGTTTACTTTATATATTGCAAACAGAGATTAAAATTTTTCTGGTGTTTTAGTGTAAAGCCTTCCATCCCCATGGCAAGTAAAAATCATTGTATGCCAAAGTTACATTAATGTGTGACTGACCTTTGCATTCATTTTCATTAGTCGAACCATCGAAGTCCGTTGTGGTGTTGCCTGGACAGCGCACACAGAAGTTCTGCCCTGGTCTGGGCTGGTAGAAGCCGTGAGGACAGCGCTGACATGACCCAGCCTGGACATTGTAGTACTGGCCTGCTGAACAGGATTCTGGGACAAAAGGGCCAGGATTGATCATTGCTGTCACGTTAGCATACATGTAGTTTTCAGCTGCTTAAAAAAACATATTACAGAATAAGAGTCCAGTTCAAGACATTGTATGTGTTTGATGGGCTTCTACAATGTACATCTTGTTAAGTCAGAAAAAAAGCTATTGATTATTGGATTATAACTAACATTTCATTTAATCGACCGAAAATTCTTTGTCTCTCTCAAGTGACTACAGCAGGAGGAAAGTACCTTCATAGTACAGTAAAACTGCACTTGAACATGCACTAACAGCAAACTCATGGGGCACGCAAAAGATGTCCAAAAAACCAACTGGGGATCCGAACTGAAAAATACTCTGCAAACTCACCACGAACGATGCAGTGCTCAAAACTGGTGGCCCCGTCGCTGATGGTTCCGACCCCTCCCCCACAGGAGAAGCAGGAGGTCCGGCCGGGGTCTGGCTGGAAGGTGCCCAGTTCACACGGAATGCACGGCACAAAACCATCCCAGCTGAAGTGGCCCGGGGAACACTGGCCTAGGATGGTGTGGTATAGAACTGTTTCAGTCAAAATCACATGATTCATAAGAGATAGGTTCAAATTATATGATGAGACTGACAGGGTCCTGAATTGCACACACATGTAGAATATATTAGATAAAGTGTCTTATGCCTACAAATCCTAAAACAAAACAAAACCTGTCTTTGTCTTACCTGAGCCAAAACATGTACACCAGATTTGTAAAAAAAGACTTTACTTGTCAATGAGCAATCAATTGTTGATCTGCTAACACACAATGCTACCATGCAAAGGACGTTCTCTAAATGGTTTTAACCATAGACACTTTCGAACATGTCGATGTAGTAAAATGAACTGTGATACCTCCACACTCCGTGACATTTCTTGCTCCCACAATGCCAGTTGCCGAGCGGCTTCCTTCACTGGGGCAGGGCTGGCAGGTCAGCTGCCCCTCCTCATCCTGGTAGGTGCCAGACGGGCACTTTTCACAGCGCCCACTCTCCATGTTGAAGTAAGAGCCGACACTGCAGCTGACTAATACGAGGCAGTTACTAGTTACAAAATGAACTTTGATGGAATTCATGGCCAAGTAATTTCATTAAGAACAAATAAGTATAGCATGACAATTTTATGGACAAGGGCAAACATGTCTTTAAAAAGAACATCAAAGCATATCCACTGCCTTCAGAAATAAGATATATACTGTTAACTTTTGCCACTTGCATCTTTAACTTTTGCATCCTGCAACATTAGCCTATATGCTGAAGACCACCATGTGTTGTTGTACTTACTGCACTTGTCTCCCACCATGATCTGTCCCAGGGTACAGATTGACTCCACTCCCCGGTCAGCCTTCAACGACCTTCTCATCACCTCATAGTCTGTCCCTGCAAACCTGGGGAATACAGGGAAGGGTCAGTATAATGTACTAGTAAGACTTACAGTTTACAAACCAGTTTGTGTAAAAGTCCAAGTGATCTTGAACCAGTTTAACTCAAATGAACTCAATGAATAGTTGAACTACATTGTACTCTTCCACTGATCGTGACAGAGAAGACAGATGCTATATAAAGTATATATATATATTATACAAGTTCATTGAATGGAGAAAAGTCCCCTAGGCTAGCTCATTTCAATGAACAGTGAACAATGAACAGTGGATCACAGCTAACGTCCCATAGTAAGGACGACCCTTTCCATTAGCATGCATGTTGGGTGAGTGACACAGCCAGGATTCAAATTCACAACTTCTTTGTGCAGAGGCACCAACCACTGGATTACATGTGCTACAAAAAAGTAGACATTACATAAAGTTCTGGAAAATACTTTTTCACACAGTCATTTTCTGTGACTTTAACAAATTGTCTTACCTGACAAAGAACTGTTCCCTATTGATGGATTTCCTCAGGGTGTTGACTGTTCTTCTTAGCTTCTTCTCTGTTCTTCTACGGACACAGTTCACATCGCATTTATCTGTGGAGACATGAGGTGGTAATGTCTTACCAGTGGTCATAAGCTCCGAATTATAATAAGCAATTATTACAGACATAGCATGTAGATAGTTTTCCAAAGAATAAATGTTACATTTGCCTGGATGAACATTACATTGTCAAGTTCATTTTTTAAAGTCCTTTCACCCAATTTTTTCTTACTTAAATGACTTGCAATAGGATTATCATTTTTCCTTGATTTCAAAATGAAAATCAACATGAAGAAATTTTTCCTAAGTGTATTTGTGTCTTCAGTCCACAGATGGTAGAAACACAAAGTCTCTGCATCTGTCTGTGCAAACAGTAAAGAGGAAGACAGGTACAGACAGATTCAGCTGCAACAAATAGCATCCACTATATATACTTGGAATAGTTCGGGAGGACTTTGATTATGTTTGAACTTAAAGTGTAACCATTACCTGTAGGTTCCTCTGGGTTCATCTGCAGTTCAAACTCGGCCACAATGACCGACCCAGACTGACCCTCCACCTCGCGGCGCCTGCCCTTCCGTCGCCTTCCACGGCGTTTTTTAGCGCGGCGAGTGCGTGTAGGGCGGTTGCCACAACGAAGGTTGACATAGTTTACCTGACATAGCTCTGTACAAGGGTACCTTCTTTGCTCTGCCATGTGAGAGAGGGACACTGTTAGAGAGAAGGACTGAAATCAGAGGTACATCTGTACCAGAGACACATTTCCTGGGAAAAAGGACCAAAGGACAAATGAACTCAACTTTTGGTGTATTCTCCTTTATAAACTTCAAACATCTTTCTAAAAATAAAAACTTGAAAAATTTGAAACTTCAGTGAGTATTTGATTAAACACAAAGACATGTGCTTTCAATTTGTTAAAGATGGTAATGTACCAAACTGGGAATTTTTTCTTACTCTGTGGAAATGTCAACAAATAATTATCCTTTTGGAAAATAATACTGCATGTGCACACTTCTGTCAGTTACATCATTATGGTATGTGCAATGCAATAATCTTCTGTGAAATGGGCATTCATTTTAAGTAAACGGATTGAAGGATCTATGTTCTTTGGTCAAGCCAACATCATCAATTTTGTGGTCACTTTTTGTTTGTTTTTGGTCCTAATTCTCATCAAATGTTGCATCAGGCAGTATCAGTAGGAAAGGCAAAGTAAAGAAACATGATATATAACATGTACAATATAGCAAGAAAGGTAACATATACATATTACTTGAAGTGCAATGCAATATCAACCATTATTATTTTAACTCCAAGCTAACAGTACACAAAATACAATTAACATTTATAACATAATTGAATAGGGCAGGCTTGAAGCTGAGCACCTTTCACAGAAGTACATGTATGTAGTAGAGATGTAGTTTTTAAAAATTTATTAATGACTGAGATAACTATGCAATAGAAAAGTAATTACCAATAGGTTGAATAATTATGTAATATTTTGTTTTTTTGGGGTGGGGGCAGACATCTTTTTGTTTTTAATGTAGATTATCCCTCAGACATACAACATAAACAAAAAAAATCTAAATCATGGTCATGGTTCTTGTGGGCTTCCTGTGCAAAAATGAACTACCATGATAATGATACGGGGTCATGCAACTGTAGAAGGAAATCAGCTTCAAGCCCAGCTAAATCACAAAACAAACAACAATGTACTTCAATCTCTTAATCAATAAAAGATAAATGCTGACATGACAAAAAAACAAAGTCACAAGTGATGGAGAATGAAGGACGATGATGTTACATGCATCAGTGGGATTTCCCAGGTACGACATTTGCATGAAATGATCATGTATATTGTTACTCATGAATGCACACATAAGTCAAAGGGCAGCTAGAAATGCAAATGATAGACTTTGGTCAAAAGTGATTTCATTGACCAGTATCCTAGCTTCAAACTAAAACAGTAATTGATAGCAATTTTTAACAGTTGTGTAGAAACATTACGGTGTCTAGTTGTCCCCTATATTTTTCTAGGTGATTGAGACATCCAAAATTTGGCAACATCAACTATCATAATTATGGTCTTCTCTTTCCAAACCTATTATAGCATATTGAAACTATTGCGCAGGAACTAAAAATCTCTCTATTGCTAGAGATGGGCAAGTGCAATTGTCGCATGCAGAACGAAGCAAGGAAACTTGCGTGGCTTTAGAAACTACTTCACATGCAATCATGTGGGTGCAAAGCTTGCATGATGGAGGCAACTCTAGGGCAATATTGAGCATAAAAGCATGTGCAAAAAGTGCAAAGAGAGCAGTTTACAGAGCATTTCGTGCATACAACATGTGATCTGGAAGCAATGGCAGTCACTAGCACTGTGCTTTTTAACCCTGTCATATCAACAACGCAATACAATGGCATCAAAGAAACAATCCTTATCACAACCACACCTTGTCTACAGACATATACATTTGTTTGTACTACATGAAACTATGTAACAAATCTATTCCTGGAGCTTTTTATCCAAGTGAATGCTGGCTACCCAGCTAAGTTTTTCAAGTTGGAAGAAGAAAAATAGGATTCAACATTCTAAGGTAAGACTATGATATTGAAAATCAAGGACTCTATTGCAAACCACATATCAAGTGATTTGGTATTGGTGATTGCTGGACATAAATTTATATCTTTTGAGATCTTGGATATGAAGGATATGTCTATGGTGCTGAATTTCATGTTGTTTCCAATTCAATGACAAAAATAGCAGACTATTGCCCTACTATACTACAAGCATAACTGACATGTGTTCAATGAAATACTGATGCAAAAAGCAGCAACATGCATATGTCTAATGGTTGTATTTTCCACCCCTCCCCCCTTCTACCCTGGCTCAAAAGCACAGTGCATTGTGGGCAAAAGACAGTGCAGTTGTGGGGATCTGTGCTGGAAGGACATGCAGTTAGCTACAATGTATATGTACACACAGGCACTACAGTCTACATAGTTGGTATGGCTGTTATATTGATTTGATTTGATTTGATTTGAACCACAATGATGTAAAAGTTTTCCACACCATTGGTGCATGGAGGATAGCATTGTAACAGCCATACCAAATATGGACAGGTCAAAGGCCACATTACTTTTTACTTACATCATTAATCATGTTATCTACAGTTAGATTTTCATGGTTTAGCTCTATAACTAACTGATGTGTTTAGCTGTGAAACACAAAACATATGGACTTCCTGGACACAAACACAGAAACTGCAACACAAATGTCAACGATGACTGACACAAATTCTGCATAAACCACTTGTTGGTATGGTATGAGGCTCAACTTACCAACAACAATGTCTTTAACCATGGGCAACATTTTAGCCAATTATCACTCCCAAAATGAGCACGGCAAATGCTCTTCCTTAATCATAGGGTAATATTGAAGCATGATGTAGGGGTAGACTAAAAATCCTCACAGGAATCAGATAGAAGTAAAAATTCAAAGATGCAATAAAAATGTGCACTACCTGATACTTATTGGTATGTTGAGCCACATTCTAGAGAAATAAATGGGAAAAGTTGGTACCTATCTCTGAGAAGGACAAACCAGTTAGAGAGGACAACTCATGAGCTGCAGAGGGAAAGAGGAGAGAAAGGAAACGAGATTTAATTTATCAGAGATCATTAAGTTAAGGCAGTGTTTCCAGTGTTTCCGCTGATGTCCAAAGGGCCCTGCTCAGTTATCATTGCTAAACACATTTTACAGCAATGCTTTCACGTATTACATGTAAGGTGTTTGAATATTTTACATTGAATTTGTATATTTTGCAATGTCTGTAGCAGCTGGCAATTCATCAGAAAAAAAAGATGCAATAGCCTGGCTAGGGCTGCTGCAGAAAGAAGAACTTTGATTTGGTTATATATAACAATACTTCTGGCAAACCAGGGGAAAATCCTGAAGTTAGTCCAACTTCCATACAAATTCACCAGGCATATCATTACTGATATTCATATAGAAGCAAATGAAATTCAAATTTAATCCATCTAAAGAAAATTGGGTTTGTAGGCTGGTGCCATGAGAGGAAACACTGGAGGTACAAGTATCACCCGAGAATATTACAGACACAGAGGCCAAGCTACTGTACAACATGCCTTCCACCCACAGTAGGAGTCCTGGTCACGTCAGAATGGTTCTCAGAGGGGTCAGAATGCTTAATTTGACATTTCCAGAGATGCCTTGGTACTGTCAACCTAACATTACAAGCAATGCACATCATGTTTCCCATTCAAAATGTCTGACAACAGACATCTAGTATAATAAAATGGAAGATTACTATGTATATGCATGTACTTAAAAAACTACCTCTTTGTTCCATTCCTTACTGCAATACATTGCACTGCAGTATACCTCTGTATAGCTTGTATTAATCATTTAATGTCATTTTGATTTAGACACACTTGATTCTAATATCAATATGGCATAATTAAGTAGGTTCAGAAATATATATAAAGTTACATAATTATATTAAGTGCAAGAAATGCTCTGTATACACTCTGGTCGATTTAGAAATTTCTACTTTCTGGTAACAATATAATGAAGAATGGCCCAAGTACTAGTCAAAATTTGTTCATCCATATTGTGGCATGTTATCTACACAATTGCCCTTGTTGTGTTCATCAAAAAAACATATCAGTCTTGTTACTAAGTATTTCAACCTTATCCTTATATAGGTTCAATTTGTAGTCTCAGGTTTAATCAAAATATTGTTACTTGTGAAATATTCAACATTCTTATAGAGACATGGCAGAAACATCTGATAAAAGAAACACCAGCAGGCGACCTCCAGTGAAAAACCGGTCACATAAAATTAATCATAGTGTCATGCATGGTTCCATGACGCATTGCAAGGAACCCATCTGGGCAGTGTAAGTTTCTCGATACGTGTATCTAAGAAGGCTGCTGCACTTATAGCTTGAGATCCATTGTTGTGTCTGCTCCACATGCTGATGCCCTGCCAATTTGGTACTTGAATGTATGATCACTTTCCTAAACTTCCTGTTGGAGATACCAGTATCGTCCATTTCCTTCCTGTATTCTACACAAATGGCCTGTAACTTCAGTAGGCCTTACAATGGAGCCGGTGACAGTGATTTAACTCCTACCAAAAAATCCTCAAACAAGGGACATTGCATAAACATCGGAAAAGTGCAAGAACCTGCCTGGTACAAACAGCACATTCTTTGTGACATGCTTTGGCTATTGTGACAGAGTATACTGAAAACATCGGTCATTTGGAGGTGACACCAAGACTCCAGCGCCTGAATGTACTCCGTGTTTTCACAACAGGAGTAGTATAGGGACGTCATTGTGACAGCTCCAATATGGCACATAGAATCATGGGAAATGCAGAAGGGAATCATGGTAATCCAAATATATCCCTTCCAATGGGGAGATTCAAATCTGATTGTGGGCTTCAAAATGAAAAGATTGAGCCTCTTAATTTTCATATAAAGGTCAAAGATCTCTATTGTTTGTCATTGAAGAATAGCACATCTTCAGTGCTGATATGCCATAGAAGGAGTGGGTGTGGAGACCTACTTGATAATGCCCTGCTAAAGTTGTCCTGGAACCGTTCTCTGTGTCTTCTTCTCAGTCGGCATTTGTCTGCCGAGAACTTAAACTGTGCTTTTCTCTTCAGGCTGGGTGCATTGACATGCTCTGCAACCAATAATAGGAAAAAAGTTGCGGAAACCATGGTCGGAAATCTTCAACAACTCACTGACTGGAAAAGGCTTCTTTACCATCTTATCTCACTTATCCCATTATACATTTAGTAAAATGATCAAACATTTGGAGTTGAATCATCCAAACAATGACTCACAATTTGCAATTCAAGAATCATGGGTAGCTCTAGACATTGAGAGAGTTGGAATTGACAGTCCCACAAAAAACATTGCATTACAAACATTAAAAATAATCATGACACAAATTATTATGATTAATAAGATAAAATCGGTGATGCATCGTGTACTGCAAACAACGTTCAGATAATCTCCGGTACTATGTTCCTACCTGAACAGCTGGGCATGGTGGCGTTGACTTTCTCGTGTGTCCACTCGTACTCGGTGTCACTGCCACAGCTGTAGGTGTAGGTGTCTTCCGACTCGGAGGAGAAGTGGGCGCTGGTCTTACAGGTCAGACCACACGTCTCCTTGTCACCCACCTTGTTACAGGTGAGTACCGCCTTGGCAGGTGCCTTCAGGGGTATACACATCTCTGCTTCTGTCAAAATGGAGACTTAAGATGTCAGATCTTTGCAGTAACTGAAACCACCCAAATGAATGGACGCTAACCACATGCCAACATTCATTTTGTTCTACGTGTTCTTCTTATAACATGTGCTATGTGTAAGGATTTAATACAACTAGTATATGTTTATGGATTTGTTAGGAGTTACAACCTGTACCTTTGTCATATTTTGTTTGACCCTTACGTACCTCTTCCCTCTTGACCTCAAAGAAATGCAGCCAACAGACTGATGTGAGAATCTCATGAATGAATAAGGGCTCAAACAAACAAACAAACAATCAAACCTTAAAATTCTGAATGTCAAGGATCATGTAGCACAGCAGACAATCAAATCAGTATTTGCCGTTGGTCTAAGAAAAATGCTTAAAAAATATGCTAATGGTTTAAGGATTTACAATGAGAAGACAATGATACATTTTTGGATACATTACTTACCTATACAGTCTTTTTTGTTGGGGTGGAGCTTGTATCCAGCTCGACAGGAACACTCGTAGTGTCCCAGGTGGTTCTTACAGTTATGGTGACAACCACCATTGTTCATTGAACATTCATCAATATCTGCAAATAATGGAAAAACTGTTTTAAAGGAGAACTGCAGGTCCAACAAGTCAGTCTTCTTGTACTTCTTGACTCAATTTTATGATACAGAACATGTCATACCTGTTCCACTGCATACAAACAATATATATACTGACCTCCACAGTGTGTGATGCCATAGGCCTGGTAACCTTGGTTACAGTAGCACCAGAAACTACCAGGTGTGTTCTCACAGGTGTGGTCACACGTGCCGTTGATGGAACACTCGTCTATATCTGTTGGGAGGAAGACATAGTGTCACCGCAATCCATTGGATTTTCTTCAAGAAGGGTGAGCAGTTATATCTGTAGATTTGAATGATACCTGATTGATGTAAAATACCACCTGGTGATTCTTGTCATTATTGCATAACAGCACAGGTGAAACTCCAGCAGTCCTGATCAAGACTGCTTCAGGCCTATAATTACTCTTTCTTTCATGTTGTTGATGACTGGCCTAGCACTTATTTTGGTATTGTACATGTAGAAGAGGCTGGTACAAGGTACAAGGGCATACAGTACTCTTTCTAGTGCTAGAAAGTAGTACTTGTTTAAAAGCAGGTAAACTCATCATAACTGCCACACACATTACCAGACACATACCTATGCAGGTTTTCTCATCAGTGAGCAGCTTGTACCCCTTGTGGCAGGAGCAGGTGAAGCTGCCAACTGTGTTTCTACAGTCGTGATCACAGCCACCGTTGCCGATACGACACTCATCAACATCTGCAGCAATCAAGAAAAAGGTGACCATGTTACTTGCATTGATACAAGGAAACTCATTACTCATGCAAATACTCTATGCTGATATTTACATAATTATGTAAGGTGTCATAATATGTATGTTAGGTAAAAAGATTGAGATGAAATTGTTCAGGTCTTGGCAATTACATAAAGGACAGTCACAGAACATATCAAAGCACAAGTATGCATGCCTTGCACTAAGGTGCAGTACTGATTGGGCCTGCAAGGTGGCATTGTTCAAAATACATGCACTGTAAATTGTGCACAGACAGCAATTATCCTAGTAGAAGGCCAACTTTTTATCTGAATTATGTAATTTTAGCAAAATATGCTACAATTTTTAGTAAATTTTTTTACTTTTCTCTATTTCACGAAAGAGAAGAATCCATATACATTGTATACATACACATGTATGTAGATATGCAGCTTCATTATATTCTTGGATATTTTCGACCAATGGATACTAATTTCTTAGATTTCCTGATGCATGCAGTTTCTGCAGGCCTAGGTGCCAGTAGGGCATGGTCTAAAACTAGAGTCTTCATTGGATGTGTTCAAAATTTGCCATAATGGGTTCTGAACTCAATTCAAGCTGCAATAGAGTACTTCAAACAAGGCGGGCAGATTGTACGGTCGGGTTTGATGTGGCTGCGAAGTGTGGCAGCCACCGGATGTCCGCAGTGGAAAATACCAAGTGACATCAAATAAACAAGGGCAGAAATGGTGTGCTCAGCAAACACTGGGACCCTTTCACAACATCTGTACAAGAGGTTGCCATACATGGCACATTTTGTGTGGGGATGGGTGTCGCCTTCTGGCTTTAAATGAAGAAACAATGTCCAACACAAACACACGGACTGCGTGGTAAAGCCATATATCTTACGTCCCGAAGAAAGTGACTGTTTAGGAAGCACTTGGGACTGGAGAGCGGTGTTTGTGGTTTCTCGACACAAGCAAAGTGATCATGCACATGTTTTGGCCAGACTTTTCGGACAACAGTAACATTATCTAAGACTGTTGACTCCACTCACATTTTATGAATTGAACCATTTGTTGAGGGCATGCTTATATTGGTATAATGTTCCCCTTGGCACAAAATAATTACACAGCAAGTAAAGTAAGGCATTGTGCACCGAGTGATCCCAGAAACAAAGTGTTCGAATTACCGGTAAACTTTGGCTACCAGAAGTCATCATCTGGAAACGGAGGTTAAAAGGGATCAGCATTGCCGATGCATGAGTTGTAAACACGTGTAGTTGATCTTTGATTGCAAGCATCATCGATCACTGCTTCAATAGACCATTGTGTTTTGTGTTTAAAAAAATCTTCTCCAGGTTAATCATTTCCTGTCTCTCAGAAAGTCAAAAATAAAAGGCCTAACAATTTCCTTTCTTTAGGTGTTCAGTCTACAAAAAAGATTGGTAAAATATAGTAACTACAATTGCTTCACAATCTTGAACTGGATGTACATGTATGTGTACACCATGGTTCTTACTGTTGAATTTTGGCCATTAAAGCCCTGGTGTTTCACTGACATATGTACACACGAGGTGTCGAAACAGGACAGTCACTACATTTTAGAACATATGGGAAGTTCAACTGAAGAGACCTTGTCAACAGACAAGTTCTCGTTCCAAAGTCTTTCCCACAGGAAGCGTGCTCCTCAGCTAGAAGTTGTTCAAAGCACGATGTTCAAAGCTGCGGTATAAAATGTAATCCAATCGGACTATCAAACCGACTTAGACGTACATGTAAAACGGTTCCGGAGGAATGCCTCTGCCCAACCTAAACACACAACATCAAAAGTTTCTCAATTCCGGCTGACGCACGAGAGAGCCATCCCAACCAGGCCTGTGCCAATACTCTATGAGGGGATCGAACTTTACACCCGAGGGATGGCGTTAAGTTCAGAGGTTACGAAAGCAGAAGTGGGTACGGACACTTCAATCAGATGTATGATGATCTGATGCAGCAGGAGCTGTTGGCTTGTTTTGTCCATGGATGAGAAAGCAAGTAATATTTACCTAGACACTTCTTCCCATCTGGCTGCAAGGTGAATCCGTCAGGACAGCTACAGCGTACGCCGCTCTGCGTATCTTTACACTGCCGGTCGCAGCCCCCATTATTCACAGCACACGTCTCTGCAAAACATGAAAGTTGTCAGGAAAAATCATGTTTTTTTTACCACAAGTTGTACAGAATCACTTACCTGTGAGGGAAATAGCACAACAAGCAATTGTACATGTACAATGTAGTTTGTTGAATGTAACATTATAATCCCAGATTAGGACATGGGAGTGTTCCTGAAGAGCACAAATCCTGAAAAACATCAACAAACTTTTAAGTTGAAACTGGGAAAACATCTGTGAAATTGTATGGCAACAAACTTGTTTTGGGAACAGAGCAAAGAATGATAATAGCAACAACCGTTTCCCCCAACTGACTGCATAGCAATGTTAGGGACAACACATCAAGCCCTAGAGGTCCAGTCTGGGTCATCCTAGGTGGAGCTCCTGGTATTTCATTAAATATACAACCCAGCATGCTAGAAGGGTCTGTAGGATAGACCAGAACAAGTGCTACACTGAAGAGTACATATACATTATTTGTATATCCAGGGACTTTTATCAGATCTACTCTAGAGGCAAACCCATCTCCTACACATACATGTATTTAGGGGCATTTCTCATACGATTGTTGTACATTTGTACGATCACAAACTGAGGGGATTGTTGGGATAGACGTGCATATGCCGTACAAAATTTAGCTGTCTTGTTACAGAAAAACTGTCTAAGAAGATCCTTGTTGGCATTTGGTTCTGTCACAACCTGCTTGAAAATTCTCTGACGTCAAAATCGTATGATGACCTATGGGAATGTGACCATGCCGTAACATGGAGACTCACCTACAACGTTAACTCCGTCACCTGACATGCAAAAGGAGTCATTCAAAGTGTCCTCGACCTGGCCAAGACCAACTCCTCAAACCAACACAATCCTCATACCATTCTTCTTTACAAAAAAACTCAGCCAAGAATAAAGATAAACATTTCACTTTGCAAGAGCTCCAGAAAAATGTGCCTGTCAACAAAAAATGCAGGGTGTGCTAGATATTGGTGAAACGGTGTGCCCTTTGGAGAGATAATGCCACCGCAGGGTTGAGCCTTCGCAGTTCTCTGTAAACAGAGAAACAGGAGCGACTCAGATGTGTTACAGTTGAGTCAGATTAGGTTTCTGGATTATGTCGGGAAGGCATGTCCAGGCAGAACAGGATCTGGCAGTCCCGCTGAAATACTACAGGTATCCTGCAGGAAATGGTCGCACATAGCTGAAGAAACATCCAATGAAAACTGTTCTTTTAAACAATTGTTTTAAAAAGGCATATTCATTCAGTTCACTGAATACAAAAATATAATTTTCAATAAAGATTGTGTGTACCAAGTACAAAGATGTATGTGTGCTGCATTCATTGATTTCACAATCATTAGTAAGACTACATGTTATGCTGAAACATGTTCTACGTCAATGAGAAAACACAGCTACATTAGATCTAGAAATGGTTTTCAAACCTTGACAGGGAAAACTGTTACATGTACAAGCCAAACCATACTTGTTTGCAGTGTTGTGGTTTTGCAAAGTCAACATTCAAGCAGAATATTGTCAAAAGAGATTTTCCTAACTGAATCATCCCAAAAAACAGCAGAGAAAATCTGCAACATCTATTATATATCTTAGCTAGAGTTTTGAACATGTTTAATGGAGTACATGAATAAAGTGTTTCTTAGCAGTCAAGAGTCTGTAAGTTACAGATATTGAGTTATCTGTGATGTGGGAAGAGGAACGTTACATTGCCATGGTTGCAGACAATGCCTGCAGTTTCTCTCAGGCAGCCTGAGTGGTTCACAGACCTGGCTTCTATCCATCCTGGGTTAGGAGCCGATTACGTCGGACAATAAATGACGTGTACTTAGCAGGGGCTGACACTGTGTCTCTGCATCATGGACCTGGGCCACAACTAATGAGGGGAAATGGGAACTTAAAGAAAACAAAGATTACTTCAAGTTGACTTCACAGTCAACACAAAGCTCAAGAACGTGCTGTGACCTGGTCAGGTACATCAAGAAAGATTGGACAGGAGCGAGTGGGAAAACATGTCTGAAGATAAAGTTAAAAATAGTGTAAGACGTTTTTTCCTGAAGTGACTGGAACGGTATTCCTGCATGGTCTACTGTCAAGTTGGCCTTCCCACTACGCCGCACCAAAGGCAAGGCAGTCGGCTACAATGAGAGGAAGTCTTAGGAAGTATGGCACGTCATTCTGGGAGGAGTTGGAGGAAGACAGCTGCTCTCCCATTTAAGAGGATAACTCAGAAGATGAGTGAAAGTCCAGATGAACTTCAAGTTGTTTTTCAAGTCCCACTCCTCTCAAAGCAAAATCAAAATTGTGGTAACGCTGCTGTTGTGCAAAATCAACCAAAGATCTTGCGATCATCCACATTTTCATCTGTAGTCAATAATTTTACAGAAAAACTATTTTGAGTAGGATTGAAGTGCTGTTCTCTTTTAAAATACAGATCATATAAACGGTGTGTGTCTTGTAAAGCCTAGTTTGTGCTAAATGTACGTATATGCACATTACAATTTGTTAGAATTTAAAGTAAAAGGAACTGCAACCACTGTCAGATAACCATGTAGGCCTGACCCACTCCTTACAACTTTTGGCCATTGCGAACACATCTGAAGTGAGGTACATTTTGTACATGTGCTTAAAGTAAACTTGGTTGTGTATCACTTTGAACAGGACAAAGCCATCTGCCACTTCAGAAGTACTGGCAGGCTTCCTGAGGGTGGAGTACTTGGACATGTAAGTTAAGGGGGCGGCATTGGTGCGTGGAGCACGCACTGTTCAGCCCGGGATCTGATGACTGCTTTGATTGAATCGGGTTACACGATTGGTTGCCCTTGCCTTCCCATGACCACTTACCTTTTGTAGGCCAGACACCAGAACCGTGTAGAACCAGTTGGGCTGAGAGGCCTCTACATTGCTGTGCTGGACATAGATATGCTAACATGCACCTCAGTTGACTAGTCCTTCATGATATCTTGGTACACATTTATTATACTGTATCTATAATGCATACACAACTTGTAAGCAGAAGAAATGTATGTCTCCTTCACTTCTTTGTTTCACATTAGTATTTGCAAAGCTTCCTTCTATTTGGACTAAAAATGTAATGATAACCATGTGAAGTAAGTACAAGAGTCCCTTAAGTGACTGAGAAATTAGTGAGGATAGAGAAGCTTTTGCATCTTTTGTACGACTAAAACTCAAGATATAATTGCCAAGTACACAAGTTTAAACAAGAACCATGAAGCTTGACAACTGGCCTCATTCCTCTAACCTCTGTGAACACTGGTGCCTGACAACTCCTGACATTCATGTAGTGACATGACGGGCCCCAAAATAAACTCTCCAAGCTTAAAGGTACACATAATCATGTCCTGGACAGTTTGTGCTCGCAAAAGAAACCACAGAAGGTAGCCAAATGATCTATTTCTTACCCTTGCAACACACAACCTCCGTCTGTAAAAATTCAATATTCAATAGTAGGAAGTAGATAGGACAAATAAATGTGTCAGTCCAGTCTACTTTCATTTGTCCAAGTAAGACATTGAGTCTCTGCATGGCCATAGAAAAATACTACTGCACAGAAAAAACTCAGGTCCTTGTATTGTTACTTGTATGTTACACTATTTTAACCTGCCTACCAGGTTTGACACATTCTCTCTACCACAAAGAATTCTAAAGGTGACAAGAATCAAGCCTTTATCATGGCTTGTGAAGCTTTTCTTTGCATCTAGGAGTGCCAGCATAGTTTGCCTAAGAAAGCAATTCATTGCCTTCTCCAGTCATCAAAAGGTCAGTGCTTAAAATAGATGTCTTAAGGAGCATCTTTATTTGTGGAATTCCTCAAGAGTCATTTTTGGGAGCTGAAAACACATTTGTGGTCAACTGTTCCAAATGTATCATATTGTGACTTACAACTAACTGGAAATAATGTGAGATGTGTATGAGATATGTATGTTTTTTGTTGTTGTTTGTTGTTCAGGAAAGCACTTTATCCATGGGTAGAAAATTACTAATAATTGAAACATGTTAAAAAGCAGTGAAAAACTTACAGTTCCAGAGGTGCAAATACATAACCATTTTCATTTGAGAATCGTTATGGCTAAAAGTTCACAAAACTAACTTTTTGGTAGCTACATTTTGTATACTGCACATACAGAAAAATAAAGGAGAAAAAGGGTTTCAAACAACTGAATGGCTCAGCAATTTCAAATGGGAAAGAAGGCAAAATTTTCTTTACACACTTAAGTTGTCCAAAGTACTGTTTAAACTGTTTTCTCACAGCTTTAATCCCATAGATAAACATATTAAGTCAATCTCCAAATGGTACCATACAGAAGAGAACACTGGCTTCTCTTGTCAATCTCTTAATACTTTGGGAACACTGCTAAAATTTTGATGGCATACTTTTGCATCATCAACTGGAAATATTTCACCCCAAAATGTCAGAGGAGGCAAAGAAAGAAGTTTGGTAGACATCCCCAATATTTGCAGACACATTTGCAAGCAGGACAAGAGAAGTAAACAGAAAAGGATACACATATCCTGCCATCCAGATGGGCAGCATGCTTATCGGAGAGAGGAGTCAGGGGAACCTACCTTTAGCTTTGGTCCAGGAAAAACACAAGCAGATAAGGCAGGACAGGAGCACCAGTCTTCTGAATGTATCCATCACAAGAGAAGTGGTAATCCTGTTGGATCCTGAAGGGTTCTTAGGAGGAAGCACAAACACTGCGGAGTACGTCTTCAGGCCTCAGTGCAACACGAGTAAAGCTCAACCCATATCGACAACGTGCAACTGCCAATCAGCTGAGCTGGGCACCCCCCGGGGACTAGAAAGGATGCATTGTACGGGGAGTCTCTGCAGGGGGCAGGTCAGGTTCACTGGAAACGGCGGCCGTCACCGCCCGCAGCCGGCACAGGTCTGCACGCACCAGCACCAGCCCAGCACTGCTCCACACTCCTACATAAACTGTCAGACCCGCCTGCCAATTTGTAACCAAAAACCGGCTGTATTAAGGCAGGAATACCTTAAGCCCGGCACCATTCAGGACGGGAGGAGCACGGTTGCGAGCGCGCTGTTTGCCGAGGATGTGCCCCGTCTCCTGGACTGGGGCTTTTGAAGTGCCGCTGCCTTTCCGCCCGGGTGGAAAATGAATTTGTAATGACTTACATCTCAGTTGGACAGCTCAAGAGAAACAAACACTGCGGGCCAGCCTGCCACTGTGTCAATATTGCCTTTCAAGCCTTGTCTGTGTCAATCCTCAACAAAGTTAAACACACATACCACGTGCAGGACATCAGATAGATGCACAACATACATCCCCGCCTGGGGAAAGGTGAACTTGGCGCACAGAACTTGAATGAAACTCGCTCTGCCTTTTCCACATTTTCACTGGTACGATACACTGCACATAAAGGCCTGCACTTATATGGTACTTGACTGACTTGCCATGATTTGTTTAGACATGATATCTGGAATTCCTCCTGTTACTAAGGACCTGCTTACACCACTTTATCAGGTGTATGGAGCTCAGGGAAGGGTGACACATGCAGCATACCAGGGGTGTTGGATTCCTACTTCAGACAGTGCAAGCAGGGCTTTATGCCGGTATGCATTTATTTTCTGTGGATCATTTTCTTTGGCAGCTATTTTGACTGCAGCATGTCCTGGATATTCAAACACCAGTGGGAATGTCACACGTATGAAGCTGAGTGTTTGGCACATAACAAGAATTGAGCCCATACAGTTCTGGCTCTCACCACTAGATGGCTCTTTTGAATAACTATAGGCCTGCTAGCTAGCGCTGGTTTTGAGGTTCCCTACAGAAGGACAAAGAACTGACCAGGCCCCGAAAAACTTTTTTTTTTTTCGAACTCTTCAACAGGTGAACCCAGAACAGATAGGTGCCAAGAGATTGGTAATTTCAACTTAAACCCATGTCCAATATAAATACAACAATGTACACTGATGACAAGATGAACAAGATTCAGACATACCTCAGTACAATCCAAGACGTTCACATACGTAGACAAAATTTAATGTAAACCTACCAGTGTACACAAACATTGTATGATACTCTTAAAGTGCTTATGCCAACGATGACACTGAAATACATGTACAGTGCATAATCATCGTGATTACATACAGTTCAGCTAGTTATTATAATGCTTGTTTGTTTCCCAAGAGAATGGTTTTCACCAGTTGCATTGCCAGTCTCCAAACTGGCTGCAGTGCTCACTGTGACGTCATTGTTGGAATTTAGTTTGATTTAACCTTGCAGCAGGAATCAAGAACTGGAAGTATCATTTGTAAGGTTCACTAACATCAGAAGGCTGACAGTGAAAAAAAGGTTTCGAAATAAATGGGTGTATATTTTGTACAAACGCCTTTGTTCATTGAATGATTCTTATCATTGCAGAATGTAAACAGACACTGTTGTATTTCAGTGTCATGGGTGGTATAGATACTGTCAATGCCTGCTGAGATGATATATAAAGAATGGTGTCTTACCAGACTCACCTATACAAGTCTTGCCATCAGAGGCCAGGAGATAGTTCAGGTGACAGGTGCAGACAGGCCCATTGTCCGTATCCTGGCACTCGTGCTGACAGCCTCCGTTACCATGGGAACACGTCACTGCGGCAGAGAAGAAGATATTGGTGGACATGGCATAATCAAACCAATAAAACCATGAATTTAAAGGTTCGGCTAGATGTAGTATGTTCATGCTTTATATTAAGCATCTTGTTTTAACTTGCTTGGCCGGACACAATAGACCGATCCTAACTGTTCATCACAATCAGCAGTTCAACCAATGATAGCATGGCAATTAGCGGTTTGACCAATGAGAAACTGGCTGCATGTTTGTCAAATATTTGCATTTTCCAGTTTTATTTCTATGTTTTGACGGAAGTGGGCGGGGCTATGGTAACTGTCTAATACTGTAGTATATAAAGCAGACTATCATTATGCAACAGTAAAAACTTCATTGGGCACATTGTGGCAATATCATAACCATAAATGAGCCCACTGTACAATACATGTATGTCTAATTGCACTGTCTACATAGCAGTGTACACACATGACGGTACATTGTACATTGTATACTGCACCTATACAGTCCTTCCTGTTGGGAGCTAGTTCAAACCCAGGCCTGCACTGGCAGATAGTTCCCCTGTTGGTCTCCTGACAGATGTGGGCACAGCCATGTTCCTGCTTCTTACAGTTCCCTGGAATGACATCACAACATCCTGACTTCATGACCAGAAGGATTCAACGTACCTTCATTTCATAATGGTGAAACAAACACTGTTTTCAAGTCATGTCTTACTGTACCTCCTTGTGCTGTATCATCTGTACGGCCTTAAAACCTAGGATGGCTTGAAGTGCATGTACACAAAAAGTTCGGAAACTTGAGTGGGATCACTCATATCTTTTTTATTACTTTATTACTTGCATAGATCATTGGAAAGCTTACAACACAACTGAGATATGATTGATTGAATTTAAGGTTCTGAACTTTTTGTACTGAGCGTATTTGAGACAGAAATGTATTGGACTTCATCCTCTTCTTCATACTTGCTAACTTTAAGTTACAAAGGTGTCATTTGAATATACTAGTTGGTCACTTGACAATAAGCCAACCACACAAATCTGACATCACACTACACACAATTTTGTCCACATGAAATAAAATTTTGAACTCTATGTTTCTTACCAAATGTTCATAGCAAAACATATCACTATCATGCCATGTAGCAAATGGCACTTTTCCCCTTGGGCCACACCAATTTAATTTGTTGGTTCTTTTGGATCTGCCTCTTTAGTTTTTTTCTGATTTGCAAAGAAAAAAAGATTCTGGTTCTAAATCAACTCAAAAATGCTCATAAATTTGTATTTTGTCCCCAACAGTTGAAGAAAGTCCTTTTCTTCCTAGTTGTTACAGTTTTTCTATCTAACAATGCTGTGGTTTGATTAAAAGTTCAAAATTCATTGTTTAAATTTTAACCCAGCCTTTTGTGATGACCTCTTGGCTCCTATACATGTAGTAGCATTTGGGGCTATAATAGGATGCCTAGGCCTGTTTTTATTTTTTATTTTGCCCTGTTGCTTCATATTTTTTCTGAAAAAATCTGAGAACCAACTTACAAATTAAATTGGTGTGGCCTCACGTGGGCTGCACTGAATCACATGGCAGGGGCTGGCCATGGGTTACTGGGGTAAAGTGCAGGGTTTATAGACAAAACTTTGCTGTGTTTGTGAGAGTCCTTGTCAACATCCAGATGAAGCTCCAGGACTGAGAAGGTTCACACTGCGTAGTGTCGGGTTACACACTGACATCAGCACCTGTGGACAGCACCGGCCTGGAACCCTCTTAACCTGGCACTACCAAGTCACCGTTTTTCAGCCAAAAAAACTATAGGGTGTGCTTCTACTTCCCAGCTCTTACTGTTTAAGCCCCCTTTCCAATAGATTCTTACTGTTTAAGCCTCCTTTCCGATATCTATGAGCGACCGTTGAGCTACCAAAATTGGATTTATGTCACCCTTAATTTTATAATTGAAATATGGTGCACAATGCACAAGTATGATTTGAAAGGCAAAAAAACACAGAAAACATTAAAAGATTTGTTGTCTATATAATCTGTCAAATATATGGTCGCTAAGCAGTCCTAGCCTCTAGTGGAAAGGGGGTGTTACTTTTTCTGTCATTTCATAAACTGCCCATAACATTTAACATAAAATTCTGGTAAAATGTATACAATAACTTTAAACCATCACTGCAATGAAATGATCTTGATGACATGATGACATGATGCTAATGTTGCAATTCTGTTGAAGCAAACACATCACCAACCACCACATGGCAAGTTCAGAAACATATAAAATCCAGAAAAGTTGCTTTGCACAACCACTTAGCTAACTTATCTAGAATCGGCACCAGAACGATAGAATGTGTGCTCACCACTACCTTTGTTACTGATGCAGGTGTGGCCGTTGTCGCTCAGAACGAAGTCTGCACTACAGAGGCACTCATAACTCCCCATGTTGTTCAGACAGATCTGCTGACAACCGCCACGGTTTACTGCACACTCATCCACATCTGAGATGGGAAAAAACAGGGCGAATTCAATCAATGGAAACAAAATTATGTGATATTGTACATGGAGGCTATTTCATTGACAATATCATAACAATTACTTCCGCGTATGGAAGTATTGGGCGTCTGAGCTGGACAGAGTAAGATGACATGTTAAGCACACGGATGGGGGAAAATTGACAGGCAGAATAACAGGTCAAAAGGTCAGACACAGGAAATATGGTGAACTTAGAGGTCGTGAAAACCCCAAATACTTCCTAGAAGTCTGAAATCTCTGATTTCTTGAGAAATTTTTTTTAATGTTAATGTTCAATTTTGGTTCAATTTTTTTATCCTCACACTGTCAGCTAGTGCAGTTCTCACACTTTTTCCGATCTGCAATGTACCCTCACACTTTGAGGGGCTGTTTGAAAGTTCCTTTCAAGAGGGATGACACTTTCTTCATATGTAACTGCCTTCAGTTTGGAGGTCAATAGCTTGGGTGCCATCCGGAGCCCGTAGCAAAGCCCGGAACCCAGGCTAGGAGGCCAATAGCAAAAGACATTTCCATTAAAAAACACCATATACATGTACCAGTCATCCTGGTATGTATGAGGGGTTCACATCATAACATCAGACCTGTCTGCACTGGATTTGTGCCAGCACACATCCTTCAGCTTGTTCTACTTACTGTTTCCAAAACGTCAAGTTGGCAAATTCTCCTTGAAGTGAAAATAAACCACTGCATAATGGCGTGTTTATTTTTCCTGCCCCTGACAGAGTTTATTTCCCCTACAAGTGCGGACAGATTGGCTGGGATGTTATCTATAGGGCAGGTCAAGAGCCCGGTTGCTGTGGGAGAAAGCTGTGAGTGTGCGAGCAGAATGTCAATAGCTTTCACCATGACTCACTTCTTTGCCAAAAAGCTTAAGGTATTGTAGGAAACACGGACCAAATGCTTTGGCTTACAACGGGAGGGACAAAAAACGGTTCACGAGCCAGTTGCCCTAAGAAAGTTATTGGTGTGATTTCCGCTATATCTCACAATTAATAGCAAAGTTCTTGGTTCCTCCATTGAATGGCCCAATTAACCTATTTTGCCTCTCATACATGTACGAAGCGTATTATCCCTTGCAGACAATACTGTAATTCACTTTATGTTCACCGTAGCAAAAGTTTACGATCTGAGAAAAATGGAAGTGTTCACTTAACTATTTATGTTCACGGTGGCAGCAGGTGCAGAAAAAGGTGGCAGCAGGTGCAAATTATTAATTGTTAATGCTAATGATAAGTTTGTGGTACAGAAGTGACCATGAAAACCGTGAACATAAAAGTACCGTGAAAAAAATCAGGAATTACTATATTTCTCTCATACACTAAGTACATTTGCATAGAGTAGAATGTCATTGCCATGCACCTGACCAGAATGTTGTTGTGCCTTTATCTAACCTTCAGTAACTCACATTCAGCCTAACAACCACTTTTCATACAGGTCAAGGGGACAGCTAAATGTACCTGTACCTTTAGCATACTGAAGTAGCCAACTGGCTATAGCTACCGATTCTCTATTGGTTATAAGATTAGGCAACAGGGAGAAGATTAAAAATAGAGATGCAGATGTCCTACTGTAATGCATTACATGATGGGAAGGACAGATACATGCAAATTTTGTCCTGTCCTCGATTTGCTGTTTTGTATATTATGTACCCTATGGCAAGTAGAAAATGTGGTCTGTTGTTTTGTTGTTTTTTTTGCACATTTTTGTCTCTCAGAGGGCAATGTGCTGTTTCTCATCACAAACCCGTAACCTACATTTCCCACAGGGCAACATTACATGTTCCCAGGAAAAAGTGCTTCTGACTTTGTATTAAACAGGCAGAGTGTTTCCCTCCTTCAAAAATGTTGGAAATCCACTTAAAATGTTCAGAATACTTACCAAGGCCTGAACGTAGTTATCCTGACAGGTGGGACTTATCTGGTTTACCTCAGTTTCTTTTATATACTAAATAAAAAATAAATTTATATAAGTGAAATGTTTCTTTTATATACTAACTGTATCTTTTATATACTAAATGTATCTTTTATATTAAGTGTATTGACAAGAGATAGGAGCAGAGACAGGACTCAGAAACTTATAGTACTTTTTATTTATTAATAGCTTATAAGTATATTGAATGTTCCTTTTCTTACATGATATGTAAAGAAATGAATATAATAAATTCCAGTATTAAGATTTCACAAGTGCCACTGCTGTACAGTAGTGTGGTAGAACCTCATAGTCATAATGTCTAACTTTCACGGTACAGTTCAGTGTATTTTGCCCTGTCTTTTGAAAAATCCAACTACAAACAAGAAAGTACACTGGTATTGCCTCAGATCTCTAATTACACATGTATAGTACTTTTTCCTTCCTGAAATTGACCTAGTACCTTTTTACTACAACCTTTTATAGTTCAAATAAACATGCGGCAATTCAAAACTGCACTCAGTCCTCCATATTTGTTCAGCTAAGATTCGTGAGTACTTTCAATTCATGTTCAAAGTAGGAAAAAGATTCTCTCATTAACCAGGGGAAGCTTGGTTAGTCTAGACTACTTTAAGGAATAAAGTCTCCTGCCAAAGCTGTAAACAAAGTGTCTTGAAGGGCTCAGACTGAGATTTATCTTGATACTTTCAGTCCCCACCTCATCAATTACTCTGCAGGAAGACCTGCGAAGGGTTGCACACAATGGTGGTTAAAGGACACTGAAAACAAATTAACACCCAATTCTGGACCTTTTTAGTTAAGCCCCTAATCGAAGGCAACATCTGAGATATTCCAAGCATGTAAAAAGGCTGTCATGCGTATGCGGTTTCTGCAGGTCATAGGAAAAGGATCCAGGGAGGACAATCCACTGAGACCCTGTTTAGACTGGGACCAGTTAAAGGGTCTACATGGGTTTTCAGGAGAAACCAGAGTCTTGTTAAATCCAAACATTTTGAACATTTTTTAATTGTTTCTGGAGCTTGGCCACAGTACTTAATTCCAAGTGGAGTTCTTAGGTTCTTTTGTATAATCTGTATTATCTCGTCAGATGAATGTGATTAAAGCATGGAAAAATTCAGAACTTCTGTATTTCAGCTGGTGTACCTAATGTTACACAATCATCTACAAATTATGTATGTCATTACCAATTCTTACAGTTTGTTTCTGGAAGACGATCACTTAAACATGCAGAAGTTCCAAATTAATTTATCATATGCATATATTGCATATTGCTGTTCTATAACAAAGCAAGGACATAGATTTTTAGGAAGAGCTACAAGACAAGAAAAGCAGTCTAAGCGTATTGGGGGCTGGCAGAGTGTACTGACCTATATTTGAAACAATTTTTGGCCACAAATGCTGTAGATGAATATAGCGGAGATTTTGCTCTGTAGGCTTGACTTTGTCCATTCTGCCTTCCATAGTTCTCTCTACTTATCGAACACCAAAGCAACAAGAATTCGGAGACCTCATATCTCCATGAAATATGGTTTACTCAAGACAAATAACATATTTGATGTGAAAGTCCCATCCTTTGGCAATGTTTCATTTCCATATGTTATCATAAATTATGCAAATGACCTCTACATTAACATAATATATGCATGGTGTTGTAAACTATTAACTAACTTACACATGTCACAAGTATGAAATTCCCATGATTGCACTAAGGAATCAGAATTTTTAGATTAATTATGCAAATTAGGTCCATATTTGCATAATTGGTATCTGTTGATATTCTACCTGCGATAGATTATACACATTACATGTATGAAAGTCCTATCATGTAAAACACTGGAATTTCAGAATTTCCTCATTAAGTCTTCATTTGCATAATTTGCATCTAATTATGTACATCTCTGTGTAAGCTACCTACATGCCAAAAATCATGATAATACGTTGCTCCTTTCTGGACTTATCTGCTCTTAAAGATTTCGCCAGCCACCCCCCCTGCAGTTCCAGAACAAGCTGCTAGGGGGACCAAACCCACACCACTTATTCCTGACAGGAAAAGCTATCTGCCACCAAAAAATCAAAACCATAACATGTTCAGGACAAAAGATACAAAAAACGGAAGTTCTGCTGCAGTACCAAGGTCAGCCACCAGGAGGCCCAGATTTGACCTTGACCTTTGTCTTTCTAACACCTACCTACATACCAAATATCATCACCATCCATAAATGCGTTCTTAAGTTATGCTGATCACAAAATTGTGGAAACACACACAGACAGACACACAGACACACAGACACACAGACACAGACACACACACAGACACGCCAAAAACAATATCTCCATTTTTCATGGAGATAAAAATTCAGACAGTCCCTACCAGTGTTGTAGCCAGCCTGAAATTTTTTTTCCGTCATCTCAATTTTGTTTGACGTAATATTATGTTGAGTGCTGAAGGCACGGGAGTCCAGGGCATGCTCCGCTGGGAAAATTTAGAAATTTTGACCCTCTGAAATGCTATTTCCTGCATTTTCAGGGGCATATTAAATTTTGCCAGTAGACTAAGCTTAGTTTAATGACATCTCTTTCCATATCTTACATGGATTTTTGTCAGTCAAAGATGATGGATTGGGCAAAATTTTTGTATGTCATGAGCAGCAAAATTCCGTCAAATGATGGAAAGACGGACGCTGGTTAGAACACTGGTCCCTACACTACAAAATTGCTAGTTAGCGTGATGACACAGTGACAGTACAGGTAATGCACCATATAAAAAGTCTTAGATTTGAGAAAGGCATGTATCAGTGTCTGCCGTGTTGTGGATATTTTCCATGTCTACATTTTTTGAGGGTAACTTAATCCTGCAATTAGCCACCACCGTGTCTGCTTGGTAATGTCACTCCTCAGCTTGGGTCAAATTAAGATTTCACATAGAACCTGTGAATTCCGCACCTTAGTGAATCAGGTCACACTTAAGGCTCTTTGCACCAGGAATGTGAGATTCACAGGCTGCAAGGTCACAGTAATAAAGCTGACCTTGGTTTTATAGAGCCACTTGATACTGCATAAAGGCCAGCCAATCTCCATGGACAAACCAGATTACTGTAGCGTTAGTAAGGTGTCGTAAAACGAGGGCGAGAATTACTGTTTTAAGTTAAAATAACTTACACAATCACAGTTAGGTGCAAGACATTAGTAAAACTAACTACAGTTTTCCACAGTTTTTCACAATCAAACCTCTAGCCTCTTGCACATATTTTAGACCTATTGGTGTATCCACTGATATCTATTAAGCTGTGTGGCACATGTACATTGTACATGTACGACTTTAAGGCATCTGCAGAAAATCTTCTTGTAAGGATAGCTGGCTAAAAAATATGACATTCAAGCATATCTACAATTCACAAATTTTGCAAATGCTTAAGATTGCTTTAAGACAGGTTGAAATGTCACCCAGCGAAGATGTCGCCTTGGGTGAAAGGAAGAATGCCAGATCTTGGCTTCCTCACTCCTCACTTTCCAGCCAATTAAAGACTTCTTGAGGGATATGCTGAATTCTTGGGAAGGGGCAGCATTAGAGGTGGTGACGGAACTTCTTAGCAAGCGTCAGGCTGATACTTACAGCTCCACCCTTGTACATAACCACTTAAGACACTTGCAGAGACAAGCAGCACAGTTTCTTATCTTCAAGTGCATGAAGGGGAGACGATCTTCTCAGCATCTTTAATTTGCTATTTCTACCCCTTTCATCTCAGACGGTAATATCATAAAAGAAGCTCTGCTTAATATACTCATCATCTTAAAAGGGTTTTAGCAAGCGCTACACAAGTGTATCCCTGAAAGGGAATGGTCAACAGACATGGGCATATCATACATGTACCTACATGTAGCCTCCACAACAACGAAATTCAATACAAACTATTTTTTTTTCTGAAATATTGTTGACTAACAGTTCTTGCAGAAAATTCTATAGCAACATTAGAATTCCAAAAGTAGAAATGTTACAACTAGAGTTCCACGACCTCATACCTTCGCCAAATGAGATTACTCTTTATGACTGGTGAATTATAGATTTTTCCCCTAATTATGCAAATAAGATCCTCATTTGCATGAATTGCATCAGTTGATCATATTCTCCTCCCAATGGCAGTGTTATTTTAACAAAGAAGGTAATTCTAGCATTTCCTCATAAATTATGCAAATGAGGTGCTGATTTGAATAAGTTATGTTGAATGATGTTCACCTCCAGTCAACTTCGAAATGCGCAAGTATGAAATTGCCAACATCATCCACTATGGAATCATAGTATTTTCTCATTAATTATGCAAATTAGGTCTTCATTTACATAATTAATATATGGCGATGTTCCTCTCATTCTTAATTACACATGTCACAAGGTATAATAGTCCTATCATGGAAGGTAGCTGAATTATAGAATTCCCTTATTAATTATGCAAATTAGATCCTAATTTGCATAATTGTCATTTAATTATGTCAAGCATCACTTAAGCTACCTACATACCAAATATCAAGACGATCTGTTGACCGGTTATTGAATTATCCTACTTTAAACATTTTCATACAAAGGCTCCTGCAGTTCCAGAGCAAGCCGCTAGGGGGCCCAAACTTACGTCACTTCTTCCTGAGCACAAGGGCTACCTACCATCCAAAATTAGCGACCCTAGCATGTCCAGATCACAAGATATCAAAACCGGAAGTTCCGCTGCAGTACCATAACAAGCCGCCAGGGGGCCCAAAATCTAATCATTTCGAGGTCTCATCAAGACCTACCCACCTACCAAGTATCACGATAATCCATCTAAGCCTTCTCGAGTTATGCTGTTGACACACAGACACACACACGGCCACGAAAACATAACCTTCTTGGCGAAGGTAATGATGCCAAAAATTACAGGTAAAAGGATATCACTATGATGTATAAGTAAGCAGTAGTAGATTCCGTAATACGGGAAGGGGACACACTGTACATGTACATGATTGTACATGTATGTTCAGGTATCTCCCAATTTTCTATACACTGTCAGTAACTGTAGAATGTAGGAGTGCTTGTCACTGGCCATTGAAAAGTCTGACATAAAACTTCAAGAAAACAGTTGAAAAGAACCTAAGAATAAAGAATTTTGGAAATCCTGGGTAAAGAAATCAATGTTTTTGAAAATAAGCTTCAAACAAGTTCTGCAATTTCTAACACAAAAATTGGACTTATCTGGTCAAACAGTCCAATTTTTGTGTCAAAAATCACAGTTCAACCCTGCTACAGGTTTTGAACATGGAGATGTCAAAGCTAAGGAAAATTGACACACAAACCTTGTACATGTGTATTGTCCTGCTTGACTAGAATGTACGGAATCTGACATTGTTCATTCTGGAATGCTGGACTTGAACACGTCTAAATACAGAAGTTAATTAGAGGAAAAGAATACTGGAGAAGTGCTTACAAGACTTTGAGTATGATTGACAAGCCATCTGCCTGTGAAGGCAAGCAGCCAACATGCAACTGTGAGAACTTGGGACCTCTCCAGCAATACAACCCTTCCCTCCTGTTCTCATGGGGTCCACACTACGCTCCATGGAAAGGGTGAGGCTGAAAGCTGTTGACAGCAGCAGAATGTGGAAAATAGGAGACTTGGGGGCCTGGGACTCATTTGCCTTCCTTGGGTGACAATTGAGTCAGCTAAATGGCCTGCTTGGGCTCTCCACAAAACCCTGTTATGTGTAGACATTGTACTTCTGGTGTCAAACTACCTGCCAGTTGTAACAACATTTGTTACCTCTATTTTAAAATAATATGAATCAATGGCAGCGATATTTTTTTTACAAAAATTGAGCCCTCTATACACAAAACCGATGCTATTCCCATACAATAATGTATGAGCCTAGCATTTCAGTTTTGGATTGTGTCAATTTTGTTTTGCTCCACTTTTACGATTCAGCACTTGAAGCATTCACACATCTTGGCTCAGGAAGGCTTTATCCATATCTCTTTGCAATCATGTCCATTCTCATTGGTCATGTTCAAATCAAATCATTTTTTTTTACCTCTACATGCCCATTCAAAAAGACTGATTGAGCAATTTCCAACATGGAAATTTCCAGCAATTTCCAACAGGGGTTCATGGTTACTGTGTCAATGTGAATGACATAAGCGTATGAATGAGGTACATGTATGATCAATACACCTGGTTAGAGACTAATAGGTCTGGGCCACCACATGTTTGGGTGTACATCTCTCTTTCTGAGAAGTGTTGCTCTGAAGATGTACATGTGGTCCTCCTAAAAGTGGGAACCTAGACATGTACAGCCTGCTAAGGTTTAAACTCATTGTGTGACCTTACTTTAGAGCAAAGTTACAGTGAGCCTTCTCAGTACTAGAACTGTGTCCCTTCTGTACTACATGTAATCCAGGTACCACAGGGTGTATCAATTGAGATCAAGTAACAAACAACAATGTCACGATGAACATATCTTGTCATGAAATGCCCCACTGACCGATACAGTTGTGTCCATCGTCGTGCAGCATGAAGCCATCGTAGCAGTCACAGCGGTAGTTCCCTTGCGTGTTGGTGCACTCGTGTACGCAGCCCCCGTTATTCACTGCACACTCGTCCTCATCTGAAACAATATATTGTATCACTATCACTCAATCAGCACACCATTCTACATACATCAATGATGTATCATTGGTTGATGTTTAAGGATTTCAATTGTTGCCTACTAACAATCTACAATGCACCGAGAGTCACTTTGAATGGCAAAGAAGGAGGAATTCACTACCTGAAGCAAAGAGCATGGAGAAAGGGGTTCTTCTGCATAACATAAAGTTAGTTTGCAGTTGGTGTCATCATCACTGATCCCAATATTTAGTAGGAATCCACATAAATCAACACTCACAATTCCTTGCATCCCTAGGGCAATACTTTTGTGCAATACCAACAATAGTCAAAGGGGGAGCTGTTGATCAAAGTTGCAGAGAATTTTCTGGGTCACACAGACTTGTATGTTTTGTTTACACCTTGCACAAGCACAGCAATTCTTAGTAGAAATCATGTCGGATAAATAATGCTTTGTGTGATACATATATCATAATAAATATATGACAGATGACACACACCCTAAAATTGATATATATCAAGCTATTCTTTCACAATAATGGAAACTGTTTTCATATTTGATGAATGAAATAAAATTGAAAATGCATTCAATAGAAGTAAGTAGCCATAGACAAATATTACAGATGATCCACAACTGTCAAGTAAATCATCAACAAGACTGAAATCATTTCCAATTTACTTTGTGGAAAGTTCAACAACTTAAACAAGTCACTTTCTTGTTTCAGGTGAGCTTGAGAAATCTAGACAGTTTCTACTGTATGTGATTGGTCTGAGAACGATTCGCTTGCCAAATTCACACACCACGCAGTCTTTACAAGTGTAACAACAATCTCTACTCATCCGACAATAACAGAGTACAGACCATACCGCAACATACTTTTGGATTGTTTCCTAACCGAAGCCCATTATTTGGACATATCTGGGACAAACGTGTGATTAGCCCCCTGCCAGGCCCTTTTTGAAGGTGATTAGGCTGCGACAATGTGGCAAGCCTCCAATAATGTTCACTATGATTTTCATGATTATCCACGTCGTGTAACACTGTGCAGAGAGACTTACTGGCGACTGATTTGACAACTCAACCCACAAAATACCCATAATTATATACAGACCAGATGGTTTGGCTAAGCAGGGCAGTTTAATACTCCTTTGGCAAGGATACAGTACTAATCTCAACAGTAAATCTAATGTATCATAAACACTTTATTTAAATACGTTAAACTTTACACATTAAAAAAGTATTATGGATCCTTGGTGGAAAATAGCAACCATGATCATATCTAAAAATGATCAACAATAAACAATATTTCTTAAAAAATAAAGTTTTTTGTTGTGAACTTAATTCTGGGGGTATTTGTCTTGAATATACAGGTACAAATACTTGAAATAAGGCATCTTACTTCATCTTCATTGCCGAAATGCATTTTGTTACATTTTGACAGGTTATACTGTACAATTGCTGTTTACTTTCTTACTAGCAGGGGTAAATTATCACTGCGAACAAAACACAGTATACATGCTCCTAAGGGTTTTTAAATCGGCATTTGGCTTTTGAATAGCAAGAAGTCTTATGGGACATAAGTATGATTTTTATGAACATTTGCACGTAGCACAAATGTTGGGTCAAATCACAAATCAACCCCTCTAGTCTGTCGTCCCGTATCATCCTATCTGCCAGGGGACATGACAGGCATTATGTTAAGGTGACTGGACGTGAAACAAGCTTTGTTCTCTGAGACTTGATCAAACATTGGGCAACAGCACCTGACAGCCGGCAGGTCAGAACACGTCCTGCACCTGCGTACACCGTACAATGGGACCATTCATGACATGACAGCTACAGATGATGCACAAGGTTGATAATACGCAAGTCAGGGTGTCACTACACAAATGGTATGTTTCGAGAGCTATGTTCGCGTCAACAGGAAGTTGCAACGTTTGTTTGTATGCAGCCCAACTAGAGACTCCATAATCACATACCCATCCGAAAAAAATCAAAATATCAATCTTAAGTACTGTGCATTTGGACGTAACCAATACAAGATTCTGTCTAAGGTGTCTTATAATATATGGACTGGGCAAATATTTTGCAACACACTTACATGAACTACAATATACTTTAGTTACATTCATTCATTCATACAAGATCACTTGATTAAACAATTACAGACAAAGTATCTATAGTGAAATGTCAGTCCATACGTGTGTCGGTGGAAGGGTCACACATGAAATATCACATTAGGTTAACCCTCCCTTTAGGCACCTCCACACCTTTTCAACAGGTAATTGCTTCTGCCCTGTGGTAAAGTAAACATACATGCCAGGGCCTGGGGTGATGGAACGATTATCTGTCATTTACTTGAATATCTGCAAACTGATGAACTGTGAGGGGAGACACGATACTGATCTCATAATGAAAAGAGAGATAAAAACAAGTGATAGTACTTTTCACATTCTCATGGTAACAACAGGCTTCTGAAAGGGTACAGAGCATGTGCATTACACTCTTCTTTGGACCAAATGTTACAATTTTATGAGAATGCTATACTCAAAATCTCCAGTAAATGGCCAATGTCATAGAATTTTGAAGCAGGCTGTGAGTGTGACAGAACCAACTGCCGACAAGGATCTAAGATGGCCGAATTTTGTACAACATATCCACGACTGTCACAAAAATGTCTTCAGTTTGCAATCCCACAATAATTGTATGATGTAGGTGACCAGGCCCTAACCTAATTTATTTTCATATTCTGGACTGGATTAACAATGTAGGTTAAAGTTTCTCTGTAAATGAGCCAGAAGTGTCTGAAAAGGGATACAGAATCTTCCAATAGCTAGTTAGTGGGAATGTGTTTTGCTGTGTTAGCACTTTGAGAGGGAAGGTCAAACAAAGCTAACCTGGATGCCTTTCCAAACCCCAGGGCTATGCAACATTACACTGAGTCTGGATCCCTGGCTGGATTAGAGAGTATTTACTTACTGCTGATGTTTGACTGGTCTAAGGGACACCTGATGTCCCACTGGGAGCACAGGTGTGGATAGGCAGCTACAAGTCAGTAGGGGGATTCAGTTGTGTATCACTTTAACTTTGAGTGAAAAATGAAGATATATGATATCAAGGAAGTTACATGATTACCCATCATAAGTGCCCTAACCTAGCTGCCAAGGTGCAAACAAAAAGGGAGAGTGGGCAGGAACTTTGGAGGATGGCATCCTGGCTACGATTACCCTGCATAAGCTACAAATATAGCTTTATAGCTCTCTCTTTCTTGCCATAAAGCCCCTTGAGCTACCAAATTTGAATGTGTGTGTGACCCTTGATTTTATAATAGAATATGATGTACAATGCAATAGTATGATTTAATTTTAAAAGACAACAAAAACACACACAACATGAAAATTGTGAAATTGAGCAATTTGTCAAATATTTGGTTGCTCTGCAGTCACTCAGCAGTTGCAGCCTCAAGTGGAAAGAGTACATGAAAGGTATTACAAAAAGTTTTCAACTTTTGATCCCCCACTGTATAAGAATGAAAGCTGTTCAGGAAAACAACAGCTTTTTTTTCCTCAATGCTACTGTCAACAAGGATCTTGATGTTCGATATAGATGTTTTTGTTTTTAAGAACAAGGATGACTTAAACGCAAAACATTGTTATCCAGTCCAGACTTGCAACTACTACAGGGTGATGTCAGATGGAAACACAGCTGATAAGATAGTCTGCAGTTATTACATGCTGTTTACAAGAAGATCAACTGGTGTTTAGAGATAAACTAGCCTGTGTGATAACCCAGAAATTATACTGGACAACCTGAGATAGAAGTCCTGATTAGATTTGAAATGCTGTGGGTGCAAAGTGTGCTTGCTGCCCTTAAGATAGCAAGTATTAGCAACTACATTAACAGTCAAACCTGTACAAGTGACCACCTCTTCATACTAAGGACCACCTAGCCAATGTGATCACACTGTTTTTGTGGTCCCTAAGATCATTAAATTTTTCCCATTGACACAAGCATCAACTGCCTATAGTGACCATCTGTCCACATAGACCAGATTTTACAATGTATCAGTCCCAAGTGGTCATTTTTGGGTAGTTTTGACTGTACCTTAATAACAGTAGTGCCAGTATGTAGTGTAAGTTTCCTCGAAGGAAAGTCGAAGGAAGGTATACGTATATTGTATGAAGGCTGACAATAGGGTTACATGTACATGTACATAAAAATCACACATCTGAATACAGCATACTGTAATGACACAGACAGGTAAGAATATGGACACCAATGATATGTGTCTGTACTCACCTTCACAATGTCTACCATTGCCCATATATCCCTGTCTACATTGGCAGCGGAATGATTTTGGTGTATTACTGCATGTGGCATTGGGATGGCAGTCATGCGTGCCCTCCATACACTCATCCACATCTGCAATGTAGAAATGACAAGTTAGAGGTGTTACATCGATGAAGGTTAGACATCCTTAATACAAAATAAATCAAGCAACTGGATAAATTCTCTGAAGAGTCAGACATTTCAGATAGCATCCACTATATTATATCAGTAACTGAGAACGAGTCTGAAGACAAGTACCAATATATACATGAGTATCTGAACTAATATGTAAATGAGTTACTGAGTTACAATCAAGAATAGTGTTAACTGTCATCTCTAAGTCATGTTCTTATTTTCAGAACTGCTTCTCAGATTTTGGTTTTTGATTCAGATAAAAATGTTAAAACAATTCTCCATAATCAATGAAGGCAACTTCTGCAATGTCTTCAACTGAGAATTTAGTCAATTGCTGAATCGTGATCATATCTAAAGGACATGATTGTCACTTAAAAGTTGACTAGAACACTATATTGAAAAACTTATTATCCTTGGCATGCTGAGTATCTTCACACATTTTAAAAGTTGCATTTTCACAAAATAAGTGTTGGTACATGCATGTACACACACACACAAAGTTTGAAACACACACACACATACAACACAAGCAGTTAAGAAATGTTACTGTTTCAATACTCATAGTTATAATACTTCTACGGCTATTTTACATAACTTATATGCTATGAAGATCACAGCCCCGGGCACTCTTCACTTTCGGGTATGCCTAAATACCTCAACCGCCCTCAACCCCCATCAACCGCCCTCAACCCCCCACTTCCTGGGCTAATATGCAGTGTACATGTGCTAAGAACCCTTGTTTACACTCTGTATACATTGTCTATTCGATTACAAATAAAAATCACATAGTAACGTCTAAGTATTTGCGATTTTTTTCAAGTTATAACTTTTAATATATCATAAGTGGAGTTACCGTCTTTAGGGAGTGATACACCCCGCAAAATATCCGCCCTAATTATATAAAGTATTGAGCGCTAAAATCCACCACCAGAAACATGATGTTTAAAGAGGTTTCCCTCTATATCTGCTGAGTTTCCGTGCTGCACAAACTTTTTCACTTTCCTTATTTTGACTTGAAACTTACGGCACGATGCGTTCTGGCGGCGCGACGTAAACAAACAAGATGGCGGACCCTGTTCCTCGGGCGCACGGCGCGCCTTAAAAAACTGGTAAAACGCCAGAGTTACAGTGATTTTCCTATTTATAATTGCATAGGCAATGTGTCCAGAGCGTTAAAAAGCGTTCTTAGCACATGTTCACTGCATATTAGCCCAGGAAGTGGGGGGTTGAGGGCGGTTGAGGGGGGTTGAGGGCGGTTGAGGTATTTAGGCATACCGTTCACTTTCCAGCTGTGCACAACTGTTTTCTCACAAAGATTCAAACATTATTGTATCAGATCCTAAACTGGACGCAAGTATGACATCTCTCATGAAAGTATCCCAGGCATGTATTTCTCAGAGCCGTTGAGATGGATTCACATGTAAGCCTTTGATCCACACAAAGCACAAGAAAATGACGACAATTTACATACTGTTTATCTACATTCTCATTATGCGTTCCAATGCAAACAGGTGTCCCCAAATCCATTGTGTTCAGGAATATGAAACCCTGTGAACAACCTAGATGGCTGCAAGGACACAAAACCATGTAACATTTGTAAATCACTCTAATGACCTTCTGGTTATGTCTAAAGTCTAAATAAGACTGCAGCAGATGTGAACTTTGACATCACAAAACATAGAAATGACAACTTCTTGGTTTCAAAATAATAAAAACTTCTTACTATATACACAGATAGCTCAGTGCATCATGCTTAAGCAAGGAGGTTTAAATGAGACTTGGGTTTAGTAACCTCCTTGGTATCTGTATAGTGTAGATGTAGATGTAGATGTAGATCTGTACGTGCCATTATTTCTTATTGACGATGAACACACTGCTAACAGGTAGGGTCAAACACAATGATTTATTTTGCTAAACATTGAAAAGAATATTTTGTTGATGATATTAAATTTGAAAGGATGTTTTATCCACGAATGTAATGTTTAGTTTGTGAGGATGAAATGCAGCGTTTGAATCTAGTCACTGGCATACTTGATGAAGGTTGTTCCATTTCAAAGCCTCAAGAGGGGTGTTTATTAATGCAACCCTTCTTTTCACTAATCATCTCTGAAATGCATGCAGTTGTCTTTGACTCCACTTGGACATTGTCCTGCCTCCAATGTCGGGTATAGCAAACAGATACAGAAATTCCCCCATGGCCCTGCTGACAGGATGAACTGAACTGAGCTGAGCTGACCCTCCTCTAACGTTCCAAAATGGACTAGCCCCCCACAAGAAACTTCACCACCGTGGGAGGGGGGCAAAAATTTAGTGCTGTACACAATCTGTCTACTCAGTCCGAGACATTGACATTGGCATCCATCTAATACCAGTACAGTTCAAGGAAATCAGAAGTCAAACGTTGCAACTTGAGAACCGGGAACCGCAGACTCCTGGCCACGAGGACCCAGTGAAGATGAAGAACAAACAGCGACGCCCAAGAAGACCCTTATAAGGTCTTATAATAGTGCGAAAAGGACATAAACGGCAACAAAAAGTTCACAGCGTGTATAAAGATCGATCCAAGGCTTCTTATGTATAAATGAAGGTCAAGTCCTCTTGACCTGGGAGACTTATTCAACCTCAAACGCACAAACCGCTGCATCCTCCACGAGACGAGTTTCCAAAGATTCCTAGTCGCGCACGCGCAATGATTGCACACTCTCGTCCAAGCAGATGTTGTGTAATGCTCATGCACGTTGTTCTCCTCATGCGTAGGTTTTGTTCTTCATGAGACAAGCGACAGAAGAGTGATTTGAGAAACAATCTTTCATCCCCGTTACTTTAAGTCATTTCTGTTAGTTTTCAACAATGTAAGAGTGTAAATGGCGCAGAGAAAGTTAGTCTGGCCCATCATCCGTACATGTAGTTACCGCTGGCTCTCCCTATTCGCTTCAATAGAGAAAGTCGACCCGAGTTCAAAACATACGCATAGGGCCGTTAAAACGTTGCCATGACCCGAGCCCCCAGAGGTCAAGGTGGCTTTCCCTGGGGACTCTTGTCCATGTAGGACCCATATATAGCACTGCAAATGACTGCTGTACACACGAGCTACGTTTTACTGAACATGATTGGTGTGACCAAAACTCCTTGGTGTGACCGGTAACGGCCTGTACGTAGGGGCAGGTGTTGACAGGTCAAGTTGACAACAGGCGGCAATCACAAATATATGGATTTCTATCAAGATATCCACCATTATACGAAGAACCGCCTTGATCATACTGATGCTCATATCAGTTACATGCCTAGGTAAAGGGACCGATACCATGGAGTACATCATCAACA
Organism: Branchiostoma floridae x Branchiostoma japonicum; assembly: GCA_013266295.2. Classification (NCBI taxonomy): domain Eukaryota; kingdom Metazoa; phylum Chordata; class Leptocardii; order Amphioxiformes; family Branchiostomatidae; genus Branchiostoma; species Branchiostoma floridae x Branchiostoma japonicum. Next base: position 10,606,468 of record CM023824.1, read on the forward strand.
TGGACATCCTCCGTGCCTTCGCATTGTCTCTCTCTTCCGTTCGCAGGCCATGTCGAATTTTAGTTCTGAAAAGATGGCTATTTCAGCAGATCCTCTATCCAAAGCCTGGGAATTCGAAAGACGACCCACTGCTGATGAGACTCTACCATGAGATCTGACTCCCTGTCAAAGTACAAGTGAGCAACGTCATCGTGGACCTTGTGGGCGGAACGCCATTCTTTGTTACAACAACCCAGACAGCGAAGGCCACAACAGCCCCGCATGTGGCTTTAGACCCGCTGTGAAAATACTAGCACAATGCATGAATGCACTCCAATTGCTTCGAAATGTGCGAAATATTGTCTGCATTATCAAACAAAAGCAGCGAGTAGAAATGGCATGAGAATGGGAAAACAATCCCTTTTGAAACGTGTGTACAAAGCTACGACGGGGTGCCGTGCCCGAGTTACAGGAGTCCCACTGGCGGTGACGTCCGCGCTTTGTGTCGCCTGGTAGGACGGCTGCACCATGCGGACATGGAAAGGGTAGAGGAACATACATGTACGTGTGCTTAGCCACTCTCCAAGCAGAGGTTCATTGGGTAGATTGTGACCTTCTTTCTATGTACCGTTTTCTCTGACAGCCGACCAATCTTCGGTGGCCTATCGGTTAGTGTCACACATGTACCTTGCCACCGAAAGATCTGCTTGGAGATCATGCTTAGGAGTCTTTTTCTTGACGCACACCTGGAGCAGTGAAAGAAAAACGACCATCCAACACTTTTTTGTCAAATCGTCTGTATAGATGTCCTTGGCATTAGGCGACCATGAATGGGTTTGCATTCCCCACGCTTTGGTCATCCAATACAAGCCTCTACCAGGCTTCGGGAAGCGGCTGGAAAGAGTAGAAATTGGCCAAATAGACAGATAACACGTCAGGGGAGTTGGTCCACGAGAGGGTACAGTTTGCCGCGTCCTGTGACTCTCTCATGGACCAACTCCCATGACTTGTTATCTGTCTATTTTACTCTTTCCAGCCGCTTCCCGAAGCCTGGTAGAGGCTAATCCAATACCAGTAACTACCGTGCCACCTGTTAAACGTGAAATTGGTTTACTGTTGAAGAGATGTGTTTTGAAATAACGCGGATATATATTTCTTCGTTACGAAATTCAGTTACCATGGTTAGGGATGCTCTTACTCTATCGTCTGTTAATGATATTAATGGTTAACGTCGATTTTCACATGCTGACTCAAACTTTTACTTGCCGCTATTTTGGGTTGTTTGTGCCCAGATCGTCACAACCTATCACCTTCCGCGGTAACGTTCAAAGATACAGTGTTGTAAGAAATCGTTATCAAAGGCTCACTTAAAGCTACAAGCAAACTTCTGAAACAAGACTGTGTTGCTAACAGATACAGCATGTTTCTAATGACAAAAACACCCAAACAGCACGAGTGTTCATATCCCCGCGTCCGAACACTTAGCAACCATAATCTGTGTCGGATGAGACGGTATAACGTTGTATCAACAAGGGATATGCAAAGGTATTTCATTGTAACCAGTCTGGAGCCCCACCTGATACGGGAATCAAGTTGAAGCGAGACGTCAATACAGAGCAATTTGACAGGATTGGCCATAGGAGCGCCGTGGGATCCGTCAGCCGATCTATTTGAATGTCCTCCAAGCCCTGCAAACATGTAAACGTACTTAAGGCAAAATGGTGACCCTCCCCGTCTTCTCAAACTACTCAACAGATAAAGCCAGAGGTCTTAAGCTGCTTGTTTCCATTCTCTCACTAGTGGTTGAATTAGACTGTATAAATATTTGGTGCTTTTGGTGTAAACACAGCGGCTATTCGTTTCAATCTTTCTCCTGTTCGTTAGGCGGTGATGGAGAGACGCTGACGGGCTGTTGCGACGGTTGATTGTTTCAACGCGATTGCCCTATTGTCTGCCAAGACTGACAGCCTGGCGAACCACAACACGCCCGCGCATTGAAACGCTCCTGTCCCCCCGGTGTGTATGATTGCAGATCACTGGGAAAGGGACCCCCATGGACCGTCCCAGGTAACTCGAAGACGCCTTGCGATGTCAGGGGATACCGTCCCGGGCAGCTTGTCTTTCTTCTGCAGTTTTTCCCATGGGTCTACGCTGTTCCAGTCGCCTTTACAATTGCCACGAATAATAAGCACAGACGGACACCAAGTGATGAATGTTAGAAGGCTTCGTCTGAATCGAAAAAGATCAGACTCCCGGCTGTTCTACAGCTCATCTCTTGTAATGTGTGCTCGGGAACAATTCTAGTGCTGACCAACTGTTCCGCAAACCCGAGTAATATAACATTTTGTTATAAACAAACATTGATCTCTATTGTTTTTGTCATTTCATTGATACCTGACTACTTCACTCATAGAGCAGCCATTCGTTATATCACTTTGAGAAGCTAAGAGTTATCAAGGATTCGAAGACCTATGAACAGCAGTTGTTAACGTTCCTACAGTGTAACGTTTCGTTCGATTGATGTTGTGGTTTCTTTTCTTTCCGCCTCCATGTAACTTACCTGAAACTAGATCCCCCTTCCCCATCTCACGTCCTGTCTGTACCATTAAGGACGTTGTGGCGGAAAGCCAAAGGTCCCGACTTACATTCAATGCCATGTTTGTTTGTTGTCGAGTCGTCATACAAATCAAGTCAAGAGCAACACGTTTGTTCCGCATGGCTCGTTAGACCAAATTGCTCCACGTTGACCTCTTAGCGGGCGCAGTTTCGGGTTGTCGGTACCGTGTCGCTTCTCAAGCTTTCACTTAAGCATTCTGTGGTCGTCCGAGAAAATAAGTTGTGCTAAAATCAAGGCCTTGGCTTTTCTTATTAAACAGTGGAAGAAATAACGACACAGTTTGGCATTGAATCCTCTGACATTAATACTATAGGTCGGGTGGGTCGTTTATGTGGTCTACTTTCTCACTGCGACTTTCTACATTTCACGAAAACTATGGAATGTATCTACTATGTCGCAACCTTCCATGGCGCTTTCCTAATGAAGCGTGTACATGTCGACAAACCAGATAAGACGAGTCGACGAACTGGCGAAAAAATGCCAAACACGCCGCAACAACCGACCTGTCGTCTGTCGTCAAAACCTCGCGCACAAAGGGAACGGCCAACAAAAGTAACAGACTGGAAAAGTATAGCCGTGTCAGGCCAATGGCCCGGAACGAGGAGAAACGGAGAGACAGGCAATCCCGATGCGGTCGAGTGGACAAGCGATCGGATCACAGTACCCTTGCATTCCTGGCGTTGTGTGTACACGTGCAAAATTGTCCCAAAACACAAGCCAGTCTTCATGCTCAGATGACGTCAACGTATTGTAATGTTCCCATCTTTGCCCCACTGACAAACGGCCGAACAATAGCCTATAAAAAAAGGCTGTCAACGCCGTGTCGACTTTTTCTAACCGTAACGAAGACTACGGACTTCCTTCTTTTCCACTTTGGTCCATGCATTTCGTGAGAACTCACGATAGTCATTTATTTTTTCAGGAGCATTTGTAACCAATCGCCTAGAAAATTAGTGCAACATGGGTGAGGCTTCGGGAGAAATAGCTAAAATAATCGTGTGGAAATACAAAGCGTAAGTATCCAGGGTTGACGACAATGACCGTGATCATGCCAAAACGGTCTCCACGGTCATACTTTCTGTGAAATATAAGGAAAGCAAATTGATGGGTTTTTAATCAAGAAGGTCTGTCACAGATTACAGTTTCCGTTAGTATACCACATGACCAATTGTGACGTAAAAAGAAAATCTCATCACTATCCATACATCTTAACAACCTCTTAAGGATAAGCTACTTGTACACAAGCAAGACATCCCAACATTTGGGGAAGCGAAGATTAGTTGAACCCCATGCCATCATCTGTGGATGAAGACGGAATGTGCTGTAAGGCAGTGCCAGCACGAAAGGCTCAAGAATAAGACGAACAGGAAACGATCCGGAAATACAATGAATTTGGGCATAGTCCGACACTTGAAGGCCATGTGGCAAGGGCAATGTGTCAGTAACGCAGCTTTGGTGATGGAAGTCGGAATCCTGCGATGAAGAGTTACAACCAAGACTCCTCTGTACAGTGTTTCGACACACTACATAACGATGTATCCGTGTCGTTTGTTTGCATGTGGCCCCTTGACCTTTACGCACGGAGAGGTTCAAAGTCACTGCCTTCTTTCAACACCCATATCCTGCCAGGAAATTGTGTTATCGACTTCTTCCTTCCTCTCGATTAGAAAATTCTCAGCAGCTGTCACTTGGAAGAAATGGTGAAGAAAAACATATCAAAACCATGCTTGTAGCCAAACATTCCTGATCCCCTGCACGAGATCTGACAGGGGTTCTTGATTTGATCGACGCTTTTGACGGGGAAACTATTTGCGACAGCTTTGAGCTACTGAACAGCAAATGATGTGGATATAATCGTGTCTAAATGGTGTCCAGATGAAATCTTGCACGAGCTAGCCTGTAGAATCTGGGCCGTGTTATACAGGACGGATCCTGTTCCTTTGGCGCAGTGCAGTAGCGAGTAATACAAGATCCTCCCTCTAGCCTGAACAAGCTCAGACGTGATGCATCATCGGGTACGCCTCACTCCTACATATGGAGACATCAATGGAGGGAGGGACGGCTAGTTCTTACAACATCTTACTACCACCTGCCAACAAACTATAACAGTAATGTTAGAGTAGTAATTATGGTTAGAAAGTTTCTTGTAACTGCTGAAAGCCAATGATTTATATATATATCCAGTTAAGTGTCCGTATACATTTTCATAAATGATGTCCTATTCATACACCAGTGCATTGTGATGTGTTATTACTCAATTGGCCTAATTTCACCTGTGCGCCATGCAAATTGGTCGGTAATTCTTCAAGTCTACTGATAACTTCACTAAAACGCTAGGTTGCCTGCAGGTCTTTGAATAAACGATGACGTTTTGCTGTCGGTCTATTGTACTGCTGCATGCCATGTATATCCATCCATTTTTCCAATCCTACGGTCAACACCACCGACCAAACTTCAACTAACAATACCCAACGCGTGAAAGTAGTTCCAGAAAATTCAAATAGGACATAGCAAAACCAAGCAACAGTTTTCTGGAAGATCCAAGTTACTAACAATTGTTACGTCTTTGAGGTGAACTAAATTCCTCCGTCAAAACTTTGTTGTGTAGTCCTTGCATTGACACAACAAAGCAACATGGTGTGTACCTCTGCCGTGTGCCAAATAGCTTAAGCCCCCCTCCCACCCTTGGCGTAATTAAATTGCCAATGTTGCCTTAACCTTTGGCAAGTAATTCAACCCGATTCAACTTTATTTGCTTACCCAGCATGATGTATGTGGAAAGTTACAAACTTAGTGAATCATTGCAGATGATTATCGAAAAAAATCGAGGGGACCATGAGCCCATGTTGGTGCTACTACGTACATCATGGGTAAAACACGTGTCTGGATGTGGCAGAATAAGATTTGTACATAGTATATACGTATACTGGCCGCTGATTTGGCCTCAAAGTGATTGCAACTGTTGTTGACACATTTCGACTACGAGAGCTGGGATGATGCTTGATTAGCTATGGGAAGGTATCCAATTGGAACCAAAGGGGAGGGACAACATTTCAAACGTTAACATAGTAAATGTTTATCATGTGAGACCGTTAGTCTATACATTTACAAACGTCGCGGCCAACCACTTCTAAAGACAGGGTCTGTTGGTATTCAAACCGCCAATGCAAGCGCGCATGTATAAAGATGTTGATGTACATCGCCAAGTTGATCGAATGACCAGAACTATATTTGCACCCCTTGCTCCACACTCTGGTAACTTATATAACGTGCCGTATCGTCCATGTGACATGAGAGCAGTTTGAGGTACGTTTCACCGTCAGCCCCCTCTCTCTCTGCCGCTCTCTCGGCGGGGTCGTGCCCTGACACCGACGTATCTGCCATGTTTACCGGCGGAGCCCCGCACTTCGCCATACATGGAGGTGTCCGCGACTAAACATCACTGGTTCGTGGTGGAACCCGCTGTTCTCCAGTGTAAAGAAACAAGGTCTAAATGAGCATGTGCTGAAAGGATGTATAAACCCATAGACTGAGACAAGCCGGTATACTTTTTTGCTGCTACACTGTTTTGTGTGTTTTCTTGTGCAGACGGCTGTATTTTACAAAGATATTTCTGCCGATCGACATGACGCCCTTAAATAAAATGAACTACAGACGACTTAGTTAAGAGCGTGGAATGAGATAGACGCTGTCCTCTATCGTACGCTGAATGGGAGAATGTCTAGGAGGCGTCTGTCAGACTTCCCGACCATTTCGTCATACTTGACGGCTGTCATTCAAGCCGTGCTCTCGCCGTTTGACAGGCGACAGCGCGATTTACTCCCGAGCAAATGCTACTGTTTCAACAGAAAATAATAACATTTGCGGTTGGTAAGTAAACGTTGCCTGGAGGCGACAAAAGGCAGCTGATCCCGACCTGGGGAGAAGACCAGCTGGGTTAAATAGGACATGTACCCTGTGCCAGACTTTCTCACAGAAAAAACGAATTGTTGCACTGCAGGGCTACTTGTGGAACAAACACGACTAATTGCAAGCCTTACTGCGAAGTCTCGATCACACTCTACAGTACAGTACATGGTAGTAAGGGACTGCCGCTACCAATCACGACCTCGGCGTGGCTGCTGCGCCTTTTCGGGAGGGAGTGCGGAATGAAAACGTGGTTAATGATTGTTGACATAAGAATACTTACATCCAAGCCGACTAACCTCGCTACAATGTTCTGGCAAAAACATCGAGGCTGTCCTCAGAATTATTGGCGTCAAACCGGCAAAAGAGAGGTCTATCGGAACATTTGTTGTGGTTAGTGAGCAACCTGGACAACATTAAAAATTGTATACATGTTTGATAAAGAAATAGACGTGCTTACCTACGGCGCGACATGTACTCAGCAGCAGCGAAAACAAACATAGTTGGAAAGAAAAACAAACACAGTTCATGACGATGGGGTAGCGGTGCCTCAGCACTAGGGAACCCTCCTCTTTTTATGTGTTCTCCAGCGAAATCTGGCGTGCATGGTCTATGGTCTCACGTAAAGCCTGCAGTACTCGTGACTGCTGGCTTGGCTTTCTGCTCGCCTACTCCACTAGGCATGCGTGGAATCTGAAAATTTCACGCTCGGCCTGGTGCAAAAACACCTGCATTTCGTTTGAAAACCAGAGGTCTCGCACACAAAAGGTCAGCACAGGCGTTGTCTGATGAGTCGGCGGTGTGACGGGCTCGCCTGCTTCTGGGGCTTCCCTCTCGTTCCGACTGGTGGTGAGGGGATGGGCGAATCCCCCACCGAGGCCCGCGGCACTGCGCACCATTTTGTAATTACCAACGCCCCCTGGCAATCTCAGGCTGCCGGTGTCGGTGTGTGATTTCTTCCTAAGAGGTGGTTAAATGCTGAATAGCAGCAGATGAGCTGATAACTATCCCACCTGACACCATCTACAAACAATTTAAGTTACGCTTCAAGGTACATTAGTAAAGGGCGTGAAATCAAAAGTGCTGGACCCAAAAGTGTGGTCGTTTAGTTGCTACAAGGAAATCTCATACACCTGTAGCTTTTCTGCAACCACTTCCCTGTGCCACAAAACCGCTACTAGATACCGTAAAAACCATAAATGTCCTTTCGACTAACGAGCTACGAGAGTTACGTTTTCTGAGTTTATACTGGTGATAAAACGACCTTGTTCAAAGCAACGTTTTCCTTCAGTGTGTTTTGATAGATGATGGTTAGCACATCATTTCTATTTGATACCAGGAAAAGCTGATACTTGCCATTTCATTTCAATCGACATATTTTTATTTAGCGCCGCACATGTACAGGGTCGAAAACTTGGATGAACATCAAAACTACTTGCAATTTGGATGTACGTTTTCCAAACAAGCACCCTAAAAACCATCAAACACATTGAACATGAACTGCCAAGTGATCAAGTCGTTGTGATTGAGCTCAACTGTAGCTTACTTTATTTGGCACGGGTTCTTCTTGGCGTAACGGATTGCTGAGTTGGTTATTGAGAAAGCCTTCGGCATGTTGACGATTCCAAAGTTCCCCTGCTTATCCCTTTTTATTAGTTAAAAGAAAGTATGCGAACTGTTTCTTTTCTTCTGCACGCCACTACCTAATCTGGTAGTACAGTCCACTTTTTTTTAAAAACCCCATCCCACCATTTGGACACCCTATAGCTATGTGTGCTGCTACAGACACCGATATCGAAAGAGGTCAGGTGGTCGTTAACAACTCTAAAAACAATACAAACGCTTTATGAGTGAAACAGTGACTGTGGTAACATTGAAATTTCCCTCCAGGGCTCTATCGTTTGAGCCTTGTAAAAAAAAAGTAGGTCACTTATTATTCGCAGTTAAATGGGTCAGTTGAGAATACGGTTAAAACTAATTTTACTTTTATCAGTTTTGATGATAACCCTAATGATACACTTGTCTTGCAAAGATAGAGACTCTCTCTAAATTAAATAGATGTCCTTTCAAAAAGCTTGAACATCAAATCAAAGTATCGTTGAAAGTTTGTTAACTAGTTCAACTTTGCTACCATCTTTGTGTTTTCGAAGTTTCTGGAACCGTCATCTTCTCCATTGTCTTCGTCAGCAAGGTAAGTAGGTTCTCTTCTACTGCTCCGCATAATCTGGAGAATTGTAGAACTCTCTCTTTACGATGAGCTGCCAGCGTGCTTGACACGGCACGGCAAGTCTTGGCGCTGCCGTCACTGATTTCGTCCTCTCATCCTGTCCCATTATCTTCAAATGTAGATCCTTTAAAAATTTTATCCCTTTAAACGGGGTTCACAGGCTGTCAAACAGGTGATTCCAACTAATGGCCTCGTTGGCGGAGCATTTTGATGATTAAGCTTCAAAACACAGATTGTCTTGATAACGAAGTTCAACTTGTACATTTGTGAATCATTAAGGGCTTCAGCAGACCGGCACTGGCTGTTCCCACGGACGGGCTTTGATGTTTTGTATCTCTGTGTCGGATAACATTCAACAGCCTTCTTACCCGCGGTGACAACAAGCTGCTATCGGTTAAAATTATTGTAATAAAGTCAGTTGTAATGATCTTGTAGGGGACAGCCATTCGTCCTCTGGGGATGATGAAAGCGAACTTAAAAATGTCCCGTGTTGCCCACTTTTCTCTGGAACACTGAGAGGGTAAACGCTGGTCCACTGTAATAACGAAACCTTTACACATGCTTTAAGGTATGCTTAAATATCGGATTTCATGCAGTGAAGCTTGTAGCCCACGACTGTCCATCCCTCAAACAGGGTGAGCAAGGACCAAAACAATACAATCAACGTCTATTGCTACAAGCACAGATATGGTATCTGCACAAACACGTATGAAAGTTGCCTGATGAACAGGTAGTGTCTTAGATTCTCGCAAAGACAAAGAATAATCTTATCCATCTCCATTGCGTAGTCTTGTACATATTGCATGGTGCAGTTAACTTATGTTTAACTTAGCGACAACCAAAGTGAAACACAAGACTCCATCTAGTCCATCTTACCAAGTCACAACGTTTAACCATTATAGACTAATTACAGCCGTAAAACACAACCACTTTATAGCCACCGAGTAACTACAAAGCAACACTGTACAGCATAGAAATTTGGGTCAGTTTACAAAAGACCAGTCAACAGTGGATTTGTAGACCGGCAAATCAGCATCGAGGACACAGGCGTAAGTTGTAACACACTCAGCCAGTATTCCCGAATATTGGACACAGCCTTGTGATAAAAGAAAGTGCCTGAGGCTGATCAAAAGTCCATGAGCTTACTGGATGATCTGACTGTTCGATTGTAAAACTATCAAGCTACACGTGAACATTAGTGTTCTACGGCATCTCTTGAAACGGAATTGCAACATGTAGAGGCAGCATTGCACACGTAGCGTATTCTTTATTCTTTTCATACTGCGTCTGTATATTCCCGCCAATGTTGTTATCATATGTCTGTAACATAAACACCTTTCATGCTGGTGTATCTTCTTGTCAAGCAGAGTCATGATGGGCGGCAGTCTTGATAATGGGACCATATAAACGTTGAGCGTTTCTCCACTATTTCTTGGATATTGAGTAGGAAGTGTCTTGTCATTGGACACATTTTAACGCGTACTTGCCAGGAGAGAGAGGCAGTAAACGATGTTGGTGTGGTACCCAGGTTCCCCATAACGCAGCTTTCTCTCACATTTGCTGGCAACGAACGAAGTGGGAAGCTTAGTATTTCAAAGACAAAAGCAACTTTTACACAAAACATACGCTACAAACAAACGGAAATTGACCCTCGGCAACTGTATACGTACACTGATCACTTAAGTTTACAGCAAGTTATGACGAAGTCCTGAGGTTGAAACCGTTTGTTGTGGAGAGGAAATTCGCTGTTCGCACCAGAATCACGGCTATCCGGTACAGATGTCGGGCGTGGGTCCTACAGCTTCCTCTGACTCTGTACCTATTACTAGACAAACCGTGGAAAGTGTGCGGATGTGGACGTGGTTTGTTTTCTCAGCGGTTGCAGATGAGTGTTTCGGGACAAGCCAAAAAGGTTTCCCATATCCGTTTGTTAATTAAAGACAAATTAAGACATGTAACCTCGCACGCTACAGTTTGTGCCTTATTGTTATAATTGTAAGCGGTCATCGTGGACTCATGATGTGTAAAATTGCAAAAATATAATTGCTAAAGAATGTATGCTTGATCCCAGCAGAAACTGCCACTAGAAGGATTATTCAATTAGTTCCGACTCATGTTATTTAAATGTGCTTGCTTTCTGCTTGACAGATATGTCTGTTACGACATTAGTACTTGTCTGCGTGGCTTTTCGGATCGCTCTGTTGTACTGCGGTAACGTTCTGGGTCATGTTACACGGGAAGTTTTTCCCACGCACCTTTTTTTACGTGACGCGGTATTAAAAGACCGCCACAGTCGGTCGACGCGAGATTTATACACCAAGGGCAAGTGATTCATCTGTGCACGCATTCCTGCGGATGGAAGCCAGCCCTTCGATGTTGCCACGTTCTCCACTTGCACTCCAGATGATGCCAGGCCCTCTTGTCTCCATCAAAGATGTCATTGGAGTGTGTCGGCTCTCTGTACACCATGTCGCCATCCCACTTTTAAAACCGACTTTTTAAAAATGGTTTGCAAGTTTTCGAGCAACCAGTGCCTCAAAGTGCTGACAATACTTCAATCGTAATAAATGAGAATGAACTGTCGATCAGCTGGGTTCCAGTCACTCTGGCGTGCCGCTATTTTCCACATCAGCCCGTCTGTACATTACCCAGTCGCGGCCCGATGACTGCCCACAACTTACGGTATGTAAACAAGCCAGCTTCTAGCCGCGGAACTGTTTATTTAAAGTTACAAGATACGCACATTGCGACACCCCGCTGATGACAGAAGCAATAAACAGCCGGATCATAATTGATCAGAGTCAATAAACGAAGTGCCAAACTCCCAAACAAATATGCGACAGCGGTCCCTAATGAAATTAAAAGCTGCTCAAAGCAGTCAATTGGACAATTTACCAGTCAATTGGGATTATCTGGGCCCCACTTCCCGCGGAGATGGAGTGAGGAGATAAGCTAATAGAAGAAATCGTCACCTCTTGGGAAGGGCTGAGGGCAACTGTAATCAGCAAGTCAAGTGTCTTGGTGACACGCCACAGCGGGACAGCTGGGCCTCAACAACCTGAGAACGGCAACAACGCCACGCTAATGGCGGCTTGACGTCATGGAAACTTTCGTCGCAGATTGGGTCTGTCCGGAGTCGTGCAATGAAAGGCTCTATCAAGGAAGGATTGAAAAGTGGGGAGTACAGTACACGGTCTGCTGTGGGGATTGGATGAAATGCATTTCACCACCTGCTAAACGTCAGGAAATGGCCGTGAGGATGGTCCGTACTTTCCTAACCTGCGTACGTCTGAGAGGGGCGTGACGTAACGGCACAGCGGTGTGTCTACATCAGAAAGCATCTCTTTAGCGCCTCACAACTTGCAGGTGGATGATAGCCTAGAGTCCAGCCGTGTCGTAGGGGAGCGGACTAAAGCTAACAAGGATGGACTCCAGGCTAGGTGGATAAAGCATCACTGACATCATCAACAGTAAAAACTTGTCATCTCCGAGCGAACACCTAGGTACCTCCACTACATTATCTATTGCACAAGGAGTGTACAACTCAGGCCGTTTCTGGTACCCCTCTAAACGTTTAGACTACCTAACCAAACTTTGTAATAGTCGAGTCAACCATAGTGGGAACACATGATAAGATAACTATCTCGACAAATCTTTGCGTGTCAGAAAATGATGCTAGTCGTAGCTAACTCTGGCACCCTGTTGAAAGATCACGATCACCAGATCGCACTAACAGGAACATTTTCTTCTTGAAGCATAAAGCTAGGTCATGGGAAATCCGCACACAAAAGTGTCGTAAGACCATTGGCGTTTAGAGACTCATTAGCATTGATATCTCATTACAAACTATGATTTTAACCATCTGTAACCGAGGTGTTATTCCGGTTCTTTATGTGTGGATGCTGCACGGGGAACTAACTACAGGGCTAGCAAGAACACACGCAGGACACAGGCATTGCCGATACACACGCACGGGAGTCGTGGGGCTGGGACAGTCTTTCTCTGCAACCTTCTCTCGAGCTCTCTCTGTCTCAGACTGATCTCCCAATCCACATATCCCCTAGCTTTTATTGTCAAATCACAGACAAAGCCACAGTTTGCAAGTCAGACAGTCGTCTGGCAAGAGGAACAATACCACATTTAACACCTATATGACAAGACTTTGATGTAGCAAGGGATCAAAGTATGGAATTAGCATGACCAGATTATCATACTGGCAACGACAAGGAAGTGTAAATTACAACAAAGGCGGCCTCCTGCACAACACCCAAAAGTGCCATTTTAACACCCTTACACGCACCCCTAGTTTAATGCGAGCCGTCCCGGCGAGCGTACAATGTTTTTTTTTTTTATAAAACAGCAAATATAACTACAGCAAATATACATTTTGCACATAGGACTACATAATAAAACAGGATACAAGCAAATTATACACATGATACACTACACATAGGAATGGAGGATATTGTTTCATAGAATAGATAACAGATCAAATTAATCAAGTTTAATAGTACGTGAATTTTTAAAGAGTTTGTGGATCGGTCTTATATATAACTAGTTACTCCTGAATCTCAAAAAATCACGTCCTCAACACATCATTAACTACACATCACGACCCCTTCCTTCATGGACACGGGCGTCGTCGTCACGTCACACGGCCTGTCAGCGCCGCTCGCAGGTCCTCTTGGCTCCACTGCGGACGTCCTCAACACATCACAACACATCACCTCGTCTCTACGTCACAGGTCCCCGCGTCGCGTTGTCCCTTCCCCTTCCCTTTGTTGCCACCCACGGCCGGCCGCCCCACGTCTCCTGCTGGTCAGCCCCGATCACCGTCTTCCTGGAGAAGTTCCCTCGGCGCGTCGGTCCACTGTTTCAGGTATCCCGATTAGGATCTGACTGGTTTGGCCCACGTCCTTGTTGTGTGGGGTGCAGGGATCAGCCATGGAAAAAGGTCAACACACACACGCACAAACAACCGACCGTCCACCTTTATCTATAAAAACTCAGCAACTAAAACCATAACAAATATGATTGAAAACTCTCCCTGAAACCAAACTAACGAATACTAAATATTCTCCAAACAAAACTCTGCAAACTAGGCTGACACAAGTCTTCCAAACCAGGCCCGCTCAAATATCCATTCCACCCTAGGAGCACGTGGAACGTTTCCCAGCTCAAACCACGGCAGTCTGAATAGAGCTCCTCGCAGCCTATTCTACTTGATCCCACGAAAAACTTAAATCATCCTCTAAAAGTCAACACTCTCAAGGTGATGAATAATTTTGAGTCAACAGCCAAATACAACAAAGAAAGACAACAAATTTGGACACAATGCTCACATGAATATTCAACCGGCCAAACTGCCAACCTTTTGAAATGTAAAACCCTGATCACAATTTGCTTCAAACTTTGGCACAACCCTTAGAAGTCCAAAACAAGATAAAGATAAAGAATACTAAGATGAACTTACGGACAAACAACAACGAACAACCACACAACCAGACTTCCAAACCCGGGAGACACAATATCCTGAAGGACCGAGAAGCCCAACCCCCGAAGTCTGGGTTTCCACAGAGATCATGCACCCATAAATTTTCTCCCTACCTCGGACATACTAAGAATCCTAATAACAACATCAAATCTAACAACCTCAACTAACCCTAACACATCAAAACTAAACTTTGGACGGTCTGACATTGTGCGCATGAAATTCTTACACCCACCGCATCACTGACACACTCTTTGGACCGACTCTTCTTCAGTCCGGCTGGCCGCCTGGGTCTTCTCCAGGTCACGGCCCCGACGCCTCGTGGTCTTGGCTCTCCCGGCCCTACAGTCCTCACACTCCGCACGTCCATCATCAAACTCCCGCCCCTCCGGTGCGGCTCTCAAGTTTCCCTCTTGCAGCGTCCACCTGCACGTCCACCTGCACGTCCATCTGCACAGTCCGCCTGCCGAGGTCCGCTTGTCCCTGGTGTTGGTCCTGCCCTCCCGTGCGCGTCTCCGGCCCTCGTCAGGTCCTGGCGTGGCTCTGCCCTGCAGCGTCCCCCTAGATGTTGGTTGAAACAGCATCCCATCCTCGTCGCCAAATGTAACCGAGGTGTTATTCCGGTTCTTTATGTGTGGATGCTGCACGGGGAACTAACTACAGGGCTAGCAAGAACACACGCAGGACACAGGCATTGCCGATACACACGCACGGGAGTCGTGGGGCTGGGACAGTCTTTCTCTGCAACCTTCTCTCGAGCTCTCTCTGTCTCAGACTGATCTCCCAATCCACATATCCCCTAGCTTTTATTGTCAAATCACAGACAAAGCCACAGTTTGCAAGTCAGACAGTCGTCTGGCAAGAGGAACAATACCACATTTAACACCTATATGACAAGACTTTGATGTAGCAAGGGATCAAAGTATGGAATTAGCATGACCAGATTATCATACTGGCAACGACAAGGAAGTGTAAATTACAACAAAGGCGGCCTCCTGCACAACACCGGGCCTGGTTTGGAAGACTTGTGTCAGCCTAGTTTGCAGAGTTTTGTTTGGAGAATATTTAGTATTCGTTAGTTTGGTTTCAGGGAGAGTTTTCAATCATATTTGTTATGGTTTTAGTTGCTGAGTTTTTATAGATAAAGGTGGACGGTCGGTTGTTTGTGCGTGTGTGTGTTGACCTTTTTCCATGGCTGATCCCTGCACCCCACACAACAAGGACGTGGGCCAAACCAGTCAGATCCTAATCGGGATACCTGAAACAGTGGACCGACGCGCCGAGGGAACTTCTCCAGGAAGACGGTGATCGGGGCTGACCAGCAGGAGACGTGGGGCGGCCGTCCGTGGGTGGCAACAAAGGGAAGGGGAAGGGACAACGCGACGCGGGGACCTGTGACGTAGAGACGAGGTGATGTGTTGTGATGTGTTGAGGACGTCCGCAGTGGAGCCAAGAGGACCTGCGAGCGGCGCTGACAGGCCGTGTGACGTGACGACGACGCCCGTGTCCATGAAGGAAGGGGTCGTGATGTGTAGTTAATGATGTGTTGAGGACGTGATTTTTTGAGATTCAGGAGTAACTAGTTATATATAAGACCGATCCACAAACTCTTTAAAAATTCACGTACTATTAAACTTGATTAATTTGATCTGTTATCTATTCTATGAAACAATATCCTCCATTCCTATGTGTAGTGTATCATGTGTATAATTTGCTTGTATCCTGTTTTATTATGTAGTCCTATGTGCAAAATGTATATTTGCTGTAGTTATATTTGCTGTTTTATAAAAAAAAAAAACATTGTACGCTCGCCGGGACGGCTCGCATTAAACTAGGGGTGCGTGTAAGGGTGTTAAAATGGCACTTTTGGGTGTTGTGCAGGAGGCCGCCTTTGTTGTAATTTACACTTCCTTGTCGTTGCCAGTATGATAATCTGGTCATGCTAATTCCATACTTTGATCCCTTGCTACATCAAAGTCTTGTCATATAGGTGTTAAATGTGGTATTGTTCCTCTTGCCAGACGACTGTCTGACTTGCAAACTGTGGCTTTGTCTGTGATTTGACAATAAAAGCTAGGGGATATGTGGATTGGGAGATCAGTCTGAGACAGAGAGAGCTCGAGAGAAGGTTGCAGAGAAAGACTGTCCCAGCCCCACGACTCCCGTGCGTGTGTATCGGCAATGCCTGTGTCCTGCGTGTGTTCTTGCTAGCCCTGTAGTTAGTTCCCCGTGCAGCATCCACACATAAAGAACCGGAATAACACCTCGGTTACATTTGGCGACCGAGGTGTTATTCCGGTTCTTTATGTGTGGATGCTGCACGGGGAACTAACTACAGGGCTAGCAAGAACACACGCAGGACACAGGCATTGCCGATACACACGCACGGGAGTCGTGGGGCTGGGACAGTCTTTCTCTGCAACCTTCTCTCGAGCTCTCTCTGTCTCAGACTGATCTCCCAATCCACATATCCCCTAGCTTTTATTGTCAAATCACAGACAAAGCCACAGTTTGCAAGTCAGACAGTCGTCTGGCAAGAGGAACAATACCACATTTAACACCTATATGACAAGACTTTGATGTAGCAAGGGATCAAAGTATGGAATTAGCATGACCAGATTATCATACTGGCAACGACAAGGAAGTGTAAATTACAACAAAGGCGGCCTCCTGCACAACACCCAAAAGTGCCATTTTAACACCCTTACACATCTTTTCCGAGTAGAATTCTGAGCTCCATCTTTCTCGGTAATCCACATGTGAAAGGTCATTGACGTGAGAACGGTGAACGGAAGCCCGGTATTAACCCACCTGCTGTTGCCCTGGACAACAACATCTCTTCAAACTAATTATTCTGAATGAAGTCAATATGTCGGGACTTCAAAGGTACAGAAACAGCTCCTACGAAAGCGGACACATCCAGGGGACGGACAGACGATTGTAAACAATACCCCAGTTGGCTTGAGCTTGTGTCAAAATTCCGTCAAACAAACGATGTGAGCGACCTGGGTCATCATCAGAAGGCATTTTCGCGGTAACACAATTCCGTGCAGCTCACAAACAAGTGATACGGAAAAGCCCGAAATCCTTCTGTTGTTAACTAGGCCCATGCTTGGGCGTGCACGGGGATTACCGAAACTGACGAGTCGGCTTATTTGGACGAAAATTAGATTTAGGCGGCCACAAAATATCAAAGGCAGCAAATATTTTTTTCCCAAGGCAACGCGACCTTGTCGACTGTGCACCTGACGCTTTTGTATCCTGTCAGAAATAACTTTAAAAGGGAATCGTGCACTGGACAGGCAAGGTACCAGATGTAACATTGGTATTGATCAATGTCTGTTGAATGAGCTTAATGAGAGGGGGAAACGTTTTTGATTGACCTTCATCTGTCACTATGTGTAGAAGCACGTTTTCCTGGTAAAACGGTTCTTTTCTGT
The DNA here is from genome assembly GCA_013266295.2 of Branchiostoma floridae x Branchiostoma japonicum. NCBI lineage: Eukaryota > Metazoa > Chordata > Leptocardii > Amphioxiformes > Branchiostomatidae > Branchiostoma > Branchiostoma floridae x Branchiostoma japonicum. The sequence continues at coordinate 10,624,128 of CM023824.1, forward strand.
TTGTGCATCACGGTCTGAACGTATCACATCTCTCACACGCCCTAATCCTCGGAAAGGAATCACAGAAGCCGCCCCTCTCAGCGTCTTTTCTGTGTTATTGTTTCCAATGTTGAATGTTTCGCGATGCATCCCCACACGTGCCCAAGGCAAACACATGCCGACACCGTTGTCCTCTGAGCTGTAACCGCAAACAAGCGCAACGGGGCAGACCGGAGTGCACGGCTTAGTGTTACACCTGCGGGGCGGAGTGCAGCCAAACAGGTATGCAACTGGTCAGCCGGAAACAAAACGCAAAACATTGATACGGGCGACTGGGACAGCTGTTTTAATCCTAACATACCAAACATAGCTACTTCTAATGTGTTGCTGTTTATATATCAGCACAAGTGATATCAGTATTGTGATTGAAATACAGCGCGGTGCTAGTGTGTAAAACAAATTCCCACCTTTTGCTTTCAGGAGGATGACGGACGCCTTGCACAGACCGGATCCGGAACGGAACGTCCCCGACGGCACGCGGTTGAATCCGGCATAGATGTAATAGTCGACCTCCCCGTACATGGGTCTCTGTCCGCTCAGTGTGTACAGGAACTGGCTGTTGATATAACCTTTCTTCTTGGAGCCGATCCTGTTCCACTCCAGCCTCTCATCGCTGATCTCCAGACTCAGCCGGGAGTTTCTGTCTATGATGTCATCTTCAATCCGAATCAACAAGTCCCCATCAATAGTGGCGTCCATGTAGCCCGGGAGGTTGTTACTGTACACGCGCATTTGCCTGGAGGGTAGAGTGGACATTTGGGTCATGTGAAGTTTTTTTAGCAAGAGAGTAGGACCTTACGAAAGCCGCTGTACTTTTCTTGTGTCAATAAAGATTTTCTTTTTTTTAAACACCCTGATATCACAGGCTATATGCGTGAATAATGATGACGTTGACAGTCCATTTACTTATAGGATATTGTGGGCATTCCAACAATGCGTGGTTATAAAGCAAGTGAGAAGAAGGAGCTTTACTTGGGAAGTGCAGCCGTACAAAAGAATGTGTACAGGTGTTCCCGGCATCATCATGGCTAGACCGCCAGGTGGCGCACAACGTTCTCCCAGAAATTTCGGGTACCAACTTCCCTCCTCCAATTACACAATGGTTTATATAGTATATTATGAATATGTAACAAGTCCTCTCTTTATATTTTCTCATTTTAACTTTTTCTAAGATATCCCCCGAATAGCTGATTAACGAATACAAGGAGAACAAGGAGCCTCGTCAGGAATGGTTGCCATGGTAACAAACCCACTTGTTGAAGATCTGTGTCTCCGCCATGTTGGATGTGAGTCCCGGGTCTCCCCCGTACCCGTCCGCGGCGGGGGAGTCCGACACGTCGAAGGTCCAGAGCCGGGGCTGGTCGTTGTACTGCAGGACGAAGCGCGCCGACTTGTACGGGCCCGAGAAGTCCACCCTGACCACGGCCTGGCTGTCGCAGCCCGCCCGGCTGCCGTAACTCGGGCCGGTCAGCACGGTGATGTAGTCACTCCAGCCGTACACTTGCCCCTCTCGCAGGTCCAGCTCTATAGACTCACTCTCGTCTCTCTGTGCCACGGCCGCATGGTCAACCGTCACTGCAACAACACATGGACAAACACTATACTGATGCTCTATTACACTATACTACTATACTCACGACTGCAGATGCAGAATACAGTGGATGATGATGACTATACTCACGCAACATCAATATTGTATATAGTATATAGTATGTGGATGTCGAAAATAGATCTACCGTCGCTTGATGAAAAAATTGCTTGATCTACAAGCCTATTTATTACAATACCTCCAGTTTGCGTAATGGTAATTAACAAGTTTGTCCGTTAATGTGTTCATGCAACAAGAAAGATGAAGAAACACATCGATGCGGGAAAAGAACCTCCCCAGTGTCCAAGTTGGAACTCAACATGTTGATTTATCCCTATACCTGTATCATGTATGTATGTTCATTTGTATCTACTTGTTTGTAAGTATAGTTGTAAAAGACTATACTTACTTACTTATAGTCACTGTACTTTTGTTGGTTCAATAAAGATTTTATAATGTTTTCCATCGACATTCCCCTGCCGAAACCAACCACCCCCCTCCCCACTCAAACTTGGCCCGCTGTTCTGATGGGGCTGGCGGGTTTATGGTCACGCATGCCGGGGTAGGAAAATGCGTCCCTTTTCTGTGAGTACTGAAAGGTCTGGGCGGCTGATGACAGGGTCGCTCACTAACTCAGGAAGCGGCGATGACCCAGGCTTCAGCAATGGCAACCTGGTGATGAAAATTTGGCTTTTAGAGGGAGCAATTCTGTTTCCGAGACGGACAAACGGACCGTGTCATGGGTATGACAGAGATTGGCCAGAGAAAGAAATGCGGGCGTAAAAGCCTCTATTACAAACAGGACGGCGGAGCTTTGCTACGCCCACTTCTACTTCCAGTTTTAACATTTCGACAGGAAACGGACAGAAACTAAAAAATTCATCTCTACACATACAGCGAGAGACTAGACGCGGTGAAATCTGTTGTGTTGTATCAGTTGATGATACCAACTCACTAACGACAACTCTGCCTGAGGTTAGAAGGGCTACGGCACAGTAAAATACACATGCCTAGAAGCAAGCCACTGACGGGTCATCAATAATCATAATTGATTGAATATGACTGATTTCATTGGGTGCTTCCTTACAAAGACAATCATTAAGAGCCATTTTTTTTCGTTGTCTGGAATGATGATGATGATGATGTATGCTTTAAAATTTTCATCCCGTCCTCGCTCTTGCAGCGCCCTCAGGCGACAGACTTGTACACGCCATACACCTTGTGCTGTCAACTCTAACTCACTCACGGCCACAAGTCAACAAGCACTCAATTAGTGTAACTTCGAACAAAACTCTCAAGGAAGGAGCTGTATATTTATGTATTAAGAACATAACGTTTTTATCAACTGTATCTGGCTTGCCCCTTCCCCCTTTTAGAAAAGCGTCATCCTCCTTTTGCAGGGAAATTGGGCAGTGGCGCAGAAGATGAGTGCGTTTGTTATCATGTCACTGGGATGTCACAAGGTCAGGCATGTTTGTTTAAGCACTCATTTTGCCTAGAGCGGCCAACATGGGTCGCACAGGCGTGCACATATGAACTGTGCCTTACTTTCTACTAGTCACTGAGGCGCCTCAGGGTCGGTTACCACATCGTCTTCGCTGCGATCTGCTTATATCATTTACGTGTGTGTGAGTGTGTTTCTGTGTGTGTGTGTGTGTGTGTGTGTGTGTGTGTGTGTGTGTGTGTGTGTGTGTGTGTCTGTGTCTGTCTCTGTCTCTGTCTCTCTCTCTGTGTGCACGTGTGTGTGTGTTTATAACATGCCAATGTTTGATAAAGTTACAGTTAATTCATCTGGAATTCCTTGGCCTTCTGTTAAATAACAGATTAGTCAAAATGTACTGTGATAGGTACCGATGCCAACAAACACACGCGACACAGGGTTGAAAAAACACTATTACAAGAGACAGGCAATGTTACTGAAAGCAGCACGAACACGTTTTCCCCCGGTCGTTAAACGGCTCTGATAAAAACAAAAGAAGTGATTATCGACCAAGTGTGTCAACACAATTACCACAGGAGACTTGTTGACGGCGGAACAAAAGACTTGTCTGGTGTTAATTTTTCACCAGTAACCTTTTGTGTGACACAATCCAATTGCCAATCGAATTGATCGTGATTGTTGTATGGGGACAACTCCGTACACTTACCACAGAAACACGGAAGGAGAAGAACAAACATGCCAGTCTATGGGGAACAAGGGATTCAACGTTTATCTACGACAAACGAATTTGTGTTCTGATTTTCAGTAAAAACAAAATAGATCCATTTCGTTTGACAGCAGAGGGAAGAGGCACACCTTAGTGTTTTATACTCGTCAGTTACTGGGTAAACCCTGAACCCCCCTCCCCCAAGGTAGCAATGAGTTTACCCTGATAATAGTCAAACAAATAAAAAAGGGCGGACCGTGCCACGCTGAGTGTTGGAGAGTCAACTTTTCTCTACTGTCACATGCGGACAATTATTACCCAATTTACGGGTTGGTGAATCAGCTGGAGGACTACCAGGGATTCAACCTCCCGGCTGGAGCGAGGCCGCCCCCCGCTGCCCGGGACTCAGCGCCCCACTGGTCGCCAAGTACTTGAATAACAAGGCCAAACGCCGCGATTGAACTCAAATAACGTGGGTCAACAAACCCTACAGTTGCCGTCTGCCTGCGAGAATTGAGAGGACGTGCCAAGTTCAACAACCTCCTACTAAACTTAAACTTAGGTTTTTTTTCCTGCTCCAAGAGGCGCCAAGAACAAAGGTATATCCAGAGGAAGTAACTACCATTCGGAGGCGATGTGACTTGTGGGCCATGGTAACTGTTTCTCCATTATCACAGCGTGTGTACTAACATGGCTGGTAAGTCACGCCATGCCATGGTTAACTAAGAACAACAGTCCCACCAATTCATGACTGACACTCCAGCAATACGCCATTTCGTCGGGACATTGGGAAGGTCAGCCATTGTGCTGCTCTGTCCAGAAAAATGGATTCATTTGTAGCGTTAGCTATACGTCAATAACACAAGGAATGCGTGAAAATAACTAAAAACAAGTCTTGTTCCTTGTTCCACGATCATGAATGACGCACATGGTTACGTACATGTACTATGGTCTCCCTACTTGACCCTGGGATGAGACATATCACCTGCGAACCCCAATACCAATCTAAGTGTTTGGTTCGCCGTTCTTTAAACATAACACTGAGCCAGTTACCTCGCTCGCAACCTTATCTACTGCTGCCCATCGTATAAACATGTTTCCCGTTTCTTTGGTTAGGCCATGCTGAATCACTCTGGGCACGAGAGGGTGCCGAGAGGGCGCTCTTACCTCCGACAACGACCAGAAGAAGTCCAAGAATTGTCATGTCCGCCATAGTCTACAACCAAGCAGGGTCACTGGGAGTTCTGGATCGGGAGTACTGTCCTTGCGATGACGACAACAATCTAGGCTAGCCCTGCTGCCCTCCGGCCATCCGCTCTCCCCTCGAGGTGTTCCCCTCCGGCCGTTTATTTACAAATAAATTAACGATGATTTCTTGCCCCTCGTGTTCTCGGTAAGGGGTTGTGTTCTCGCGGGAAGACCGAGGTTTTGTGGCAACGTCTCGGGTTCTAGCGATAAAAAGTGGCCGGGGCGCGGCAAGAGGAACGCCGACACTACGCTCCACGTGAAGCGGTCAAAAGCTTTGCAATCAGTGCGCACAAAAAGCGATAAGGTAAATTGAGAAAACACAATAGTTGCCTTTTAGATAAAGATGGCAGGGAGTTGTGCCTATGAAACCTGGACATGGTTGACGCTTTGTCCTCCTGAAGCGTAAAGCCCGGTCCCTTTGAAACATGTCCCCGCGCCCCACTGGCCGTTCCTGCGGTTTGTTTGGTCCCTGACAGTCATTTAGGTTGGAGACTTCAAAACCCGAAACGCTCGTTAGTGTCAATGGAGACTGACAAAACAATGCACGCAATACTGAGAAATGACGGGAGGCACTTCAGAGGCAAAGTTCTATTACATATTTTTCACCTCAACTCTAGCGACGTTTCCTCCTGTGTTCTTAGTCGCTGTACTCCATAGATAAATCATTGAAATGCGATGATGTTAGTTTTATACCGTTTACGATTCTCTACCAATTTAACGTCACGCTAAGTCATGCAACATCTTTCCTGTTCGCACGACCCACAGTAAATAAAGCGCAGGTATTCCTGTAGAGGCACACTGTATACGTACATACTATAGCCAATAGTTAGGACATAACAGGTATTTAGCGGTGTTATCGCACCTGTACTCTGTTTAAATGTACTACAGTTTATATCAGCATATTCACCCCTACCAGCGTCTGGTGCTATTCTAGTATGAAAAAAAAGACCGATTTACACAGGCAAACTCATAGTGTTATCGCAGTCACGTGACTGTGACGTAATGTAGCCTCCGCCATGATGGTGGGTTAAAGACACGTACATGTGACGTCATCTTTTTCAACTACTTCATCATACTTTTTTCTTCCTGCTTACTTAAGACAATGCATTTCTTAGAACTATTTTGAAAAGAGCCGAACGCCAGAAAAACCATTGTGTATCTAGAATGACCGGTCGCCATCTTGGATCCCTGCAAAGCGACGTCGTTAGAGAATATTCCTGCGCAGTTTACTTGGGGAATAATCAAAATAATTAATGTTTGAGCAAACTATGCAAATATGCATGTGGTTTTTCGTATAGACATGTCATATAGTAATGAAATTGCAAATCATAACTTAGATTATTGTTGATAATTTTATGCATGACACTAAAGACTACTAATATGTTCGCTTATTTTGTACTTGCTTGAAGAATATCATCTTCCATGAGGATGAACTAACTGTGCTGCTGTGGAAAGTATATTTCATCATATTTTAGAACCGGGAACCGTTTTTTTCCTATAGAGATGGAGAACTGGCGAACAACAACCACACACCCAGACACTACACAGGAACATGTTTTCCACTTCAGGATTTAAAAAAAAATCGCTGGCCTAGATCTTGGCTGGGCATCGCTGAACGGGTGGTGTTTTTTATCCACTGGTCGACGTGTTTATACTATCGTTAAACGGTTGTTTATTTGAACGTTGTCAGGAAGATATTCCTGGGGAACTTTGAAAGCATTCCTGGGCGGCTTGGCATGGTGACAGACCGTGCGAACAGAGGCCCGCCATCCCTCTCGACTTGTCTGCCTAGATGCCAGAATGTTTCCAGGGCTTATACAGGCTAGGTCCTTGGCTCCAGGGCCAACTTAACCCCCAAGAACATTTTACCACAGACACCCCTCGGTTAGACCCTGAGCAACAGGGTATCTGTGGTAAAATTTCCTTGGGGACATGTTGGCCCTGGAGCCGACGAGCTGGCCTGTACAGGCCCTGACAACAGTCTGGCATCGAGGCTACATCCGTACAGACTGCCGGGCGCAACAAAGTACAACATGCAGCGGGTCGGTTACTACACAAACAAAGGCTCTGTCCGTTTTCGTAAAACAGATGCAAAAGTACCCATTATACAGATACAATAGTTCTTCATTTAGATAGGGTGTCTGACAGGGGCTCGTACTTTATACAGCAGCAATGAAAACAGGTTATACACCAAGCTGCATGTCCGAGAATAGCGCCATCGAATGTTCCGTACCTGCTAGGAAATCCTAATACGCAGAAAATGTAGCCGTAGACATGACATAGACGTAGACATAGGCTTGAGTTGGAAGTTTTATGTGCCATCTTTCATTCCATACTTTTAATTTCCCTCTATACTGCATTTTTGGGCTGTTGAAATTAAATGTAATATGTTGTTGTTTCAAAAGGGTGTTTGCGCTCACATGACTACGACGTAATCATTGTCTGCCAAGCCGTGAGTTGCCAAGTAAATTTTGAATTTAGTACAAAAACTGTTATTACACAGTTCTGAAATTTTCCGCTAGATGTCGCTGATGACAGGTGAACTAATGAAATTACACCGGTGTTAGCCAAATGTGACATCTGCTTCCCACACAGGAACGGGCCGACACCACTCATCTAGATTTGTTAAAATACCGACAAAGGTCCGTGCCTTAGAATATCGTAGGAGAATGAAGTCAATGACAGTGAGAAAAAGCGACAGACAGACTGCAACGATTAGACTCAACATCTTTTGTTCAGAAATATCTGCAATGTGATAGGAAGACCCCCCCCCCAAAAAAAAACACAGCAGGTGATACGCACAACAAACACCATCTCCATGCAATTTTCTGATGCAAGACTGTTTTGATTTTGTTTGGGCTGGAATTGAAATGTCATGTATCTCGGGATCCCAACTAGGACTTTGCATTCTTGCACTTCTTCCTAACTGTACGTAAACCTGCCACATATCTGCTGTATTTCATGGAAACCTAACTTCCTAGAAGTGTGCAGATCGTGACTTTCTCTGTTCACGACAGAAGCCGCCGTGAATCATAAGCAGTTATGTATTACTAAGAACCTCCGCACTGAACGAGATTAGCTCAACCTGTGTGAAGACATGACTTCAAGGCCCACGTGCTTTATGAATACATACATGATAGTATGATACACCTACCAAAGATAATCCAGAAATAGCTACAAGCTATAGCAACATCCAAGATAGCATCTTCTAAACCGCCAGAGCTCTGCCAGATCTTCGCAATTATCATCTATTTACCATGTTTGACACTATCTTTTGGCAGCGATAGATAAGATTGGGCAATCTCGGATATCAAGACTGTCACTATCTTTCCAAGACAGATTGTAGATTTCTTTGTTTCAGGATGCACAGTACGCCTCCGCCCTACTTTGAAAATTAGATTCTCTATTTCCCTGTGGTTATTCCACCGAAAATAGCAGCATTTTCACATCCCATTTGTCAGAAACCTGTCTGCCCTACAGCGAGATTGCTTTAAGTGCGCCCAAATTCGCTTTTAAAAGCACACGGGGGTCAAGTGGAACGGTCTTGTCGTCTCTAGGAGGCCTCGGCCTTTATAGATTTCAACAGAACCAGACCTCTTTGAAACACGCGTAGGAACAGCTCAGTGGCCGGAAGACCCTGAGAGCACCCGGGAACGTAGCGTTACGTTAATCCCAGGGATGGGTGAGTTTAAAACACGGCCCACTTCTCAGCTCTTGCACTGTTGTATTATACTGCCAACACAGTGCCAAGTGGTTTGCGTGATGTCACGTTACTTCACTGTGAAATAAACCATTAAAACAGTATCACCATAACGTGCTTTGCCCCTATGTGCCGTCAGGAAGGCGGAGAAGAAGCGAGAAGAAGAAGCTAACACCCACTGGGCATATTCACCTTCATCCTCCTATGAGTTTATCTGAAGACCAAGAAATGTATTCATGTCTATATATATCGCTGGTAATGTATTCTGCAGTTTGTATTCTTAAGGGAGGTGACAATTTTCATCTTATTTGGATACATTTTCTTTCCATATACACTTACTTGTTCTTCTAAAAACTTTGAAAGTTTTGAAGCTATATATAATGTGCTGCATTTTGCCGGAAGCTAAAGACTAGTTTTTGAACACGACAGTCTCTGTACTCGATTGCTGAACTTTTTCCTGTGTTCTTTCAGCAAAAAGATGCAACTGTCAAACTTTTCCATCAAAGTCCCAAACAATAGTGTTTAAGGCTACCCATTTGGCGCTTCGAAGTCCATTATTTTCTTTTTCGTGTCTCTAAAAGCTGTATCGCAGGTCCACTGAAAGCTCTTAATGGGCTGAAAAGTGACGCCGTTTAACCCCAATGGACTCGCACGATTCACACACACAACAGGAAGTTGTTAGTGAAGTATCGAGATGAATTTTGGCCTGATAACAGACGTGACACGAATAACAACATGGCGTCATCAGAGCAACTCGTCCCCAGGGTATCGTGCTGATCCGTGCTGAATATGACGACAGGTGTTGCGGGCATGGTGAAACATTTCCGATCAAAGAAAAGCTTTAGATAAGCGGATTAACAGCTCTGGTAATTAATAAGGTCAAAAGGGTTACAGACTTTGGGCAACAGGTGTTTAATATACTAGCATACTAGTAATTTCCTATAATAAGGGTGGCAGTTCTAATCTGGAAGTTTGGAGTGCTTTTTGTTGAAGTCTTCAGCAAAAGTGTTGGGTTCTGAATCTCCCAGTAGTGATCGTTTCATGTAAATAAAGAACGTTTGAAGACTGAGGCCCCTGCCACACATTCAGGACCTTTCTGAGACTTCGCTCCCGATCACTCCCCAACCAAGGTCGGCGCTGGGTTGGGAGTAGCCTAAAATCCGTCGTAGTCTAGCTCCAGTTTGCTCCTCTGATCGCATCCAAGCAGAATATGACTTTTCATTTGTCTAAATCCATAGTCGACTGGCACAGACGACTTTTAAAGACTAAAAGACAACCTCACCCGCCATCTCCCAACCACAGATGACCTTGCTCCCAACGTACGAGCTCCAACCATGGTCTGGAGAAGGTCGGGAGGCCATGGTTGGCTCTATGTGTGACGGGGGTTTGACCCTGAGTTTGGCGCCATTTTTAAAACACAGCTACAAGTCAAACATGGCGTCCGGCCCAAATCGTTCGCACTCTCTCATCGTCCATCGCTGTTGTAATGGGTCAAGATAACTACTGACCTTATGCCGGGTTGTCATATGGGACATCAGAAAAGTGTTTGAAACTTTCTCAACTATGACGACGTCTTGTGTTATCAGTTGAGACTTCCCGTCTGGTTCTGAACACGTGCTCCGAATGGCGGCGCCGGGATCATTTCTAGGCGCCTCCGGAGCTGTCAAAAGAAATGTTATGAAACAGGATGTTTGTGTGTGAGAGACTCCGATAACACAGAGAACACATGCATATATGCATCCTTGACATTATACACCAGACAAAGGTGAGACTGTGGAAGAGGTAGGGACAAGGTCATTAAAGTAACGTGGACTTGGACCAAGACTATGGTTGCGAAGAGGACGAAAAAGACTCTGAAGCTAGATTAAGTTGGATACAAGGCAAAGACCATGGACCATGAACGTAAAACGATTCCTTCTGCATTTGTTACACCTGCCAAAACGATGACACGCTGTCTTCAGGTGATGTGCCAGCAAAACCAGGAAGTGAAGGGGGTGGGCCATGACGCAACCCCCTGGGGGTTACATCATTTGAGGACGACACGCTGACGGTTTCAGCAGCAGATGGCTCCGGCAGAAGTGGGCGGTCATACATCCTGTCAATGTGCGCTGATTACCGGAGGGGCTGATGACGTCGGTCGGTCGGTAGGAGCCAAGAGTCGCTCATCACGTGCAGAAGTACAAAGAAACTTGAGCGCGACAGCAAGGGATGATAAGGGGGTCTTCTTCTCCAGAACTTTACGATCTGGCAAAGGCCTAAAACTGCTTTGTGTGCGGGACAGGTAGAGCATAGTGAGTGGAAGCTAGGGTTTCGGCGGCTTATGGATTTTAGATACATTTGGCAGCATAAGTCGTTGGTTGTGTGAAAATCCCTTACACCCCCGGGCCCAGTTATGCCCCAAACTTTGTGATATATAAATGTTGACGCAAACCGCTTATAAGTTGTCACAACAGAATGCAGTACTTAACGTAGAGGAGCAGAGAGTAAAGGACGCACTTTGAGTAATGGCGCTGCACCAAATGTAACATAGTCACATGACCTAGGCGATTACGAAACAACTTGAAAGAAAAGTTGGCTCGTCGTTTCCACCTCCGTAATTTGTTCTCCTGACGTGATGCGCATGTGTCTGTGGGATAATCACCTGTCAGCACGGGTATATATAGAGGCGAGAACAGCGTGTGGCATTCAGGCAAGGAGATCATCCGACGGACAGACAGAACCTCTCCCGACAGACGACACCAGCAGAAGACGTACGACAGACAAGGTAGGGATCTTTGTCTCACTCTGTTCTTTTACTCTTCCAACATTGATAGGGGTAGTGTTTCTATAGTTAAGTCTAGTGTTGGGTACTAGTAATTCATACTCATGCCTTCACTTTATACTTTATAAGAAGACTTCTCTACGTTGAAATACATGAGGTGGATCTGTGATTCTTCGGTCTATTTCTTCTTTTGGACTTGCGCTGATGCTTCAAAATTTATTCTTTTGTGGGAAGCAGTACGAAAGGATTTTAGTAGTACTCCTATTTCCCCAGTCGTCCGTGTGGCGTGGTGGGACGAGGTATGACCGTACTGTAAAACATGACAAATACACCACGACAGAGTCACGTTGTGCCGGCAGCGTATCGTCGCTTATGACTACATTTGTAAAAGGAAGGGAAGCCCCCAGTGCTCATGTATTGTCTGACTGTTAAACCTGGTCTTGTCAGTCGTCGAAATGAGCTTTAAATTGGTTGACTGGAGTAACAGAGATAGACGGCGCGATGTTGGGAGTCAGTTATTACACTTGTCTCGCGGCACAACCAGTTGAAATAAATCGATGTAAGAAAAGTAGGTGATGGGTTATGGGTTTTTGCTGAGTAGAGTGTACAGTTGATCTCCCGTAATCTCTAGACAGATGATTTGGTCAGGTTTTTTGCTCGCGATCGGTGTTCGCCTTGTCATTCGTCTGTACCGTTGACGTACCGTATGCGACCAAACCACACCACTTTAAATAGGCACATGTAGAACCAAAAGAAATGTGTACGGGCATATGAATCTAAACCATACTTCAGCTCGGAATCACCACCCTTACCTTCTGGTCTTTTATAGAAATTGATAACAATGTTAAAGTTTAGATGGCTTTACGAAATACACCTCCTAGGCAACCGTGGTACCGTGGACTTGGAACGAGACTATGGACCATGAGCGTAAAACAATTTTCTTTTCAATGTGTTACACCTGCCAAAACGACGTACAGATCCAGCAAAAAAAGACCGTGTCACTCCCTGCGTTCTTAGTACGCATCAATTCTTTGGTCTCGTATATGCCTTATGGGATGTTGTAAACAGATAACGTATGCTATACTGTGTGCATCTTCCGTTTCAAAGACGTCCGTGCATGATTACGGCTCATTCTGTTCATCTTCAAGCATCTCCCACATGCACAGTATTGTCCACTTTTCGCGTTGAATTCAACGCTGCTGAAGCCGTTCTGTTGAACTTGAAAGCTGCATACGTGGCTCCTGTTAACGTTCAGGGCAACATCGCCTCGACCGCTGACAAATAGATGTGCGCATGGTGGAGAGGATGTCTTTATCTGATGATGTACAAAGTTGTCCTCACTCGGGCCAGAACCCCCACACATTAGTATTCTGGTCACTCACCCGATGTACTTATAATGGGTTTTATGAGTGCGCCAATAAGCTTACTACCGGACTAATGCAGCTAAAGAATGTAAACCACAAGAGACTCCTATCACGTTTTTCCTATAGAGGCTATAGAAGTACTAGTAGTACAGAAAAAAATGAGACGGACAACTTCATCATAAATATACAATTGCCTGTGAGGCTGGAACAGTTCGGAAGTAATGTCATTTATCAGGGAAGCTGGAGTCCTGAAAGACTCTAATACTACGGAATAATTGGACAAAATTAGTCTTATGTGGTGATTATTTCTTGCATCTTAACATGATGCTATCGTACTTTAAAAAACGTTACTTTTACGACGAAGAACTGAGGGTCCAGCAGCGTACGTTTATACATGAACGGATATTCACTAAGGGCCTGGTCACATTCGTCGTACGATCGTCGAACGATCGCAAACTGTGACTGTGTCCTGCAAAATTCAGTTGTCTTTTCACGGAATAAAGGCTGTCTTGAATCCTTGTTGGCGGTTGGTTCTATCACAGCCTGCTTAAAAATCCTACGGCATCAAGATCGTACGACGGACTACGACCAATGTGACTATTAAGCCACACCTTGCCGCGACCTTGTTCCCGACAGGTCTTACACGGGGGCCAAAAATCAAAGTTTAGGATTTTCTTACGATGCTCAAATTAAGAAGGAAGTTCAATGTTTTTATCTTATTTATGATTTCTTACTTAACGATACCCTTAATGTATGTTCTTTGCAGTTTTTATAGTGTGAATTATGAAAAGAGCATAACCGTTTTAGAAATACGAGGGTATCAGGCTCTAATAAGTTTCTTAACCTTGAATCATTCTCGGGGACAAGTTAAGACAGGATATTAATGTGACTTGAGCATGCATTGTTTATTGAATTAAGATATTGAAATAGATGGATATCATGAAACTGAGTAAGCGACGGCTATGTCGTCATCATATAAATGCATATGGTTACTTTCACTGAACTCGCCTGAAACTGCCTCCTTCTGTTCTTTTATGACTTACTCCTTACTTCGTCCAGTCACCGTTAGGCCACACTGATTTAATTTCATGGATGGCATCCGCGCGCGCATTGATTTTCGCCTATTCTAAAAAAATCACTTCCTCCGAGGCTCTGGCCTGGGTGCCATCCTCCGTAGTCCATTGTAGCTAGTGACAATAGGGAGCCGACGGTAACTACGGAGGATGGCACCCAGGCTGCGGAAGCTACATGGAACTCCAGAACTCAGTACAGTGCCGACTCATAAATGCCGCAAAAGGCCAGCATGTGCCGGCATGTCTTAAAGCCGTTATGTACAACCGCAAAAGTCAGCTTTGTATTTCTGTGGTATAGCAGCATTTTGGCTGGAATTTTTCTATTCGCCCGCGCGCACTAGTTTGGGGGTCTTCAGAGGATGTCATCCATACGATTAAGTCAGTGTGGCCTTACCGACACGTTTTCTCCATAAACTGTCTCATGTCGTTAACTCCCGCTGTCTTGTGCACCGGTAATACAAGACGGCGGCTGTCTTTATTCTTAACAGGACGTCATGAAGAAGCTCTGGACAGGAACACCATGATATGATTACGGACTGTACAAATTGTGTTAACGTCAATATGTGCTTCGTCTCTGTGTTCGTTAGTACGCATATAAAGAGTTTAGGGCGTTCAAGACAGTCAGTATTAGCAGCTGCACAGATACATCATGTCAAATTAAGAAGGAAGATATATTTTTCATACGGTTGCACAGTCTACTGTTCATTATCAATGCCAAGGTCAGAAGGGCAAGCTCTATAACGTATCTCCGGCCATTTCGTCCATCTTCTGTGCAAAAAGAAGCTGCAGATTTCATACCTGTTGCGCAATTCTTGTTTTATTCATTATAGTGAATTTCTCGCTGATTCTGTACATACTCCACTGTTTCGTTCTCCCAGCCTGCGGGGAGACCATTTTGACCTCCTAATGGACCTTCCTGTCAGTCTGCGGTTACACCATTCCTCCCTCACTTCCTGTGACTTTAATATATTCAAATAACTACGGGCACACAAACAAACACAGAAATCGGAAACTTCCTTTGTACTTCTCCCAATTTGCCTGAGAAATTAGAGCTATTCTTTCCTCATATGAAGTATCCCTTATTTCATTCTTTTCACCTACAATATCATGTACCAGAAAAGTACGTGCAAACATTTAACGCCCACATTATGAGAAGTGCGCTGCGTAGTAATAGCCGCAAATGAATCGTGTTAGGATTGCCATCAATCCATTAGCCTCGGGAAGGCACGGACAAAAGTCATTCATAACAGCCTAATCTAGGAATAAAGAGGGAAAGTTGAAATTCCGCTGGGATATAAGACCTGGGTAAGGGCAAAAAATTCAGTTAAGAAAAATAGATGATATCCAACCTGTCAGTTCTGACGCCCGCCAACTGTCTGCAGACGATAGTTGGCTTCACTTCAACCCCGGTGTAATTTCTTATAAAAGCCATGCACTGCTGCCACGGGTCTAAGACGTGCGTAAGTTAGCGCATTGTGTCAGATCTCGTCACGACGCCGAATAGAAATATGGCGCTGCGTTTTACTTATCTGTCTGTCGACTGTTGGAAATCGTGTCATTGTCGGCAGTACTGCGCATGCCCAGTTAATCAGGTCTGACCATGACTCTGTGTCAAGCTAAGGACATGTATATCAGTCATTAGTCTGTACGCACATGTTCACGTGCGACCAGAAACAAGACCGATCCTGATTCTCCAGCACAATTAGCAGTTCAACCAATGACAGAAAGGCAATTAGCGGTTCGACCAACGAGATCATGGCTGTAAGTTTTGGCGGAGGTGGGCGGGGCTATGGGATCGGTTTATTGTGTATGAGCGGCAATGCGTGTGTGACGTCATCTGCCGTGCCATATCTCTAGCACCTTGACATTACTCTGTATTAACAATAGCGGCTTTCATTTATCAGATTAGGCCGGCGGCAACTTGAATAAAGAAGTACTTTGAGCGTCGTCTGTTGGAAGCCATCCAATCTGGAAGCGCCGTGCCTAGCATCAAAGCACTCCTTACAGAGTTATGAACAAGGATCATACTTGACGTACATTTGTAGATCCCTAAAGCCCCTGTCACACTGCTTTGTTCCCGACCTAACCCCAACCAAGGTCGGCGCTGGGTGGGAGTAGCCTGGGTTACATCTTATTCTTGCTCCAGTTCACTCCTCTGATCGCATCTAAGCAGAATGTGACTTTTCATTTTTCAAAACCCATGGTCGACTGGCACAGACGACGTGTAAAGACTAATAGCAACCTCGCTGGCCAACTCCCGACCACAGATGACCTTGCTCACGACTAACTCCCAACCATGGTCTGAAGACGGTCAGGAGGCCATGGGTATGGCTTAAACATGTCTGCATGTTTATCATCCTACGAATGCAAAAAATGAGCCGTGGGCTTCAACTTATGCTATATCATGTCTCTTTAAACCTTAGAGCTTTTCCCTGATATTAACATTTGTGTCCACAGACATGCTAGCCAACACCGTAGCCGCTCTCACCGTGTGTGTGGTCGTGTTCTGGGCCATGGACCATGTGGGAGCCTTACCAAGGTACGGGTAACATTCGTCAAACGATCGTCGTACGATTGCAAACATTCTTTGGATAGTCGTGTATGTTTCGTACAAAATTTAGCTGTCTTGTTACGGAAAATACTGTTTACTGTCAGGTTCTGTGGTTGGTTCTGTCACAGCCTGCTTGAAAATCCCACGACTTCAAAATCGTACGTCGAACTGCGACGAATATGGCCGTGCTCTAAGTTGGATATACCAAATTAATAAAAAAGAACACTAATATAACTAAGATATTCAGAAAATACATTTTATCATGAAGTGTTTAAATGTGGATACTTTTGCAAACACGCTATGTCTATTTTATGCTTATTCCACCTTATATTTTCTGTTCAACTTTTGTGTCGTTTTACCGGTGTAATTTCGTTTACCTTCATCAAATGCCTTCTATAGACTCACAAACACATGCTTTGTGGTTCCTCGCAGAAGATCATTAAGCAAAGTTATTATTGATTTAAGTCCGTAAATGTATTCCCTGGTTCTGGAGAGTGAAATAATGGGCTAGTCGCGCTGTTCTCCTACAGACCAGCTGATGACGACAACAACCCCCTGGCCATGACCAACAGCGACATGCGGCGGATCGTGTCGGCACTGGTACGGGAGGTGGACCAGCTGGCTGCTGAGAAACTGGCCGCCCACGGCCAGAGGGTGTTTGGACCGTAAGTTTTATAGTTCTAAATTATATAGAGAAGAACGCTTTTTTCCGTGGTCTGTGGAAAAGCACGATCTAGTTTTTATACAAAGCTGTGGACAACAAATTCCTTAGAGGCATCCAGTGCAATTTCAGGGCGGCAAAACTGGATTTTTAAAGTCAATTTTCCGGTCATTCTTTTAATGGAGTAAGTTGAATCAACCCTATCCCATAGCATACTGATATCTGTGAGGCAAAAATGCGATGTCGCTGACGGAAAACGATGGCTTGTTTTGTATCATAGGCTGGTTCTAGCTTTTTATTGGTGGTACCAAAAACAAAGGGACTCCTCTCGTAGCTTGTTTTTGAGCTATTTCAAAGTATGAAATATATTACGAAAATGTGATAAGAAATGGCGGTGATTTTGCCCGCCTGAAGTCAAGCTAAAAGGCCTATCAAGGAGGCTGAAGCAAAATTTCCTTGAGGGTATGTTAGACCTGGCGCCGAAGAGCTGGCCTGTATGCTCCCTGGATTTATATTAACATTATCTTTATCTCGATTGTTGAAGGGGTATCAGGAAGAGAGACTGCTCAACACTGACCTGCTTCACCCAAAGGCTGGCCCACGAGCTCGCCATGGACAACCAGAGGACCGACACCGCCGACCCGTACAGCCCCGGCCGCAAGAGGAGGTCTGCCGAGGAAGAGTCGGACCACTGAACACGGAACCACAAGTTAACGATACAGATATGTGCCATGGAACTCGGACTTTCGCTGTGACCAACTCTTAAACAAGCAGTACATTTGTCAATACAGTTCTGGAAGACAAAAACAGAAAGTAGAAAGATATCTTTTAAACATTTTGTTTTAGGCTCGCCGTTTTAGTCTGATAGGACCGTTTTGACAAGTGTAAAAATAAACATTGAACCCTAGGAGAAACGTTCCTGTGGTTATTGCAACGTTTTAGCTACATTGTCCAGTCCCGGAGAGTGTAACATAGATGCGAATTTTATCAAATCTTTATCAGATATATGTAAGTTATGTAATGGTACACGTTACCAGCTTGGTAAGGCAGCTTCAAATAGCTTTACCTCAAAGTTATTTTCAAAATCTAGGCATTTTAATTTTTTTTCTCACGTATTATACCTATGTTTCCCAGTTCTACTGAATGTCGCTAGATGGGGTTTCCACATGGGAATCCCCTTCCTCGCAACTCATGACCTTCCTTTTTCAACATTGCCTTTGAAATAAAGCAGAGATATGATTGTAACGGTGACTGTCTGTCGTGTCTTGTTATGATATAGTCCCTTCTAGTGTTTTGTTAGCCAAAGTCATGGAACACATCCCCGTAGTATTCAGCTCTCTGCTCGTTTGTTATTTGGTAGCAATATCTCAAACCTTCCAGTATTAGTATGAGTAACGTTTAGTCCGGTGGCTAGGAGTGGTCACGTGACAGCCATTGCTCCAATGTTTAAGCACGTTGGCAGAACTTACTGCACCTGGGCGAAACCCGTAATGTATTGTGCATAGCACTTTGGCAGAACGTCTCATATAAGGTTGTATTAGAGCATATAAGGTTGACAGCCTGTCTGTAGTTTTCAGATGTTGTATAGGAAAAGATATCGTCTGCAACAGGCAAAATTTTGATGCAACGTTGACCAAACATCCAACGAAAAACGTGAAAAATCGGGGTTATTGCGCAGGCGCAGTACGTTCTGCCGATGTGCTCAATGTTTAGACCATTTGCACGTTTGACACCTACACAGATAATCATACTTCTTCTTACTGCATAATTTAGTCACAATTAAACAAATAAATAATTAAAATCGTAAGGGAATTGGACATCCTTTCCCCCCATATTTGCTACATGTCCACAATATAAGGAATAGTCGATCCGATAGTCTCCAGAAGTACGAGCTATTGTTTTGGTCTCCATTGTTTGGGGTTGCCCTGGTGTTGCTTGCTTCACTTCACTAAGAACGGCCACTTCTCCTTTGTGTGGGAATTACTTACGCTTGATAGATAGCACGGAAAAACCCATCGTTGGTCTGGATTAGAAAACATGATATTAGAATTTATCTTCAAACAAATACAGGTAACATTACAAATGAACAAAGTATCATAGTTTTCCCTGAAACATTCACATACATGATTCTAAACCTTACGACATCTTCAGCGTCCACTAACATTATGTTGCAAGTCATGAACTTCCCGACCAAGAAGCTGATCGATGAAAAGAGACGCCTGAGCGAATGCTAGGACCATAAAATCCTCATTCGTGCAGACGTGTTTTTCCTTGCATTCATGCCTATCATTAAACTGTCAATATACCCTCAGAGAGATGATTACACCGCGACCTTTCTGTCTCATACAAGCGACATTGATAATTTATGTTGCCCGTTCATCAACCATCATTCCTGTCCTTCTACATGGTGTTTACCAGTCAACGACGTGGCGAGAACAATGCCAGACCTCACTTAAAACGTAGAGCAATTTTGTCTTATAAAATATTCAACAGTGTGGTGTCCAAAATATGATATCAAGACCATGTAGACAATGGATCCGTGCAGTCATGCGCAGCTGTGTCTCCAGGGTGGGGTGGTATAAATTTGGACAATCCGTTGTCAACAACATTGTCGTCACTTGAACCGGTTGAGTCTGCTGTACTGAGGAAAACTGTGAGATCCAACACCATGGATAGCAGAATTGTTCTGATTTTGCTGGGGACTCTAATCGCATCAGGTAAATGTAGAAAGAAAGTACTAAGAGATTTAGAATACTTCTAAAGATTCTTGTCTGACCTGTACAGTGTTAAATTATGTCTTTAAAAAGCTTCAGGAATTTTTTTATTCTTAATATGGAACGATTAAGTGGCATTCCTTATACACCGGGGTATCGCACTCTGTAGGTACTATATTCCCTTTAGAATGGAAACGGAATAAAGGGAAAGAAGCTAAAGTATTTAACCATATGCATGATGCACGTTTGGAAATTTGAAAGGCTAAACAACCTACCATGACAGTAGTGATCTGCTGTCTAGTGCAATCGCAGCTAAGACAACATTTTTAAAACAAGATGTCAGAGCCTGCGGCAGAGGAAAAGTCTACCCACAACATCCTGTGGTAGTTCATTATGCTATGAGACACGTTTCTCTAACATGAGTTCCCTACACCACAGGGTCGGCCCTGGTGTGTTACAAATGCTCCGGAACCGGCGACGACTGTAGGAAGAATGTTGCGACCATGGACAACAACACGGAGACCTGTGGTAGCCTGTATACTAGATGTGGCGTAAGTACATCATGTTTTCTACGACCGCGACGTACGGCCAGTTTAGGCACATACTGTAATTCTGGCTCGCGTGCGGACAGAAATTGACTGACCATAGGCTATGCTTTAATAGAGCCCTACACATTGGGCACGGTGCATTGGGACTACAGTCGAAAGTGCCCAAGAAGACCACTCAGGGGACCGATAAAACCTGGTCTATGTGAACGTGTGGTTACTATAGACAGAATGTCAGATCTGACTGTATA
Source organism: Branchiostoma floridae x Branchiostoma japonicum (assembly GCA_013266295.2). NCBI lineage: Eukaryota > Metazoa > Chordata > Leptocardii > Amphioxiformes > Branchiostomatidae > Branchiostoma > Branchiostoma floridae x Branchiostoma japonicum. Next base: position 10,644,770 of record CM023824.1, read on the forward strand.
TGGCAGCTATGACAGCAAGGCAATCGTCAAACTTGAGGCGTAATACTTAGACTGTTTTTTATGGACAGTGAGGCACGATCTGCCAGGTGTCTTTAAATAGTGCTGGTATCAAATGTGTTTGTGATGAGACGATTTTCGACGCCGCCAAACATTTCATTTATGTAAGGAAATAGGGGAATGGGAAAGGTATTGAAATCCGCAAACGAAAACTCTATTTCCTCGATACGATCTTGGCATCTACATGTATAGTCCTCACCTTGACAACGGCCTAGCAACGGAGACAACACAGAAAGACGTCACGGCCACCCTGTCAACAATGATACTGCCTAAATCGCGTTGCTTCCCAGTAGAGCGTAGAACACCACCTTACTATCACACGCCAAGCCTACCGCCCTTTGGTTACTGTTTTGTTGTAGTCTGCCTTCATTTTCGAATTCCCTTTTGATCCACCGATTATTTTGTAAGAGTCATGCGATGCCTTTGTTCTTTGACAGACCTCCTACACTAAGCTCAATGACGACTATACAACCTTCAGCCGCGGTTGTGTCCTGGCCGCCACTTGCGTCTGCGGGAGCGTTGGAGGTCAGTTCTTAAAAAACACCTCTCTCCTGTCTCCTTTGTGACCAATAGACGGACTCTAGTTCATGAGATTTGATTTAAAGAAACGTAGATTTAGTGCAAATATCAAACTCTGATTATTGACTTGTAAAGATCAAACGAGTTCATGTAGATTCTACCAATACCAAAACCTTTGTCCTTACAGGCACTGGAGTTTGTGTGAGATGCTGCAAAACTGACAGGTGCAACACAACCAGCGGCTCCTCTACTGCGCAGGCCCAGGGCGTGGTCGCCCTGCTCGCGGCAGCCATCTTGTCGATGTACCTCGCCGGGAAGCAGTGAGCCAGCTGATTGGTCCATCGTTCAACGAATGACAGGGCGCCAGTAAAATGATGTGATGAACAGGGAATAGGCGTAGCTTGGCATTCCCAGTGTGCCTTATGATATAAAACGTAGTCTGTCGCTTTCAGTATAGCCCAGCATTTCCAGATTCTTGGAGTTAAGTGTTGCAAATATGCTTTCTGTAAATTCAATAAGCATTTGTGCTTTTCTGAACAACACTTCAGACATAATTTAAACAGCATAGTAGTTACGTTGCATGATTAATGTCTAGAAAATATCTAAGCAGATAAATGAGCATGAAGCATGAATCTATAAGGTGGCTGAGAACAACTAGATGCAAGAACTTTATGAGTTGTATAAGAGCCAAAACTCTTAGTACGTGATGTGCCTACAGGCTTGTCACCAAGGGTTGTCTCATAGAGCGCCAATGGTAGATTAGGAAATATCATATCAAGCGAAAATGTGTGAGATCCCTGTCCGTGAATAGATGGAAATACAAAGCTTCTCGTGACGCTTTGATCGAGAATGAAAAACTTTCTTGTCAGTCTCATGCATTCCTCTTTAGTACAAAATACAATTGGGATGGAACAATGGACCGCGTGAGTTTTACGATCCCATAGCTGTTACTAACACAAAAGGTACAGAAGACACAACATGAAGGTCGTCATTAAAAATGCAGTAGTGTTGGGCGGTACCAAATATTCACAACGTTCATCTCTCTCTCTTTCATCTCTCTCTCTCTCCCTCTCGCTCTCACTCTCTCTCTCTCTCTCTCTCTTTCTCTCTCTCTGTCTCTTTCTCTCTCTCCTGAAGCTGTTTTGCGTTGCCGCGACCAGGGCGCATGTACGTATGTAGACATGCGCCTTGGCCCAGTAAAAAGGAAATATCTAACAATATGGCTACGGCGCCTTAACGCCATTGTTTACCTCAGAATTTGCTCGAGGTTATTGCAGTATTGGGTACGTGGTGGCGTGACAATGTCCAATACAATAGAAAAATATGATAAATGAGGTCGTTTTTTGCATCACCGAGTGTGTTAGCTACTGTCGTAAAACGTTGACAGCCGCACCTTGAATAAAAAACCCTTTCAAAATGGTATACGTTCAGCACGCAAATGCACTATTAGGGGCGGAAACCTGACATGTTGGTTTCAAGTAAATCTGCGAAGTGTAATAAATGAATGAAATAAATCACATGTGGACATATTGTAATGATAAAGAAAATACCGAGTCACACGCGTGCAGTATACCGACCTACAACATTTTCAGTACCGGGAGAGACAAGAGGGGCGTCAGAGTGAAGAACGTCACGCACAGTGTGAGCAGAGGGAGTGTTGTGGCCACCGCCTTTAGACGCATAACGGGAGAGTATGGCCTTGGAGCGTGTGTAGGAAACATGGATTTTTCGCCCGCCTAGACATTTGGAGTCATAGAAGACATTTTAGTACAGACTAGTACTGTTGCCAAACAATCCCACGAATCCTCCCTGCCAACACAACTCGGACGGACTGCACTTCAAGCCCGGATCGCTGTGCGGAGAGCTTAATCTAGAGTACTAGTAGCACACGTACAATCAATGAGGTCAGAATGCCGTTATATATAACCTCCTTGGCACGGTTAACCATTGAATTCATAATGTTCTTATTATTAACTCATACAACACATTTGGAAACGATTGGTACTGGGGGAAATATTCTTTGCCTCAAAATTCTGTCTTCGTAGTCATGTATACTTATGTCCGTCTCTTTGTATCTGAAACCGTTAACGTTGTTGGAAAAGGTATGAATAATGTATGTATGTGCTGTTCGCATCTGAGAATGGATAATGGCGATTAATAATTCCGTATGGGCACAGAGGCTCTTCACGAGAATATATTTTCAATGCCAGTGACTACTCGTAACATCTGTATATTTGATGTTCCGATGATTACACAGTGTGACCTTCAATAGTTTCCACTTCGAGTTTGTCCATAGAGTTGGTCCACATGTCGACATGTCAAATTACTTTTAAGAGATGTGAATTACTTTTAAAAGATGCGAAGGATACACTTACTGTAACAAGGTTTTATGGCGTACTGAGAGAGTTCCTATTTCATGGAGGATGGCAACATCACAAGTTTTGGCCGGAGATGTGCCCTATCTACCAGTTGCCAGTGCATGTCCCATGAGAAGACGGTTAGTCTGGCACCTGCATCATTGTTCTAACAGACGATGCATATGTGGAGGTCCGATTTTACTCTGGCGCTTGTCTCTAAATAATTTTCCTCGTCTGATGAAATGTTCGTATGAAATGAAGGACTTCGTAGGATACATGTACATGTATGCCAGTATGCAGAAAGTATACAAAGAAAAGTCTTGTGATCAGTAGATAGTGGCAGATAGATGATTTTTATGCATGCTATAATCTATGTAACTCAGGATTGGTGCGCCTATATATGGACCAGGGCACACAGTCTGGAGACAGCGGAGTTTACAGGTAATCAGTTCCCATTGTTGGACACATTTCAGTTCCATTCCATGGTGTCAAATGTGAAATTAACTGACGCCTATTGGGATTCCTCATGGTTAAGTGCACAATAGGGTCACTCATCTCGTGAAATTGCAAGACAGTCCTCCCACCGGTAGAGGGGGCGACTTCGTGACAGCAGGTACTGAACGGTGGTTAAGAGGAATTAGGTCACAGGCTTTAGTAGGGCGCTTGGTGTAAAAATGATCTACTTTCGTCTACGTGTTTGTCACTTATACTTTACCTTTCATTCTGTTTTTCTAATGATGTTAATATGTTGGATTATCGTTGGAGGGGGCGTCTGCTTAATTCACTTATGGGTTGTCCGCAGGCTTTTGTCAACTCCGCGTACGAAACTTTCGAAAGTGTTGTTTTGGTTGGCTGAGGTGTGGGTTTGTGTCTCTGTACGCCCGAATTGCTTCTGACGCATGGTGGGTGGGAGGTGATTTTGACAGCCAGTGGGAGTATGGCAGTATCTGGAGGAATTCAGGAAGTGGTGTAATACCCAGTCAAAGTACATCATACCATCCCCTCCACGGTTCAATTCCATTCACGAAAACCCAGAGGGGTCTGTGAACTTGAAGGTTACGAAATCCAAAATACTTCCCAAAAGTGTACAATTACTACTCAAGACGTTCATGTACCAGTACAGTAGACGTAGGGAGAACACTAAACCTGGCGACTTATATTTCGACGTACAACGTAAACCAGTTTACACATTGTCTCATTTTCATAAGCATGATTTTTATTCAAAGCTACGACCATTGCTTTTTTCCAACAAGATCCTTCACATGGATGGTATCTATTACCGTATTTACAACCCCAGCCAAGGTTTCTTTCTGCAGTTGACAATTACATGATTTGTTTTCACATCGAAATGTGAGGCAAACGTTTGTACCAAGAAGAGTATAATGACTTGATTCGGGCATACAGGTAGTCCAACATGATTCCAAACTATCTACGCAGACTGGACTATAGTATGTGTAACATAATTTTATGATCAACTTTTAGATGCGTCCATACTAGTGCCAACGTGTTGGAATGACAAGCTATAACTATTTGAATTCGTGACCGATTAACCGATTAAAAGCGGTCCTCTTGCTTGGACGTTTTTCACACTGAGGTGTACATCATGTTCCCATAGATAAAAATGCCTTCTTTACAAAGGATCAGTTATACTTAAGAAGATGAAAGCTTTCGTCATTTTCACACGAGCGATCCTGTAAACGAGGGTTTTTCTACCCTTTGACCTATGACGTATCTCTGCGCTTGCGCCCTGGTGCGCCGACGCCGGTGTCGGTAGGGTTGTCCAGACTGCTGAGGTTGTGCGAGAGGCGGTTGTTCATACACCAGGCGGTCTGACAGGCTATCCGCCCGCGTTTGTACGCAGGTCCCTCAGGGAGGCCACCCAAACTGTGGAGGATAAAGACAAAAAAGTGACATCCACCCTATCACTGCCATTTCAGTGGACTCATTCCAGCTCTTCACTACCTGTTCTTTAATGGACTTCTTGTATCATTTTGAGGATCAAACAGCACCAAGGACAAGGGTAGTACTGAGAAAAGATCATACAGTGCCAACAGTTGTGGTATTCAAGTGAATAGTTTTCATGTATAGAGAGTAAACTAATGTTCATTTGGAGGTCATTAAGTTCCAAGGACATGGACCGTTCTGTACGTGTGAAAACTCTCTACCAACTTCAGCACCAAGGACAAGACCAGCACTGAGAAAAGACCACACAATGCCAATAGATGTGGTGTTTATGTGAATACTTTTCATATATAGAGAGTAATGTTCATCTGGGAGTCATTCAGTACCAAGGACATGGACCATGATGTAAGAGGGACAACTCTCTATCAAGTTCAGCACCAAGGACAAGGCCACACAATGCCAATGGTTGTGGTGTTCATGTGAATACTTTTCATGTATAGAGAGCAATGTTCATCTGATTGTCTTTCAGCACTACAGACAGGGACCATGCTGTAAGTGTGACTACTCGATTCTAAGTTTCTCACAGGAACGTCTAAGTCTGGGGGGAGGGTACCTAGAAAAAGCATCTTTAACAAAACCCATTTTACACTTGTTTTGCATGCTGGAATATATGACTATGCTTTATGCAAAACGCACAGACATGCAATGTAGATAGGAAAGAGGGCCTGCTATCATTACGCACCCGTAGCCAAACTTCTTAGGCTCCGCAACTTTGTCGACGTTCTCGTTCACAATCTGCAGCACCTCTCGTGCCATGGCGCTCACGACGCGACCCACGTCTTCATCAGAAAGCCGGAAGTTGGTATCGGGCAGTTCGTCCCTTCTGTGAGACAAAGGGTTATGCTAATTAGGGCACGTCATGACGATATTATGATAAGACATATTTGATATAGTGGCAGGATGGTGTTGAAATACAGATGTGATAAAATATCTACTTTGCAGACAGCTCTGAAATATTATCACAAATATGATCATTTGTTACTGCCAAACAACATATTATGATCATTAAAGATATCAAGGGGTAGAAGAAATCAATATCTAAGACTCAAAATCTGTGTATTATCTTTTTGCAAAGGTGGGTGAAATCCAAGAATATGCCAGACGGACAACAGAAAAAAGTGGAAAAAATGTGCTGCTGTGAATGCCTGATTGGGACCTAAGAACAGTATAGACCGATCTCATAGCCCAGCTCATCTCCACACGTAGAAATGCAAAAGAAAACATAAACATGCAAATATTTGCAGCCACCTCTCTCATTGGTCGAACCGTTAATTGCCATGCTATCATTGGTTGAGCTGCTAATTGTGATGGACAGTCGGGATTGTAAACCGTACTCACGCCGTGGGTGCTGCTGTGCAGGTGTTCAGGAGAACTGAAAAGGTCACGCATGCGCAGAGAAGAAACCTTCCCACCTCTGTAGTCATCATTTTGCACCTGAAAGAAAGTAATATGCATCTGTAAAATTGATCCATGGTTCCACTAGCAACATCACTTTCCCTACGTTTATTACAATCAACAGCTGTATGTGTATTTTCTGATACTGTAAATGTTTCCCAAATAGATTTTTGACTTTGAGAAGACTTCACCATGTCTGTGTTTTCTCATCAGAAGCTGTAACATCGTTGGAACGGAAGACACTTCCTTTTGTACTTTCAGATATTTGATACCTAGAACTTAAATTGTCATGAAGTGTTCCTTCTCTGCTGTTTTCTCAACAGCATTTTCAAATATAAACTTAAAACGTTCCACGTTAATTTTGTTAAAAAAAATAGTAATGATTAAATGTCCTCAAACGCCGGTGTGACGAATCTGTAACCACATCTTGAATATGCTGAACAGACTGTAGCCAGTAGATCTCTCGAAAAAAACATACCGGTGTATGCTGGCCAAAGCCTACCACAGTGGCTACAACAGGTTTGCAGGTATGCCAAGTATAAAAGTATGTAACGTCCTGTGGCATTTTATTAAAAAAAGGATTCATAATCAGACGGATGGATCTCGTCATCTCACATTCAGATGACGTAATTTTCAGAGCTGAGCTAAGATTTGCATGGTTTTTGTTCGAATCAACGGATAGAATAATCTCACTTCGTTAACATTTGCGAAATTCAGTGATCAGCTGCCTGACAATGTCCTATCAATGTACGTGAAGCATGCTTATGCAATCATCTAGTCTAGTGCGTCAAGAAGGACTAGACCATGCTAAATTCTATAATTGCCCAATTAATGTAGCCGCGTTGAGAAATCTTTAAAGGATACGTTTCCATCACAAAATCATTACCTGTTCTTTTCAATTTTGAAATGGCGACATGACGTTTAGAACAAGGACATAAAATCGTCGTAGACGTAGCACTAGCTATCCTTCCCGGGTATACATAATCTACACTAGAAAATCAGTTTCAGCGACAGTCCTGGGTGCAAATGCTTGGCAACTTGCCTTCGCATATTGTTAAGCCATAAAATGATGCAGGAACCTTGGGGATTTTTCTGGGCGTCTATGGTCGGTAATGATACCTGGCCCAGATAAGTTGGTAATAAAGGGCGTCTGTGTTCAGGGCCCTTTTCGGTATTAGACTGAAGTGCGCATTATTCAATGACCACTCGTTAGGGCTCACTTGTGCAAATGGCAGAATTACACCTACGCTCTCAGTCATCAAGTTAATCATCACATGTTTAAGGTAACACAACCCCTGTAGAATTCACAATAGGTATCAAGACGCCATATTTGAACGAAATGCTTTCAAAGTACTAGGAACATCGGAACGGCTTACGTAGTCAAAGATGCATATAGTCGATATAGATCATGATTTTATTGGGGTAAAGACAGCTTATTGAATAGAGGGCCAATAAGAAAGCAATTGATATTTTATTGCTTCATTAAAAAAAAACGGAGAGTAGTATATATTTCAGGTTGAGGAATACAAAAAGGGCATGCTGGTGTCAAATGTTACAGATAAATGTATTCATGGCGGTGACTTCTTGGCACCTTAAGGTTAAATAACCATTGATCATCACGACTGGTGTCGACTTGAGACCGACCTTTTCATGTGGCGGACTGAATGTCATGAATAACGATCTAATGGCGCAACGTCTCTGTCGTTTCTTTTAGCCACTGTCACACTTTCAGAACCGTCCCTGCAACACTAGCCAACTGAAGTTCGGAAGCAGTCTGACCAGATATTTAGGCCACGCCAACGTCTTGATACGAATCGAATCGAATTTGAGTCAAAGTTGACTGCCAACCACGCCCCGACCACTTCTGGCCTACTCCCGAACACCAAGTCAACCACCAGCCAACCATGGCCGAACCTCCCGTGTCCACATCCGAATGTTTAAAAGATTTTGAAACATTCGGCTGGCGCAGGGGGGGGGGGGGCGGTGTCGGCAGTGTTCGGGAGGCCATATTTGGCTGTGTTTGACAGGGGCTTTATGCACTGCCTTTTCAGTTCCAAGACTTGAGTTGTTTCAGGTGGCCATCAGAGTCGACAACCCTTTCACGGTAATACAGGTTGTCTAGCTTAGCATTAGAGTGCGCGCTTGGTGACGCCTAATCAGGAAGTCCCGTAATGCTGAGGCAGCTATCGTGATCTGGCTGTTAGCGTGCATGGATTGGAGGTGCAATTACCTCCTTATCTCCGTAAGGTAATGCAGGGTTGGAGGCGCATACAATCAGCCAGAATTACCCTACAGCACGCTTACTTCAACAGGGTTACTCTAATGACAACAATTCTACCAAAGCATCGAAATAACACAAAAGACATAGACGGGAAAGGGGGGGGGGTCAACATTTATCTAAAGAAAGTAAAACTTTTTCTCCCCGCGTTGTGTTTGAAAAGACGCTAGGACAAATTAACAAGGTCGTTAATATTTACAGCGTTCGGCACGGAAGGGGATCTCTGAGCCGTCTAATTGATATGGACTCTTCAATCAACCCGGGTAATTCACAACAACCATGAGAGCGATGATGCCGTTCTCTCCAGGACCAACTCGACTGGTCTGGGGCCCATTTTGAGAGACGCTTGAACTTACCAGGGTGAAAAGCTTTTTCAGGCAAGATCTACCCGGAATTACTGGGAATTAGACAAGATAAGCCCTTCCAGGGTCCTATATATGGAAACAGGTCTTCTGTGGCGTTACATTATGCAGAGGGTGACATGATGATGGGTCAGTATCTTCACCCCTCAAATTTGCCTGGCGCCATTTTAGTCGGGACTGAAAAGTGTTAAAGGAGAACGATTAGCGATGGTTGAGCTGTGTGGAACCAAAGTCGCCGAGGAACTCTCCCGCAAATTTTATGTTTTACTTTATCTTTCGATCATCGTAGCCTTCAACATGGTCTATATGACGGGTCCTGAGAGAGAGGATCGTCATATTTCTGTTATTTGACGTAACATCTTTGTCACTCATCTGCATCCTTATCAAACTCAAGGCCAGTAACAAGAAATCGGAGATTTTAGACATTAATTCCGGGAAGTATGCAACCTTTGGCTTCCTGAATTCTCCTGTGTCGACCTCTAATTCCTGCTAGTACCTGGCCAGAGATATTTCACCTCATGTCATTCTGCCTGTCAATCTTTCCCCACCCATGTGCTGTCAACCGTATACTCTAATAACTCAAACCCACAGCTCAGCCACTAAGTTTTATATCAATCAGTTAATTGATATTGTTAAGTTATGGGGCAGGCCCTCGACAAACCACCTTGGTTTGTGCCCCCCTACATGTATATGTACTCTTGTAAACATGTTTTTAATCTTATTATCAAATCAAATAAAGTACTACCGTAACAGAGCTATTCTCATTGTTTGTGTATCCTGATTGTTTGGTCTTTCGAGTTTGAGGTGGTGGACGTGAAAGCAAGACGTCCCCAGACCACGTTAAGACGTTTATCCATTCACAAGTCTACTTTTTACATACATCGTCATGTAGTCCATGGATGCAGTCTAGTTGTATTTTAGATGACGAAGGGCAGGCGATGGTTCACCTCCTGTCGTCCTTGTCCATCTTTATAGATGAAACTTCAGTATCAATATAATGTCTTAATATCTTAATTAATGTCGGCACATAAAGTACCATAAAGAACGCCATGGCATTTCCCAATCATTGTGCCCTAAAGATACAGGACAGTCTCAGGAGATTTAGACAGGATAAAACATATTTTATTCTTTTTACAGGCACATAAAGTTGGACTTCATCGAAATTGCATGCCCGGTCGTGTACGACATTGTACGTTGTTTGTCGTAATCTTCAGTAATAAAACGCCGGTTTACGCGGGAAACTGTTTCTCATAACTGCGTCACAAAAATTCAATAATGGCGACGGTTGTGAGTTAATTTGTACTGGGACAAATTGCAATGGGTCAATCTCCAGACTTGGAAAATTTCCAAGGAACTCATGGAATGCAGTACTGACCGGATATCTGGTATAACTGATATAATTACACACCCCTCTCCCCGCAAGCGGAAAAAGAAAGGTTAGATTAAATCAAATCAAAAGTGCCTATAGGATTTTTTATATGCCCTTGTGCGACAATATTCCTGGAGCAAAAATTCGTTACCACCAGTGGCATCAAATATGAGTAAGCCATGTTCTCTATTCTCAACTTTAAAAGACGATCTCTGGCTTCTTAATCCAATTATAGTTCTCTAGACGTCTAGACTGACAGAGAACAACGTTGGTTTTGTTTTTCTTGTGTGCTAGCACTCATAAAGTGATGAACTACTTGCTTCTACAGGCGTCTTTTGCCTTTTCTGTCCTCGTCTCCCGGAAGAACGGACACACTGGCGAGAAAAGTGCTTGGTAATGAGCTATCGGAAATGGACTTTCGCCACCTTTGGTTCACTAATCATTTTGGCTCCATGTCAATAATGATTAATTGCACCCTGCCCGAGGCAATATGCGTCAAATAGCCCCAACTGTACCTGAGCCAAAAGTACAATGTCGATTGAATCGATTGGCGGATCCAGTAGGTTCAGAACGGCGTTCTTTCAGGTATTTTTGTAGTCGGTTTGGATAGAACTGAGGAAAGAGAAATGTTACAATCCTGTGCAGAAAAGGTAATCAATCGAACTGAATTGAGTTCGCGCTTTCCTGTTCTAAATATATCCACATATAAGTTGCAACCCACCGCCATGCATTGCAACAGTTCGGAACATCAAAATGCCTCTTTTCAATGGACAACGTGACCTCTGTATACCGCTAACACCTCTGACTTAATGTACCTCAAACAGTGTTGACAAAGATAACACTATCTATCGTATGGTCCAGCAAGTATTCTCAGCACTTCACCGCCTAATCCCATGGCACAAGCCATGCTTTAATGTTAATCGCAATATCTCGAATGGTCATATGCTTTAATCTATGGTTTTATCGAGTAACCTTGAAGTCTGTGCGCATGGATTTTATCTTACCATGTCTCATTTTGCCAACGAGCTTTGATTAACTTTTGTGAATAACGCACCATGAACATACTAGTATAAAACATTAATGCCGTTGAAAACTATGACAGTGGTATATGACTGGTTAGAGGTATGATAGAGTTATTGATTTGATTTGCATCAATCAATAAATGTTTTGTCATTTTCTTTTTCTAAATCATTTCATCTGTTTGATAAGCGTCGTCACATGAAGTTAGGACCGGTAATGAAAGTGCAAATTTAGGAAGGAATAGAGCCTTTCAGGATCAACCATGTTTCATATAATATTCTAGAATAATTTCAAATTCGTTTTAGTCCTCTTTTGAGACATCATCGTGACGACTCATGAGTCTGAGTGGACCGTGACACTGTGAAATTATTTTCACCTGATGATATTTGAAATAGAATTGTACGTCATTATATACAATTAATTCTCCAAATTTCTTCCCCTCGTGCAAAATGAATTCTACGTATCCAGTCCTCTTAAAGTTAGTAACTATCCTCGACGGACGTAAAAAAAAAAACAACTTCATCTCTGTTCAGGCGTTACTTGAGCCCCAATCAGCAGTTCGAATTCCCTTTAAACTAGATCTTAGAACAGCGGAGGAAATGGTAAGGGGATTTAAAGAAGATAATGACTGCTGCTCCCAGAATGGCGCTCTTTGGACCGTGAACTATCGGTGAGAACAATTGGTCAATCAAGGCCTGACCACCTGGTGTCGTTCATAACCACATTATCCCACTCCTTACACCTGGTGTTCCTGAGATAGTCGGAGATTCGGAGGTCGTAACGGGAGACATTAGAGCGGTTGTCTGGTATGTAATCTATGGCGGGAAATCGTCAATCAATCTTAAAATGTCCTTTGAGTATCTAGAGATACAGGCAATGGTCACGGGTCCATGGCCAAAGTCATAAACTCTATGGTGCACTCAAAGGAAGGCTATTCAATCTACAGGTAGAAAGAACTCATCATTCGAAGCACAATTGAAGACGGTCGTGTCTAAATCAGGAACTAGTTCCAACAAGCACGCTGGTTCAAGCAGGAACATAATCGGGGAATCTTAGTGTATGTCCACCTCATGCAGTAGAGAATCTCAGTCTTAATGTTAAATCTGCAGGAGAGATAGACACCCTACATATTGCCTGTTTACCATGCGCTGGACTGCATCGCCCTCTAGGCATGAAATTATCTGTTGATCTGTGTGACCACAAGATCACACGATGTTCTACAGGCAGTACTGCTCTACTGACTTGCAATTACATGTTCTAACGGGGTCGCGGCGTGAAGTATTTTATAAGCATAGAACTCCATACAATGTAGGTATAACACCTAACATTAGTCATCTCCGGAGGAGACGGCGCTTAGTTCTGGCAGCTTTAGTGAAGTCAAGGTTTTCGGAACACATGAATTGTGTTGTGCGGATGTAAGACATCAAAGGAAACCGTTGATGGTTACAAAAGAGGGTGCAGATAGTGTATTACTTTGTGATGTAGAGTACCGGTCTAAACCCAGATGTTTCAGTTGGAACAAGCCTCGGATGTAGGCTTCCGTTACTGTCAAACGCTGAGGAAATCATGGCGAAAGGGAGGAGCCTTACGATCCACATATATTTCAATTATCAAAGAATACTTGAATCTCACTCCACACATTTCAAACGGAATGTCGATTGCTGAACACTACAGTTATGTAACCGAGGATACAGTAATACACTTAACGCTTCCGACATCGAATTACCGACTCTAGTACCGGCGCGGTCACATTCGTCATAGGCCGTCGGTACGATTTTCATGTAGAATTTTCAAGCAGGCTGTGGCAGAACTAATAGCCTACAAGGATCTAAGGCAGCATTTTCCGAAACAAGACAGCTGAATTTTTACGACACTTGCATGACTGTCCCAAGAATGCCTTCAGTTTGCGATTGTGACCAGGACCTCAGCTTCATGTGTCCATCTGCGACATATGTAACTGGTTGTTTCAAATGAAGTATTAGATTGGAACGCATCGTAATGTTGATTAAATTTCAGTCTATAACATTTTTCTGAATATAAAAGTAAAATGAGATACACGGCGTGGACTTTACTGCTAAAGTAACACGGATACAAACGTACCTCCTGTCCTGTTGGGTTGGTGTCCGGGGGAGACTGGAATCCGCTGGTTTTGGCTGGCTGTCACAGAGGCTGAGGTGTCACCGCGCCGACTGTACATGTCATGGGCAACTTTTCCCGCTTATATGGTGTGCGTGACCACGTGACCTCGGGCTCATAACCTATGTGCTTACGCAAGACAAAAAAAAATGTATACACCCACTAAGAGCGGAAATGTCTGTCGATTAAGGGGGATATATGCATTTACGTTGCAATCCTAATCCTGGAAAAATCCACAAAGCTTCCGAGAAGGCCGGCTGATTTGTTTGGGAAGGGCACAGGCTGCTGCCATTAGGGTCTTCATCAATCTCGCGCGAGGACCGGGTAGCTACTGTCCCGCCTGTTTTAATTTCTCACCCGGCAAATTAAATCAGCAGGCTGTAATTTCCCAAAGCGGTCATTACGCTTCCCTGGGAGGTGCGGCGGCCCGCGGACAGAGAGGAGGCGGGGAGTGGGAGGAGGCAGACAGCAGCATTCATTAGACCTGTCTGATTGACATAAATCTTCATTTCCGCTCGTTCATGGTTCTACTGAAGGGCGATAGAACTGTTCATGTCGTTAAACACACACATTGAGGGCAATTTTCCATTCATGGGTGGAATCATCGTTTCCTTAGTAAACGGCATTACTGTTAATATCATTTCCAGGTATAGCGCAGGTTGTCGTTACAAGATATAATTACCACACTGGAGTTGTTGAGTCAGACAATGGGCAAGTAAAACTATGTACAGTAGTTTTGGTTTCAGTAGTGGACCAAGAGCTACCTAGGACACACAGTACTAGTGTTAACTACATGGACATGGTAAACTGGACCACACATGCTATTGAAGTGATATCTAAAACCTTTGAAAATAAATATTCTTTACTGCCATGTATGGGTCAGTAAAATTTTTAAAAATAGTTGAGCGATTTTTTGCATTACCATACACAAAGCAAGCAATGAAAAGTGGGGAGCAGCTGTAGCTGTAGAATGGCCGCATATTCACAGATTCCAAATGTCTTCAGCCTGTTTTTGAAATGTATGAATATATTACCAGATGCGTAGCACCAGATTGCATTTTGAAAATGCTTCCAGTGTATTTGCAACATTTTGGAGCACGGACTCAGTGTGTTATTTTAAACCCGAATGCCAGTTGCTACGGTTCCTACAAAGCTAGGCTTGAATGTTGCTTCAATGACAGGGACCATCGTCAGCAGACACATGGGATGGGATGTTTTATGACGCCATAATCACATGATGACGTACGTGTGTTCGGATGACTCGAACCTGGACCTGACGCATGACGGTGTGATGAGGTTGTCAAATCAGGCTGCTGAATAATTGCTCGAAAACCAGAATGGGAAATCACCTACGATCTTTGGAAAGTCACAGCACATTGATATCCCTATGAAAGGATCAGTCAGGGAAGCATTGTCGTTCCATGCCCATGCATGCATACATGTACAGTACGCTGACTGTGTCAGGGGATGGTTCAAAGTCCATAGATGCTAATGCCCCGTGTCCAATGCTTTGGTTCTGTTCTATCCTGCATTTCCGCATGTGTTACGTACAGCGGCAAGGTGCCATTTATATTGAGCACGACGGCTCGACCTGTCACACGTTAGAACTGCCCGGAGTTTTCACCTGTATGATCAGACTGATGCAAGGAATGGCGGTCGGCCTTCGCAAGTAGCTTGTAGTAAGATAGCCGTTTCTGTTGGCTTTCTCATATTGATGTACGTATGGAAGACTACAGACAAATGCACACTTCATGAACAAATGATTCCCTCGAAGAATACAACATGAAACAAGACGGCTGCGATTTCTACTGCTACTACTGCTATTACTATATCTCCTCAAGACACAAACACATGAAAAGGAACCTTAATACTGACATGAAGTACAACATGGCTACTTTTGGGGATGTGGAAACTCAATGTAAACAGGCGAATAAAGCTGAAAGTAGACATGTACATGAGATGTCTCTATGTGTAGTATCAGCCATATTTCTAGCCTGACCAAACCATTACGAAAGGTAGTTTGTATCTAATTGAAGTAGCTGCGATCTTTTCTCCCTATTCCAGTGCTTGGATCCATCTAAGAATGAGCTTATTAGTATGGTACGGAGCACAATCAAACATGGAATGTGCAGGCATTAATGGAAATCTGTGTGCTTTGTTGAAGCCCTAGATTGGATTGACTTTAGCCAAACGATTACATTAAGAAGGTACATTTTCATTTATGACTTTTTTCAAAACTTCTCGTTTTTGATGACCTTTATTCCCATCAACATTTTTACCCAGTAAAATGTCAGCATATTGATTGCCCATAAGCACATTTTGATCACACGTCAATCAAATACACTTTAGCAATAAAGACTTATGTGCATTTCATGTAATTGCGATTTCCCACTTATCTGTACATTACAATTTGCATCTCTTCGTATTTGCCCAAATACCTGTCATCTGGGATTGCCATAATTGATGACTGAGGCGTTTAGCCCACTGTGGGGTCATATTAGTCGGAGCAAAGAGTCGTTTGTTTGCTCTTTGATCGACTAATCGAAGAGTAAGCACGCATTTAGCTATTCAGCGTGAAATGATGTATACCGAGCGGGCCATTTAAGATGAGGCGTTTTATATATTAGACGTTCCAGTCTGGGTACCAGTTACGCCCCAGCAACCTGCGGACCAAGCTGACAGAAGGGATTGTTGGCACTAGGGCTGACAACTGCTCTATTTGCAGTATAACAAGTACAACAAAACTACTTATGGTACTGAGGTGAAGTTATGCATCGAATCGGACATTAGAATGAACTGTTTTGTACAACGATTGCACAAAGTACAACGTATGGCTTCTACTGCTATATAACAACAAACATACTACATGTATGAGACTAATCTACCCCACAAAAGACTATGTAGTATGGGGTGAGAATGTGCTTTAACAGTTACAGGAGATCAATATTGAAATTTAATTTATATAGTATGATACAGCAGAATACAGTCGACCAGCGTGTGTGATATAATGAGATTAAGCACACGTATTTGATGAGAACGTAACATAAAGGCTCTCTCTTTTCTCACTGGACTACGTTTCATAGCTAAATCGATACCAACGCGATTGACCCCAACCACCGTGTAATTTACAAGACTGTGATAAACTTAAAGGGTCAAAGACCGAGTCTCCAAGGAACATCTTATTTGCGAGCTCATTAATAACCACAGATTGGATTTCCATTACATTACTTTTCGGCTGCTATTGTTTACACATCTATTGATTTCAGTGAAACAATCAGTTAATCACGACTCATAAGCTTACATTATGTATTTGTTCTTCTATGTATGAGGTTGTTGATCATTTCGGGTATTAAATCTTTGGAAGCGGGTAAACTCCCCTAAGACACCAGAGCCCAAAAGACGTAGTTGGTAACCAGTACTACTGTATTCCGCTGCGTAGTCTGCGTAGTGGCATCGAATGGCCGAGTGGTATATATAATGCTAGTGCGTACGAGATCAAGAGGTCACAGGTTCGATTCCTGGCAAGACTTCGTGTCTTTGGGAAAGGCACATAACACGACTTTCCTCACTCCAGCCAGTTTAAAATGAGTACCTGACTTCGGTTGGGGACGTCAAAAGGCGGTGGAAGGAGAGGGACGGGCTCTGCCTTCCAATACCATGCCCTAAACACAGTGGATCAACAATCCACTGCCCATATAACTACGGCCTAAAAATGCTATGGGACTACATATGTACCCTTTTAGTCTGTCAGTATATTCCTATCAGTAATTATCAGGCGCCGGTGAATAGGGCTGTGACTGAACTGGCCATGAAAATATCCATAACTACTTTATTAGCTCTATTGATTCAACTAGACGAATTGAACGCCTTGAAACGTGGTAGTTAAAGGTTGTACTAAAGTAAAACGAAGAAAAGTTATACTCAAAACACTACAAACTGACGACCTAGTCCTTCACAATCGCACACCTAGGTGATGACACAGATGATCCCTACATCTGTAAGAGAATGTCGTACAAAGCCGCTAATTCTAGCATGACCTACAATGTATTAATAAAATGACAATCCACATCTTGCCAGCTAAAAACAGCTGTAATGCCTTTAATGGGTTCAGAGCCGTGCCTCGTGAGTTCGTAGAATCCATGATTGCCTTATCTCTGGCGTCCAGAATGTGCAACAGATGAAGGAATTTGTACGATAGATGCACTCACTACTTTATATACGTGTGTTTTCTTAACATTCTTTATAACCTACCATTTGCCTTAGTGATTTTGAACAACAGTCAGGATCTGAGGAAACTTGGGAGCATTACCAACGAAAAACCATTCATGTTGATGAAGTACTTTTCACGATGTCATACACTTGGGATAAATACGTATGCCTGCGCATGGCGGGCGGGGGGGGGGGGGGGGGGTAATACGATGTTTTCTTTCACTCCTACACACTTGACTTCGGTAGCACCTCATTTGTATGGATACTTACTTCTGGGTACGGAAGTATTGTTTTGGTGGCTGAGTGGGGTTGTGAATCTGTTCAGTTGTCCGGACAGAGTGGGTAGACAGCGCGTGGGTGGGGAGAAGATTGACAGGCAGAATGATAGGGGGTGAAAAGGTCAGGCACAGGAAATAGGGTGAACTTGAAGGTCTCAGAATCTGGCCGAGACTTATCTAGTATACTAAGTCTTGTGACCTGTTCTTAGAAGCCAGTACTACCGAAGGATTAGCATTGCAGTAAAAACGTTTCTAATAAAACTGAGACGACACGCGTATTCCCTTAATCGTGAGGTGGGAATAAATGACCTAATCACGTCAGTAGTTCTAGCCGTCACTTTAGACCCGTCGGCTCCTGAGGGTAATTGACCGAAATGGCCCCAGCGGATGTGTACGTGACGAACAAGTGTGGGGATACGTGCTTTCCTGGGCATGGAATTGATCTTTTAGCTATCCTAGCACCAACTGGATTCAAGCAGAATCGACTTCGCTACACAGAAAACATGTAGAAAGGATGAATAAACATCGATAGTTCTGAGCATGGCTCCAGAGGAGTTGTTGAGGTGGACCCGTCAGATGATGTTAGTTTTTCATCTGATGGACAGAAAGGAAATGGTACATCGAAAGTAAGAACAGCAGCCGTTAGACCCATTGTGACAATAAGTCAAATTACACAAAGACTATAATAGATACAGAGCCAAGAACCGACAAAATTTCCGCTTCGCCAAACGGAAGAAAAACTATTCTGTATCAACCTTGTGTGGATCTTATGAGACAGAATATCTTTGGAAAACATCAGTTCAGTTCAGTTCATCCACACTCTAGGCCTGGTGTCCTTCCCTGAGAAACATATTTTGATAAGTAGAGCAGAACTTATCGCGCCATCAGCTCTAATCTAATCACCTCATGCTTTGTGTAACGTTCTACCTTATTTTCATATACCTACATTCTGTGATGTTTAAGTGGCGATTACTAGTTCTCACTTAAACGTCAGTGAAGAAGGAAACTTTCAGCAAAACTCCTACTTTGTCCTGATGATGACTCTAACAGGGTTCGAAATACTCTCGCCGCGCAAGTCATGGTTTCTTGGTCACTTATTGGAGACACCAGGTTGCCTGGCGAGAAAGTTACGACTTCTGAAATAAACTGTGTCCCGCCTCGGCCAGCATGTGAGCGATACCTTTACAGGTGGCATGGCTTACCGCTTGCCTTCTAAAATAAACAGCCGGTGTTGACGGCAACCTGAAATATTGATGGGCAACCTTGGTTTTTGGCTTAGGCTGCCACTGGGCAACCTGAGAAAAAAGTATTTCGAACTCTGGTCTCTCCCCTGACCAGGCGAAGACGCCGTTGATGAAGCGGAACTGATGAAACCCTACTCACGAAGCGGGGCACCCGTGTGTGCAGGTGGAGCCTGCCTCATAGGGACAGCCTTGAAATTGAACTGAAATGACTTCTTCTCTTTTAACGAGGTTGTTGGCTGAAAATCGTTCGGCGTAAGGGGGAGAGATGACCATCGTTATACATAATACATGGTTAGCGAAGATTTGGGAATACTTTTTCTTTCCATTTGGTTACATCCAGGATATTGCGTCTTAGCGTCCAGAGAAACACATTTCACTTAGCCCGTCTTGTGAACAAAAGTAGACACTTCTGTTAGAACAGGTTCTGCGTAAAAATGCGCTTTTTTCTGCCTAGGTTTGGGAATAAGACGTTTAATGCCCTAAAAACCTTTCGTATGTTGATCGTGTTTCACACAGACACACACACACACACACACACACAACACACACAGACACAAAGACACAGACACATACACACACACACACACACACACACACACACACACACAACGCACACAGACACACAGACACAGACACACACAGACACACACAGACACACACAGACACACAGACACAGACACATACACACACACACACACACACACATACACACACACACAGACACAGACACACACACACAGACACAGACACACACACAGATACAGACACACACACACACACACAGACACAGACACACACACACACACACACACAAACACACACACACACACACACATACACACACACACACACACACACAGACACACACACACACACACACACACATACATACACACACACAGACACACACACACACACACAGACACACACAGACACACACACACACACACACAATCATATCCATGGATCTAGTCAAAAAAACGTTTCACTCTCTTTACTTCATGGTCAGAAATATGTTTCAGGAACAGTCTGTACGTCACTGCATGATCGCTATGAACGTAGACTGATTCAGTTGATATGCAATGTGCTATCCAATAAAATTACACGTGTATCGTTATCCTTGTAATTTTTATTCACTTTTGTCTACTTTTGATCATTCATGTCGCCCACTTGTCCTCCACTCATTTATGGCAGAACGAATTTGGGGCACATAAGGGCTAATGTAGCAATCAAACGACTAACTACAAGGTTGGCGGATAAATGGCAATGTCCGAGAGGTAGCCTTAATTTGATGTTAGGATATCACGCTAAGTCCAGCTGTCTTCGCTCCAAGGCCCCTGTGAAGTGTAGTGAAGGCTGGTGTCGTTACGGAACTTTCCAGTCCTTGTAACTTGTATGACGCCAAATATTCAAATCGAAATACCAGACGGTAAATAATCCATATCACTGAAAAAGATATGACTGAACTTTCAACTCCATGTCAGTCTTTTTTTTTTCAACTTCGACGACGCTTACATCAAGCAGTGATATCTTCAATGTCAACTGTTGAGAAGGAATTTCCGTTCGCTCCCTCAGACTTTTCATTCAAGGCTTCCAAGGACTAATCAATGCCCCACGAAGGTCAAGCGGCCATGACTGGTCTCTCACGTAGGGAGGGGGGTGTTCATTAACACTACAGGCGATCATACTGTCAACTGGTATTGAAGCGTCGTTTGGGGTACAATACGGTGCATTTGTTGAAATCGTGGCTGAAACGTCGTAATGAAAAGTCAGAGTGCCATGTTGGTGTTCTGTTACAGCTGTCACGGAACAGATACAATGGTTAGAGTTGGTCAAATTTGTCAATTTGATGGAAACTTGATCCTAAGAGGCTAAGACCTCCAGGGAGTGATAACTGACTCTTATCAAATGAAAAAGAACGCAAAGTATCCAGCCTCTGTATCTACACGCAGTGCCTCATGCAGGGTGACATGTCTTAAACCAGACGTGTGTATTGAACATGGACGACAGTTACTACGATTATAGCTGGTACGAGGAACTGTTCCTCTTAGAAGATGATCAACAAAGTCATCTACAGAACCTGTCTATTCCTGAGGTGCCTTTGTCTAACGTTTCCAACAATTCCACTTCATTTGAGGACAGGGACGTCCCTGTCACAGCTAAAGTGATGGTCGGCATCATCTACGTACTGACGGGTGTCCTGTGTGGGTTTGTGAATTTGGTGCTAGTTTTCTCCGTGGCGTACTACAAGAAGATGCAGTCCGTGACAAACATTCTGATCGCGAACCTGGCTCTGTCTGATTTTGGTTTAGCTGTGATTAGTTTGCCATTCTCGTTGGATTACTATATTGTCCACACACGACTGTGGCTTCACGGGAAGGCTGCCTGCGCCGCCGTCAACTTCATGCAGATGGCGTCACTCTACGTGTCCACGTATTCTCTGGTCGTCATCACCATAGACAGGTAACTTTATTTTCTTTCAAGTCATCATCCAGTAGACACATTTCACTCTTTTTGGATTCCACCCTTCCTTTCTCACAAAACAACTAGCGGATGACACATGTATCTGCATTTCATAAACATCATTGTACATTTCTACACGTTTTCATGCTTGATCGAATACAACAAAATATTCCGTGAGATTAGATACACGGAATGGAACAAAATGAATCCCCTTACAGGCAGTGGATAGTTATAGCCTTGAAAACGGCCATCGCATGGTGCAAATGTCAAGAAGTGACACATAGTCTGGTACGTACATGTGGTAAGACAAGTAAGAGAATGATGTGATGTCATTGTGATGTTTGTTTTGGCCTTGGTGATACGAACCTGGCCTTTCCTTACATTACGGTACTGTCAGCTTTTCTTTTGTCACACGCGGATCCTTTGAAAATATGTCCATCGTAAACTGACATCCTTTCTCCGAAGGAAATACTTCAACTATAATATCTGCCAATGTCTTAGATACCTTGTGATCATCCACCCCCGGATTCCCCGGATGAGACGGAAGGGATTCTGCGCAGTGGCGGGTCTAACGTGGATGACGTCAGTCCTCTTGGCTGTTCCCGCGGCGCTGTACTCTCGCGTGATCCCGTATTCGTCACGTGACGGCTCCTACTGCGGGCAACTGTGGCCGGTTGGACATCGTGCGTCGTAAGTAGTAGGAGTACAGACTTTGCTCTCGTGTTGTTCTGGGGGATAACTGACGCATGTGGATGTATTTCGACGCAAGAACAAGGATCTAGATATAGGGTTTAAACACATGTTGACTAGTACTACCTCTCCGTTTGCATTGCAATAGAAAACTACCTCTGTATATAGTGAGGTTGGCCTCCATAAAATTAAGAGTGTTTGATTTGTCTAGAATATACATGATGTTCCCGTGTTTGTAGGTACCGAGCCTACTACATCGCCGTGTTCGTGGCTGAGTTCGCCCTGCCGGTGGTTGTGATGTGGTACTGCTACCTACGGATTCTCGTGAGGGTTTGCAACCGCACAGTTCCGGGACAACATACCGCGGCACAGGTGAGCAGGCACCTAGGTACCTCACGGTTACTTTGGTCACGTCATCATTACTTCGTGTAATTCCGGGCAAGGAAGTATTGTTTTGGGTGGCTGATATGTGGGTTTGTCTCTTTGTCTGTTTTAATATAGCTTCCTTTGGATGGCAGATGGGAGTTAGTTTTGACAGTTGATTGATAGGGGGTTA
Organism: Branchiostoma floridae x Branchiostoma japonicum; assembly: GCA_013266295.2. NCBI lineage: Eukaryota > Metazoa > Chordata > Leptocardii > Amphioxiformes > Branchiostomatidae > Branchiostoma > Branchiostoma floridae x Branchiostoma japonicum. Next base: position 10,667,665 of record CM023824.1, read on the forward strand.
CGCCGGAAGGTAAGTAAGTGGTATGGGAAGTGGTGTAATACCTGATTGAATTACATCATACAAACGAAGTCTATGAACTAGAAGGTCTCGAAAATAAGGCGAGGTTACGTATACTCCTTTTGATTCATAGTAGGACAAGGCAAGACAACAAAACCTTTTTGTAAGGTTAAGATGTTGTGTCCTGGAGGAAAGAACGAAATTTCTTACACATGTACACTCGCGTGATTTCTGTCAGAGTGTTCACATTTCTACATGTACCTTTATCGTTTGTGGTCCATTTCTTGACAGACTGACCAGTTGGCCCGATCCAGGTTGAGGACAGTGCGCATGCTCATCTTGCTGACCACGATCCACATGCTGTGCTGGGCTCCGTATCACGTGGTGTCGCTCATCCGGGACTTTTACCCCGACCTTCTCAACAGCCTTCTGTTAAACAACACAACAATGTACATCGCTGAAGGACTGGCGATGGGCAACAGTATGATGAACACAATTCTATACATTGTAATCAACCCCAATATCAGGTCTTATCTAAAAGCGGCACCACGCGATTTTTACCAGTGTTGCATTAACAGACAGGTAAAGGGTAGATCAGTTCGTCGTCAGTTCCGGTTGTCGTCACTGAGCTTGGGCAGCTACAAAGGAAGCAATAAGCGACAAAAGTCTACCGAAAGGGCCTAGGCCCCAGCGCATGATATAACTTAAGGTTTGGTGTGAATATTCCAAAAAGTAAATCAAGAATTCACGTTTGACATTTCTCTTTCCCCTTTCAACAAAACCTGGAGCACCTAATGTTCTGTCAATGTCAAATCTGACAAAAAGACCATTTCTTTGTGTGAAGCAGTAGGATCCGGTTGGACTCAATTGCAAAGACATACCGCTTATCACACAAATGCAGACGTTATTAACTGCAAAGGTTTTTCTTATATATCAATCCCCGTTTATGTCGGTGTTTCTGTTTAAATTTTCATTCCACATGTGAATGGGGATAGACTCTGTGACTGACGCTAACGTGTAGTATCTTTAACCACTGTAGACATTTTACGTACGCGTTTTAGTGTACATTTGTAGAGTATATGCTGTTTTGGTTATATTGTCCGTTTCCGTATGTATCGTATATAATATCCTGTACTAAATTACCCTGTCCAGCCGTCTGGCACTTTACCTTAAAAATGGAGCAGTACATGCAGCTCCTCTACGTTCACCAAAAAATGAGCATTCCAAAGCTAACCCTACAACCTATAGGTACTAATCTCCAAGCAGATTCTCTGGGGCAAGGGGAGTCTATATTGGCCGCCTGTATCCATTGGCCGCCCTTTGGGTGGCGTATTGGATACGGCCTAGCCAATTTGATACTGTATTTCAGTCAAAGATCTGCTTGGAGATTATATTGGTACCGGCCTGTCTGGACAAGGTGTCTCATTGCAAAGACTGGCCATTAGCAACCCGTGTATCCACCAGGTCCATTGTGGCACCACATAAACCACATCACTTCTGAACAACAGCCACAAGGCCACCCATTTATCTTCTTTTATCACCCATCCGGCGAGGAGGCAAACCGGCCATTCAACGTCGCTATGTGTGTTCATAGTACCTTTGGGAGCTCGTAACGCCAGCTCGTGTGGGGTGAGGTTCAACTGACAATGTCCCGGCTATAGCCTAACAAAAGATATGAAAACCATGCAGATGAGTTGATGAAGTGAGTTATTCTTCTTCGTCTTAAATCGCATGAGGTTCAAAGACAGTTAAGCAGTGCTTGAGGTAAAGTAGAGGTGAAGAAGACTCATGATCACTTGAGAATATCCAGCCATTAAAAATCTATGTTAAAAGTAAATCAAGACATCAAACAAAAAATGACATGAAAACCACAGCGTTAACATTTTACCATGATCATGCTTTCTTTAACTCCTTTCTTTACCCAGACTTCCTTTATTCACACTAAACATCATGTAGTCACCTGTCTGTAAGATAGACGATGTCATTTCTTCAAAATTATGATGATAATGACGTCAATATATTTCATGTTGTTTTGCAAGTAGACTTCTAGATATTTCGCACGAAATAAACCCCCATTTAAGGCAATGAATCAGAGTTGCGAAAGATAAAAGAGACACATGACTCTGGCAATAGTTATCAAGATTTTGAAACTTCGTTTCTTTTTGTCCCGAATATGCCCTGAAATTTTATACGGCGGTTGCAGCGTCTGTTGATTAAAAACTGTGTTTGATAATACCATGGAGTTATAACTCCATGATAATACCGTTTATATAAAACAACAGGTTTCTCTCCCCCAGACATCATTATATGCCTGCGGCACTCTTTTATTGCCAGTTTTGTAACCACCTTTGACACGATTCTAACGCGCTGCTGGTAGATTTCTATGATGAAACGCATTCAGTGCATTCAAAGGGAAGAAACAATATTCGTAAAAAGCTTGTTTGCGGCTCGTTTGAACCAGCAACCGTCTTTCATGGGCATCGCGACTATAATTGCTCCCCGGGGACCTACATCATGCGTCATTTGCCCACAATAGCTGACGTGTGAAGTACGCCTGCGCTCTTTTATCTCTGGTAATCGCCTTGTTTTTACAGCTGTAATAAACACTTTCAGACGTCATATCTAAAACGATACAGTATTCAATGATGTCTACGTATCACTATTAAGCGCGGTGGTATATATATATATATATATATATATATATATATATATATATATATGTGATTTCTCCGATAATTGGAACGGCTTATCTGCCAAAAGGCCAAGAGCCGCTACTGGCCCTGTTTTTATAACGTAAACTTTATTGCACGACAATTGTACACGGTACAAAGTATGGCAACAACTAAATATTGGACGAAGTATAGAAAAGTATAGAATAAAACCTAACTCTACCTTTGCACCAGTTTCGACCTAGCTTAGACAGAAACCTTTTAAGACATTATGCAGTTTGTGACTCGGTGTCGACTAAGTTAAATCTAGGCTGCATCGCGATTTTAGCTGAATTCTTATTTTGGTACATATCTTGAAAACAAACGGGCCTCAACACGAAGTGAATATAACACTGAAGCTATTATACAAAATACTGCATTTGATGATAAACGGGGACATGTCTGTTAGAGTGTTTCCTGTCGTGGCGGCAGATGGAAGATAAAGTGAGATCCAGAATGTTGGAGGCCGTCGTCTCCGACTCTCCATCGCTCATAATCTGGCATGTGTTCCCGGCGAGGCACTCCAAGGTCGGCTACACAGAGGCCTGTTTCAGCACATCTGGACTGACGCGTGGCAGTGGTAACATTTTGTAACGCAACGTCTCTTAAAACAAACTACAGTTGTGGGAAACTGGGGTCGAGTGCATAGTGGTGATGATTCTCACGCGGACAGCAAACTGACCCTAATGCCCCTAAACCACTCAAATACTTTCTAGGTACTGTTGTTTCCTCCGGGTACGGAGGTACTGCGTGTGTGTGTGTGTGTGTGTGCGCGCGTGTGTGCGTGTGTGTGTGTGTGTGTGTGTGTGTGTGTGCGTGCGTGTGTGTGTGTGTGTGTGTTTGTGTGCGTGTGTGCGCGCGTGTGTGTGTGTGTGTGTGTGTGCATGTGTGTGTGTGTGTGTGTGTGTGTGTGTGTGTGTTTGCTTGCTTAAGTAAGTATTTCAATGACAGCACGTGGGTGGGTGTGTTACGTCACTACAGACCGCAAAAGGCCAAACGCGGGAAGTATGGTGCCAGCAGCTGCAGCAGGGAGTCGGCAGTTGGTAGGCTGCCAGTGGGAGAATCCATAGACGTAACCAGGGAAATTCACCAGGAATAAAACAAGAAAAATTCACAAAAGCTCTAAATATTTCCCGGGGAGTTGAAATCTACGATTTCTGGTTTCTTACGATGACCTTCACACACTTGCGTGACTAGATACAGACACAGATTGTACAGATATTCAATTCCGATTTCTATGTTATCATTTAATTCTAAGCACCAAAGGCTGCGTGATCGACATTGATTTAAATAGTCTGAAAGTTACAGCCGTGGTGCCAAAGTAACTACTTAATACAAGAATAGATTAGCAGAGGAGGCTGCTCTCAGTTCAACAACAATTACTGGCAGTCTTCACTCCCAGTGACCCTGAATGACCTTTACCGTAGTCTTCTAAGAATTCTATTCAAGTAAAGTAACATGCAATCTTAATCATGTTGAGAACCGACAATACATAGCACCGTGTAGCGACGTATACTTCCGCCAGACAATATTGAAGTCTGGATTCCCTTTCATACGCGAGATCTCAGTCAGCCATCGCTGCGAAAACAAGGAACAAACATTCTAACCCCAACTAGTTCAGACAATATCATTCTGAACCCTGGAGAACCTAGCCATTGGATAAAGGGTATCTTGATAAAAGAAATACAGACTGTATGCGGCTCCCCATGCGCCTTCGTGTTATAATATTGTTTTTCATTACGTTATGATATACATAATCAAATCGTGGGGAATGACTCGCGGGCATTGGGACAACCAATACTTCATAGCCCTTTGATCTATGAATTACACCCAGTGAGGAAAATAAATGCCACTGACGTGGAAAAGGTTCCTTTTTACCCCACCTGCCCTCAGGCAATGGAGAAGCTTCGACTTTGATGATGGTTTTATAATGAAGCTTGCAGGACATGGGGACGTCCCATAGCGGCATGTCCGCCAGCCCAACACTGAGGCAGATTCTTCATGGCCATAAAAGGACTGTTATTTTAGTCTTTCCTGTTTCCGTTGTCAGCATGCACAATAATACTGCCTCTGTAGCAAGTCTCCTATATATATTCGCACTTAAAAAGAAATAAAAGTCAATACAGTGTACTTGCAAAAACTCTTGGCTTCTTCATTCGAGAATCCATATATGAGGTAGAATAGACTTCTTGCAACATTCTTTAATCAGCTCACTGGATAATAATCTTATAGCATGTATTTTATGACAGATACTATGATGTTGCAGACATTTTGTCGAGCCCTATAGTTTTACTATTTGACTGAATTAAGTGCCTATAAGTCACAAGTAATGGATCTATTGGACCCATTCCAAAACCGGCTTTTTAAATGGAAAAGTACCAAGGCATCTCTTGATCATTTAAAGCCATTCTAAATGACAACCCACCACAGCTCTACAGAATGGTAAACGATAGATTCTTTAAAAGTTCGTGTTTGCAGTATTAAATTCTTCCAAATAGCAGGTCACAATGGCAGACTTCGTGTACAATGTATATTGGGTTGACTTCAATAGAATTCTCACAACAGAAAGATATTTCGGACATCTTAACATTTTTCAGTACTTTTATTGTGGAATGTTACCTGAATTACATTTTCCATATTGGCTTACTTTAAGGCAATTAATAGAAAGCAGACTACGTCATTAGGGAAAATATAATTCAATATATCCTAAGCCTATAATAGCCTAAACTGCAAATCTAAGATGATTCGTTTCTAAGTAATGCAAATAATGCAATAAACACCAACAGATGCTTTCCTTATTTATCTTTTTTCTGTCAGCTAGATATGCCAGAAAGTTACTGATCGTATGAAATTTTTATCAATGGCCTTGATGAGAATGCATTTTGTTGGGTTTGACTTCGACATATTTAGTTATAAAAGTAGTTAAAACACTAGCAAACAATATGGGTTGCAGGTGGTGCACGTGGCATCACTTTTGAGCACACGCACGTGTTGGTATGTGGGATATTGGTATAAATATCAGCACCAGAGTAGAGATAGCAACATTCCAACCCAGGAGGCCAGCTGTACCGGAGACTTCTGCACGATATGAAGATATGCGGGGAGGACAGAAAGGTAGGTTCAAAACTACTGCATATTATATAAAAAGCGAACCGAGAATCCACATGGTATTCATGATGGTTTAGAGTTTGTTAAGTATACAGTCAGGTTCCAGATATCATCATAATTTATGAACAGCTCATTTTGCCCTTGGGACACAACTTATGCGTCCTAGATTATCTTCTATGTCTTCCGCTAAAATGCTTTGGTCGAGCGCATATATATTCTTCCGCTAGTGCTTTTGGGGGTGATTCACTATCATCCCATGCAAGAACTGGGCTTTGATAGTTTATTTGTAGTTGGGCCCATTTTTATGAAATTTATCATTTTATCAAATACAATTTTTGTCAAACAGATACTATAAGAACACGTCAAAAGATCTAAATTTCCAATTTCAGTTGATATTTTCCCCCCGCGGTGGTGTACATGTATATGACTTCAATACACCCATGAACGGTTCCACAAAAGTACATTAAAAGAATGTGGCGATTTCTTGCCTTGTTATAAGTATGTATCCAGCATTGTAATAAGTCTAAGTATCTCCAGCTCATTTATAGACAATTTCATTTAACATTCTATATCAATCTTTAATTGGTACCAATTGACGTGTACAGTGACCCATACGATCCACTGCAACTACAGAAGTTATCAGTGTAGTGTTCTGAAACACTATATTCAACATTGGGACACAACCATTCATTAAAAACAACCATCAACGTGCGACCGAGGAGAAGAGTTCATTAGAAGCAGGTGACGTCCTTAATTATTAACTAATGTCATCCAGATGGGATTTGCTGTATTTCCCTGAAGAGTCATAATTAGGGCTTAATCCTTTGCGATCTTTAATCCTAAAAATACACTCACTTCATATGTCTCTTACATTGTCTAGCCTTTGACATGAAGCACTGCAGTCTGGATTAGATATCGGATTGGGAAATAAGATTTGCCATTCACAGTAGGTCAGCAAGGTTCAGTGAGTCGCAAGTCAGCAAGATTCACAAATCAGACAAATCTTTCCTGGCCTCCTGTGCCCACAGGACGTTTGTTGAATCAATTGTTCCGTTATGTAAGCTTTGAAAACGTTCTTCATAAGGGTTAGAAAAGGTCGTGGCCAATTACACAATGGGAAGAAAGGCACTGTTGGAGTCTTTCAAAGTGGGTAATGTTTATGTACAGATTTGGTCATGGAAAGTTTGTGTGGAAGAAGTCTATAACTGAGACTTGTGTGTACACGTTACCGTTGCTAGTCGCTTTTAACATTTTCAACTTGGTTCAACTTAACATCTAGCGTTTGCAAAGCTTTCAACCAATCCCGCGAAGGCTTTGGGAAATATGCAATGAATAAATAAGACTAAGAAATAGAACGGAAAGGTTTATATGTTTGATACATCAAATCAAGTCGTCGCAAGGAGTCCAAACATCGATCAGAGGACCACGAGTAAAGTTGATTCTCAGTCGTCCGTGCAAGTTTTACCCTACGAAAGATACCGATGTAGCATGTCTATGTGACATCATGTCTGACCGTGCCAGGCATCTATTCCTCTCATGTCTCCTTTGATTGGTCATCCGTTTCCCGTGACTGACATGATATTGAAAGGGTGTAATCATGTTGAAAAGTTTTTCGAAATCGTCTCCTGAACTTGGTGAACTACAAAACCACTCCTGAGCTCACCTATCATAGGCAGCGGCTTATGGAGGTAATGTTTGGGTGAGTTTGCCTGTGGGAATGTGTATGTTTGTCTGAGAAGAGACGATTGTGGGTGTATATTTGGCTACAACTGATTGACAGGGAGGTCAAGACTGAAGGTGATCTAGCACGCGCCGGGTGGGAGTAAGTGGGCGGTATGTGGAGGAATTCAGGAAGCGGTGGATTGTGTGTAATGCCAAATCAAACTGTGTCATACAGCCCCTTCCACAATTCCAATACATTCACGAAAACCCGAAAAACTTCCCGGAGGTTTGAAATCTCTTGTTAGGCAAGTTTTGAATGCGACAATTAAGGAGGTAATCTCTCCCTGTGGTTTGGTTGTCAAAGTTTCTCTTCATTTTCGTACTCATTCATCAATAGATCCCTCGCACGGCAAGAACACTTGAAGTCCTATTTAATGGGTTGCGTCGGTAAAGTTAAAAATGTTACAACACAGCAACCGTTGCTGGTTTTGGGAGATGCTGTGTGTTCTTTTCAACAGAGTGACAATTGTCTATTCCAGTGCTGTGCTATCAACCATTCAATACCAAATATGTATCAATGCTAAAAGATACTGTTTCTGGAAATCGGTACACAAATGTTGAAGATGATTCATAAACGCTGCATGCTTGCAATAGGCAATTAAACTTGCCGTAAAATTTGCAATGTTTAGTGAACAACTTTTTAAAAGTGTTACATGCTAACACCAACATGCTAGAGCTTGTTTATGACAAATTTCATGCTCCTGCAGTCAACCAATTTTCTGCTATGAATACTGATAAGTAAAGAGTAGTTTCATAGAGGAAGCTGTTTTACAAAATAATTGGCCCTTCGACTAACAAGGGTCGGCATGAAAGAGGGTTGTCCTGAAGTAACCTCTGTTATGATATTATGTCCTGCATATAAGGTACCATGCATTTTATTTCTTTTTATAGTCTGCCTACTACACGGACAACATATTCATTTTACTATTTCGTTTCTTTGACCAGAATGGCCAAAGCATTAGTCTTGTTGTCTCACAGGAGTTACATTCAACAGAAGTTAGATTTAACTTAATGTTTACTGCAAAAATATTGATAGCACCCAGGCCATGTTGTGGAGAATATACTCGTGCCCTATTTCATACTTCTTTCTTACTCGGAAGTATTGTTTTGGGTTGCTGAGCTGTGGGTCTGTGTATCTGTTCGTCCGGACAGAGTAGGTTGATAGCATGTGAGTGGAGGAAGATTGACAGGCAGAATGACAGGATGTCAAAGGTCAGACACATGAATCTGGCCGGAAGCCAGTAAACATGGGGCAATTCAGCTGGAAGCCGAGGATTGCATTCTTCCCAGAAGTCTAAACTCTCCGATGTTTTGTTACGAACGATTTACTACCAACGATTTCTGTTTGAAAAGGAATGAACTTTTGTTCCGTGCCCCGAAGGCCCAGACTTTGTACATTTATGCATATCTGTTTTTAAGGCTATGTTAAGGTGAAGGCTCGATAGAAACAATGTTGCAGATTGCTAACATCTCGAGTATGCTTACGACTATCCATTTTATTTAGTTTAAGTAGTCGGTGAGACGTACTTAAAATGTACTTAAAACACCATTAAAATGAAGTAAGTCATATCTATCATCTTAAAATGACGAAAATCACATCTTTTCGTGTGGGCAGGGGGCTCATATTGTAAAAGTAAATGAGACTATCTGCGCGATCAAAAAGCAATCCATGGATATTTAGCAACACTAACTGTACCGAGAATTTACAACATAACGCACTAATTCACCAACCCAATGGCTCTATACGTACCAATAACGACCATTAAAGGCTATGCAATCTTTCTTAACGACAAATCCCCATCCTTTTGTTATGAATCGGTGTCAGGCAGCAAACGTTGAGCGAAAAAAACGAACCAGGCATACTTTATTTAGTTCATGAACTTTCAAAACGGCTTTGCAACAGTGTCTCGGCAGAAACGTTTCTACGGAATGTAGAATTCCTTTAGTTAGTCCCCTTGGACTGACACACAGTAGGGAATTTGTTCTACCTTCTCAGAAACGAGCATCCCGAAAATGCAAATGAAGGAATGAGAAGATCAATATACAGTAGATTTAAATGATGCTTAGCTTACATAATGTTAGAATCAAGAGGGGTTAACAATCTGCCACAAGACTGACATTGTCGTTTGGATTCAAATACAAGCCTAATATTACTGATCAATGATCGAAGTCTATTGCTTGTGTGAGGTCCGCCTACATGGAGTGACCTTCACCTTCAGGAAGCGACCTCTGCTGCAATAATTGACCAATCAAGCTGTTGTTTATTGTCATATAACAACATAACACACACTTTCTGTCCCCACTTAGTGGATGATGAACCACTTCAAGCAGCATTAATGAGACGTTGATGAGACTTTATTCAGTTCATGAATTTTCAAGACAGCTTTGCAACAATGACTCGGCAAAAATATCTCTATAGAATGTTACCTATGCATAAAGCTTAAGTCAGTCTCGATGACGCACATTGGAGAATTTGTGCTCCGTATTCTCAGAAACGAGCATCCCGAAAATGTAAATGAAAGTGTGTGGAGAGGAATATGCAGTAGATTTAAATGATGGTTTGCTTATAGAATGTCAGAATTGAAAAGAGTTAACCGCAAGCATGACATTGCCGTTTAAATTCAAATACAAGCCTATTATTGATCAATGATTAGTGTGTATTGCTTATGTGAGACCAAACTTCATTGAGCGACCTCCGCCTTCCGATGAAGCGACGTCCGCTGGAATAATTGACCAGTCCAATTAAGCTGTTGTTTATTGCCATAACAACACGGTACACTTCCTGTACCCACGCAGTGGACGACAAACCACTTGAAGTAGCAATGATGAGACTTACTTTCAGACCATACCAAGTTTGGAATTCAACATTCGATTGCTATTTTTATTTTCGGACAAGCCCAAAGACAGGACATTACGAATGCTCTTACCAGGTCTATTCCTATCCCCTGCCTAGCTCTAACGACTTGTACAAATCTCTCAGTGTTTGAAAAGATGCAGATTTGACAAATCGTATCAGAACTGTAGGTCAGAAAACTGCCAACATAAGTCTATCTATCGGTCAGGGAAAAATAACAAGATGACGACTTTTTTGTGATTAGTCACTTTGCCACGCCATGGCGATATGATGAGTCTGTCACGTAGCCGCAGACATCCCGATGGAAAGAGTTATTCTGCCGTGTACTCTTACAATAAAGGCAATCAGGCGCGTGTCTCCAGTGGTATGGCCACACACGTAAGGCGGAGTGACTCCCAACATCCGTTCCATTCTGTGTTGTTTCCAAGGATACATAACAAGGGATCCTTCCGCCCACATGGTCACCTTACATTAGTGGGACTTTTTTGTACCAAAGGGACATGTGATCAACAGGTCGACTACGCACAGAGTCTCCACTGATTCAGTCTAAAAACATCTTGTGCGTAGGGCAGACGGACAGGAAGATGCCAACGCGCAAGGCATGATTGATGTGAAGTGTACGTCATTTCCGCTCACACCATAAAGGGGGCGTGTTGGGTATAAATGCGGCGGTTATTGGATGATAGAAGATAAGACAAGGTGTACGGGGGACGAACTGTGCAGCGGACGCTGCTGACAGGCTTGAGAAAAGTCGTGCGCCACTCTTCACCAGGTACGTCTAGACCATTTTCACCAGACGGATTGACAACCTTCTAAAGGGTTTGTAGCCGCACCTTGTAGTAATCTTACCCATTTCTACCAAGTCTTCCATTGTTTGATTGAATTCTGTAATTTCCTCCCTCTGAAAAACGCTGTCGGAATAGAATGTTCTCTAGATCTCTCCGGAACATTGTCAGCAAATCTTTGTGAAAGAATCCATTCAACAATTTTTTGTATGGTTCCAAATGATTTTGCTTTAAGTTTGTTTTTCCTTATTGGCCTTTTGGGTAAAACGGATTTATATGATATCCTCCATTTCCGTTTAAACGTCTATCTTCTCAGGAAATATACTGATGCTCAGGAGTAGGTTTAGACTCAGAGATTCAGAGATCAAACGTAGATGGGCAATTCTTCTTCAACGAGTTTAAGTCCTTTTTCCATTCTTAACGAAGCTGTACGCCTACATGTTGCGAAATCCATCGGAATCATACATGTACATGTATGCTGACCAGGCCCATACTCTCCGGGCCGCGCGCGACCTACCGGTTCTACAATCTGAAGATACAGACACCGGCATATGTCAAAACGCAAGTCGTTGTTTGGATTGCATTGAGCATATATTTCGGAGGCAAAGTCGTAATCAACCTGCAAGACAGTATTCAACCGGTAAGACAGTATCTAACCGGCAAGACAGTATCCAACCGGCAAGATTTAGACAGTATCTAACCGGCAAGACAGTATACAACCGGCAAGATTTAGACAGTATCTAACCGGCAAGACAGTATACAACCGGCAAGATTTAGACAGTATCTAACCGGCAAGACAGTATACAACCGGCAAGATTTAGACAGTATCTAACCGGCAAGACAGTATACAACCGGCAAGATTTAGACAGTATCTAACCGGCAAGACAGTATACAACCGACAAGGTTTAGAGAGTATCCAACCGGCAAGACAGTATACAACCGGCAATCGGACTTGCGCTATCAACCTCTGCTTGGAGAGTGAATTTTTCCTATGTTGAAAGTACCGGAGCGCTGTTTCGCTAGATGGGATTGTAACTATGAAGACAGAACATTTTGCTGTTTAGGGTTTATTTGTTGACTTCACGATGTTTCCGTTTACGGTGAGCGTCGATGTACACCAAGCGGTGACAATTTCTGTAAAATCGCTATAAATGATGTGTTCAGAAATAGTCTTCAGTGGTTGACTTCCGGTGTTTTGCCGGATACACTTTTAGCAGTTTTACCATATATGCATATATATACCTTGAAGGCGATTATGATTATAAATCCAAGTCACAAATAGATGTGCAGCCTCGCTAAAAAAACATCGCTTTTAAATCTTATACTGTACATGCATTTAATTTCGCGGTGTTTATATTTTGCGGTAGAAGAAGGTTTTCGCGGTACGTGTTTTAAATTCTTTGTTGAAACTATAAGTAATGCGATTCGCGATGTGTGTCATGAATTCGCGGTGGTGAGGTCACCCGTTAAAATGAAAATTTACAGTACTTCTTTTTGAGACTCTCATACTTCTTGTTCTGAAACTACACCGAGTTTTGCTTTCATTAGTATCACTTTTAATATTTGGGGGGACGTGCGTCATTCCCCATAATAAGTGCGTCCAAAGACGCAATGACGCATGCCTGGCGGGAACACTATTTGAGTCATTTTCATATGATTTTGTTGACGCATAGCAAGAGTTTTTTTTTTCTGCGGTTCGAGTTTAATCTGTACTAAGTCTATTTCTATGTCGACCTTGATGGTAAATTGATGTTCAATTACAGTGTACTGTACTGTATGGACAGCACTCGCTGCCGAGATATATGACACATTGTATAGTGACTGTCTATACCGCACTCTGAAATCCTCCTGGCAAAATTGTTTTGCAGTCAGTTACAGTTATTTTCGGTCACCTTTATGGGCGGCGCTGCCTCATAATTTACTTCGATCATGGCTTTAGGAAGCATTTGACTTTTACGAAAGTCGCTTGTTGTAGCACATTTGACTTTTACGAAAGTGGTTTGTCTTAGCATATGGCCGTTTATTTTACCAACGCTGCTTGTTCATATATGGCACTATCCATCCAACTTAATGTCAACATTTGCATAACCACAAAACCACCTACATTTGGTGTTTTACCGCACCGCTACCTTACTCTTATCGATAAGTGTTGTGGGTTCTTTAACGTTCTCGGGGTGTGGCTCTTCTAAATCATGAAACCTCCGGTTTAACATCGTGGGGTCGTGTGGCGCAACGACAGAGTACTCGACTCGGAACCAAGAGGTCCCGGGTTCGAGTCCTGACATGCCACCGACCTTGTGCCCTTGGGAAAGGCACTTAACATGACTTTCCTCACTTGACTCAGGTGTAAATGAGTATCATGTGTTAGGTGTGCACGCTACCAGCATACTTGCTGCCTAGTGCACACTTTGTATTGTCATGTTACAATTCTGAATAAAACAAAACAAAACAAAACAAAACATTGCACCAGGAGTGTACAAAATCGGGATCGAACCCTGGACCTTGTAACTCGCTACCAATTGAGCCACATCAATCTATATGAGACATGCAGTGACGAAGGTAACATACATATTTTCTGTCCTGAACCACTTTGTCCCATTATCTAGCAATGCTAGCAGTTTCTGAGGTAAAAACAACAACAGAGAGCTGTTTCCCTTCGTCTCTGGTTATCTCTGGACAACATTGAGAAATTTGAGCTCCTTGACAGTAACTAACAGCCACTGCTAGGAGACCATGTTGTAAAGTACGCTCTTGAAAGAGTTCAACCCCGTTTCACTGCTCGCCTGTCGCCCTACATGCAGCTCCTGTCAATTTACCAATAGTGGAGTAATACGTACCACCCTGGAGCAGGGTGCCATGGTGCCTATCAACTGATGATAAATTCTCGCCTCTCTATAAAATTTGAGACTAGAATGATGGTCATTTAAGTGCCTTATATTGGAGTCTTCCCAACAGGGTACCGATATGGTTCCCTATGTGAGATCACATAAATCGGTTTCTTGAACTCACGTGAACTTTATGCAATCCACAGCTTTCAAAGGGGGATTCCAGCGATCTGCACAGTTGATCTACCCTTTTACTCTTCCAGCTGAAAAAAGAGCGCCATCGCATTTTCTTTAAAACCCCAAAACAACTCGGATATGTGAAGTGCAGCAGTGCTCATGACAGATACTATTTGTCTCTATACTGTAAAACAAATGACAGTCAACCAGGCAGGGGTAGTTCGTCTTGTTTTTACAGTCTTACTCTTACAGTTTTACATTACACCATGGCCAGTCAGGCTCATGGATAAACCTGCAAAGTAACTGCACATTGTGGGTATTTTAATGTGCTTCGAGTTTATTTAGAAGCATGGCAAATACTTCCTGATCTCTTCTTCCTGATAATGATGGCTCCGGCATGTTAGAGTGCGCTGGTGCTGTCAACGTCCATGCTCCCGCTCTGCTCTCATCGTTGATCTTCGTTGGCATCTGTCTACATGTACCAACACATGGTCTGCAACTCCTTCGTGAAATAGACATCAGTTTATAACTTAGTACCAATTCTAAGATTTCTTCAACCATCACGGAAGAGGTTCTCCGAACCAGTCAAGTCTCGTTTGCAAAGATCAAAGTGTTGGAGCGCTACTCTGTGTTCAGCGTGCTTTCTGATGCCACGAGGCAACACGACAGACCGCAAACCGTGGCTTAATCAGCATGATAATTAGCATAGATGAATTTTCACAGATGGCAGGCCTTTAAGATAATTGAGCCCAGAGGGAACCATTTAACACTCGGGCACCAAAGCGGATATAAAAGCTATCGCTTCGTTCGCCTGAAGGTACACTTTGATGCCGAAGTAAGAGAAGGTAAGCACCAAAATGGAGCGTGTGGTATGGAAATCAAAATCAGAAAATAGCAAGATTCAAAAAAGAGAGTTGATACCATTTATGGTATCATGCCGTACTGTGATCGTCAATGTCTAGATACTAGAACATGGGCTTCTGTTTTGGCTTGCATTCTATCTAACAGGCCTTTCTGAGGAAAACCTTCCCAGGGATAGATGAAAGAGCAATGGCACGATAATTTGCTGGATCCAGCTTACTGCTTTTTTGTGTACACTGGCATTACCAGCATTTTGGACCATTCTTGTGGTGGTCGCTCCTCATTCCAAACCTTGATGAACATTAGGTGCAACATGTCCACCATTTTCTCCTCACCTGCTTTTAGGACTTTCAAAGTTTTCAAGGCTTTCAAAGTCTGTTTTTCACCTTTTTATAGAATTGATCACTTTCTCACGGGAGAATGGAGGGCCTTGTTCTGTATTAGTTGGAGGGTTAGGAATGTCATCTAGGGTTTCCTCTAGATGTGGGAATTCCTTGTTGAGATGGTCCTTAAAGTGCTCTTCTCATATGGGTAGCACTTCATTTGGGTCGGTGTGCTTTCAATGGAGCTTTCAATGGAGGAAGGATACGCAAATGACACCACACTTATCGCGGCAATTTCCGAGAAATTACAGCTGTCGACCCAAAAGCTAGAGTATGTATGCAAGAAATGGGGGCTGAAAGTTAACGAGGCTAAGTAAAGTCATATCCCCAGAGCCAGAGGAGGACTTAAGCATAGAGGGGTCCACCGTTGAAAAACTTCAAGAATTTGTATTTCTAGGAAGTGTTATACTAGGCACAACAAGCGAGTTGTCCTTGCTGCTTCTACCTTTGGTAGACTCAGGACCCTACACCTAAAGGAAGACCCCCCAAAAGATGGCGGGACCAAATAGTTAATGATACTGGATGGTCCCTCAAGGTTGCAGTACAAAAGGATAAGGGCCGTGCTGCCTGGAGTTAAAAAAATGAGGAGGAGCAAGGGGCCAGTTCTGGCCTAAGCGTTTAGGCAGGGTAGGCAGGCAGTTTTCAAACTTGTCTACAATACGCAATTCAGCCAGCGGCATCATTTGGCTTCAATGCTATTTTAGTACATATCCTTGTACCAACCTGCTAATAAACCAATTTATAAATGGCTTCTACAAAAAAATTGAAAACATAAGGTTCATTGCATTCCGGACCAACGCTCAACCACCTGTGTGTGTTTGGAAGACGGCAAGACAGACTATCTAGAAGATTCCTCTGGGTCCTTCGGCAGCTGCAGCATCTTGTACGCCCACAAGTCGAGCAGTGAACAGGCAATTAGGACGTGAGGCGCTGAAGTGTTGATAATCAAGGGCTTGTTAAGATATAGCTAATGACTGACCTGATTCATCTTTGCGTAAACAGCATTCGAGAGCATCTCTGAGTAACAACAAGTGATATATGCGCGTGTGGGGTGTTAAACTGCTAGAATTGATGGCATGTTTCAATGTACCTATTTGCGCAACATCAAAGGATTACTAGCCAACAGAATGGGTCAGTACATTTCAAGTCCTTGTGCTCGTCAGCAAGAAAATATAAGAGTCCACGCTATATAGGCGATAGCGCAGCATAATACATTGTAGAAGACGAATTTGACTTTTTTCAATGGCCTTTTGGTCCCTGGAAAAATAAATGAACAATCTCATAGCAGAAAATAGCTGTCACTTTTTTTTTACGGTTGAAGCGCTTCATGCATTCATTTTTTTCTAGAGCGTGAGTCTGCGTCGTGCCGTACTTTTATATGAAGTTTACATCACTCAAGTGTCTTGAACACAAGGATGGACATGGCGCGCCGGCGGCGGACGGGGTTTTCAAGGCGAGCTTGCTCCTTCACATGGAGAACTATCTCTGTTGAAGAAACTCTTAGTTTACCACGTTACTCGTTTGAAGTGTTTGGAAACAAATGCCCGGTGGTCCTCGGATACCGGAAACGAAAGTACTACTTGGTTCATGGTGCTAATCAGTACCTTCGTTAGGCTAGATAAATCCCATTTCTATAATCGCTGCAATAGCTGTACGTGTGACACTCGGCATTCATGTAGTTTGTGACTGCAGCAGTCTCGGACAATGGTGACAAACAAGGGTGATTTTTTCACCCAAAATACAACAAACAAACAAACAAACAAACAACCATTCCCCTTATCATATTTACAAGTCAAACTTCTCGTTTTACAGTTGGCTGCATCAAATTAGTCATTCATGTGAAACAACGTGTGTCATAGGCCTTCATTAGGTTGACTCACCGGCCTTAATTACCCAGTGAAACTTCGTCATGCAGTGGCTTGGAACCTACTATTGTGAGGTTAGGGGGCTACATGTAGCTGGGGGGGGGGGGCGATTTAACCAGACTGGTGGGAATTTAGATTGCTCTAGGCATGAAAGTGCAGTTTCCAGCTTGATTGAATTGTGTGCTTTCCTAAACAGTTCTTTTCCATTTGGGTCTTAACGTTCAAAAATACGTATACATGGTCATCAAAATGTAAGTATCTAAGGGCACTTTCACACTAAGTTTGTGTATCCGGATTGAAGCCCGAATCAACCGAAGCAGAATCAATGTGGCTCCGTCTGAACGCTCCAAGTCACATTGAAACCGGCTCGATCAAAAAAACACCTCCGGGACGTAGTTTCGAATCGGCTTTAGCGCATTGCAACTTCAGTCTGAAGTGACTTCACCGGTTTACTTTGCTTATTCACCCGGTCATGAATTACGGGGGGATATTTCTATATGCAGTACAAAAAGGTACGCGGCCACAACTCCAAGAGCGGTAATGACCGAATAACGTGTCCATTCTCAGACGAGCTCCACCGCGTCTGGCGGGACCACGTCGGCATTCGGCCGAGGTACCTAGCGACGCTGGGAGGGGGGCACCGAAAAAGCAGGTCGTTGACCTCTGACATAGGCAGTTTGTCCGCACCTGAATCTTCATTTCTGCATCACCGAGTCCGTGTTGTAATGTGCCGTAAACATGACCAAATAAGCCATGTCTCACTTGATCCTATTGGACGACATTCCTTCATACTTAATTAGTTTAACTTCTGCAGTATCGTCTGACGGTGATTGACCCCCAGTACCATCTTCGGTAATTAACGACCACTGACGGTATGGGCTGAATACGTGATCTAATGATTAATCATGAAGCACGCTAATGACGCCTAATCAATGCATTATTACAATCAACTATCCCTTACTGACTAAGAGGATGTTTTCCCGTGCTCTTTCCAGATCACAGCAATCGACATGCGGCCTTGCTGCGCTTTGATGGTTCTCGCCTTCTTCGTACTGATACACACCAACCAGCTCACCGCTTCGGTAATAAGGAGGTACGTAAAGGGAATCCAATTCCCATTTTTGATTAACTTTTTGGTACTTACTGAAAATTGGAAATCCAACTGGAAATCCAATTGCTAACTTTTTAGTACGGTCAAAACTGCCCAAGAAGACCACTCATCATCAACGGACCGATGAAGTCTGATCTATGTAAGATAGATGGTCATTATAGACAGGATTCTTAATGCTTGTGTCGATGTAGAGGTGTCTTATGCAGAGGCGGTCACTTGTACAGGTTTGGCCGGCTGCACTTCCTGTAATTTTAGTACCTCTTACAATTCTATCTCTACCATTTGCTGCCGCCACAACCCTTTGTGACAGAAATTACGTAAGCTAGACTTTAAAATTACCAAAAGGAATTACAGAAATCCATGTGCCAGACTCGTTGATACCCACATCCGGTAAATCGTATTCTGTGCATGCGTTTATCATGAATGATTCAAACGCAAATTTTATCAATCTGTTTTGAAATTTTCATCTCTGAATTCCAAATGGCATTGCAGAGATTATACCGTACATGTATACGGACGTAGTTGCCTCAATATTACGTATACGTATATACTTACACGTTTAAAAAGCCATTCACGGATTTCTTCCGTACTAATAACCAACTTGAAATTTATTTCCTGGTTCAATATATTTTCCAAGTCCAATGTACGTATGCCCAACGAAATGTCAACAAAAGCTCACTTGCTTCTGAATGAAGGCAAATATCACCGTGAGCGTAAGGTATTCTTTAAGTAAATTTCAGCGTTACCTCAAAACAGGACAGAGGTGACTGTTTTATTAGATACTCCGTAAATAGTACTGAATAAACAACATAGATGATGAAGTATGATGGATGAAAGGACCCATTACGTTTATCCTTTGAATTGTGGACAGCTAAATGAGACCATTATTATTAGTATTATAGAATTCTGCATTTCATATATATATGCATACATCGTTTTTGTCAATCAACAGCATCGGATACCTAAAATAGTAAAGTATATTTAGAGATGAGGTTTACCCTAGACTGTAATGTGTAAAGTGTGTAACAAAGAATAATGACAAAGGTGGAAGTTTCAGCTTTAAAAGAATGTGTCATGGGCGGCTGTTGAGTTGAATTTGCGATTTCTACGCAAAAATGCACTCATGGATCTTGTGCCCTTGGGAAAGCCTAGGCGCTTAACACGACTTTCTTCCTGTCCTGTATTTGTCCTCTGAGTTGTTGGCGGCATAAAATAAGTTGAAAAAACTTGAGTTTGCCATCACCATGTCTTGTTATGAAATGTTGGAATAAAAAAAGGCTCTATAGATCGGCTTCCGTCAAACCCCTCACAGTTCACACTTGCCGTCTACTGAAGTTACTGGTTACAGTTCCGTATATTGGAAGACTCGCACTAACGATGCCACCTGAAGGGAGAAACTCCATCAACATCTCTATTACACCCGTAAATTCGTCCGACCACGCGGGTGGGCGTTAGCCAGGTCCAGAAGTACCGTATCAGTATTCCTAGTGAAAATATGGGATATGGAATAATAACTAGGTCTCCAGACCACATGTACAGTAGTTCTTTGAAATCACATCCATCATACTTTGTTGGGGAAGTGGATGGATTAGACTTGATACAACGCTTGGATACTCCAAAGTGGTTCAGCGTACGAGGCTAGTATGTTGTTCGATACACGTGGGTCCAAATTGGTCCCCACGAATTCATACTTGTTAGTCCCATTTCTCAAAAGTACTCAGATAGAGTACAATTAATCATTTCGACTGTCTGATATTGACTAATTTATTTCATTTCATTGCAAAACATGCCCCAAAAGAAACATAAGAAGCACAAAAGTCCATGTACATAGTGGTAGATTTTGCATTAGCTGGGGTATTAGCGACTTCGCAAGTCGACCGTGCAGCGCATCCATTTGGAGAAAATGCCACACGCATCAGTTCTCAAGTAGGGGAAAACTCGTTACGACTCATAGAACACAAGTGCCACATAAGTGCATATCTATCCCAAACATATTGTAAAAGCAACAGCGACCGGGAACATTTTAAAAATACCATAAAACCTTTCATGTCGGAATGCTACAGAGAAAATAAAACCCTTTTATGTTAGACTGTTTCTGACTAAGTCTCGGCAAGGTCGTAGAAAGACACAGGCCACGTTTCGCAGTCAGGTTGACTTCGACCTCTGTCTCTTTGGTACGCAGAGGGTTTTGATCGGAAGGTAGCTTTTTGTAGGTGACTTTGCTGTGATCTCCCGCAGAATCACCATAAATGTTCAATAAAGCATTTTGTCTGCCGACGCTGACAAACATGTACAGTGACACCTTAGTTCTATGATGTAATTCATTAATGCAAACTTCCCGGAAGTTGGAATCTCTGATTTCGTATTTTGACTGCTGTTTTCACCAGTATGACTCTCCTCCACCTCAGGTACGACGACGACATCTATGACTACGATGGGGACGTGGAGCCTCTGCTGACGCTGCTGGGGCAGCAGGCGGGCAGGGTGTACCACGGGCTGGCCAGGGAGCTGCTGGACAACATAGAGGAAGACACCGACAGACAGGACAACAGGTCTGCGTTTAAATCATTGTGAAGAGTTAATACGCTATATCCGTACACAAAAGTTAAGTGCTTACCAACAAGCTTTTGGGCAGCCCTCTGGCCCTTCTCAAGTTGAAATGACCCGAAGCCTTAGTCACGTGACCTGGGCGGAAGTGTGACGTCAGAAGGGTCAAAGGTGCCCGGTAGTCGATATCCGGCAACAGGTCTGAGCTGCTTTTACGTAGTCTGATTGTCACTTATTTATTTGTTGAGAAAGAAACGATTTAGTTGACACTGGAAGTTGCTGTACTTGAAGATCACCCAGTCAAGCAAAGAGACGTAGTCAAAGCGATATTTCACCAACATGTAAACCTAGACTCGTAGAATATCTAAAAGATGTACAAACCATAACCTGTTTTGTAATGACTACAAAATTGCTACTAATACTTCATCCAACAGGCAGGAGAAGGTCATAAAGTATCGCGTAGAAAACAGACAGGTTATATATTACAGGGAGGTTTATAGGATAGGAGGAGGTTATACGTTTGACTGAGGATGTTATATCATCCTAAAAGCTTTGGTATGACACAATCACTGTACCATGAACATATTTATTACATCCGTATGGTTACTACTGGGTGCTGCACACATGCACAGAACGGCTACATAAACAGGAAAAGACCACTTTGCTTGAAGCAGGATCCAGGAGTCATGTCAAATGCTTTGCACATGTGAGAGGTTACAATGCAAGTGCGTGTACAATTAAATAACGTGCATTGTTTGGGTAATTAAACATTGGTCACATCGAAGAAAACGCGAATAGATAACACTTCGGGTTAGATATATAGGCGGACTAATCTTTCAAGCCAACCGGCATTTTTATATCGCTAGCGACCCTCAGCATTAATGGACCTGTGTGGCTCCGGCTGGGTGACCGACGGGCGAAAGATGTTGGCTGGCTTGAATGGTCAGTCTGCTGTATAGAATAAGAATCTATGTACATTGTTGAAGAGGAGACTGACTGATATGTATGTCCAAACGTTTTTCACCAATTGTCTGTAGATAATGGTAAGTTAAGGTTTTACAAAACTGTCAAATCTAAATACTCGATGGAAAAATATATCTCAATATAAACGATCAACCATATGTAAGGTAAGAATAAGTGCACACCCACTAGAGATAGAAAGGGGCCGCTATAAAAAGCTACCTGTCCACGAGGGATTATGTAAATATTGCCAAATGAATGCAGTGGAAAATGAAATCCATTTATTAGCCAGTGAACTTACTACTTACGACCGACAGAAACAGATTATTTCAAAAAGTTGCCACAATCTCCCCATCCTTTTACCATCTAGAAGATGCCCCCAAAACCACGTTTCTCCTAAGATCACAAAACCCACTCATTGTGCAGAACGTGGGACTGTTCATTATCCACTGCTTTCAAAGAAGAAGTCAAACCCCAAAATACCAAACATAGTAGTGATATAGGTTGATCAGACAGTAGTCGTATGTTCTCTATTGTTTCACTTTACTTCTTTTATCCTGTACATGCAATTAGCCTTCGGGCATGAATAAAAACTTTATATCTACTGATAACACTTCACTTAGTGCAGCATAGATAGAAAACTAAATACCATGTCATATGATGAATTTAATATGATGAGTTTTGTACGTTTATGTCTTTCCTTGTACTGTTCCGAATCGCCTAAACTAACAAGTTTTTTTTCACCGTTTTACTAGTTTGCGATGTAAATGTCCCAGTGGTCATCAATGTCTCTGCTTTTTGTAGATTCTCACGCAACTACGAGGACATGCTGGAGCCGATGGCGGTGAGAGTGCGGAGAAAGTGCGAGTCGGGGACCTGTGTACAGATGCACCTGGCCGACAGACTGCGGCTCGGACTGGGCCACGGCATGTTCACCAACACAGGCCCGGAGAGTCCCGGGCGGAAGAAGCGTTCCCTGGGCATGGGAGCTTCCCGCCGCCTGTAAGGACCGGCGTCTCCTGGGAACTCGTTAAGGTAATATGGCGGAGCTAAGTGATGGAACGTCACGCCCATGTGCGGGCCTGACCGGCTGCTGTAATGAGAATGAAGGGTTACTGATGACCCATGGGACATGGGCGGGCCGGATAGTTTGGCGTGGGTTACTTGGGAAGTGTCGACTGGATGTGACTGTCATGACCGAAAACAGCTTTATAACAGAATTTAAACTCACATTACTGTCGTACATGGTGTTGCACGTAGCTTCTAAACAAGACTTTTGATCCTGACCCAAGAATTCCCTTCGCTATCTTAGCAAACATACTACAGACTTGGCTCATCTGTAAGATATCTTTCCTTTCCTTACAGGAATAAAGAGTTGATGATAGAGAAGGGACCAGAAGTCATCTCCGCCGACTCCCAAGTGGAACACATGAGAACAGTGGAAAGCCCTGGCAGGCATTTTTTGTCCAATATAGATTCATAACTTTGCTTATCGGAAGGTTAACTACTTAGAGATAGAAAGGAGAAAAAATAGGAGAAAAAAAAAAGAAACGTTTAGCACAGATTTGTCCTCTGTGCCTCCGTATACGTAGATTGTATTCTGTGACGCTCCAGAAGACAACAAGGGACAAAATCATTACAGCTGTCACAGGAACTAGATCGCGATAGATGAAAATTACAGCCAGCTGACTAGTGCTTTAGCGCAATGAAACAACACTACATACTTTGTAGTTACTTTGAATGAATAGAGTCGTCATAACTGATATAGTAACAGGCAGATGCAATACGAGGCAGATTGAATTAATTGCATCACAACAAAATATTTATGAGATGGCATCATTGCCTTTGTATGTCATTAAGACGACATCAGGTGAACATAATAAATATGTTTTCGTTCACTGCAATATGAGTGTGGTTCTGTGTCATTTTACTTTTTAGCATTAGCACTACGCAGGCTACAGTGACGACCGTAGGTCGCTAGGTGATGCTGTTGACATGCAGATTGTAAAAGCAACCAACAGCAACCCCTCCAACATAATTCAATGACGTTTTGCAGCGTCATTAAATGAGATTATCTATAGTCAATCCCTACTTCAGCTTTTTCAGTATTCACCTATTTATGTCTGCATCGTATTTGACATTACAGTTTCTGATGAGCCCTGTTTCGAAGATATCTAAGGCACCTGCTAGTAGTTCGAAAAGACACTGCTAATACATGATAGTTTGAGAAGAAATGTGAAGACCGGAATTATAGGGCTTCCATTTGCGAGCCCTTATGCAATGTTTTCATTCACTCTTTTTGTAGTGTATCCCATTTTATATGTGTGTTTTCCTCTCCCATATAAGGAACCTACACGTAAAGGGAGGGCAGATGTAGAAATGTATCCCTGCAGTGATAATAGTAGTCGCTATGTGACGCTGTTGACATGTAGATTGCAAAAGCCAACAACCCCTCCAACATAGAGATCAACCTGTACGCGTTTTGCGGGATTGTTGTATGAAACTGAGTCAAATATGTATGTAGGATGTACATACCACATTCACTCGTAAACGTTGGTCCCTTTGAGTTTATTTACTGAAGTTTAAAATCCACAATCATGTGTCTGAAATACCATCCTTAATACATGGTTTCTCTGATTATTACCATTACAGGTCATCTGCTTTTCAGATTTCTTTTTGCCAGAAAAACGGCTTTTTCCATTGTCTAGTTTACGTGACATTGTAAAGTATTTGTACCCTGCTCCTACTGTATAAGTAGTTAAGGCAAAGTAATTCGACTGGGTACAACAGTAGGTGCAAAACGATGACAATCGATCTATTATTTACAGTCACGTGCTTTGGCTTCCGTGTACGAAGACGCTTGCTGGATAAAACCCCAGAAAATGTTGTGGAGCTAAATAGCTCTTCAAAAACCTTTCCATTTTTTCTGTAGGAATCTCTTGTTCTGTTGGTTAGGTCTCCAGGCGATCCTTATCGTGGAACCTGCATGTAAACAGTTCATATCTAAGTTCAGATTCAAACCACTCAAACACTGCATATCATACAGACTCTTACAAAAAAACTGTTATTTTATGACTTGCTGATCCACAAGTGATTTCGCAGTACCTATCATAACAACAGCCATTGCAAGCGATGTCCTCGCCAGGTACACGGTTTACGACTACACGTTATGATGCAGCAACGTAAAGTCAGGCGTTTACACACACAATCTGTTCAAACGAAGCACTACGCAGGCTGTAGTAACGACCGTAGTCACTATGTGACGCTGTTGACATATGTAGATTGCAAAAGCTAGTTTTAAACGACTAGGAACAGCGATACGGCTTGTGTCAGAATTGCGTAGCTAACTTAGGCTTCAACTAACCTAAAAAAATATCAAGTTCATGCAAATGGCATGATCCTTAGAATGACCATTTCTGGTACATACCTTCTGTATTCATGTTTTGTCAGCGCCGGCCACTCATGAGAAGTTCGTTGGAGTTGATGGGGTTAGGCCCACGTGCAGTGGAGTAGTACTGGTTCAGTCGGTCTAGCACCGTTCCCACAAGTCCGGTACTCAGTCTGGCATCTGAGGAAAAAACTTTAGGTTAGTCCAGTCACTGCCAAGGTACTAATTTTTTTACTTCTTTTCTTTAAATGCCTAGCCAGCGTGCACTAATCTTTTATGTTTTCTACGATCCTTTATAAATCAATACGAGCGATCGATGACGCTTACCAATGATTTGCATAAGCCTACCATTAAAAACAGCAATCGCTAGCGCTCGAATAGTCCATGTCTTCAAAAATCACACTCCATTGAGTTAAACGTCGGCTGTTAATGTGTTATACTGACTTAACAGATACAGGTACAGGATTCAGTATTAATATAAATACTGCTAGTGCTACATTTTTGTTGTATTGCTAAACTGTTACAGTACATGCATCTCACCTCCCGTCCGCTTGCCGACTTCAAACCCCTCCGCTTCGTCCCTGCTGGTGTCGTAGAACTTTCTCCGGATGAGACTTCTGATCTCGTCCACGCTGTAGCGGGTGTCGCCCTCGGTCTCCCTGATGCCGTGGTGCTGTGGGCCGGTACCGAGGTCCAGGAGAACCGTCCGACAACTCGTGACGTCAGCATACAGAAGCAAGATGGCCGATAGGACCACCATGCACTGCGGCGACTGGAACAATTGCTTCATCTCCAACTTGCCTAGCTGTAGAATAGATTTGTTGGTAATCGTAAGCCATATGCCAACTTGATAAGTACTTAATCATGCACCCACCCCCCAAATTTCACATTTGGCGCGTGAGGATCAAAACTAACGTAATATGTGGTATAGGAACGTTCTGGCATAATGTTGTATAATTGCGATAGGGAGCTCTCGAGAGACATGCCCATAGCAAGTGGCAATTCTGTAACTTGGTACAAATTCCGCTAGAGAGCGCAGTGGTGTGTTAGCAAGCCACCATGCCTCCGCAAACGTGGTCCTGCACGGACTTCACACGCCGGAGTACGTTCTTTGCTATAATGCTTAATGCAAAGCTGATGATGATGATGACAAGGAAAAACACGTACTTTGGTAAGCTGCATACGCCCAGGAATGATACACGTATTATATTATTGTGTTTTTGGCTTGTAATTGAAAAAAACGCCGCCCTCTGTCCACCCCTGATCTCAAGCTAGATTGTATGTACGTGTGTATGACTCACCATGCCGCTATGTCCTGCACATTGATAAAATATTCATTGCTACTGAAAGTTTATATAGAATAATGGGATTATGTGAATTGATAAGAACCTAAGTATAAGCCGTCTGATAAAGATTAGACTGTAGGACAAATATAGAATTATCAAACTGTTGTCTCGCATCCTTCAGCAAGCTTGTGAAGTGCAATACCAAACTAAATCCATAAATATTAACGTTATATACGTTTGTAGGGAGAGGAATTTCTGCAATGTCGTTGCCTCATCACGGATATGACAAGCCCTACTGTCTAGGCTGTCTCACAAAGAGGTCCATCGCCTGATTCACAGACCTGATTAGCGTCCTTTCTAATGAGACTGATGAGCTGTACTGAGAGATGTGCTGATGGCGATGTTCACAATGTCTGACTGACATTGCACCAGCCAAACTAAATGTCACCCAGCCGTTGTCTCTCCTGAACAGTTGAGTGCAACACGTGCCATCGCTCCATATTCTGAGGCAGGCATCACGAGGTAAGGCACGGGTTTTAGGCCCCGGCTCCCAAATGGCCAATCCAATAGTGACCTTTCCTTCCCGCCTAGTTGTGCAAATACTACTGTCGTCTACCTCTAGACACCAACGTTAACAAATACTGCGAGCCCTACCGCCTGAAACTCAACAGGCTGAACTTTGGATGACTTCGAAGGAGGAGCCTCCCTCCCTGCTGGAGTGTCTATGGCGCTTGAGGAGGACACTTTGCTCTACTCCCAGTAAAGATAATAGTGTACCGCGGTCAACGAACGTTTAAGACTTGTTCATTTCTTCAGCAGTTGATAGTTTGGAGCTTGCTGCTGGTATCAGCTTACCAATTTGATATGAACACATTTTACATGTTCCCCCTCATCCACTACTATTGATTTAAGTTACAGCAGGCTTTATAATGTAACGATGGCGACTTTTCGTACTAGAAATAAATGACACTTGCTCTGGTGCATTTGATGCATACACAACCTTGACAAATGGTAACATTTGGTACATTGGCGATACATGTGGCGCTACATATCTTTCGCACCTGCACACGTACAGCGGAAATCCATTCCGGAACAACATTATACTTCATCACCACCATGTTCGGCGGCTTGCCAGGACGTTTTAAACGACAGTTTTCATTCAGTTAAATTAAAAGACAGTATTAATGGGCTAAAACCTGTCACGACATCAGGACTAGCTGCAAACGGATTTCCGAGAACTTAACAGTAACAAAATTTGAATGTGCAACAGACGTCAAAGATCGTATCAGGCGGAGACATGGATAGTTGCTCGTGACACAGTCTGTTTACATTCCCTGCAGAAAGGCCCTGATCTCCCATGCGACACAGGGGTAATTTAGAGCGGAGTAATCGGTCCTGATCTGACGTTTAATTGCTTGTGTAACTCCAGCCTGTATAACGAGACACCAGTATGCCAGTGGGCACGTCGACACGGTGACTGATATTTGATGAACGGTGCCGATATCTGTCCTCAACAAGAACTACACGATGTCGCATGGACAGTATCCTGTGGACAGTATCAATGTTTAAAGTCCCGGCCACATACATCGTGAGATGCACCTGCGATGGAATGTGCCGCGCGCCATAGATTTGAGATTTGAGAAGAAACCTCCTACCTTTGAGATTATTTGAGAAGAGACCTCCTTCTCAAACCTCCTACATACGGCAATATCGTTGCAGAAAAAAAGAATAACCGTTCGTGCATCGTGCTGCATATTGGCAACGTTGATGGCAGTTTGATACACAACCTTTTCTTGTTGCCCTTCTCGATAATGAGCATAAACTTAGCTTTAAAGAATGGCAAGCAACCAATGTAAAAAAGTCCACAGGGTGTACATAAAACAAAGAAATATGTAAAAAATCAAACGACAAATGACACAAACATTAAGGGAACACTTATTATGATACAAAAATTTGTTTATCGTAGGTAGGAAAGTCTACAACAAGATTTTTTTTTTATTCATTTATCCAGGAATAATTAACCTAGAAACGTTGTTCTAGGGAATTCATTTTTTTCCAAAAGGCTTGTAACCGTATAATAATCGATCGGTTTTCTGTTATCAAATCTGATTGGGAGCGTTTCCACGTCAAAACCAATATCATTTATTATTTACTGCCGATTTTTAGTTGTTTTACTACGCGGCATTAGTCATAAGAAAAGTCTGACTGAGAAACTTTAAGTCGTTCTAACGTTCTCACTACCAGTGTACTAGCCCCCTGCTGTAATGATTGCACAACTGTGTGGCCCAAGGGCTACAGAAACGGAGATGGGCGCGACACTGCATCACATATAAGTGCGGGAAGGAACTTTGACTTTGAATTTGGTATTCAGTGTGTCCAGGTCTACTCCAACTGATATTGTTCTGCCCCTTCTCGAAACTTTACTTCACGAAACTTTACCGTCTCGAAACTGACTGGCACAGTGCAACGCGATCGTTTTTATGGCGTTGTTTGTTTCGTTTTAATATTACTGTGATTTAATACAGAGTGACAAAAAGGAAAACAGTGGCCTGTTTGATAGTGGAGAAATAGTTCACTAGGTGAGTAGGACAGGGCCTTGTAAGTAATACATGTAGATGCAATTTTAATGGAGTGCCCGACATTATCCTGATCCCGGCTACGGGACTAACGATTTTCCCAGATTTTATGACGGTTTTCCCCTTCAATATATACGGCATTCTGCGATTTTTTTGCCAGCTAGAGTACGAGTCTGAACATGATTTCAAGCATTTCTTATGAGCTACTCGTTAGAGTATAATTATGTACGTAAGTCATTTATGACTCTGTAAAATGGCCTTTACATTTGGCAATGTTCTATCCCTCCCCGCTTCTGCAGACTATACCCTGTGACTATGGTAAAGAAGTATAAGCTATTGCCATCACTGTTGACGGGATTTCTACCACTCATATCCTTAAACTCACATTTTAACATCTTAAAGTTTGTGCTTGTCCTGGCTCCTTCACGATATGCAATTATCATCACAATTTCGTCACAACTGCCAGATTTTGTATGGCAGTTTGATTTTCAAACATGCACCATGGTAGGTACTGTTTGTTGTCCAATGTAGTTTTTAACACAGGGTATTACAGGGATGAAATACCCCTATTCCTCAATGGAAAGCTGCACCACTGCCATAGGGACTTAACTAGGACGACTGCGATTTGATTTGATTTATTCGCTCGGCTGTATGAAGACATACAGTCAGGGCTATCCAACTAGCCACAGGCTATTGCAAGGGGTTAGCAAGGGTGACTGAACAATATGCAGTATACAATACAGATATAAAGGCGTTTACAAAGCGATTGCTTTATCTTCTAATGCATTTGTAACGTTAGAGAGAAAACGAAATCCAAAGTTGCATACAGGAGTCGGTGGAAGGACTTGACTAATACCTTACATATGCAGAATGATTATGTTAGTTCACAAATATTGGTAAGCTTGGTCACAAGGGAGGCATTCAAAATTTAGGTGCTAAGCCATAAGTAGATTAATAACAGGATTTACTGCAGAGTACGCCAAGGCTTAAGGATTAATGGATTAGAGGCGATGGAGCACAAATAGACAGTACGTAGCACTGACTAAGGGGCATAGCCACCTTCGTTTGGTGATACATGACTGGGGACTGGTTGGGAAACGAACCTGAACGTTCACGGTCATTCAGTGTTGTTTCCCACATATACATGCCACTTTGTGATGAATGACGTATGATTCAGGCAATTTACTGGGTTAGAGATATAGAAGCAAGTAAATAAATCAAAATGGCTGTACGTCGCGTTGGTGTGAGTTTGTGAAACACCCGGTACCCAGGCAGTATTGGAAAGGTTGCTGTCAAGGGGACGCCTACATGTATGCCCAGCTGTAACCCTAAACATATCCTCAGTTCTAACACTAACGACAACCATAACAAAATAAATTTAGCTACAGATACGTGACGGCGAAATGTCTTAGCAGCGAAATGTCCTGCTGTCACTCATAGTGTAAAGCTAGTCAACACGATGATTTCTATATAATGTCCTTGAACTAACGCTGCGTTCACATTCGTCGTAGGTAGTCGACGTACGATCTTGATGTCGTAGTATTTCGAGCAGGCTGTGACAGAACCAACCGCGGACAAGGACCTAAGGCAGCATTTTCCATAACAACACAGCTGAATTTTGCGGAACACATGCACGACTATCCCAAGAATGTCCTCAGTTTGCGATCGTATGACGATCGTACGGCATATGTGTCCAGGCATGCAAAACCACTGCACAGTTTGCAAATTTCAGTAGCAAAGCAAAAAATTACAAAGTCATTGGCCTGGAAACAACAAAGACATGAATCGTTTAGCTAGAACAATTTATCCTTTCCTAACTGCCACTGCGATCACGAACATTCCATTCAACGACCTTCTCAGTTAACTTATAACATAAGGATGTGTCATCCGGTCCATGCACATACTACTGATACGTACGGTCCTGTCATCTTCACACTGACAGCTCATATACCACATGTAAAATAATGTGCTTGTTTTCGTCAATTTTACAACTAGCTGAATGATGTACTGGGACGTGTATATGATATGCCTTCTTACAAAATGCATAGTACTTGCACATTCTGTGTGGAAAAGTGTCTTCAAGACAAAGTGAAAGGAAAATTTCAAATTCTACTTTTTTCGCATAAAATGCATTCTCAGTGACATGTAATCTTCACCACTAGCATTGAAGGACAATTTTGGAGATGCTCTCGTATCTATCATTTTCCTCACGTAGTTTCCATACAAAGCTCCAATTTGTGATAAAGGCCATTATCTTCATTCTCCCAATTACTGCATATAACTACATCTAGCATCAGACCTACAATGACCCGACCATACGTTGTGATCATCTTCAACAACGAAGGTTTCATCCCTTATTTCAGGCTAGTAATTCTTTTGTAGTCTGCAACTGTTGCTTCGGTGTTTTATCACGAATACGTTCTTTCAAAAATTTAGTTAGCATCAACTTTTTAAATCTCATGTATAATTTTCGACAATTACTCGTTGTATATTAAATTTCAACTGAAGATGATGATGATTCAAGTCAGCAATGGCGACACCACAACAAACGCACCTGTACTCGAGTGAAAGATCTGAACTAATCTAATCATATGTCGTTTCCTTACCTCCTTTGCTCACGGAACGTCTCAACTCGTTAAGCCTTCCTTCTCCAGGTACCGTTGTTCTGAAGGACGCGGTGTAGTTCTGTAAGTCTTGTGATACCGCGCTGCCGAGCGTGTCCGTGTCTAGGACAGGCGTGTTGTAGCGGGGTCGTTTTATCCACTGTTCTGCCGTAGCTCGGAAACCACATGACCACTGTGTGACGTCACAGCACATTTCCAATCGGATTGCACACTGCGTCAGTGGATTACATGATCTAATACTCAGTGTAGTAACAGGGACTTTTTCTGGCCTGGATGTGTGTTTTTGGTCATATCCGGATCTGCCCAACTTCACAAAACGCATCTAATTTTGAGGTCCTTCGCAATTTATGATTTGCACGGAGAATGAGTTTTTTTCACTTCACTGCCGTCACAGGTTGTTGCCCTGTCTCTGCACAAATAATAGACGAAATCGCAAATTTCTACAAAGACATTGAAAATAACATGTAACTGCCTATCATTTTTTCTTTTGTGAAGCTATAAATGTACAGAATTCTCGGCAATGTCCACGATAAATCGGATAAAGGTGTATGAGGCTTAAGCAAGTCGAACCCACAGTTTTATCATAGTTTCTAGATGTTTCCATCCTGGCTACAAAATCCCAAGCCGCGACTTTACATCCCACGTCTCATTATCCCTCTCATCTCATCTCTTCTCGTCTATCCGCTAGTCTAATTACTTGGCCGTAGGGGCACCACAGAAGATCCGACAACCAGTTTTCTCCACCCTTCACGGTTTTCTGTTCTTATTAACGTTTCACTAAGTGTCGTGCCTGTCCGTTCTCTGATATTGTCCTCCCATGTTTTCCTTGCCTACCCCTCTCTTTTCCTCCCTGTACTGTTCCTTGCACGATATAGTCTCATAATCCTATTCGCTAAATGGAGTTGTGCTTAATACTCTCCGTGCAACAAGATTGCGCATGTGTTATGAGTCAGAGCCCTTATCTTAGTACCTTGTACGTCAGACAATAAGCCGTGCTGGGGTCCCACTCTAATGGGACCTCAGTAGCCCTGGGTCAGGATCAGAACGGAGCCCACTCAACATACGGGCGGAGATCGGCGATTCTTTCGTTAAGCTCACTTTTATGTGAAGACTATAAACAAGAACACATAGACGGAAAACGTGACATGTCCTCCGTTTGAGTTGTTTTAGTCCCCATTTCTTTTGTAAGAAAACTAATCTACTATGGAAGTGTGAGAGACCTTCCTGTCAGTCTGCGGTTACAGCATTCCCCTCACTTCCTGTGACTCTATTGCACCGCTGTTTGAAAAGTGCTTCAGCACTTTTGTGAGCCATCAAATAAACTATTCACATCTCTGATGAATTTCGTCCAAATTGGAGCTCAAGTTTTATAGAAGCACTTTTATCGTCATCGTTCGTTCGTTGGTTCCATTAGCTGGTGATGTAGGCGGGGAGAGCTCAGGAGTGCCTTACCAAACCTGGCGCTCCACCGTGGCCCGTGGCGGTGACCGGCGCGTTCCTCTGCTGATGTCCCGCTTATCTGGGGGAAGATCTGCGCAGTTGATCCGTCGGATCTGGGACACACTGCGTCACAAGCGACAGCGAGCCCCGCAGGAAGCGGACTGACTCCAGTCAGGATTTCCAACTGCTTTTTCTAGACGATTCGCTTGATCGTGGACACGAAATGGCTGTCGTCTCGCCGTCTAAACTGCAGCTATGGTGTACATGTGGCCGTTGAGCTGAGTCATCAAGTAAATCATGCGTTCAGTCCTTCAGCAAAATACTCAGTAAAGCATTGATGTGCAAAGATGTTACATTTGAATGAAAATTTTGTGGACCGCCCCCCCCTTTCCATTACAGGCTGTGCCCGCTAAGCGATCGCTGAACGACCAAACATTTGGCAGGTCGTTCAAAAAATTCATGGATAAAGTCTGATTGTCCTTTAAATCTTACGTTCATATCGTGCACCATATTCCAATTATAAAACCAAGGATCACGCAAATCCAATTTTGGTCGCTCAACGGTCGTTCAGTGGTCGCCGTCTAGTGGAAATGGCGTTAGTAACAGGCAACGTTACGTACACGTGACGTGGTGTCAATAAAGACACTGAAATTCGTCGTCATCTTGATGAAGTGCAGATTCAGACTCGCACAAATTATGGACATAAACGTCAGTGGTTCTGATGTCCTTGATCAATGGTGATATAACAGAACGGCTGTCTGAGGCACGCCTGGAGCGAACATAAGTATCTATTCGTCACAGTTCAAATAGCATTACATCAACACTCATCTGTAGCTGATGGTTCCTACGCCCCCGTCAAGGGAAAACTTTGATCATGAAAACACTTCAAAGTCTTTGAATCATATATACTGGACCAAATTCCCCACTGCAAATTTTTCTAAACATTTAGAATATATTTGGCCTTGCGGTATGACAAGATCTTATTTTATTGTTTGGTCATATGATGAACATTTTGTATTTCTACGTGCGCACTTTAGATTGAATACAATCATCAGAAGTAGACATAGATAGGCCAATACATGCTTATCTTATATATTGTAAATGTCGAGTTGCAAATGTAACTAGTTAAAAAATTAAATAAGCCCTACCTTGTTAGGCCCGTTCAAAGCATTACATGGTTGTCGTCACCTTCAAATTATACGGTTCAATATCTTTCGTATTGAGAAATTAGAAACCCTAGCCTGAAGTCCAGCCGTATCTAACACTACCGCAGCTACTTTAGCCGCTTTACAACTGTCCGCTGGCCGGCTATAAAACCTCGGGACGGCCTTAGATAAAACCAGAGCAGAACTGTATACAGATAGGGTAAGTGGCACGAACCACTACACTCTTAACTATAAATACATCCACACATATGTAACTACAGTAACTGTAAACGTAAATTCATTAAAACTCGTGGTGAATTGATGTCGAGGTAGGGGGAAAGGAGATGTTTCAAGTTCGCCCTGAACAAAAAGCCTCAGATTAGGTTCGAAACAAAGCATTATCCCCCCCCCAGTCTGGAATTAGATTGCATGAATTACACTTACACACACACACACAGACACACACACAGACACACACACTAATGTTGAAATCCCTGCGCTGTTGCAGCCATTCCCTCTCGTGCCCCCTAATAAAGTCATAGATATGGAGCCTACCGGGGCCAATGGGCATTGCCTACCACGGGTATATCCCACTATGTGCGTTATCATCACAACTGCCAAGGTAACGAGCGTCTTCATGTCACTTGGTAAGATAGGTTTCCCCTTTAGGTAGCTGTACTTTCTTTAAGGAGTCTCGCGTGCAGTTGATGTACTGACAGTCAGTGTTGGGAGACCATCAGTGACTAGGAACCAATCGCTTCTCTGTTACTCTTCAAAATATTGATGTAGATCATCCAAGTTGCAGACGAGTTCAAGCGTGAATGAGGTATCGTACTGCTACATAGTTTGTTGTCACCTGCGTGTGTTTTCGTCTCGTAAAAATAAAACTTTTTTGAGGGGAAGAAACGTATAAAACGCACAAAAAGCAACATTTGATTACAAAAGTACCACAGTATCGTGAAAAAGGGTAGAGAAATTAGTGGAAAAAAATAACAAAGTGCAGACGATAGGGTTCGAACCTGGGTAGAAAAAAATAATTCTAAAATCCTAGTCCTCTACGCAATCTTCTTCTTCTCGAGTCACCATTTGCTGCTACAGCTTCCCTCTCCAAAACTCAGCACAAGCCCTTCCTTTAGGGGTCAGGGCTTCAAGATCCTCCTTGGTACAGCTTTCCGGCAGGAGGGGGCAGATCAGGAGGTGCTCCATAGTCTGTTCCTGCCCACATTCGCATACAGTTTGTCCGTCTGGGGCAAGGCCCCACTTTTTCATAAGTGCCCTGCATCTTCCTGTGCCTGTTCTTAGGCGGTTGAGACATGCCCAGGTTGGCCATGCCTCCTCTGCTCCTGGAGGGAGGGATTCCTTCGGTGTGATGGTTACCTTGTGGGGAGCTTCTTGGAGGTGGTGAGACCACATGGCCACTCTCTGTGACTCTGCACTGCCGCTGAGTGGCTCAACTGAGTGCAGGAAGCTATGTCTCGATTTTAGTCTCTTTGGTGCAGGAGCATGTTGGTAGAGTACATGGCGTGGGTCTGTCTCTTGTTTCAGCTTCTCTCGCTGTGCTGCCACTGTTCGTCTTATGTGAGGCGGTGCAATTCCGCACAGCAGGTAGAGGTCGTCGACTCTGGAGGGGCGTAGGCATCCAGAGACGGCTCTGCAGGCAGAGTTCAAGGCTGAGTCCAGCTTTGTGGTATGTGATGACCTACACCACACTGGGGCTGCGTATTCTGTGGTAGAGAAACACAGTCCAAGGGCTGTGGCTCGTACAGTACTTGCGTCTGCGCCCCACTTGGTGTTTGCGAGCTTCCTGAGGATGTTATTCCTGGCACCCACTTTCAGCTTGGTGTTCAAGATGTGGTTCTTGTATGTGAGGGTCCTGTCTAGGGTGACGCCGAGGTAGACTGGCCTATTGGTGCTGGTCAGCCACTTACCCTGCCAGCAAACCCTCAGTTGCCGGTCTGCATCCCTGTTTTTCAGGTGGAAGACGCTCACTTGTGTTTTGTCGGGGTTGGCTCGTAGATGGTTCGCAGCGTAGTACGGGGTTAGGGTTGTAAGGGCTTCACTGAGAGTTGTCTCTACTTCTTTGAAGGTCCTTCCCTGTGCCCCGATGCTGAGATCATCAGCAAACAGGAACCTCCTTGTGTCAGGGTGAACTGGTTGATCATTAGTGTAGATGTTAAACAGCATGGGTGCAAGTACGCTGCCCTGGGGGAGGCCGTTCTTCTGCCTTCTCCATCTACTACGATCGTTGTTGAGATCGACAAAGAACCGTCTATTTGATAGTAGGTTCTGGATCAGTTCAGTTAGTCTTGCATCTTTGGTTATCTCAAAGAGCTTTCTGGTAAGTATCCTGTGGTTTACTGTGTCGTACGCTGCGGAGAGGTCTACGAAGACAGCTCCTGTAATAAGGCCCTTCTCGTAGCCGTCCTCAATGTACTGTGTCAGGTTCAGGAGCTGGCCAGTGCAGGACTTTCCTGGTCTGAAGCCTGCCTGCTCAGGGATGAGGAGCTCATCCACAAGTGGTGCAATTCGGTTGAGTAGTAGTCTTTCAAAGAGCTTGTATGTGTGGCATAGTAAAGAGATCGGCCTGTAGTTCTTTGGTATGGATGGGTCCTTACCAGGTTTCAGTATGGCGATTACTCTAGCTCTTCTCCAGATTTTGGGAATCCTGTTGGTGCTAAGGCTTTGGTTGAGCATGTCGAGCAGCCACTGGAGAGCACGTGGTCCGAAATGTTTAATCTGCTCGCATAGGATGTCGTCAAGGCCAGCCGCCTTGTTGTTTTTCATGTCCTTGATGGCATTGCATAGCTCATCCATGCTGAAGGGCCTCATGAACTGTGAGGTTCCTTCGGTGCTCGCAGTATCTACCTTAGGGAGCTTGGTTCTTCGGGGATGGTGGTTAGGATTTCCTTGGCTGTTCACAAGTAGCTGGTGAGCAACCTGGTCTGCAGTGACTTGTGGCACTGGTTGAGCTTTTGTGTAGTCATTGCCAAGGGTGCGGATTGTTTTCCATGCCTTCCGGCTGCTATGAGTTAAGTTAGTCGATTCGACGAACTCTCGCCATCGCTTCTGTCGGCTTTCCATGACTATGCTGGTAAGTAAGTCTCCGCACTCAAATGTTTCTGTGCCGAATGGGTCAGACTCAAAGCGGTTGGACGCAATGAAACATCACCATCATGCACACATAAAGCTATTGTATTAGCACGCTCCGCCCAAACATGGCATGCCTTTTTGCGATGTGGCACCGACCGTTTGAAATGGCAATGACCGTATAGCGTCAACTGCTGTAACGTATCACTCAGATCGGTCTTGATGTATTATAGAACACTTACCAAATGACGTTCGTGTACAGAGGGAATGATACCAGGTTCCCAGAACGATTAACGTTACATCTTTGACATTACCTTTTGGAATGGAAATTTTATCGTTTCTTTGATGATTTACAGTTTGTTTTACGTTTTTAAGAGCCGAATTAATCTACCACTAACTAAAAATCCATCTATACCTTCCTGTGTACACAGGCGCGACCAACACAAACACGCTCTCATAATTCCTTTGTCCAAGATACCGATAAAAAAAATCCCCAAGGGCATATGGATGTTGTCATTGGCAATCATTGCACGGGCTAAAGCGCCTTCCTGCGACTGCTGATTATATTGCAAACGCTCACACCTGAAAGCCATTCCGTCGTGTTTCAAAGTAAGTATACATTTTCTATGTCTTACGGCTCTATGATGGTAATTCAACATTTCGAACATATTCTCAATCATACAATATTGGGCTTAAATATCGACGGCACAATTTGCTTCAGACAGGAACCACAGTTCAGGAACAGCGATATAAAGATCATTCTAGACTCCTCTCCATGTGTGCTGACAAAATTGTAGTATAGTAATTGACCAGCTATGGTTAACGATTTGTAGCTTCTACCAGGCTGCCCAGGTTGCTGGAAAGTAGTAGAAACTGGAACAGTATGCCAGATCAGTTAGCCAGCCAGAGTTGCGTGCGTGGGTTGCAAACTGTACTCCTCTAGCCGGCTAACTCCTTTGGAACATTATTCAGTTTACTTGACAAATTTCTACTATTTTCTAGGAACCCATTGGAGTCTGGTGAACGATTTGCCCAATAAAGAGCCACAGGATCAGGGTGCGCCCACGACATTCCTGTTCTTACGGATATATGACCTTGGTCTAACCCTTCGAATCCCCTGCTTTGACAGGTGTTGTTCAAACCTTATCTGTTGATGATCTCATACCGATCTGCTAGCTTATAGCCGTGAGACAATTATCCCTGCCTTCGTCCAACATGGGTGAACGAGCAAGTATGTATAACATATATATGTCTAGTTACCCCTTGATATTTTGAAGTTTGAACAAAGACCCAAGCTATCTTTCCCCCGAGTTGCTTGGTTGGGATACATTTTCCAGTACTAGTGTACTGTAAATGATTCTGATTTACCTTTCTTATACATAAAAGCCAATGTTTTGTAAACTTTTTGCCGATACTTGTAAACTTCGGTATGTACAATTATTCAGATGTTACTAGTAACTGCCACACTACCGGACTAAACTAGCGGACTTGACACTGACGTCGTCTAGTCGTCATTACTACTGTTTATACATTCTTTTACCGTTCTATGCAAGAAGTACAAGTAACAAAATAATGAAGTTCATGAACTGCACATGAATCGTATGTTTATTGAATAAACTTTTATTTCATTCTGAAAAGAAATGTGGCGTTATTCGTCGAGTCTTCTCATTTAGTTAGAAGTTGTTAGTATAGTCTTACGTCCCGCACGGTGTGGGGAGAGTGGGCGGCACAGTAAAAAGGTTCGGGAGGAGATGAGTTCGCGAGAAGAAGGTCTTCGTGAATAGTTAATAACCTCGCGAAAAAATTAACTGTATTCTGTCCAACGATCTACCAACTACACGAAAAATTACACCTGAGCAAGGCACCGTGACAATAGGAGCCTCTCAGTAATTATATATATATATATATAAAGAACAGGAAAGGTCGTTTTGAGTTACACTTAAAAGCTTTCTCTGTGCATGGGCGCCATTACTCCCATGGGCGTAGCTAATTCGGTTCCAGGAAAAACGGACGCGACCGAAGTAAAATCGTATCTAATCTGATAAGACAGCCTTTTTCGTGACAAAACAGCTGAATTTAATTTTACAGGACACAGGCACGACTATCCCAAGAATGCATTCAGTTGACAGACAACCACTGGAAAGGTTACATCAGCTCTAACGGATATGGGTGCGATATTCAACCCTTTCTACAATCTGTGAGGCCCTGATGTACATTTTGTATAGACTCCGTTCTACGCACCATTCTTTCACGGGAAGTCCTGTTAATATACATACTTTACTACTGCTTTTGTATTTGTATGTCTGTACTTAAACCAACATTCAGAACCTTCCCCTGAACACCAGCCAAGCAAAGTTGGACCAGTTTGACCAGATTTAGGCTACGCTACCTTTCCATAAGAATCGAATCAAATTTGAGTTAAATTTCACCGCCAACCAAGCCCAGACCTACTCCCAAACACGAGCAAACCACCAGCCAACAAAAGCCGAACTTTCCGTCTACAACATTCGGCTGGCGCAGCCGAACAGTGGCCGACCTGACCGAACACCAGCCTCCCAACCTACACACTCCTTAGCATGGTTGGGGGAAGTTTGGCTAGTGTTCGGGAGGCCATGTTCTCGTATGTGTGACAGGGGGTTAATCTGATAGGGCATGAATGTACAGTAAAGACTATCTACCTATTCTTCTATCACTCAATGGCTACAATGGATGCCGTTCGTAGTTTATCCTCGGACCTTTTCACAACCGCTTGAGCGTAAGTCCTCTTGACATCCTCCGTGCGTAAGAGTCTAAAACAAACTTAACATGGGCCAGCGGTTCTATAAATAAGACTCAGGTGTAGAACCGTTCCCTGCGCGGTTTGCGCACCTGTCAACAGCGATTGGAGCTGACGTCACGCCTGGGTAGGCAGGTAGCACTGACGTCACGGCAGAACCAATAGTAGCTGCGACAAACGACTGAGCAAACACTCCACACCACCTGCCACAGGGCGTCTGAAGATGAGCAAGACGAATAGCCGCTTACGAGGGTGACGCATGTCGGTAATGACGGAGCGAACAAACATACTTCCTTGCTTGCTGTGATCTAAGAATTTGAACATTTGCCTCCTCTCCGCAAAAAGGTTCAGCCGATCTTTAACAGCACTATATGCTGTGTACAGACCTACTGGCGACACACAAATCTCCGTAACACCTGTCCAGTGTGTTTACTACCTAAAGTCCCCACCGCATTCCTCTATTCCCTTTCCTTAAGGTCCTCTATCCACAAACCGGCCCCGCCACCCTGTCCCCACCGCTGCCTACGCTGGTAACAGCGCGGTCACATTCGTCGTATAGCTATAGGTCGTCATAAGATTTTGATGCGGTTGAATTTTCCAGCAGACTGTGACAGAATCAAGCAGCCTTTTATGTAAGAAGACAGGTGAATTTCGCAGAACACATATGCACGACGACTCCAAGATAGCCCTCAGTTTGCGATCGTACGACGTATGTGATGAGGCGTTAAAAAGTTGGTGCTTACCCTGACACGATAAGGGATAAAAAGACTATTGGTTCGCTGTCATGGCCGTGGTTGTTGTGGGTTTTTTTTCTCTTTTTCTCATTCAATTCATGCATATATAGGAAATGTTTATTCAACGGGTAACATCAGCAGTATGTATGCACGAGTACGTGGTTGTGCTCATACATTCACGAAAAGTTATCTATGTGACGCAATCCAGCCTGTAGAGTAAGAATCTTACATATCATGTTGACCAACTGGATTAGTGCCTACCCATCCAAACGCACTTCCGGTCACGCAACATCTAGATCCTACAATGCCTTGACGTTATGGCCTCAAGCGTTTTGTTGATGTCTATATGAGAGTAGTCACCCCTAAATCCTTCTTTGTGCGCGCTTAAAAACATTGTACAGATCTCAGTACCAAATGTGCAGATCTTGGCACATTGGCGACACCAAATCCGTCTGTGTGCTCATCAGTGTTTAGACACAAGTGTCAACGATTAGCCGAAAGGCCCGGTGGACGTCATGATCACTCCACCGTACAATGAGGAAAGTTGCGTAAAGTGCCTTTCCCAAGGGCACAGCATCGGGCATGTCACGGG
The DNA here is from genome assembly GCA_013266295.2 of Branchiostoma floridae x Branchiostoma japonicum. Taxonomy (NCBI): domain Eukaryota; kingdom Metazoa; phylum Chordata; class Leptocardii; order Amphioxiformes; family Branchiostomatidae; genus Branchiostoma; species Branchiostoma floridae x Branchiostoma japonicum. The sequence continues at coordinate 10,709,216 of CM023824.1, forward strand.
ATCGAACCCGATACCTCTAGGTTCCGAGGCGAACGCTCTGACCATTACGCCACACGATGCCACTTAACGCTCGCCTGAACACAGACATTCCCTAATGAGTTATATGTAGAAATATTTATATAAATAGTATAAGGCACATTACTGACATGTAACGGTGCTACGGTCGAGCGCTTATTACGACGTTTTCATTTTTAATATCGGGTAATTATTGAAGGGTGGCAAGGTGGTCTTTTGGTTAGGGTTGTTAACATACGCCCCCTTTCCACTAGAGACTGAGCGATAGCTAAGCGACCAAATATTCAACAGGTTGCTCAACGAATTCCACAGGTGAAGAACGAATTTTTCTTACGTTTTCTGTTGTTTTTTTGTCTTTCATATCGTACTTTTATGTCTTGCATCATATTTCCGAACACTATGAAATCAAGGGTCACACGAATCCAATTTGGGTTGCTGTACGGTCGCTCAGCGATCGCCGTCACTAAGCTATATATATAGTGGAAAGGCGGCTCAGAATCTAAAGGTTCTGGGTTCGAATACCTAGCAGGCCCCAGTATAATGCTTTTGTGAAAGGCACTTAACACCTATTTCCTCACTTGACTCAGGTGAAAATGAGTACCTACATGTAGCTTCCTCTTGGATGGGACGTGAAGTCCGCGGTCCCATGTTTGAGGATAGGCGCACCTCGAGTACGTTAAAGATCCCACCACACTTAT